>OV702284.1:28797434-31197434 GCA_916181665.1 Avena sativa
GCTTGATTTATCTTTCCTTCCATCTGGATAGCAGAATACACTAGAGCTTCTAGATCGGCAAAAGGAATATTGACTAATACTGTTTGCATATCATCATGTAGACCATTCAAAAACCGTTCCTTCTTCTTGGCTTCAGTACCAATCTCATCAGGAGCATACCTAGACAGAGATAAAAATCTATCACGGTATTCCACCACATTCATCCTTCCTTCTTTAATTCCTTGAATTCATCCCTCATCCTCATAATCAAACTTGGAGGCACATGAGTCCTGCTGAACTTGAGTTTGAATTCCTCCCAAGTCATCATCTGTCCTCCGTTCATTGTACGAGTGCTATTCCACCATGCTCTTTCGGAACCTGCCAGATAGTGGGTGGCAAACAGTACTTTCTCCGTAGCATCTACTCTGACAACTTCTAAGTTGTTCTCCATGGTTTGGAACCAGTCATCAACATCTAAGGGCTCTTTAGATTTGCTAAAGATAGGGGGATTGGTGTTCTAGAAGTTCTTAAGATTAGATCCATGGTGATCCTGATTTCCATGGCCTTGGTTGTCATGCGCTAGTTGAGCGATCTGTTGAAGAGTGGCAAGATTGTCTTGATGCTCGGTTCTACTGGCTTCTCAACTGGTACTAGTATTTGCAGAATTTGAACCATCAGATCCTGAGATGAGCTGCTTCCTCCGCGAGTCATCTTAAGATTGAGATATATCATAAGACAAGGGGGAAATTTTCTAAGGTTTTGAGGGTTTAGTTTAAAAGCTTTTAAACTTTGAGTAAGGCTAGGGTTTGAAAGCCAACAACTCCTTTTTCATTCACTCCAAGCACACATACAAACCACACAATCCAAACACATCACAATAACAAAGCAGATGGTTTTAGGAACCATTCTACCCAGCTACGATACAATGGGACCAGATACAAACTCACACCTACGGCATTGATCTAGTGCTACTACTCATCATCAGAACCGGTGACATCTTCATCATTGATGAAGGCGCAGTCCTCATCGTCAGTGTGGAACTTCATGTTGATGTCCTCCAAGTAGTCATCATCATCACTAAGGTACGAGTAGGGATCCCCACGAATATCTTCACCTTCATTCTCCCTCTCCTCAAGCTGCATGTCCCGATCATGGATGGTTTCTTCCAGAGCTGACACTTTGTGGTTGAGGCGAGCAATGATGCGGTCCTTCTTGTCATGCTGGCGGCAAAGTGACTTGTGATCCTTAACAAGGATGGTGAGGGTTTGTTCCTTCTTGGCTGCAGCAAGTTGCTTCTTGTTGACGTCGACACGAGCATTGTCCAACTCTTTCTGGTTCTCGTGCAGCATGAAGGCGAAATGATCCACATGATGCCTCAACTCCAAATGTCCTGGCATGGCCAACGGCGGTCCCTGGGAGTCATGTCTTGCATAGTGAGCGAAGCGGGTGCCAGCGAGCTGATTGACGTTCTGCCCACACAGACGGGCAAGTGCTTCCTGCATTGATGTCGCTAGTCCATCCAGCCAGTTTTTCTTGATGAACATCATCACATATTCTTTTGCTAGTTACTTAGGCCATTGTAGTTCATGAATTGTGTTGTTTCGTATGACGATTCACACCAAAAAATTCAGTATCCAATACTTAAGAACCACATTGTTTAATAAGCAAAAAATATAGCCATAACATGTATATCCTCTATATACCTAAGCTGAACAATTCTAGTATTTTCTTTTCTGCCATATATTTCTGAGATTCTCTTTCAGTATTTCCTTTTCTGTTCAAAAGAATCTATCAACATAAATAGTGGAGCCATACACATGACACATAGTCCAAAGCATGTATAGTTAAATACCAATGTCTTTGGACTTGCACTTTGAAGTATATCACCATCATCAAATACTTGGTGTTCTTTCAAATTCCATTCTTTAGTAATCTTTTAGTGTAGTAAACATTTTATCAAATATTCACCCTTATCATGGAAATATTCATGATCAAGCTACTTTTAGCTTATAACAGTGAACCGCGAGTATAATGTTGCTCTCCAAAACCTTTTGGAGGATTAGGATGACAAGCGTCTCCAACCTTTTTCAAATTCTCATAAAATATGAGAACATAAACTTTGCCATATTATACTCTCTCATTTTGCAACCAAAACATCATTTCAGATATCCTAATATCTTCCACACATCATGGTTTCTGAAACAACTCTTTCAGATCCTAGATAACCTCAATATTAAAACAATCTTTTGAATATCAAGAATCATGGAGACAAACATGATACTTATGTACTAACACTAGAATTGTCACTCTTGATTTAATACCAATTATTAAACTTCACGGAGTAACCGGAACTTACTAAAAGTTTGCAATAGGACTTTTAAACTTTAGTTAACACTTCAAAACAATACGATACCAGTTCGTAAAGTAACTAACCAGAATTCTATAGTTCTATTATCTCAATTATAACTAAGCGCAAGGTGGTAAACAGATGCCAATGACTACAACAACTATGCAAATTTACTTTGATTTAATTTATGATAAATAGTGTTCAACTTTTAATCATATTGCAATTGAACTCCCACTCAAAACAATATCCCTCACATTGTTTTAGTGATCACATGAACCAAATTCACTAGAAGAAGTCCGACCATCATGTGACATGATATAGTTTCAAAGGCGAACAATCATCATGTTCATCATATCATCTATATGACTCATGCTTTACCTTTCGGTATTCCGTGTTCCGAGACCATGTATGTACATGCTAGGTTCGTCAAGATCAAACCTTAGCTTCTGCATGAGCAAATCTGGCTTGCTCCCATTGTATACACTCGCAGAATCTAACACACCCGATCATCACGTGGTGCTTCAAAACAACGAGCTTTGGGAATGGTGCCTATTAAGGACGAACACTCTATAACTTGATATTTTTTGATAGGGATCAACTTATAATGCTACCGTCACGAACTAATCAATACAAGATGCATAAAAGGATTAACATCACATGCAATTCAAAATATGTGATATGATATGGCCTTTCTTCTTGTGCTTCCGATCTCCATCTTCAAGCACGAACATGATCTCCATCATCACCGGCGTGGCGTCAACGTCAATGGCGCCGCTCCATGGTTGTCGTCCACCAGCATCAACTATTACAACTACTTTGAATAATAGACATGCAGGTCTAGACGAAATTAAAAGACAACCATATGGCTCCTGCCGGTTGCCGACTTACAATAAGGAACATTGCATACATCATATATAATCACAATCATGGCCATATCACATCACATCACACCCCTGCAAAACAAAGTTAGACGCCTCTAATTTTCTTTGCATGTTTTACATGGTTTGGGGATTTCAATAAGTGTCATTCTAACTTAGGAACGAGAACCACAATGTTGATGCTTGAACTATCAAGTTGCCCGTTGTAAATTGAATCTTTACTATGATGGGAGAGAGACACCCGCAAAGCCACTTATGCAATACAAGTTGCATGTCGAGCGTGGAGAAAGTCTCATGAACGATGTCATGTAAGGTTAGCCCGGGCCGCTTCATCCCACCATACCGCAAGATGAAAAGTACACAAGAAGCAATTGATAATAAAAGCACCACCGCCCACAATGACCATTGTGTTCTACTCGTGCAACAGATCTACATATAGACACGACTCTGATACCATTGTAGGGGTTCGTAGCATGGAAAATAAAAAAATTCTACCGCATGAACACACAATCAAGATCTAATCTATGATCAAGCCAAGATCTATCTACTAGATCGGTGCAACAAGTTGATAGAGTACTAACCCTCGAAGATCCAAAGCGGTTAACGAGAGCAGATTCTCGTGGGTGATGTAGTAGTTCACTTTCCGATCTCAAGATCACGTAGACGATCCTTCCGCGCCGAGTTCCGGCAGTGCTCCCGCAGTCGGTCACTCGTACGATACTCGATGAAGACCTTCCTCTCCCTTGTTCCAGCATGCAGCGGAGGTTGTAGCTCTCTCCTCGCGATTCCGGCAGCACGACGGCGTGGTGTCAGAAGTAGAGGGGAGATCCCGTAGGGCTTCGCCTAAGCCGGAGCGAGTATGGTGGAGTAGAGGGAGCCCCGGCGATCTAGGGTTTAGAGGGCCAAGTTTTAGAGGTAGCTAGAAACTAGAGTTTAGCTAGTCGGTAGCGGTTTAGAGGATATCTAGAATGGTCGCAACTAGAGAGGGGGCGGTTGACAACCTAGGGTTTCTTGGGCGCCTAGGGCAAGGGGGATACCTTGGGGTGCGCCCCTACCCCTCCTTATATAGGTGGGGGCGTCCAAGGGTGTTCCGAACCCAGGTGGAAACCCTCCCTAACTCAGAAACCCTCCCTAACTCAGAAACCATGTTGGGATTTGACTTTTTCAAACCGCCTTTTTGACTTTCAAATTAGAGTTTGATTTCTCTCTTCCAAGTGTCCAGCCAAGTGACCTAGGACATGATGCAACCATTACACTTTTTCATGACACATCCATGTACCCTTCCCCTTATAGATTGGTGAACCTTCTAGACCCTTCTAGAACATTCCGGTGAAAACACCGGAATCATTCCCGAACTCCGAAATTGGACTTTCCATATACGAATCTTATTCTGTGGACCATTCCGGATCTCCTCGTGATATCCCGGATCCCATCCGAGACTCCAAACAACATTCGGTCTCTTTACTCACATTCCATATCTACTAAACAACATCGAATCCTTAAGTGTGTCTCCCTACGGTTCGTGAATTATGCAGACATGATCGAGACTCTTCTCCGTTTAATAACCAATAGAGGAATCTAGAAATTCATATGGCTCCCACATATTTCTACGATTACTTCGTGATCGAATGAACCGTTTACATACGATACCAATGTCCCTTTGTCTCATGATACTTTACTTATCCGAGATTTGATCGTCGGTATCTCTGCATACCTAGTTCAACCTCGTTACCAATAAGTACTCTTTTCTCGTTCCCGTGATATGTGATACCTTGTGAGCCAGTCACATGCTTGCAAGCTAATTGGATGACATTCCACCGAGAGGGCCTAGAGTATATCTATCTGTCATATGGATGGACAAATCCCAATCTTGATCCATGTGCCTCAACACATACTTTCTGAACACTCAATGCCACCTTTATAGCCACCAGTTACGGTGTGGTGCTTGATGTCATCAAAGCATCCTTCCGGTGATGGTGATTATCATGATATCATGGTCGAAGGAATTAGGTTACTATGTATCAGAAAGCTTATAGCAAGTGAACTATATTAAATGACTTGATATTTATGCTACGCGTAACTATAGGAGTATGTCCATCACATGATTCTCCTAATGATATTACCCTGTTGTTAATAACATATCTATGTTCATGATCAGGAAACCATGATCATATATTAACCAACAAGCTAGTTTAACAAGAGGCTTTACTAGGGACTCTTTTATGTTTACAAATCACACAAGTATTAATGTTTTCAGTTAATACAATTATAGCATGGTATGTAAACATTTATCATAAGCATGAAGATATGATAATAACCACTTTATTATTGCCTCTTGGGCATATCTCCAACAATGTCTAGCATAGTGAGGCTTGCCTTGGTTGGTACAGTGGTCGTAGTTCTCTTCCTCTTCTTCGTAGAATTCTTCCTCCTCGTAGCTCGGATTGATACTAGCGTCTATAAATAAATACAAGGTACACAATCACCAAACAATACTTAACTACTTCTATTTAGCACGCAAAGATACACACTAGATGATCTAGCATCATATCTATTATTACAACAAAAAAGTGACAAGATTTGATTTATCTTATTTTAGAAAGGTAATTTCTACTCATTGAAAACTACTTAAGATTTAATACTTTCCAATTAAAATATGGGATCATATTGACACATGTCATCACTACATATTTCAATACATGGGAATGTGATTTCAAATGGTTGGCCTAAATTGCAAAGTTTAACAATGCCTTTTAATAATATTTATGTGACTAGAAATGACTACAAAATCATCTTTTAATTTTTGTCTAGGACTACTATATGTAAAACTATCTATTTTTACATATTCAGATAGATCATGGCCAATGTGATTTTTGAGAGTTGGAATCAACTCAAAATCATTTATGGTTGATTTTAGAAAAATGTTTGAAGTGGTAAAAGCTACTGTCTTGTTATTTTCACCGAGGGTGATCTATAATTTCAAACTGTTTGAATCTAGCGGGAGTGATTAGAGATTTTCATCTACTTTCTAACAAAATTGGATTCACTCAATTTGGTTCAATGAATCTTCCTGAATTGAATTTCAAAGTTACCTACAATATAGGGTTTTGAAATAAAAGAAAAACCTAAGTTTGAATTCGCGGGCACGCGCGGGAATGCTAACGACCGACCCGACTATGCAGTGCACGCACATCGAGCATCACTGGGGTTGGTCCCACACGTCAGCGGCTAACTCAACGCGAAGCGGTATCCTTCAATATAGACCGCATGATTAGAGCACAATCGACGGCTCCGTGTCGTCGTCTCCATCGCACGGGGCACGCGAGATGCTAACCCTAGCACTACGGCGGGGGTCATCGGGGGATTACCAGGGCTCCAGCTAGGTCCAGCAAAGTGGGCGAACGAGCGAGTCGACGACGACGGTTCGACTGGTGGTCGCGACAGCTCCTGGAGCGGATCCTAGCGCTGGTTCCACTTCTTCACTATAGCGGTGGGCTCCGGTGAAATTCTGGCGGTGTGGTGCTCGCCTTTCTTCGGAGACGAGTCAGATAGATTACTGGGTGAGAGGGTATTGGAATGGTGTGCATTTTGAGGCAGGTGATGTCTACACACTTATATTCTTGTACACATTTGTTGGGCCTCCAAGTGCAGAGGTTTGTAGAACAGCATCAAGTTTCCCTTAAGTGGATTACCAAGGTTTATCTTCCTCAGGGAGGAAGTGGTCAAAGGTATTCCCTCGCAAGCAACCCTGCAATCAAGATACAAGAAGTCTCTTGTGTCCCCAACACACCCAATATAGGTGCACTAGTTCGGCGAAGAGATAGTGAAATACAAGTGGTAACAGTGCCAGAAAGGAGCCTGACGGTGATGTAAAGACTAAAGGCAACAAGAAGGAAGCAAACAAACATGCAATAGATCTAGTAGCAAACGTTGTTTCAATATATAGAAACAAGTCCTAGGGATCATACTTTCACTAGTGAACACTCTCTCATATAAATATCCTCTCTTCATGATACTACTCTTAACTACTCTCCGGTTGGACACTCTAATCATTGGTAGGGCTATAACAACACTCCTCAAAGTCTGCCTTCCCAAATCTAGATAACCCCACACTTTCACCTTGAGAACTAGATGGTTCCAACAAACACCACAATTCATAGAGACATCCAACTCCAAATATAACTCATAACAAATATTCAGTCGAGCCAAAGTGCCACACACAGTATGCCCGCTGTCACTTTCACACACGTGGGAAAAAGCATAGATCTATTAAAGCACAAAGAGTATTTATGTAGACTCAAGCCTAAGTGCCACCATGGCATGCACACTGTCACTTTCACACACATGGGGAGAGCAGAGATCTAATGAAGCACTTGAGTAGCAAGGTAGATCTACTTTATTACAAAGCTCATGACCACAAGATCATGCATAGAGAGAGATGAACACATTTCTACCAGTAGAGCCCTTAGCCTCGAGGAAGAACTACTCCCTCCTCATCATGGGAATCAGCAACGGTGATGGAGATGGTGGTGGAGATCGATGGAGATGGCTTCGGGGGCACTTCCCCGTCCCGGCAGGGTGCCGGAACAGAGACTTTCTGTCCCCCGAATCTCCCTTCGGTGGCGGCGGAGCTACGGAGGTTTTCGTGGATTTCTTCTGGATGCTTTAGGGTTTTTGGGTCGGAGGCTTCTTATAGGTGAAGGAATCAAGGTCGGTGGGGGTCCAGGGGGCCCACACCCCCTGTGGGCGCCTCCAGGGCTTGCCCGCGCCTAGGGGGTGCGGCCACCCTGTGGCCCCCCTCCGGCTCTGCTTCGTGGTTTCGTGTTGCTCCGGGAAAATAATGACTTTGGCTTTTGTCCCGTCCAATTCCGAGAATATTGATTTTCTGTATTTCTAGAACCAAAAACAAAAGAAAATAGGCAACTGGCGCTGTGGCATCTTGTCAATAGGTTAGTTCCAGAAAATGTATAAAAATACCTCAAAGTATAGACAAAACATAAGACAAATGATACAAAACAAGCATGGAGCATCAAAAATTATAGATCCATTTTCGACGTATCAGCAGGGGAGGGGTCTATTTATACTGCGGCGAAGGGGGCACGTAAGCATGGCTCAGGATCATCAGCGACGTTGTTACAGGATGCTATCGGCATGGCAAGTGGTGTAGGTCGACACAGGGCTTCATGGCGGTCGTCATGCGCACAGTGGCACGACGAGGCGCGGTCTCCATCGTTCTAGAATGGCCATGCTCTTCTTCGATACCATCGGTGTTTGGTGGTCACGGAGCGCACAGGGTCAAACGATCGTGTTTGGGAGATTGCGGGCGTCACGACGAACTTATTGGCGCAAGGAGAGAGCAAGGCGCGACGTGGTCGCGTAGGATTGCCGGTGTTCTGGTGCGGCGATCGGCATGGTCGAGTGTTAAATGGGAGCGGCTGCACTGGCATATCCACGGGAGGTCGTTGGTCGAGGCGTGCACAGGCAGTGGCGGTGAAGTCACAGCTACCTTCTAGACATCGTGGGCGAGGGCGGCGCGACGTGTAACAACATGTCCTCGTCGGGTGACATGGGTGAGCTCGGGTACAAAGTACACTAGTCAATTGGTCGAGTGAGAGGAGCTCTTCTGCATGGGCTGGTACTAGGTGAGTTAAGGGCGAGTAGTGGAGGCTCGGTGAGGTAACAAGATGATCACAAGATTGATCAAAGCAATGAATAGCTGGTAAGCTTGTACTGTGATCACCAAGTGTTTGATTAAATGGCCACAAGAACTAAACCTTCGAATTTTCCAAATCATTTTGGTGGATGTGTTGGTCACAAGCTTGGTAGTCTCTGGGTGCAATGATTTGCTAAGTGGTGAAGGTTTTGCTGGTTTTCCAAAAATGACTATCTTGATGCATAAGATAGATTCAATTTTGAAATGTCCCTCAAATTGTTTTGGATTTTTTCTTCAAGTTTTGAAATCTCCAATGTGTTCAGTGTCACTTGGTATAGCAAGGTGAGAAAAGAAAGGGAATTATTAATGTTTGAAATCATTTTCTAGAGATGCTCAAAGTGAGATAGGTGTTAACTTTTGCAAAAATGACCATTAGGTCATATGCTTCATATATTGATTTTATTTTGTTTTGATCTGGTTTGGATTTGACCTACATGATATGGTTCTGATCTTTAAACCATTTCTCATCATTTACAACAAACAAACATGGCATGCAAGCATTCATACATCATTCATAACACACATGCATTACTATGGTGTTTAATCTTAAAAGCTTTTGTTAACCCTAATTTTGGTTGATTAGAAATTGATATCCTCATTAATATTTTTGAGATGTTATAGTAGGCCACCGCCGCTCCATCTCTCTATCGTCGCCGCAGATGAAGGCCGCCACCACTCTAGCTCCCCGACGCCTCGCCATCGCCAAAGATGCAGGTCACCACTGCTCTAGCTCTCGACGCCCCGCCGTATCCATCTTCGGCAACAACTCCAAGCACCGGCGGCTCGTCCCGTCTCCAGCATCATCCCTGCTACCTTGCAGGTCAACACCTGCAGCGACCATGGTGCTACCGTGAGGCGAAGGCGTAGTTGTTTTTTTCTTTTCCAGTTTTGCTACCTACAACTCGATTGTTGGTACCTAGATCTCCCCTAATTGCTATTTTCTACATACAGCATCCAGTGTTGCTATCACAGTTTAGAGCGCTTGCTACTCTAGTTGGCTGATGTTGCTATTTTTATGTCTATCTTTGCTACAAGCAGTTTGCTACCTTAGCACATTATTTTTGCTATGTATTCGTAATTGTTTTGCTAATTTTGTATAATTTTTTTGCTACAATCAATCTTTACTGTTTTTTCTATGTGGTCTTCGTCGATGTCCCTTTTGCTACACTAGAAAAAAAATATTTTTTCTACTACCACTTTGTGGTTTTGCTAATATTTTAGCTACGAGGTCTCTGGCGACATTTTTTTCCAGCGAGAGTCTCCGGAGGTGTCTCTTGCAAAGTCAGTTTTGCTACATTATGACATTTTTTGTTACAAGGTCTCCGACAAACTCTCCGGCAAGGTCTAGTCTGTTTACTTTTTTTAATTGAACCATTTTCTGTTACATATAGAAAAAACAGGGCTATTTGTAGTAAAATCGGATATGTTTATAGCAAAAACAGAATTTAGAGACTTTTAAAAGACACGTGTTAGTAGGTGAAGGCAGAAGATTCGGGGAAAATATCTCCGGAGGACGCGTAGCTCTTTCCAAAAACCCTAAACCCTAAAACCTAACCCTAAACCCTAAATCCTTTGGAGATATATAGTGTAGTCTAGGGTGGATTTATTTTTCTGTAGGAAACGGTATGTTCTGGGAACCAGCACTTTGGCCATGCCTCGCCGGGTGGGTGTCAGATCACACCAGTTCATGACAATGGTCCTTCTGCTGGCCATTTTGTCGATGGTTCTCCCGATCCTCACCCCGACGCTTCTCCTACTCCCTCGCCAGGTGGTTCTTTTGATGCTTATACTGGACACCACCCTCGCCAGAGGTCGCCTCTTTTCACCAAGGGAGATCTCAGGTACACCATGTCTCCTCCAGAGTTGTAGGGATGATGTCTATGGATGTGTGATGATGTTGATACATGTATGAATGATGTGATCATTTTGATACATGTATGAATGATGTGATCATGTTTGAATGATTTTAATAATTACTGCTATGAAATACATGTTTAATATTGCTGCGAAATCATATTGAATGGAATAATATTGTTGTGGAAATAAAACACTAGGCTGGTCCTACGCCGACGGCATGGCCGTCGGCGTAGAGTGGTGACTGCGACCAAATGGTTGCCTCTATGCCGAGGGCCTTGCCGTCGGCATAGGGATGGGCCCGGTCGCTTCCGCTGGCTCCATGTAACACATCAAAAATATTAAACATGATTATCAAGTTCTAATCACCCAAGTTTAGGGTTAACAAAAACTTTTATTATTAAAATTAATATGAATGCATGTGTGTGATTAATGCATGAATGATTGCATTTTCCATGTTTGATTGCTATGAATGCTAAGGATTGGTTTAAAGATGAAAACAATGATGGGGATATGCCTACTGGAGTATGCCCAGCAGGACGTTTACTATTGTCCCAAGCTGCCAACGAGTGGGCCCGCAGGATGGCAACTGGATCGAGACTTGGCGAGGACCCAGGCGACTGGAAGCCGCAGGCCCAGAAGCGTAGATAGGCCCAGTCGGATTAGGCCAAGGACCCTCTGAATCCTTAACCAATTCGGTTGTAGATCTGTAAACCCTAGCGAGGTGAGCCTATATAAACCTCCCTAGGGTACGCATAAAGGACACATTCCATCATACACCCCAGTGACTCGCCGCCTAGTCGTCGAGATCGCCCTTGTACTCTCTCCATAATACAATCTAGCAGGAGTAGGTCTTTACCCTCCGGGGGTGAACCTGGGTAAACCCTTGTGTCTCCGCCCTCATCTCGCACCGCAGATGGCTGGCCGACCTTGCCCCATGTTCTACTATTTGCTGCCGAATGCAGCATCTGCCGTGGCCATTCCCACGACAGTGGCACCCACCGTGAGGCCTGGCCGGTCAGGCCAGTGTTCTGCGGCGAGATCCAATCTGCCCATCAACGAGACGATCGCCACCGGCCGCATGATCGCGATCGGTGAGATCCTTAAGATCTTGCCGAGCAGCTATGTTTCGGCGGCACGCCCCATCACGCACAGCGTGATCATGCCGGTCGCCACGATCAGCCTATTCGTCAGCTGCACCAACACCATCACCTCGGAGGACCCAACTCGCATCCGTGAGTCGCCACCGCGCGACCATCTCTCTGAGAACTAGGTCTGCCCTATCCACCGCCTCGCCTCCGAGTACGGCTCGACCAACATCAACGTGGCCGAAACCACCATGGTCGCGGACGAGGCGTCCCTCAACGACGACGCCGACTCGGCGACCCCGACGTCGGCCGCCGGATCCATCATCACCGCATCGCCCGTGGGCTCCATCACCCAGGTCTACAACGTGGGGGACTTTGAGGACCCCTCCATCCTTGGGATCTTCGACTTCGACTCCAAGTCAGAGAACTCCGGCGACTTCCACGTTGGATCTGGCTGCAATGTTGCGGCCTACATGGCGAATGGCAGGGTCCCCCTGCCAGACCTCTTCTCCATGCCGATCCCGCCGACCGCGAAGGAAACAGAGGTCGCAGAACTCCGCGTGCGACTAGAGGAGGCGGTCCGCAAGGACCAAGCCGAGCGCAAAAAAAATCGCCTCGAGCAGGTGACAACGCAGGAGCTTTCGCGTTACCACCAACTCCACATCAGGTCGCGCCTGAACCCCACCGTTCAGGGTCGTGCCCTGAACTTCGACGACGAGAATGACCCGGCTCACATAGCCGAGCGCGCGATCTGTGAAAACACGCCGCCAGGAGGAAGTTCCGGGCCACCATCGGGCGTGACGGCTAACGGCGCCCCACCACCACCACCCGGACGCACGCCCACCGGGGATAAGCCGAGAATCCTGGTCTCCTCGTGGGAGCGAGACGCGAATGGACTCCCGCTGTTCTCCACCCTGATGTACAATGTCGTCGCGATCCGAGCCGCGGTCGACAACATCATCGTGACCGGGGAAGGCTCCCTGCAGATCCAGTATGCCAAAGCTCTACTCGCCAAGGCAGTCGAGCAACAAAACGCGGGTGCCGACTCACAGGGTCGCATGTACTGGCGTTCGTCAGGCAGCAGGGCGGCCTCGAGCGGCCGTCTAGTGGTGGCAAACACCCTCAAATGCCCACCACCCGAGCCCCTACAGCTCCAACATCGACCCGCACACGCGGCACTCTCCACCAACGACCCGCGACCGGCAAACAACTTTGTCACTGCCAACAGGCATCCAGTCGACGTGCGCACCCACATCGTCAACAACCAGAGCTGGCGCGCACGCCAGCCTGATGACCTGAGGCATACCCTCACCAACCGCCGCGACGGCGAACCGAGGGGGTCGCTGAGCCGAGTCGGACCCCAGTGATTCGAACCAATTATCCGAGGCGAAAGATACCCGGTGAACTTCAAGGCACCAAAGGAGATCGAGAAGTACGAGGGGACCCCTCGTACGACCCGTTCGTGTGGCTGGACACCTACCTCATGGAGATGGGAATCGCCGGCCACACCGACTTGCTCGCCGCTTGCTACCTCCCCCTGATGATGGAGGGAGCGTGCCGGCAATGGATCAACACCCTCCCCGCGGACAGCATCGACTCCTGGGAGGAAATGTGTGATGCCTTCGTCAGGCACTTTGAGGGCTCCTACACCCGCGCCACCACCATCGAGGACCTGGAGCGATGCGTCCAGGGACCCCGCGAGTCGACCCGCAGCTGGGTACAAAGGTGGCAAGACCTGTGGTACAACGCGGCCGGAATCCACCCGGACACCGCGATCCACTGCTTCAAGACCTCGTGCCGCTACGAGCCCCTGGTCGCCAAACTCAAGCGGGTGTACAAAACACTCGACAACATACCGGAACTCTTCGAGATCGCCAAGCGGTACGCGGAGGAAGACCCAAACCAAGAAACCGACGACGAGTCGGGAGGGAATCGCCGCATGAGCGGCCACGACAACGGGAGGCGACCCGAGCTTCGGTATAGCAATACTCGCCTCACCGGCAAGCGCCGCGATGACGGGCGAGTCGACTTCGTCGCCAACGCCGAGTAAACTCCACGCGAGCCCAAGAGCTTCCGCCGCGATGGAGGTCAGCTCCACGATAGCGGCAACTACAAGGCGAAGCCGCGGTTCGACCCCGCGGCCCTCCTCAATCAGCCCTGTGTATTCCACAGCAGGGAGGGGAAACCCACCACGCACATGACCGCCGACTGCCACTCCCTGAGGGAGATCGAGAAGGCACAGCGCGCAAGGGAAGACCCCGATAACCACCCGCCAAACAGAGGCAAGTTCGGCAACAACGCCGCCTCGCTCCACACATTCACAGGCTTCAACACGAAGCGCGAGAAGAAGGTCATCGCCCGCGCCGTCGCTGTCAACGCGGTGTCCAAGATTGACATCCCCCAGTTCCTTAACTGGTCCGAGCAACCAATCACCTGGAGCCGCGAGGACCACTCGCCACGGATCGAATATCCGGGCCGAGTCGCCTTGGTGGTCAAGCCCAAGGTGGGGGACTATTGCCTCCCTAAGACGCCGATGGACAGCGGCAGCTCCATCAACATTCTATACCTGGACACATTCAGGCGACTGCGGCTCCCGCAGTCGATGATCAAGACGACCTACACCACCTTCCACGGCATTGTCCCTGGTCAGAAGGCGTACCCAATCGGCAAGGTGACGCTGCCAGTCACCTTTGGCATACCAGCAAACTTCCGCACCGAGCGGATAGTTTTCGAGCTGGTGCCGTTCAATAGCCCCTACCACTGCGTCCTGGGGCACCAGGCGTTCGCCAAATTCATGGTAGCGCCCCACTAACGCGTACAACGCGATGAAGCTCCCCGGGCAGTGCGGCATCATCACTGTCCATGGCGATCCCGACATGGCCACAGAATGAGAGGCCAAAGGCGCCGAGCTCGCTGACGTTGTCATCACGACAGAGGCCAACCACGTAGAGGAGCTCGCCAAGTACGCAAGAGGGGTCAACAATGACGACCCCACCATACTCAAGAAGCCCAAGTAGGAGGGTGGCAGCTCCACCGTCTTTGAGGCAACGACGCACACTCGCACTATCGAGCTGGTCCTAGGCGACTCCAGCCAGACGGTGACGATTGGGACGGGCATGAGCCAGCATAGGAAGGCGCGCTCATCGAGTTCCTACGTGAGAATCGCGACATCTTCGCATGGAAGCCATCCGACATGCATGGTGTCCCGAGGGAAATCGCTGAGCACAAACTCAACGCCGACCCCAAAGTGCGACCTGTCAAGCAGTCGCTGCGGCCCTTCAATGAAGAGCGCCGCCGAGCAATCGCCGAGGAGGTGCATCGTATACTCGCTACATGCTTCACCTGTCCAATCAAATACTCCAAGTGGCTAGAAAACCTAGTCCTTGTCGAGAAGAAAAACGGGACCTGGAGAATGTGTATCGATTACACAAACCTCAACAGAGCCTGCCCGAAGGAGCAGTTCGTCCTCCCGCGGATCGACCAAATCATCGATTCAACCGCGGGCTCGGAGTCGCTATGGTTCCTCGATTCCTACTCTGGATACAACCAAATCAAAATGGCAGTCGAGGACGAGGAGAAGACGGCGTTCATCACGCCATTCGGAGCATTCTGCTACACCGCCATGACCTTCGGCCTCAAGAACGTTGGGGCGACCTACCAGAGGTGTATGCAGGAGTGCCTTGAGAGACAAATCGGCTGCAATATCCACGTCTACATTGACGACATGGTAGTAAAGTCCACTCGCCAGGACGATCTACTCGCTGACTTGGTGGAAACCTTCGCCAACTTGCGGAGGTACAAGATAAAGCTAAACACAGGGAAGTGCACCGTCGGTGTACCTAATGGACAGCTGCTGGGGTACGTCGTCTCCAAGCGCGGAATCGAGAAGAACCCCGCCAAGATCAACACGATCGCCCGGCTCAGCAGACCCGAGTGCCTGCGCGACGTCCAAAAGCTGGCCGGGCGAGTCGCGGCTCTCATTCGCTTCATCCCCCGGCTAGGCGAGAAGGGGATGCCCCTCTACCGCCTAATGCGCAAGAACCCCACTTTCTAGTGGGACAAGGAGGCAGACAACACGCTCGATGCTCTCAAGGAGGTTCTACTCGCGGCACCGCTACTCGCCGCCCCAGTCGACAAGGAGCCCATGCTCGTCTATGTCGCGGCTTCCGAGTACGTCGTCAGCGCCGTCATGGTCGTCGAACGACCAGAGGAGGGCAAGAAGCGCCCGGTGTAGCGACCTGTATACTACATCAGCGAAGTCCTCACCGGGTATCGCCAGCACTACCCGAAGTACCAAAAATTGGTATATGCAGTCTTCAGAGCACAGCGGCGACTTCCGCACTACTTCCAGGAGCACCCAATAACGGTCGTCTCCTCAGCACCATTGCAGGACATCATCTGCAATCGTGAAGCGACCGGGCGAGTCGCCAAGTGGGCCGTCGAGATCGGCGCCCACAACATCAGGTACGAGCCGCGCAAGGCAATCAAGTCGCAGGCTCTCGCAGACTTTCTTGCCGACTGGGAGGAGGCCCAGCAGCCAGAGAAACTTCCATACCTCCATTACTCTAGCCTACACTTCGATGGCTCCAAGAACGCAGATGGCATAGGGGCAGGGATCATGGTCACATATCCGAAGGGCGACAAGCTATGCTATGTCCTCTACCTCGACTTCACCCCTGCACCAACAACATGGCCGAGTACGAGGCGCTACTCCACGGCATGAGGGCAGCCAAGGAGATGAACATCAATCGCCTGTGCTGCTACGGCGACTGTGACCTCGTCGTCGGGCAAGTCGCCGGCACCTGAGACGCAGTCTCCCCCACCATGGCAGCATACCGCCAAGCAGTGGACCAGCTGGGAGGCCACTTTGCGGGCTACTCCGTCGAATGGATCGAAAGGAGGAAGGATGAGGAGGCCGACGCACTCTCCCGCATCGGCTCGACTCGCACCACCTGCCGGCGTCTTCCTCGACACCATCACCAAGCCTTCCGTCTCTCCCCCAAGGGAGATCAACATCAGAATTCTGCTGCAACCAGAGGCAGCCCTGGTCACATTGATCGCCGAGCCAAGCGACCGGACCACGCCATACGTCGCTTACCTGGAGGGAGGCACCCTACCCGCCCACGAGACGGAGGCCTGGATGATAGCACGCCGCTGCAAATCCTTCGTCATCATCAATGGCGAGCTCCAAAGCAGAGTGTGACCGGCGTGTTCAAACGCTGTGTCCAACCCATAGAAGGACGAAAGATCCTCCAAGACATCTATGCTGGAAACTGCGGCCACCACGCTGGCGCCGCTCCCTGGTCGTCAAGGCCATGCGACATGGCTTCTACTGGCTCACCGCACACGTCGACACGGTCGACATCGTCCAATGATGCATCGGGTGCCAGAAGTACGCCAACCAGACTCACGTGCCGAGCTCGGCACTCAAGACCATCCCCATCACCTGGCCATTCGCCGTGTGGGGCATGGACATGGTGGGCCCTTTCAAGGAGGCCCCCTCTGGCTTCACCAACCTCCTAGTCGCGGTCTACAAGTTCACAAAATGGATGGAGGCCAAGCCAGTCCGCAAGTGTGACGGCAAAACTGCCACCAAATTCCTACACGAGCTCATCTATCGCTACGGATTCCCGCACAACATCATCACGGACAACGACACAAACTTCGCCAAAGGAGCCATGGCGGAATTCTACGAGGAGCATAATATACGACTCGACCTCACCTCAGTCGCTCACCCGGAGTCCAATGGACAGGCGGAACGCGCCAACCAGACCATCCTCCATGGCCTGAAGCCGCGACTGCAAGTTCCACTTGAGTGAACTCCCGAGTGATGGGTCGAAGAGCTCCCCTCTGTCATCTGGGGCATCCGCACCTCCGTCAACAGGTCGACATGATTCACTCCCTTATTCATGGTGTACGGTGTCGAGGCCGTCATGCCAACAGACCTCGAGCACGATTCACCATGGGTGGTCAATTACACGGAGGCCGACAATGATATCACACGCCAGGATGGAGTCGACCATCTCGACGAAGCGCGCGATCTAGCTCGCTCCCGCACCTCCATCTACCAGCAAGGGCTTCGTCACTACCACAGCCGGCGAGTACGGACTCGCACCTTCCAGGAAGGCGACTTGGTACTGCGCCTAATCCAGGACAAGAAGGGCATGCACAAGCTCTCCCCCCTTGGGAGGGACCATTCGCCATCGGGCGAGTCCTGGGCAACGACGCCTACTACCTCACCGATGTCTAAGGCGACGGAAAACTCGACGTCAAGCGGCCATGGAATGTAAACCTCCTACGGAAGTTCTACTCTTAGAACTCCAGACATGTACCTCCTACCCGCTATGAAATAAAGAAGATCGACTCACACAAATTGCGTCCACTCTCCGTACCCTGTGCCACTCGCACTCGTAATAACAGCGTTATGCTATTCGTAGAAGTCAACCTTTGGTGACGCGACTGGCACGGACAAGTAGTGCGGTACGAGGGCACTGGAAAACTTCAGGCCTCGTACCGTCCACGAAAAAAGCTAACCCGGAGCCCCATTGGAGTCAACCCGTTCAACTGGCTTCCTGAGCCAAGACAACTACATTCTCTTCCCACAGCGACCCAGTCCTCCACATCCTCGGCGCAGCGACTCGAACGGCAAAATACCACGCTCGGGGACTGATGCCATCCCAAAGAAGAGCGGCTAGGGAAAAACGCCAAGTAGGAGAGCGCGCCCTGGACTCGCCACGCGACTGGTCTTACAGATCAGGTGGAGTGACGCGCCTAACACAACGCGCCTAGTCCTCACCTACCTCGGGCATGCGACTAGAACAGCCAAGTACCACGCTCGGGGACTCGGCGATCCGACCCCGTTCGCGCCCGGGAAAACGACCAAGTAAAGAGCACCCCTGGGAGTCGCCATGCGACTGGCTTCCCGAGCCATGGAGAGTCGACCCTAACTCACTAACAGTTCAAACAACATATAAAAACGAGGTCAACCCCATAAAAAGGGCGGACGCGCTCGGGGACTCGCACAACCAACAACCAAACCACAAAAACAATGACAAAAGAACCCCTGCATCCCTTCATAGCAGCAAAATTTGTTCGCGTACAAGGAGAATTACATATTTATCTTAAGCTAACGCCGAGTGGCAAAATACTCTATTCCGCAGGCTTCGATGAGGAGGCGCCACCATCCTTGCGATTGCGAATAAAGGGAACCCAAGGATTCAACGGGTGCGTCGTGAGCTCACCTGCCATGGCCGCATGAAACGGTTGCTCCACCTTGAAGTCGCGGTCTGCCGGCTCGGGGTCATTGGAGGCGACGGCCGTTTCCTGATAAGGAGTAAGGTCGCCCATCGCCCACACGCGGTCGAAGTACACCGCGGCTCGCTCCGTCAGCTTCAGCACCTCGGCAATCTCGACTGAGCCCGTCGAGGAAGGGTACCCACTAGTGACGTCGTCAAGGTCGAAGTCGTCGGGAAAATGCGCGAGCCTAAGGCTCAGCGCAGTCGCCGCTCCATGACGGAAGGCCGACCACGTCATGAACTCCACAACTGCCGGGGCCTTCTCCAGATAGCGCCAAACTTCGACGAGGTAGCTGCGGATCACCTCCGTGGGCGAGATCTCCTAAAGATACGCCCGGAGGCAGGTCGCTGACAGCGCGGCAGAATCGACCAGAGTGGTGACGCATTACCGTGCGTCGTACGATTGCGCCTCTTTGGCGTTATCAGTGATCAGGCCTGCAGCACACAAGCAAATAGTAAGGTAAGCACCAGCAAAACAATGCGAGTCGCGCGCCCGAGGATTCGTAGAAGAAACACTCACCAATCAGCGGGCGACAGAGTTCCGTGATGAAATTTTGAAGAGCTGAGAGGTCATTCTGCAGCCAGGCGACGAGCGTGTCTGACACCTTCCGCTCCTCAGCAGCAGAAGTAACAGCCGCCTTGGGCCGTCCTTCCGCCGAGCTCGCTTCCGCCTTTTCCTCCTTGAGATTATGCTCCAGTTCGGCGATTCGCTTCTCCGCGGTGCTCAAGGACTACTGAGCAGCCGTCAACTCACTCGCTGGAACAAGGCCCTGGCGAGCCTCCTTCACTGTGGCCGCACTATCCTCTGCTTCCACAACAAAAGGATTGCAAACGTAACAAGTTCGTGACCAGCGCCAAACACGACAAACACTCACCCGCAGTCGCTCGAAGCTGCTCGTTCGTATTCTGAACAGCGAGGATCTCCGTTTCCACGCGGTGCTTGGCAGCAAGCCGCTCGGCCGACTCTCGCTGCAAGCCCTGTGCAACAATTACAGCGTCAGCGACAAAACTTGCTAAGTGCCTAGCCGCTGAAATTCAGCGACTAGCCACTTGAGAAATGGACGACAAAATTCCTAAGTGCCAGCCGTTGAAATTCAGCGACTAGCCACTCGGGGACTGGATGACAAGACTTCCTAAGTGCCTAGCCGCTGAAATTCAGCGACTAGCCACTCGGAGACTGGACGACAAAAATTCCTAAGTGCCTAGCCGCTGAAATTCAGCGACTAGACACTCGGGGACTGGATGGCGAAAAACAGTAAGAATCTGACCACTAAAATTCAGTGGCCCGATCCTAGGGGACTGGACATACCTGGATGGTGGCACCTAGCATGTCATGAAGCTCCATGGCATCCACTGATGAGAGCACGAATGGAGTATGCCCGCGATGCTGTTCGACCTCCGTACCGGTGGCCCCAGGAAATTGGCTCGACGGCACCAAGGCACTCGCCATGGCGGCCCTCGCTACAAAGCGAGGGAACGTCGCGACCGCGGCTCCCGCGCCACCCGAAGGCGGCCCGGTCGCATCAACCGAGGCCATGGGGCCTACTGCTGCGACTCCGCGTCCTCCATGGCCTTCGGAGCTACGTCCACCACAATCGGGGTTTCGCTCGGGGCAACCGCTTGCTCGTCTGAGATCGTGACGACCTCGTCACCCTTTGCTCTCTTGGCGTCTTCAGCGGGCGCCTCAACCTCGTCGCCCTTCCTCTTCTTTGAGGGATCAACTGGCGCCTCCGTGGCGCCCGATGGAATTGGCCACCGAAGGGTGACCTATCTTCTTCACTCCAGTCCTGCGAAACAACTCCGTCAATAACACTCGCCAGTCAAACATGAATCAAGAAGATAAATGAAAGGTTTGAGAAATACTCACTTGGCGACTGGGATAAATCGTAGGCAAGTACGAATACTGGACGACTTCTCCAGTTCTGGCCCCAGTTTCCGACTGAGGCCCGTCTCAAACACGCTCTGCGCCCAAGACACCGATGGATTCTTCGAGGACGAGGCCGCGGCAGGAGGTTCAGTGGTGATCGCCACGGGAGATCCTCTCGGCGACGAGGCCCCTGCGGCTGGAGCGGCCACCAACCCGGTAACTGGGACGAACGGCGGCGGTAGTGATGCCAACAGCGCCCCGTCTTCCACGACGGTCGCACCAGTCGCCATGGTCGCGTGCTCCGCTGCTTCTTCGGCTGTGCTAGTAGCATCGGACCTACTCACGGACCGAGGCAGAGACACCGGCTTAGCCGGATTCGTCTTCTTCTTTGGTGGCGGGGGATTCTTCTTCTTTGATGGTGTGGCTTCATGCTGCGAGGTATGCTCTGGGAGCTCGTCATCATCGTTGTCGTGGGCCTCGAGGCTTTTGTTGGCCTCGAGTTCATGTTGATGTTGCCCACGGGTCTTGCGGACCGTGGGTGCAGCGACCTCCACGGCTTCGTCTCCATCGTCGTCATCGTCATCACCATCGCCCCCGTCAGTTCTGGAATCGCCCTTATCAGGCGATGACTCGCTCTCATCTTCGGCAGACGAGTTCGAGTTCTCGTCATCTGCGGGTGGAAGCCAACCTTCCACCACTTGGAATAGCTGCAGCAACCAAGCAACATTAGCATGACCGCGAATGCGAAAACTACGACTACGAGTGCATGGGAAATAAAAAACTCACCGTTGGAGCTTGGAGCTTCGTGGTGTAAGGTGCGACCCCGTCCTTTGCATCAAGATACACCGCCTGGGTGATCTTCTTCAGGGCCAGGGTGTAGTCATTGAGTCTCCACTCGGCATGACAGGACTTCGTCGGGTCTTTCTTGCCTGTATACTCGTACATATAGTGGGTACGGCTGGCCAGAGGAACGAGCCGTCGCCCGAGCCAGCAGTTGTAGAGGTTGATGGTTTGGAGGCCCTTCTTCTTTAGGTTGCAGATGGTCTGCAACATCTCGTCAACGACCATCCGCTGGTCCAGCGAAAGCTTGGTGACTTGGAGCCGACGCGGCTCAGGCCGGTCGGCGGAGTACCTCGGAAGCACCACCTCGTCGCCCGGCGGCGACTCGGTCACATAGAACCAGCTCTTCTTCCATTCATTCGCTGCTTTGGCGGGCAGCATCAGATCGAAGAACGACGCCTTCGACTTCAGCTGGAAGGTCAGGCCGCCCGCAGCTAACATCGGGCCGCCTGCCTCTCCACAGTTGATCCTCCCATGGAACAGATCTTGCCATAGGGGTAAGTATGGTCGATAGCCCAGGTAGCACTCGCAGAACGCCATGAAGATGGTGAGATGCTCGATGCTGTGCAGTCCCAGGTCTGACGGTTGGATGTCGTATTAGGCGCAGAAGCGGCGGAAGAAGAGGGAGGTGGGGAATCCAAGCCCCCGCTCCAGATGGCTAGTGAAGCACACGAATTCCCCCTCACGCGAATCTAGGATCACCTCTCTGGCCGCGGGGATGCGCCATCTCCCGACGCGGAGGATCCCTGCCTCCTTGAACGATCTCAGCAGCGCCTTCGTACACTTGGATCTGCCCCATGGTTCCGCAGGAGGGGCCATCGATTGGGGATCTGGGGCTGCAAATTGCTCTGGGTTGCTCTGGTCGCTACACGAAATGGAGGATTGATAATGCACGAGATCGGAGGAAGTGAGGGAAGTGTTTTCCCCTCACCCGACACTCTCCTTATATAGTGGTTGTTACCCGCCATTTTCGGGGAGCCGTTACCATGCGGTAAATACGCCGATATTACTGTTGGATTACCCAACGGCTAGTTTGACCAAGCTGACAGTCCAACTTCATCCGCTCGACTCGCTGTCTTCAGCGACTTGACGATTCGCCGACCTAATCACTACAACAGTGACTTAATTATTCGCCGACCCGTTCGTCAAGTTGTGATCTGATTAGTCGCCGTTATTGCGACTCAAATGACTAGTTCTTTCCTTTGTTCAGGAGTCCACCGTCGATTCGACTGGGCGTCCGAATTGGACCCGCATACTCCGACTGCCAATGAACACCTGCGACGAATCAACGACGGCCTCGGGGACTACTGATGGGGATATGACTACTGGGGTATGCCCAGCACGACGTTTCCTATTGGCCCAAGCTGCCAGCGAGGACCCAGGTGATAGGAAGCCGGAGGCCCATAAGCGTAGCTAGGCCCAGTCAGATTAGGTCAAGGACCCTCCAAATCCTTAACCAATTCGGTTGTAGATCTGTAAACCCTAGCAAGGTGAGCCTATATAAACCTCCCTAGGGTACGCATAGAGGACACGTTCCATCATACACCCCAGCGACTCGCCGCCTAGTCGTCGAGCTCGCCCTTATAATCTCTCCATAATACAATCTAGTAGGAGTAGGTCTTTACCCTCCGGGGGGGCGAACCTGGGTAAACCCTTGTGTCTTCGCCCTCATCTCACACCGCAGATGGCTGGCCACCCTTGTCCCATGTTCTACTACTCGCTGCCGATTGCAGCATCTGCCGTGGCCATTCCCACGACAAACAATATCATCTAGATCATTTCCAAGCAAAATCAAATGAAGAGAAAATCAAATATAAGAAATATGAGCAAATGGTCAATTTGGCCAAACTTGTTCACTAGACCACTTTGGGTGTTCCTAGTGAAAGATTTCTAACATAAACAAATCCAATTATTTTCTTCCCTTGCTATACCAGGTAAAAGTGAAGCCAAGCCCACTTTACAAACCAACAGAAACAATTTCCAAATCTATTTAAAGGACAATTCAAAATTGAATCAAGTGTAGATACTAAGATGACCATTTCTCAAAAAACCAACCAAACCACTTCACCTTGGCAAACCCAAGCAACCTCAGACTACCAAGCATAAGATCAAAACACTCACCAAAGTTCATCCAAAAATTCAAACTTTGAATTCATGCGGCCATTTCAGCAAACACCTCGTGAGCACAGTGACAGCTGCCAAACTGCCACTGTTCTTGATCAATGCCTTGTCTACAAATCGTCCCCAAATCACTCCCGTGATCTGCCCCAACACCCAACATTGCATTGAAGCCGCTACCCCTTCACTGCTTGGACCAGTGCCGCGCCACCCGAAGCTCACTCGTCGATCGAGCATAGACAGCTTGCAGGAGGAAGCGCCCCGCTCGTCCACGATGTCTAGGAGACAGGCCACCGTCCACCGCCACCCCTGTCTAACCCTTGAGCACAGCCATGGCATGGACCACCAAGAAAAACGCCGCGCCCATTTTCTCTACGCTATGCCGAGAGCAGGCCAGAGCGCCACAGCTGACACGCGCGCACACTCCACGCCTCGCCCTAACCGCGCATGCCCGCAGTCACCGCGACACCAGCTACCCCCCATACATGCCAGTTCGCCGCCGCGCGAACATAATCACATGTACGCTGTCTTGAACACAGTCATTCCCGCACAGAGCACGGACTGCGCCCAACCGTTCTCGACCGCCCTATGCCGCACCTTGAAGCCAGTGATGATCCCCAGGAGACACCGCACCGTCCTACGCTCTCAGCCATGTCGTTATTCCTCTGTATCATCGTCATCGATGAGCTCATCCCATGCCGCTCTGCCCCTCTTGCCAGTGTATAAATAGAGGCCACCCCCGCCTCAATTCACCATACCATCTCACTCCCCTCTCTCTTAGAACCACCCCTGACCCTTCCCCGGAGCAAGGAGAGCTTCATCCCGCCGGAATTTCACCGGAGTCCATCGCTGCAGAGGAGAAGAGGAGTCGTTGATTGGAGCCACCCTAGGAGCCGCCGCGACCATCGTTTGAACCACCATCATCGACAACATCATTCGCCCCCATCGTCGACCCTAGCTGGAGCCCTGGTAAGCCACCGCGTACCCCACCGTCGCCATTAGGGTTCAGTCTCGCCGGCGATGTCCGACGAAGACGACGAACCTCAGCCGTAGATCTTATTCTAATCGCATGGCCTATATTGAAACGTACCGCTTCGGGTTAAATGAGCCACTAACTAGTAGGACCCCCCTGTCAGCAGCCCGTTGCGCGCACGTAGTGCAGCTGGGCAAGCCCATTTCCTTTCCCGCGCGTATCCCAGAGATTCAAATAGATATTTTCCATTCTAGTTAAACCCTAGTTCAGTATTAGATTCAAAATTAAATTCAAAGAGATTTACTGAACCAAATTGCATGATTCCAATTTTGCTAGAAAGGTATTCAAATTGTCAATCCAAGCCCATTGGATTCAAACCATTTGAAATTATAGATCACATATAGTAAAAATAACAAGACAGAAAATTTTCCACATTCAAACATTTTTCAAAAATCAACCATAAATTCTTTGAGTTGATTCCAACTCTAAAAAATCACATTTGACAGGATATATCTGAATATGTAAAATATTTAGGTTTACATGTAGTGATCTTGGACTAGTACTAAAAGAATGCCCCATAGGAATTTCTAGTCACTTTAATTGTATAAAATAGTAATTTTAAACATTATAAAATATGACCACCACTTTAAATCACATTCCCAACTATAAGAATATGTGGTGATGACATGTGTCAACATGATTCCATATTTTAATTGGAGAATATTAAATCTTAAATAGTTTTCAATGAGTAGAAATTACTTATCCAAAATAAAATAAAAAGGACTAGGTCTTTATTTCATGTGATGATTGTGATGATGCTAGATCATCTAGTGTGAACCTTTGTATGCCAAATAGAGGTAGTTAAGTATTGTTTGGTGATTGTGTACCTCATATTTATTTATGGACGCTAGTACCGACCAAGGCTACGAGGAGGAGTACTACGAAGAAGAATAAAACTTCAACCACTGCACCAATCAAGGCAAGCTGATGGGGATATGCCTACCGGGGTATACCCAGCAGGACGTTTCCGACTGGCCCAGGAACTGGCGAGTGGGCTTGCAAGACGGCGACTGGATCAAGGCCTGGCGTGGATCCAAGCGACTGGAAGCTGAAGGCCCAGGAGAGTAGATAGGCCCAATCGGGTTAGGTTAAACGAGTACCGAAGCTTTAACTGATTCGGTTGAGATATGTAAACCCTAGGGGGAGGTGAGTCTATATAAACCTCCCTACAGGGCGTGTAGAGGCACATTCCATCATACACCCAAGCGACTCGCCGCCTAGCCGTCGAGCTCGCCCCATTGTACCTCCACCATAATACAATCTAGCAGGAGTAGGTCTTTACCCTCCAGGGGGCCGAACCTGGGTAAAACCCTGTGTCTCCGCCCTCATCTCGCACCGCAGATGGCTGGCCGCCCTTTCCCTTCTTTCTACTACTCGCTGCCGATTGCAGTATCTGCCGTGACCATTCCCATGACAGTGGCGCCCACCGTGGGGCCTGGCCGGTGTTCTACGGCGAGATCCAATCTGCCCATGAACGAGTCGGTCGCCACCGGCCGCATGATAGCGATCGGCGAGATGCTCCAGATCTTGCCGAGCAGCTACGTCCCGGCGGCGCGAACCATCACGCACAGCATGATCTTGCCGGTCGGCACGATTAGCCTCTTCGTCGGCCTCACCGACGTCATCGTCTCAGAGGACTCGGCTCGCATCCGCGAGTCGCCGCCACGCGACGGTTCTCCAAGAGCCAGGTCCGCACGATCCATCGCCTCGCCTCCGAGTACAACTCGGCCCACAACGACGTGGCCGAAAACTCCGCGGCCGCGGAAGACGCGGCCCTCAACGACGACGCCGACTCGGCGACCCCGGCGTCACTGATCCATCACCGCGGCTTCACCCGCGGGCTCCATCACCCAGGTCTCCAACATGGGAGACTTCGAGGATCCTTCCATCCTTGGGATCTTCGACTTCGACTCCGGGTCTGAAAATTCCGCCGATCTCCGCGACGGGACCGGTCGCCACGCCGCGGCCTACATGGCGACTGGCACCAATCTGCCGGAAGATCCATTCTCCACCCCAATCCCTCCTAACGCCATGGCAACGGAGGTCGAGGAACTCCGCCTGAAGCTGGCGGAGGCAGTCCGCAAGTAGCAAGCCGAGCGCAAAAAATTTCGCCTCGAGCAGGTGACGGCGCAGGAGCTGTCGCGCTACCACCAGCAGCGAGTCAGGTCGCGCTTGAACCCCACCGTCCAGGGGCGCGCCCTGAACTTCGACGACAAGAACGACCCGGCCCGCGTGGCCGAACACGCGATCTACGAAAACGCGCCACCAGGAGCAAGCGCCCGGCCCCCACCAGGGTCGACGGCGATGGGCGCCCCACCTCCACCCAACCGCACACCCCCTAGGGATCAGCCGCGGATAGTGGTCTCCTCACGAGAGCGAGACGCGAATGGCCTACCACTGTTCTCCACCCCGATGGATAACCTCGTGGCAGGTCGAGCCGCGGCCGACAACATCACGGCCATCGGCGACGGCGCCCTACAGATCCAATACGTCAGGGCCCTGCTCGCAAAGGCGGTCGAGCAGCAAAACGCAGGCGCCGACTCGCAAGGTCGGGTGTACTCGCGTTCGTCGGGCAGCAGAGCGGCCTCAAGCGGCCGCCCTTTGGCGGCAAACACCCTCAATTGTCCGCCACCCGAACCACTGCAGCTCCAACACCGACCCGCGAACGCGGTACTCTCCACCAATGACCCAGGCCAGCGACCAACTTTATCGCCGCCAACGGTCAGCCCGTCGACGCCCGCACCCACATCATCAACAACCAAAGCTGGCGCGCACGCCCGCCCGACGACCTGCGACACACCCTAACCAATCGCCACGACGGCGAGCCAATGGGGTCGCTAAGCCGACTCGGGCCCCGGTGCTTCAGACCGATGATCCAAGGCAAAAAATACCCAGTGAAATTCAAAGCGCCGAAGGAAATAGAGAAGTACGACCCCTCGTACGACCCCTCCGTGTGGCTGGACACCTACCTCATGGCGATGGCGATCGCTGGCCACACCGACCTGCTAGCCGCCCGTTACCTCCCCTAATTATGGAGGGAACGTGCAGGCAGTGGATCAACACTCTTCCCTCGGACAGCATCGACTCCTGGGAAGAGATGTGCGATGCCTTCGTTAGGCACTTCGAGTGCTCCTACACCCGCGCCACCACCATCGAGGACCTGGAACGATGCGTCCAGGGACCCCGCGAGTCGACCCGCAACTGGGTCCAGCGGTGGCAAGAGCTATGGTACAACGCGGTCGGCATCCACCTGGACACCGCGATCCACTTCTTCAAGACCTCGTGCCGCTACGAGCCCTTGGTCGCCAAGCTCAAGTGACATTCTCGCACACTCGACAACATACCGGACCTCCTCGAGATCGCCAAAAGATACGCGGAGGAAGATCCAAACCAGGAAACCGACGACGAGTCGGGAGGCCAACGCCGCACGAGCGGCAACGACAACGGACGACGGTCCGACCTACGCTACAGCAACACTCGCCTCACTCGCAAGCGCCACAGTGACGGGCGAGTCGACTTCTTCGCCAACGCCAGGCACGCGCAGCGCGAGCCCAAGAGCTTCCGCCGCGACGGCGGCAACTACAAGGCGAAACCAAGGTTCAACCCTGCGGCCCTCCTTAACCAACCTTGTGCGTTTCACAGCAGGGAAGGGAAGCCCGCCACGCACACGACCGCCGACTGCCACACTATCATGGAGATTGAGAAGGCACGGCGAGCGCGGGAGGACCCCGACAACAACCCGCCAAACGGCGGAAAATTCGGCAATGTGGCCGGCTCGCTCCACACCTTCACAGGCTTCAACACGAAGCGCGAGAAGAAGGTCATCGCCCGCGCCGTCGCCGTCAATGCGGTGGCCCAGGTGGACGTTCCCCAGTTCCTCAACTGGTCGGAGCAGCCCATCACCTGGAGGCGCCAGGACCACTCGCCACGCATCGAGTACCCGGGCCGAGTCGCCCTGGTGGTCAAGCCCAAGGTGGGAGACTACTGTCTCCCCAAGACATTGATGGACGGCGGCAGCTCCATCAACATCCTGTACCTGGACACCTTCAGGCGACTGCGGCTCCCGCAGTCGATGGTCGAGATGACCTACACCACGTTCCACGGCATCGTCCCTGGTCGAAAGGCGTACCCGATCAGCAAGGTCACGCTGCCAGCCACCTTCGGCACACCAGAAAACTTCTGCACCGAGCGGATCGTCTTCGAGCTGGTACCCTTTGACAGCCCCTACCGCTGTGTCCTGGGGCGCCAGGCGTTCACCACGTTCATGGCAGCGCCCACTACACGTACAACGCGATGAAGCTCCTCGGGCCGTGCGGCGTCATCACCATCAACGGCGACCCCGACATGGCCACCGAGTGCGAGGCCAAAGGAGCCGAACTCGCCGACGCCGTCATCACGACAGAGGCCAACCACGCCGACGAGCTTTCCAAGTACGCGAGCGGGGTCAACAGCGACGACCCCACCATACTCAAGACGCCCAATTCGGAGGGCGCAAACACCTCAGCCTTCGAGGCAACGACGCACACCCGCACCGTCGAGCTGGTCCCAGGCGACTCCAGCCAGACGGTCACAATCGGAACGGGCATGAGCCCAGCCTAGGAAGGCGCGCTCATCGAGTTCCTCCGTGAGAACAGGGACATCTTCGCATGGAAGCCCTCTGACATGCCTGGTGTCCCTAGGGAACTCGCTGAGCACAAACTAAACGCCGACCCCAAAGTGCGACCCGTCAAGCAGTCGCTGCGGCCCTTCAATGAAGAGCGTCGCCGAGCTATCGCCGAGGAGGTGCAGCATCTACTCGCTGCAGGCTTCATCCGGCCAATCAAATACTCCAAGTGGCTGCCAAACCCAGTCCTGGTCGAGAAGAAGAACGGGACCTGGAGGATGTGTATCGACTACACAAACTTAAACAGCGCCTGCCCGAAGGAGCAGTTCGTCCTCCCGCGGATCGACCAAATAATCGACTGCACCGCGGGTTCAGAGTCGCTGTGTTTCCTCGACGCCTACTCTGGGTACAACCAGATCAAAATGGCTATTGAGGACGAGGAGAAGACGGCGTTCGTCACGCCATTCGGAGCCTTCTGCTACACCGCCATGACCTTCGGCCTCAAGAACGCCGGGGCAACCTACCAGCGGTGCATGCAGGAATGCCTTGCGAGCCAAATTGGCCGCAATATCCACGTCTACATCGACGGCCTGGTAGTGAAGTCCACTCGCCAGGGCGATCTACTCGCCGACCTGGCGGAAATATTCGCCAACCTGCGGAAATACAAGATAAAGCTCAACCCAGGCAAATGCACCATCGGTGTACCAGCAGGGCAACTACTGGGGTACGTCGTCTCCAAGCGCGGGATCGAGGCGAACCCCACCAAAATCGGCACGATCGCCCGACTCGGCAAACCCGAGTGCCTGCGCGACGTCCAGAAGCTGGCCAGGCGAGTCGCGGCTCTCAGCCGCTTTATCCCCCGACTGGGCGAAAAGGCGATGCCCCTATACCGCCTGATGCGAAAGAACCCCACCTTCCAGTGGGACACGGAGGCGGACGAAGCACTCCGCGACCTCAAAAAGGTGCTGATCGCAGCACCACTACTCGCCACCCCCATCGACAAAGAACCCATGCTGGTCTACATCGTGGCTTCCGAGCGCGCCGTCAGCGCCGTCATGGTCGTCGAGCGGCCAGAAGAGGGAAAGGAGCGCCCGGTACAGCGGTCGGTGTACTACATCAGCGAGGTCCTCACCGAGTCGCGCCAACGATACCCGCAGTACCAGAAACTGGTATACGCGGTCTTTAGAGCACAGCGGCGACTGCCGCACTACTTCCAGGAGCACCCGATCACGGTCGTCTCCTCGGCACCGCTGCAGGACATCATCCGCAACCGTGAGGCTACCGGGCGATTCGCCAAGTGGGCCGTCGAAATCGGCATCCACAACATCAAGTATGAGCCACGGAAAGCGATCAAGTCGCAGGCTCTCGCGGACTTCATCGCCGACTGCGAAGAGGCCCAGCAGCCGGGAAAACTGCCATACCTCCACTACTGGAGCCTACACTTCGACGGCTCCAAGAACGCGGACGGCGCAGGAGCAGGGATCGTGTTGACTTCACCGAAGGGAGACAAGCTCCGCTACGTCCTCTGCCTAGACTTCACCCCCTGCACCAACAACATGGCCGAGTACGAAGCACTACTCCACGGCATGCGAGCTGCCAAGGAGATGAACGTCAACCGCCAACGCTGCTACGGAGACACCGACCTCGTCGCTGGGCAAGTCGCTGGTACTTGCGACGCCGTCTCTCCCACCATGGCGGCATACCGCCAAGCAGTGGACAAGCTGGGAGGACACTTCGCAGGCTACTCCGTCGAATGGATCGACAGGCGGAAGAACGAGGAGGCCGAAGCACTCTCTCGCATCAGGTCAGCTCGACTCGCACCACCCGCCGGCGTCTTCCTCGACACGATCACCAAGCCGTCAGTCTCTCCCCCAAGGAAGATCGACATCGGAGTCCCGCTGCAACCAGAGGCAGCCCTGGTCACACTCATCGCCGAGCCAGACGAATGGACCAAGCCGTACATCACCTACCTGGAGGCTGGCACCTTGCCGGCAAACGAGACAGACGCCCGGATGATTGCACGCCGAAGCAAATCCTTCACCATCATCGACGGCGAGCTCCACAAACGCAGCGTGACCGGCGTGTTCCAACGCTGTGTCCAACCCGCCGAAGGACGCAAGATCCTCCATGACATCCACTCCGGCGACTGCGGCCACCACGCCGGAGGCCGCTCTCTGGTCGCAAAGGCCATGCGGCACGGCTTCTACTGGCCCACCGAACACGCCGATGCAGTCGACATCGTCCAACGGTGCGTCGGGTGCCAGAAGTACGCCAACCAGACACACGTGCCGAGCTCAGCGCTCAAGACAATCCCCATCACCTGGTCGTTCGCCGTGTGGGGTACGGACATGGTAGGCCCTTTCAAAAAGGCCCCCTCCGGCTTCACCCACCTCTTGGTTGCGGTCGATAAATTCACAAAGTGGGTGGAGGCCAAGCCAGTCCGGAAATGCGATGGGAAGACCGCCACCAAATTCCTACACGAGCTCATATATCGCTACGGGTTCCCAAACAGCATCATCACGGACAACGGCACCAACTTCGCCAAAGGATCCATGTCCGAGTTTTGCGAGGAACACCACATCAGGCTCGACCTCGCGTCAGTCGCCCACCCGGAGTCCAACGGCCAGGCAGAACGGGCCAACCAGAGCATCCTCCATGGCCTGAAGCCGCGGCTCCAAGTACCGCTCGAGCGCACTGTCGGGTGCTGGGTCGAGGAGCTACCCTCCGTCATCTGGGGCATCCGCACCTCAATCAACAGGTCGATAGGGTTCACCCCCTTCTTCATGGTGTACGGCGCCGAGGCGGTCATGCCTACCGACCTCGAGCACGACTCGCCAAGCGTCGTCCACTACACGGAGGCGGCGAACGAACTCGCACGTCAGGACGGAGTCGATCAACTCGACGAGGCACGCGACCTAGCTCGCTCCCGCACTGCCATCTACCAGCAAAGACTCCGCCGCTACCATAGCCGGCGGGTGAAAACTCGCACCTTCCAAGAAGGCGACCTGGTGCTGCGCCTCATCCAAGACAAGAAGGGCATGCACAAGCTCTCCCCCCATGGGAGGGACCATTCGTCATCGGGCGAGTACTCGGAAACGACACCTACTACCTCATCGACGTCCGCGGGGACGGCAAACTCGACGTAAAGCGACCATGGAATGTAAACCTCCTACGAAAGTTCTACACCTAGAACTCCACATATGTATCCTCCAGTCGCTATGAAATAAAAAATATCGGTTACCGCAAATTGCGTCTACTCTCCGTGTCTTGTGCCACTCGCACTCGTAGTAACAGCATCAAGCTAACTGCAGAAGTCAACCTCTGGTACAGCGATCGGCACGGCCAAGTAGTGCGCTACAAGAGCACTGGGTTACCCCAGGTCTTGTAACGTCCACGAAAAACGCCTACCCAGAGCCCCATTGGAGTCGCCTGCTCGACTGGCTTAACAAGCCAAGACAACTGCATTCGCTTCTCACAGCGACCATGATCCTCCGCATCCTCGACATAGCGACTCGAACGGCCAAGTACCACGCTCGGGGACTGACGACCAGTTCAGCGCGAGCAGCTAGGGAAAACGCCAAGTATGAGAGCTTGCCTAGGACTCGCCATGCGACTGACCCGACGGGCCAGGCAGGAGCGATGCGCTTACTCTGACGCGCCCAACCCTCAACCACCCTAGAGTCGCGACTAGAACAACCAAGTACCACGCTCGGGGACTCAGCTACCTGACCTCGTTCGCGCAAGGGAAAACGGTGAAGTACAGAGCACTCATGGGAGTCGCCTTGCGACTGTCTTTCCAAGCTCGGGCGAGTCGACCTCAATAACAAAACATTCAAAAAACCACAAACACACAAACAAACGAGGTAAACCCCATAAAAAGGACGGACGCGCTTGGGGACTCGTTCAACCCTCAATCACGACAACACGACAACTCACAAAATACCACGATATCTCATTATAGCAGATCACAACCGTTACAAAAAAAATGTGCGCCCAATGGCCGAACTGCTACTAACGCCCCAGGGCACAATGTTTTACTCTGCAGGCTTCAACGACGACTCGCCGCCACCCTTGCGGTTGCGAATGAAGGGTGTGTACGGGTTTGACGGGTACGTCGTCAACTCACCCGCCATCGCCGCACAGAAGGGCTGCTCGATCTTGAAGTCTCGGTGCTGTGGCTCGGGGTCGTTGGGTGCGACGACCGTCTCCTGATAAGGAAGGAGGTCGCCCATCGCCCAGACGCGCTCGGAGTACACCGCGGCGCGGTCCGTCAGCTTCAACACCTCGGCGATCTCCACCGAGCCAGTCGACGACGGGTAGCCACTCGTCACGTCATCAAGATCGAAATCTTCCGGGAAGTGGGCGAGCCCAAGGCTCAGCGCCGTCGCCGCCCCGTGTCGGAACGCTGACCGCGTCATAAACTTGACGACCGACGGCGCCTTCTCCAAGTATCGCCACACCTCGACGAGGTCGCTGGGAATCACTTCCGTGGGCGACATCTCCTGAAGATACGCCCGTATACATGTCTCCGACAACATGGCCGAGTCGACCAGCGTGGCTACACATTGCCGTGCGTCGAACGAATTCGCCTCTTCCGCGCTATCAATGATCCGACCTGTAGACAGAAGGTGACAGTGAATACATCAAAGATTACACAATGCATATGTTACAGGCAGAGGCAGGCACACTCACCAATCAAGGGACGAGAGAGATCTGTGATGAAGCTCTGAAGAGAGGTGTAGTCGTCTTGAAGCCCACCAACAAGGGCGTTAGAGACCTTACGCTCCTCAGCGGCGGCTGTAACAGCAGCCTTGGCTCGCCCATCCGCCGAACTCGCCTCTTCCTTCGCTTCCTTCAGCTCGCGCTCAAGGTCGGCGATCCGCTTCTCAGCCGAGCTTAACGCAGATTGAGCTGCCGTCAACTCACTCGCCGGGACAAGGCCCTGGCGAACCTCCTCTGCCTTCGCAGCAGTCGCCTAGAGTCCCTTGTTCGCCTCTTGGACGATGGCAAGTTCTTTCTCCGCGCGAAGCTTCGCAGCAAGCCGGTCGGCTGACTCACGCTGCAAACCCTGCACAAAAGACAAACAGTCAACAAAAACGAAATCCTAAGTGCCCACCCGCTGAAATTCAGCGAGTAGGCACTCGGGGACTGGAGATCAAAAAACTAAGTGCCCACCCGCTGAAATTCAGCGACTAGGCACTCGGGGACTGGAAATCCAAAAACCTAAGTGCCCACCCGCTGAAATTTAGCGACTAGGCACTCGGGGACTGGACGCGAGAAACAAAAACAAAGACACTAAAATAATCCGACCGCTGCAATTCAGCGGCCCGATCCTCGGGGACTGGACATACCTGGATGGCTGTGCCAAGCATGCCATGAAGCTGTATCGCGTCCACGGAGGCGAGAAGAGCCGAAGTGTGCCCGCAACGCTGCTCGACCTCCGTCTCGGCGACCCCAGGTGCGTGGCTCGAGGGCGTGGTACCACTCGCCATAGCTGCTCTGGCCATGAAGCGCGGGAAGGTCGCGATGGATGCGCCGGCACCAAAAGAGGCCGGCTCGGCCACCCCAGGCGAGGGAGCACCCTCCTTGATCGTCAAGGCCGCCTCCGCCACAGGATCACTCGGAGTGATCGTCGTGTCGTCAGACACCGTGACGACTTCGTCGCCCTTGGTCTTCTTGGCACTATCCGCGGGGGCGACGACCTTGTCCGCCTTCCTCTTCCGAGAGGGGTCCTCCTCGGCGATGACTGGCGGCAGCTTGGCCACGGACGGGTGGCCTATCTTCTTAGCTCCAGCCCTACAAATTGATCACATGAGCAAAGTGGTCCGAGTACAATGAAAAACAAAGGTAGGTGAATAAAACTCACTTGGCGACTGGTAGGAACCGCAGCCCCGTGCGGATGCCGGCCGGCTTCTCTAGTTCGGGGCCCAGTTTACGACTGACACCCATCTCCAGGACATTGTGCGCCCAAGACACGGACGGCTTCTTTGTTGTCGAGGCCGCGATAGGTGCCTCCGAAACATTTTCGGCGGGAGCCTCCCTGGGAGGTGAAGCCACCGCGACCGGAGCAACCCCCGACCCAGAGACTGGGGCGAATGGGATAGGCATCGAGGCCAGAGGCGCCTCACTCAGGACGGCGGTGACATCCGCCTCTGCCATCGTCTGTGGCGCTTCATCCTTGGCCAGGCTGGTGGCATCGGAGCTGCTCGCCGAATGAGGCGGAGATGCCTGTCTCGCCGGCTTCGTCTTCCTCTTCGGAGGGGCATTCACCTCCTCCTTCTTCTTCTTCTTCGACGGATTGGCCTGGCGACGCGAGGTGGTTTCGGGAAGTTCGTCGTCGTCATCGTCGTGACGTTCGAGGCTTTTACTCGCCTCGAGTTCGCGCTGACGCTGCCCGCGAGTTTTGCGAACCAGCGGGGCGACCTCCTCCTCGGACTCGTCGTCATCGTTGCTCCTGTCGCTCTCGATGCCGCCTTTGGAAGGAGGCGACTCGCCCCCGTCCCGGACGGACGAGCTCGAGTTCTCGTCGTCTGCGGGCGGAAGCCACCCTTCCACCACTTGAAATAACTACAATGAGCATAAGACAGCATCATTACGACCGCGACTGCATTAACTGCGACTGCGAATGACAGAAAGTGACTTACCGTCGGGGCTGGATGCTTCGCGGTGTAGGGGGCGACCCCGGCCTTCAGCGCCGGAATATAATCCTCGAGTTTCCACTCGGTGAGGCAGGATTTCGTCGAGTCCTCCCGGCCCGTGTACTCGTACATATAGTGGTCACGTCGGGCCAGGGGAACGAGTCGCCGCCCGAGCCAGCAGTTGTACAAGTTGATGGTCTGAAGACCCTTCTTCTTCAGGCCGCGGATGGTTTGAAGCATCTCATCCACGACCATCCGCTGGTCTGTTGGGAGCTTGCCGACTTGGAGTCGGCGCGGTTTGGGCCGGTCGACGGAGTATCTTGGGATCGCCACCTCGCCCTCGGGAGTCGCCTCGGTGACGTAAAACCAAGACTTCTTCCATTCGCTCGCCGCCTTGGCGGGTAGCATCAGATCAAAAAAGGAAGCCTTCGACTTCAATTGAAACGTCAAGCCGCCCGCCGCAAGCATTGGGACGCCTGCTTCTTCGCGACTGATCCTCCCGTGGAACAGGTCTTGCCACAGAGGAAGTAGGGCCTGCAGCCCAGGTAGCACTCCCAGAACGCCACGAAAATGGCGAGCTGCTCGATGCTGTGCGGACCCAGGTCCGACGGCTGGATCCCGTAGAAGGCGCAGAAGCGCCGGAAGAAAAGAGATGTGGGGAATCCCAGCCCCCATTCCAGGTGGCTGGTAAAGCAGACGAACTCTCCCTCGCGCGGGTCCGGAGTCACCTCTCCGGCCGCGGGGATGCACCACCTACCGGCGCGCAGGATCCCGGCCTCCTCAAAGGATGCCAGAAGCGCTCTCATACACTGGACCTGCCCCATGGTTCGGTGGAGGGAGCCATTGGCGACAAGGATTGTGGGGGTCGGAGGATTTTGGATCGGCTGGATCACGATGCGGAGGAAAATGGAGGTGCGCGCAATCGGAGGAAATGACGAGGGGGTGGTTTTCTGATCGCCTACCATTCCCTTTATATAGCGGTTGCTACCCGCCAAATCAGGAAGCCGTTACTACGCGGTGATTACACCAAAAGTTACCGTTGGATTACCCCAACAGCTAGTTTGACTGCGTTTGATGGTCCAACTTCAGCCACTCGGCTCGCCGACCCGATCACTACAACAGTGACTAAATATTTCGCCGACCCGTTCGCCAAAGCTGCGACCAGAATGACTAGTTTTTTCCTTTATTCAGGAGCCTGCCACCGATTCGACTGGATGTCCGCATTGAATCCGTATGCTCCGACTTCCAGCGACCACCTGCGTCCAATCGACGACGGCCTCGGGGACTACTGATGGGGATATGCCTACCGGGGTATACCCAGCAGGACGTTTCCGACTGGCCCAGGAACTGGCGAGTGGGCTTGCAAGACGGCGACTGGATCAAGGCCTGGCGTGGATCCAAGCGACTGGAAGCTGAAGGCCCAGGAGAGTAGATAGGCCCAGTCGGGTTAGGTTAAACGAGTACCGAAGCTTTAACTGATTCGGTTGAGATATGTAAACCCTAGGGGGAGGTGAGTCTATATAAACCTCCCTACAGGGCGTGTAGAGGCATGTTCCATCATACACCCAAGCGACTCGCCGCCTAGCCGTCGAGCTCGCCCCATTGTACCTCCACCATAATACAATCTAGCAGGAGTAGGTCTTTACCCTCCGGGGGGCCGAACCTGGGTAAAACCTTGTGTCTCCGCCCTCATCTCGCACCGCAGATGGTTGGCCGCCCTTGCCCTTTGTTCTACTACTCGCTGCCGATTGCAGCATCTGACGTGACCATTCCCACGACACAAGCCATCCTAGCAAGCTAATACTTGCAAGCCTAACACTACAAGTTAACTATGCAAGCTAACACTTGCAAGTTTCTTAACTATGCAAGCTAGATACCTTAGGTATACTTTGGTTATGCAACCTTGATTATACCAATCCCAAGTTTTTCTTGCAAGCTTTATTTTTTTATTTCTTTATCAAATTTCTTTACCTTCACTTAGTGACTTGTGAGTTTTGGAAAATAGTATAGATAGCATAAAGAGCATAAAACTAGGCCTAATTAGTTAGAACTAGATGTCATAAAAAGGCATGAGACTAGATTTGAATAGTCACACTTGATTAGAACCCCTCATTAGTGAATACCCTCAATTTTAGTGGCTAGTGCTAAGCATAAAAGTTGATCACTTTAGATGGGAATACTTGGTGAAAATGATTATGAAAACCTTGGAATGAAGATTCATTCTATTGAAATGTTTTGACATGTGTTATGAACACAAGATGATTTGATGATGAAAATGTTGAGGCATGGGCCGTAGCCCTTTATAAAAAAAACTGATGGTTGGGTTCGGATGCGATATCATTCCAATTTTACCGTATAACCACAATACCTGAATTGGGTAAGGATTAAATGGAAGTTTATATGTCTTAGTATGGGTTCCCTTGCGGAAGAGGTTGAGTTGAGGCTACCTCGTGAATGTGAATGTCCACCTATGCAGTTCCCAAGATGACAGATGGTCATAGTTGGGAGGCCAAGCTCATAGGGGAGGTGCCTATACTAGGGTGTGTAATTAAAAGGTTAGGATTGATTATCTGCATACTAAGTATGATGATTCGGGGTTATTCCTGACGGATGTATCAAATGTTGTGGTGAAAGTGTACCACCTCTGCGGAGTGTCAAACTATTCGAATAGCCGCGTCCGTGGTCATGGACAGTTGGAGTGGCCATACTGTTCCGTCGTCAGATGTTTTCAAAATGACTTGTGAGATAAACTATGACTTTAACTTGACCACAACAAGGTTATGAACATGAAAACTAAGGTCCCACTTAGGTGTTATAGAACATTAAACTAGTTTTCTTTAATTCTAAACTCAGTATGGATAAACCTGGCTTTTCGCAAATACATCTAGAGCTTAGGATTCCTACTCGAACTACTTTACTTCTTAGTGATAGTTTGTGAGTACTTAAAGAGTACTCATGGCTTTGCCTCTGGCTATTCCCGTGGCCAGACTTTGAGGAGGAGTACCAGGATGATGGACAGCAGGAAGTCTATGACAACTAGGATCATCTCCCATCGTCAGCATTGCCTGTGACCCTGAAGATGGAGCCTCGACCACGCTACCCTTATTATTATTCTGCTGCGTTGATTGTATTAAGACTGGATCATGAGATCATTTATTTGTAAGACCTTTATTATGGTTTGTAATGGATGATAAACTATTGTACCAATCTGTTATGTCTCCCAAAAATGATAATCCTCGGATTGCGATGTATGACATAACAGGCATCTGGGATTAAACATCCGGATGTTGACACTCCACGTGGCGAGTAGACGCCGAGGGACTTGCCGTCGGCGTAGGAGGACTGATACGCCGAGGGCCGTAGCCGTCGGCCCAGCTCCAAGCACGGGATGGCCAGCGCCCGTCACGTGGCTTGGCTACGCCGAGGGTTAGCCTGTCGACGTACCAACTGCGCCGTTAGCCGGGCGTGTAATGGCCGCATCGTCTTTCGCCAACGGTTCCTACGCCGACGGGCGTGACTTGGCTGTCGGCATAAATGTACGCCGATGGCTTTGGTATACGCCGATGACCGCGGCTGCTCCGCCGAGGACAATACGCCGAGAACAGCCGTTAGCCTATATACTAGTCTTTTTTTGTGGGAGTTCAGAGTCTGCATTCTCAAAGATCAGCAAAGTAGAATGCATTTGTGATAAGACATACTTTATCTTTCCCGAATTGCATGTCATAGATTTGTCTAGATTCATATGTATCTGGTCTAAACATGCGTATGTAGACAAATTTATGCAAGCAACTCGGTAACAGAGGAAGTACTATTTTATACAAAGCCGCTGCTCTATATCTCTATTCCTTTCCAGTAACGTCTACACCGAGACAGGCCAAGGTGGGCGGTCTATTCAGTTTTAGAATGCCGACCTGGGGGCGTAGTTACCTGCCTATCATCGATGACTCACAGAGCCGAGACTCGCTCATTCAGTCATTCTTGACAGATCCACAGCTTCCTCTCTGCTTCTCAGTGTTGACGTCTCCGCTCAGTCGTTCAATTCGTTGCCTTACATCCGGGGTATTTGACGAGTCAAGTGTTCATAACACGCGACTGACTGCGAGCCGTGGAACTTTGCGATAATTGAACGGTTTGGTTTGGTTGACTGGGCAAGCTAGGCACAGATAGTGATGGCTGTCACTTGTCAGGATCGTTTTGCAGCTAAGCATGTTTGAGCTAAGTTTTCGCGCTTCTGCTTGCTAGTACTATATATACGTATGACATCCACGATTCATTCATCACTGATAGTAATTCCTTGCAGTACTTTTATTTACGATACTAACCGTCTGGTCAATACAAGGAGTTGGGAAACTGGGAATGCGATTGTGAGGTCAGATAACATTACCAGTCGCCGTAACGAAAGCACTGGTCCTACTAATAAAGCACATTGATATATGAATTCACATCGTTATCATGCATAACTGTAAACTCTAAATTCAGTAGTAGTACATATTTTTGGTAAGTTGTAGTATGTGTTACTCTAAATTTTGCTACTCCTAAGTTATCTGAGTTTTTCTTATGTCTAAACGATTTGTAGTAAGTGCAATGTGATGTGTATACACTAGCACCGTAGCAAACAATTTCTAGAGAGACAGGATAATGTCCACACCAGATTAACACCTCAAGAAACAATTGTTTGCATTCCTGTAGTTTTGCACCTACTAAATCATACATACTGGGAGGTATTTACAAACTCTTTCATAGAATTCATGTTTTTCTCTCTCCTGAACCTACTAAAAGTCTAAAATCAATTCAATAGCTAGGCTTAAGCCTAAATGAACAAAAAAAAATGAACAGGAACGCTTCACTCAGCCATCTCCTGAATGATGCTCAGAGCCCGCTTCAGCTTATTTAGGCGCGATCGCGCGACGAGCTTCTCGTGTTTCTTCACCGGAGTCATCGCCACAGCGAAATCTCCGAGCGTCCGCTCGTTAAGCTTCTCGTTGAAAAAGACGTCCTCGCCGTCTTCCGGCACACCGTGCACCGGCATGACACGCACCTTCTTTTTCTTGCCGCCACGCCGCTTATTTGCCCTCCCGGCGACAAGCGCCGTGCTGGCGCGCACGGCGAGCGAGGCCATGTCGGCGCTCGACAGCGGCCGCCCGAGCACCGCCGCCGGAAGCACGAAGTATATCTGCCCCGGCTGGAGCAGTTCACCGGTGGCCAGCGCCGGTGGGGGCTCGTTGAAGTAGAGAGCGTCGGAGTTGCACACGAAGAAGAAGGCAGCTTCAGCGCCCAGAAAGTCAGAGACGGCGACACAGGGGCTGGACGGGAGCTCCTTCAGCGAGCCGTCGGCGGCGATGACCCTGACCGGCGCCGGCTGGTGCTCCCGCTGCGAGAAGCTGGCTCCGTCGTTGAAACAACTGGAAAGCTTCGCTCCCATGGAATGTTTGCGTTCGTGCAGTGCGCGTGTGGAAGTTTTGAGATTCTTCTCTGCGTTCGTTGGAACTTGGATGTGGAGGTTCAGAGGATAATTTGCCCATATATATAGAGGTAGGTAGCGAGAATCAGAAAAAGCTACAGTACCGTATTGCCGCGTTGCGTGGAGTGGCACCAGATATCCATTCTCCACCATATGGGAACCGAACAGCGACGACTGTTCCTCCGCATGTACGCTTTAGACGCCAGTGACCAGTGAAAGTGACTCATGAGTTAAGATTCTAGAGATTCCCCGTGGGGCCAACCGGTCAGCCAGACGCCAGGCCACCGCGTGTCCCCATCATCGTCGCGTGCTCGCATCATCGCGCACGTCAATCAAGGCTGCGGCCTGGGCAGGCCTTGCGCCCCAAAACAATCGCCAGTGGACTTTTCTGCTTTACAAATTAGAACGGCAGTTTCGCCGTTGCTTCGATCGGCAGCCGCGACAAGAGAATGTTTCGGTCGTGAAAGCGGCAGAGGAAACAGAGAATTACAGGGACAAATTTTTTTTAAAAGGTAAAAGAGTTATCTTTTCATTGATATGGTAAAAAAATGATGGCCCTTTTATGAGGAACACGGGCCGAAAACTGTTATAACACAAAACGCAACACGCATGTCATGAGGCCGCGCACCACACAAGTCGACGAACAAAACGCCCAAACGAACAAGTTCGACACCCAAAACACAAACACCTCATCACAACAAGGCGGAGGCGAAAGACCGGAACCACCGCTCCAACTCCAAGTGGCCCTAGGGCCATGACCCGCCAAGCCTAAGACGATACTCGCCACCGCCAACCATCGACGGAGAAGCTATAACACCGCTACGACGACGACTTTAAGGACGTGGTGCCCAAGGGAGTCACCGTCATCAGCCCTGGACAGCCGCCAGGACAAGGCTTTCGCCTAGCGATGAGTCACAACATCCCGCAAGGACCAGCCCAACTACCAAGCCAACCTACACACAGACCGCCAACCTTCCGCACATGACAATTAGAAAGCATTCCATGATGTGGGGCCTAGTAGGTGATCCAAGCCAATCACTGCCCCCTTCGTGACCTCGCATGCCTCCTTGGTGTACACCATGTCCACATATTGAATTACAACAATGGTTTGTACAGATCGTTAGATGCCAGAACTATCATGGGACGTTGAGGGTTCCCACCCATATACTACATATCCTCTACGAATTACCAATTAATATGCACTCTACGAGTGATAACAGCCATGACCTGCACATCCGGCTACATGCGAGAGGAAGAAGATATAGCTGACTTCTCTGTCCCATTCCAAATCTCATGGCTAACGCATGATATACGGCGCTAGAATCACTGATGTCATGGGTTATTAAGTTCCTAGTAGATCATTATTGTTGCAAATAGAACTCTAAGTTCTTTTGCTCCATTATATCATCACTTAGGATGATATCTAAGATTTCTTTATTTATGAAAATAATATTTTCTTTCTTTGGAGTATATATGATAACACACAATTTACAAATACGTTGATAATGACTCTTCAAAGGACATGAGAAAGTGATGAACTTGCCTTGTGATTGCAAGGTAGTGGAGTCGGATGCTTGCACTGGACCTTGAGCTTCTATGTCTACAAAATATCATTATTGCCAGGTAAGGACAATATTTAAAGAGGCAAAATGATTATGCAAAGTAATGTAATGCATTATTTAGTTTTCTGTGTAATCCCCCCATTATTTAAATTATAAAAATTCTTTTTAATAATAAAGAATTTATAAATATTAATTTTTAATATTTATTGAATATTGTATTCTTTTATTTTATTTCATTTTATTTATTTAATAATTCCTTTAAAATTATTATTTAAATACCAAAAATTGATATTAAATATTTATTTAGTATTTTTCTAAAATACTGCAATTTTAGTATATAATGAAAGTGATTTTTATTTATTTTTATCATCTTTCAATAATTTTATTAAATTCCATAAGGAATATATATAGTACAAAATTCTTAATAAAAATTATATGCCTAAAATTTTATTTCTAAATTTATTTAGATAGATTGAATTATTGTGAATCCAAAAATATTTTATTTATAAATTTTGGATTTTTATTTGATTTTCTAGAATTTATTTAAATTCAGGGGCATTTTGTTCTTTTCTTAATTATTAAAACTTACTTTAGGTGATTGGGTTGGCTGTGTTGGGTTTATTGGGCCCTTTTGGCCCAATTGGGCAAAACCAAAATGACTCCCCGAAGGGGTCCTGGCCCAACCAGCCCACACTCCCTCTGTCACTCTCTCGTTCTCATCTCTCTTCTTCTCCTCCCCCGACCCCGTGGTCGGCGATGCCACTATCGGCGATATACGCCACCGTGGGCCTCCCCGACCACCGCCGTGATGTATGGGGTGGTTACTGACCCTGATCCTCCTTCCTGTCCATTTCGATTTGGACCTGGGGCCCCCCTGTGGCCAGACCGGCTCCGTCCCGAACCCTAGGGTTTGGGGTGGTGCTGGTGCTGCCGCCGCCGCTGCTCCCGTGTGCTAAGGTGGTGTTCCTCGCCTTTAGGCGTGGCTGTGGTCGCCGCCCCGACGTGGTGTGGGTCGCAGCGCCCCCTTGGGGTGATTCCCGTGTCGCCGTGCTCGTCGACACCCTCTGCTTCCTCTTCTCGCCCACAGAGACAACCTTCAGTAAGTTGTCCTTTCTTCCCTTCATGTCCTCTGTGATATGCCACCCTGTGCTATGTGTTTGTATTGCCTACTCCTGGCTAGAGGTCATGTCCTGATTAGGGTTCATATCCTAATTCGGATTTTTGTTCTGACTAGTAACATGCCCGTGCGTTGCCAAGGGATATAACAAATATAACAAATAAAAATCTGAAAAGATTGATTAACTGATGTTTTAAAGGTGTATGCCGACAGAACTTTGTGTGACTATGTCCGTAAAAAAATTCTTGTACTTCCTCCGTCAAAAAAGTAAGTGACTTTGATTTGTCTAGATTCACATGTATTTAAATATGTTTTAGTATATATATACATACGAATCTTTATAAAGTCAAGTCACTTATTTATAGACGAAGGGAGTATTTATTTCTCTAATTCTTGCTATATGGCAGTCAACCATCATAAATCCAGTCTTCTATCCTTGCAAATATCTCTTTCAAGTTTCATCCCCACTCCCGGTGCTTGTTTGGTAATTATGATGAAAAATTCAGCAAACCAAAGGGTTTCTTTGCTTTTTGGAGATCTGCCCTTCACGGCTGGTTATTTGGCTATAAGGACGTGGGAGGAGCAAAAACCATTACAATCAGATTTAGTAAGTAGCAAACATTTTCAGATAATTTGGTAAGCAGCAGGAGTTTAAAAACAAAATCAATGATGTGCAATCCTCAGAAAAAAACAATGGCGTGCAAATAAACTATGGAGGAGTCACCGATGATTCTAAAATTCAGGAAAGTTTAATACCCATGCAGCTACAGTACCTAAAGAAACATGGAGCATTTCCAGAACCTCCTGTTATCAGCATATCCACACAGAATGTGGCAGCTGATCCATCAAAGGTTTCATAAATACAATATAAACCATATCTCCTTATGATCATGGAAAGAATTATCAGGATAGATGTAAAAAAATAATCTGGCTAGAACAAGATAAATAAATAACCGAACATTCAGTGAATAACATTTCAATTTGAAGTGCAAAAATTCTAAAGCAGCTAGTAAGCTAGTAGTCGCCTACTTCAAGTTAAAAAATATCAAGGTTACATAGTTGAATGGGTCACAAATATACATGGCTTGCTAAAACATCAACAGAGAGAAAAGAACTTTGCATATCATGAATTATATTTGCATGTCCTTACAATTTGAGCCAAACCTATCACCTACGTGCTACAAGCTAGACCTAGCTTTCGACATGGACTGCATACTTGGATGGGTCTTCGTTCTCATTCATCTTGTAATACGTTTCTACAAGATTCGAGCACAACATAAACTAAATGGGGAACAATATGAATAACTGCTCTAAATTGATCATAGAGTTTTTGACAAGTGATGTTCACAAAGCTGAGTCAGATCATTCGTGGTATAAGTATACATGCTTTAACATGACAAAATATATTTCATCATTTTTCTGAAATTAAAAGACTTTCGTAGCAAAAGGGGTCATTCAGCCGCGCAAAATAGCCACCTTATGAAGAGAAGTACTTTCTCTGAATCTTTGCCAAGGTTCTCTTATCCAACAGAATAGTGCCACATTAAGCGACTCACCTTCATAGCGCCAACATCCAGCTAGATTTATCTCCGGTCTTCGAATCCGACCAAAGGCTGACCCCTGTAGTACACCACAAAATCAATTGATTTCTTGATCAAATTGTCTCAAAAGAAATCAATTTCATCTCTATTACTAATAAAAAAAGCAATTTTTTCTTTCGTACGCACAACCGACCGAACTTACAAAAGCAATCAGCACTGCCGGCAACTCCACTTAATAAAATCTAATAGCTAAGATGGATCTAATCCAGTGTCAAATGTGCAATAAGCAATTAACCAAGTGAAACGCACTCCGCCTGCAGATGAAAAGTTTCATGACCAGCGTAGCGCCTCCGCACATGAGTTGTTTTGTAAAGGAAAAAAATAACAGGAACAACCACGATCTGTGCCGCCACCTCAATGCATTCATGACCACGCTATCCTGATGGATCCTGGAGTGCACCGCCGACGCACTACACGGCCTGCCAGCCTGAATCTTAGAAGAGAAGTACTTTCTCTGAATTTTTGCCAAGGTTCTCTTATCCAATAGAATATTGCCTATTTAAGCGACTCACATTCATAGCGCCAACAACCAGCTAGCTTTCTCTCCGAACTCTTGCATCAAACAAAAGACTGACCCCTGTAGTGACCATAAAATGGAAGTACGGTTTTATTTAATAGAGAGTAAACAAACATTCCAAATGCTTCAATGAAAACATGGAATCCAGGTGATAGTAGGAAAAGCAACCCGTCTAAAGTTGAATTATTTGTTCTACAAAACCAGTAAAGATCCGTGCACTAATTTTGAAAAGTATTTTTCAGCAAAGATGCACAATTCACTACTAACTAAGATATATTTGACAGGTGGCTCTCATCCAGTAAGAACAATATACCTCTGAATCACATCTATCGATGGATGCCTTTCAATATACAAAGCTTAACTAATTTAGACTGAAAACCTATGGATGATGTGTGCTTCATATGTTTTAAGCTCCTATTTTTACTAAAATGCACATATTGTCTAAACTGTATTCGATTCTTAAGAACTATGCCTCTCAATACGTCAATTTACTGGTTGAATTCTGAAGAATTGATAGAAATACATATTAACTGAAGTAAGAGGACCAAGGTAGAGCAGGATGGCATGCTAGACCTGTAGCAAGCAAGGGGAACATCAACCATCGGATGGATCTGGCGGGAGCACTTTCAAAGTGGCTCCTGAATTTGATATCAATGATCAGATGCTTTGGGTCTGTCATAACACTCTTAGGTATGAAATAAGTGTATTGATGATCATTCGTATTGGCAAAAGAACAAACATCTTAGCCATATAAGTCAATTGAGCAAGAAAAAGAAAACGCGCTTAGAATGAAGCCAAGCCATCATATGGTGAATGATTACCTCCGGGAATCTTATCAAAACCCATTCCATTTGGATATTCATACTGCCACTCATATCCAGCATATTTCAAGCACTTCACAAGTAGACAATAGATGCAACTGGATGTACATTGGCCTCTTATGAAATCCTGAAGGCTTGCTCGTACATCTAAAATGGAGCGTGCAGAATGTCAGTTCCAGCAAACACACATACTAAACCATGGTGGCCTTACAAGCTTTAAAAGAACCTATGCACATATTGTTAGGCAAGATGCAATTGATAATCATGCGTGGACACAAAAATGAAATAAGCAAAAGAAAAACAGAAAAATAATATGCAATGAAATCAGGACAAGCATTACCAAAATTCAAATCATGCAACAGTCTGAGCTGAACTTGCCTAACAAAACCTACACCTTTCTTTTAATTTTCCTTATCAATAACAGAGATAAGAGGAAAAAAGGTAAGGAACAAACATTTTACATGATTTAGATAATAAATCATGAGAATATCAACATAGGAACACATCTAGACATGCAATTTGTTTACTTATTTATTCGACAACATGCCAATATGACACCGACTAAAAGGTTACATGGTTGCATGCATGGGGAGTTGAGAGTCTGGACGGGATTGTAGTTCGACCACTCGGCAGCCTTGCCGATAACACTGGCTGCTCGGATACCATGCAGCTGGAACAAATTGCAGAGCTAGCTTGACAAAACTGTTCGGACACCGACTGGGAATTTGACCACATTGTCACTTTATAACTGTATTGGGATTTTTGCAATTGTCATGATCGCCTTGGAACCTTCATTTGCAGTGAGAGACTGTCATTTCTGCATCACGTAGCTGCCTGATGTGTCCACGAGCCTTACAACCATCCCCATTTCATCAGGGAGAACTGCTCCCAACGAACATGCGTCAGTTTTGAGGTAAAACACGTATCCACACTCAGTTTCGCCTAGCGTAGATTTCGGCTAGCTTTATTTCTTATCTTTGAGCTTCCTTCCCTTCTTGTCCAGAGCTCCCGGATACCACTGTTTCTTGTAGCTGGCAGATTCCACATAGCAGGTACCATGTTCCTAAGCATTATGATAAAAAATTGAACCCAATGTCTTAAATCAAAAATAAGAAATCTCACTCAGATCCATCAACACTGAACATCCAATGCACACGTAAATTCTCTGTCAATTCTTACAAGATGTGCAGATTCATTGTAACTGAAATTTAAAACTCGGGCTTCAATTTACATCTATTTATTTAATATTTAACTCATGTTCCTTACTATAGTAAATCGTGGAAATATTAGGTCCTGCAGGCAAGGTACAGTTCTAGCACTTGGTCTCAATCCCATTATGATTCTGTGCAAAATTTAGACGGTGCTTAATCTAACAGAAAACTACAGTTTGAAATGGTCTCAGATGAGGAGAAACTGTACTAAGGCAACACAATTCAGAAACACAAATGCGCCCAGTACTGTTTTCTTGAAAATAAATTAGAGGTAATGTGGAGCCAAGATTGCATGGAGATAAAGGAAGATGAGTAGCTAGAGTGAAAATTGGGGAGCTTCCCTTTGTCAAGAGGCAGCTCCGCTCTTCCTTTTTAAATCAAATATCTAATATCCAGAAGCCCGAATACCTCTCAAATATTACCAAAGATCCTCCAAGATCAGGAGGCCAAGGCAGTTGGTGGCACTAACACAACCGTCACAGTGACTCCACAGAGGGATGTCTGACCATTTGGATGATCATCAAGAAATATTTCAAAATTGACTCACATAGCTTTCAGCCTTCCACATACTACATAGTTACATACATTAGGCATCTACAGACATGGGATCACTTATAAGGGAACCGGCTACCATAGTTTACAAAACACATTGAACTAAAATATTGTTACCAGTAATCTATGAACAGGAAATTAAGAAGTAGAAGCTCGGATTTAATCCATTAGATGCTACGATATGCGTTTAGCAAACTAAAATTACAAGAGACATTACGAAACTGAGGTGACTATATGTATGCCATTTTTAGCGAAACAACATTCAGCTAGTAATGCATCAAGATGTAACCAGTGAAGTGCACGCTCAATTTAGATCATATGGATTCAGAACCTTAATTTAGATCATCTGGATTCAGAACCAAAAGCATTATGTGTACGCTCTGACACTATGCTTCTCTTCCCAAACTCTTAACGGACCTTCCAATGATAAACTAATAGAACTGTAGATGTGATCAAGTTTGATTCACTATGGAATGTTTCATTTGTAGGGCTAGAGAACCGAGTGGATTGTAGCTAAATTGTTTCAAATGGAGATGCATGATTTAGAGATTTGGAAGTACACCTCACCGGCAAATGAAAGCCAAACAGTATAGCACCAGCCTTGCCTACAGAAGTGCCAAAATTAGTCTAGCCACATCAGGCTCAATGCTACACATAACCCGTACAGCATCAATTCAGTGGACTGATAGTTTATGCTCCTCAATAATGAACGTGAATATTGTTGGTGATATGAACATGTGAACAAGGGAAAATTGTGAAACTGTGATGTGCTGAAAGAGAAACACCATTGATCCCTTTCAAAAAGAAGAGAAAAATCAAAGATATAATAAGAGAGACTTCTTTACAATCTCTCTCCATATAATTATTTTAGATTTGTAGAACATTGGAACCTCAAGTCTAGACTCTAGAAACCAAACAACCGCTCCATGGTGAACATTTTCTCTACACCAAAAGGACAAAAAAAAAGAATATCTACTACCAGAAAAGGAAGATCAAGTGGGGAGATCGGACCCGGGCCTCCATGACTCTGGGCTCAAGCCGCGCCTCCCTGTTTCTACTCTTGATCGCGATCTGGGAGGCCTTCAGGCATACATGCTCGCGATCCGTGCGGTGGAGGACAGGGACAGTCGAGTGGGAGGCGGTGACGGCCGGATCCGTGCGGTAGTGGGCGGATCCACGCTATGGAGGCGGTGACGACCCGTGCGGTGGAGGACAGGGACATTCGAGTGGGAGGCGGTGACGGCCGGATCCGTGCGGTAGTGGGCGGATCCACGCTATGGAGGCGGTGACGACCGGATCCGGCGGCCGGTGTGAGGATGGTATGGAGGAGGTGGTCTGATGGGCGCCAGATGCGTGGGAGAGGCGTGTCAGGGCGTCGCCGAGGTGTAGCAGGAGGAGTGAGAGAGAGGGAGCGGAGGGGACGCAGACACCCGTTAGGTTAGGTGTGGGACCAGAGCGAGTGGGACGCGACGGCGTACAGGCGGAACAGGGCGATGCGCGACAAAGCGGGAGCGAAACACAGGTTTGACAGAAGACGGAACCTTTCGTCTTTTTTAAGTAGTAGAGATTAGGGTTCATATCCCCCTGTTGATCATATATATGATGATTTGTATCTAGTAATGATGATCCCTAAGCATGATGAGTGATTGTTTGATGTGGATTACTGCTTATATTTGGCTTTGGTGAGGATAGTGGCTTACCAGATTGATTCCATTGGTTAAGTTGATATGGTTCAAATGATAATGTTACTGTAGAATCATTACTTGGAGATTCTAGTGATTTGAGAGCTTACCACTCTCATTACTTGGTGATTGACAGTGATTTTTGAGTGATGAAGTCACTGTATCTATAGATGTTGGCTTATGGATTCATATACAGTTTGATATGTCTCTTACAGTGATGTCATGTATATGTATATTCCTGGAAATGATTCCTATGATTAGTATCAGGAAAATGATTTGTAGTTGTCTGTGAGTGATCTGTGAAAGATAGATGACTAATCTGCTTGGTTTAGAAGCTGTTCTTGTGACACCATCCTAATATGGCACACAAGACTGTAGGAATTATGCCCTAGAGGCAATAATAAAGATGTTATTATTATAATTCTTGTTCATGATAAAGTTTATATTCCATGCTAGAATTGTATTAAGCGGAAACTTTGATACTTGTGTGGTTTATGAACAACACTGTGTCCCTAGTACGCCTCTATGGACTAGCTCATTGATTAGTGATGGTTAAGATTTCCTAACCATAGACATGAGTTGTCGATTAATAATGAGATTATGTCATTAGGAGAATGATATGATGGACAGACCCAAATCAAGCAGAGCAATTAGATTGTGTCATCGTGTTCATCTTTGCGAAGCCTTTTCTATGTAAAATATTATATTCCTTAGACCATGAGATAATGCAACTCCCTGGTATCGGAAGAATGCTTTAAGGTCATCAAACGTCATCCTATGAGAGGGTGATCATAAAGGTGTCTCTCAGGTGATCGGAAAGTACTTGTTGGGTTGTATGTATCAAGATGGGATTTGTCCCTCCCGAGTTGGAGAGATATACTTCAGGCCCACTCGGTAATCGATATCAACTCCTCTTGCAAGCACGTGGTTAAGGAGTTAATCACAAAGTGATATCGGATTACGGAACGAGTAAAGTACTTGCTGTGAACGAGATTGAACTAGGTATGCAGATACCAACGATTGAATCTCGGGCAAGTAAAATATCGCGTGACGAAGGGAATATAAATATGGGATTAATTGAATCCTGGCATCATGGTTCATCCGATATGATCATCGATGAATATGTGGGAGTCAATATGGGTTTCCAGATCCCGCTGTTGATTATTGATAGAAGATCATGTCTGCATATTCTCGAACCCGTAGGGTCACACACTTAACGTGCCTCGACGCTAGGATAGAATGGATAATTGGTTTGTGAGTTTTTGTTCGGAGTCTCGGATGAGATCCAGGACATCACGAGAGGTTCCGGAATGGTCCGGAGAATAAGATTCATATAAAGGAAAGCAGTTTTTGGATTTCAGAATTGTTTCGGAATGTTCTGTATTGTACCGAAAGGTTCTAGAAGCTTCCGGAGTGGGACCAACGTGGCCCCACTTGTCGGAGGGGGGCGTGGGCCTACGAGGGAGTGCCCGGGCCGCATTGGGCCAAGGGCACAAGGCCCCATAGGCCCAGCCGGCCAAAACCCTAGGGGATCTTCTAGAAGGGGGGAAGACTTGCCCCCCACTCCACCCTTGTGGCCATCGACCCTAGGGCTTGGAGGAGGGGAAAGGGGGCCGGCCAGCCCCCTATATAAGGTGGGCAGGGGGCGCACCCTCCCACCACCCCAAAACCCTAGCCGCCATACTGCTGCTCTCTCTCTCTCTCTCTCTCTCTCTCTCTCTCTCTCTCTCTCTCCCGACTGCGTGTAGGCGAAGCCCCTCTGCAGAAACTCTCCACCATTGCACCACGCCGTCGTGCTGTAGATCCAATCTATCTCTCCACCGCACTTGCTGGACCGAGGTCGGAGGATTCGGCTCGCATCCGCGAGTCGCCGCCACGCGACCGGCTCTCCGAGAGCCAGGTCCGCACGATCCACCGCCTCGCCTCCGAGGACAACTCGGCCCACAGCGACGTGGCCGAAACCACCGTAGCCGCGGAAGACGCGACCCTCAACGACGACGCCGATTCGGCGACCCCGGCGTCACTCGCCGGGTCCATCATCGCGGCTTCGCCCGCGGGCTCCATCACCCAGGTCTCCAACGTCGGAGACTTCAAGGATCCCTCCATCATTGGGATCTTCGACTTCGACTCCCGGTCGGAAAACTCCGCCGATCTCCGCGACGGGACCGGTCGCCACGCCGCGACCTACATGGCGACTGGTGCCGACCCACCGGAGGACCCTTTCTCCACCTCGATCCCTCCCAACGCAACGGCAACGGAGGTCGAGGAACTCCGCCTGAAGCTGGCGGAGGCAGTCCGCAAGGAGCAAGCCGAGTGCGAAAAATTTCGCCTCGAGCAGGTGACGGTGCAGGAGCTGTCGCGCTACCACCAACAACGAATCAGGTCGCGCTTGAACCCCACCGTACAGGGGCATGCCCTGAACTTTGACGACGAGAATGACCCGGCCCATGCGGCCAAGCGCGCGATCTGCGAGAACGCGCCACCAGGAGGAAGCGCCCGACCCCCACCAGGGTCGACGGCGATCGGCGCCCCACCCCCACCCAACCGCGCACCCGCCAGGGACCAGCCGCGGATCGTGGTCTCCTCACGGGAGCGAGACGCGAACGGCCTAACACTGTTCTACACCCCCATGGACAACCTCGTGGCGGGCCGAGCAGCGCTGACAACATCACGGCCACCGGCGACGGCGCCCTACAGATCCAGTATGTCAAGGCCTTGCGCGCAAAGGCGGTCGAGCAACAAAACGCAGGCGTTGACTCACAGGGTCGGATGTACTCGCGTTCATCGGGCAGCAGAGCGGCCTCGAGCGGCCGCCCATTGGCGGCAAACACCCTCAACTGCCCGCCACCCGAACCGCTGCAGCTCCAACACCGACCCGCGAACGCGGTACTCTCCACCAACGACCCCAGGCCAGCGACCAACTTTGTCGCTGCCAACGGTCAGCCCGTCGACGCCCACACCCACATCATCAACAACCAGAGCTGGCGCGCACGCCAGCCCGACGACCTGCGACATACCCTAACCAACCGCCGTGACGGCGAGCAATGATGGGATCGCTAAGTCGACTCGGGCCCCGATGCTTCGGACCAATGATCCGAGGCGAAAGATACCCGGCGAACTTGAAAGTGCCAAAGGAAATAGATAAGTATGACCCTTCGTATGACCCCTCCGTGTGGCTGGACACCTACCTCATGGCGATGGGGATCGCTGGCCACACCGACCTTCTAGCCGCCCGCTACCTCCCCCTGATGATGGAGGGAGCGTGCAGGCAGTGGATCAACACTCTCGCCCCGGATAGCATCGACTCCTGGGAAGAGATGCGCGACGCCTTCGACAGGCACTTCGAGGATTCCTACACCCGCGCCACCACCATCGAGGACCTGGAACGATGCGTCCAGGAACCCCGCGAGTCGACCCGCAACTGGGTCCAACATTGGCAAGAACTGTGGTACAACGCGGTCGGTATCCACCCTGACACCGCGATCCACTGCTTCAAGACCTCGTGCCGCTACGAGCCCTTGGTCGCCAAGCTCAAATGAGCATACCGCACACTCGACAACATACCGGACCTCCTTGATATCGCCAAAAGATACGCGGAGGAAGACCCAAACCAGGAAACCGATGACGAGTTGGGAGGACAACGTCGCACGAGCGGCAATGACAATGAACGACGAGACCGCGACAGGAGCCTCCGAAACGACTTCGGCAGGAGCTCTCCTGGGAGGCAAAGCTACCGCCGCTGGAGCAGCCTCCAACCCAGAGACTGGGGCGAATGGGGGGGGGGAAGCGAGGCCAGAGCTACCTCACTCAGGGCGGCAGTGGCATCCGGTGCTGCTGTCGTCTGCGGTGCTTCATCCCTGGCCAAGCTGGTGGCGTCGGAACTACTCGCCGAACGAGGCGGAGATGCCTGTTTCGCCGGCTTCGTCTTCCTCTTTGGTGGTGCCTTTACTTCCTTCTTCTTCTTCTTATTATTTTTTGACGGTGTAGCTTCACGACGCGAGGTGTGCTCGGGAAGCTCGTCGTTGTCATCATGACGTTTGAGGCTTCTTCTCGCCTCGAGCTCGCGCTGACGTTGCCCGCGAGTCTTGCGAACCATCGGGGCGGCCTCTTCCCTGGGCTCGTCATCATCGTCGTCGTCATCACTCGCGTCGCTCCCGACGCCGCCCTTGGAAGGAGGCGACTCACCCTCGTCCTAGATGGACGAGCTCGACTCGTCGTCCGTGGGTGGGAGCCACCCTTCCACCACTTGAAATAACTGTAGTAGGCACGAGACAATATCAATATAACCGCGACAGCATCAACTGCGACTGCGAATGAAAGTGAAAACAATGACTTACCATTGGAGCTGTATGCTTCGCGGTGTAGGGGGAGACCCCAGCCTTCGTGTCCAGGTATGCTGCCTGGGTGATCTTCTTCAACGCCAGAACGTAGTCTTCGAGTTTCCACTCGGCAAGGCAGGACTTCGTCGAGTCTTCCCTGCCCGTGTACTCGTACATGTAATGGTCGCGGCGGGCCAGGGGAACAAGTCGCCGCCCGAGCCAACAGTTGTACAAGTTGATGGTTTGAAGGCCCTTCTTCTTCAGGCCGCGGATGGTTTGAAGCATCTTGTCCACGACCATCCTCTGGTCCACTGGGAGCTTGCCGACCTGGAGTCGGCGCGGTTCGGGCCGGTCGGCGGAGTACCTTGGGATCGCTACCTCGCCGTTTGGAGTCGCCTCGGTGACATAAAACCAGGACTTCTTCCACTCGCTCGCCGCCTTGGCAGTCAGCATCAGGTCGAAGAAGGAGGCCTTCGACTTCAGCTGAAATGTCAGGCCATCCGCAGCAAGCATTGGGCCGCCTGATTCTTCGCGACTGATCCTCCCGTGGAATAGATCTTGCCATAGGGGGAAGTAGGGCTTGCATCCCAGATAGCACTCACAGAATGCCACGAAAATGGCGAGCTGCTCGATGCTGTGCGGGCCCAGGTCCGACGGCTGAATCCCGTAGAAGGCGCAGAAGCACCGGAAGAAGAGAGATGTGGGAAACCCCAGCCCCCGCTCCAGGTGGCTGGTGAAGCAAATAAATTCTCCCTCGCGCGGGTCCGGAGTCACCTCTCCGGCCGCGGGGATGCGCCACCTGCCGGCGTGCAGGATCCCGGCCTCCTCGAAGGATGCCAGTAGCGCTCTAGTGCACTTGGAACTGCCCCATGGTTCGGTGGAGGGGGCCATTGGCGGAAAGGTTCGTGAAGGTCGGAGGATTTTGGATCGATTGGATGGCGATGCGGAGGAAAACGGGGATGGGCGAAATCGGAGGAAATGACGAAGGAGTGGTTCCCCGATTGCCTACCATTTCCTTTATATAGCGGTTGTTACCCGCCAATTCCGGGAGACGTTACTACGCGGTGATTACGCCAAAGTTACCATTGGATTACCCCAACGACTAGTTTTGATTGCATCTGACGGTCCAACTTCATCCATTCGACTCGCCGACCCAACCACTACAACAGTGACTAAATATTTCGCCGACCCGTTCGCCGAGCTGCGACCCGATTGACTGTTGTCATTGCGACCAGAATAATTGGTTTTTCCTTTATTCAGGAGCCCGCCACCGATTTGACTGGGCGTCCGCATTGGACCCGTATACTCTGACTGCCAACGAACACCTGCGACCAATCGACGGCGGCCTCGGGGACTACTGATGGGGATATGCCTATCGGGGTATGCCCAGCAGGACGTTTCCGACTGGCCTAGTAACTGGCGAGTGGGCCTGCAGGACGGCGACTGGATCGAGACCTGGCGTGGATTCAAGCGACTGGAAGCTGAAGGCCTAGGAGAGTAGATAGGCCCAGTCGGATTAGGTTAAACGATTGCCGAAACCTTAACTGATTCGGTTGAGATATGTAAACCCTAGGGGGTGAGTCTATATAAACCTCCCTAGAGGGCGTGTAGAGGATACGTTCCATCATCCACCCAAGCGACTTGCCGCTTAGCCGCCGAGCTCGCCCCATTGTACTTCCATCATAATACAATCTAGCAGGAGTAGGTCTTTACCCTCCGGGGGGCCGAACCTAGGTAAAACCCTGTGTCTCCGCCCTCATCTCGCACCGCAGATGGCTGGCCGCCCTTGCCCCATGTTCTACTACTCGCTGCCGATTGCAGCATCTGCCGTGATCATTCCCACGACACCGCTATGCGATTTCTTCAAGGGTATGAAGATCTCATCTATCCCTCTCGTTGATTTCATCTCCTAGATTAGATCTTGGCTTTCCCGTTCGCATCCGTAGAATTTTTTTGATTTACTATGCTGCGAAACCCTTCAGTGGTATCAGAGCTAGATCTATGCGTAGATGTGTTTCACGAGTAGAACGCAACATGCTTGTTGCGGGCGTTGATGTTTTCTGTTGCAAGCCTCTTGTTGTGTACTTCTTATGACGTGGGATAGTGAGATCGAAGCGGTCCAGGCCAACTTTACGCGACCTCGTTCGCGAGACCGGCTCCGCACTTGATGTGTGGCTTGTTCCACACATGCGGCTGGTGGATGCCAGTTTCTCTCACTGTAGTTGTCATGGGATTTACACCGGATGTTGGAAACCATAATATCACCGTTGTGGCTTTCCGTAGGTAAGAATCGTTCTTAGCTTGTTACTCCCATAAGCCACGTAAAACATGCAACAACAAAGTAGAGGCGTCTAACTTGTTTTTGCAGGGAGTGTTTCTGTGATATGGTATGGCCCAAGATATGATGTGTATGTTGTACGCAATGATCATGTTTTGTAATATTTCACGACTTGCATGTCGATGAGTACACAACCGGAAGGAGCCATATGGTTGTCTTTATAATTGTGTATGACCTGTGTGTCAACTTCTTATACGCCATGTAATAGCTTTACTTTATCGCTAAGTAGTTAGCAATAGTTGTAGTTGCTATTCGTGGTGGAGGCAATCATGGTGGAGTGATGGAGATCATGCTGGCACGCACAAGATGGAGATCATTGCGTGGAGATTGGCTATACCATGTCACATAAAATTATATGCATGTGATGTTTATCATTTTATGTATCTTATTATCCTTAGATCGCGACGGTAGCATTATAAGTGTAGGGGTTCGTAGCATGGAAAACAAAAAATTTCTACCGCATGCAAACAAACAAGCCAAGATCTATCTACTAGATTGTAGCAACGAGTTGATAGAGGAACTCACCCTCGAAGATTCCAAAGCAGTTTACGAGAGCAGATTCTCGTGGGTGATGTAGTCGTACTCTTGCCGATCTCAAGATCGCGTAGACGATCCTTCCGGCGCTACGTTCCGGCAGCGCTTCCGCAGTCGGTCACACGTTCGGTACTCGATGAAGACCTTCCTCTCCCTTGTTCCAGCAGGCAGCGAAGGTTGTAGCACTCTCCTCGCGATTCCGGCAGCACGGCGGCGTGGTACCGGAAGTAGAGGGGAGATCTCGCAGGGCTTCGCCTTAAGCCGGAGCAAGTATGGTGGACTATGAGAGAGGCCTTGGCGATCTAGGGTTTAGAAGGAACCAAGGGGAGAGTGTAGCCGGCAGCTAGGGTTTGGGATCACCCTAACTCGGCGAGTTGGTGGTGCCCTAGGAGGCGGCGGCAGCAGCAGGGGTGGTGGCGCCCACGGCTTAGGGTTAGGGTTTTGGGGTGCGTTGGGTGTGAGGGAGAGGGGCAGCCCTGCCCCTCCTTTTATAGGTGGGAGGGCGCGGCTTGGGAGGAGGGAGTCCTCCCCCAAGTCGGCCTCCTTGGCCGGCGGGTGGAGGGAGGAGACTTCCTCCCCAAGTAGGTTTCCTACTCTCCCTCCAACAAGCAAAATTGCCGTTTGACTTTTTCAAATTGGCGTTTGACTTTCAAACTAGGATTTGATTTCTCCCTTTATTTTGCCCAGCCATGATACCTAGTACATGATGCAACCATTCCACATTGTCATGACACATTCATGTACTCTTCCCCTCCAGAGTGCCGGACCTTCCAGACCCTTCTAGAACATTCCCGATGAAAACACCGGAATCATTCCCCAACTCCGAAACAAGACTTTCCTTATATGAATCTTATTCTCCGGATCATTCTGGATCTCCTCGTGATATCCGGATCCCATCCGAGACTCCGAACAACATTCGGTCTCTTACTCATCATTCCATAACTACTCAACAACATCGAATCCTTAAGTGTGTCTCCCTACGGTTCGTGAATTATGCGGACATGATCGAGACACTTCTCCGATCAATAACCAATAGAGGAATCTGGAAATTCATATGGGTCCCACATATTTCTACGATTACTTTGCGATCGAATGAACCACTTACATACGATACCAATTTCCCTTTGTCTCACGATAGTTTACTTATCCGAGGTTATGATCGTCGGTATCTCTGCATACCTAGTTCAACCTCGTTACTGATAAGTACTCTTTTCTCGTTTCCGTGGTATGTGATCCCTTGTGAGCCAGTCACATGCTTGTAAGCTAATTGGATGACATTCCACCGAGAGGGCCCAAAGTATATCTAACCGTCATATGGATGGACACTCCCACTCTTGATCCATGTGTCTCAACCCATACTTTCCGAACACTCAATGCCACCTTTATAGCCACCCAGTTACGGTGTGGTGTTTTATGTCATCAAAGTATCCTTCCGGTGATGGTGATAAGCATGATCTCATGGTCGAAGGAATTAGGTTACTATGTATCAGAAAGCTTATAGCAATTGAACTATTAAAATGACTTGATCTTTATGCTACGCTTATCTATAGGAGTATGTCCATCATACCATTCTCCTAATGATATGATCTTGTTGTTAACAACATATCAATGTTCATGATAGGGAAAGCACAATCATCTATTAACCAACAAGCTAGTATTATGAAGAGGCTTTACTAGGGACTCTAATTTAGTTTACAAATCACACAAGTATTAATGTTTCCTAGTTAATACTATTATAGCATGAATGTAAATATTTATCATAAACACAAAGATATAATAATAAATACATTTATTATTGCCTCTAGGGTATATCTCCAACAGTCTCCCACTTGCACTAGAGTCAACTAATCTAGATTACATCGTAATATACCGAACACCCATGGCGGTTTGGTGCTGGTCATGTTTTGCCCTCGGGAGAGGTTTAGTCAACGGATCTGCCACATTGAGATCTGTGTGTACTTTGCAAATCTTTATGTCACCATCTTGGACATGTTCTCGAATAGCATGAAAACGTAGCTTGATGTGCTTCAGCTTCTTGTGTGACCTTGGTTCTTGCGCATTGGCTATGGCGCCCATGTTATCACAGTAGATAAACATTGGGTCCAGCGCACTTGGAACCACACCGAGCTCTGTAATGAACTCCTTCATCCATATCGCTTCTTGTGAAGCCTCTGAAGCAACTATGTATTCCGATTCAGTTGAAGATCTCGCCACAACGCTTTGCTTTGCACTCCTCCAGCTAACTGATGCACCATTCAAAGTAAATACGTATCCAGATTGAGATATAGAATCATCCGGATCGGTGTTCCAACTAGCATCGGTGTAACCATTAACAACGAGTTGTTCATCACCTCCATAAGAAAGAACCATATCCTTAGTTCTTCTCAAGTACTTAAGGACGTTTTTGACCGCTGTCCAATGATCCACTCCTGGATCACTTTGATATCTGCTAGTCAAACTAACCGCATATGCAATGTCGGGTCTAGTACATAGCATGGCATACATTAGAGATCCTATGGCTGAGGCATAGGGAGTCTTAATCATCCTTTCTCTATCTTCTGCCATTGCTGGACTTTGAGTTTTACTCAAGGTCGTATTGGGCAACATGGGCAAGAACCCTTTCTTGCTATCTTCCATTCCAAACATCTTTAGAACTTTGTCCAAATATGTACTTTGTGACAATGATATTAGGCGTCTCGATCTATCTTTATGCCTAATATGTAAGCTGCTTCGCCAAGATCTTTCATTGAAAAACTATTATTAAAATATTCTTTGACACTATTAAGAAGGTCTACATCATTCCCAATCAACAATATGTCATCTACATATAGTATTAATAATGCTACAGAGCTCCCACTCACTTTCTTGTAAATACAAGCTTCTCCGTAAGTTTGTATAAAACCAAAACTTTTGATTACCTTATCAAAACGTTGATTCCAACTTCGGGATGCTTGCTTCAATCCATATATGGACCGTTGAAGTTTGCATACCTTGTTATCATCTTTAGGATTAACAAAACCTTTGGGTTGCATCATATACAACTCTTCATCAATGTCTCCATTGAGGAACGTCGTTTTGACATCCATCTGCCATATCTCATAATCGTAATATGCAGCGATTGCTAACATAATCCTCACAGACTTTAGCTTCGCTACTGGTGAGAAAGTCTCATCGTAGTCAACTCCTTGAATTTGTCGAAACCCTTTTGTGACAAGTCGAGCTTTATAGACAGTAACATTACCATCAGCATCTGTTTTCTTCTTCAAAATCCATTTGTTCTCGACAGCCTTCCGGCCATCCGGTAAGTCCACCAAAGTCCATACTTGGTTTTCGTACATGGATCCAATCTCGGATTTCATGGCATCTTTCCATTTATTGGAATCTGGGCTTATCATTGCTTCCTAATATGTCGCAGGGTCATCGGTGTTGTCCACCAACATGACACTCATAACGGGATCATACCAATCAGGAGTGGTACAAGTTCTCGTTGACCTGCGAGGTTCTGTAGAAACTTCAACCGAAGTTTCATGATCATCATCATTAGATTCCTCTCTTATTGTTGTAGGCACCACAGGAACTACTCCCGGTGTTGCGCTACTCGCAAGTTCGAGAGAAGGTTCAACAACCTCGTCGAGTTCTACTTTCCTTCCAGTCACTTCTTTCAAGAGAAATTCCTTCTCTAGAAAGGATCCATTCTTGGCAACGAAGATTTTGCCCTCGGATCTATGATAGAAGGTATACCCAATAGTTTCCTTCGGGTGTAAGATCCCTCCCTTTATAAAGGTAAGGATCCCTGTGATTGCAATGCTAGTCCCTGGATCATTGCTAGCATCCACAGTTTAAGATGAAGTACACAGAAACAAAGGTCACTATTACATATCATTCCAGAGACAAACATAGTCTTTTACAAACTCCATGGCCACAGGCCTAATACAAGAGTTAAAATATATAATAAGATAAATAAGTCTTCATCTTCATGTGCCACAGGCAAGCATGTTGAGTGTAGACTCATAACCCATATTCATCATCAGAATAACCTGCAACATCACAAGTTACAGCCACAGTGGGTCAATACATTGGAATAGTATTGGCAAGTGATACCTTAGTATAATATTAGCATCTAGATACTATATGCATTTGGCTAAGTGTAGTTTAGGCTTGCTTTGCTCAAAATAGGTTTTTGCCTATTAGTTGAAAACACTAAGTTTTTCTTTGACAAAACTTTCCCAAGGAAACACCAATAGAAATTGGTGAACCTTTACCCTTGTTTAACCACAAGTTTTTACTTAGAAATTGGGATGAGGAGATTCTTGATAGATTCCATGTCTTGATTCTCAAGTTGTCCAATACCAGGGACAAGGCTAAGTACTTAGATTCTTCCATCTGCAGAGGTTGTCCACTTTCCCCACAAGACTTGATTTTCACCAAGACAGGACCTTTCAGAAGCCTTCCCTTAGACCAAATGGATGCTCTCCAACCTATCATCCCACTACCACCAACTGTCCAAATGGCTAAGTTATTGCAACCTATATGATCCAGGCAGAGCCCATAATGCCATGTGGCTGCACTAGAAGCTTCTTAACATTTGGCATCTCAAATCCCTTTGTTCCTGGGTGGCTTTCCACAAGTGAGATACACAAGGTAAACCATAGACATGGGCCTTGTGTAACCACTCAACACAAACCATTCTTTCCATTCCACCTAGGTGTTTCATTCACTTAGTTGTTTTATTAAGAAAAAACACAAGTCCAAAGACTTAGAAATATTTTTCATAGCATGAATATATATAACCACCCTTGGTTGCTACTAGATAGGCTAAGCATGGCCTTGATAAGTATCTTAACTTAGAAATTTCTAGAAATTCTACAACTACTAGGATTTCCCAAGCGTAGCATATATATAAAAATATTCATGCAAGTCCTATACAAAATATTTCTAGTGCATAGTTGAAAAACATAGGAATAAAATCATGAAGCACCACTTGCCTTGGTAGTTTGGGGAGTAGCAACAATCTTCACAATCACAATCACTATTTGCACCAAAATCTACACATAAAATAATGGCACCAAATCACATACAAAATATATACAAACAAAAATATATGAATGCATGCAAAATGCCATGTGTTGATTTTCTACACCAAACAAGACAAGTGCATAGTACTGAATCTTAAACAAGTTCAAAACTTGCCAAATAAATCTTACTTGAACAACTTAACAATTTTCAAATAATTTCTATACACAATTTATGCCTACATTTGTTTTTGCAAAACAACCATTTTTACAGAGGCAAAACATTAAACACATTGCATAAATGGAAAGGATTTTCTCTCCTGATTCTAATGATATAAAATTTGTCAAATTTGGACGTGGGAATCAAAACTTATGAATTTTTCAAGTTTAAACATCTAATAGATCTAAATTCTGATTTTATATCAAACCTACACACACGCCGCGTGTTCTGATTCGTCGATACCGCTTTGTGTGGATCGATCAACGAGGGCCGTTAGATTTAAGTGGCAGCACACGGTCAGATCTGCGCGTAACGGTCCGAGTAAGTGATCTAATCCTGAGCCTCAATCCCAGATCTAACGGCTGTGAAGCTTGCGACCAAAGACTGGCGGCGCTAGCGGCGGCGAGTGGCGGCGACGGCTCTGTCAGAGACGTTGCCGATGATTTAGGTCACGCGGGAGAGGGTGAAGTGGCTTACCGAGTTCGCCGTGTGCTGCTGATGCTCAAGGTAGGCTTCGTTGGCGAAGGGGCGCACCGTGGATGTCGCTGGAGCTCGTCAGAGTCGTGCGCGGCGTCGGGTGCTTGCAGACGACAATGTTGCCGAGGTTATGCGCTGCCCTAGCATGAGTCAGTGGCATTAGGGGGTGCGTAAGGTCACGGTGAGCAAGATGGTTTCAAGGAGAAGACAAGGGGCACTCGATTCTTACCGTTATTGCTCGTCGGAGTTGAGCGACGGCTCTGGTGGTTGTGGACGTGAACAAAGACGACGACCTGGAGCGATATAGAGCAAACAAAAAGTGTGAGAAGATGCACACAGTCAAGACATACAAGCTCGCATGAACGAGAGGTGAAGGGGAGCACGGGGTTCACCGGAATAGGTCGTCGGAGTGTGTCGGGCAGCGGAGTTGCAGCTCGAATTGCCGGCAGCCTGGTGACGGAGTGGGGGTGCTGAGTGAGGGGAAAGACTCGCGGTGCAGAGGGGTTTAAGTAGGCAGGGGCTCGACAGGAAACGCCTGTGGAATCAAGGGCAATTACGCCGCGCGATCAACGCCAGCAACGGCCAGCGGCGATGTGTTCTTCACGAGATTTGGGGAAGACGATGGTGACGTGGACGGGCCCAGTGGTCAGCGTGAGGGGGTGTTTGTGCGGGTGTGGTGAGAAACAGAGGAGAAAGGGGAAACCTGGGTGGGCTGTTTTGCTTGCTGGGTTGGAATGCTGGCGCCAGGCCCAGTTGGGTTTTCTATTTCTTTTTCTTTTTCTGAGTTGATTTTCAGGAATCATTTTCAAGTAAATTCAAAAGCAATTGAATTCAAACCTTTTCTAGATTTTTGTAAAGTGTAACCTTCATACTTTTGTGCATAAAATCATGTTGTCTCTCTGTACTTGCTTGGTCTCTTTGAGTAAACAAATAAACAATGCCATAGTTCAAGATTTGAATAGGTTTTGCAAATGGTTTAAACCATATTTGTTTTGGTAAATTTTTGTCCAAGCCTTGACACACAACCAAGCCAACTTAAGATCAAACTAATCTTGGTTTAAAACAAATATTCCCTCACTTGAGAGTGGCATTTAGATCAATGCATGCTCACATAAAATAATAGCACTTAGTGCTTCTGTTTTCTTGAAATGAGTTTGATATTAGATCCTTAAATGATATGCATGCATGGATGATATGCAATCTTTGAAAACATGATTTTAGGGATGTTACAAATCTAACCCCCTTAAGGTGAATCTCGCCCTCGAGATTTGGGTTGGCTAGCAAATAGGTGAGGGTGGTCTTTCCGAAGATCATCTTCTCTTTCCCATGTGGCTTCTTCTTCGGAATGATGGTTCCATTGAACTTTGCAGAATTTGATAATCTTAGTCCAAGTAACTCTTTCTGTAGTCTCAAGAATCTTGATAGGTTTTTCCTCATAAGTGAGATCACTTTCCAATTGAACTTCCTCCAATGGTATAGTATCCTTCAAAGAAGTCTCTTCCATTTCTGGATGGCATTTCTTAAGCTGACTCACATGAAACACACTGTGAACGGCAGACAATGATTCTGGTAATTCAATCTCATAAGCTACTTCTCCTTTACGACTCAGAATCTTGAATGGTCCAACATATCTTGGGGCCAATTTACCCTTGACACCAAATCTCTTCACTCCACGAAGTGGTGACACTCTAAGATAAGCTCTATCACCCACTTCATAGGTGACTTCTCTACGCTTAGGATCTGCGTAGCTCTTTTGTCGGGACTGTGCTATCTTCAATTTGTCCTTAACTAGCTTGAATTTCTCTTCGGCCTCTTTGATTAGTTCTGGTCCGAACAAACTTCTTTCCCCCATACCATTCCATAACAATGGGGTGGTACACTTTCTCCCATAGAGAAACTCAAAGGGTGCCATCTCAATACTGGCTTGATAGCTGTTATTGTAAGAAAATTCTGCGTAAGGCAGACTTTCATCCCAACTGGCTCCATAGTCTAGGGCACATGCCCTCAACATATCTTCAAGAATCTGGTTGGTCCTTTCTGTTTGTCCATCAGTCTGAGGATGAAAAGCAGTGCTGAATTCCAACCTCGTTCCCAACGACTCATGTAGTTGCCTACAAAAATGAGAAGTGAATTGAGTTCCCCTATCAGACACAATACTCTTGGGTACTCCATGTAGACATACAATTCTACTCATATAGATCTTGGCTAACTTAGCACTTGTGTAGGTTGTCTTCACGGGTATAAAATGAGCCACTTTAGTTAAGCCATCCACTACTACCCAAATAGAATCATATCCTGACTGGGTCCTTGGCAGTCCGGTAATGAAATCCATGCCAATCTTGTCCCACTCCCAATCAGGAATAGGTAGTGGTTGTAACAATCCTGCTGGTTTCTGATGTTCCGCTTTCACTCTACTACATACATCACACAAAGCAATATGTTCGGCGATGTCCTTCTTCAGATTATTCCACCAAAATCTTTCTTTCATATCCATGTACATTTTGGTGTTACCTGGATGGATGGAATACGGTGAGTTGTGTGCTTCTTGTAAAATCAGTTTCCGAAGTTCCGGGTCTTGTGGAACACATATACGCTTTCCATGCCATAAAGTACCCTGTTCATCTTCATGGAATCCTTTGGCTTTTCCCTTGCCAATCTTTTCCTTAATCTCTTCAATTTCCTTATCTGTATTTTGGGCTTCTTTGATTTTGTCCAACAAAGTGGGTTGAACATCCAATGACATGAGATGTCCTTCAGGCACAATCTCCAATCTGAGATCTCTAAATTGGGCACACAGATCATCTGGCAATTCTCGCATAGTAAGGCCATTCATAAAAACCTTACGGCTTAGCGCATCCGCTACAACATTTGCTTTACCGGGGTGGTATTGCAAACTCAAGTCATAGTCCTTGATGAGTTCTAGCCATCTTCTTTGTCTCATGTTAATTTCTTTCTGGGTGAAGATATACTTCAAACTTTTGTGATCTGTGAACACTTCACATCGCTTTCCCAAAAGATAGTGTCTCCATGTTTTGAGTTCATGGACACCAGAGGCTAACTCTAAATCATGAGTAGGGTAATTTACCTCATGAGTTTTGAGTTGTCTCGAGGCATAAGCCACAACTTTCCCTTATTGCATAAGTACTACACCTAATCCATGATGAGATGCATCACAATACACTTGGAAATCCTTCTCCAAATCTGGCAGACATAAGACTGGTGCTATCACTAGCCTCTTCTTCAACTCTTGGAAACTGAGTTCACATCCTTCAGACCAAGCAAATTTCTTGTCTTTCTTTAGTAACTCTGTCATTGGCTTAGATATCTTGGAGAAATTCTCAATGAACCTTCTGTAGTATCCTACCAAGCCAAGGAAACTACGAACCTCTTTCACTGACTTAGGAGATTCCCATTCAGTTACAGCTGAAACTTTAGCAGGATCAACTGCTACACCATCTCCTAACACAACGTGTCCAAGAAATCCAACTTCATTCAACCAAAACTCACACTTGCTGAATTTGGCATACAACTTATGCTCTCTAAGCTTCTCAAGTATCAAACGCAAATGTCCTTCATGCTCTTGTTTGCTCTTGGAGTAGATCAAAATGTCATCAATGAATACGACAACAAACTTGTCAAGGAACTCCATGAACACCTTGTTCATCATGTTCATGAAATAAGCTGGGGCATTGGTCAAACCAAAAGGCATCACGGTGTACTCATACAATCCATACCTAGTGGTGAAAGCTGTCTTAGGTATGTCTTGTTCCCTTATTTTGTGCTAGAAATATCCTGATCGGAGATCAATTTTTGAGAACACACAGGCTCCTTCTAGCTGATCAAACAAGTCATTGATTCTAGGCAAAGGGTATTTGTTCTTGATAGTCACCTCATTGAGTGAGCGGTAATCTATGCATAACCTTTGTCTCCTATCCTTCTTTTCCACAAACAGAACTGTTGCTCCCCAAGATGAAGAACTTGGTTGAATAAATCCTTTCTGCAACTGTTCTCCAAGTTGTTTCTTGAGTTCTTTCAATTCGTCCACTGACATCTTGTAAGGTCTCTTTGCTATTGGTCCATATCCTGGTAGCAAATCAATAAGAAACTCCACATCTCTATCTGGTGGCATTCCCGGCAATTCTTCCGGAAACACATCCGAATATTCACTCACAATTGGCACACTGTCTATGCTAACCCCTTAAGAGAATTAAGCTTACTCCTTTTCGATTCAAAATTAGACTTGAATCTTATCCGTTTATTTTCTGGGGTTGTGAGTGCAACAGTTCGATTGGCACAATCTAGTACTCCTTCATACTTGGTCATCCAATCCATTCCCAAAATTACATCCAGTCCTTGGGAATCTAGGATTATCAGACTCACTGGAAACTTATGCTTTCCAAACTCTATTACTAGATCCCGGCATCCAAGACTCACTATCATATCTCCACCTGGAGAACTTACTTTTATTGGACACCCAATGTTTTCAGTTGGAAACCCATTTCTATCAACAAATGCTTTTGATATGAATGAATGTGATGCACCAGTATCAAAAAGAACAAGTGCTGGAATAGAATTGAGTTTGAACTTACCAGCCACAACATCTGACTCTTCATAGATTTCCTCCACATTGATGTGGTTCACTTGCCCCTTCTAAAAAGGGTTGGGCTTGTTGGGTCCTTCAACTTTCTTTTCTGGGCATTCATTTGCATAATGCCCCATTTTCTTGCACTTGAAACATTCAACCTGACTAAGATCCTTCTTGACAGGCTGGCTTCCACTACCACTTCCATTGTGGTGGCTCTTATATCCACTCTTGTGATTTTTGTACATGTCATTGTCATGATTACGGTGGTGCTTGTTGTCATGATGACGGTTGTGGTTGTGGTGCTTGCTGTACTTTCCATGCTTGTGGGATCCAGAATTCCCACTATCATCATAATGGGAACGCTTGTGAGACGATCCCGAGATGTGCTTGTCAGAGTGCTTCCTCTTCCTGCTTTCAACTTGTTTCATCTTGCTCTCCAAAATAGCAGCCTTGTCACAAAGAGACTGATAAGTGGGAACATAGGCCACAGATAACTGCAGGTTCAGTTCATCGTTCAATCCTTCGAGGAATTTCTCCTTCCTCTTAGCATCAGTGTCAACTTCATCCGGTGCGTTTAGCTTCAATGTTATTAATATGTGTATTTCCACTATCGAGATTCAATAAGAATAGACCATCTATCAAAGGTGCATGTGCATAAAACATATTACTCATATAAATCGAACAACCATTATTCTCGGACTTAAACAAGTAACCGTCTCGCAACAAAAATGATCCAGATATAATGTTCATGCTCAACGCAAGCACCAAATAACAATTATTTAAGTATAAAACTAATCCCGATGGTAGATGAAGAGGTAGCGTGCCGACCGCGATCACATCAACCTTTGATCCATTTCCAACGCGCATCGTCACCTCGTTCTTCGCTAGCTTCCATTTATTCTGCAGTACCTGTTTCGAGTTACAAATATGAGCAACCGAACCAGTATCAAATACCCAGGCACTACTACGAGTACTAGTGAGATACACATCAATAACATGTATATCGGATATACCTTTCTTCTTGATGTTGCCGTTCTTCAAATCCGCCAAGTACTTTGGGAAATTCCGCTTCCAATGACCTTCTCCCTTGCAGTAAAAGCACTCAGTATCAGGCTTTGGCCCAGCCTTGGTCTTCTTCGTCGGTGCGGTAACTTTCTTACCACCCTTCTTGAAGTTTCCCTTTTTCTTAGACTTGCCTTTCTTGAATTTGGTGGTCTTATTAACCAACAACACTTGATGCTCTTTCTTGATCTCCACTTCTGCAGATTTCAACATGGAGAAGAGTTCTGGCAACGTCTTGTTCATGTTTTGCATATTGTAGTTCATCACAAAGTTCTTGTAACTTGGTGGCAGTGATTGGAGGACACGGTAAATACCCAAAGCATTAGGAATCACTATACCCAAACTTTGGAGTTTGTTTGCGTGCCCAGACATCTTAAGCACATGCTCACTGACAGAGCTGCCCTCTTCCATCTTGCAGTTAAAGAACTTTTTAGAAGCCTCATAACTCTCAACTGCCGCGTGAGTCTCAAAAATAATTTTGAGTTCACGGACAACATCATATGGGTCTTGGTTCTCAAACCTTTTCTGAAGCTCGATTCCAAACCATACAAGATAGCACACTAAACTGTGGAGTACTGATTCTTCCGAGTGAGGTAAACATTCTTTACTTCATCGGTAGGAGTAGCTACAGGTGGTTCACCCAGCGGTGCATCCAGCACATAGGTCAAATTACCAGCATTGAGGACAATCCTCAAATTGCGGAACCAATCCACGAAGTTGCTTCCATTGTTTTTCAACTTTTCTTTCTCTAGGAACGCATTAAAATTGATGGTAGGGGCCAAATTGAGTTCTAATTAATAGTTAAATTAATCTAGGTGAACTCCCACTCAAAACAATATCCCTCACATTGTTTTAGTGATCACATGAACCAAATCCACCACATCAAAACCGATCATCACGAGAGTTGATGTAGCTTAAATGGCGAACAATCAACATGTTCATCATATCTACTATATGACTCATCGTTTACCTTTCGGTGATCCGTGTTCTGAGACCATGTTTGTACATGCTAGGATCGTCAAGATCAAACCTTAACTTCCGCATGAGCAAATCTGGCTTGCTCATGTTGTATACACCCGCAGAATCTAACACACCCGATCATCACGTGGTGCTTCAAAACAACGAGCTTTAGCAACAGTGCTTACAAAGGATGAACACTTTGGAACTTCAAATTTGTGTGCATGAGGGATCATCTTATAATGCTACCGTCGTTAACTAAGCAATACAAGATGCATAAATGATTAACATCACATGCAATTCATAATATGTGATATGATATGGCCTTTCCTCTTGTGCTTCCGATCTCCATCTTCAAGCACGAACATGATCTCCATCATCACCGGCAATGCGTCAAGGTCAATGGCGTCGTTCCATGGTTGTCGTCCACCAGCTTCAACTATTACAACTACTTTGAATAGACACACGGGTCTTAACAGAATTTAAAGACCACCATATGTCTCCTGCCGGTTGCCAACTTACAATAAGGAACATTGCATACATCAAATATAATCACAATCATGGCCATATCACATCACAACACACCCCTGCAAAACAAAGTTAGACACCTCTAATTTTCTTTGCATATTTTACGTGGTTTGGGGCTTTCAATAAGTGTCGATCTAACTTACGAACAAGAACCACAACATTGATGTTTGAACTATCAAGTGCCCGTTGTAAATTGGATCTATACTATAATGGGAGAGACAGACACTCGCAAAGCCACTTATGCAATACAAGTTGCATGTTGAGCGTGGAGCAAGTCTCACGAACGATGTCATGTAAGGTTAGCCCGGGCCGCTTCATCCCATCATACCGCAAGATGCAAAGTACACAAAAAGCAATTGATAATAAAAGCACCGCTGCCCACAATGACCATTGTGTTCTACTCGTGCAACAGATCTACATATATACACGGCTCTGATACCACTATAGGGGTTCGTAGCATGGAAAACAAAAAATTTCTACCGCATGCAAACAAACAAGCCAAGATCTATCTACTAGATTGTAGCAACGAGTCGATAGAGGAACTTACCCTCGAAGATTCCAAAGCGGTTAACGAGAGCAGATTCTCGTGGGTGATGTAGTCGTACTCTTGCCGATCTCAAGATCGCGTAGACGATCCTTCCGGCGCTGCGTTCCGGCAGCGCTTCCGCAGTCGGTCACACGTTCGGTACTCGATGAAGCCCTTCCTCTCCCTTGTTCCAGCAGGCAGCGAAGGTTGTGGCACTCTCCTCGCGATTCCGGCAGCACGACGGCGTGGTACCGGAAGTAGAGGGGAGATCTCGCAGGGCTTCGCCTTAGTATGGTGGACTATGAGAGAGGCCTTGGCGATCTAGGGTTTAGAAGGCACCAAGGGGAGAGTGTAGCCGGTGGCTAGGGTTTGGGATCAACCCAACTCGGCGAGTTGGTGGTGCCCTAGGCAGCGGCAGTAGCAGGGGTGGTGGCGCCGGCAGCTTAGGGTTAGGGTTGTGGGGTGTGTTGGGTGTGAGGGAGAGGGGCAGCTCTGCCCCTCATTTTATAGGTGGGAGGGCGCTGCTTGGGAGGAGGGAGTCCTCCCCCAAGTCGGCCTCCTTGGCCGGCGGGTGGAGGGAGGATACTTCCTCCCCAAGTAGGTTTCCTACTCTCCCTCCACCAAGCAAAATTACCGTTTGACTTTTTCAAATTGGCGTTTGACTTTCAAACTAGGATTTGATTTCTCCCTTTATTTTGCCCAGCCATGATACCTAGTACATGATGCAACCATTCCACATTGTCATGAAACATTCATGTACCCTTCCCCTCCGGAGTGCCGGACCTTCCAGACCCTTCTAGAACATTCCCGATGAAAACACCGGAATCATTCCCCAACTCCGAAACAGGACTTTCCTTATATGAATCTTATTCTCTGGACCATTCCGGATCTCCTCGTGATATCCTAGATCCCATCCGAGACTCCGAACAACATTCGGTCTCTTACTCATCATTCCATAACTACTCAACAACATCGAATCCTTAAGTGTGTCTCCCTACGGTTCGTGAATTATGCGGACATGATCGAGACACTTCTCCGATCAATAACCAATAGAGGAATCTGGAATTCTTATGGGTCCCACATATTTCTATGATTACTTTGCGATCGAATGAACCACTTACATACGATACCAATTTCCCTTTGTCTCACGATAGTTTACTTATCCGAGGTTATGATCGTCGGTATCTCTGCATACCTAGTTCAACCTCGTTACCGATAAGTACTCTTTTCTCGTTCCTGTGGTATGTGATCCTTTGTGAGCCAGTCACATGCTTGCAAGCTAATTGGATGACATTCCACCGAGAGGGCCCAAAGTATATCTATCCGTCATATGGATGGACAAATCCCACTCTTGATCCATGTGTCTCAATCCATACTTTCCGAACACTCAATGCCACCTTTATAGCCACCCAGTTACGGTGTGGTGTTTGATGTCATCAAAGTATCCTTCCGGTGATGGTGATAAGCATGATCTCATGGTCGAAGGAATTAGGTTACTATGTATCAGAAAGCTTATAGCAATTGAACTATTAAAATGACTTGATCTTTATGCTACGCTTATCTATAGGAGTATGTCCATCATACCATTCTCCTAATGATATGATCTTGTTGTTAACAACATCTCAATGTTCATGATAGGGAAACCACAATCATCTATTAACAAACAAGCTAGTATTATGAAGAGGCTTTACTAGGGACTCTAATTTAGTTTACAAATCACACAAGTATTAATGTTTCCTGGTTAATACTATTATAACATGAATGTAAACATTTATCATAAACACAAGATATAATAATAACTACATTTGTTATTGCCTCTAGGGCATATCTCCAACAATAAGATGATTCCTCACTTAAAGATCAAGATAAAATTGTGTTCTCCCCATGTATGCACCATTGCGAAAGTTCTTCGTGTTCAAGCACCACGTGATGATCGGGTGCTATAAACTCTACGTTCACATACAACGGGTGCAAGCCAGTTTTTGCACACACGGAAATACTTGGGTTTGACTTGACGAGCCTAGCATGTACAAACATGGCCTCGGAACACGCGAACCGAAAGGTTAAGCATGAGTCATATGAATGATATGATCGACACTTTGTTGTCCACCATTGAAACCACATCTCTTCTCGTGAAGATTGGATTAGGTGTGGTGAATTTGGATCATGTTCACTAAACAACTTGAGGGATGTTGAATTTAGTGGGAGTTCATCTAGTAATTTGATTAAGTTGAACTAGTTATCATGAACATAGTCTAAATTGTACTTGCAAATTTTGTAGATCAAATGGCTAAGTCCAACTTCAACTTCAACGTTTTTGCTGAGAAAGAAAAGCTTAAGAACAATGGGTCTAACTTCACCAACTGGTTCCGCAATCTGAGAATCATTCTCGCTGGCGGACAAAAGGACTATGTCCTTGAGAAAGCGCTAGGTGACGTCCCTGCTATAGATGCGTCGGCTGATGAAAAAGCTGTTTATCAGTCGCGCAAAGATGATTATGGTGTGATTAAGAGCACCATGTTGTTTGCTATGGAATCAGACCTTCAAAATCGTTTTGAGGAGTTCGCCGGTCCCTTTGAGATTCTTGAGGAACTGAAAACCATGTTTCAGACTCAGGCCCGTTCTGAGAGATATGAGATCTCTGAGAAATTCTTTAACTGCAAGATGGAGGAAGGGAGTTCCGTTAGTGAGGACGCCATTAAGATGTCGGGCTACACTCAATGTCTTGAGCAACTGGACTGCAAGATTCCAGAAGAGATCAAGATTGACAGAGTTCTGCAATCACTCCCTCCTAGCTACAAAGGTTTTGTAGTTACTCACAATCAGATTGGTTCCACTGATACGATCACTGAGCTCTTCGCTAAGCTGAAAGCTACGGAGGTGGATATCAAGAAATATAATCATGTGTTGATGGTCAACAATCCCCCTAGCTTTAAGAAAGGTAAGGGTGCAAAGAAGTCCTTCAAGAAAGGCAACGGCAAGCGCGTTGCCCCTGCTGAGAAGAAGCCCAAGTCTGGACCTAAGCCAGACACTGAGTGCTTCTATTGCAAGGACAAGGGTCACTAGAAGCGCAACTGTCTGAAATACTTAGCGGACAAGAAGGCTGGCACCATTAAAGGTATATTTGATATACGTGTTATTGATGTTTACCTTACTAGCGCTCGTTGTAGTGCCTGGGTATTTGATACTGGTTCAGTTGCTAATATTTGTAACTCGAAACAGGAGCTACGGAATAGACGGCGACTAGCAAGGGATGAGGTGACGATGCGCGTTGGCAACAGATCAAGAGTTGATGTGATGGCCGTCGGCATGCTCTCCTTAGTTTTACCTTCAGGATTAGTTTTAAACCTTAATAAATGTTATTATGTGCCTGCGTTGAGCATGAACATTATATCTGGATCGTGTTTATTGCAAGACGGTTATTCATTTAAATCAGATAATAATGGTTGTTCTATTTATATGAATAACATATTTTATGGTCATGCACCTGCTATGAATGGTTTATTTCTTCTGAATCTCGAAAGCAATGAAACACACATCCATAACATTGAGGCTAAGAGATGCAAAGTAGATAGTGATAATTCAACTTATTTGTGGCACTGCCGTCTAGGTCATATTGGTGTAAAACGCATGAAGAAACTCCATTCTGATGGACTTTTGGAGTCTCTTGATTTTGAATCATTTGACACGTGCGAGCCGTGCCTCATGGGCAAGATGATCAAAACCCCTTTCTCCGGAATGATGGAGCGAGCAACGGACTTGTTGGAAATCATACATACCGATGTGTGCGGACCAATGAGTGTTTCGACGCGCGGTGGATATCGCTATTTTCTCACTTTTACTGATGACTTAAGTAGATATGGGTATATCTATTTAATGAAACATAAATCTGAAACATTTGAAAAGTTCAAAGAGTTTCAGAACAAAGTGGAAAACCATCGTAACAGGAAAATTAAATTTCTACGACCCGATCGTGGAGGTGAATATTTGAGTTATGATTTTCTCACGCATCTTAAAGGAGGCGGAATCATTTCGCAACTCACGCCACCCGGAACACCACAACGCAATGGTGTGTCTGAACGCCGGAATTGAACTCTATTAGATTTGGTGCGATCGATGATGTCTCTTATAGATTTGCCGTTACCATTTTGGGGTTATGCATTAGAAACTGCTGCATTCACTTTAAATAGGGCACCATCTAAATCCGTTGAGACGACACCGTATGAACTGTGGTTTGGTGCTAAACCTAAGTTGTCATTTCTTAAAGTTTGGGGATGCGAAGCTTACGTCAAGAAGTTGATGCTGGACAAGCTCGAACCCAAAGCGGAGAAATGCATCTTCATAGGATACCCTAAGGAAGCGATTAGGTATACCTTCTATCACAGATCCAAAGGCAAAGTGTTTGTCGCAAAGAATGGATCCTTTCTTGAGAAGGAGTTTCTCTTGAAAGAAGTGAGTGGGAGGAAGGTAGAGCTAGCGGAGGTTATTGAACCTTCTCTCGAGTTGGAGAGTAGTGCAGCACCTGAAATTGTTCCAGTGCCGTCTGCACCAACAAGAGAGGAAGCTAATGATGAGGATCATGAAAATTTGAATGATGCTGCTGCTGAATGTCGCAGGTCGACAAGGTCACGTGCCCCTCCTGAGTGGTACAGCAACCCTGTCTTAACTGTCTTGTTGGTAGACAATAGTGAACCTACGAACTATGAGGAAGCAATGATGAGCCCAGACTCTAAGAAATGGCTAGAGGCCATGAAATCCGAATTGGGATCCATGAGCGAAAACCAAGTATGGACTTTGGTGGATCCTCCTAGCGACCCAAAGGCCGTTGAGTGCAAATGGATTTTCAAGAAGAAAACGGACGCGGATGGTAATGTTACTGTCTATAAAGCACGGCTTGTTGCGAAAGGTTTTCGACAAGTTCAAGGGGTTGACTACGATGAGACTTTCTCTCCCGTAGTGATGTTTAAGTCCATTCGGATTTAATTAGCAATTGTTGCGTTTCATGATTATGAAATATGGCAGATGGATGTCAAGACTGCGTTCCTCAATGGCAACATTGATGAAGAGTTGTATATGATGCAACCCGAAGGTTTTGTCGATCCTAAGGATGCTGATAAGGTGTGCAAACTTCAGCGTTCCATTTATGGACTGAAGCAAGCATCTCGGAGTTGGAACCTTCGTTTTGATCAAGTGATCAAGAGCTTTGGATTTGTTCCAAATTGCTACGAATCTTGTATCTACAAGAAAGTGAGTGGGAGCTCAGTGACATTTTTAGTACTATATGTGGATGACATATAGATTATTGGAAATGACATTGATATGCTTAACGATGTGAAGAGTTATTTGAACAAATTTTTTTCAATGAAAGACCTAGGAGAAGCTGCTTATATATTAGGCATCAAAATCTATAGAGATAGACAAAGACGCCTAATAGCTTTAAGCCAAAGTACATACCTAGACAAAGTTCTGAAAAGGTTCAAAATGGATAAGGCAAAGAAAGGTTCAGTGCCCATGTTGTCAGGTAGGATATTGAGCAAGGCTCAGTGTCCAGCTACGGTAAACGATAGAGAAGCTATGAGCAAAGTGCCTTATGCCTCGGCCATAGGTTCTATCATGTATGCCATGCTGTGTACTAGAACAGATGTGTACAATGCTCTTAGTTTGACGAGCAGATACCAAAGTGATCCAGGAGTGGAACACTGGACGGCCGTAAAGAACATCCTAAAGTATTTAAATAGGACAAAAGAAATGTTCTTAGTCTATGGAGGTGATGAGCAGCTCGTCATAAAAGGTTACGTCGACGCTAGTTTCGACACTGACAAGGATGATTCTAAATCTCAGACAGGATACATTTATATTTTGAATGGAGGAGCTGTGAGCTGGAGAAGCTGCAAGCAAAGCGTGATAGCGGGATCTATAGTAGAAGCGGAATACATGGCTGCTGTAGAAGCGTCAAGTGAAGGAGTTTGGATCAGGAACTTCATCACTGAGCTTGGTGTGGTTCCAAGGGCCTTGGACCCATTGGAGATATTGTGTGACAACACTGGCGCCATAGCACTGGCTAAGGAACCAATATATCATCCAAAGACCAAGCACATCAACCGCAAGTTTCATATAATTCGATATTATATAAGAGATGGAGATCTGAAGATTAGCAAAGTACATACAGATCTGAATGTCGCAGATCCGTTGACTAAACCTCTTCCACGAGCAAAACATGATCAACACCTTAGTGCCATGGGTGTTAGATTGTTGCCAGATGTAAACTAGATTATTGACTCTAGTGAAAGTGGGAGACTGTTGGAATTATGCCCTAGAGGCAATAATAAAGATGTTATTATTATAATTCTTGTTCATCATAAATTTTATATTCCATGCTAGAATTGTATTAAGAGGAAACTTTGATACTTGTGTGGTTTATGAACAACACCGTGTCCCTAGTACGCCTCTATGGACTAGCTCATTGATTAATGATGGTTAAGGTTTCCTAACGGTAGACATGAGTCGATTAATAATGAGATCATGTCATTAGGAGAATGATATGATGGACAGACCCAAATCAAGCAGAGCAATTAGATCGTGTCATCGTTTTCATCTTTGCGAAGCTTTTTCTATGTCAAATATTGTATTCCTTAGACCATGAGATAATGCAACTCCCTGGTATCGGAAGAAAGCTTTGAGGTCATCAAACGTCATCCTATGAGAGGGTGATCATAAAGGTGTCTCTCAGGTGATCGGAAAGTACTTATTGGGTTGTATGTATCAAGATGGGATTTGTCCCTCCCGAGTTGGAGAGATATACTTCGGGCCCACTTGGTAATCGATATCAACACCGCTTGCAAGCACGTGGTTAAGGAGTTGATCACAAAGTGATATCGGATTACGGAACGAGTAAAGTACTTGCTATGAACGAGATTGGACTAGGTATGTAGATACCAACGATCGAATCTCGGGCAAGTATAATATCGCATGACGAAGGGAATATAAATATGGGATTAATTGAATCCTGGCATCATGGTTCATCCGATATGATCATCGATGAATATGTGGGAGTCAATATGGGTTTCCAGATCCCGCTGTTGATTATTGATAGAAGATCATGTCTGCATATTCTCGAACCCGTAGGGTCACACACTTAACGTGCCTCGACGCTAGGATAGAATGGATAATTGGTTTGTGATTTTTTGTTCGGAGTCTCAGATGAGATCCAGGACATCACGAGAGGTTCCGGAATGGTCCGGAGAATAAGATTCATATAAAGGAAAGCATTTTTTGGATTTCGGAATTGTTTCGGAATGTTCGGTATTGTACCGGAAGGTTCTAGAAGCTTCCGGAGTGGGACCAACGTGGCCCCATTTGTCGGAGGGGGCGTGGGCCTACGAGGGAGTGACCTGGCCGCATTGGGCCACGGGCACAAGGCCCCATAGGCCCAGCCGGCCAAAACCCTAGGGGATCTTCTAGAAGGGGGGGGGGGAATACTTGCCCCCCACTCCACCCTTGTGGCCACCGGCCCTAGGGCTTGGAGGAGGGGCAAGGGGGCCGGCCAGCCCCCTATATAAGGTGGGAAGGGGGCGCACCCTCCCCCCACCCCAAAACCCTAGCCGCCATACTGCTGCCCTCCCCTCTCTCTCTCTCTCTCTCCCTCTCTCTCTCTCTCTCTCTCTCTCTCTCTCTCTCTCTCTCTCTCTCTCTCTCTCTCTCTCTCTCTCTCTCTCTCTCTCTCTCTCTCTCTCTCTCTCTCTCTCCCGACTGCGTGTAGGCGAAGCCCTGCTGCAGAAACTCTCCACCATTGCACCACGCCATCGTGCTGTAGATCCAATCTATCTCTCCACCCCACTTGCTGGACCGAGGAAGGAGGAGACGTCGCGGTTCCGTACGTGTGTATCTTTCGGAGGCATCGCCACTTGTGGCGTTGGATCGGATCGGATCGCGAGGAGGAGAAGGCTAGTATGACTACATCAACCAAGTTCTGTTGAACGTTCTGCTGTGTGATTCCTTCAAGGGTATGAAGATCTCATCTATCCCTCTCATTGATTGCATCTCCTAGATTAGATCTTGGCTTTCCCGTTCGCATCCGTAGAATTTTTTTGATTTACTATGCTGCGAAACCCTTCAAAGACTAGGTTCTATTACTTGGCTTGATTTTATTTAAGATTAAGATTAGCTTGATATCAGAGATAAGTGGAAACTTCTTTCCTTGAACCCTAAAGCCTATGATGTTGGTCTGAGGTTTAGGGACTAGTTCCTTATCTTGTTGTTTCTCATGGATCTATTCTGGTAGTGATACCAGCTATTGATTCCTGAGTCAAAGTTGGGAAAATGATTTGTAGGCTTATTAAGTTATATAGATCCATAAGATCTAGAAATTCTAAGGTGCTACTCCTGTTTAAGATATGTGCCTAGAAGTCCAGATCTTAGCTATATTTATTCTTGGAATTTAAATTATGGCTTTATAGCTAGGATCAATGAGGTTGTTCTGAGATCCTAGTTGGATCTATATAGTTTTCTGATTGCTTTTAGTGTTTGAAAAACTTCAATGATGGACTCACCCCACTTGGGTGTTTTTCTGAGAAGTTGAGTATGAGACAACTCATGAATGCTTGTCTAGCTTAGACAGATAAATCATGTGATGGTATTTTACTACTCACCACAACAGTGGAGTTGTTGGGGCTGCAACTTATTGATCTTGTGGCTTGATCTTGCTGGTTGTGTGGCTAGCCTGATCTTGTGCTTCTCCTGATGCTACTCCTGCTACTTCTAGCTCCTGGACTTGTCCTTGATCTTGCTATCCACCTCCTGGTCCTGTTGGCTTGACCTTGTTCTTGCTATCCACCTGATCTTCCCCCTCCTTATGTCACCATCTTGGTGAGATGATCAAGGGTGTGGTTGGTGTGATATGGTTTGGTTTGGTTTGGATGCTATGCTTGATGTGTATGAACAAGGAAATGGTGTTGGGGGTGCTTCCCACGACTGTGTTGATCAGTTTTGTTTGTATGGGCTATTGTTGATGTGTTGACAGCACACACCATGCATTTAGGTGTGTGTGCTGCCTGTGTGCCTGCTGCACCCCTTGTGGATATGTTCAGGGAATGATCTTCTTTTTATCTGATTACATTTACCTGTATGGTGAAACTTCCCCCTCTTGCTGTTTGGAGTTATTTGACTTATGGCTTAAAAATTATGAAAGATTTAGTTCTTTCATATTGCTGAAACTTTCCCCTTAAAGATTTCTCAGTGATGTAAAATTGAACAGTGCAAGTCATTGTCAATACTAAGAGTAACATATCTTAATCCTTGATTTTCTTTCTTTCAGTTTCAGATTTATTTTGCAGGTACAAGACTTGAAGATTCAAGATTTAGATTAGGTTTTCATTTTCTTTATAGAATAGTCCCTTGTAATATTTATTTATTCTTTTGTAATATTTATTTTATCCCTTTTGTAATAAATATTGTAATATTACTCAATATGTAAATGTTCTTTTATTTCATTTACTATTGTAAAGATTCTTGATTAAGTTTCCTTTTGTAACTTATTTATTGAATAAAGATATGGAATGAATATTCAATTTATTGGTTATGTTATCTTATTTAAAGTTTGAGTTACTGATTGTTAATTCTTGATTAAATCAAATCACTCAAACATAATTCTAACTTCTTTTAGATTATAATTCCAACACTCAAGTTTAAATTCAAATTTCATTTTCCAAAACACACTAATCCACAAAGATCATATCAAAGTTTATAACGATCATTCTTCAAGACTATTCCTAATCTTAAAGAGTGAAATAATATTTGATCACTTTAGGTTTTTATTTGGAGAAAAATTTACCCATATTTTTACACATGAATGCATGTAATTTCACAGATTCCTAAATCTACCCTTCGTTGGTTCCTAAATGCTAGGATGTTACACCCACACCCCTGCTAGGCGCGGGTGGGCCCTGCCCCGCGCCTAAGGGGGTGCGGCCACCCCAGGCACCCCCTCAGGCTCCCTCTGCGCCTATAAGTTGCCCCTTAACCTAAAAACCAAGGGGGCTTTGGCGTTTTTCCAGAAAGAGTTCCGCTCTGCCGCCACCATCAGAAACCAAGATTCGGATCCAGAAACTCCATTCTAGCACCCTACCGGGACAAGGAATTTGGAGAGGATCATCGCCATCGTCATCACCAACGCCTCTCCATCAACCATGAATATTTTCCTCATCCATGAGTGAGTAATCCCCCGCTGTAGGCTATGGGGATGGTAGGGATTGGATGAGTTCTATCATGTAATCGAATAAGATTGTTAGAGCATAGTGCCTAGTATATCTATTAGTGCTATTTGACTTTGTTGCAACTTGTTGTGCTTAATGCTTGTCACTAGGGCCTGAGTGCCATGATCTCAGATCTGAACTTATTATTGAATCATTATGATAGTATTGTTTGTGATGTTATCTGCAAGTTGTGTACACATATCATTGTACGGATCCAAAGGCCCTGAAGTGACAGAAATTAGGACAACCGGAGGGGATGGCTGTGGTGTGACGATCACATGTGTTCATGGAGTGTTAATTCTTTGCTCCGGTGCTCTATTAAAAGGATCAACTTAATTGCCAGTAGTTCCCTAGAGGCCCCGCTGCCATGGGCTGCCTGGGCAGAAGATGTTGTGCAAGTTCTCATTGCGAGCACGTATGACTATATATCAAGCACATGCCTAGGATTGTTTAGTACTTGTATGCTTGTTCTTATTTATCTGCAATGCCCTAGATCTTGAAGTTACATGTTTATACTCGTCCATGCAACGCCCGTCCATCCATCCCTATACCTACCGCACTCGAATCCTACTGTTACTATTGCTCCTATTTTGCTGCTACTGTTGCTTTCCTGTTGCTACTACAAACTGTTGCTACTGATAAACTTCTGTGAGAAAGAACTATTTCTAGGTGCAGCTGAATTGACAACTCAGTTGTTAAGGCTTGCAAGTATTATTCACTGCTACTCCTTTCATCATGGGTAAGTCTCGTGATGGAAAATTCCCTATTTTAACATCCACTACAAGAAGAGGTACAGTCCTAAACACCTCTGTTGCTCTCGATTCACCGTCTGTTTTAAGTAAGCTTGTTACACCACCACCACATACTCATGCTACACACACTTCTACTACTGCTGAATCTAAAACTGCTTTTGATGCTCATGATGTTACTTCTACTGTGCTTGATGCGAGTGTTTCATTAGGTCCTTTCCTAGATGCTACCATGGCTCATCTAGAAAAACTGAAACTCCTAGTGAATACACTATTACACCTATTAGCTCACCTAAGTCTAGAGAGAGTTATGATATTAATGATGGTTACATTGAGTTCACTGATGAATTTGTTGAAGAGTGTCGAAACACACATGGTATTAGTGCTATTAAGAGTCTCCTTGCTAGACGCACCATTATTCCTAAGTTGTCCTCTGATCCTAAGTTTGCCACCTCTCCCATAGATATTAAAGATAAAGATTATGATTTCTCTATTGATTTATCCTATTTAGATATTGTTGAGAAAGAACCTTTCTGTGAGACTGAAAATGAGAGTGTTGTGGCTCATATGAATGAGCTTTCTACTATGAGTGCTTTGTTCTCTGGTGATTTTAAAATGCGCGAGTACTTTGTTACTAATATCTTCCCTTTTTCACTAAAAGGAGAAGCTAGGGTTTGGTTTAATAGATTACCTCCTGGTTCCATTGATAGTCCTGATTGCTTGATTGATTCTTTCTTCCAGAAATATTTTCCTCCCAGTTCTAGACATGCTGCTTTGTAGAGACTTTTTGATTTTAAACAAGGAGAAAAAGAGAAATTGCCTGAGTCATGGACAAGGTTCTGTGCCTTGATTCATACACATCCTGGATGTCCATTACCTAAAAATGAGCTTCTTGATATTTATTATAATGGATTAACTAATGATTCTAGGACATACCTAGATAGCTTTGCGGATTGTGTTTTCAGGAAAAGAACTCCTATAGATGCTGAAGAACTAATGGCTAAGATAAGCAAGAATTATGATGATTGGACTTCAACTGAGCTAAATACACCTGAGCCTATTACTCCTGAACCATTTGTGCCAGCACCAATTTCAACACCAACACCAAATAAGAGGGGAGTTATTGCATTAAATGATGAAGTGATGAAGGAAGCTAAGAAGTGTCTAAAGGAGAAAGGTATTATAGCTAAAGATGTGAAGAATCTACCTCCTATAGAAGAATTATGCAAGCCAATTCCCCACTCATCTACTATTGAGGTACACTCTCTCCACTTTAATGAAGGTGATATTCCTTATGGTAAGCCTCCTGATCAATGTTTAGAGGAACTAGACATTTTTATTGTTAAACAAGGTAATTTTAATAAACAAGTTCAGAATCATTTATTGGAAAACTCTAGGGCTATTGATGAGTTGAAATATATTGTGGAAAGAACTTCTAATGATATGAAAATGCTTTGCAAACACTTTCAAATGGTTTAAACCCAACTTGATCAACTTGCTAAGGTACAAAAGGATATGCTAGTCAATGCCTCAGGAGATAAACATGCTTATGGAATTAGAACTAGGAGTGGTATAGCTACTGATGACCCACAAGTGTAAAGGATCACAATAGTATTCGTGGGTAGTATTACCCAATTTATTGATTCGACACAAGGGGAGCCAAAGAATACTTGCAAACCTTAACAACTGAGTTGTCAATTCAGCTTCACCTGGAAATAGTTCTTGCTCACAAAAGTTTATGAGTAGCAACAGTTTGTAGTAGAAACACAAAGCAACAGCAACAGTAAAACAAGAGCAATAGTAACAGTAACGGTAACAGTGGGATTCGAGTGCGGTAGGCATAGGGATGGATGAACAGGCGTTGCATGGATGAGTCTAAACATGTAACTTCAAGATCTAGGGCATTGCAGATGAATAATAACAAGCATCCAAGTACTAAACAATCCTAGGCATGTGCTCCAAATATAGTCATACGTGCTCGCAATGAGAAGTTTCATAGCATCTTCTGTCCAGCCAGCCCGTGGCAGCGGGGCCTCTAGGGAACTACTGGCAATTAAGGTGCTCCTTTTAATAGAGCACCGGAGCAAAGCATTAACACTCCGTGAACACATGTGATCCTCACACCACAACCATCCCCTCCGGTTGTCCCAATTATTGTCACTTCGGGGCCTTTGGATCCGGACAATGATATGTGTACACAACTTGCAGAAAAGATCACAAACAATACTATCATAATGATTCAATAATAAGTTCAGATCTGAGATCATAATAAGTTCAGATCTGAGATCATGGCACTCGGGCCCTAGTGAAAAGAATTAAGCACAACAAGTTGCAACAAAGTCAAATAGCACTAATAAAGATACTAGGCACTATGCCCTAACAGATTGTATTCGATTACATGATAGAACTCATCCAATCCCTACCATCCCCAAGCCTACAACGGGGGATTACTCATTCATGGATGAGGGAAACATCGATGGTTGATGGAGATGCATAGGTGATGACGATGGCGATGATCCTCTCCAAATTCCCCGTCCCGGCAGGGTGCCAGAACGGAGTTTCTGGTTCCTAATATTGGCTTCTGGTGGCGGCGTTGGAGCGGGAACTCTTTCTGGAAAACTATCGAACCCCCCTTGGTTTTTAGGTCGAGAGACAACTTATAGGCGTAGAGGGAGGCCGAGGGGGTGCCTAGGGTGGCTATACCCCCTAGGCGCGGCAAGAGGTGGGCCCGCGCCTGGCAGGGGTGTGGGCCCCCAGTCCCCTTCCCCGTCTCATCTTCTAGCTCCGTGGGTCTTCTGGTGAAATACAATTTTTGGCATATTTTCAGGGATTTTTCCTGATAGTTGATTTTCTGCACAAAAACAAGACACCAAGGTAATTCTGCTGAAAACAGTGTCAGTCCGCGTTAGTTGTATCCAAATCACATAAGTTTAGAGGAGAAACAATAGCAAAAGTGTTCTGGAAAGTAGATACGTTTTGGACGTATCAACTCCCCCAAGCTTAGCTTATTGCTTGTCCTCAAGGAATTCAATTGAAAACTGAGTGCGATAAAAGAACTTTCACGAACACATTTGCTTCATATGATGTATATATTCTCAGCACAAGATGCTTTAACCATTCGTAATAAAGAGTATGCAACTAAGTCTACTCAATAGTCATTGCAAGCTATGAAGAGAAACCAACTCAGTAATAATAAGTAGCATGAAACATAAACATAAGCAACATTCCAATGCTCATAGTAAGGTATGATAGAGTGGTATCTCGCTTGCCTTTGTTTGTAGAGCACAATATAAATGCCAAGGCACCTCTGAAGTTCAAGTGAAGACTAGAAGTAAAGATATCAGAGATACAAGCATCAAATTCATGACATAATTAACCAAGTTTTGGAGCAAACACAAGAATGACAACTATGCTCTCAAGAAGGTGCTCATAGAATAAGTGGTGACTCAACAAGGGATTGAAAACGGTTTTGAAAAGTTTGAAAGGCTTCCTAATGCTGAAAGGAAGGTACTCATTAGCTTTGAGCTCTCATTGCCCCTATCATAGGCATCTTCATATGGTTAAGGTAAAATTGAGGTCCAGTATGAGTTATATGCTTGAGGTCCAAGCAGCTTGACAGACTATAGACTGGACATCCCATGTCCCTTGAGTACGAGGGCCGCTTCGCATACTACTCAACTTTGGTTACCTGCAAGTTCTTGTCATTTTACATACATGCATATCATAGAGAACCGCCAACAGGGTACCCCTTGCAGATGATACAGGAGCTATGCCGTGATCAAAATGACAAGGGAAGCAGACAATGAGCATATCAGCGATCTTTTTATTTACTATGTGCATAGCTTTTTATCGAGGATGCTTCACAGAATGCTCATTATGGTGATGCTGCAAGTTTCCACCATGATTAGGCATGGCTTAGGCTAGCGGCCCATGCGTTTCTCTAACACAATGTATAGACTCCATTTTTTTTGAGGGTAAAACAGTAGGGCAAAAAACCCCACTGCAATTTTTATATATCAAGTAGAGTTACAAAAGAATATTTACAAACATATTCCACCTCAAAAAGAGGGATAACATTCTAATCAGCTATCTCCTGTCTAAATTGGTTTCAATCCAATCCTTAAGGCCCTGATAATACTTCTTCTTAATTCTAAAAAGGACCCATCTTAATTCCTGGGATATAATAGCCTTCCAGGTCTCCACCGACGCATGCTGATTGTTGAAAATTTCATTGTTTCTGCAAATCCAGATGCTCCAATTTCCAAGTATCAGAATTTCCATTGCAAAAGGGACCTTGAGGTCATTTTTAATACTGGCTAGAACTTCAAAGATGCTTTGATCAGCCATATTGACCTGTGAGATTTCAGCCCAGCAGGCTCTTGCAAATGGGCATTCCCAAAACAAATGTAAGCTAGTTTCTTCACTATGGCAGCCCTGGAAGACACAGTCATAAGATGCCAGAGAAAAACATTTCCTTTTCAGAAGATTTCTTGTGTTGAGTCTATCAAGCAGAAGGAGCCAGAAGAAGAATTTGTGCTTTTGTTGACAAGAAGATTTCCAAATCCAAGAGAAATGTGGCTGAACCGGTTGGTAACCGACTAACGAGCAGTAAGCCTTTTTGACCGAAAAATTACTGCCCCAAATGTAAGACCAACAATCAGATTCCCCTTCCCTGCCAGAATTGAGAATTTGTTCAAGACTTTGATATTCCTGATACGCTTGTTGGGACAAAGGAAGATAAAAGAGATCCTGAGTATTTGCAGTATGCAGGAACTCACTGACAGAAATGTGAGGGTTTTTTGCATAAGAAAGTAGGTGAGGAAGCTTATGTTGGAGACAACTATCATTCCACATATCAGTCCAGAATAGAGTAGATTCCCCATTTCCAACCAAGCACTTGGCAAGTCCTTTAAAAATGTCAATCAGTTTTAGATGAGCTTTCCACCAAAAGGATCCCTCAACACTTCTTCCAGGTAGCTTATCATTACAATAGTAAGTATTCCATACCAAGTGAACCCAAGGAATATCTTTATGATTATAAAACTTATCCAAATTCTTCAAAAGAAGAGCAGAATTTTGAACATTAAGATCAAGAACTCCCAATCCTCCCTGGTTTTTGGGTCTACAAACTTTCTTCCATGCGACAAGTGCAGTACCTCTAGCTTGAACATCCGAAGTTTTCTTTCTCCACAAGCATTGCCTCATATATTTAATCAACTGCTCCTTGATGGTGACAGGGAGATCAAAACAACTCATGTAATATATGGGAAGGGAAGATAACACAGATTTAACTAACTGCAATTTCCCCCCATAATTCAGAAAGTCAACTATTCCACACAACCTTCTTTCAATTCTCTGAACAATAGGCAAGAAGTGTTCCACAGCAGGTTTATTCAAGCTCAGGGGCAGACCAAGATAGGTAAAAGGCAAGGAACCAGTGAGGCAAGAAAGAGTATTAGCAAAATGCCCAAGCCTCTCAGAATCCATATTAATTGGCATCAAGCTGGACTTGGAATAATTGACTTTGAGTCCAGTGGAGAGAGCAAAAGTATGCAGGATTGCTTTAAGACACAAGAGTTGCTCTGAATCAGCCTTAAGGATTACTAAAGTGTCATCTGCATACTGAACCACAGGGAAGTCAGGACAGAATACATTCTCAGTGGGCAAAGAAAGGAGACCCAGGTTCATTGCCTTATTGAGGATACTTTGAAGGAGATCAGCAGCCAGCACAAACAACATAGGAGACAAAGGATCTCCTTGCCTGACACCCCTTCTACAGTAATTTTTTTTCCCAGGCACACCATTTAAAAGCACAGAGGAAGAAGCAGACCCAAAGATCATCTGAATCCAAGAAATCCATTTAACTCCAAAACCTTTGGCTTTAAGGATATTGATGATTGCAGAATGCTCAATTCTATCAAAAGCCTTCTCAAAATCCAACTTGAGAATTAAAATTTCCTCCTTTGACTTGTGGCACTGATCAAGAAATTCAAATGCCCAACCTAAACAGTCTTGAATAGATCTTTGCTTGAGGAAACCATATTAATTCTTGTGAACAAGTTTAAGAATGACTTTTTGCAGCCTATTGGCCAGAATCTTGGTGATAATCTTAAGGACACTATTTAGCAAGGAAATAGGCCTAAAATCAGCAGGAGTCAAAGGAGCAGCAATTTTTGGAATGAGGGTGATGAAAGAAGAATTAATGCTTTCCAAAGAGACACTCCCTTCATAGAACTCAATAAGTAAATGCTTCACATCATCCTTGATAATAGGCCAGCAAAGCTTCATGAATTCATTATTAAAACCATCAGGGCCAGGAGACTTATCATTAGGCAAATTTTTGATGACTTCATCAATCTCCTCATCAGAGAAAGGCTTTTCCAAAGCTTCCTTTTCCTCCTGGCTTAAGCAATCACCAGCCAAGTCATTAAGATTGAAATGCATTTCAGGCTTATCAGAAGTGCCCATTCTATCTTTAAAGGAATTCCAAAGAAGATTTGCTTTTCCATCATGATCATATATCTCAAGATCAGAATCATCTTTGAGCATGGAAATGTAGTTATGTCTAAAACTGATGGTAGCTCTGGAGTGAAAGAATTTGGTGTTCTCATCCCCCAGTTTAACCCATTTGATTTTTCCTCTCTGTTTCCAATAAGTATTCTGGTTTTGTAAAAGAGAAATAATAAGATCCTTCAGGATATCCCTAAGATTCCACTCATGAACAGTAAGAGTTCTCATTTCCTCCATGATATCAAGCAAGTCAATCGTGGCATTAACATTACAGATTTGTGCCTTTAGACAAGGTAGCTGTTTGGCCCAAAGCTTCAGCCCTCTTCTCACATTTTTGAATTTAGCATTTATTTTTTTTGCAGAATCCAGGAAACCCACAGGAATATTCCAGGCATTTTGAACAATAGCTTTAAACTCCTTATGATGTAACCAATGGTTTTCAAATCTGAACACCTGAGCTTTTGGAATCATTGTGCCAATGGTAATGACACAGGGAAGGTGATCAGAAGTAGGCTTAGCAAGAGGAGCAACAAAAGTGGAGGGAAAACTCCCCTTTTATTCCTCAACAAAAGTGTATAGACTCCATGAACTGACAAGCTCCCCTTTTATTTCACATCGTCGACATCCGTAAAATAAAGAACAAAATATCAACTGGATAGGATATCCAAAAGGTGTTGAAAGTGTTCCCCGTGACAACACGGTTCTGCTGATTCTCAGCATATAACTTCATGGACAGGTCACAATGGTTCAGGATTATTAAGTGCAAGGAAGAAAGTGTGCTATCAAGTTCGTGAGAGCTTTACTAACTAACTTTCTCAAAATATACAAACATTTTGTTTGGAAGAAAACAAGGCATATAGAATATGCACTAAAATAGCAAATGATGCTAATAGGTAGGTATGGTGGACATAGCTGGCAATATTGGTTTTGGGGAATTGGAAACACAGGTAGAGCTCATACTCAGTGCAAGTGAAGGCTAGCAATAGAGAGGGAGCGAAAAACGAGAGAGCAATAATTGTCATAATCATTCTTGCAACAAAACATGACTAATTATGGCATGAAAGTGATACAAGAACTCTGAGGCAAAATAAATCATCGAGGCTTACTGACTATTGATTAGTCATATGCATGCGTGAGCATGTGCCAAGTCGATTCACATGAACAGTCAGAGTAGGTTACCACAATATCATACCAAAATATGAATAAAACAATGCAAGCAAACATTCATATGACATGCTACAGACTATTAGCAAGCTGGAGCTAATCATAGACAAGAAAGAACTACTAAGCATCCATAATGACATACACCTAACACAAACAGGCTAAGCATGCTCACAATGATGAGTATATGTACAAAAAGGAAACAAATAGAGTTCGTTACCAGCTTCTTACCACTCCTCAAGTTGGCTTAATCTTCATTATTGCCCTTCACTTGTGTGACTTGAATAATAACATGAAACCAAAATCCACTGAGGACGGCTAAACCCTGCAAAGAACTCACAAAACCAAAGAAGAACAACAAATATTTTTTGGTGTTTTCAATTTTTTAGAAACAAGCAAACAATGAAAAACCAAACAAAGCAAAATCTTTTTGGATTTTTCTTTTAAGGCAAACCAAGAGAAACAACGAAAATATTTTTGGTGTTTTTGTGGTTTAAGAAAGCACTAGTTTATCTTAAGAAAGCACTAGTGTAGCTTAATCAACGAAAATATTTAGTAGAATAATAGTATCCAGCTTCTACATGATTTTGGCTAAGTGTAGCTTAGGCTTGCTTTGCTCAAAATATGTTTTACCTATCAGTTGAAAACACTAAGTTTTTGTTTGGCAAAAACTCCCAAGGAACCACCAATAGACATTGGTGAACCTTTACCCTTGTTCAACCACCAGCCTTTAACTTAGAAATTGGGATGAGGAGATTCTTGATAGCTTCCATGTCTTGATGCTCAAATTGTCCATTTTCGGGGACACGGCTAAGTACTTAGATTCTTCCTTCTGCAGACGTGGTGCACTTTCCCCACAAGACTTGACTTTCATCAAGACATGACCTTTCAGAAGCCTTCCCTTAGACCAAAATGGACGCGCTCCAAACCTATCACCCCCTACCACCAACTGTCTATTTGGCTAATTTATTGCAACCTATATGGTCCAGGCAGAGCCCATAATGCCATGTGGCTGCACTAGAAGCTTCTTAACATATGGCATCTCAAATCCCTTTGTTCCTAGGTGGCTTTCCACAAGTGTGATACACAAGGTAGACCATAGATATGGGCCTTGTGTAACCACTCAACATAACCCAAACAACCATTCCACCTAGGTGTTTCATTCACTTAGTTGTTTTATTAAGCAAAACACAAGTCACAGACTTAGCAATATTTTTCCATAGCATATGTATATAAACCACCCTTGGTTGCTACTATCTAGGCTAAGCATGGAAATAGCAAGTATCTTAACTTAGAGAAAATTCTAACAATTCTACAACTACTAGGATTTCCCAAGCATAGCATATAGATACTTAGCAAAAATTATCATGCAATCCCTATACAAAATATTTCTAATGCATAGTCAAAATATTGGGACAAAACTATGAAGCACCACTTGCCTTGGTAATTGAGGGAGTAACAACAATCCTCACAGTCACAATCACCACTAGCACCAAAATCTACACATAAAATGATAGCACAAAATTCATATTTCAAATAATCAAACAAAAATATATGAATGCATGCAAATGCCATGTGATGATTTTTTTCTAAACCAACCAAGACAAGTAAAATAGTACTGATCATTAAACTAAACATTTATACATCAAATAAACTTTATTTGGCCTTTAAAACATTTTCCAATTAATTCTTATACACAAAATAGGCCTACAAATGTCTCTATATAAACTTCTATTTTAACAGAAACAAAATACAAAATTAAGCACATAGATGTGTAGGATTTATTTTTATGATTCCAATGGTATATTATTTGTATTTTTTGGATGAACAGAACAAAAGTTATTGAATTTACAAGTTTAAACATTAAAAAATCATTTATGAAATTTTAAACAGACAGGATAGGCCACGTGGAATGATTCTATTGGCTGATACCGATTCGCACGGATCGATCAACGAGAGCCGCACGATATAAATGAAATCGCATGGGCCAGATCTACTCGTACCCCTTCGTTAAGTGATCTAATCCTACGCACAAACCAGGAGCATCAATAGCTTCACAAGGACATGGCGAACCTAGTCGAATGTAAGAGAGGTCAAGGGGAGGTCGGGTTTTACCTAAATCGCTCGTCCGAGTTGAGCAGCGGCTCTGTCGTTTGCAGAGGTGGACGGTGACGGCTACCTAGGTCATGCGCAGGCAAACCAGAGGCATTAGAAGATGCACCGGGACAAGGCAAACTCGACAGGGTCAAGCAGAAGGGATGGGGCGCTCGGAACTCACCGGAATCGGTTGCCGGAGTTGCTCGGTGCTGCGGCGGTGCAAACGGGAATTCGTGGAGCCTGGCGGCGCTTCTGGCTGGTTGTGTTGGGGAAAATGGCCGCGAGGGGGAGGGGATTAAGTAGCCAGAGCAGGGGCGAGGATTGCGCACGGAATCAACGGTAATTAATCGAATTAAAACGCGGCAGTGAAGGAGGAGGAAGAAATGGCGAGGCTAGGTCGTGGACAGGGTTTGGGGACGACGATGACGGGGCAGGTGGGTCCGGGGCGTCAGCGAGAGGGGGGGGTGCTCGCGTGGGTGAGAAACAGAGGGAGAGGGAAACCCCAGGTGGGCTGGTTGTTGGGATGGCTCTATTGCTGGGCCGAAAGGCTCGCGCTGGCCCTTTTCTTTTTCCTTATTCATTTTCTATTTCTGTTTTGATTTTCTGAAATCAATTTCAAATGCTTTTCAAAAGAGTGTGAATTCAAACTTTCTCTGGATTTTTGTAAAGTGAACTATGCACATATTTGAGTATAAAACATTACTGTTCACTCAAAAATACATTGGCCCATTGAAACTAAAATAAAACCATGCCTTAATTATTTATTTATATTAGGTATTGAAATTGGTTTTAATTTAGAATCTTGTCTTGAAAATTTGAGTAAGCTTTGAAATCAACATTCAAACCTACATTCAAACCTTTCTAGTTGAAACAAAGTATTCTCATAATTTGAGAGTGAAAAATAAAGTCATTGCCTTTCCTACATAAAATAATAGGCAACAATTTGCTTCTGTTTTGAAATCTTATTTGAAAAATGATCCAAATGCTTATGAATGCATGAATGATATGCAAACTTTATAAATCATGATTTTTGGGATGTTACAAATCTAACCCCCTTAAGGTGAATCTCACCCTCGAGATTCGGATTGGCTAGCAAATAGGTGAGGGTGGTCTTTCCGAATATCATCTTCTCTTTCCCATGTTGCTTCTTCCTCAGAATGATGGTTCCACTAAACTTTGCAGAATTTGATAGTCTTAGTCCGAGTAACTCTTCCTGCAGTCTCAAAGATTTTGATAGGCTTCTCCTCATAGGTGAGATCACTTTCCAATTGGACCTCCTCCAAAGGTATAGTATCCTTCAAAGAAGTCTCTTCCATCTCCATATGGCATTTCTTTAGCTGACTTACGTGAAATACATTGTGAATGGCAGACAATGATTCAGGCAATTCAATCTCATATGCCACTTCTCCTTTACGGCTCAGAATCTTGAACGGTCCAACATATCTTGGGGCCAATTTTCCTTTGACTCCAAATCTCTTCACTCCACGAAGTGGTGATACTCTAATATAAGCTCTATCACCCACCTCATAGGTGACGTCCCTACGCTTAGGATCTGCGTAGCACTTTTGTCGGGATTGTGCTATCTTCAATCTATCCTTTACCAACTTGAATTTCTCTTTAGCTTCCTTGATTAATTCTGGCCCGAACAAGTTTCTTTATCCAACACCATTCCATAGCAATGGTGTAGTACACTTTCTCCCATAGAGAAATTCAAACGGTGCCATCTCAATACTAGCCTGATAACAGTTGTTGTAAGAGAATTCTGCGTAAGGCAGACTTTCATCCCAACTAGCTCCATAATCTAGGGCACATGCCCTCAACATGTCCTCTAAAATCTGGTTGGTCCTTTCTGTCTGTCCATCAGTCTGGGAATTCCAATCTCGTTCCCAATGACTCGTGCAGTTGCCTCCAAAAATGGGAAGTGAATTGAGTTCCCCTATCAGACACAATACTCTTGGGTACTCCATGCAGACACACAATCCTATTCATATAAATCTTGGCTAACTTAGCACTTGTATAGGTTGTCTTCACGGGTATGAAATGAGCCACTTTAGTTAGGCGATCTACTATGACCCGAATATAATCATATCATGATCTAGTCCTTGGCAGTCCAGTGATGAAATCCATGCCAATATTGTCCCACTTCCAATCAGGAATAGGTAGTGGTTATAGCAATCCTGCTGGTTTCTGATGTTCCTCTTTCACTCTACTACATACATCACAGAAAGCAATATGTTCGGCGATGTCCTTCTTGAGATTATTCCACAAAAATCTTTCCTTCACATCCATGTACATTTTGGTGTTACCCGGATGAATGGAATATGGTGAGTTGTGTGCTTCTTGTAAAATCAGTTTCCGAAGCTCCGGATCTTGCGGAATACAAATACGTTTTCCATACCATAAAGTACCCTGTTCGTCTTCATGTAATCCTTTGGCTTTCCCTTTGCTAATTTTCTCCTTAATCTCTTCAATTTCTTTGTCTATCTGTTGGGTTTCCTTGATGTAGTCTAACAAGGTGGGTTGAACATCCAATGACATGAGATGTCCTTCAGGTACTATCTCCAATCTGAGATCTTTGAATTAGGCACACAGATCATCTGGCAACTCTCCTTTAGTAAGGCCATTCACATAAACCTTACGGCTTAATGCATCCACTACAACATTTGCTTTACCGGGGTGGTATTGCAAACTCAAGTCATAGTCCTTGATGAGTTCTAGCCATCTTCTTTGTCTCATGTTGATTTCTTTTTGAGTGAAGATATACTTCAAACTTTTGTGATATGTGAACACTTCACATTGCTTTCCCAAAAGATAATGTCTCCATGTTTTGAGTGCATGGACAATAGAGGCTAACTCCAAATCATGAGTAGGATAATTCACTTCATGAGTTTTGAGTTGTCTCGAGGCATAAGCCACAACTTTCCCTTCCTGCATTAGAACTTCACCTAATCCTTGGTGAGATGCATCACAATACACTTGAAAATCTTTCTCCAAGTCTGACAGACAAAAGACTGGTGCTGTCACTAGTCTCTTTTTCAACTCTTGGAAACTGAGTTCACATCCTTCAGTCCAATCAAATTTCTTGCTTTCTTAAGTAATTCCGTCATTGGCTTAGCTACATTTGAGAAATTCTTAATGAATCTTCTATAGTATCCTGCCAGGCCAAGGAAACTACGAACTTCTTTCACTGACTTAGGAGATTCCCATTCAGTTACAGCTGACACTTTTGCGGGGTCAACTGCTACACCATCTACTGACACAATGTGTCCAAGAAATCCAACCTCATTCAACCAGAATTCACACTTACTAAATTTGGCATACAGCTTATGCTCCCTAAGGTTTTCAAGTATCAATCGTAAATGTTCTTCATACTCTTCATTGCTCTTGGAATAGATCAAAATGTCATCGATGAAAACGACAACGAATTTGTCAAGAAATTCCATGAACACCTTGTTCATCATATTCATGAAGTAGGCAGGTGCATTGGTCAAACCAAATGGCATCACGGTGTACTCATACAATCCATACCTAGTGGTGAAAGCATTCTTAGGTATGTCTTGTTCCCTTATCTTTAGCTGAAAATAGCCTGACCGGAGATCAATCTTTGAGAACACACGGGCTCCTTCTAACTGATCAAACAAGTCATTGATTCTGGGCAAAGGATACTTGTTCTTGATAGTCACCTCATTGAGGGAACGGTAATCTATGCATAACCTTTGAGTTCTATCTTTCTTTTCAACAAACAAGACTGGTGCTCCCCAAGATGAAGAACTTGGTTGAATAAATCCTTTCTGCAACTGTTCTCCAAGTTGTTTCTTGAGTTCTTTCAACTCATCAACTGACATCTTGTAAGGTCTCTTTCCTATTGGTCCTGATCCTGGAAGCAAGTCAATTAGAAACTCTACATCTCTATCTGGTGGCATTCCAGGTAACTCCTCCGGAAACACATCCGGATATTCTCTCACATTAGCACACTATCTATGCTAACCCCCTTAAGAGAATTTAGCTTACTCCCTTTTGACTCAAAGTTAGACTTGAATCTAATCTGTTTCTTATTCGGGGTTGTGAGTGTGACAGTACGATTGGCACAATCTAATACTCCTTCATACTTCGTCATCCAATCCATTCCCAAAAGAACATCCAATCCTTGGGAATCTAGGGTTATCAAACTAACTGGAAACTTATGCTTTCCAAATTCTATTACTAGATCACGACATCCAAGACTTACTATCATATCTCCACCAGGAGAACTTAATTTTATAGGACACCCAATATTTTCAGTTGGAACTCCATTTCTATCAACAAATGCTCTTGATATGAATGAATGTGATGCGCCAGTATCAAAAAGAACAAGTGCTGGAATAGAATTGAGTTTGAACTTACCAGCCACAACATCAGATTCCTCATATATTTCTTCCATATTGATGTGGTTCACTTGTCCCTTTTGGAAGGGATTGGGCTTGTTGGCACCATCAACTTTCTTTTCTGGGCACTCGTTAGCATAGTGCCCCATAATCTTACACTTGAAGCATTCAACCTACTGAGATCTTTCTTGATAGGCTGACTTCCACTGCCACTTCCACCTCCACTGTTGTGGCTCTTGTGTCCACTCTTATGGTTCTTATACTTGTTATTATCATGACCGGTGATGCTTGTTGTCATGATGATGGTTGTGGCTGTGGTGGTTGTTGTACTTTCCATGTTTGTGGGATCCAGAACTCCCGCTATCATCATGGTGGGAATGCTTGTGAGACGATCCCGAGCCATGCTTATCAAAGCTATGCTTTCTCTTCCTGCTCTCAACCTGTTTCATCTTGTTTTCCAAGATGGTAGCCTTGTTACAAAGTGATTGGTAGGTTAGGACATAAGCCACGAACAGCTGCAGATTCAACTCATCAATCCTTCAAGGAATTTCTCCTTCCTCTTGGCATCTGTATCAACTTCATCCGGTGCATAACGCGCTAGATTGTTGAATTCCTCAATATACTCAGCCACACTGCGGTGACACTATTTCAGGTTGTGGAACTCCTTCTTCTTCAAATTCATCACTCCGGATGAGATGTGAGCTGTATGGAATCCATCCTCAAAGATAGCCCAAGTCACATCCTCAATGGGAGTGGTGATCTGAAAGTTGTCCCACCAGGTTGCTGCTGGCCCTTCTAGCAGATGTGCTGCAAACCTGACCTTCTCTTCGCCGGTGTAGCCAACAGTCACCAAGTCTTTCTTCACTGAACGTAACCAATCATTGGGCACCATTGGATCAGTGGTTCCTGAGAACTTTGCAGGCCTTAGTCTTAGAAATCTGGTGAGCATGTCAAATCCTGGCGGATTATTCTAGTTGTTGTTGTTGTTGGTGTTGTTGTTGTTGTTGTTGTTGTTGTTGTTGTTGTTGCTGTTGTTGTTGTTATTCTGGTTCTGGTTCTGCATGAAGGTTGTCATCATCTGCATCAGTTGAGCTTGTGTTGTCATCAACTGTTGCATCTCGGGAGTGACATTGTTGTTGTTTTGGTTGGGGTTGGCATGTCGAGGAGTCATCTGTGGTTTTAATAAGGATAAGAATGATATACCCATAGATGCTTAACATGCATAATACATCACATAGACAATCACAATAACCAAGCATCAAAATAACATAGAGTTTGAACGTCATAAACAACAAGTTTTGGAAAAAGCAAACACACCATAGCAAGCCACCCACATGTTGGATGGTCATTGCGACTCAATAATCAAGGTACAGTAGATGAAAGATAATCGAGTAGTCTACACTACTCCTCAGCATCAATCTCCACATCAACGAGGGTAAGACCTGCATTCTCCATGGCGGTCTTATACTCATAAACACTAGCAGTCAAGGCTTCAATCTTGGCCCTAAGAGCCCTCTTCTATGAGCAAAGCCTCTCGATCACTCCCTGTTGGTGCTCAAGCTCGAAGTCCTTAGCCTCTAACTCTTCCTTCATCTCCCAGATCTTCTTGTTCCTGTCTTGGACTCTTTTCTCCTGGATCTTGAACTTCTTGTCCTGGCTTTCAAACTTGGCCTCCATTTCCTTGACAATCTCGTCTTGCTCCGTGAAGAGCTTGTCCTTCTCTCAAAGCTGAACCTGGAGATCGTCATTGCTAAGAATGACGTTGGTCCTATCAGTATCTAGGTGTCTAATAAGACCCTCTAGGTCCTGAAGGTACAGACGAATCGGCTCCATCGTCTCTCTAGCAGCATCCTCGTACTCTATAGCCTCACCCTCCTCGTTGTGTCTCTCGAAGGGGTGAAACTAAAGAACTCTAAGCTCGGTGGAGTGCCTCCCTACCAGGCGCCCAAGCAACTCCTACATGACTACATCTAAGCCTTTCTCCTTGTCGTCATGTATCAGCTTGAAAGTGATAGCCTCCATGGGTGGATCGGTCTGGCGTCCCGGCTGTGTGACTCTAAATCCCAATAGGTCATTCCTCTCAAACTTGGTGAGCTGAAGTGTCATGATGCTAGGAAGTGGAAGGTTGAGCACACTAGTGAGCTCAATGAGACAAGTACCAAAACGAGTTCCCTTGAACTCCTCGGCCGTGCTGATAACAACATTAGGCATCTATTTTTATAAGATAGAGAAAAGTTAGAACCAACACAAGTAGAGAAAATTCACAAGACAAAATATCAGAAGCACATCTTTTGTAACAAACACACAAGTCATGACATACACTAATCCATTACAAGCATCAAAGGTTCAACATGACTTAGACAAATTTTTGGAAGTAGAAACGATAAGTGTGGTGGTACAACTAACGAAGTACGTTACAACTCTCACTCACTAGACAAAATAGCTATCAGGGCATCCTTAGTAGCCATCTGTCTATCTTGTTCACAAGTATCCCATATTAAGTCTATGATGTCTCCCCTTAATTGTTGGTTGGTAGTCTCTAATTCTTGGGTATCCTTCTTTTCTTCTCTAAGGTCATTTTGGGTGTTGAGCATTCTGCACTTGATTCTATCACCAAGCTCCTTGATGACATTCCAAGTTGCATTTCTTGCAGAGTCAAAGAATGTTGTGTGCATTTCAGATTTGGTGACCATGCAAAATCCCGACTCCTTGTGGTTGTCCTCCTTGTTTTTGTGCAAGTGAAATTGGACCCTCCAATACTCTTCTCCTTCATCCGTCACAGGGAATCCCTTGTACACACTGCACCATGTATCCCCATGGTAACCATAAGGTTCTTGAGTGCCTTGGGAAATTTAGTCTCACACTCCAAGGTCATGGTCATGAGTGGTTCCTTCCTCACGGCTTCGTTGATGGAGTTCATCTACAAATAGAGATGAGAAAGAATATTAGAAAAGTTTACGAGAAGAAAGACAAGTGTGAAATTTTTTCAAAGTGTTGAATTTTTTCCTTAGTGGTTTTTTAGTCTAATCCAATCCTAGGGTCATAATCCTACAGAAAACACAGTGCTCTGATACCATGTGTAAGACCCCACCTTTATAAAGGTAAAGGTCCATGTGATTGCAATGCTAGTCCCTGGATCAAATGCTAGCATCCACAGTTTAAGATGAAGTACACAGAAACAAAGGTCATTATTACATTGTCATTCCAGAAATAACATAGTCCTTTACAACTCCATAGCCATAGGCTAGTACAAGAGTTTAACTTAACAATATAAATAAAAGTCTTCATCTTCATGTGCCACAGGCAAGCATGTTAAGTGTAGACTCATAACCCTAATCCTCATCAGAGTAACCTGCAACATCACAAGTTATAGCCACAATGGGTCAATACATTGGAATAGTATTGGAAAGTGATACCTTAGTAGAATAATAGTATCCAGCTTCTACATGATTTTGGCTAAGTGTAGATTAGGCTTGCTTTGCTCAAAATAGGTTTTACCTATCAGTTGAAAACACTAAGTTTTTGTTTGGCAAAAACTCCCAAGGAACCACCAATAGACATTGGTGAACCTTTACCCTTGTTCAACCACCAGTTTTTAACTTAGAAATTGGGATGAGGAGATTCTTGATAGCTTCCATGTCTTGATGCTCATATTGTCCATTTCCGGGGACACGGCTAAGTACTTAGATTCTTCCTTATGCAGAGGTGGTGCACTTTCCCCACAAGACTTGACTTTCATCAAGACAGGACCTTTCAGAAGCCTTCCCTTAGATCAAAATGGACGCGCTCCAAACCTATCACCCCTACCACCAACTGTCCATTTGGCTAAGTTATTGCAACTTATATGTTCCAGGCAGAGCCCATAATGCCATGTGGCTGCACTAGAAGCTTCTTAACATATGGCATCTCAAATCCCTTTGTTCCTGGGTGGCTTTCCACAAGTGTGATACACAAGGTATACCATAGATATGGGCCTTGTGTAACCACTCAACATAACCCAAACAACCATTCCACCCAGGTGTTTCATTCACTTAGTTGTTTTATTAAGCAAAACACAAGTCAAAGACTTAGCAATATTTTTCCATAGCATATGTATATAAACCACCCTTGGTTGCTACTAGCTAGGCTAAGCATGGCAATAGCAAGTATCTTAACTTAGAGAAAATTCTAACAATTCTACAACTACTAGGATTTCCCAAGCATAGCATATAGATACTTAGCAAAAATTATCATGCAAGCCCTATACAAAATATTTCTAATGCATAGTCAAAATATTGGGACAAAAATATGAAGCACCACTTTCCTTGGTAGTTGGGGGAGTAACAACAATCCTCACAGTCACAATCACCACTAGCACCAAAATCTACACATAAAATGATAGAACCAAATTCATATTTCAAATAATCAAACAAAAATATATGAATGCATGCAAATGCCATGTGATGATTTTTTTCTAAAACAACCAAGACAAGTAAAATAGTACTGATCATTAAATGAAACATTTATACATCAAATAAACTTTATTTGGCATTTAAAACATTTTCCAATTAATTCTTATACACAAAATAGGCCTACAAATGTCTCTGCATAAAATTCTATTTTAACAGAAACAAAATACAAAACCAAGCCCATATATGCATAGGATTTAATTTTGTGATTCCATTGGTATATTATTTATATTTTTTGGATAAACAGAAAAAAAGTTATTGTATTTACAAGTTTAAACATTCAAAAATCATTTCTAAAATTTTAAACAGATAGGCTAGGCCACGTGGAATGATTCTATTGGCTGATACCGATTCGCACAGATCGATCAACGAGAGCCGCATGATCTAAATGAAATTGCATGGGCCATATCTACTCGTACCCCTTCGTTAAGTGATCTAATCCTACGCGCTAGATCTAGATCCAACGGCTGCTGAGCACGCGACCAAGGATGGGCGGCGCAAATGGGCACTGGCAGCGGCAGCGCTACTGGCAGTGATGGTCCGGCGATTCTAGCGAGGGCTGGGGTGGTGATGTTGCTTACCAGACTCGCACGTGCATAAGGAAGCTCAACGTGGTCGTGGTTGGGACGGGGGCATGCTATAGCGGTGGCTAGGGGTCGTCGGAGTTGCGGGCGGCGTCGGGTTCGTGTGGACGGAGACGTTGCCGACGTCTTGGATCACCCTAGCACAAACTTGGAGCATCAATGGCTTCACAAGGACACGGAGAACCTAGTCGAATGTAAGAGAGGTCAAGGGGGGGGTCGGGTTTTACCTAAATCGCTCGTCGGAGTTGAGCGGCGACTCTGTCGTTTGCAGAGGTGGACGGGGACGGCGACCTGGGTCATGCATAGGAAAACAAGAGGCATTAAAAGATGCACCAGGACATGGCGAACTCGACAGGGTCAAGCAGAAGGCATGGGGCGCTCGAAACTCACTAGAATCGGTTGCCGGAGTTGCTCGGTGCTGCGGCTGTGCAAACGGGAATTCGCGGAGCCTGGCGGCGCTTCTGGCTGGTTGTGTTGGGGGAAATGGCCGCGAGGGGGAGGGGATTAAGTAGCCAGAGCAGGGGCGAGGATTGCGCACGGAATCAACATTAATTAATCGAATTAAAACGCGGCAGTGAAAGAGGAGGAAGAAACGGCAAGCCAGGTCGTGGGCGGGGTTTGGGGATGACGATGATGGGGCAGGTGGGTCCGGGGCGTCAGCGAGAGGGGGGTGCTCGCGTGGGTGAGAAACAGACGGAGAGGGAAACCCCGGGTGGGCTGGTTGTTGGTCTAGCTCTGTTGCTGGGCCAAAAGGCTGGCGCTGGCCCTTTTCTTTTTCCTTATTCCTTTTCGATTTCTGTTTTGATTTTCTGAAATCAATTTCAAATGCTTTTCAAAAGAGTTTGAATTAAAACTTTCTCTGGATTTTTGTAAAGTGAACCATGCACATATTTGTGTATAAAACATTGCTATTCACTCAAAAATACATTGGCCCATTGAAATTAAAATAATACCATGCCTTAATTATTTATTTATATTAGGTATTGAAATTGGTTTTAATTTAGAATCTTGTCTTGAAAATTTGAGTAAGCTTTGAAATCAACATTCAAACCTACATTCAAACCTTTCTGGTTGAAATAAAGTATTCTGATAATTTGAGAGTGAAAAATAAAGCCATTGCCTTTCCTACATAAAATAATAGGCAAAAAATTTCTTCTGTTTTGAAATCTTATTTGAAAAATGATCCAAATGCTTATGAATGCATGAATGATATGCAAACTTTATAAATCATGATTTTTGGGATGTTACAAGTAGCAACACGCATGACAATAATTCCCCCATAAATGGGTCCCTTATCAGTTAAACGACGAGCAATGAGATAACCAAGATTGTACTTGGTATCATTGTTGAGCGCAGCAGCTAAGAAAGCCAAATGATAGCTAGAAATATTACTAGTGTTCTCCTACGAAGAACGCTAGTGGCAAGATATGAAGTGAAGTACCTGATGGCTGGAAGCTGGATGTTTCTTATCTTTCCCCATTGATCTCTATGGTTATCATCATTGGTTATTCTGCGATAGAGCTCTAACAAATCAGCGGGTTAAGCCGGAATCTTCTTTGCTGACCCAGCTATACCAAGTCCCAGAGCCCCACAAAATTTCTTCAATGACATATGGTAAGACCTTCCATAAACTTTGAAACAAACGTCCAGACTGAACATGGTGTTAGTAAAGGAGAAACTCTTCAGAAATGTTTTAGTGAGCGTAGCATATTGCACGCTCTCATCCTGCATAAGGCTTGTTAGTCCAGCCCTCCGAACCAAGGTCATAAAATCATCAAGAATCCAAGCAGCCCACAAGAAGGTTTGGCAAGGAAAGGCAGAGGGATGCTCATCCCCCTCATCACCAAAACACAGAGTAATTAGATCCTCATTGTATGAGGGCCTGACACAGGTGGATGATCTTGGAAGCCTTTTACCTTCTAGGTGCATCACCCTCAAATATTTCACCAAATGTGTTGTGGTCCATGACCTTTCTTTTCTGAAATTTAAGACAAGCATCAAACCAAGTGATTTCCAAGTTGATAAATGGTGAGCAACTACTATAAGAACTTGCTAGAGGACTACACATGCATCAAAATAAAGTTTCTAAGCATAGAACAAGCATGCAAGATCAAACAACCTGATACCTATAGCAGCAAAATACTCAAGATACAATCTACCAATAACAAATCTAATTGGACAAGTGGAGGAGGCACATACCAAGGAGCAATCCCTCCAAAAATCAGCAGCAAAGATGGGCTGAGCAAGGAGATCGAAAATCGCGAGCAAGAACAGCAAGAACTCGAGCTTGAGCAAGTTTTTCGGTGTTTTTCGGGAGATAGAAAGAAGATGGCTGTGAGGGGGCACCTTGGAGGGGCCCAGGTGGGCCAGACCCTCCTAGGCGCCACCCACAGGTAGGCCGCACCTACCATGGGTGTGGTGGTCTGGGGTGGCCCCCTGAGTCACTTCAGGTGTCCCTCTGCCCCTTTTTTCGAGGAAAAAATTATTTTAAATTTTTTGGGATTTTTCGGGAAACTTTATTTTTGGCCAATTTTCAGGGTATGAAAATTGATTTTCTCGCAGAAACAGTTTTTTCAGAAGAAGCAAAAGCAAACCAAAAGCCAAACTACAAGATCTCTAAGACACTCTAACAAGCAAACAACTAGCAAAACCAAAGCTAGCAAAACAAAGGCAAAGACTAGGAAGGAGAAAAAGTAAAAGAAAACAAGTATAACCACAGTGGAAACATTATTTTGTTCATTAAAATCCTTTTGTTAACAAGGTTTATCAAGTCTTTTTACCAAAACAATCTTATATGAAACAAAACTTTGCATTCCACAAGGTGATTATGTTACCTCATACTTGATAGCAATGGTCCCAATCATAATAGTTTCAAAATTTTCTTGTGGAATGGGACAATATATTTCTCCAACCTTGATGCTCTCAATATTTTCAATGGAATTCAGGCAATAGCTCTTAAAAACCTTCTTGGGGAAATAGACTGTAACATCCCTAAAATCATGATTTCAAAGATTGCATATCATTCATGCATGCATATAGAATTGAGATCAATTTCAAAACTCATTTCAGAAAAACAGAAGCACATAGTGCTATCATTTTATGTGAGCAAACTTAAATCAAATGGCCATCCCCATTTGAGAGTTTGAATGTTTTAAACCTAGATTGTTTGTCTCCCTTGTTGAATGGATTGAGTGTGGATTTTGAACCAAGCTTTACAAAATGGAAATGGTTTCAAAAACCATTTTTCAAACATTTGCAAATCAAGTGCAAAGTCCCTGTTATTTTGTTTCTCCAAAGATGACCAAGCCTTTTCAAAGTGACCCCATGGTTTTATGCCTAGAATTGAGACTGTTGCACACTGCAAAAATCCCAAATAGATTTGAATTCAAATGGAGTTTGAATTCATTTGAAAACCATTCCTGAAAATCAAATTGGAAAAAGAAAAAGAGAAGAGAATTAGAAAAGGGCCGGCGCCAGGATTTTGGCCCAGCAACAGACACGGCCCAGCTAGCCCACCCGGCCTCCCTCTCTCTCTCGCACGCGCAAACGCACCCACGCGGTCGCTGACACCCGGACCCCACTTTCTCTCTACGCGTTTCGCTGACAAGCGGGCCCTCTCCACGTTGGCATCGTCTTCCCCAAATCCCGCGCACGAACTCCGCCGCTGCCCGTTGCTGCCTTGATTCCGCGAGGTAAATTGCATTGATTCAGTAAGCGTTTCTTGTCGAGCCTCTGGCTATATAATCCCCACTCTCTCGCGACCATTTCCCCTCAAACAATTCCTCCTTCACGCCACCAGGCTGCCCACAACTCGCTCGACACCGCCGCTGTTCCGACGACCTCGCCGACAAATTCCGGTGAGCTCCGTGTTCCCCTCTGTCCCTGACTCATACTATCAAGCTCAGCAAGTCCTTGCGCACCTACTGACACTCCCCATTTGTCCTCGCATGATCCCTAGCTTCGGCAACGACTTCGACAGAGCTCCACCGTTCTCTGCACGAACTCCGGCGACCTCTCCCCGTAAGTACCAGCCGCCCCTTGCCCTCTGCCTGATACGCCTAGAACCCCCGTCGTCTTGCGCATCTAACGGTGCCTTTCTTCTGACTTAGCGCGACGCGGAACCTCGCCAACGTCGACAACTGACCGTACCAGACGCGCTCGTGAACTCCGGCGAGGAATCTCCGACGACCCCGTGCGCCCCTTCCCAAGCCATCGCCACCTTGAGCATCAGCAGCTTCCTGCGGTTCTGGTAAGCCTCTCCCCCCACTCCTGCGCGACCTAGAACGCCAGCGCCGCCGCTGACAGACGCGCCGCCGCCAGTCGCCGCCGCCAGCGTCGCTCAGTTTTGGTCAAACGAATTGTAGCCGTTAGATCCAGATCCAGCGCGTAGGATTAGTCCACTTATCAAATCGTTATGTTTAGATCTGAGCCGTGCGCATTAGTTAGATCCTACGGCTCGCGAGCGTGATCCGGAGCGAAGCGGTATGCGCCAATAAGAATATGACGCGTGGCTAGGGTTTGATTCAAAAACATATTTGAAATCAGATTTAGATCCAAAATTGAAATGGCTATAACTTTTGATTCCCACGTTAGATTTTTGCAAATTTTAAATCGTTGGAATCAGGGAGACAAGCCCTTTCTGTTTATGCAATGTGTTTAGTGAAAAGTTTCTGTTAAAATGACTTTTTATGCAGAAACTTGTTTAGGACTATTTTGAGTATAGAATTTGTTTAATAATTTGTTTTAGTGCTAAATAAGTTTGATTTGGCAAGATTACAACTTAGTATTGATTCAGTATTGTGCACTTGCTTGGTGGAGTTTTAAAAATCATCACTTAGCATTTTTGCATGCATGCATATATTTATGTTTGTATATGAATTGTGTGTAATTTTGTGCTACCAATTTTGTGTAGATTTTGGTGCTAGTGATTGTGATTGTGAAGAGTGCTACTCCCCCCATTACCAAGGCAAGTGGTACTTCATGAATATTTCCTTCCCTATATTTTGTACAAGCATTAGAAATATTTTGCTAAGTCTTGCATGTTGTTATTTTGCCAAATGCTATGTTGGGAAATCCTAAGTAGTTGTAGAATTGCTAGGAAATTTCCTAAGTTAAGTTACTATGTCATGCTTAGCCTAACTAGTAGTAAACAAGGGTTGGTAAAGTATATACATGCTATGATGAAAATATTTCTAAGTCTTTTGACTTGTGTTTTTCTTAATAAAACAACTAAGTCAATGAATCACCTGGGTGGAATGGGACTTGAATGGTGGTTTTTGGTTGAGTGGTTACACAAGGCCCATTGACATGGTTTACCTTGTGTATCTCACTTGTGGTATGCCACCCAGGCACAAAGGGATTTTAGAGGCCAAGTGTTGAGAAGCTTATAGTGCAGCCACTTGGCAATATGGGCTCTGCCTTGATCACATAGGTTGCTAGAACTTAGTCATTTGGACAGTTGGTGGTAGTGGGATGATAGGTTGGAACGCGTCCATTTGGCTAAGGGAAGGCTTTTGAAAGGTCCTGTCTTGGGAAACCAAGTCTGGTGGGGAAAGTTCATAACCTCTGCAGATGGAAAATCTAAGTACTTAGCCAAGTCCATGGCAATGGACAACTTAAGCATCAAGACATGGAAGCTATCAAGAATCTCATCACTCCAATTTCTAAGTAAAAACTTGTGGGTGAACAAGGGTGAAGGACCCCAATGTCTATTGGTGGTTTCTTGGGAAAATTTTTTGACAAAGAAAAACTTAGTGATTTCAACTAATAGGAAAAACCTATTTTGAGCAAAGCAAGCCAAGCTACACTTAGCCAAAATGCATATAGTAATATAGTCCACTTAAAATTTACTAAGGTATCACTTGCAAATACTATTCCAAAGTATTGACCCACTGTGGCTATAACTTGTGATGTTGCAGGTTACTCCGATGATGATTAGGTGTCATGAGTCTACACTCAACATGCTTGCCTGTGGCACATGAAGATGAAGACTTATGTTTATTTACTTATTCCAAACTCTTATATTAGGCCTGTGGCCTTGAGTTGTAAAAGACTATGTTTTATCTCTGGAATGGATGTAATAAATGACCTTTGTATCTGTGTACTTCATCTTAAACTGTGGATGCTAGCAATGATCCAGGGACTAGCATTGCAATCACAGGGATCCTTTTCCTTTACAAAGGAGGGATCTTACAGATGGTATTAGAGCACTGTGTTGCCTGTAGGATTATGACCCTAGGATTGGAAACCACTAAGGAAAAAATTTCAACTACTTCTACACTTGTCTATTCTTCTCGTAAACTTTTCTAATCTTCTCATTCTCATCTCTATTTGTAGATGAACTCCATCAACGAAGCCGTAAAGAAAGGACCACTCATGACCATGACCTTGGAGTGTGAGACTGAGTTTCCCAAAATTCTCAAGGACCTCATTGTGGCAATGGAAATACATGGTGCAGCTGTGTATAAAGGCTTTCCAGTGATGGATGAAGGAGTTGAGTACTGGTGGGTGCAACTTCACTTGTACAAAAACAAGGAAGACAACCACAAAGAAAAAGTATTCTGCATGTACACCAACACTGTGGTGCACACCACATTCTTTGAGTCAGCAAGAGAAGCAGCTTGGAGGACTATCAAAGAACTTAGTGCTAGAGTCAAGTGCAGAATGCTCAACCTCCAAAAAGACTTGATGAAAGAGAAGGAACTTACCCAAGAGTTGGAAACCACCAACCAAACCTTAAGAGGAGATATTATAGACTTAGTGATGGAATCATGTGAGCAAGATAGGCTGATTGCTTCTAGGAACATTGTGTTAGCCAACAGATCCAGTGAGATAGGATTGTAAACGTACTTCGTTAGTTGGACCACCACCTATCACCTTATTTTCCAAATTGTTACCTAAAAATAAGATTGGACCTTGGTTGATGTAATGGATTCATGTATGCATGACTTGTGTGATTTTGCTTTCCAAGGATATGTATGTGTGTTATGACTTTTGTTTATTTTGAATTGTGTTGTTCTAACTTTTCTATCTTATAAATAGATGCCTATTACCATCAGCACTGTTGAGGAGTTCCAGGTTACCCGTTTTGGTCCCCGTATCGTTGAGCTTACCACCTTGCTCAATCTCCCTCTTCCCACCATCATGGTGCATCCACTCACCAAGTTCGAGAGGAAGGACCTCTGGGGCTTCAAGGTGAACCAGCCCGGACGCCAGACAGAGCCTACTATGGAGGCCATTGTCTTCAAGGTTATGCACGTTGACAGAGAGAGGGGCATGGAGGTAGTTATGCAGGACCTGATAGGACGTCTGCTAGGACGACACTCCCGACAGGTTAGAGGCACCCACTTCCACGTCTTCGGAAGACGTGATGAGGATGGAGAGTCCATCGACTTCGAGGACGACTCGAGGGACGCAGTAGAGCCGATACGTCTGTATCTCCAGGACTTAGAGTCTCTCATTAGGCACGTGGACATGAACATGACCAATGTCATGCTCATTAATGACGAGCTCCAGGTGCAGCTTCGCGAGAAGGACAAGCTTTTCGCACAGCAGGACGAGATAGTCAAGGAAATGGAGGCGAAGTTCGAGACCCAGGACCGGAAGTTCAAGAGTCAGGAGAAACGTGTCCAGGATAGGAACAAGAAGATCCGGGATATGACTGAAGAACTGCAGTCCAAGGACTTCGAGCTGGAGCAGCAGCAGACGGTGATAGAAAGGCTTCGTTCCTAGAAGAGGGCTCTCAAGGCCAAGATTGAGTCCTTGACCACTACTATCGAGGAGAACAAGACCGCGATGGAGAACGCAGGTCTTACCTTTGTCGAGGAGGAGATTGATGCTGATGAGTAGATTTGACTACTCGTTTATCTTTTATTATCATACTTGTTATTTGAGAACTTGTTATTGGACCATCCGACATGTGGATGGCTTGCCACTTGTGTGTTTTATTTTGTGAACTTGTTATCTTGTTGTTGAACTTTTATCTTTACGTTGCATGCGATGTGTTTGCTTATGTGATGTAATGTGCATGAAAACATCTATGGGTATCTCATTCTTATCTCTATTTGAACAAACCACAGATGCCTCCCCGTCGCGCAAACCCCAACCCCAACAACAAAAACAACATCACACCAGAAATGCAACAAATGATGACTGCTCAAACACAGCTGATGCAGATGATGACAACATTCATTCAGAACCAAAACAACAACAACAACCCCAATAACAACAACAATAACAACAATAACAACAACAACCCTCCGGGCTTTGATATGCTCACCAGATTTTTGCGATTGAGGCCAGCTAAGTTCTCGGGGACGACTGATCCCATGGTGGCCAATGATTGGCTATGTTCTGTAAACAAGGACTTAGTAACCGTGGGCTGCACGGATGCTGAAAAACTCAGATTTGCGGCACATCTACTGGAAGGGCCAGCCGCCACTTGGTGGGACAACTTTCAGATCACCACTCCTATAGATGAGGTGACTTGGGCTATCTTTGAGGATGGCTTTCGCACTGCTCATATCTCATCAGGAATAATGAGCCTGAAAAAGAAAGAGTTCCACAATCTGAAGCAGCGTCACTGCAGCGTGGCTGAATACATTGAAGAGTTCAACAATCTAGCGCGTTATGCACCAGATGAGGTTGACACAGATGCCAAGAGAAAGGAAAAATTTCTGGAAGGCTTGAATGATGAGCTGAATCTGCAGCTGGCTGTGGCATATGTTCCCACTTATAAGTCGCTCTGTGACAAGGGTGCTATATTGGAGAACAAAATGAAGCAAGTCGAGAGTAGAAAGAGAAAGCACTCCGACAAGCACAACTCGGGGTCGTCTCACAAACGATCTCACTATGATGATAGCGGAAGCTCAGGATCCCACAAGCATGGGAAATTCAACAAGAACCACAACCACAACCGTCATGACAACAAGCATCACCGCAGTCATGACAATGACAAGTACAAGAACCACAAGAGTGGACATAAGAGCAACCATAGTGGTAATGGAAGTGGAAGTGGAAGTCAGCCTGCTAAGAGAGACATCAGTCAGGTTGAATGCTTCAAATACAAGAAGATGGGACACTATGCAAATGAGTGCCCCAAAAAGAAAGTTGAAGGACCTGTCAAGCCCAATCCTTTCCAGAAAGGACAGGTGAACCACATCAGTGTGGAGGAGGTCTATGAGGAGCCTGACGCTGTTGCTGGTAAGTTCAGACTCAATTCCATTCCAGCATTTGTACTCTTTGATACTGGTGCATCTCATTCATTCATATCAAGAGCATTTGTTGAAAGAAATGAACTACCGGTAGAAACTATTGGGTGTCCTATAAAAGTAAGTTCTCCTGGTGGAGAAATGATAGTGAATTCAGGATGCCATGATCTAGTCATAGAATTTGGGAAGTATAAGTTTCCCATTAACTTGATAATACTAAACTCCCAAGGATTGGATGTCATTCTGGGAATGGACTGGATGACTAAGTACAAAGGAGTGATAGATTGTGCCAGCCACACTGTCTCACTCACAACTCCAGAAAATAAAAGGATCAGATTCAAGACCAGCTTTGAAGCAAAGAGGAGTATGCTTAATTCTCTTAAGGGGGTTAGCATGGACAGTGTGCCAATTGTGAGTGAGTATCCGGATGTGTTTCCGGAAGAGTTGCCAGGAATGCCACCAGATAGATATGTGGAGTTTCTGATAGATTTGGTACCAGGTTCTGGACCAATAGCAAAGAGACCATATAAAATGTCAGTTGATGAACTGAAAGAACTCAAGAAGCAACTAGGAGAATAGTTGCAGAAAGGATTTATTCAACCAAGTTCTTCATCTTGGGGAGCCCTAGTCTTGTTTGTGGAGAAGAAGGACAGAAGCCAAAGGTTATGCATAGATTACCGTTCACTCAACGAGGTAACTATCAAGAACAAATATCCTTTGCCTAGAATCAATGACTTGTTTGATCAGCTAGAAGGAGCATGTGTGTTCTCAAAGATTGATCTCCGGTCAGGCTATTTTCAACTCAAGATAAGGGAACAAGACATACCTAAAACAGCATTCACCACAAGGTATGGATTGTATGAATATACTGTGATGCCTTTCGGCTTGACCAATGCTCCAGCATACTTCATGAATATGATGAACAAAGTGTTCATGGAATTCCTTGACAAGTTCATTGTCGTTTTCATCGATGACATCTTAGTCTACTCCAAGAGCAAGGAAGAACATGAAGGACACTTGCGTTTGATACTTGAGAAATTAAGAGAGCATAAACTGTATGCCAAATTCAGCAAGTGTGAGTTCTGGTTAGAGGAAATTGGTTTTCTTGGTCATGTTATGACGAAGGATGGTGTAGCAGTTGATCCTGCTAAGGTCTCAGCTGTGACTGAATGGGAATCTCCCAAGTCCGTGAAAGAAGTTCGTAGTTTCCTTGGCTTAGCAGGTTACTACAGAAGGTTCATCGAAAATTTCTCAAAGGTTGCTAAGCCAATGACTGAATTGTTAAAGAAAGACAAGAAGTTTGCTTGGTCTGAAGGTTGTGAAGTCAGCTTTCAGGAGTTGAAGAAGAGACTTGTGACAGCACCAGTTCTATGTCCTCCAGATTTGGAAAAGGATTTCCAAGTATATTGTGATGCATCTCATCAAGGTTTGGGTGCAGTACTTATGCAAGACGGTAAAGTTGTGGCTTATGCCTCGAGACAACTCAAAACTCATGAAGTAAACTATCCTACTCATGACTTGGAGTTAGCCTCTGTCGTCCATGCACTCAAAACATGGAGGCACTACCTTTTGGGAAAGCGTTGTGAAGTGTTCACTGATCATAAGAGTTTGAAGTATATCTTCACCCAAAAGGAAATCAATATGAGGCAAAGAAGATGGTTAGAGCTTATCAAGGACTATGACTTAAGTTTGCAATACCACCCCGGTAAAGCAAATGTTGTAGCAGATGCTTTAAGTCGTAAGGTATTTGTGAATGGTCTTACAAAAGGAGAATTGCCAGATGATTTGTGTACCCAATTCAGAAAACTCCGATTGGAGATTGTATCGGAAGGACATCTCATGTCTTTGGATGTACAACCCACTTTGTTGGACAAGATCCGAGAAGCTCAGAAGACTGATAAGAAAATTGAAGAGATTAAGGAAAAGATTGGCCAAGGGAAAGCTAAAAATTTCCATGAAGACGAACAGGGTACTTTATGGCATGGGAAACGTATCCGTGTTCCACAAGATCCGGAGATGCGGAAACTGATTTTGCAGGAAGCACACAACTCTCCATATTCTATCCACTCGGGTAACACAAAAATGTACATGGACATGAAAGAAAGATTTTGGTGGAACAATCTCAAGAGGGACATCGCCGAACATATTGCTTTATGTGATGTGTGTAGTAGAGTAAAAGCGGAGCATCAGAAACCAACAGGTTTGCTTCAACCACTACCTATCCCTGATTGGAAGCGGGACAAGATTGGTATGGATTTTATTACCGGATTACCATGGACCAGATCAGGATATGATTCCATATGGGTAGTAGTGGATCGCCTAACTAAAGTGGCTCATTTCATACCCGTGAAGACAACTTATACAAGTGCCAAGTTAGCCAAAATCTACATGAGTAGAATTGTATGTCTACATGGTGTTCCCAAGAGTATTGTGTCTGATAGGGGAACTCAATTCACTTCCCATTTTTGGAGACAGCTACATGAGTCATTGGGAACGAGGTTGGAATTCAGTACCGCTTTCCATCCTCAAACAGATGGACAAACAGAAAGAACAAATCAAATCCTTGAAGACATGTTGAGAGCATGTGCCTTAGACTATGGAGCCAGTTGGGATGAAAGTCTGCCTTACGCAGAATTTTCTTATAACAACAGCTATCAAGCCAGCATTGAGATGGCACCGTTTGAGTTTCTCTACGGAAGAAAGTGTACCACCCCATTGTTATGGAATGGTGTGGGAGAAAGAAGTTTATTCGGGCCAGATCTTATCAAAGAAGCCGAAGAGAAGGTCAAATTGCTTAAGGACAGGTTAAAGATAGCACAGTCCCAACAGAAAAGCTACGCAGATCCTAAGCGTAGAGAAATCACCTACGAAGTTGGTGATAGAGCTTATCTTAGAGTATCACCACTTCGTGGAGTGAAAAGATTCGGAGTCAAAGGAAAATTGGCACCAAGATATATTGGGCCATTCAAGATTTTGAGTCGCAAAGGGGAAGTTGCCTATGAAATAGAACTACCAGAATCTCTATCAGCTGTCCATAATGTGTTTCATGTGAGTCAGCTTAAGAAATGTCACCCAGAAATGGAAGAAACTTCTTTGAAGGATACTATACCTTTGGAGGAGGTTCAACTAGAAAGTGATCTCACTTATGAAGAGAAACCTATCAAGATTCTTGAGACTGCAGAAAGAGTCACAAGGACAAAGACTATCAAGTTTTGCAAAGTGCAGTGGAATCATCATTCCGAAGAGGAAGCAACATGGGAAAGAGAAGATGATCTTCGGAAAGACCACCCTCACCTATTTGCTAGCCAATCCGAATCTCGAGGGCGAGATTCACCTTAAGGGGGTTAGATTTATAACATCCCTAAAATCATGATTTCAAAGATTGCATATCATTCATGCATGCATATAGAATTGAGATCAATTTCAAAACTCATTTCAGAAAAACAGAAGCACATAGTGCTATCATTTTATGTGAGCAAACTTAAATAAAATGGCCATCCCCATTTGAGAGTTTGAATGTTTTAAACCTAGATTGTTTGTCTCCCTTGTTGAATGGATTGAGTGTGGATTTTGAACCAAGCTTTACAAAATGGAAATGGTTTCAAAAACCATTTTTCAAACATTTGCAAATCAAGTGCAAAGTCCCTGTTATTTTGTTTCTCCAAAGATGACCAAGCCTTTTCAAAGTGACCCCATGGTTTTATGCCTAGAATTGAGACTGTTGCACACTTCAAAAATCCCAAATAGATTTGAATTCAAATGGAGTTTGAATTCATTTGAAAACCATTCCTGAAAAACAAATTGGAAAAAGAAAAAGAGAAGAGAATTAGAAAAGGGCCGGCGCCAGGATTTTGGCCCAGCAACAGACACGGCCCAGCTAGCCCACCCGGCCTCCCTCTCTCTCTCTCTCTCGCACGCGCAAACGCACCCACACGGTCGCTGACACCCGGACCCCACTTTCTCTCTACGCGTTTCGCTGACGAGCGGGCCCTCTCCATGTTGGCATCGTCTTCCCCAAATCCTGCGCACGAACTCCGCCGCTGCCCGTTGCTGCCTTGATTCCGCGAGGTAAATTGCATTGATTCAGTAAGCATTTCTTGTCGAGCCTCTAGCTATATAATCCCCACTCTCTCGCGACCATTTCCCCTCAAACAATTCCTCCTTCACGCCACCAGGCTGCCCACAACTCGCTTGATGCCGCCGCTGTTCCGACGACCTCGCCGACGAATTCCGGTGAGCTCCGTGTTCCCCTCTGTCCCTGACTCATACTATCAAGCTCAGCAAGTCCTTGCGCACCTACTGACACTCCCCATTTGTCCTCGCATGATCCCTAGCTTCGGCAACGACTTCGACAGAGCGCCACCGTTCTCTGCACGAACTCCGGCGACCTCTCCCCGTAAGTACCAGCCGCCCCTTGCCCTCTGCCTGATACACCTAGAACCTCCGTCGTCTTGCGCATCTAACGGTGCCTTTCTTCTGACTTAGCGCGACATGGAACCTCGCCAACGTCGACAACTGACCGTACCAGACGCGCTAGCGAACTCCGGCGAGGAATCTCCGACGACCCCATGCGCCCCTTCCCAAGCCATCGCCACCTTGAGCATCAGCAGCTTCCTGCGGTTCTGGTAAGCCTCTTCCCCCACTCCTGCGCGACCTAGAACGCCAGCACCGCCGCTGACAGACGCGCCGCCGCCAGTCGCCGCCGCCAGCGCCGCTCAGTTTTGGTCAAACGAATTGTAGCCGTCAGATCCAGATCCAGCGCGTAGGATTAGTCCGCTTATCGAATCGTTATGTTTAGATCTGAGCCGTGCGCGTTAGTTAGATCCTATGGCTCGCGAGCGTGATCCGGAGCGAAGCGGTACGCGCCAATAAGAATATGACGCGTGTCTAGGGTTTGATTCAAAAACATATTTGAAATCATATTTAGATCCAAAATTGAAATGGCTATAACTTTTGATTCCCACGTTAGATTTTTGCAAATTTTATATCGTTGGAATCAGGGAGACGAGACCTTTCTGTTTATGCAATGTGTTTAGTGAAAAGTTTCTGTTAAAATGACTTTTTATGCAGAAACTTGTTTAGGATTATTTTGAGTATAGAATTTGGTTAATAATTTGTTTTAGTGCTAAATAAGTTTGATTTGGCAAGATTACAACTTAGTATTGATTCAGTATTGTGCACTTGCTTGGTGGAGTTTTAAAAATCATCACTTAGCATTTTTGCATGCATGCATATATTTATGTTTGTATATGAATTGTGTGTAATTTTGTGCTACCAATTTTGTGTAGATTTTGGTGCTAGTGATTGTGATTGTGAAGAGTGCTACTCCCCCCATTACCAAGTCAAGTGGTACTTCATGAATATTTCCTTCCCTATATTTTGTACAAGCATTAGAATATTTTACTAAGTCTTGCATGTTGTTATTTTGCCAAATGCTATGTTGGGAAATCCTAAGTAGTTGTAGAATTGCTAGGAAATTTCCTAAGTTAAGTTACTATGCCATGCTTAGCCTAGCTAGTAGTAAACAACGGTTGGTAAAGTATATACATGCTATGATGAAAATATTTCTAAGTCTTTTGACTTGTGTTTTTCTTAATAAAACAACTAAGTCAATGAATCGCCTGGGTGGAATGGGACTTGAATGGTGGTTTTTGGTTGAGTGGTTACACAAGGCCCATGGACATGGTTTACCTTATGTATCTCACTTGTGGTATGCCACCCAGGCACAAAGGGATTTTAGAGGCCAAGTGTTGAAAAGCTTATAGTGCAGCCACTTGGCAATATGGGCTCTGCCTTGATCACATAGGTTGCTAGAACTTAGTCATTTGGACAGTTGGTGGTAGTGGGATGATAGGTTGGAACACTTCCATTTGGCTAAGGGAAGGATTCTGAAAGGTCCTGTCTTGGGAAACCAAGTCTGGTGGGGAAAGTGCACAACCTCTGCAGATGGAAAATCTAAGTACTTAGCCAAGTCCATGGCAATGGACAACTTGAGCATCAAGACATGGAAGCTATCAAGAATCTCATCACTCCAATTTCTAAGTAAAAACTTGTGGGTGAACAAGGGTGAAGGACCCCAATGTCTATTGGTGGTTTCTTGGGAAAAGTTTTTGACAAAGAAAAACTTAGTGATTTCAACTAATAGAAAAAACCTATTTTGAGCAAAGCAAGCCAAGCTAGACTTAGCCAAAATGCATATAGTAATATAGTCCACTTAAAATTTACTAAGGTATCACTTGCCAATACTATTCCAAAGTATTGACCCACTGTGGCTGTAACTTGTGATGTTGCAGGTTACTCCGATGATGATTAGGTGTCATGAGTCTACACTCAACATGCTTGCCTGTGGCACATGAAGATGAAGACTTATGTTTATTTACTTATTCCAAACTCTTATATTAGGCCTGTGGCCTTGAGTTGTAAAAGACTATGTTTTATCTCTGGAATGGATGTAATAAATGACCTTTGTATTTGTGTACTTCATCTTAAACTATGGATGCTAGCAATGATCCAGGGACTAGCATTGCAATCACAGGGATCCTTTTCCTTTACAAAGGAGGGATCTTACATAGACAGTATGCTCTTTGTCATTAATATTGAATTTTACTTTTCCTTGATTACAATTAATGACAACACCTGCAGTATTAAGAAAAGGTGTCCCAAGAATAATAGACATATTATCATCTTCAGGCATCTCAAGCACAACAAAATCAGTTAAAACCAAGCAATTATGAGCCACTTGAATAGGAACATCCTCACATATACCAACAGGAATAGTAGTTGACTTATTAACCACTTGCAAATATATATTAGTTGGTATCAACTTTCCTAGCTGGAGTCTCTTATAGAGAGAAAAAGGCATCACACTAACTCCAGCTCCCAAATCACATAAAGCAGTTCTAACATAATTATTCTTAATAGAGCAAGGAATAGTTGGTATACCTGGATTATCAAGTTTCTTTGAAACCTTACCATTAAAGGAGTAATTAGCAAGCAAAGTAGAAATCTCCTCATTAGGGATCTTCCTTTTATTAGAGAAAATATCCTTCATATACTTTGAATAAGGAGGCAACTTAATAGCATCAGTCAAAGGAATTTGCAAAAATAAAGGTTTCATCCATTCACAAAACTTGTTGTAGTGTTCTTCCTCCTTTGTCTTGTGTTTCTTACTTGGAAAAGGCATAGGTTTCTACACCCAAGGTTCTCTCTCTTAATCATGATTATTAGCAATAAAATCTTCCTTAGTGTACCTAGTGTTCTTAGTGGGATTCTCAGGTTCTTCCTCACCTTCCTCCTTATCAGGAGCATCATTTTTATCATTACCACTCTCATTTTCAGCATCAGAGACAGATATACTATTAGGATCTACAGCAGGTTCAAGTGGTTCCTCAACTATTTTGTGTTTATTTTTCTTTCTCTTACGAGGACTACCACTATTATCACCTTGTTGAGAATCTTGCTCAATTATTTTAGGGTGTCCTTCAGGATATAAAGGATCTTGAGTAGCTATACCACTCCTAGTTCTAATTCCATAAGCATGTTTATTTTCCGAGGCATTAACTAGCATATCCTTTTGTACCTTAGCAAGTTGATCAAGTTGGGTTTGAACCATTTTAAAGTGTTTAAAAAGAATTTTAATATCATTAGAAGTTCTTTCCACAATATCTTTCAACTCATGGGTAGCTCTAGAGTTTTCCAATAAATGATTCTGAACTTGTTTATTAAAATTACCTTGGTTAACAATAAAAATGTCAAGTTCCTCTAAGCATTGATCAGGAGGCTTACCATAGGGAATATCACCTTCATCAAGGTGTTGGAGAGAGTGTACCTCAATAGTAGATGAGTGAGGTATTGGCTTGCATAATTCTTCTATAGGAGGTAGATTCTTCACATCTTCAGCTCTAATACATTTCTCCTTTAGACACTTCTTAGCTTCCTTCATCACTTCATCATTTAATGCAATAATTCCCCTCTTCTTTGGTGTTGGTATTGGAACTGGTTTAGGCACAATTGGTTCAGGAGTAATAGGCTCACGAGTATTTAGCTCAGTTGAAGTCCAATCATCATAATTCTTTCTTATCTTAGCCATTAATTCTTCAGCATCTGTAGGAGTTCTTTTCCTGAAAACACAATCATCAAAGCTATCTAGGTATGTCCTAGAATCATCAGTTAGTCCATTATAATAAATATCAAGAATCTCATTCTTAGGTAATGGACATCCAGGATGTGCATGAATCAAGGCACATAACCTTGTCCATGACTCAGGCAATTTATCTTCTTCTCCCTGTTTAAAATCAAAAAGTCTCTGCAAAGCAGCATGCCTAGCACTGGGAGGAAAATATTTCTGGAAGAAAGAAGCAATCAAGAAATCAGGGCTATCAATGGAACCAGGAGGTAATATATTAAACCAAGCCATAGCTTATCCTTTTAGTGAAAAAGGGAAGATCTTAGTAACAAAATGTAACACCCTCAGAATCGGCCCTATGCAAGTTTCAGCGCTTCCCGCCAAACCCGCATAGAAACGATTCAAAGGTGCCCACCAGGCACTTGCGTGCGGGTGGAAAACGAAGTAATATCATTACACAATAGTCCTCGATGGAACCCACAAAACGTATATATACAACAGCGACTCAAAGAGTCAAGAATACAGATATACATTACAAAGATCCAAATCACCTTGAAAACGAATCAGCATCCAAGTACGGACAAGATGCAAATTGAGCTAAGAGCCCTAAAGAATAACCAATGGCGTCCATAACCCTGCCCAGGCCAAGCCGGAAGGGTAACCCTGCTAACGACGTCGAAACCTGCTAAAACAAAAGGGGTGCCGACAAAGGGAAAAGGAAAAAGAGGAGCGTCAGTACTGAGGACAGTACACGGCGAGGCTAGAATTCGGCGGTCCTCGCCTACATAGGTATGGTGGACTGAAGCGGTAGCGCAGCATGCACTAGAACAACCTATAGAGACTCGATATAACTGTCGGCTATCAGAGAGGGATAAGAAAGACCTATTCGAAACCAACCTGATGCTACCACCAAACATACCCATCCTGGTATTTCCCCCTCAAGACCAAACGAGGAAGTCAACCGAGGAACTCACACCGTTGGCAGTTTTATTTATTCGGTTATCGTTGCAGCAATTACTAGTCAGGTATAGATAGTCATCCTGATATAATAAGCAGTGGGCACTTTTAGTTAACCATTCCGTTGTAGTTGCAACACTTACTAGTCAAATACAATTAGCATGAGATATCCCAAACCCAACAGTTGTTGGTACTTTTATTTAGCCATTCCGTTGTAGTGGAGCTGATTACTAGTCATATCGGATACCAGTCAAATTATAACAGTAAACTTTAGTTATAGTTGTCTATGATCGAGAACTGTGCTCCTAGTCGTCCATAACCGCGGACACGGCTTTTCGAAAAGATTTAACCCTGCAGGGGTGCACCAAAGTATCCACACGCACTTCGACCCTTTTTGCCAGATCAGTTAACATACACCCATCGGTATGTCGGCGGGGCCTAAGTCATGACGTTTCCCAGACCCAAAGCAAGTACATGGGGGCCACCCCACTAAGCTACCCGCAACGAAGTCGGCCGGTCTCCGAGACGGACTCAGGGTTTGCGTCAATGGCTGTAAACGACTGGGAACCCGAAAGTGTGACTGGGCTTGTCGATACCGCGAAAACACTCCGCTTCCCTAAACAGTACAGGTGCATTCCTCGCACAATTTTAAATTAAGCAGTAAAGCATGGCATAAGTACAGAATAGTAATAAAGCTCCAAACTACTTGTGGCCCCCGGTACAGTACTTTGAAATCAGGTACTAATCGATGGGGGTGCCCATACACCCCACCTGTGGTTAGCGCGCTCGATCTCGGAACAGGTGTCAAGAACTCGGGGTCCTACGGGACACCAGTGAGCGGTTAAAATACAAATATTGTCTATTACCCACCGGTGCCTCTGCATTTACCTACTTTCAATTTTAGTTATTAAACAGTAATTAAAGTCTGGATCACCTACAACATTAAACATGCGGCAACACTCCAACAACTGTGGTACTTGACGACACGCAACAACACTTGAGCAAGCGACTACGACGCGCAGGTCCAACTATCTACCAAACAACAGGTAATAGGATGTTTCCAAGGCAATATAAGGCTGCAAGGGATATCACGGGTACGAAAACTAGAGCATCGCAACACAGATAGCAATAGATCAACAGGAGGGAATAAATACTATAAAAGTAAGATGGGTAGAAAGGGGGAGATGCTCGCCTGAAAACATTATCGAAGGTTCATCCGAAGATCGGGTCGACACTCGCATCAACTCATCGGCCTAATCCGCGAAGAAGCAACCACTAGAACAAACACCAGATACACTATTTAATACGACGGCGGAAGATCCGGCATGCTTATGATATGATGCATGGCATGGCAAAGATGTGATGCAACTAGGCAATATTAAGCGGAACCGGGGTTCCGACAATTAATTATTAAGTTCATGTTGTTTAGATACCCACAATTTAAATGTTGTCTTAACATGGAAAAAGATAGCACCGGTTCGCCACACAAATTTAAATGGGACCAATCTAAGACTAGATTTGCCCGCGTATGGGCCCCATATTTAATTATGAGGTGAATCGGCATAATGCCCCCAACCCACTATATGTATGCAAGCATGACAATTGAAATGCAACAATTTATATGGATGGCAATATATAAAATAGGGGCTCAGATCGGGGTCTCACATAGGGGACTCGGTGATCTTGGTTCCGAGGGTTCGACATGATTAGTCTTTGGATCCGGGAAGAAGAACTTGGCGGTCTGGAGGGATTGGCCTTCGGACTCCGAGACCAGGGTCTTCGGTTCCGAGGAGGAGGTCTTGGCGTCTTTGGTCCGTGCCGAATGTCCTCGCGGCCTTCGAAACATCTTGACGCATGCCTTTCGTAGTTTCACCAACACCACCACACCAATTCTACTACTCTAGCGTCTCCTCGGCGTCGGTATAGAAGTAGCACATCAGCAACAAACAACTGGAGGAGCATCCACTGAGAAGGCACACGCATTGGACTATTGGCAGGAAGGATCTACAGGACACCGGGGCAACAACAACTCACTGATGATTGGCTAGGAACCAACATGCACCAACAGCAAACCAGAGCACGGCAAAACGGTGACCATAAGCACAGGGCGAGGACGAGCACGCTGCTGCAACGGTCAGAAGGGGGCGCCCGCATCGATGCTGGGAGGCCGCGGGAGAGGATAAGGGCGGCGGCACCTATGGGGCTCGACGGAGGCGAGGTCGAGCTGGAGAGGGCGAGGCCGGCGATCGAAGAGTGGGGCCAGCGGCGGCGGCCTGAGCTTGGGGCGATGTCGGCTGGCTCGGGGTCGGAGCAGGGGAGGCGAAGTGACGGGGACGCGCTTGGGAAGCAGAGGGAGGCGGGGCGAGCGAGGCGGCGCACGGCGAGGTCGATGCAGGCCGGGCTGCAGCGGGGCAGAGGGCGCGGGGTCGACGGGCGGAGGAGGGGGCTGCCACGGAGCTTGGGGTTGCATCGGGGGAGCGGAGACGAGGCACGGCGGCGGCCGGAGCGAGTTGATGCTGGGTGGCCAGGGGCGGAGCCTCGGGGATCGAGATGCTCGCGGGGAGAGGGTGACGAGCCGGAGGCGCACGGCCGGGGAGAGGGACGCTGGGGAGGCGAGAGCTTGCTGCCGGGGAGGGAGGTCGCGGCGGCCAGAGGGAGAGCGGGGCCGCGGCCGGAGGAGAGGAGGGCTAGAGGCGGCGATGCGGCTCAGGCTCGCAGGTCGCGGACGCGTCCTGTAGGCGCGCAGGGTGGGTTGCGCGAGCGGAGATCCCGAGGCGGTCGGGCGGGGTCTTGCTGCGGGACGGGGGTGCGGCTCGCGCGCGCGGGCGGATGGGGCAGGTGGGAGCAGGTGATTGAGTGGGGTTTGGCCAGGGGTGATGTGGCGTGGTAGGATAGGTTGGGGTGAGGTGGAGGGAACTGGGTAGGATAGGGTGGGGTAGGAAAAGGGTCCGAGTAGTAGGTGGTCTGGGCCGGTTGGGCCTCTGGCCTGATCGGTCGGACTGCCTCCCCGGACAAAAACATTTTATTTATTTTATTATAAAAATACTATAGGTTTACTTTAAAGGCTTTTATAAATAGGTTTTAGACAAACAAAATAATCGGACGAGCCTGGTTTTGATTTGAGATAAAAGAAGGGAACATTTAGAAAAGAAAGATAGGTTTTCAGAAAATAGTTTCAGGCAACCGATGCATGATGACATGATGATGCACAAAGGCAATGTGGCATGATGACATGAGCATGCGGTCATGAGGATGCAATGCACAAAAAATAACGCGATTTTCTAGTAGTGGTTTTTGCGGGGCGCCACACAAAATACTTGCGCATCTTAAAATCATTAGAGAATAAAGCACTCATAGTAGAAAGCTCATTCATATAAGCTACAACACTCTCATTTTTAGTCCCATAGAAAGGTTCTTTCTCAACAATATCTAAATAGGACAAATCAAGAGAGAAATCATAATCTTTATCTTTAATATCAATGGGAGAGGTGGAAAACTTAGGATCAGAGGACAGTTTAGGCATAATAGTATGTCTGGCAAGGAGTCTCTTAATAGCACTACTACCATGTGTGTTTGGGCACTCTTCAACAAATTCATCAGTGAACTCAATGTAACCATCATTAATATCATAACCCTCACCAGACTTAGGTGAGCTAACAGGTGTACCAGTGTCTTCACTAGAAGTTTCGGTATTTCCTAGACTAGCCATAGTAGCATCTAGGAAAGGACCTAATGAACCACTCGCATCAAGCACAGTAGAAGTAACATCATGAGCATCAAAAGCAGTTTTAGACTCAGCAGTAGTAGCAGTGTGTGTAGCATGAGTATGTGGTGGTGGTGTAACAAGCTTACTTATAACAGACGGTGACTCTAGAGCAACAGAGGTGTTCAGGACCATACCTCTTCTTGTAGTGGATGGTAAAATAGGAAATTTTCATCACAAGACTTACCCATGATGAAAGGAGTAGCAGTGAACAATAATAGATCCAAGTGAACTTACAAATAAAGATATGCTCCCCGGCAACAGCGCCAAAAAATAGTCTTGATGACCCACAGGTGTAGGGGATCGTAATAGTCTTTGCGGGTAGTATTACCCAATTTATTGATTCGACACAAGGGGAGCCAATGAATACTTGCAAGCCTTAACAACTGAGTTGTCAATTCAGCTACACCTGTAAATAGTTCTTGCTCACAGAAGTTTATCAGTAGCAACAGTTTGTAGTAGCAACAACAAAGCAACAGCAACAGTAAAACAAGAGAAATAGTAACAGTAATGGTAACAGTGGGATTCGAGTGCGGTAGGCATAGGCATGGATGAACGGGTGTTGCATGGACGAGTCTAAACATGTAACTTGAAGATCTAGGGCATTGCTGTCACATCCCAAGATTTTCCAAATCTTGTAATGTGAAAAATAAATAAATAAAATAAATGATTGTTGAATTTTAGGGTGAAAAGAAACTTTTGTTTCTAATGGAAACTTAAAATCCCATCTTGAACAAACTTTGGTTAACATTTGAATCCAACTAATTTCAAATCAAGTGGAATGCAATCTTCATAAATGCATCTGGAAATTTAAACACTTGGAAAATAAATCCAAACCCTAAACCCTAATGGAATAAAATCATTTCCAAGTTATCTCCAAGCCTATGGTTTTGATCCATATAAAAAGCTGCCAAGCAAACATTTCAAAATGATCAAGAATGACAAATAGAAATGTTAGTAAAACCATAGAAATTGGTTTCATTTAATTTGGAGCCATGGATAAAATCTTATGAATTGAATAAGATAAGGAAAAGTAATTTCCAAAGCTAATAAAGCACTTATCTATAAATCCATACCAAATGGTGAGCAATTAATCCTAAAGATATTTAAAAGGATAAATAAATATCAAATAAGATTTTACAAATTGGAATCACCAAGTTTGGATCTATAAATAAAAGATATGGATTTTATAAGATAAAGAAAGAAATATTAAATAAGGAATATTTAAAGACCAAATTAAATCTTGGCCTAATCCATTAAGAAAATGGAATGAATAGAATCCAAATCCAAATAAAATAAAAGGGATAAAGAATTTCCAAAATAAAATAAATGGCATTAACCATTCTATCCCTATTTTAATAAAGACAAATCTCTAATAAGAATAATTATATAATTCACGGGAAAATAGTGTTTTGGAATATACCCAAGTGAAATAAAAGTTGTTTAATTCAACTTAATTAAGATTAAAGAAATCTTCCAAATAAAATTATGTAATTAAAACTATATTTAATTCCATTGGAATTAAAACAAATACCCAATTCAAATGATTTATGAATCATATTAAATACTTTCCAAATGATTCTAGATGAATATTTTGACACCCTATTAAGTAAATAAGACTTACTGAAAGGTTTTGGAAGGATATAGAATTCAAATGGAAATTAAAAACATTATTAAATCTTGAATGAATTAATACAAGGACCTACTTTAAATAATTAAAAAGGCACTAAAGAAATAAAAGTTTTATTCTAAATTTGACATCAGAATATGGTAATAAACAGGGTTTGATTATTCATAAAATATGGCAAAGGTTTGAATTCAAATGAGTGTTTGAATTGTGTATTCAAAATCAAAACAGAATTAAAGAAATGGAAAAAGGAAAAACATTCAGAATAAAAAAAAAGGTGAACAAGGTCGACCCAGCCCAGCTAGCCCACTAAGCCCAACTCGCAGCCCACCTACACCCCCTCTGCCGAAACGTTTTTCCACTCACCCTTGCACCCACAGAGTCACCGACAGATGGACCCCACCTCCTCTTCCTCTCTCTCGCTGCCAAGCGACCCCACCGCCACATCATCATCTTCCTCACCCCGCTGACCCCGCCCCTCACCTCGCGACCGTTTTCTGCCGATTGATTCGGGGCATAAATTCGTTTGAATGCACGATCAATCCTCCCCCTCGACCATGCTATCTTAAACGCCCTTGCCTCCTCTCTGTTTTCCCTCAGAAATCACTGCAAGAGCGCCCCGAGGCCGTCCCCATTTCCGCTTACACCGCCACGGTCTCCGGCGAACATCCGCGGCAATTCCGGCCAACCTCCTGCGCCCCTTGCCCCCGCGACCATGCCCACTTGCTCCCCACCCCCTGGCGAACCTCCCCGTAGCTCCAGCTCGCCCGCGCGTGCCCCCCAACGTCGGCAACAACAACGACCAGCAGCACCGCCGTCTGCCTTTTCTCCGACGACGCCTCCAGGTAGTCTCTGACCGCGCCGCCCCTTCTCTGTGATGCTCCCGCACTCCCTAATATTCTGCACATCTAACTCTACTGTTATTTTACTTTTTCGTGCGCTGTAGCCACGCCCCCGTCGACGTCTGAGCGCAACCGACGGTGACCACGACTCCGGCGAGCAATCGCTAGCACATGCGAGCGCCCCTTCGTCTACAACCAGCAAGTTGAGCTTCCCCACGTTTCTGCGATCACGGTGAGCCATCCCTCTTCCCTTCTTGCTTCCTGCATCGCCAGCTCCGCCGCCGTCTGACCGCGCGCCGCCACACGCCGTCGCCAGCGCGCTGCTTAATGGTCAGAGCGTTGATAGCCGTTAGATGAAGATTGTAAGGATACGATAGAATCACTTAAACCGAAGGGGTATGCAATCTCATCCGTGCGATTTAGTTAAATCCAACGCACCACAGAGCTCAATCCGCACGAACCGTTTTCGACGAATCAGAACAGCCCACGTGTCCAGTAATTTGTTTTAAAAACAGAAACTTGACTATTAGATGTTACAATTTGAAAAATTCATAACATTCAAACCACACGTCCAAATTTTGCAAATTTTATATCAATGGATTCATATGGACAAGTACTTTCTGACCATGCACTTTGTTTAGTAAAATGCTTCTGTTAAATTGATTGTTTTTGCAGAAACTTGCGTATGCATGTTTAGAATATAAAAATTGTTCTAAAATGATTTTTGAGATAAAACCTTTGGCAAATGGTTTGTTTTGAACCTACTTACCATAGAAATCAATTTGTGGTTTCAAAAATGTATTTGGTGAAGCAAAAGAATGAATCTTTGATTTAAACCATTTCTAGTCAAATAAAAATAATGTTTATTTATTAAAAATGCTTTTGGAGGAAAACCTTTGGGAAATGTTTTGATTTAAACTCTCTGACCCTAAACACCAATTTTTATGATTTGAAAATGTATTTGGTGAACCCTATAAAACTATTACTTTGCTAAAGACATTTTCAACCACATAAAATAATGACTTGGTTTAAAAATGGTTTATGAAGTGAAATCTTTTGCAAATGATTTTGCCACTTTATAAAATGACCATTAGGTGTTTTCAAATGTTTATGACCCATTATAAACCACTTTTACAAATAAAACAATCTTTTGCATGTTTGCATGCATTGTTTTGTTTCTATCATTTTATGTGATGAATTGATTGAATGGTAGATTTAAATATTGTTTGCTTGATTGAATTGTAGTGATTTGAAGTGTGTGAACATTGCAAAGATAAAGGAGTGAACTTATACTCTCTCCCAAAAAGGAAAGTGATGCTTCATACTTTTGTCCCATTATTTTCACTATGAATTAGTGATATTTCTAAGTAGGACTTGCATGGAATTTTGCTAAGTATAAACTATGCCATGGAAATCCTAGTAGATGAAACCTTAGTAAAATTTCCTAAGTTAAGATTCCTACTACTATCATGCTTAGCTTAGCTAGTAGAAAACAAGGGTGGAATATATATTCATGCTATGGAAAATTCCTAAGTCTGAGGACTTGTGTTTTGTTTAATAAAACAACTAAGTGAATGAATCACCTGGGTGGAATGGAAGGAATGGTTTGTGTTGAGTGGTTCACAAGGCCCATTTCTATGGTTTACCTTGTGTATCTCACTTGTGGATGGCCACCCAGGAATAAAGAGATTTGAGATGTCAAATATTGAGAAGCTTCAAGTGCAGCCACTTGGCATTATGGGCTCTACCTGGATCATATAGGTTGCAATAACTTAGCCAAATGGACAGTTGGTGGTAGGGGTTTGATAGGTTGGAGCACGTCCATTCTGGTCTAAGGGAAGGCTTCTGAAAGATCTTGTCTTGGTGAAACCAAGTCTTGTGGGGAAAGTGCACCACCTCTGCAGAGTGTAAAATCTAAGTACTTAGCCATGTCCCTGGCAAAGGACAATTTGAGCATCAAGACATGGAAGCTATCAAGAATCTCCTCATCCCAATTTCTAAGTTAAAAACTTGTGGTTGAACAAGGGTTGATGGATCACCAATTTCTATTGGGAGATGCCTTGGGAATGATTTTGTCAAGCAAAAACTTAGTGTTTTCAAATGATAAGGAAAATCCATTTTGAGCAAAGCAAGCCTAAGCTCCACTTAGCCAAATGCATATAGATGATAGACTCCACTATACTACCATAGTATCACTTGCCAATACAATTCAAATGTATTGACCCTTGTGGCTGTAACTTGTTATGTTGCAGGTTTGTTTGATATTAGTGAAGTTTAATGATTAGGATTACAAGTCTACAACCAACATGTCTGCCTGTGGCACTTTGAAGATGAAGGACCCCATGCTATTGTTATATTCTGCTGCATTGTAATGAGATAGCCAAATGAGCTATGTAAGATGTAATAAATTATTTTATTCCTGGTGATAAAGTTGTATTATGACCTTTGTTTCTTGATATTACATCTTAACTGTGGATGCTAGCTATTGATCCAGGGACTAGCATTGCAATCACAGGGATCTCTACCTTATTAAAGGTTGGGAACCTTACAATTGCAGATGAATAATAACAAGCATCCAAGTACTAAACAATCCTAGGCATGTGCTCCAAATATAGTCATACGTGCTCGCAATGAGAACTTGCACAACATCTTTTGTCCAGCCAGCCCGTGGCAGCGGGGCCTCTAGGGAACTACTGGCAATTAAGGTTCTCCTTTTAATAGAGCACCGGAGCAAAGCATTAACACTCTGTGAACACATGTGATCCACACACCACAGCCATCCCCTCCGATTGCCCCAATTATTTTCACTTCGGGGCCTTTGGATCTGGACAATGATATGTGTACACAAATTGCAGATAAGATCACAAACAATACTATCATAATGATTCAATTATAAGTTCAGATCTGAGATCATGGCACTCGGGCCCTAGTAACAAGCATTAAGCACAACAAGTTGGAACAAAGTCAAATAGCACTAAGAAAGATACTAGGCACTATTCCCTAACAAATCTTATTAGATTACATGATAGAAATCATCCAATCCCTACCATCCCCAAGCCTACAGCGGGGGATTACTCACTCATGGATGAGGGAAACATCAATGGTTTATGGAGATGCGTTGGTGATGACGATGTCGATGATCCTCTCCAAATTCCCCGTCCCGGCAGGGTGCCAGAATGGAGTTTCTGGATCCGAATCTTGGTTTTTGATGGTGGCGGCGGAGCGGAACTCTTTCTGGAAAAACATCAAAGTCCCCTCGTTTTTTAGGTTAAGGGACAACTTATAGGCGTAGAGGGAGGCCGAGGGGGTGCCTGGGGTGGCTGCACCCCCCTAGGCGCGGCCAGAGGTGGGCCCGCACCTAGTAGGGGTGTGGGCCCTGGCCCCTTCTCCGTCTCGTCTTCTGGCTTCGTGGGTCTTCTGGTGAAATATAATTTTTGGCATATTTTTCGGGATTTTTCCTGATAGTTGATTTTTTTCACAAAAACAAGACACCAAGGTAATTTTGCTGAAAACAGCGTCAGTCCGTGTTAGTTGTATCCAAATCACACAAGTTTAGAGGAGAAACAATAGCAAAAGTGTTTAGAAAAGTAGATACGTTTTGGATGTATCACTACTCAAGATCCTTTATATCCAGAAGGACACCCTAAAAGAATTGAGAAGGATTCTCAACAAGATGAGAGTAGTGGTAGTCCTCGTAAGAGGAAGAAAAAGAAACATAGAATAGTTGAGGAACCACTTGAACCTGCTGTAGATCCTAATAGTATATCTGTCTCTGATGCTGAAACTAAGAGTGGTAATGATAAAAATGATGCTCCTAATAAGGAGGAAGGTGAGGAAGAACCTGAGAAGCACACTAAGAACACTAGGTACACAAAGGAAGATTTCATTACTAAGAAACATAGTAGTGAGAGAGAACCTTGGGTGCAGAAATCTATGCCTTTTCCAGGTAAGAAACACAAGTCAAAAGAGGAAGAACACTACAAAAAGTTTTGTGAGTGGATGAAACCTTTATTTTTGCAAATTCCTTTGACTGATGCTATTAAATTGCCTCCTTATTCAAAGTATATGAAGGACATTGTCTCTAATAAAAGGAAGATTTCTAATGAGGAGATTTCTACTTTGCTTGCTAATTACTCCTTCAATGGTAAGGTTCCACAGAAACTTGGTGATCCAGGTATACCAACTATTCCTTGCTCTATTAAGAATAATTATGTTAGAACTGCTTTATGTGATATGGGAGATGGAGTTAGTGTTATGCCTTTTTCTCTCTACAAGAGACTCCATCTAGAAAAGTTTATACCAACTGATATATCTTTGAAAATGGCTGATAAGTCAACTACTATTCCTGTTGGTATATGTGAGGATGTTCCTGTTTAAGTGGCTCATAATTGCTTGGTTTTAACTGATTTTTTTGTGCTTCAAATGCCTGAAGATGATAATATGTCTATTATTCTTGGGATACCTTTTCTTAATACTGCAGGTGCTGTTATTATTTGCAATCAAGGGAAAGTAACATTCGATATTAATGACAAAGAGCATACTATCAATTTCCCCAAGAAGGTTGCTAAAAGATGTTGCCTAAATTCCATTGAAAATATTGAGAGCATTAAGGTTGGAGAAATTTATTGTCCCATTCCACAAGAAAATTTTGAAAATATTATGATTGGGACCATTGCTATCAAGTATGAGGTAACATAATCACCTTGTGGAATGAAAGTTTTGTTTCATATAAGATTGTTTTGGTAACAAGACTTGATCAACCTTGTTAACAAAAAGATTTTAATGAACTAAATAATGTTTTCACTGTGGTTGTACTTTCTTTCTTTTACTTTTCTCCTTCCTAGTCTTTGCTCTTTCTTTTGTTAGCTTTAGTTTGGCTAGTTGTTTGCTTGTTAGAGTGTCTTAGAACTTGTGTAGTTTGGCTTTTGGTTTTCTTTTGCTTGTTCTGAAAAAAATTGTTTCTGTGAGAAAATCAATTTTCATACCCTGAAAATTGGCCAAAAATAAAGTTTGCCAAAAAATTCCAGAAAATTCAAAATAATTTTTTCCTCGAAAAAGGGGTAGAGGGACACCTGGAGTGACCCAGGGGCTACCCTAGGTGCCCACACCCCAGGTAGGCACGACCTACCCATGGGTGGTGCCTAAGGGGGGTCTGGCCCACCTAGGCCACTCCAAGGTGCCTCCTCACAGTCATCTTCTTTGTCTCTCCCGAAAAACACCGAAAAACTTGCTCAAGCTTGAGTTCCTGCTGTTCTTGCTCGCGATTTTCGATCTCCTTGCTCAGCCCATCTTTGTTGTTGTTTTTTGGAGGGATTGCTCCTTGGTATTAGCCTCCTCCACTTGTCCAATTAGATTTGTGATTAGTAGATTGTATCTTGAGTATTTTGCTGCTATAGGTGACAGGTTGTGTGAGGTTGCATGCTTGTTCTATGCTTAGATATTTCATTTTGATGCATGTGTAGCCCTCTAGCAAGTTCCTATAGTAGTTGCTCTTCATTTATCAACTTCGAAATCACTTGGTTTGATGTTTGTCTAAAAATTTCAGCAAGGAAGATGAGTGCTTATCCACTGAATCAATATGTGGTACCTGAGCCAATGAAATTTGATCATGAGGAAGGAGTCTTCCCTTCCATATATCCGTGCCAGGAATTTATGAGAACCGCGGGAATCCTATAGGATTCCCAAACTATGATTACCAATGCAGGGTTGGAACACTTTGTTGAAGGTGAACCCTTTCAGTATGTTAAGCTAACCATGGAATTTTTTGCATGACTTACGGTTTACTTGGTCTACATCTAATCCCATGGTCCATTACAAAATATATAATATACCCGTCGACCTGCCTTTTGCTGATTTCTATGCAGAAATTAGAGTACCTCAGTGGGGATCTTATGAGAAGATCAAGGAGAGGCCCAAGTCGCTTATGAATTTATATGCTGAGTTTTTCCAAGGTTTTGACTTCTCAAAGGAAAGTGGTAAAATTCGAACATTCATTTCCTAGCCATTAGATATTTTGCCTATTTCATTACCAAGTGTGTTCTTGCTAGAAATATTGCTAGAAAGTTATCTTCTTTTGATCTAGCTTTTATCACAGCTGCTTTGAATAGGAATAGATCTTATAGCCTAGGTGCTTTGATAGCTCACCGTGTCACCACCAACTGCGAGAAGGGTGGAATTTGTGGAGGTCTCATTGCTTCTAGGTTGCTAGCTTTCCATTGTTTAGAGCCCCACCATTCAGATTATCGGTTCCCCATAAAGAGGCTTGATCTTGAATCCATGATTCAGCATGGTTTTGTTTCCTTGGGGGCTAATGTGATAAATTTACCGTATGAATTATCTTTTGCCCAGCAAGGTTGGGGAAAGGGTGGGACTGAGAAAATAGTTTATTTGCCTGCACCTGCTTTGTTTAATTTTGATAATAGGAAAGGATGGTCGCTCACGGAGGAAGAGTTTCCCAGCAAGAGGAGAATGTTGGGGAGGATTCCGAAGATGATTCGGTTCAGCCCTCCAACATGGGAGAGTCTTCATACCAGCAGCCCTCATTTGATTGGGGCGCATCTTCTTCTTCATCGCAAGCGCCTGACTACGATCATTCCTATGATGACCCACCAGCTTGGGGTTACTACCCACGCTATTGATCCCCACTTAGGCCAAAAGCCTAAGCTTGGGGGGAGGTATACCGACATCACGCTCATCTATATATCATGTTCGGTCGGTTCTTTGTATATACATTGTTTTGCTTTCTTTTTGGTTTTTGTTGCTGCTTTCTCAAAAACACAAAAATACCAAAAATATTTTCGTTGTTTCTCTTGGTTTGTTTCTTTGCTTTTTTGCTTTGGTTTTCCTTAAAAGAAAAATCAAAAAAGATTTTGCTTTGCTTGGTTTGTTTTTGCTTTGCTTGTTTTTGCTTTGTTGGCTTGTTTTAAAAAAAATAGAAAACACCAAAAAAATTTTGTTCTTCTTTGGTTTTGTGAGTTCTTTGCAGGGTTCAGCCGTCCTCAGCGGATTTTGGTTTCATGTTATTATTCAAGTCACACAAGTGAAGGGCAATAATGAAGATTAAGACAACTCGAGGTGTGGTAAGAGGCTGGTAATGAACTCTATTTGTTTTCATTTTTGTACATATACTCATCATTGTGAGCATGCTTAGTCTATTCATTGTAAGGAGTATGTTACTGATGGATGCTTAGTAGTTCTTGCTTGTCTATGATTAGCTCCAGCTTGCTAATGGTTTGTAGCATGTCATATGAACGTTTGCTTGCATTGTTTTATTCATATTTTGGTATGATATTGTGGTATCCTCCTCTAGAAGTTTCATGTGAATCGACTTGGCACATGCTCACGCATGCATATGACTAAACAATAGTCAGTAAGCCTCGATGATTTATTTTGCCTCATAGTTCTAGTATCACTTTCATGCCATAATCAGTCCTGTTTGGTTGCAAGCATGATTATGACAATTATTGCTCTCTCATTTGTCTCTCCCTCTCTATTGCTAGCCTTCACTTGCCTTGAGTATGAGCTCTACTTGTGCATCCAACTTCCCAAAACCAATAGTGCCATCAGTGTCCACCATACCTTGTTTTCTTCCAAATAAAATGTTTGTCTGTTTTGAGAAAGTTAGTTAGTAAAGCTCTCACGAACTTGATGGCACACTTTATTCCTTGCACTTAATAATCATGAACCATTGTGACTTGTCCATGAAAGTTATATGCTTGCAAATTATATGCTGGGAGTTAGCAGAACCGTGCTGTCACGAGGAACGCTTTCAACACTTTTTGGATATTTTATCCAGTTGATACCTTGCTCTTTTGTTTCCGGATGTCGACGGTGTGAAATAAAAGGGGAGCTTGTGAGTTCATGGAGTATATATATGTGTTAGAGAAACGCCTGGGCCTCTAGCCTAAGACATGCCCAATCATGGTGGAAACTTGCAGCATCACCATAATGAGCATTCTATGAAGCATCCTCAATAAAAAAGCTTTGCACATAGTAAATAAAAAGATCACTGAGATGCTCATTGTCTGCTTGCCTTGTCATTTTGATCATGGGATAGCTCCTGTATCATGTGCAAGGGGTACCCCATAGGCGGTTCTCTATGATATGCATGTATGTACAATGACAAGAACTTGCAGGTAACCAAAGTTGAGTAGCATGCGGATCAGCCCTCATACTCAAGGGACATGGGATTTCCAGTTTATGGTCTCTCAAGCATATAACTCAGATGGGACCTCACTTTCACCTTAACCATATGAAGATGCCTATGATAGGGGCAATGAGAGCTCAAAGCTAATGAGTACCTTCCTTTCAGCATTAGGAAGCCTTTCAAACTTTTCAAAACGTTTTTCACTTCCTTGTTGAGTCACCACCTATTCTATGAGCACCTTCTTGAGAGCATAGTTGTCATTCTTGTGTTTGTCTCAAAACTTGGTTAATTATGTCATGACTTTGATGCTTGTATCTCTGATATTTTTACCTCTAGTCTTCACTTGAACTTCAGAGGTGCCTTGGCATTTATATGGCGCTCCACAAACAAAGGCAAGCGAGATACCACTCTATCATACCTTACTATGAGAATTGCAATGTTGCTTATGTTTATGTTTCATGCTACTTATTATTATTGAGTTGGTTTCTCTTCATAGCTTGCAATGACTATTGAGTAGACTTGGTTGCATACTTCTTATTATGAACAGTTTAAGCATCTACTCCTATGCTGAGAATATATACATCATATGAAGCAAATGTGTTCGTGAAAGTTCTTTTATCGCACTCAGTTTTCAATAAGCTAAGCTTGGGGTGAGTTGATACGTCCAAAACGTATCTACTTGCCCGAACACTTTTGCTATTGTTTCTCCTCTAAACTTGTGTGATTTGGATACAACTAACATGGACTGACACTGTTTTCAGCAGAATTACCTTGGTGTCTAGTTTTTGTGCAGAAAATCAACTATCAGGAAAAATCCCGAAAAATATGCCAAAAAATATATTTCACCAGAAGATCCACGGAGCCAGATGACGAAATGGAGTGAAGGCCTGGGGGGCCCACACCCCTGCCAGGCGCGGTTGGGCCCTACCCCACGCCTAGGAGGGTGCGGCCACCCCAGGCACCCCCTCGGGCTACCTCTGCGCCTATAAGTTTCCCCTTGACCTAAAAACCGAGGGGGTTCGATGTTTTGCCAGAAATAGGTCCGCTCCGCCGCCACCATCAGAAACCAAGATTCGGATCCAGAAACTCCGTTCTGGCACCCTGCCGGGACAGGGAATTTGGAGAGGATCATCGCCATTGGCATCACCAACGCCTCTCCATCAACCATCAATGTTTCCCTCATCCATGAGTGAGTAATCCCCTGCTGTAGGCTATGGGGATGGTAGGGATTGGATGAGTTCTATCATGTAATCGAATAAGATTGTTAGGGCATAGTGCCTAGTATCTCTATTAGTGCTATTTGACTTTGTTGCAACTTGTTGTGCTTAATTCTTGTCACTAGGGCCCGAGTGCCATGATCTCAGATCTGAAATTATTATTGAATCATTATAATAGTATTGTTTGTGATCTTATCTGCAAGTTGTGTACACATATCATTGTCCGGATCCAAAGGCCCTGAAGTGACAGAAATTGGGACAACCAGAGGGAATGGCTATGGTGTGAGGATCACTTGTGTTCATGGAGTGTTAATGCTTTTCTCCGGTGATCTATTAAAAGGAGCACCTTAATTGCCAGTATTTCCCTAGAGGACCCGGTGCCACGGGTTGGCTGGACAGAAGATGTTGTGAAAGTTCTCATTGCGAGCACGTATGACTATATATGGAGCATATGCCTAGGATTGTTTAGTACTTGGATGCTTGTTCTTATTTATCTGCAATGCCCTAGATCTTGAAGTTACATGTTTAGACTCGTCCATGCAACGCCCGTCCATCCATCCCTATGCCTACCACACTCGAATCCTACTATTACCGTTACTGTTACTATTGCTCATGTTTTGCTGCTACTGTTGCTTTGTTGTTGCTACTACAAACTGTTGCTACTGATAAACTTCTGTGAGCAAGAACTATTTCTAGGTGCAGCTGAATTGAAACTCAGTTGTTAAGGCTTGCAAGTATTCTTTGGCTCCCCTTGTGTCGAATCAATAAATTGGGTAATACTACCCTTGCGATCCCCTACACTTGTGGGTCATCAGTGATTTGGCTAGGCTTTGACAGGCTCGGTGTGTTCCTGGTGTGCTGTTTGAGATGAAGGAGTGAGCTGCTGGAGGTTGTCCACGGCTGTGCTACTCCTTTTGCTTGTGTGAGTTGCTGCTGCGGTGTTGACAGCACACACCATGCATTTAGGTGATTGTGCTGCCTGTGTGCTTGGTACACAGTTTTGGATCAGATCAGTGAGGTGTCTCACCTTTTGATCTTTTAACTTTTAACTCTCTCCTGGTGAAACTTTCCCCTCTTACTTGCTGTGAATATCTGACTTGTGGCTTATTTATTATGAAAGAACAAATTCTTTCATATTGGTGAAACTTGCCCCTATAATAATTACTCAATGATGTAATTTTGAGTAGTGCACTTCACTGCTCTCCACTGAGAGTAAATTTAACAATTAAACTTTTACTTTCATTTTGTTTGTTTTGTATTTTTGCAGGTACAAGATCTGGATACTCAAGATTTAGTATAGGATTACCTAGATAGATAGATTATTTTGTAATCTTTATTTTATTCTTTTTAAGAATATTGTAAATTTTTATTCATATTTGAGTTTCCCTTCTTGTAATTTCTTTACTGTAATGAATCTCTTTATTTCTTGAATGAGTTCATCATTGTAATTTGTTTATGGAATAAAGATTCATTTCTCATTTGAATTTCTTTATATTGAATTCTTATTACTCTTTATTATCTCTTTATTAAATCAAATAATATTACTAAGACAGTTTGGACTTCATTCCAAAATACCAAATCCTAACTTTAAAATATAAGTTCAAATTCCAAATTTGAATTCAAATTTATATCCCCAAAACACACTAATTCATAAAGATCATGTCAAAATTTATAACGATCACTCTCCAGAGCTATTCCTACACCTAGAGAGTGAAAGAAACTCTGATCACTTTAGGTTTTTATTTGGCGAAAAATTTTCCCACATTTTACAGATGAATGCATGCATGTGCACAATTTCCTATTTCTACCCTTCATTGGTTCCTAAATGCTGGGATATTATAGACTTCCCCCCTTAAATTAAACTTCGTCCCAAAGTTTTCTGAAGTGTACCTGAATAGTTCTAGATAGGCTTCTCTTAAGTCATCCTCTTTCTCCCAGGTGGCTTCTCTCTTGGGGTGGTGCTCCCACTATACTTTGCAGTACTTGATTGCCCTGTTTGGCAACCTTTTTCAGTTCTCTTCCATAATTTTATAGGGTTTGTCAACATATGTCAAGTCTTATTGTAATTCCACCTCTTGATGTGTGATTGCATCATCAGGAACCTTAAGGCATTTCCGGAGTTGTGACACGTGGAAAACATTGTGAACTTGATCCAATCTTGGTGGTACCTCCAAAGCATAAGCTATAGTGCTATTCTGACTCAGTACTTTGAATGGTCCTATATATCTGGGACTCAATTTTCCTTTAAATCCGAATCTCTTAACTCCTTTCATTGGGCTTACTTTGAGATATACTATTTCCCCTACTTTAGGATTCCATGATCTTCGACTTTGATCAGCATAACTTTTCTATCTACTTTGAGCTATTTTCAATCTCTCTTTGATTACATCGATGATATCTTGCCTTTCTTTGATATAGTCTTGTGCAAATTCTTTTCTACTACAAGGCTCATACCAACATATTGGTGATCTACACTTTCTTCCATAGAGTACTTGATATGGAGCTGCCTTCAGACTACTCTGATAGCTGTTGTTGTAAGAAAATTCTGCTAAGGTTAGGTGATCTTCCCACGAACCTCCAAAGTCTAATGCACAAGCCCTAAGAATGTCTTCCAATATTTGATTGGTTCTTTCAGTCTGTCCCCCAGTTTTCGGATGATAGGCTGTGATGAAATCCAACTTTGAACCAAGTGCTTCGTGTAATTGTTTCCAAAATGCTGAAGTAAACACCGATCCTCTATCAGTTACGATCTTCTTGGGCATTCCGTGCTTACTTACTATCTTCTTGATATAAACTTCTACTAACTTCTCGGCATTATCTTTATGATTTACCAGGATAAAATGTGCACTTTTAGTGAGTCTATCAACAATCTCCCATGTCATATCTTTCCGTTTTGGTGTCATGGGTAATGCTGTAATGAAATCCATACCAATTTCCTCCCATTTCCACTCTGGAATTTCCAAGGGTTGTAATGGTCCTCCTGGACTTTGATGTTCAGCGTTTACCCTTTGGCAAGTATGACATTCCGACACATATTTTGCAATGTCTCTTTTCATGTTATTCCACCAGAATAATTCTTTCAAATCCATGTACATCTTAGTACTTCCTAGATGAATGGAATATGGTGTCTCATGTGCCTCTCGAAGTATCACTTCACGAATTTCTGACACATCTGGAACACAAAGACGATCTTGGAACCATAAAGATCCATAATCTCCTAAGCGAAAAACTGATGCTTGACCTTGAGATATCCTCCAAATTTCTTCAGCAATAAAAGGATCTTCAGCTTGATGTCTAACAATTTCATGCCTGAGGTCACTATTCTGTTCTGCAACTACCCTTATGGTATCTAGTCCTCCAAGAATCTCTGTTCTTATGAATTGAAGTTCCAACCTCTCTAAATCCATCTGTAGCTCTTTTGGTAGTTCTCGATTGATAGGTTGAATATTTGTGCTCTTTCACCTTAAAGCATATGCTACAACATTGGCCTTTCCAGGGGTATAATTGATTGTCAGATCATACTCTTTGATTAGCTCTAACCAATGCTTCTGTCTCATATTCAATTCCTTTTTAGTGAAGAAGTATTTGAGAATTTTGTGGTCAGTGTATAACTCACACCTAGCTCCATAGAGAAAATGCCTCCATCCTTTCAAAGTAAAGACTACTGCTGCTAGTTCCAAATCATGGGTTGGATAATTGACTTCATGTGGTTTCAGTTGTCTTGATCCGTAAGCAATTACTTTACGATCTTTCATTAACACACAACCCAAACCTTCTTTAGATGCATCACAATATACTGTATAATCCTTCCCTATATCAGGAACTGCTAAAATTGGAGCTGTAGTTAATATAGTCTTTAACTCCCGAAAGCTTGCTTCTCATTTCTCGTCCCAGATGAATGGTGTATTCTTCCTTAACAATTTGGTCATTGGTCGAACTATCTTGGAGAAACCTTCAATGAACCTCCGATAATAACCAGCCATACCCAAGAAACCTCAAATTTGTTTCACATTGGTTGGTGCAGTCCACTCTAATACTAATTGAACTTTGGATGCATTTACATCAATCCCATCCCTACTGATCACATGAACAAGGAATTCTACCTCATCTAGCCAAAATTCACACTTACTGAACTTAGCATAGATCTTATGTTCTCTTAAGATATGCAATGCTATTCTCAAATGATCAGCATGCTCTTCCTTATCCTTTGAATATATCAAAATATCATCAATAAACACTATGCCAAACCTGTACAAATATGGCATGAAGATTTTGTTCATAAGACTCATGAATATTGCTGGTGCATTGGTCAAACCAAACGATACGACAAGATACTCATGGTGTCCATACCTTGAGACAAATGCTGTCTTTGTAACATCTTCTGGTTTGATTTTTATCTGGTTGTATCCTGATCTTAGATGAATCTTGGAAAATACTCCAGCTCCCTTAACTTGATCGAACAGATCTTGAATTCTTGGTAATGGGTACTTATTCTTGATGGTAACATTGTTGAGATTTCTATAGTCCCCACACATCGTTCTTCCTCCATCTCTTTTATCTACAAAGATCACCGGAGTTCCCCATGGAGATACACTTCCCTGAATGAATCCCTTCATGTATAACTCATCAGTTTGGTCTTTAAGTTATTTTAATTCTTTCGGACCCATCTTGTGTGGTGCTTGAGCTATTGGTGCTGTACCCGGAATTAGATCAATAGTGAACTCTATTTCCCGATCTGGTGGCATTCCTGGTAACTCTGTTGGAAAAACATCTTGAAACTCATTTACTACAGGAATATCCTCCAACTTGACCTCCTTCATTGAGTTTATCTACCATGATATGACTATGCTTAACTTCTTGATAAACTATCCTTGCTCCACTTGGAGTCTTAATTGAGACAGTTTTAGCCTCACAATTAATCTGAGCCCCATGTTCAGTCATCCAGTCCATACCCAACACTACTGCAATTCCTTTCAAAGGAATCACATAAAGGTCCGAAAAGTATGTACAACCATAGATCGGGATAACTTGATCTTGTTTAATGTGGCGTACAACTACATTTCCCCCTACCGTCACCACGGTCATAGGGTTTTCTAACGTTGCCCTTCTAATCCCGAATTTTTCACAGAATTCTTTAGAAATGAATGAATTAGTTGCACCGGTATCAAAAAGAACTTTTTTGGGATTGGTAAGGATATTGAGCGTACATATCACTGCATGCTCTGAGTTATCCACCTCCTCCAAGGTTGCATAATTCAGCTTCCCGGTAGGTCCGTTCCTCTTGCCATTATTGTTCTTGACATAATTTCCTCCTCGATTGGGCTGTCCATTACCTCCACTGGCTTGTCCTCCACCCTTAGTAGGCCAACCACCAGGTGGTTTATTCGGACAATCAGGGTTGATATGACCTTTTTGCCCACAACCATAGAAGATAACTATTGGCTTCTTGCATTCTCTCTGAAAATTCCCTAGAACTCCACAATTGTTGCAAATGACATTCCTCCGGGGATTGGACTGATTTCCACTGTTGTTGTTGTTGTAAGTTTTGTTCCTGGGTTTGAACTCCAAGTTGGGTTTAGGTTTACTTGCTTGAATACTCTTTGTCTCTTTCTTGGCTATCTTCCTTGGGTCCTCTTGGATATTCTTATAGTCATCTTCAAAAGTGATGTCTGCATCTAGTAACTGCCAAAAAGTTTGTTTATTGGCCAACCTCAACTGCATTTTCATGAATGGATTGAACCCTCGCAGAAAACGCTTCTTTCTCTTCTCTTCAATCCTCACTTCATCCTCGGCATAACGAGATAATTGGCTAAACTCCCGGGTTTACTTCATGACACTAGTATAACCTTGCTGAAGCTCCTCAAACTCCCTTCGCTTCAACTCCATTACGCTTTACAGAACATGATACTCACGGAACCTCTTCTTGAACTCTTTCCAAGTATACTCTCTTCCTAGCGGTTGCATGGCTAACTGATTTTCCCACCATGATGCTGCAGGTCCTGTCAAAAGATGAGTTGCATACCTCAGCTTTTCCTCATCATTGCAACCTACAGTTTTCAAATTTCTCTCAGTATTTGCTAACTAATCTTCTGCATCCATTGGTTCAGAGGCTGATACAAAAGGTAACGGCCTTGCATTTTGAAAGTCGGAAAGACTCCCTCCTCCACCTTAGGTGCTCTCTGATTTCCAGCTCGTCCCAACAGCTCTTCCATGAACTTGTTTTGGTGTTCTTGCATCATTTGCATGTATTGCATAAAGTTCTGCTCCATTAGCGGCCTCATTGGTTGTGGTGGTAATGCTCCCTGATTTCCAGCATCTACAGCTGCCTTCTCCTTAGCCTCGCGCTCCATGTGCTTGTCACATCCCAAGATTTTCCAAATCTTATAATGTGAAAAATAAATAAACAAAATTAAAGATTGTTGAATTTTAGGGTGAAAAGAAACTTTTGTTTCTAAATGGAAACTTAAAATCCCATCTTGAACAAACTTTAATTAAAGTTTGAAATTCAACAACATCCAAATCAAGAGTAATGCATTCCTCAATGAATGTATCTGGAAATTTAAACACTTGGAAAATAAATCCAAACCCTAAACCCTAATGGAAGAAAAATCAATTCCAAGTTATATCTAAGCCTATGGATTTGATCCATATAAAATCTTGTCAACAAACATTTACAAGTGAATAAGAATGACAAATGGAAATATTATAAAACCATAGAAATTGGTTTCACTTAATTTGGAGCCATAAATAAAATCTTGTGAATTTAATAATATAAGGAAAAGTAATTTCCAAAGCTAATAAAGAACTTATCTAAAATCCATACAAAATGGTGAGAAAATAATCCTAAAGGGATTTTAAAGGATAAATAAATATTAAATAAGATTTTACAAATTGGAATCACCAAGTTTGGATCTCTAAATAAAAAGATATGGATTTTATAAGATGAAGAAAGAAATATTAAATCAGGAATATTTAAAGACCAAATTAAATCTTGGCCAAGACCATAAGCAAATGGAATGAATATAATCCAAATCCAAATAAAATAAAAGGATGAAAAATTTCCAAAATAAAATAAAATGGCATTAACCATTCTATCCCTATTTTAATAAAGACAAATCTCTAATAAGAATAATTATATAATTCATGAGAAAATAGTAATTTGGAATTTACCCAAGTGGAATAAAAGTTGTTTAATTAACTTAAATAAAAAAAATCTTCCAAATAAAATTTAGTGAATTAAAACTATATTTAATTCCATTGGAATTAAAACAAATACCCAATTCAAATGATTTATGAATCATATTAAATACTTTCCAAATAATTCAAGATGAATTATTTGACACCCTTTTAAACAAATAAAAACCTACTGAAAAGATTTGGAAAGTTTTAGAAACTTAAATGGTGTTTGAAAATATTATTAAATCTTATTTGATTAAAACAAGGGCTTATTTGAATAATTAAAAGACCCCAAAAAGAATAAAATTTTATTCCAAAATTAACTTCAGATTATATTACTAATCAGTATTTAAACCTACACCAATTTTGGTGGAGGTTTGAATTCAAATTAGTGTTTGAATTGTTTATTCAAAATCAAAACAGAATTAAAGAAATGGAAAAAGGGAAAACAAACAGAACAAAAAAAATGGACAAAGTCGACCCAGCCCAGCCGGCCCAACTGACCCAGCAGCAGCCCAACTAACCCCTCTCTCCCCGAAACGTTTTCTCACCGCAGGAAAAACCCGCAGCATCACTGATCGCCTGGACCCACTTCCCCTCTCTCCCTTACGCTGACAACGGACCCCACTACCACCTCACCTTCTTCCTCCCCGCGCGTAGACCACGCCCTCCTCCCCCTGCCGTTCCGCCGGCGGTTTCTTTGATTAATTGCTCGGTAATGGTGCAATAATCCAGCCCCGCGACCCCGCCTAGTTAACCGCCTCTCCCTCCTCTCTGTTTCCCCCTCAAACCCCCAACCCTAGTGCACCCCCAGGCTGCCTGATTTCACGCTGCACCGCTTCTGTCTCCGGCGAGCTTCGAGAGAAATTCCGTCAGCTCTGCGTCGCCCCTTGCCCCCTCGACCACACACGCGTGCTCCACGAACCCTGGCGCACCTCCCAGTGGCCTCAGCTCGGCCGCGCTCGCCCCAGAGCATCGGCAAGGATGATCACTGCCGCCGCCGTCGTCTGCTACCTCTCCGGCGACTTCCCTGGTAACCTTCTGGCCACCCCTTGTCCTTCCGATGATAAGCCTGTGACCAGTGTACTCGCCCGCATCTAACGCCACTTGTTCCGTGTCCTAGCGTGCTATGTAGCCTCGCCTCCGACGACTCCCGAACATGCTGACGCCAGGAGCATCTCCGGCGAGGAATTCCGACAACACTCGTGCGCCCCTTGACCAAACACAAGCACGTTGAGCATCGCGGGGATCTCCTGAATCTGGTGAGACAATCCCCTTCCTCCCTCGCTTCCTCTATCACCAGCCCCGCCGTAGCCAGAGCCAGCGCCGCCACCAGCCGCCGCCAGCGCCGCCCATCTCTGGCAAGCGTGTTGTACGCCGTTCGATCTTGATCTAGTGGCTAGTAAAGAAGCTAAGCGAAGGGGTAAGTAGCAACCTGTGCCGTGCGATCTAACTTAACTCCTACGGCTTGTATCGCTCGATCCAAACGAAATGGTATCAGCGAATCAGAACTAGACACGTGGCCCGGTTGGTTTGATTTAAAACAGAATTGATCTATTTGATGTTCCATTTTGTAAAATTCATAACTTTCAAACCACACGTCCAAATTTTGCAAATTTTATATCAATGGATTCAGCAAAACAAGTAATTTCTGACCATGAACTTTGTTTATTAAAATGCTTCTGCTAAATTGATTGTTTTGGCAGAAACTTGTGTATGCATGTTTAGAATATAAAATTTGTTCTAAAATGAATTTTGAGATAAAACCTTTGGCAAATGGTTTGTTTTGGACTTGCTGACCATAGGAATCACTTTGTGGTTTCAAAAATATATTTGGTCAAGCAAAATAATAAAACTTTGAATTAAAACATTTCTAGTCAAATAAAAATATGGTTTAATTGTTAAAAATGCTTTTGGAGGAAAACCTTTGGGAAATGTTTTGATTTAAACTCTCTGACCCTAAACACCAAGTTTTATGATTTGAAAAGGTATTTGGTGAACCCTATAAAAATTATTACTTTTCTAAAGACATTTTCAACCACATAAAATAATGACTTGGGTTTAAAAATGGTTTATGAAGTAAAATCTTTTGCAAATGATTTTTCCACTTTATAAAATGACCATTAGGTGTTTTCAAATGTTTATGAACCATTAGAAACCAATTTTTCAAATAAAACAATCTTTGGCATGTTTGCATGCATTGTTTTGTTTCTATCATTTTATGTGATGTTTTGCTTGAATGGTAGATTGAAATATTGCTTGCTTGATTGAATTGTAGTGAAACTTGGAGAGTGTGATTATAGCAAAGATCAAGGAGTGAACCTATATTCTCTACCAAAAAGGCAAGTGATGCTTCATACTTTTGTCCCATTATTTTCACTATGCATTAGTGATATTTCTAAGTAGGACTTGCATGGAATTTTTGCTAAGTGTAAACTTGTTGCCTACCAAAACCCACCGGCGAGCAGCGACGGGCAACACGAAGAGCCGGGAGGCTCCCAGAACTGCTGGTGGGCCCTGGTCCCTCGGGCAACGGCCCGCAAAACTCCGGCACACGTCCTGGCTTGGTTCGAGGGCGTGCCACCTGACCTATACCTGGTCAGGAAGGTGAAGGATTGCTTCGATTGGTTTCCTGCATGGTAAACAAGTATACGTAAAATTCGAGCCGTGACCGGCTCCCAGGTTTCCCTGTGAATCGGCTCCCAGAGTCGATTATCCCATGGTTCTGCATTAGATCTATTATAACATGGGGTTTTGCTTCATCAATACAAGTTAAATCGATCTACGACAGTTTAATGTTTTCACTACATGACTGGAACATCCTACACGTAATTGAGCCTGGTAGATACAAAAGATAATAGAAAACTAATCCTAGAGAAGGCCTAAAAACCAACGTAACGTCAATTCCCGGAACACCCCCTCTTGGATTGGTAAACCATATCTTACATACTACTAGATCGTTCAACCCGTTTGCAAGGCCTGATCATGTGGATATCAAACTAAACCTTGGAGAACAAGGCACAACTATAACAAACCAAATCGACTTAAATAAAGATCAAGCAAGATGCCACCCTTACACCCAGGAAAAGGTGCAACGGCGGCGAGATAGCTAGAGGTAGCATAACTAAACAATCATAGCGAAAAGTACTGATGCTAACCCAAACAAATCTATGATAATAGTGTTACTCGCCATCAACAAGGCTTCAGTACGAGTAATACCAGATAACGCATAAGTAGATACTGCCTAGATCGCAAGATGCGATCTAGGCAGCATGGCACTTACCCGAGAAAAACCCTAGAAACAAGGGGTGGCGATGCGCCGAGATTGTGTTTGTTGTGAACGTGATTGTCCTCCTTTTCTCGATAACCTTAGGTACATATTTATAGTCCGGAGACTTTCTGTCTTTGGAATAACTCTACAACTCTATCTCTTACCTAAATCTAAACGGAATCTATTACAATATAAGATACACGGGCAATTTAGCCCAAATCAACACACGAGGCCGATTCAACAACACGTTGCATATACGTATCTTCTAAGCCCATCTTGATCACGGCCCAACTCCTCCTTTGGCCAAAATATGGTGATAACACATGCCCCCCTGGTTTTGGTAATAATAATTCCAAAACCACTCCGTTTTTTCCCTTCTCCTCTTTTTTTTCTGTATCGGGTTACGCGTCGTCAGAATGCGTTGCAGAACAGAATCGTCACGCCACCCCTTCATCATGATGCCCTGTCTTCTCAACTTCTTCGCAGTGCATGATCTGACAATTTCGGCAGTGCATTCTGGGAAACCGCTATAACATTGAACCGCTTCATACTATTCCCCTTATTTAAATTCACCTAAACAGTTTGCAGTCCCCATCTTCCTCCAGTAGCCACAAAAAAACCCTTCTTCCTCCTCCGCCGAAAAAACCCTCTTTCTCCGCCATGGCCTCCTCCGCTTCATCTGGCCTGTCCTCCCAAGCCTCCAACTCAATGAGCGACCGAGAGCCGACGCCAGAACACCCGCCGATGGCGGCGTACAACACTCTCGCCCCACAATGGTGGGACGAGAGGGATTGGGACTTCGCCGCTTGGTCGGAGGACGACGCGTCCTTGACTGACGGCGAGGAAGATCTGCAGTTCCTCGCTGATGGGGAACTGGAGGCGGACAGCACCGACGACGCCATGTCCTGGGACGACGTCGACTCCTCCGACGAGGAGGATAAAGCGGAGGAGGACAACTCCTCCGACGAGTACCAGCCGGTGAGGTACTTCCGCGCCGGGTCCAGCGAGGACACCGAAGACGACGACGAGGACGAGGAGGCCCCCGCTGGCATCTTCAGCAGCAGCAGCGAAGACGACGCCGGCAGCAGTGCTGAGGACAGCGAACAGGACGGCGGCGACGACAGCGACGATGACCTCGGCCTCTAGATTAGGAACCAGTAGTAGTAGTAGTAGTAGTAAGCTCCCTTTTGTAATCAATCAGCTTTTGAATGAATGAATGAAAATCTGTTTCTCGAAGATTGCTTTTTTTGTCCCAATTTTGCCGATAGCCAAAATAGGTCGATGCTCCAGAAGCCGATAACGCTGTATCGGCTTTTACCACACTGCACTCACTCCGTTAACTAAGTCAAAGCTCAAAGAGCCGATGGACATCGGCTTTCCCAAAACGTTGACAAGGTCAAAACTTGGTCGCATATTTAGGCAAACCTAAGCGGCTGATTTTCAGTCTCAAACGGTAACCTGCGACCTTCTTCAAAAAGGCGACCTAGATCTTCAATCGCCCACTGACCAGATCGAGCTCACAGCGACAAAAACCCTCGATCCCCAACTGCACAGATCCATCTCCGCCGGCGAACTAGATGGCGGAATCGTCCAACACCAACCCAGAGGTCTCCGGTCTGAAGGTACGCCTACTCCTCGCAGTCTGAACACGATGCTAGACTTAATGGCGAACACCTGAATTAATGCCTTATTCCACCATTAAATTTTCTAGGTTTCAGACATTCTGCTGCCGCATCCTTCTCTCCCAAACTCCCTCTGTCGCCACCGATGAACCACAAGCCAGGGCTGTTCTACCTCAATTCCAACGACTTAGAGCCTTACTGTCTTCCCCGATCGAGGAGCTGATCGAGGGTTCTGAAGAGGTGAAGGGCGTTCTTGCTGAAATCCAGGACCAACTCCCAGTAGCATTGCAGGTGAAGCTTTGGCCCGTCGTAACTTTGTCCTTCTTCGGGTCAAGGGTGAAGCTAGCTCGTGAAAGGATCAACCTGCGCCGTGCCCAACTCCCGCTGAAGGCGAATATTGCCGACAGATGTCAGCAGCTCAATGAGAAAAAGGCGTCCCTTGATGCCAAAACTGATACCTCTGTCAGTACCACCGAGCTCGCATCTTTGAAAAAGGAGCTGGAAGATCTTGAAGAAAAGGTCCGGGTGACAAAACAACTCATTCGTGACAAGGAAGCCTCCATCGCCCGCTCCCAAGATGAAGCAGAGAGCCTCAAAGCCGAACTGAAGACCGATCTGGCAGAAATACGTGCCCTGAACAAGCAGTTAGTGACGGGCAAGGATGAAGATGACAAAGCCGAGATCGCCGAGGTGGACCGTGTCCGTGCTGACGCCCTCCAAGCCTTCGAGGCATTTCTTCAGTAGCTCGTTTATGTAAACTGGCATCTGCTTGTAACAGTTTTGAACCTCTAAAGTCGATGACTATGCATCGGCTGTATACTTCTATTGGCCGATTTCATGTATCGGCCCCCATATCTCACTGTCCATCATCCCACGTGCTTGGGAAATATATAATAATAAATTTTTTTTATTGGCTGATTTCGTGTATCGGCTCCCATATCTCACTGTCCATCATCCCACATGCTTGGGAAATATTTCTTGAGATGCTGACCGTTGACAGCCACTGGGAATTTCACGCCATCCAGCTCCTCCAGCATGTACGCGTTCCCTCTTAAAACTTGATCTACCCTGTATGGCCCGTGCCAATTTGGAGACCATTTACCATATGCTGCATCCTTAGTCCCTAATGGCAACACCGCTTCCCATACCAGATCGCCAACATGGAACTCCTTAGGCCTCACCTTCTTGTTGTATGCACGAGCTACTTTGGCCTTGTTCTCTTTGATTTTCTCAAGCGACCACAGCCTAAGCTCAGTCAAATCTTCAACGCTGTCACTCATCAAGGCTGCATATTCTTCAGTCGTTAGATCATTCTGAAAAGTGACACGTCTCGATCCAGCCGTAATTTCCCAAGGCAATACGGCTTCTTGTCCATAGACTAGATGGTACGGCGAGGTTTTTATCGCTCCATGACATGACATGCGGTAAGCCCATAAAGCCTCTGACAAAACCTCGTGCCAACGCCTAGGGTGCTCATCGATTTTCCTCTTGATCAGCTTGATAAGGCTCTGGTTGGACGCTTCAGCTTGCCCATTTGCTTGAGCATAGTACGGAGATGATCGCATCAGCTTGATCCCTGTGTCCTCACAGAACTCTCTGAACTCGTGAGAAGTGAAGACCGAACCTCCATCGGTCGTGATAGTCTGGGGAATCCCAAACCTATGAATGACGTGTTCTTTCACAAAATCGACGACATCCTTTGAACTTACTGACTTCATAGGGACGGCTTCCACCCACTTGGTGAAATAATCCGTGATGGCCAAAATCCACATGTGGCCTTTGCTTGACGAAGGATTGATCTTGCCGATCATATCCATGCCCCAACCTCGGAATGGCCAAGGCTTGATGATGGGGTTCATTGCTGACGCGGGTACCATCTGAATTTTTCCAAATCTCTGACATGCTTGACACCCTTTGTAGTACTTAAAACAGTCCTCGAGCATGGTAGGCCAATAAAACCCTGATCGCCTGATCAACCACTTCATCTTGTGAGCCGATTGGTGAGTTCCACAAGAGCCTTCGTGTACCTCGTGTAGGAGCCGATTGGCCTCAGCTGTCCCCAGACATTTGAGCAATAACCCCTCTAGAGTCCTGTAAAACATGTCGTCCCCAATGAGCACATACTTCATGGCCTTGTATCTTATCCGTTTAGGTGCCCCCGAGCCGAATCCTTCAAGTAATTGAAGATATCGGCTCTCCAGTCGTCTGCGTCCAGGAATTGCACCTGAACATCGGCTCCCTCTGCCACGTCCTTGTAGCCTGAAGCCATTTGTGCAAGATCATTGGCCTCGGTATTCTGCGATCGTGGGATCCAGGTGAAGTTTATGTATCGGAACTGTGCCATCAGCTCACGGCATTGCATCCATAATGGGAAGAGCGACTCGCTCTCACACTTGTATTCCTCCGTGAGTTGAGAAATCACCAGCTTGGAGTCTCCAAAAATTTCCACTGCTTCCGCTCCAGCTTCGATGAACAACTCCATTCCCTTGCGTATCGCCTCATACTCAGCGACGTTGTTGGTGCGAGGGGCTGATAACCTGATAGAGAAGGAAAATGTTGCCCCCCGGGGTGACACGAGTAGCATGCCGATGCCGCACCCATCGTCACAAACCGATCCGTCGAAGAACATAGCCGACGCTCGTATAGACAGTGCTGCTATATTGGTGTTGATCCTTTCAGCGATAAGGTCGGCCAATGCCTGCCCCTTAACTGCTTTCGTGGGTTGATACCGGATGTCAAACTCCGATAATGCAAACATCCATTTGCCCAGTCGGCCTTTCAACATAGGAGCCGACAGCATGTGCTTTATAACGTCTGATTTGCAGACGATGACAATCTCTGCTGATAGCAAAATGTGGCGCAGCTTGGTGCAGGTGAAAAACAGGCAGAGGCACAACTTGTCGATCTCAGAATACCTTGTCTCTGCATCCAGCATCCTTCTGCTGATGTAAAATACCACTCGCTCCAGCCCGTCATAAACTTGCACCACCACTGAGGCGATGGACGTGTCCGCTACTGACAAGTAAATGTAGAATGGCCTGTCCGGCTGGGGCGGGACTAAAACCGGCGGCTTCGTCAGATATTCTTTGATCTCGTCGAAGGCTCGTTGTTGTTCTGCCCCCCAGCTGAACTCTTCATCAGATTTAATCTTTACAAGTCCCATGAACGGCTCTATCCTTCCTGACAGATTGGAGATGAATCTTCTGACGAAGTTGATCTTGACGATGAGAGACTGCAGTTCTTTCTTCGTGGTAGGTGGCTTCATTGTTCGCACTGCCTCCTGACTTTTCAGGCCGATCTCGATTCCTCGTTCATGGACCAAGAAGCCCAAGAACTGACCGGCCGTCACACCGAAGGCACACTTCTTTGGATTCATCCGTAGCCCGAATCTCCTTGTTCGGTCCAGGACGTGTCGCAGGTCATCCAAGTGTCCTTGTACTGAAGTTGACTTGACCACCACGTCGTCGATATAAATTTCCACCAGCTTGCCGATCAGATCATGGAAGATGTAATTCATGGCTCTTTGGTATGTGGCGCCGGCATTCTTTAGTCCAAACGTCATGACTACATATTCAAACAACCCCACCGAACCTGGGACTCTGAATGCAGTCTTGTGTATATCTTCCGAAGCCATAAAAATTTGGTTGTAACCGGCATTGCCATCCATGAAGCTCAAGATTTTATGACCAGCAGCTGCGTTGATTAACGTCTCTGCTACTGGCATTGGATATTCATCCTTTGGAGTGGCTCTATTGAGATCCCGAAAATCTATGGCAACACGCCAGCGGCCATCCTTTTTCTCTACAGGTACGATGCTAGAAATCCACTCAGCATACCTGCATGGCCTGATTAAATCGGCTGCCAACATTTTCTCGATCTCCTTCTTGACTTCTTTCAGAATTTCGGCCTTCATCTGTCGCGCCCGCTGCTGGAATGGCTGAAACCCTTTTTTAAGCGGGAGCCGATGCTCAATGATGCTCCTGTCTAACCCAGGCATCTCTGTATAGTCCCAGGCGAAGCAGTCTGGATATTTTTTCAACAGGGCTATCATCGGACCCCGCAGACTCGGATCCAACTTTTTGGTGATAAATGTTGGTCGTGGCTTATCCCCAGGACCAATGTCGATTTCTTCTAGTTCATCAGCAGATGTAAATCCATACCCTAGCTTTCCGTCACCTGTCAAATCGATGCTAAGCACAGGGCAAACAGTAGGTGAAGTTAACAAAAATAACTTGGGCCGATTGCCTGAATCGGCCTCCTTTTTGATTGTATTAGTCAAGGACGGTTTACACCTTATGGTTTTACGACGGCTGGGAATCTCCCTGCTACGACTGCATGATCTGCTCGTCGTAAGATTGCTGCTTTTTGTTTTTTGTGGCCGATCACAGGGATCGGCCGTACCACGTACCGTCGTGGACTTTGCTACTCTGTCAGGCCGGTGGATAAGACCAGCCTCACCCCGTTTTTTGTAGCCTCAATGCGTTCACAGCCGTCTAGACTGATTCCAGAGATCGTCTCTTGGTCTTCTGCTTCCCAGACGTTCATGCCAGCAATGGAGACCTCGACGGAATCGTCTGCATGAATGACCTCCACCTCGTCTCCATCCCACTGTATTAGGCACTGGTGCATCGTGGATGGGATGCAGCAGTTAGCATGAATCCAATCTCTCCCTAACAAGACAGCGTAGGTGCTTTTGCTGTCCATGACGAAGAATGACGTAGGGATGGTTTTTCTGCCCACGGTCAGGTCCACGTTCAGTACGCCTTGCGTTTCTGAAGTCTGGCCGTTGAAGTCGCTTAAAGTGACGTTGGTTTTGATCAGATCTGTAGTGGAGCGTCCCAAACGCCGTAGCATGGAGTATGGCATTATGTTGACTGCCGCTCCGGTGTCCACTAACATCTTGCTGACAGGTTGCCCATTGATGTAACCTCGTAGGTACAGGGCTTTCAGATGTTTGTAACCCTTTTCACGTGGCTTCTCAAAGATAACTGGCCGTGGGCCGCAGTCGAACTGTGCCACTGGTAGCTCGTTGGTTCTTGGCGCGCAGAACTCTGACGGAAGTATGAATACCATGTTTGTGCCAGCCGATGTCTTTGCATCGGCTTTTACCGGTTTGGGGCGCCACTCTTTCTTTTTCGGGTGATCTTCCGTTTTCAAGGTCTACCTAATTTTAACGGCCAGATCGGGCCGTGCTTTCTTTAGAGCATGGAGATACTGCGCTTCGGCTTCCTCCAAGTTACGCAGCCGCTGCACTCTACGCTTTTGGGTGTGTCTGAGTCCGTCGGGACACCACCTTGGACGGTGATACCTGTCTTTCTCTTTGTCATCCATTGGCTCCTTGAGACCTTGTGCTCGAGACGACTCCCTGCGTCGGCTCTGAGGTGGGAGAGGCCCTAGGCGCTTAAACACTGACACTGGCTCCGTGTCCTCCTTCTGCTGTCCGCATTCCGGGCAGTTATCGATCGTAGGTACTCGGCTCATTCCCGCGTCCCAGCAATACTTGAAGAACGGACAATCCCAATGTTTGTCTGCGCCTTCCTTTTCTTTTGACGGTCCCCTAGCGAGGTGCTCATATCCTTCATCTTCGCGCCGGCGATGTTGGTCATACTGACGCTCATACTTGTTAAGGAGATGCGTGGAATGTGGTTTCTGATATCGCACTCCTTTCACTTGTTCCTCAGTTAAGTACCGCCTGTCGTCGTAGCTGGGCCGGTCGCATGGACCAGCCTCCTCTCTTACTCTGCCGTGAGAGCGACCGCCTTCCTCCCTGTACGTGCCATGGTGGTACCCTGTTCCTGCCATGTTGACATCGAACGAGAAGTCCAACTGGCGCCTCGTGGAGTGGCTGTGTTCTACCATGTTGACGCCGGGGAACGGGTTGGTGTCTACTTTCATGGCGAATTGCCCCAGGATGAGACGGCCCTGCTCTATCGCTGTTTGGATCTGGCGACGTAGCTCTTTGCAGTCATCGGTGGTGTGGGTGAACGAGTGATGCCACTTGCAGTACGGTCTTCCGTTCATCTCTTGAGCCGTAGGGATTTTGTGGCCTTCAGGTAACTTCAGCTGCTTTTCTTTCAGCAGTAAATCGAATATTTGCTCAGCTTTGCTCACATCGAAGTCGAACCCTTTTGCAGGCCCTTGCTGTTTCACCCATTTGCAGGATACGGGATCTGCCCCCCGAGCCCATTCAGCCACGGCCACCTCCTGGTCTTGCGTGGGGTCTTCTTCTTCTGTATCGATCAGGCCTATCGGACGTTTGAACTTGTCCTGGTACAACTCAGGGTGGCGCTGCTCATACATCGTCAGCTTCTGGGCCATGTGCGCCAACGAGTTGTACTCTACTTGGAAAGCCAGATCTTTGATAGGTGCTGCGAGACCCAACGCTGCCAGCTCGACTGCTTCCTTCTCAGTTAACCGAGCTGAGTAACATCGGTTCTTGACAGTCCTGAAGCGTTGGATGTACTCGGCTACCGTTTCTCCTCGCTTTTGCCGCACCTGTGCTAGATCTGCAATGCCAGCCTCGGTAGCTTCTGAATGGTACTGGATGTGGAACTGCTCTTCCAGTTGCTTCCAGGTCTGGATCGAATCAGGTGGCAGTGAAGTGTACCACCCAAAAGCTGGTCCTGTCAAAGATTGCACAAAGAACCTTACGCGCAACTGATCTGATGCTGATATCATGCCTAACTGTGCCAGGTATCGGCTCACGTGCTCAATCGAACTCGACCCTTCTGACCCGCTAAATCTCGAGAACTCAGGGAGCCGATACTTGGGTGGCTGCGGGATCAGGTCAAACTCGTTGGGATACGGCTTTGAATAGCCGATTGTCCTTCTCTTCGGCACGAAGCCGAACTGGTCTCTCAAGATGGTACGGATTTGTTCCGTTGTTTGGGCTGCAGGGGCTAGATTCTCATGACTCGTTCCAGTGGCATACTTGGCTAGCCACGCCTGTTTGTCGGCGTCCATCCCAGAGATTCCTGCTCCAGAAACACCTGCTCCCGAAGCCCCTGCTCCAGAAACTCCTGCCCCAGCAATCCCTGCGGTTGCGATCTGGTTCGTGCGCGTCAAGCTGTTGCAGTCCGGCACGTAGGTGCACACATATCCATGTGGGATCTCCTTAGGTGGTTCAAACAGGAATTGGCAATCGCCAGGGTCGCCTCCGACCTTGTAGACGACGTACGCCGGTGCCCCTGGTGGCTCTGGAGCTGCAAGTGTGAATGGCAGCGGTGGCCTGGCCTGGAGCGGTCTTTCTCCCTGGTGAGTCCCCAGAGTAGGCCCCGACGGAGAGTACTGATGTTTCATGATCTCCTGAACTACGCGAACTGCGATCCGCTCGAAAGCGTTTACCAAGGTCTCAGAATGGCGGTGAAGAGAATGAGCCACCATGTAGTTGACTTCCTGGCGCAGAGCTCTGGTGCGCTCCTCTGAAGGAACAGACAGATCCACCTCATCAAGAGCACCCTCGGGTGAGAACCCTTTCCACCTGATGCCATGCTTACGAGTCCTCTCAAAAGAGCCGATGAGATCGGCTTCGAAGAGAGCTTTGACGTCATCATACTTCGCCTTGTGCTCCTCAGGCAGCTCATCGTACGTGACCGGTCGGTTGTCCATCGCAGCGTCGGATGTTGATGTAGACGTTGTTTAAGTGTCCCACCAGGCGTGCCAGAATGTGTTGCCTACCAAAACCCACCGGCGAGCAGCGACGGGCAACACGAAGAGCCAGGAGGCTCCCAGAACTGCTGGTGGGCCCTGGTCCCTCGGGCAACGGCCCGCAAAACTCCGGCACACGTCCTGGCTTGGTTCGAGGGCGTGCCACCTGACCTATACCTGGTCAGGAAGGTGAAGGATTGCTTCGATTGGTTTCCTGCATGGTAAACAAGTATACGTAAAATTCGAGCCGTGACCGGCTCCCAGGTTTCCCTGTGAATCGGCTCCCAGAGTCGATTATCCCATGGTTCTGCATTAGATCTATTATAACATGGGGTTTTGCTTCATCAATACAAGTTAAATCGATCTACGACAGTTTAATGTTTTCACTACATGACTGGAACATCCTACACGTAATTGAGCCTGGTAGATACAAAAGATAATAGAAAACTAATCCTAGAGAAGGCCTAAAAACCAACGTAACGTCAATTCCCGGAACACCCCCTCTTGGATTGGTAAACCATATCTTACATACTACTGGATCGTTCAACCCGTTTGCAAGGCCTGATCATGTGGATATCAAACTAAACCTTGGAGAACAAGGCACAACTATAACAAACCAAATCGACTTAAATAAAGATCAAGCAAGATGCCACCCTTACACCCGGGAAAAGGTGCAACGGCGGCGAGATAGCTAGAGGTAGCATAACTAAACAATCATAGCGAAAAGTACTGATGCTAACCCAAACAAATCTATGATAATAGTGTTACTCGCCATCAACAAGGCTTCAGTACGAGTAACACCAGATAACGCATAAGTAGATACTGCCTAGATCGCAAGATGCGATCTAGGCAGCATGGCACTTACCCGAGAAAAACCCTAGAAACAAGGGGTGGCGATGCGCCGAGATTGTGTTTGTTGTGAACGTGATTGTCCTCCTTTTCTCGATAACCTTAGGTACATATTTATAGTCCGGAGACTTTCTGTCTTTGGAATAACTCTACAACTCTATCTCTTACCTAAATCTAAACGGAATCTATTACAATATAAGATACACGGGCAATTTAGCCCAAATCAACACACGAGGCCGATTCAACAACACGTTGCATATACGTATCTTCTAAGCCCATCTTGATCACGGCCCAACTCCTCCTTTGGCCAAAATATGGCGATAACAAAACTATGCCATGGGAAATCCTAGTAGATGAAACCTTAGTAGAAATTTCCTAAGTTAAGATTCCTACTACTATCATGCTTAGCTTAGCTAATAGAAAACAAGGGTGGAATATATATTCATACTAAGGAGTATTTCTAAGTCTGTGGACTTGTGTTTTGTTAATAAAACAACTAAGTGAATGAATCACCTGGGTGGAATGGAAGGAATGGTTTTTGTTGAGTGGTTATGCAAGTCCAGTATGCTGGGGAAAACTTGGGCATCACCAAGTCCAGTATACTGGGGAAAACTTGATATCTCACTTGTGGATGGCCACCCAGGAACAAAGAGATTTGAGATGTCAAATGTTGAGAAGCTTCAAGTGCAGCCACTTGGCATTATGGGCTCTGCCTGGATCATATAGGTTGCAATAACTTAGCCAAATGGACAGTTGGTGGTAGGGGTTTGATAGGTTGGAACGCGTCCATTCTGGTCTAAGGGAAGGCTTCTGAAAGATCTTGTCTTGGTGAAACCAATTCTTGTGGGGAAAGTGCACCACCTCTGCAGAGTGTAAAATCTAAGTACTTAGACATGTCCCTGGCAAAGGACAATTTGAGCATCAAGACATGGAAGCTATCAAGAATCTCCTCATCCCAATTTCTAAGTTAAAAACTTGTGGTTGAACAAGGGTTGAAAGGATCACCAATTTCTATTGGGGGATGCCTTGGGAATGATTTTGTCAAACAAAAACTTAGTGTTTTCAAATGATAAGGAAAATCTATTTTGAGCAAAGCAAGCCTAAGCTCCACTTAGACAAATGCATATAGATGATAGACTCCACTATACTACCATAGTATCACTTGCCAATACAATTCAAATGTATTGACCCTTGTGGCTGTAACTTGTTATGTTGCGGGTTTGTTTGATATTAGTGAAGTTTATTGATTAGGATTACAAGTCTACAACCAACATGTCTGCCTGTGGCACTTTGAAGATGAAGGACCCCATGCTATTGTTATATTCTGCTGCATTGTAATGAGATAGCCAAATGAGCTATGTAAGATGTAATAAATTATTTTATTCCTGGTTATAAAGTTGTATCATGACCTTTGTATCTTGATATTACATCTTAACTGTGGATGCTAGCTCTTGATCCAGGGACTAGCATTGTAAACACAGGGATCTCTACCTTATTAAAGGTTGGGAACCTTATAGCGCTGCTGTTCAGATTCGGTTTCTACACCCGATTCCGTGACCCCTAGTCCTGCAACATCAAGCAAATACTCATAATTACATCATGCACATGTGTTCTGAGCTCAACTTTACGCACATAGCTAGTCACACAATGGAAATCAAAACCCAAATAAAATCCAAATATGCATTTCACATATTATAAATTTCGAACCACTTAGTAAATACAAAGTCATTACGACATGTACCATATAGGTACAATAGAAATTAACAACACTACCTCACTTATTTAGCTACATCCTGCTCTCGGATTACAATACACAATACCAGTTACTCATAATAAATAACCTATGTCTTTAGTATCCGCGATGCCCATCATACATGCCTGAAGTCCAACCGTGATGACGTAACGTCCGTCGCACAGTTTGTGGAACAAATGGACTTCCAGAAGGAACATACTAAGTATCTGAAGTATCAGGACTTGAGTCATTACTCAGCCTGAGTGCATTGACTCCATCCAGCTCAGCTAAAAAGTCTTCAGAAACCTGTTCAACATTATCACTCACTTGCATCTCCTGAGCTTCATTCCTAGAGTTGTCAACAGAATATGCAGATTCTGCTGCTCCCTATGTGCTCTGTTGGGCAAGATAATTAAACAATGGATAGTGTATATTCCCTGGGTTTTGAGAAGGTGTTGATGATTCAAACACTCTCTCCTCATGATCTTCTTCCTCATCCTGACTTTCTTTGGATATGGTAGCCCTACTACTATCATTAGGATTGATTCTCATACCCATCTAGCTAGATTGTCCAACATCTCTGTCAGATCCATCCACTAACATTTGATTCCCTCGGGATCCCTTAGGTGATCCCATCCTCCAACCATCAGAATTCTCAATAGGATTTTCTCAATCAGATCCTTCCCCAGAAACCTGTGGTACATGATACCTCATATCTAAAGTAGGATCATAGGCAGGTTCTGGTCTGGGTGAATAAGGATATGGTGTAAAAGATTCGGGATCTATGGGTATATCCTTAAAGATTGGTTTTGCACTTCTCCTTGCTTCTTTCTCCAACTGGAGTGCTAACTGTTTCCTTATTTATGGATCAGTTAGATCCTCTAACATGTCATTTTTTATCTTCAACTATAACTTGATGTGTCTTATAAAAAGATGCCCCAAGTGGTCGACATTGGCGTGGGAATGGTCACGGTAGATGCTGCAATCGGCAGCGAGTAGTAGAACGAGGGGCAAGGGCGGCCAGCCATCTGCGGTGCGAGATGAGGGCAAAAACACAGGGTTTTACCCAGGTTCGGCCCCCCGGAGGGTAAAGACCTACTCCTGCTAGATTGTATTATGGAGGTGTTACAATGGGCGAGCTCGGCGGCTAGGCGGCGAGTCGCTTGGGTGTATGAGGGAACGTGTCTCTACTCACCCCGTAGGGAGGTTTATATAGGCTCACCTCCCCTAGGGTTTACATATCTCAACCGATTCAGTTTACAACTTCGGTAATCGTTCAACCTAGTCCGACTGGGTACTCGCCTGGGCCTTCAACTTCTAGTCGCTTGGTACCTTGCTGGGTTTTGATCCACTCGCCGTTCTGCAGGCCCACTCGCCAGCCCTTGGGCCAGTCGGAAACGTCCTGCTGAGTATACCCCAGTAGGCGTATCCCCATCAGTAGTCCCCGAGGCCGTCGTCGATTAGGCGTAAGTGGCTGCTGGCAGTCGGAGTATACGGCTTCAAAGTAGGCATCCAGTCGAATCGTCGACGGCCTCCTGTATGAAGGAGGAAATCCGGCGAACCGAGTCGCGTCTTGAGCGAGTCAAGCCAACGGGACGTGGCCGCGGCGAGTGACCTAGCGAGCCGAGTGGCTGGAGTTGGACCGTCAGGCGTGGTCAAACTAGCCGTTAAGGTAACTCAACGGTAACTTTTGGTGTAATCATCGCGCGGTAACGGCCCCCTGATTTGGCGGGTAACTCCCGCTATATAAGAGGAATGGCAGGCAATCGTAGAGCCAACTGACCACCACTTCTTCCGAGTGCACGCATTCTCTTTCCTTTGCTCCTTGATCCAATCGACCCGAAATCCTCCGACCTCCAACCAACCCCTCGGCTATGGCCCTTCTCACCGAACCATGGGGCAGGTCCAAGTGCACGAGGGCGCAGCTGGCCTCTTTCGAGGAGGCCGGAATCCTGCGAGCCGGCTGTTGGCGTATCCCCGCAGCCGGAGAAACGACCCCAAACCCGCGAGAGAGGGAGTTCGTCTGTTTCACCAGTCATCTCGAGCGGGGGTTAGGGTTTCCCACGTCTTTGTTCTTCCGGCGTTTTTGCGCCTACTACGGGATCCAGCCCTCAGATCTGGGTCCCCACAGCATCGAGCAGCTCGCCATCTTCGTGGCGTTCTGCGAGTGCTACTTGGGCTGCCGGCCCTACTTTCCCTTGTGGCAAGATCTGTTCCACGGATGGATCAGCCGCGAGGAGGCAGGCGGCCCAATGCTAGCCGCGGGCGGCCTGACGTTCCAGCTCAAGTCCAAAGCTTCCTTCTTCGATCTGATGCTGCCCGCCAAAGCAGCGAGCGACTGGAAGAAGTCATGGTTCTACGTGACCGAGGCGACTCCGGAGGACGAGGCGGCGATCCCGCGGTACTCGGCCAACCGTTCCGAGCCGCGCCATCTCCAGGTCGGCAAGCTCCCCGACGACCAGCGGATGGTCGTCGACGAGATGCTCCAGGCCATCCGTGGTCTGAAGAAGAAAGGGCTCCAGACGATAAACTTGTACAATTGTTGGCTTGGGCGGCGGCTCGTTCCGCTCGCCCAACGCGACCATTACATGTATCAGTACACGGGCCGGGGAGACTCGACGAAAGCCTGCCTCGACGAGTGGAAGCTGGAGGACTATCTCCCAGCGTTGAAGAAGATCACCCAGGCGGTGTACGTGGATGCACAGGCCGGGGTCCCCCCCTACACCGCGAAGCGTCCGGCTCCAACGGTAATTTCTTTATCTTGTTCGCAGTCGCAGCGTATGCAGTCGCGGTAATTCTAACTCTGTTTCGTATTCATCGCAGCTGTTCCAAGTGCTGGAAGGGTGGCTCCCACCTGCCGATGACGAGAGCCCGGGGCCATCCGCCCAGGACACAAGCGAATCGCCACCTGCGAAGGGCAACGAGGACGACGAGGACGAGTCCGAAGAGGAAATCGCCCCGCTGGTCCGAAAGACCCGCGGGCAACGTCAGCGCGAAATCGAAGCGAGCAGGAGCCTCGAGCGTCATGATGATGACGACGAGCTCCCAGAAACCACCTCGCGCCGCCAGGCCACTCCTTCGAAGAAGAAGAAGAAGGAAAAGGAAGCGAGGGCCCCTCCGACGAGGAAAACGAAGCCGCCAAAGATGGCCTCGCCGCCGCACTCGACGAGCAGCTCTGATGCTCACAGCTCGGCCGATGACGGTGCGGCCCCGGCGACAACCGCGCTAGATGCGCCGTCTGTGGAAGCACCGCTGGCCTCGATGCCCCCGCCATTCGCGCCAGTCTCTGGGCTAGGGAAGGCTCCAGCCGCGGCGACTTCGCCTCACAAGGAGGTTCCGATTGGGGCGGCTTCGCCCCGCAAGGAGGCTCCGGCCGTAGCGGCTTCAGTTCGTGAGGAAGCCCTTGCCGAAGGTATCCCAGAGGCGCCAGCCGCAGCCTCGACAACGAAGAAGCCGTCCGTGTCCTGGGCACGCGACGTCCTGGAACTAGGGCTCAGTCGCCAACTGGGCCCCGAGCTAGAAAAACCGGCCGGCCTTCGCACAGGGCTACGCTTCATCCCGGTCGCCAAGTGAGTGCATTCGGCCTTCTCTATTTTCCATAGCTGTTTCGATTGTCTTTACTGATTCGACTGATGTGCAGGACCGGAGTGAAAAGGATGGGCCACCCGACCGTGGCCCAGGTACCCTCCACCGCTAGCGGGGAGGATCCTTCCCGTAAGAGGAAGGCGGACGAGGTCGTTACCCCGGCGGATGGCAGTAAGAAGGCCAAGGGCGACGACATCGTCACTGTCTCTGACGACACGGCGGTCGCGCCGGCCGGCCCCGCGGTGGAGGCAGCCGCGTTTACGAAGGAGGGCGTTTCCTTGCCTGGAACGGCGGAGGCGACTTCCTTTGGAGTGGGTGCCTCTATCGCCACCTTCCCTCGCTTCGTGACCAAGGCGGCCGCGGCGAGCGGGGCTGCATCCCCGAGCCTCGCTCCAGGGACCGTCGATGCTGAAGTCGACCAGCGTCGTGGGCACACGCCAGCGTTACTCGCATCCGTGGACGCGATGCAACTTCATGGCATGCTTGGCGCAGCCATCCAGGTATATCCAGTCCCCGAGGATCAGGTCGGTGTTTTGCAGCGGCTTGATTCTTATTATTTTCTCGTCTTTTACTTTCTTATCCAGTCCCCGAGTGCGCACGCGCTAAATTTTAGCGGGGTGGGCACTTGGGAATTTCTTGATTGCCAGTCCCCGAGTGCGCACTCGCTGAATTTCAGCGGGTGGGCACTTAGGAGGTTCGTTTTTACTGACTTTTTTGATGATGTGCAGGGTCTGCAGCTCGAGTCGGCGGACCGACTGGCCGCGCAACAGCGTGCTGAGAAGGAGCTGACCACCATCCAGGAGGCGAACAAAGAGCTTCAGGCTGTTGCTGCGAAGGCAGAAGAAACTCGCCAGGAGCTTGTCCCTGCTGGTGAGTTGGAAGCGGCGCGATCTGCTCTGGGCGCTGCTGAACAGCGGGTCGCTGACCTCGAGCGCGAGCTGCGGGAGGCGAGGGAAGAAGCTAGCTCAGCGGACGGGCGGGCTAAGGCCGCCAGTGCAGCCGCGGAGGAAGATCGCAAGGTGTCGGAAGTCCTTATTGCTGGGCTTCAGGACGACCACACGTCGCTTCAGTGCTTCATCACGGGGCTCGCCCGCCCGTTGCTTGGTGAGTGCATCTTCCCTTTCCGTTAGTTGGGGTTTTTGTGGTGTCCGTCGCACTCATCATTGTCTCCTTCTCGCAGGTCGCGTTAATGGTAGCCAAGAAGAGGCGAGCTCACTCGACGCGAGGCAGTGCGTAAGCATGCTCGTCGACTCGGCTACGCTATCGGCGACGTGCATCCGCGCCTACCTTCAAGAAATGTCGCCCACGGAGGTTATTCCCAGCGACCTCGTTGAGGTGTGGGAGTATTTGGAGAAGGCGCCCGCGGTTGTTGAGTTCATGACGCGGTCGGCGTTTCGGCGTGGAGCGTCGACAGCGCTGAGCCTTGGGCTCGCCCACTTCCCCGAGGATTTCGACCTCGACGATGTGACGAGTGGGTATCCCTCGTCGACTGGCGCGGTGGACCTGTCCGAGGTTCTCAAGTTGCAGGAGCGTGCCGCCGCGTACTCGGAGCGTGTCTGGGCGATGGGCGACCTCCTTCCCTACCAGGAAACGGTCGTCGCGCCGAACGACCCCGAGCCGCCGCATCGTGACTTCAAGGTCGAGCAACCTTTTCGCTCGGCGATGGCGGGTGAGCTGACGACGTATCCGTCAAACCCGTACACCGCGTTCATCCGTAGGCGCCGGGATTCTGGCGAGTCGTCGTCGAAGCCTGCAGAATAGGGTAGTTTGCCTGGATGTGTTAGCAGCAGTTCTGCCACGCGGGCATAATTTGTAATATAAGACAATGCAATATGCGATTGAATGGGACGTCGTGTCCATTTTGCTATTCGTTTGTGTGTTTTGGATTGATTTTGGACGAGTCCCCGAGCGCGTCCGCCCTTTTGTGGGGTTCACCTCGTATATGATGTTTGTTATTATCATGTGTTTTGTTAGTTTAGTCGACTCGCCCGAGCTCGGAGAGCCAGTCGCAAGGCGACTCCCTTGAGTGCTCTGTACTTTGCCGTTTTCCCGTACGCGAACGGGGTCGGGTGGCCGAGTCCCCGAGCGTGGTACTTGGTAGTTCTAGGCGCGACTCGAGGGTGGTTGAGGACTTAGCGCGTTAGTGTGAGCGCGTCACTCCTGCCTGGCCCGGAGGGTCAGTCGCGTGGCGAGTCCCGGGAGTGCTCTCTTACTTGGCGTTTTCCCTGACCGATCGCGACGAACTGGTATTCAGTCCCCGAGCGTGGTACTTAGCCGTTCGAGTCGCTATGCCGAGGATGCGGAGGACCAAGGTCGCTGTGAGAAGCGAGGGCAGTTGTCTTGGTTCATAAAACCAGTCGAGCTGGGCGACTCCAATGGGGCTCCGGATTGGCGTTTTTCGTGGACGACGCAAGACCTGAAATGATTCAGTGCTCTTGCATCGCACTACTTAGCCGTGCCGATCGCTGTACCAAAGGTTGACTTCTGCATTTTAGCATGACGCTGTTTTTACGAGTGCGAGTGGCACAAGGCATGGAGAGTAGACGCCATTGGCGGTAACTGTTTCTTTTATTTCATAGCGACTGGAGAGTACATGTGTGGGGTTCTAGGAGTAGAACTTCCGGAGGAGATTTACATTCCATGGTCGCTGGACGTCGAGTTTGCCGTCCCCGCGGACGTCGATGAGGTAGTAAGCGTCGTTGCCGAGTACGCGCCCGATGGCGAATGGGCCTTCCCACGGAGGGGAGAGCTTGTGCATGCCCTTCTTGTCCTGGATGAGGCGTAACACCAGGTCGCCTTCCTGGAAAGTGCGGGTTTTCACCCGTCGGCTGTGGTAGCGGCGGAGTCCTTGCTGGTAGATGGCGGTGCGTGACCGAGCGAGGTCGCGTGCTTCGTCGAGCTGGTCGAGCCCGTCTTGGCGGGCCAGTTCGTTTGCGGCCTCCGTATAATGGACGACCCGCGGAGAGTCGTGTTCGAGGTTGGTCGGCATGACTGCTTCGGCGCCGTAGACCATGAAGAAGGGAGTGAATCCCGTTGATCTGTTAACCGAGGTGCGGATTCCCCAGACGACGGAGGGCAACTCTTCGACCCAGCATCCAGCGGTGCGCTTGAGTGGTACTTGGAGTCGCGGCTTTAGGCCGTGGAGGATGCTTTGGTTGGCGCGTTCCTCCTGGCCGTTGGATTCCGGGTGGGCGACTGACGCGAGGTCAAGCCGGATGTGGTGCTCTTCGCAAAATTCGGCCATTGCTCCCTTGGCGAAGTTTGTGCCGTTGTCCGTGATGATACTGTTGGGGAACCCGTAGCGATATATGAGCTCGCGTAGGAATTTAGTGGCGGTCTTCCCGTCGCATTTCCGGACTGGCTTGGCCTCCACCCACTTGGTGAATTGGTCGACGGTGACTAGCAGGTGGGTGTAGCCGGAAGGGGCTTTCTTGAAGGGGCCCACCATGTCCATGCCCCATACGGCGAATGGCCAAGTGATGGGGATCGTTTTGAGCGCTGAGCTTGGTACGCGCGTCTGATTGGCGTGCTTCTGGCACCCGGCGCATCGCTGGACGATGTCGACGGCGTCGGCGTGTGCGGTGGGCCAGTAGAAGCCGTGTCGCATAGCCTTGGCGACCAGGGAGCGAGCGGCGGCGTGGTGGCCGCAGTCTCCTGAGTGAATGTCGTGGAGGATTTTGCGTCCTTCAGCCGGTTGGACGCAACGTTGGAACACACCGGTGACGCTGCGCTTGTGTAGCTCGCCGTCGATGATGGCGTAAGACTTGCATCGGCGAGCGATCATCCGAGCGTTTGTCTCGTCTGCTGGCAGAGTGCCGGTTTCCAGGTAGGCGATGTAGGGCTTGGTCCAGTCGTCTGGCTCGGTGATGAGTGCGACCAAGGCTGCCTCTGGTTGGAGTGGGACTCCGATGTCGATCTCCCTCGGGGGAGAGACTGACGGCTTGGAGATTGTGTCGAGGAACACACCGGCGGGTGGTGCGAGTCGAGCCGACCCGATGCGAGAGAGGGCGTCGGCCTCCTCGTTTTTTCGCCTGTCGATCCACTCGACAGAGTAGCCGGTGAAGTGGCCGCCCAACTTATCCACCTCTTGGCGGTACGCCGCCATGGTAGGGGAGATGGCGTCGCAGGTGCCGGCGACTTGTCCCGCAACGAGGTCGGAATCTCCGTAGCATCGGAGGCGATTGACGCTCATCTCCTTTGCGGCTCGCATGCCGTGGAGTAGGGCCTCGTATTCAGCCATGTTGTTGGTGCAGGGCGTGAATTCGAGGCGGAGGATGTAGCGGAGCTTGTCGCCCTTTGGTGAAGTCAGCACTATCCCCGCTCCTGCACCGTCCGCGTTCTTGGACCCGTCGAAGTGCAGGCTCCAGTAATGGAGGTACGGCAGCTTCTCTGGCTGCTGGGCCTCCTCCCAGTCGGCGATGAAGTCTGCCAGTGCCTGTGACTTAATCGCCCTTTGTGGCTCGTATTTAATGTTGTGGACGCCGATCTCGACGGCCCACTTGGCGACCCGCCCGGTCGCCTCGCGATTGCGGATGATGTCTTGTAGCGGCGCTGAGGAGACGACCGTGATCGGGTGCTCCTGGAAGTAGTGCGGCAGGCGCCGCTGAGCCCTGAAGACCGCGTATACTAGCTTTTGGTACTGTGGGTACCGCTGGCGCGATTCGGTGAGAACCTCGCTGATATAGTACACCGGCCGCTGAACCAGGCGCTCCTTTCCTTCCTCTGGTCGTTCGACGACCATTACAGCACTGACAACGCGCTCGGACGCCGCGACGTAAACCAGCATAGGTTCCTTGTCAGCGGGTGCGGCGAGTAGTGGTGCGGCGAGTAGCACCTTTTTGAGGTCGCGGAGCGCGTCGTCCGCCTCCTTGTCCCACTGGAAGGTGGGGTTCTTGCGCATCAGGCGGTATAGTGGCATTGCCTTTTCGCCTAGGCGGGGGATGAAGCGACTGAGAGCCGCTACTCGCCCGGCCAGCTTCTGGACGTCACGCAGGCACTCGGGTTTGCCGAGCCGGGCGATCGTGTCGATCTTTGTTGGGTTCGCCTCGATCCCTCGTTTGGAGACGACGTACCCCAGTAGTTGTCCGGCGGGTACACCGAAGGTGCACTTGCCTGGGTTGAGCTTTATCTTGTACCTCCGCAGATTGGCGAAGGTCTCTGCCAGGTCGGCGAGTAGGTCGCCTTGGCGAGCGGATTTCACGACCACGTCGTCGATGTAGACGTGGATGTTGCGGCCAATTTGGCTCGCGAGGCATTCTTGCATGCACCGCTGGTAGGTTGCCCCGGCGTTCTTGAGGCCGAAGGTCATGGCGGTGTAGCAGAAGGCCCCAAATGGCGTGATGAACGCCGTCTTCTCCTCGTCTTCGACAGCCATTTTGATCTGGTTGTACCCCGAGTAGGCATCGAGGAAACATAGCGACTCCGAGCCCGCGGTTGAATCGATTATCTGATCGATCCGCGGGAGGACGAACTGCTCCTTTGGGCAGGCGCTGTTCAGGTTTGTGTAGTCGATACACATTCTCCAGGTCCCGTTTTTCTTCTCGACCAGGACTGGGTTTGCCAGCCACTTGGAGTATTTGATTGGCCGAATGAAGCCGGCAGCGAGTAGGCGCTGCACTTCCTCGGCGATTGCTCGACGACGTTCTTCATTGAAGGGCCGTAGCGACTGCTTGACAGGTCGCACTTTGGGGTCGGCGTTTAATTTGTGCTCAGCGAGCTCCCTAGGGACACCGGGCATGTCGGAGGGTTTCCATGCGAAGATGTCCCTATTCTCACGAAGGAACTCGATGAGCGCGCCTTCCTATGCTGGGCTCATGCCCGTCCCGATCGTCACCGTCTGGCTGGGGTCGCCTGGGACCAGCTCGACGGTGCGGGTGTGCGTCGTGGCCTCAAAGGTTGAGGTATTTGTGCCCTCTGAGTTGGGCTTCTTGAGTATTGTGGGATCGTCATTGTTGACCCCGCTCGCGTATTTGGCGAGCTCGTCGGCGTGATTAGTTTCTGCCGCGATGACAGTGTCGGCGAGTTCGGCTCCTTTGGCCTCGCATTCGGCGGCCATGTCGGGGTCGCCGTTGATGGTGATGACGCCGCACGGCCCGGGGAGCTTCATCGCGTTGTACGCGTAGTGGGGCGCTGCCATGAATTTAGCAAACGCCTGGCGCCCCAGGACGCAGTGGTAAGGGCTGTCGAAGGGCACCAGCTCGAAGACGATCCGCTCGGTGCGGAAGTTTGCCGGACTACCGAAAGTGACTGGCAGCGTGACTTTGCCGATCGGATATGCCTTCCGACCGGGGACGATGCCGTGGAACGTGGTGTGGGTTGTCTCGATCATCGACTGCGGGAGCCGCAGCCGCCTGAAGGTGTCGAGGTAGAGGATGTTGATGGAGCTGCCGCCGTCCATCAGTGTCTTGGGGAGCCAGTAGTCGCCGACCTTGGGCTTGACCACCAGGGCGACTCGTCCTGGGTACTCGATGCGTGGCGAGTGGTCTTGCCGACTCCAGGTGATGGGCTGTTCCGACCAGTTCAGGAACTGGGGGACGTCTGTTTGGGCCACCGCGTTGACGGCGACGGCACGGGCGATGACCTTCTTCTCGCGCTTCGTATTGAAGCCTGTGAAGGTGTGGAGCGAGCCGGCTACTTTGCCGAATTTTCCGCCATTTGGCGGGTCGTTGTCGGTGTCCTTCCGCGCGTGCCGTGCCTTCTCGATTTCCCTGAGGGTGTGGCAGTCGGCGGTGGTGTGCGTTGCGGGCTTCCCTTCCCTGCTGTGGAACGCACATGGTTGGTTGAGGAGGGCCGCAGGATCGAATCTTGGCTTGTTCTTGTAATTGCCGCCGTCGCGCCGTTGCCCTCCGTCGCGGCGGTAGCTCTTGGGCTCGCGCTGTGCATGCCCAGCGTTGGCGACGAAGTCGACTCGCCCGTCGCTGCGGCGCTTGCCGGTGAGGCGGGTGCCGCTGTAGCGTAGGTCGGTTCGGCGTCCGCCGTCGTTGCCGCCCATGCGGCGTTGCCCCCCTGACTCGTCGTCGGTTTCCTGGTTTGGATCCTCCTCGGCGTACCGTTTGGCGATCTCGAGGAGGTCGGGGATGTTGTCGAGTGTGCGGGAGTGTCGTTTGAGCTTGGCGACTAAAGGTTCATAGCGGCACGAGGTCTTGAAGCAATGGATCGCGGTGTCCGGGTGGATGCCGACCGCGTTGTACCAGAGCTCTTGCCACCGTTGGACCCAGTTGCGGGTCGACTCGCGGGGTCCCTGGACTCATCGTTCCAGGTCCTCGATGGTGGTGGCGCGGGTGTAGGAGCACTCGAAGTGCCTGACGAAGGCGTCGCGCATTTCCTCCCAGGAGTCGATGCTGTCCTGGGGGAGCGTGTTGATCCACTGCCTGCACGTCCCCTCCATCATCAGTGGGAGGTAACGGGCGGCGAGTAGGTCAGTGTGACCCGCGATCCCCATTGCCATGAGGTACGTGTCGAGCCAGACTGCGGGGTCGTACGAGGAGTCGTATTTTTCTATCTCCTTTGGCGCCTTGAAGTTTGGCGGGTACTTCTCGCCTCGGATCATTGGTCCGAAGCACTTAGGCCCGAGTCGACTGAGCGACCCCATGGGCTCGCCATCGCGGCGATTAGTTAGGGTGTGCCGTAAGTCGTCGGGCTGGCGTGCGCGCCAGTTTTGGTTGTTGATGATGTGAGTGCGGGCGTCGATGGGTTGTCCGTTTGCGGCGACGAGGTTGGTCGCCGGCCTGGGATCGTTGGTGGAGAGCGCCGCGTTCGCAGGTCGGTGTTGGAGCTGCAGTGGCTCTGGTGGCGGGCAATTGAGGGTGTTTGCCGCTGCTGGGCGACCGCTGGAGGCCGCTCTGCTTCCCGAGGAACGCGAGTATACTCGACCTTGCGAGTCGGCGCCCGCTCTCTGCTGCTCCACGGCCTTCGCGAGCAAGGCCTTGACGTATTCGATCTGTAGGGCGCCGTTGCCGGTCGCCGTGATGCTGTCGACTGCTGCTCGGCCTGCCACGAGGTTGTCCATCGGGGTGGAGAACAGTGGAAGGCCGTTTGCGTCTCGCTCTCGTGAAGAGACAACTATCCGCGGCTGGTCCCTGGGAGGGGTGCGGTTGGGTGGTGGTGGCGCACCCATCGCCGTCGATCCTGGCGGGGGCCGGGCGCTTCCTCCTGGGGGCGCGTTCTCGCAAATTGCGCGCTCGGCTATGCGGGCCGGGTCGTTTTCGTCGTCGAAGTTCAGGGCACGCCCTTGAACGGTGGGGTTCAGACGTGACCTGATCCGCTGCTGGTGGTAGCGCGACAGCTCCTGCGCCGTTACCTGCTCAAGGCGAAATTTTTCGCGCTCGGCCTGCTCCTTGCGCACCGCCTCCGCCAGTTTCAGGCGGAGTTCCTCGACCTCCGTCGCCGTGGCATTAGGAGGGATTGGGGTGGAGAAAGGATCCTCCGGCGGATCGGTGCCGGTGGCCATGTAAGCCGCGGCGTGGCGACTGGTTCCATCGCAGGGATCGGCGGAGTTCTCTGACCCGGAATCGAATTTGAAGATCCCGAGGATGGAGGGGTCCTCGAAGTCTCCCGCGTTGGAGACCTGGGCGATGGAGCCCGCGGACGAGGCCGCGGTGATGGATCCGGCGAGTGATGCCGGGGTCGCCGAGTCGGCGTCGTCGGTGAGGGCCGCATCTTCTGCGGCCGCTGAATTCCCGGCCACGTTGCTCTGGGCCGAGTTGTACTCGGAGGCGAGGCGGTGGATCGTGCGGACCTGGCTCTCGGAGAGCCGATCGCGTGGCGGCGACTCGCGGATGCGAGCCGAGTCCTCCGAGACGATGATGTCGGTGAGGCCGACGAAGAGGCTGATCGTGCCGACTGGCAGGATCACGGTGTGCGTGACGGGTCGCGCCGCCGGGACGTAGCTGCTTGGCAAGATCTGGAGCATCTCGCCGATCGCTATCATGCGGCCGGTGGCGACCGTCTCGTTGATGGGCAGATTGGATCTCGCCGCAGAACACCGGCCAGACCGGCCAGGCCCCACGGTGGGCGCCACTGTCGTGGGAATGGTCACGGCAGATGCTGCAATCGGCAGCGAGTAGTAGAACGAGGGGCAAGGGCGGCCAGCCATCTGCGGTGCGAGATGAGGGCAAAGACACAGGGTTTTACCCAGGTTCGGCCCCCCGGAGGGTAAAGACCTACTCCTGCTAGATTGTATTATGGAGGTGTTACAATGGGCGAGCTCGGCGGCTAGGCGGCGAGTCGCTTGGGTGTATGAGGGAACGTGTCTCTACTCACCCCGTAGGGAGGTTTATATAGGCTCACCTCCCCTAGGGTTTACATATCTCAACCGATTCAGTTTACAACTTCGGTAATCGTTCAACCTAGTCCGACTGGGCCTATCTACTCGCCTGGGCCTTCAACTTCCAGTCGCTTGGTACCTTGCTGGGCTTTGATCCACTCGCCGTTCTGCAGGCCCACTCGCCAGCCCTTGGGCCAGTCGGAAACGTCCTGCTGAGTATACCCCAGTAGGCGTATCCCCATCAGACATCGATCCATAAACTTGGAAGCTAACTTAGGATGCTTCTTTACCAAGCTAAGATGATCCGGTACTGGCTCTGAGTCTATAGAATCATGAGGAATCACAGAAAAGGTGCTCCCTTATAACTCCTGGGATTTATGCTCCCGGATATTGGTTATCGCCTCCACAACAGCAACATTGTAGGCTGCTAAATGACTCCTACCTTCACCTATAGGTTGATCGTGATATAGTCCAAGATCTTCTAGAAATTGGATACTCACACAATACTTGGATAACATACGACCATCATAATAGGTTATGGTATTCACTGGGATTTTAGTTGGACAATTAAAAATCCTTAAGAGTTGACAAAGATGATCAGTGAATGATCCTTGGTAATCATCGAGAGTCTCCTCTTTCTTTACCAAAGTTTGTTTAGGAAACTTTGGTGCCATAACTCTATATAACAAAAATATTTTTATTAGTAATCAATAGTATATTGCATTATAACAAAGAATTATCGCACTAAAATATATAACAGAATATTCTCATTTGAATACCCAGTATACCTTTTTAGAGAATTCTTTATCATTGCTATAAACACCTACAGGTAATACCCTTTACTAGGTTTCCAATCTAAGGTCAAAGAAATTTGCTCTAATACCAACTAAGGTGACCCAACATACCAGTGCATGTGTAGTACACTATAGTCGTTGATATGACATTCCCAGAACACCGTTCCGTAAATATCACATCCCTCAGAGTGGTACAACAAAAACATTGCGGGTCCATATTACAAGCATACCCACATTATTATGATTACAATATCAGAAGTTCAAGAATTCAATATTACAGACCAAATATAAAATGTTTCAGCGGAAGGTTTAAAGTGACAACTTCAAATCCTAATTGAGCTCAAAAACTTATTATTATAGATTGTTCATGTTGCTCGGCTCAACTGGTTACTACTACTAGGGCAACTAATCTGACTCGTTGCCTCCCACACCATATCTGATCTTGTAGTCCACCCCTTCCACACTGCCCGACAGGTCAGGATCTTCATAGAAGACATCCTCTTGACATTCTTCTGCATACATTGGAGTATCTTCTGGATCCTCAGGGTATAAGTAGGGGATAAAAGGAAAGGGTGAGTAACAGCATTACCCAGCAAGTTCATTATATGCAAGGTGGGAAGTTTGATGATCTATCTACCACCTCGGACCATAAGTCCTTGGCACTATACAGTTTTCGTAAATCTTTCTTCAAAGATTGATTTTATTGTTAAAAACTATGTCCATCAGCTTTCAAAGGTTTACCAGAACTTTCATGGAGTTCCTTTCCTACCGCGTTCGTAGCTCCTTCCCAGAACAGGGAGTAACAAATTACAATTCTTACACTCTGCAGAGTTGCGTTACTTTACCCATGAGAGATCAACTCCTTGTTGCACAACCGGGTGTACTTTCCCGTCCACAATTCCATGATGTGGGGCCCAGTAGGTGATTCAAGCCAATCACTTCCCCCTTCGCGACCCCGCATGTCTCCTTGGTGTACACCATGCCCACCCATTGAATTACGGCAATGGTTACTACAGACCGTTAGATGCTAGAACTATCGTGGGACGTTGAGGGTTCCCACCATATGCTGCATATCCTCTATGAATTATCAATTAATGCATGCTTCGAGGATAACAACCACGACTTGCACATCCAGCTACATGAGAGAGGAAGACGATACAGCTGACTTCTCTGTCCCATTCCAAATCTCATGGTTAACGCATAATATACGGCGCTAGAATTACTGATGTCATGGGTTGTTAATTCCTAGGTGATTATACTCGTTGCAAATAGAAACCTAAGTTCTGTTGCTCCACTATATCATCACTTAGGATGATGTCAACAATTTATTTATTTGAAAAAATATATTTTCTTTTCTTGAAACATAGATGGTAACACACAATTTATAAATACTTCGGTAAAGACTCTTCAAAAGACATGAGCAAGCGATGAACTTGCCTTGTGATTGCAAGGTAGTGAAGTCGGATGCTTGCACTAGACCTTGAGCTTCTATGTCTACAAAACAGCATTATTGCCCGGTAAGGACAATATTTAAAGAAGCAAAGATGAACATGAATAGTAATGTAATGCATCATTTTTTATTTATTTTCTTTATGTGTTTTACCCAATATTTTAGTTCTGGAATATCTTTAGGAACTTAAGAATTTCCTTCTTAAGGAATAACCTTAATATTTTATAAATATTATTTTCAATTATTTATAATGTAATATATTATTTATAGATTTAAAAGCTAATTTTTATTTAATATTAACTCTAATATTAATTTACTTAATAATTCTTTTTAAGAATTAGCATATAAATTAAGAAGATTTTATTTGGTAATTTCAAATATTTATTTAATATTTTTCTAAAATACTATAATAATTAAGGATGATAAAAGTTATTTTTATTTTTATTTAGGTATTTTATTGATTTTTTATAAAATTCCATAAGGAATATATATTATAAAAATATTAACATAAATTTATATTATTAAAAATAGATTTCTTAATTTAATAAGGTAGTTTGAATTATTATAAACCTAAAAAATATATTATTTGTATTTTTAGGGAGTTTATTTTATTTACTAGAATTTATTAAATTCTAGGGGTATTTTGGTCTTTTGCTAAATTATTAAATTCTGGTTCTTTTAATATTTGGGCCAACCCCATTGGGCTATTTGGGCCAAACTTGGCCCAATTGGCCAGGTCAAAAACTCTCCCCGAAGAGGTACTGGCCCTATCGGCCCAGTACACCCCACTCTCTCTCTCTCTCTCTCTCTCTCTCTCTCTCTCTCGTTCACTCCTCTCCTTCTTCCTTGACCCTGTAGTGCCGCCGGAACCGCTGCCGTGCAATTACGGCCTCCGTGGTGTATGGCGAGGTGGTTGACCCCACCCTTTCATCTGGTCCATTTCGATTTGGCTCTAGGGAATTCCTTCGGCCAGGGTGGCTCCGTCCCGAACCCTAGGGTTTGGAATGCTACCAGTGATGCCTTCGCCGCTGCTCCCGTGGTGCTGTGAGGTGCTCCTGTGTTGCTGTGGGGGTGTTGTGCATCCTCGTGGACTGCTCTGGCCGCCGCCTCGGCTCGGTGCGGGTTGCAGCGCCCCCTTTGGTTTGCTCCCCGTGCCGCCGTGCGCTCATCGGCCCCTCTGCTTCCTCTTATAATCTACAGCAAGGACCACATGTGAGTTTGGTCTTGATCACCTCCATGCTTCTATCCTCTGTCTCCTTTGATTCATCTATGTGCCTCTAGTGGCCATCCCTATTTAGGGTTCATGACTTGATTACGGTTCATCCCTCTATTTTGGTTATATATGATGGATTGGATTGGTAGTGGTGCCTATTGAGGATTGTGATCAATTGCACTTTAGTGCTTACTGTCTTGATTTGATTATTGGATGCTATTGGTGATATGATGCTAGTGGTTCTATAGTGTTGCCTTTAATTGGTAATTGAGCTTGGTTAAGCTGATGGTATTACTGTGAAACCTGTTTGATTGTGTTGATGCTTAGTGTGTTCATCTACTGTTAGTACTCTAGTACTGACAGTAGCACTGTCAGTGGTTATTCTCTACATCAGTAGATGTTGGCATGTATGATCATCAATAGACTGAACTTAATCATTTGATTATTAATGATGCTCTGAAGATACAAAGATATTTTTGATGATTTCTGAGTGTAATCTCAGATGATATCAATGGCTTGCTACTTTCTTTATGGTAGCCTATTAATGGTTTTACTTGGCTAATAGAACCTGTTCCTATGACACCATTTAACTATGGCACACAAGCTATTGGTTTCTACAATTGGCTTGATTCTGTTGAGTTTATAATTGGATTAAAACAAGTTAAATGGAAATCAAGTTGTGTCCTATACTAATGTCCCTAATAGAAATGCTTAAGTATCATGGTTGTTCACTAGATCTTGCATCTTAATTGGCTAAGATGGTTGGTTTGCTCATAGCTTTATGTTGATTCAAAGAGTTTATGAAATCTGAGGTGTTACTCCATTAGGAGATGTGCCCATAATTTTATAAGTTATATGAAAACATGTGGGAATATATAAATTGTTTGTCACCTCCAGGATCTACGATGCTGGTCTGAGATCCTGGTGGATTTGGTAGAATTTACTTTTGGCCTTTATATTTCAAAATCCTCTATGATAGGTTAACCCCACTTGGGTGATTACTGAGAGGTTAACTATAAAACAACACATCATTTTATGTTTAGAAAAGATGAACAGATTATGTGAGTGTTTTATGATACTCACCACAACAGTTGATGATTGTGGTGGTTGTTGGTAGATCTGTGTAACATCCCAAAAATATTGAACTTGGATCATCAAACTCTAAGAATCAAAATTAGAGTTAACAAAAACTTTTCTAAATAAAGTTATGAATGCATGCATATGAGTATGCATTGAATTTGAAATTCTTTTGAACCACCTTGTTTGTGTGTTTCCTTGCTTGTAAAATGTTTCTTAGGTGAAATAAACATCATCTGAAACATTTCCCACACTTTTCCCAAATACAAGTAAATCAAAACAAATAAAATAAAGGAATGGTCATTTTGACCAATTTAACTCCCATGCCTACTTTGGCTGTCTCAAACTTTCAGAAACTAACAGAAACTTTTCTGGATCTTTGCACCCCTTGATTGTACTCATAACAAAGTATCAAGGCCCACTTTGTGATCATCCAGAAACTTTCAAATGCATAGTTTAAATGGCAATTCAAAATTGAATCTTTATCATATGAGAAGATCCCACTTTTTCAAAAACCACTCAAACAAGCTCAACTTTCAAAACCCAAGCATCTACAGACTCACCAGCACCAATCTAGCACACCCACCAAAAATCTTTTCAAAATTCAAAACTTGAATTCTTGCATCCATTTCATCAAACACTTTGCAGACACAAATCATCAAAATCTTAAACACTATTGTGAGCAGTGATTGAAGCCTAACTTGTCCCCTCTCTAGCTCACAACCATCTCAGTAGATCATCTAGCAAGTTAAACCCAGCACTAGCCTCACTGTAAACTGGGCAATGACATCAATGGTGAACAGCCGAAGCTCACCATGCCACCCTAGTGGAGACAACAAGCTAGGAGAAGAAACAAGCCTAGCAAACATGTCTGGAGGCAGCCCACCGTCCACCGCCACTCCCTGTCCATCGCTTGAACCTTTCCAACCACTGGACCACACGCACGGACCGCGCCCAGCTTGCCAGCAACCATGCCGAGCATGCGCTAGAGCGCCACGCTCGACCGAAGCCCACAGATCGCCGCCGCCCTCGCCGCGTGCATACACGATCACCACCGACCCAGGAGACCGCCAGACATCCCCGTTTGCCGTCCCATGCCGCACAGCCACCGCTCGCCGTCGAAGACGCCGCCTCTGCCGCGTAGAGCGTCGCGTATTCCAGACCAAAATGCACCGTCCCACGTCTCGCCATCGTATCGTTGAGCATCGCCAGGCAACACCGCACCGTCCCCTACCTTCGCCCATGCCAATAGCCGTCTGTACCATCACCCCCGGCGAGCTCACCGTGCGCCCCGTCGGTCCCCTCGCTCGACTATAAATAGAGGCCACCCTCAGCCGAATTGAGCACACCATTATACTCCCCTCTCCTCACTGATCGTGCCACACCGTTCCCGGAGCAAGGCGAGCAACACCTCGTCGGAATTTCACCGGAGCCCGCCGCCTCTAGAGAAGAAGGGCGCCATCGATTTCGTCCACCCTAGGAGCTGCCGCGACCACCCCTGAATTCGCCGTCGTCGACTTCGTCGTTCGCCCGCCTCGCTGACCCTCGCCTGCACCCTGGTGAGCCCCCAGCAACCCCCACTGGCCGCGCTAGGTTTCTGTCTCGCCGGCGTTGCCCAACATCGACGATGACTCTCATCCGTTGGATTAGAACTAGATCGAACGACCCACATCGCCCCATACCGCTTCGCACCCCCTGTCTCACTGACGAGTGGGGACAGCCACTTAAGCAGCCCACGGAAGCGCTAAGCTTAGCAGGCCGGCCCGTTAACTTTTCCCGCGCAGCCCTGTTATTTGAATTAAACCTTTTCCATTTAATTTCAAACACACTTCTGTACCCAGTTTCAAAAATTAACCCAGGTCGATTTAGTGCACCAAATTGAATGAAACTAATTTTGTTAGAAAGGTCTGGGAATTCTGAATCCAAGCCCGTTGGATTCAAGTCATTTGGATCTATAGATCACCCATGGTAAAAATAACAAGGCAGAAGCTTTTCTGCATTCAAACATTTTTCAAATTTAAACCATAATAGCTTTTGAGTTGATTCCAACTCTCAAAAATCACTTTTAACCAGACCTTTCAGAATATATAAAAAATATATAGGTTTACTTACAGAAATAATGTTCAAGTAATAAAAGAATGGTACATAGGTATTTCTAGTCACTTTATTTAATTAAAATAAAAGGGTAAAACCTTATTAAATTGTGACACCACTTTAAATCATATTCCCATAGACTAAAATATGTGGTGATGACATGTGTCAACATGATCCCATGTTTGGTTTGGAGAATATTAAATCTTAAGTAGTTTTTCAATGAGTAGAAATTACTTTTCTAAAAATAAAAGGAATTAAACCAAGCCTTAATCTTGTAATGTTAGAGATGATGTTAGATCATCTATAGGACCCTTGTGTGTGATGAAAATCTTGTAATTACCTTCGTGTCTAGTTTTTGTGCAGAAAATCAACTATCAGGAAAAATCCCGAAAAATATGCCAAAAATTATATTTCACCAGAAGATCCACGGAGCCAGATGACGAAATGGAGTGAAGGCCTGGGGGGCCCACACCCCTGCCAGGCGGGGTTGGGCCCTACCCCACGCCTAGAGGGGTGCGGCCACCCCAGGCACCCCCTCGGGCTACCTCTGCGCCTATAAGTTTCCCCTTGACCTAAAAACCGAGGGGGTTTGATGTTTTGCCAGAAATAGGTCCGCTCCGCCGCCACCATCAGAAACCAAGATTCGGATCCAGAAACTCCGTTCTGGCACCCTGCCGGGACAGGGAATTTGGAGAGGATCATCGCCATTGGCATCACCAACGCCTCTCCATCAACCATCAATGTTTCCCTCATCCATGAGTGAGTAATCCCCTGCTGTAGGCTATGGGGATGGTAGGGATTGGATGAGTTCTATCATGTAATCGAATAAGATTGTTAGGGCATAGTGCCTAGTATCTCTATTAGTGCTATTTGACTTTGTTGCAACTTGTTGTGCTTAATTCTTGTCACTAGGGCCCGAGTGCCATGATCTCAGATCTGAAATTATTATTGAATCATTATAATAGTATTGTTTGTGATCTTATCTGCAAGTTGTGTACACATATCATTGTCCGGATCCAAAGGCCCTGAAGTGACAGAAATTGGGACAACCAGAGGGGATGGCTATGGTGTGAGGATCACTTGTGTTCATGGAGTGTTAATGCTTTGCTCCGGTGATCTATTAAAAGGAGCACCTTAATTGCCAGTATTTCCCTAGAGGACCCGGTGCCACGGGTTGGCTGGACAGAAGATGTTGTGAAAGTTCTCATTGCGATCACGTATGACTATATATGGAGCATATGCCTAGGATTGTTTAGTACTTGGATGCTTGTTCTTATTTATCTAAAATGCCCTAGATCTTGAAGTTACATGTTTAGACTCGTCCATGCAACGCCCGTCCATCCATCCCTATGCCTACCACACTCGAATCCTACTATACCGTTACTATTACTATTGCTCATGTTTTGCTGCTACTGTTGCTTTGTTGTTGCTACTACAATTGTTGCTACTGATAAACTTCTGTGAGCAAGAACTATTTCTAGGTGCAGCTGAATTGAAACTCAGTTGCTAAGGCTTGCAAGTATTCTTTGGCTCCCCTTGTGTCGAATCAATAAATTGGGTAATACTACCCTTGCGATCCCCTACACTTGTGAGTCATCAGTGATTTGGCTAGGATTTGACAGGCTCGGTGTGTTCCTGGTGTGCTGTTTGAGATGAAGGAGTGAGCTGCTGGAGGTTGTCCATGGCTGTGCTACTCCTTTTGCTTGTGTGAGTTGCTGCTGCGGTGTTGACAGCACACACCATGCATTTAGGTGATTGTGCTGCCTGTGTGCTTGGTACACAGTTTTGGATCAGATCAGTGAGGTGTCTCACCTTTTGATCTTTTAACTTTTAACTCTCTCCTGGTGAAACTTTCCCCTCTTACTTGCTGTGAATATCTGACTTGTGGCTTATTTATTATGAAAGAACAAATTCTTTCATATTGGTGAAACTTGCCCCTATAATAATTACTCAATGATGTAATTTTGAGTAGTGCACTTCACTGCTCTCCACTGAGAGTAAATCTAACAATTAAACTTTTACTTTCATTTTGTTTGTTTTGTATTTTGCAGGTACAAGATCTGGATACTCAAGATTTAGTATAGGATTACCTAGATAGATAGATTATTTTGTAATCTTTATTTTATTCTTTTTAAGAATATTGTAAATTTTTATTCATATTTGAGTTTCCCTTCTTGTAATTTCTTTACTCTAATGAATCTCTTTATTTCTTGAATGAGTTCATCATTGTAATTTGTTTATGGAATAAAGATTCATTTCTCATTTTAATTTTTTTATATTGAATTCTTATTACTCTTTATTATCTATTTATTAAATCAAATAATAGTACTAAGACATTTTGGACTTCATTCCAAAATACCAAATCCTAACTTTAAAATATAAGTTCAAATTCCAAATTTGAATTCAAATTTATATCCCCAAAACACACTAATTCATAAAGATCATGTCAAAATTTATAACGATCACTCTCCAGAGCTATTCCTACACCTAGAGAGTGAAAGAAACTCTGATCACTTTAGGTTTTTATTTGGCGAAAAATTTACCCACATTTTACAGATGAATGCATGCATATGCACAATTTCCTATTTCTACCCTTCATTGGTTCCTGAATGCTGGGATATTATAGACTTCCCCCCTTAAATTAAACTTCGTCCCAAAGTTTTCTGAAGTGTACCTGAATAGTTCTAGATTGGCTTCTCTTAAGTCATCCTCTTTCTCCCAGGTGGCTTCTCTCTTGGGGTGGTGCTCCCACTATACTTTGCAGTACTTGATTGCCATGTTTGGCAACCTTTTTCAGTTCTCTTCTAGAATTTTATAGGGTTTGTCAACATATGTCAAGTCTTATTGTAATTCCACCTCTTGATGTGTGATTGCATCATCAGGAACCTTAAGACATTTCTGGAGTTGTGACACGTGGAAAACATTGTGAACTTGAGCCAATCTTGGTGGTACCTCCAAAGCATAAGCTATAGTGCTATTCTGACTCAGTACTTTGAATGGTCCTATATATCTGGGACTCAATTTTCCTTTAAATCCGAATCTCTTAACTCCTTTCATTGGGCTTACTTTGAGATATACTATTTCCCCTACTTCAGGATTCCATGATCTTCGACTTTGATCAGCATAACTTTTCTATCTACTTTGAGCTATTTTCAATCTCTCTTTGATTACATCGATAATATCTTGCCTTTCTTTGATATAGTCTTGTGCAAATTCTTTTCTACTACAAGGCTCATACCAACATATTGGTGATCTACACTTTCTTCCATAGAGTACTTGATATGGAGCTGCCTTCAGACTACTCTGATAGCTGTTATTGTAAGAAAATTCTGCTAAGGTTAGGTGATCTTCCCACGAACCTCCAAAGTCTAATGCACAAGCCCTAAGCATGTCTTCCAATATTTGATTGGTTCTTTCAGTCTGTCCCCCAGTTTTCGGATGATAGGCTGTGATGAAATCCAACTTTGAACCAAGTGCTTCGTGTAATTTTTTCCAAAATGCTAAAGTAAACACCGATCCTCTATCAGTTACGATCTTCTTGGGCACTCCGTGCTTACTTACTATCTCCTTGATATAAACTTCTACTAACTTCTCGGCATTATCTTTATGATTTACCAGGATAAAATGTGCACTTTTAGTGAGTCTATCAACAATCGCCCATATCATATCTTTCCGTTTTGGTGTCATGGGTAATCCTGTAATGAAATCCATACCAATTTCCTCCCATTTCCACTCTGGAATTTCCAAGGGTTGTAATGGTCCTCCTGGACTTTGATGTTCAGCGTTTACCCTTTGGCAAGTATGGCATTCCGACACATATTTTGCAATGTCTCTTTTCATGTTATTCCACCAGAATAGTTCTTTCAAATCCATGTACATCTTAGTACTTCCTAGATGAATGGAATATGGTGTCTCATGTGCCTCTCGAAGTATCACTTCACGAATTTCTGACACATCTGGAACACAAAGAAGATCTTGGAACCATAAAGATCCATAATCTCCTAAGCGAAAAACTGATGCTTGACCTTGAGATATCCTCCAAATTTCTTCAGCAATAAAAGGATCTTCAGCTTGATGTCTAACAATTTCATGCCTGAGGTCACTATTCTGTTCTGCAACTACCCTTATGGTATCTAGTCCTCCAAGAATCTCTGTTCTTATGAATTGAAGTTCCAACCTCTCTAAATCCATCTGTAGCTCTTTTGGTAGTTCTCGATTGATAGGTTGAATATTTGTGCTCTTTCAGCTTAAAGCATATGCTACAACATTGGCCTTTCCAGGGGTATAATTGATTGTCATATCATACTCTTTGATTAGCTCTAACCAATGCTTCTGTCTCATATTCAATTCCTTTTTAGTGAAGAAGTATTTGAGAATTTTGTGGTCAGTGTATAACTCACACCTAGCTCCATAGAGAAAATGCCTCCATCCTTTCAAAGTAAAGACTACTGTTGCTAGTTCCAAATCATGGGTTGGATAATTGACTTCATGTGGTTTCAGTTGTCTTGATCCATAAGCAATTACTTTACGATCTTTCATTAACACACAACCCAAACCTTCTTTAGATGCATCACAATATACTGTATAATCCTTCCCTATATCAGGAACTGCTAAAATTGGAGCTGTAGTTAATATAGTCTTTAACTCCCGAAAGCTTGCTTCTCATTTCTCGTCCCAGATGAATGGTGTATTCTTCCTTAACAATTTGGTCATTGGTCGAGCTATCTTGGAGAAACCTTCAATGAACCTCCGATAATAAACAGCCATACCCAAGAAACCTCAAATTTGTTTCACATTGGTTGGTGCAGTCCACTCTAATACTGATTGAACTTTGGATGGATTTACATCAATCCCATCCCTACTGATCACATGACCAAGGAATTCTACCTCATCTAGCCAAAATTCACACTTACTGAACTTAGCATAAAGCTTATGTTCTCTTAAGATCTGCAATGCTATTCTCAAATGATCAGCATGCTCTTCCTTATCCTTTGAATATATCAAAATATCATCAATAAACACTATGACAAACCTGTACAAATATGGCATGAAGATTTGTTCATAAGACTCATGAATATTGCTGGTGCATTGGTCAAACCAAACGGTACGACAAGATACTCATGGTGTCCATACCTTGAGACAAATGCTGTCTTTGGAACATCTTCTGGTTTGATTTTTATCTGGTTGTATCCTGATCTTAGATGAATCTTGGAGAATACTCCAGCTCCCTTAACTTGATAGAACAGATCTTGAATTCTTGGTAATGGGTACTTATTCTTGATGGTAACATTGTTGAGATTTCTATAGTCCCCACACATCCTTCTTCCTCCATCTCTTTTATCTACAAAGATCACCGGAGTTCCCCATGGAGATACACTTCCCTGAATGAATCCCTTCATGTATAACTCATCAGTTTGGTCTTTAAGTTATTTTAATTCTTTCGGACCCATCTTGTGTGGTGCTTGAGCTATTGGTGCTGTACCCGGAATTAGATCAATAGTGAACTCTATTTCCCGATCTGGTGGCATTCCTGGTAACTCTGTTGGAAAAACATCCTGAAACTCATTTACTACAGGAATATCCTCCAACTTGACCTCCTTCATTGAGTTTGACTGAAGATCTACCATGATATGACTATGCTTAACTTCTTGATAAACTATCCTTGCTCCACTTGGAGTCTTAATTGAGACAATTTTAGCCTCACAATTAATCTGAGCCCCATGTTCAGTCATCCAGTCCATACCCAGCACTACTGCAATTCCCTTCAAAGGAATCACATAAAGGTCCGAAAAGTATGTACAACCATAGATCGGGATAACTTGATCTTGTTTAATGTGGCGTACAACTACATTTCCCCCTACCGTCACCACAGTCATAGGGTTTTCTAACGTTGCCCTTCTAATCCCGAATTTATCACAGAATTCTTCAGAAATGAATGAATTAGTTGCACCGGTATCAAAAAGAAATTTTTTGGGATTGGTAAGGATATTGAGCGTAGATATCACTGCATGCTCTGAGTTATCCACCTCCTCCAAGGTTGCATAATTCAGTTTCCCGGTAGGTCCGTTCCTCTTGCCATTATTGTTCTTGACATAATTTCCTCCTCGATTGGGCTGTCCATTACCTCCACTGGCTTGTCCTCCACCCTTAGTAGTCCAACCACCCGGTGGTTTATTCGGACAATCAGGGTTGATATGACCTTTTTGCCCACAACCATAGCAGATAACTATTGGCTTCTTGCATTCTCTCTGAAAATTCCCTGGAACTCCACAATTGTTGCAAATGACATTCCTCCGGGGATTGGACTGATTTCCACTGTTGTTGTTGTTGTAAGTTTTGTTCCTGGGTTTGAACTCCAAGTTGGGTTTAGGTTTACTTGCTTGAATACTCTTTGTCTCTTTCTTGGCTATCTTCCTTGGGTCCTCTTGGATATTCTTATAGTCATCTTCAAAAGTGATGTCTGCATCTAGTAACTGCCGAAAAGTTTGTTTATTGGCCAACCTCAACTGCATTTTCACGAATGGATTGAACCCTCGCAGAAAACGCTTCTTTCTCTTCTCTTCAATCCTCACTTCATCCTCGGCATAACGAGATAATTGGCTAAACTCCCGGGTTTACTTCATGACACTAGTATAACCTTGCTGAAACTCCTCAAACTCCCTTCGCTTCAACTCCATTACGCTTTCCAGAACATGATACTCACGGAACCTCTTCTTGAACTCTTTCCAAGTATACTCTCTTCCTAGCGGTTGCATGGCTAACTGATTTTCCCACCATGATGCTGCAGGTCCTGTCAAAAGATGAGTTGCATACCTCAGCTTTTCCTCATCATTGCAACCTACAGTTTTCAACTTTCTCTCAGTATTTGCTAACTAATCTTCTGCATCCATTGGTTCAGAGGCTGATACAAAAGGTAACGGCCTTGCATTCTGAAAGTCGGAAAGACTCCCTCCTCCACCTTAGGTGCTCTCTGACTTCTAGCTCGTCCCAACAGCTCTTCCATGAACTTGTTTTGGTGTTCTTGCATCATTTGCATGTATTGCATAAAGTTCTGCTCCATTAGCGGCCTCATTGGTGGTGGTGGTAATGCTCCCTGATTTCTAGCATCTGCATCTGCCTTCTCCTTAGCCTCGCGCTCCATGTGCTTGTCACATCCCAAGATTTTCCAAATCTTGTAATGTGAAAAATAAATAAACGAAATAAACGATTGTTGAATTTTAGGGTGAAAAGAAACTTTTGTTTCTAAATGGAAACTTAAAATCCCATCTTGAACAAACTTTAATTAAAGTTTGAAATTCAACAAAATCCAAATCAAGAGTAATGCATTCCTCAATGATTGTATCTGGAAATTTAAACACTTGGAAAATAAATCCAAACCCTAAACCCTAATGGAATAAAAATCAATTCCAAGTTATATCTAAGCCTATGGATTTGATCCATATAAAATCTTGTCAACAAACATTTACAAGTGATCAAGAATGACAAATGGAAATATTATAAAACCATAGAAATTGGTTTCACTTAATTTGGAGCCATAAATAAAATCTTGTGAATTTAATAATATAAGGAAAAGTAATTTCCAAAGCTGATAAAGAACTTATCTAAAATCCATACAAAATGGTGAGAAAATAATCCTAAAGGGATTTAAAAGGATAAATAAAGATTAAATAAGATTTTACAAATTGGAATCACCAAGTTTGGATCTCTAAATAAAAAGATATGGATTTTATAAGATGAAGAAAGAAATATTAAATAACGAATATTTAAAGACCAAATTAAATCTTGCCCAAGACCATAAGCAAATGGAATGAATATAATCCAAATCCAAATAAAATAAAAGGATGAAGAATTTCCAAAATAAAATAAAATGGCATTAACCATTCTATCCCTATTTTAATAAAGACAAATCTCTAATAAGAATAATTATATAATTCATGAGAAAATAGTAATTTGGAATTTACCCAAGTGGAATAAAAGTTGTTTAATTAACTTAAATAAAATAAATCTTCCAAATAAAATTTAGGGAATTAAAACTATATTTAATTCCATTGGAATTAAAACAAATACCCAATTCAAATGATTTATGAATCATATTAAATACTTTCCAAATAATTCAAGATGAATTATTTGACACCCTTTTAAACAAATAAAAACCTACTGAAAAGATTTGGAAAGTTTTATAAACTTAAATGGTGTTAGAAAATATTATTAAATCTTATTTGATTAAAACAAGGGCTTATTTGAATAATTAAAAGACCCCAAAAAGAATAAAATTTTATTCCAAAATTAACTTCAGATTATATTACTAATCAGTATTTAAACCTACACCAATTTTGGTGGAGGTTTGAATTCAAATGAGTGTTTGAATTGTTTATTCAAAATCAAAACAGAATTAAAGAAATGGAAAAAGGGAAAACAAACAGAACAAAAAAAATGGACAAAGTCGACCCAGCCCAGCCGGCCCAACTGACCCAGCAGCAGCCCAACTAACCCCTCTCTCCCCGAAACGTTTTCTCACCGCAGGAAAAACTCGCAGCGTCACTGATCGCCTGGACCCACTTCCCCTCTCTCCCTTACGCTGACAACGGACCCCACTACCACCTCACCTTCTTCCTCCCCGCGCGTAGACCACGCCCTCCTCCCCCTGTCGTTCCGCCGGCGGTTTCTTCGATTAATTGCTCGGTAATGGCGCAATAACCCAGCCCCGCGACCCCGCCTAGTTAACCGCCTCTCCCTCCTCTTCGTTTCCCCCTCAAACCCCCCACCCTAGTGCGCCCCCAGGCTGCCTGATTTCACGCTGCACCGCTTCTGTCTCCGGCGAGCTTCGAGAGAAATTCCGGCAGCTCTGCGTCGCCCCTTGCCCCCTCGACCACACACGCGTGCTCCACGAACCCTGGCGCACCTCCCAGTGGCCTTAGCTCGGCCGCGCTCGCCCTAGAGCGTCGGCAAGGACGATCATTGCCGCCGCCGTCGTCTGCTACCTCTCCGGCGACTTCCCTGGTAACCTTCTGGCCAGCCCTTGTCCTTCCGATGATACGCCTGTGACCAGTGTACTCGCCCGCATCTAACGCCACTTGTTCCGTGTCCTAGCGTGCTATGTAGCCTCGCCTCCGACGACTCCTGAACGTGTTGACGCCAGGAGCATCTCCGGCGAGGTATTCCGACAACACTCGTGTGCCCCTTGACCAACCGCAAGCACGTTGAGCATCGCCGTGATCTCCTAAATATGGTGAGACAATCCCCTTCCTCCCTCGCTTCCTCTATCACCAGAGCCAGCGCTGCCACCAGCCGCCGCCAGCGCCGCCCATCTCTGGCAAGCGTGCTGTACGCCGTTCGATCTTGATCTAGTGGCTAGTAAAGAAGCTAAGCGAAGGGGTAAGTAGCAACCTGTGCCGTGCGATCTAACTTAAATCCTACGGCTTGTATCGCTCGATCCAAACGAAACGGTATCAGCGAATCAGAACTAGACACGTGGCCCGGTTGGTTTGATTTAAAACAGAATTGATCTATTTGATGTTCCATTTTGTAAAATTCATAACTTTCAAACCACACGTCCAAATTTTGCAAATTTTATATCAATGGATTCAGCAAAACAAGTAATTTCTGACCATGCACTTTTTTTTAGTAAAATGCTTCTGCTAAATTGATTGTTTTGGCAGAAACTTGTGGATGCATGTTTAGAATATAAAATTTGTTCTAAAATGAATTTTGAGATAAAACCTTTGGCAAATGGTTTTTTTGGACTTACTGACCATAGGAATCACTTTGTGGTTTCAAAAATATATTTGGTCAAGCAAAAGAATAAAACTTTGAATTAAAACATTTCTAGTCAAATAAAAATATGGTTTAATTGTTAAAAATGCTTTTGGAGGAAAACCTTTGGGAAATGTTTTGATTTAAACTCTCTGACCCTAAACACCAAGTTTTATGATTTGAAAAGGTATTTGGTGAACCCTATAAAAATTATTACTTTGCTAAAGACATTTTCAACCACATAAAATAATGACTTGGGTTTAAAAATGGTTTATGAAGTAAAATCTTTTGCAAATGATTTTGCCACTTTATAAAATGACCATTAGGTGTTTTCAAATGTTTATGAACCATTAGAAACCAATTTTTCAAATAAAACAATCTTTGGCATGCTTGCATGCATTGTTTTGTTTCTATCATTTTATGTGATGTTTTGCTTGAATGGTAGATTGAAATATTGCTTGCTTGATTGAATTGTAGTGAAACTTGGAGAGTGTGATTATTGCAAAGATCAAGGAGTGAACCTATATTCTCTACCAAAAAGGCAAGTGATGCTTCATAATTTTGTCCCATTATTTTCACTATGCATTAGTGATATTTCTAAGTATGACTTGCATGGAATTTTTGCTAAGTATAAACCATGCTATGGGAAAATCTAGTAGATGAAACCTTAGTAGAAATTTCCTAAGTTAAGATTCCTACTACTATCATTCTTAGCTTAGCTAATAGAAAACAAGGGTGGAATATATATTCATACTAAGGAATATTTCTAAGTCTGTGGACTTGTGTTTTGTTAACAAAACAACTAAGTGAATGAATCACCTGGGTGGAATGGAAGGAATGTTTTTGTTGAGTGGTTATGCAAGTCCAGTATGCTGGGGAAAACTTGGGCATCACCAAGTCTAGTATACTGGGGAAAACTTGATATCTCACTTGTGGATGGCCACCCAGGAACAAAGAGATTTGAGATGTCAAATGTTGAGAAGCTTCAAGTGCAGCCACTTGGCATTATGGGCTCTGCCTGGATCATATAGGTTGCAATAACTTAGCCAAATGGACAGTTGGTGGTAGGGGTTTGATAGGTTGGAACGCGTCCATTCTGGTCTAAGGGAAGGCTTCTGAAAGATCTTGTCTTGGTGAAACCAAGTCTTGTGGGGAAAGTGCACCACCTCTGCAGAGTGTAAAATCTAAGTACTTAGCCATGTCCCTGGCAAAGGACAATTTGAGCATCAAGACATGGAAGCTATCAAGAATCTCCTCATCCCAATTTCTAAGTTAAAAACTTGTGGTTGAACAAGGGTTGAAAGGATCACCAATTTCTATTGGGGGATGCCTTGGGAAAGATTTTGTCAAACAAAAACTTAGTGTTTTCAAATGATAAGGAAAATCTATTTTGAGCAAAGCAAGCCTAAGCTCCACTTAGCCAAATGCATATAGATGATAGACTCCACTATACTACCATAGTATCACTTGCCAATACAATTCAAATGTATTGACCCTTGTGGCTGTAACTTGTTATGTTGCAGGTTTGTTTGATATTAGTGAAGCTTATTGATTAGGATTACAAGTCTACAACCAACATGTCTGCCTGTGGCACTTTGAAGATGAAGGACCCCATTCTATTGTTATATTCTACTGCATTGTAATGAGATAGCCAAATGAGCTATGTAAGATGTAATAAATTATTTTATTCCTGGTTATAAAGTTTTATTATGACCTTTGTATCTTGATATTACATCTTAACTGTGGATCCTAGCTATTGATCCAGGGACTAGCATTGTAAACACAGGGATCTCTACCTTATTAAAGGTTGGGAACCTTACAGCGCTGCTGTTCAGATTCGGTTTCTACACCCGATTCCGTGACCCCTAGTCCTGCAACATAAAGCAAATACTCATAATTACATCATGCACATGTCTTCTGAGCTCAACTTTACGCACATAGCTAGTCACACAATGGAAATCAAAACCCAAATAAAATCCAAATATGCATTTCACATATTATAAATTTCGAACCACTTAGTAAATACAAAGTCATTACAACATGTACCATATAGGTACAATAGAAATTAACAACTCTACCTCACTTATTTAGCTACATCCTGCTCTCGGATTACAATACACAATACCAGTTACTCATAATAAATAACCTATGTCTTTAGTATCCACGATGCCCATCATACATGCCTGAAGTCCAACCGTGATGACGTAACGTCCGTCGCACAGTTTGTGGAACAAATGGCCTTCCAGAAGGAACATACTAAGTATCTGAAGTATCAGGACATGAGTCATTACTCAGCCTGAGTGCATTGACTCCATCCAGCTCAGCTAAAAAGTCTTCAGAAACCTGTTCAACATTATCACTCACTTGCATCTCCTGAGCTTCATTCCTAGAGTTTTCAACAGAATATGCAGATTATGCTGCTCCCTATGTGCTCTGTTGGGCAAGATAATTAAACACTGGATAGTGTATATTCCCTGGGTTTTGAGAAGGTGTTGATGATTCAAACACTCTCTCCTCATGATCTTCTTCCTCATCCTTACTTTCTATGGATATGGTAGCCCTACTACTATCATTAGGATTGATTCTCATACCCATCTAGATAGATTGTCCAACATCTCTGTCAGACCCATCCACTAACATTTGATTCCCTCGGGATCCCTCAGGTGATCCCATCCTCCAACCATCAGAATTCTCAATAGGATTTTCTCAATCAGATCCCTACCCAGAAACCTGTGGTACATGATACCTCATATCTAAAGTAGGATCATAGGCAGGTTCTGGTCTGGGTGAATAAGGATATGGTGTAAAAGATTCGGGATCTATGGGTATATCCTTAAAGATTGGTTTTGCACTTCTCCTTGCTTCTTTCTCCAACTGGAGTGCTAACTGTTTCCTTATTTCTGGATCAGTTAGATCCTCTAACATGTCATTTTTATCTTCAACTATAACTTGATGTGTCTTATAAAAAGATGCCCCAAGTGGTCGACATCGATCCATAAACTTGGAAGCTAACTTAGGATGCTTCTTTACCAAGGTAAGATGATCCGGTACTGGCTCTGAGTCTATAGAATCATGAGGAATCACAGAAAAGGTGCTCCCTTATAACTCCTGGGATTTATGCACCCGGATATTGGTTATCGCCTCCACAATAGCAACATTGTAGGCTGCTAAATGACTCCTACATTCACCTATAGGTTGATCGTGATATAGTCCAAGATCTTCTAGAAATTGGATACTCACACAATACTTGGATAACATACGACCATCATAATAGGTTATGGTATTCACTAGGATTTTAGTTGGACAATTAAAAATCCTTAAGAGTTGACAAAGCTGATCAGTGAATGATCCTTGGTAATCATCGAGAGTCTCCTCTTTCTTTACCAAAGTTTGTTTAGGAAACTTTGGTGCCATAACTCTATATAACAAAAATATTTTTATTAGTAATCAATAGTATATTGCATTATAACAAAGAATTATCGCACTAAAATATATAACAGAATATTCTCATTTGAATACCCAGTATACCTTTTTAGAGAATTCTTTATCATTGCTATAAACACCTACAGGTAATACCCTTTACTAGGTTTCCAATCTAAGGTCAAAGAAATTTGCTCTAATACCAACTAAGGTGACCCAGCATACCAGTGCATGTGTAGTACACTATAATCGTTGATATGACATTCCCAGAACACTGTTCCGTAAATATCACATCCCTCAGAGTGGTACAACAAAAACATTGTGGGTCCATATTACAAGCATACCCACATTATTATGATTACAATATCAGAAGTTCAAGAATTCAATATTACAAACCAAATATAAAATGTTTCAGCGGAAGGTTTAAAGTGACAACTTCAAATCCTAATTGAGCTCAACAACTTATTATTATAGATTGTTCATGTTGCTCGGCTCAACTGGTTACTACTACTAGGGAAACTAATCTGACTCGTTGCCTCCCACACCATATCTGATCTTGTAGTCCACCCCTTCCACACTGCCCGACAGGTCAGGATCTTCATAGAAGACATCCTCTTGACATTCTTCTGCATACATTGGAGTATCTTCTGGATCCTCAGGGTCTAAGTAGGGGATAAAAGGAAAGGGTGAGTAACAGCATTACCCAGCAAGTTCATTATATGCAAGGTGGGAAGTTTGATGATCTATCTACCACCTCGGACCATAAGTCCTTGGCACTATACAGTTTTTGTAAATCTTTCCTCAAAGATTGATTTTCTTGTTAAAAACTATGCCCATCAGTTTTCAAAGGTTTACCAGAACTTTCATGGAGTTCCTTTCCTACCGCGTCCGTAGCTCCTTCCCGGAACAGGGAGTAACAAGTTACAATTCTTACACTTTGTAGAGTTGTGTTACTTCACCCATGAGAGATCAACTCCTTGTTGCACAACCGGGTGTACTTTCCCGTCCATAATTCCATGATGTGGGGCCCAGTAGGTGATTCAAGCCAATCACTTCCCCCTTCGCGACCCCGCATGTCTCCTTGGTGTACACCATGCCCAACCATTGAATTACGGCAATGGTTACTACAGACCGTTAGATGCTAGAACTATCGTGGGACGTTGAGTGTTCCCACCATATGCTGCATATCCTCTATGAATTATCAATTAATGCATGCTTTGAGGATAACAACCACGACTTGCACATCCGGCTACATGTGAGAGGAAGACGATACAGCTGACTTCTCCGTCCCATTCCAAATCTCATGGTTAACGCATAATATACGGCGCTAGAATCACTGATGTCATGGGTTGTTAATTCCTAGGTGATTATACTTGGTGCAAATAGAAACCTAAGTTCTGTTGCTCCACTATATCATCACTTAGGATGATGTCAACAATTTATTTATTTGAAAAAATATATTTTCTTTTCTTGAAACATAGATGGTAACACACAATTTATAAATACTTCGGTAAAGACTCTTCAAAAGACATGAGCAAGCGATGAACTTGCCTTGTGATTGCAAGGTAGTGAAGTCGGATGCTTGCACTAGACCTTGAGCTTCTATGTCTACAAAACAGCATTATTGCCCGGTAAGAACAATATTTAAAGAAGTAAAGATGAACATGCATAGTAATGTAATGCATCATTTCTTATTTATTTTCTTTATGTGTTTTACCCAATATTTTAGTTCTGGAATATCTTTACGAACTTAAGAATTTCCTTCTTAAGGAATAACCTTAATATTTTATAAATATTATTTTCAATTTTTTATAATGTAATATATTATTTATAGAGTTAAAAGCTAATTTTTATTTAATATTAACTCTAATATTAATTTACTTAATAATTCTTTTTAAGAATTAGCATATAAATTAAGAAGATTTTATTTGGTAATTTCAAATATTTATTTAATATTTTTCTAAAATACTATAATAATTAAGGATGATAAAAGTTATTTTTATTTATATTTAGGTATTTTATTGATTTTTTATAAAATTCCATAAGGAATATATATTATAAAAATATTAACATAAATTTATATTATTAAAAATAGATTTCTTAATTTAATAAGGTAGTTTGAATTATTATAAACCTATATTATTTGTATTTTTAGGGAGTTTATTTTATTTACTAGAATTTATTAAATTCTAGGGGTATTTTGGTCTTTTGCTAAATTATTAAATTCTGGTTCTTTTAATATTTGGGCCAACCCCATTGGGCTATTTGGGCCAAACTTGGCCCAATTGGCCAGGTCAAAAACTCTCCCCGAAGAGGTACTGGCCCTATCGGCCCAGTACACCCCACTCTCTCTCTCTCTCTCTCTCTCTCTCTCTCTCTCTCTCTCTCTCTCTCGTTCACTCCTCTCCTTCTTCCTTGACCCTGTAGTGCTGCCGAAACCGCTGCCGTGCAATTCATGCCGCCGTGGTGTATGGCGAGGTTGTTGACCCCACCCTTTCATCTGGTCCATTTCGATTTGGCTCTAGGGAATTCCTTCGGCCAGGGTGGCTCCGTCCCGAACCCTAGGGTTTGGAATGCTACCAGTGATGCCTTCGCCGCTGCTCCTGTGGTGCTGTGAGGTGCTCCTGTGTTGCTGTGGGGGTGCTGTGTATCCTCGTGGACTGCTGTGGCCACCGCCTCGGCTCGATGCGGGTTGCAGCGCCCCCTTTGGTTTGCTCCCCGTGCCGCCGTGCGCTCATCGGCCCCTCTGCTTCCTCTTATAATCTACAGCAAGGCCCACATGTGAGTTTGGTCTTGATCACCTCCATGCTTCTATCCTCTGTCTCCTTTGATTCATCTATGTGCCTCTAGTGGCCATCCCTATTTAGGGTTCATGACTTGATTACGGTTCATCCCTCTATTTTGGTTATATATGATGGATTGGATTGGTAGTGGTGCCTATTGAGGATTGTGATCAATTGCACTTTAGTGCTTACTGTCTTGATTTGATTATCGGATGCTATTGGTGATATGATGCTAGTGGTTCTATAGTGTTGCCTTTAATTGGTAATTGAGCTTGGTTAAGCTAATGGTATTACTGTGAAACCTGATTGATTATGTTGATGCTTAGTGTGTTCATCTACTGTTAGTACTCTAGTACTGAAAGTAGCACTGTCAGTGGTTATTCTCTACATCAGTAGATGTTGGCATGTATGATCATCAATAGACTGAACTTAATCATTTGATTATTAATGATGCTCTGAAGATACAAAGATATTTTTGATGATTTCTGAGTGTAATCTCAGATGATATCAATGGCTTGCTACTTTCTTTATGGTAGCCTATTAATGGTTTTACTTGGCTAATAGAACCTGTTCCTATGACACCATTTAACTATGGCACACAAGCTATTGGATTCTACAATTGGCTTGATTCTGTTGAGTTTATAATTGGATTAAAACAAGTTAAATGGAAATCAAGTTGTGTCCTATACTAATGTCCCTAATAGAAATGCTTAAGTATCATGGTTGTTCACTAGATCTTGCATCTTAATTGGCTAAGATGGTTGGTTTGCTCATAGCTTTATGTTGATTCAAAGAGTTTATGAAATCTGAGGTGTTACTCCATTAGGAGATGTGCCCATAATTTTATAAGTTATATGAAAACATGTGGGAATATATAAATTGTTTGTCACCTCCAGGATCTACGATGCTGGTCTGAGATCCTGGTGGATTTGGTAGAATTTACTTTTGGCCTTTATATTTCAAAATCCTCTATGATAGGTTAACCCCACTTGGGTGATTACTGAGAGGTTAACTATAAAACAACACATCATTTTATGTTTAGAAAAGATGAACAGATTATGTGAGTGTTTTATGATACTCACCACAACAGTTGATGATTGTGGTGGTTGTTGGTAGATCTTTGTAACATCCCAAAAATATTGAACTTGGATCATCAAACTCTAAGAATCAAAATTAGAGTTAACAAAAACTTTTCTAAATAAAGTTATGAATGCATGCATATGAGTATGCATTGAATTTGAAATTCTTTTGAACCACCTTGTTTGTGTGTTTCCTTGCTTGTAAAATGTTTCTTAGGTGAAATAAACATCATCTAAAACATTTCCCACACTTTTCCCAAATACAAGTAAATCAAAACAAATAAAATAAAGGAATGGTCATTTTGACCAATTTAACTCCCATGCCTACTTTGGCTGTCTCAAACTTTCAGAAACTAACAGAAACTTTTCTGGATCTTTGCACCCCTTGATTGTACTCATAACAAAGTATCAAGGCCCACTTTGTGATCATCCAGAAACTTTCAAATGCATAGTTTAAATGGCAATTCAAAATTGAATCTTTATCATATGAGAAGATCCCACTTTTTCAAAAACCACTCAAACAAGCTCAACTTTCAAAAACCAAGCATCTACAGACTCACCAGCACCAATCTAGCACACCCACCAAAAATCTTTTCAAAATTCAAAACTTGAATTCTTGCATCCATTTCATCAAACACTTTGCAGACACAAATCATCAAAATCTTAAACACTATTGTGAGCAGTGATTGAAGCCTAACTTGTCCCCTCTCTAGCTCACAACCATCTCAGTAGATCATCTAGCAAGTTAAACCCAGCACTAGCCTCACTGTAAGCTGGGCAATGACATCAATGGTGAACAGCCTAAGCTCACCATGCCACCTAAGTGGAGACAACAAGCTAGGAGAAGAAACAAGCCTAGCAAACATGTTTGGAGGCAGCCCACCGTCCACCGCCACTCCCTATCCATCGATTGAACCTTGCCAACCACTGGACCACACGCACGGACCGTGCCCAGCTTGCCAGCAACCATGCCGAGCATGCGCTAGAGCGCCACGCTCGACCGAAGCCCACAGACCGCGCGCCGCCCTCGCCGCGTGCATACACGATCACCACCGACCCAGGAGACCGCCAGACATCCCCGTTTGCCGCCCCATGCCGCACAGCCACTGCTCGCCGTCAAAGACGCCGCCTCTGCCGCGTAGAGCGTCGCGTATTCTAGACCAAAATGCACCGTCCCACGTCTCGCCATCGTATCGTTGAGCATCGCCAGGCAACACCGCACCGTCCCCTACCTTCGCCCATGCCAATAGCCGTCTGTACCATCGCCCCCGGCGAGCTCACCGTGCGCCCCGTCGGTCCCCTCGCTCGACTATAAATAGAGGCCACCCTCAGCCGAATTGAGCACACCATTATACTCCCCTCTCCTCACTGATCGTGCCACACCGTTCCCGGAGCAAGGCGAGCAACACCTCGTCGGAATTTCACCGGAGCCCGCCGCCTCTAGAGAAGAAGGGCGCCATCGATTTCGTCCACCCTAGGAGCAGCCGCGACCACCCCTGAGTTTGCCGTCGTCGACTTCGTCGTTCGCCCGCCTCGCCGACCCTCGCCTGCACCCCGGTGAGCCCCCAGCAACCCCCACTGGCCGCGCTAGGTTTCTGTCTCGCCGGCGTTGCCCAACATCGACGATGACTCTCAGCCGTTGGATTAGAACTAGATCGAACGACCCACATCGCCCCATACCGCTTCGCACCCCCTGTCTCACTGACGAGTGGGGAGAGCCACTTAAGCAGCCCGCGGAAGCGCTAAGCTTAGCAGGCCGGCCCGTTAACTTTTCCCGCGCAGCCCAGTTATTTGAATTAAACCTTTTCCATTTAATTTCAAACACACTTCTGTACCTAGTTTCAAAAATTAACCCAGGTCGATTCAGTGCACCAAATTGAATGAAACTAATTTTGTTAGAAAGGTCTGGGAATGCTGAATCCAAGCCCGTTGGATTCAAGTCATTTGGATCTATAGATCACCCATGGTAAAAATAACAAGGCAGAAGCTTTTCTGCATTCAAACATTTTTCAAATTTAAACCATAATAGCTTTTGATTCCAACTCTCAAAAATTACTTTTAACCATACCTTTCAGAATATATAAAAAATATATAGGTTTACTTACAGAAATAATGTTCAAGTAATAAAAGAATGCTACATAGGTATTTCTAGTCACTTTATTTAATTAAAATAAAAGGGTAAAACCTTATTAAATTGTGACACCACTTTAAATCATATTCCCATAGACTAAAATATGTGGTGATGACATGTGTCAACATGATCCCATGTTTGGTTTGGAGAATATTAAATCTTAAGTAGTTTTTCAATGAGTAGAAATTACTTTTCTAAAAATAAAAGGAATTAAACCAAGCCTTAATCTTGTAATGTTAGAGATGATGTTAGATCATCTATAGGACCCTTGTGTGTGATGATTTAAAGTAGTTAAGTATTGTTTGGTGATTGTGTACCTCGTATTTATTTATAGACGCTAGTACCGACCAAGAATACGAGGAGGAAGGAGGATTCTACGAAGAAGAAGCCGAGGAGAACTTCAACCACTGCTCTGCACAAGGCAAGCTAATACTATACCAATGCAAGCTAACACTTGCAATTATGAAAGTTAGATAACCTATGCAATGCACTTAGCATGCTTGGTTAGACATATTTGATGATACCCAATCCTAGTTTTATTTAGAAGCTTTCTACTTTATTTTTCTTTATCAAAGCTCTTACCTAGATTTTACCTAAGTGAATGGTAGATACTAGAAAGATATGTGAAGGTTGCATAAAGAGCATAAAATTTGGCATAAGCTAGATAATCTTGATGTCATCCTAAGGCATGAGATTGAACTTAGCTAAAACTCCACTAGTTTACCACCCCTCATCAGTGCTTACCCCCACCTGTAGATGCTAGTGCTAAGCATAAAACTTGATCAACTTTAGATGGGAATACTTGGTGGAAAAATGGTTGTGAAAACCTTGGAATGATGGATCATTCTATTGAAATTATTTGGACATGTGTTTCCGAACACCTGATGATTTTGGTGATGAAAATGTTGAGGCATGAGCCTTAGACCTTTATAAAACTCATGGTTGTCTGGATGCGATACCATTCCAATTTTTAACGTACAACCACAATACCCAAAGATTGGGTAGGGCTTGATTGGAAACCTATATACCTTAGTATTAGCTCCCTCACGGCCAAGGTCTGAGCTGAGGCTACCTTGTGAAGATTGTCCACCTGTGCAGTACCCATGATGACAGTTGGTCATGGTTGGGAGGCCAAACTCACAAGAGATTTGCTTATACTAGGGCGTGTAATTGAAAGGTTAGGATTGATTATCTACATACTGAGTATGGTGAATTCAGGATTTGTTCCTGACGGATGTATCGAATGTTGTGGTGAAAGTGTACAATCTCTGCAGAGTGTCAAACTATTCGAATAGCCGCGTCCGCGGTTATGGACAGTTGGAATGGCCATACTGTTCCCCCGTTAGACTTTTCAAAATGACTTGTGAAATGAATCGAGACTTTGACTTGGCCACAAAAGGGTTGTGATATGAAATAAAAGTTCCCACTTAGATGTTATAAACTTCAACTAGCATTCGTTGCTTCTAAACTTAGTAGAGATAAACCTGGCTTTTGCAAAACAACCCTAGAGCCTAGTGTCCTATTATCAAAACCCCCTTTACTTTGTTAGTATTAGTTTGCGAGTACTTAAAGAGTACTCATGGATTTGTCCCTGGCTATTCCCATGGCCGGACTATGAACAGGAGTACCTGGAGGATGGACCCCAGGAAGGTTACGACAACTAGGATCATATCCCATCGGCAGCATTGCCTGTGACCCTGAAGATGGAGCTTCGCCTACGCTAACGTTATTATTACGTATTCCGCTGCTTGATGTTGTATTAAGAACTGGATCATGAGATCCCTATTTGTGTAAGAACTTATGTACGGTTGTAATGGATGATGTATTATGGTATCCAATTCTGTTATGTCTCGCAAAAATGGTAATCCTGGGATTGCGATGTATGGCATAACAGGCATCTGGGATTAAAAATCCGGGTGTTGACAATATGGTGGGTTGATCTTGCTGATTATGTTGCTGGCCTGATCTTGTCCTTCACCTCCTGGTGCTGCTCCTACCACTTCTGGTTCATGTGAGCTTGGCGTTGATCTGCCCTGCACCTCCTAGCTCCTGCAACTTGACCTTTCTATCCACATGATCCACCACCTCCTTATGTCACCATCTGGTGATACCTAGATGATCTTGTGTGTGGTTTGGTTGGTGTGTCTGGCTACGCTTTGACAGGCTTGGTGTGTTCCTGGTGTGATGTTTGGGATGAAAGAGTGAGCTGCTGGAGGTTGTCCACGGCTGTGCTACTCCTTTTGCTTGTGTGAGTTTCTGCTGCAGTGTTGACAGCTGTAACATTCCAAAAATCATGAATTGCAAAACTATGCATTGCATTCATATTTTTAAAGCATTTAGAGATAGCACAAAAAATTTCAAAGTTTGAATTCAAACAAAACCATTTTTATGCCCATTTTATCAATCATATGAGGCATGGTTTTGTTTTATTTTTCAAAGGGCTAAGGTGTTTCTGAGTGAATTTATGTGTTTAACACACTCTTGGACACTAGAATGATGTCACAAAATTTTGGTGAAAATTTTACTGGATTTGGAGTTGATTTGAGCTTTCAATACTCATTTAGAAAATCAAATCAGAAAAACAATAAGAAAAGAACAAAAAAATTGGAAGCAGACCAGCCAACTGGCTCAGCCCACCCCCACGGCCCAACTCGCGGCCCAGCATAGCCCACCCAGGAAACCTCCCCCTCTCCCCTCGTTTCTTCCCCGCACACGCGCACCCACTCGCTGACGACTGGACCCCGCAACCACGTCACCCCCTTCGTCCTCAATCAACGCCGATGACCACCTCGCCGCTGCCGTTTTCCCCACTAATGCCGCGCTTAATTGCATTGATTTGGCGAATAATTTCCTCCCTCGATCCCCTCTACTTAACCCCCTCCCCCTTCCGCTCTTTTTCCCTCATGCCACGCCCACAGAGAGCCCCCAGGCTTCCCACACACGAGCTCACTTCGCCGCGGTACCGAGCCTCTCCGATGATCGATTCCGGTGAGAACTCCCTGCCCCTCGCCCTCTAGTTCTTGCTATCGTGTTCTCCACACTTCCGTGCATCTAACACTGCTTGCAGTCTTCCTTTTGGTGGCTTGTAGTGTCGCCTTCGTCGACGACCGCGCGTGCCCGACGACAAGCTCTACTCCGGTGAGCAAATACGATAAACCTAGCCCTCCCCTTCTCTCTAGTTAACGCTCGTACACTCACCGTCCCCATGCGCATCTAACACCGCCTCCTGCTTGTCTTCCCGTGCCTGTAGCGCTGCCAGCGACAACGCCTAAGCTCACCCGAAGCCGCCGTCAACTCTAGCGAGGAATCCCCGACGACTCTGCATGCCCGCGCCTCCACTTCGTCGACCATCGTCATCACCTCATCTCTGTGCTTTGGTAATGACCCGTGCCCTCCCTACTCACCCCTAGCGCTGCCAATTCACCGCCGGCAGGAGCGTCGTCGCTGTTCTGGCCATTCGCGCCGCCACACTATGGTCAAAGCGACCATCACCATTAGATCTAGATCCAGTGGATCCGATTAGATCACTTAACGAAGGGGTATTAGTAGATCAGGCCTTTGCGATTTCATTTAAATCCTGCAGCCCTCGTTGATTGATCCAGCCAAATCGGTATGGGCCAATCAGACACAGCCACGTGTCTGTGTTTTGTTTAAATAAAATCCAGAAAAGGTTTTTGAATGTTTAAAATTGTAAAATTCATATCTTTAGTTCTGTTTGGCCAAATTTTGCAAATAATATATCAATGGATTCCGAAAAATAAATCCTACACTATTCTGGGATTGAATTTGTATTTTGCTTCTGTAAAATATGGTTTATTTGCAGAATCAAATATAGGCATATTTTGGCAATATAAATTATTTAGAAAATGATTTTAAAGGAAATTTAAGTTTATTTAGACTATAAATAGTTGGTTTTATGTTCAGTAATGTTTGGTTTGACTAGCTTAGTGTAGAAATTCATTTCATTGCATTTTCATGCATTCATATATTTTTTCTTGATTATTTGAATGCAAATTTGGTGCTATCATTTTATGTGTAGATTTTGGTGCTAGTGGTGATTGTGAGTGTGAGGATTGTTGCTACTCCCCCAACTACTACAAAGGAAAGTGGTGCTTCATGTATATTGTCCTATCATTTTTTAACTATGCACTAGTGATATTTTGAGTAGGGCTTGATGAATTTTTCTAAGTATATATATATGTTATTCCTTGGGAAATCCTAGTAGTTGTAGTATTGGTAGAATTTTTCTCTAAGTTAACATACTTGTTATGTTATCATGCTTAGCCTAGCTAATAGCAAACAAGGGTCGATTATATACATGCTATGGAAATTTTGCTTAGTCTTTGACTTGTGTTTTTACTTAAAAAACAACTAAGTGAATGAATCACCTGTGTGGAATGGTATGATGGTTTGTATTGAGTGGTTACACAAGGACCATGTCTATAGTCTACCTTGTGTATCACACTTGTGGAAAGCCACCTAGGAACAAAGGGATTTGAGATACTTAGTGTTTAGAAGCTTCTAGTGCAACCACATGGCATATGGGCTCTACCTTGATCATATAAGTTGCAATAACTTAGCCATATGGACAGTTGGTGTTAGGGTGATAGGATGGAACGCGTCCATGGTGGTCTAAGGGAAGGCTTCTGAGAGGACTCGTCTCGATGCATGTCAAGTCTTGTGGGGAAAGTGCACCACCTCTCAAGAGGGTAAAACCTAAGTACTTAGCCGTGTCCCCGGTAACGGACAATTTGAGCATCAAGACATTGAAGCTATCAAGGATCTTCTCATCCCAATTTCTAAGTTAAAACTTGTGGTTGAACAAGGGTAAAGGTTCACCAATGTCTATTGGTGGTTAGTTGGGAGTTTTTGTCAAACAAAAACTTAGAGTTTTTCAAGTGATAGGAAAAACCTATTTTAAGCAAAGCAAGCCTAAGCTACACTTAGACAAATTAATATAGATGTTAGTTATTACTATTCTACTAAGGTATCACTTGCCAATACAATTCCAAATGTATTGACCCCTTGTGGCTATAACTTATGATGTTGCAGGTTACTCTGATGAGGATTAGGGTTATGAGTATACACTCAACATGCTTGCCTGTGGCACATGAAGATGAAGACTTTATTTTATTTACTTATGTTATGAACTCTTTTAGTAGACTTTGGCTAATGAGTTGTAAAAGACTATATTATATCTGGAATGACGATATAATAACGACCTTTGTGTCTGTATACTTCATCTTAAACTGTGGATGCTAGCATTTGATCCAGGGACTAGCATTGCAATCACAGGGACCTTTACCTAATAAAGGTGGGGTCTTACAACAGCACACACCATGCATTTAGGTGATTGCGCTGCCTGTGTGCTTGGTACACAGTTTTGGATTAGATCAGTGAGGTATCTCACCTTTTGATCTTTTAGCTTTTAACTCTCTCCTGGTGAAACTGGCCCCTCTTATTTGCTGTGAATATCTGACTTGTGGCTTATTTATTATGAAAGAACAAATTCTTTCATATTGGTGAAACTTGCCCCTATAATAATTACTCAATGATGTAATTTTGAGCAGTGCACTTCACTGCTCTCCACTGAGAGTAAATCTAACAATTAAACTTTTACTTTCATTTCGTTTGTTTTGTATTTTGTAGGTACAAGATCTGGATACTCAAGATTTAGTATAGGATTACCTAGATAGGTAGATTCTATTGTAATCTTTATTTTATTCTTTTGTAAGAATATTTTTAATTATTTATTCATATTTGAATTTCCCTTCTTGCAATTTCTTTACTGTAATGAATCTCTTCATTTCTTGAATGAGTTCATCATTGTAATTTGTTTATGGAATAAAGATTCATTTCTCAGTTTGATTTCTTTATATTGAATTCCTATTACTCTTTATTATCTCTTTATTAAATCAAATAATATTACTAAGTAATTTTGGACTTCATTCTAAAATACCAAATCCTAACTTTAAAATATAAGTTCAAATTCCAAATTTGAATTCAAATTTCTATCCCCAAAAACACTAATTCATAAACATCATGTCAAAATTTATAATGATCACTCTCTAGAGCTATTTCTACACCTAGAGAGTGAAAGATACTCTGATCACTTTAGGTTTTTATTTGGCGAAAAATTTACCCACATTTTACAGATGAATGCATGCATGTGCACAATTTCCTTTTTCTACCCTTCGTTGGTTTCTAAATGTTGGGCTGTTACAGAGGCCTGATACATTGGAAACGTATCTATAATTTTTGATGCTCCATGCTTGTTTAGTATCTACTTTGCTTTGCCTTGTCTACACTTTGAGGTGTTTTTATATCTTTTCTGGAACTAACCTATTAACAAGTTGCCATAGTTGCAGTTGCATGTTTTCTTCTGTTTTTGGTTCCAAAAAGGCAGAAAATCAATATTCTCGGAATTAGACGGGACAAAAGCCAAAGTCAATATTTTACCGTGAGGGACACGAATCCCGAAGACGAGACGAAGACGCGAACCAGGGTGGCCAAACCCCCTAGGCACGGCCAAGGGTGGGCCCGCGCCTGGGCAGGGTGTGACCCCCCTGGTTGCCTCCCGGCCTCGCCTCTTCGCCTATAATAAGCCCCCGATACAGAAACCCTAAGGACCCGATCAAAACTCCACGAAACCTTGTGTAACCGCCGTCACCGTCGTCCCTAGATTGGGAGGGGGATCTGAAGTTCTTCCCGGCACCCTGCCGGAGGGGAGATCATCCCGGAGGACTTCTCTCCGATATGATGCGTGAGTAGTTCCACCTTGTACTATGGGTCCATGTAGTAGCTAGATGGTTGTACCTCCTCCTTGCGCTTTCATGTATAGATCTTGTGAGCTCCATTCATGATCAAGATCTAATATATTTGTAATCATGCATATTGTGTTTACGGGGATCTGATGGATATTGAGATTACTATGTCAGATTGATTAATTGTTTTGTCTATTTGATTCTATCATGTCTGTGTTGTTTGTGATCTTGCATGCTCTCCGTTGTTAGTAGGTATCTTCGCCGAGTAGTTGCTAGTGACTCCAAAAGGGGGTATTTATGCTCGATAGTGGATTCATGCCTCTAGTTTCCAAGGGAAGTGACAGAAATCTCTTCGGATGTAGATGTGTTGTTGCTACTAGGGAGAAAACAACGGTCTCTTGTTCATGGAACAAGTTGATTGTTTACCTTACACACTTTGCTTAAAGCAGTTGTCTGTTGCTTGCAACTTAATACTGGAGGGGGTTCGGATGATAACCTGAAGGTGGACTTCTAGTCATAGAAGCAGATGGATGGTGGTCTATGTATATTGTTGTATTTCCCAATCGAATCTCATAGGATCTTTTTGTCTAGTATTGCATTGTTATGCCTTGCTCAGTTCCTAACAATTTCCCTGCTGTAATTTGTTTACCCTGCATGTCATGTTGTTTATCTAAGGAGAGCACCTCTAGTGAACTATGGACCCCGGTCCAATCTTTACCATTGATACATCTTCCATTGTTACCTGTTACTTGCTACAAACCATTACCTTCCACACCATACATTTAATCCTTTGTTACAGCAAACCAGTGAGCTTGACAACCTCACTAATTCGTTGGGTCAAAGTCTTGAGTTTGTGTTGTGCAGGTATCCGCGTTGCTTGCAACACCTATGTGATGTTTCCTTCCTCCTACTGGTTCGATAACCTCGGTTTCTTACTGAGGGAAAACTTTCTGATGTGCTGCTTCACACCTTGCTCTTGGGGTTCCAAACAAAGCGCTCCCACGTCAACAAGGCGCTATCACAAGTTTTTTGGTGCCGTTGCCGGGGATTAAAGGGCCATCAAACTTCTTCCTCCCCATCAAGCAGCTTTTCTGGCGCCGTTGCCGGGGAGGCTAAGGACGTCTTCACTAGGGGAGTCCTCCACTTCCTTTCTCTTTACTTTGTTTTTAGTTTCCTTAGTTTCTTTTGCTTGGTTTGTTTGCCTCTTTTCAAAAAACCCAATAAAACTAGTATAGTTTGGTTTGCTTTCTTTATTCAAAAACACAAAAAAATTAGTTCCTGCTCTAGCTGCTGCTGCTGTTTTTGGCTTGCCCACCTTTGCCAAAATGAACTCTTTTGAGAACACCAAGTTGTGTGACTTCACAAGCACCAACAACAATGATTTCCTTAGCACTCCTATTGCTCCACCTGCTCCGGATGCTACCTTTTATGAAATTAAGCCTACTTTGTTGAATCTTGTGATGACAGAGCAATTTTCTCATGCTAGTTCTGATGATGTTGCTGCCCATCTCAATAACTTTGTTGAACTTTGTGAGATGCAAAAGTATAAGGATGTAGATGGAGATATTATTAAGCTCAAGCTTTTTTCCTTTCTCCTTGAGAGGAAAAGCTAAAGAATGGTTGCTATCTTTGCCTAAAAATAGTATTGATTCTTGGACTAAGTGCAAAGATGATTTTATTGGAAAATACTATCCTCCTGCTAAGATTATATCTATGAGAAGTGACATTATGAAATTTAAAAAACTTGATAATGAACATGTTGCTCAAGCTTGGGAAAGAATGAAATCTTTGGTTAAGAATTGTCCCACTCATGGACTCACTGCTTGGATGATTATCCAGAATTTTTATGCAGGTTTGAACTTCTCCTCAAGAAACCTATTGGATTCAGCTGCTGGAGGTACCTTTATGAGCATCACTTTGTGTGCTGCAACTAGACTCCTTGATAATATGATGGTTAACTACTCTGAATGGCACACTAAGAGAGCTCCACATGGTAAGAAGGTAAATTCTGTTGAGGAAACTTCCTCTTTGAGTGATAAGATTGATGTTATTATGGCTATGCTTGTTAATGGGCAAGCTCATTTAGATCCTAATAGTGTTCCCTTAGCCTCTTTGGTTGCTCAAGAAGAGCAAGTTGATGTGAACTTCATTAGAAACAACAATTTCAACAAAAATGCCTATAGGATTAATTTTGGTGGTAACAACAATTATAGGCCTTATCCTCCTAATAAGGGCAATTCCTATGGAAGCTCTTACAACAATGCTAGAAGTGCCCCCTCTGAATTTTAAGTCATGCTCAAAGACTTTATTAGTAAACAAACCTCTTTCAATAAGTCTATAGAGAAAAAGCTTTTAAATGTTGAGAAAAATATATCCTCTTTGTCTGAAGCTCAGTCCTCCTTGATTAATAAAATGGCTTCTAAACCTGAAACTATGGAAAATACCTTTGCTACTGCTCATTCCATACAAGTTACTAATGATGGAAATGTTAGGTTGTTAGCTCAACTTCATGATAGGTGGGAAAGGGAAGCTGAAATTGATAGAAACAATAGTGTGTGCACCATCACCACTAAACCACAAGTAGTCCATGTTCCTCCTCCTACTATGCCTAAGCCTATTGAGCCTACTACTAGTGATGCTAAGTGTGATTTTGATACAGATGGTTGCAATATTTCTGAAGTAATTATGTTCTTGCAAAACCTTGCTAGAAGTTCTGATGCTAGTGATATGCATGTTGCTTTCACTAAACATATTACAGATGCTCTTGTTAAGATTAAGGAAGAGAAGCTAAAACACAAAGCATCTATTCCTAGGAAAGTAGAGGATAGTTGGGAACCTATTATTAATGTGTAAGTGAATGACTTTGATCTCAAAGCTTCATGTGACCTTGGTTCTAGTGTCTCTATTATGCCTAGGAAGATTTATGAAATGCTTGATTTGCCACCGTTGGAATATTTTTATTTGGATGTCCCACTTAATGATAATGCTAAGAAGAAACTCATGGGGAGTATTAATGATGTTCTCATTATGGTTAATAATGCTTATGTCCCTGTGGATTTCTATGTTTTGGATGTTGAATACAATGCTTCTTGTCCTATTACTTTGAGAAGACCTTTTCTTAGAAAAGTTGGTGCCATCATTGATATGAAAGAAGGCGCCATTAAATATCATTTTCCATTCAAGAAAGGTATTGAACACTTCCCTATGAGGATAGATAAGTTGCTTTTTGCTCCTCCTTTGAAAGCAAGGTTTGATGTTAATGCTTCCTCATTTGAAAATACTAGATTCTTCTTGCTTCTTGTGCCTAACTTAAAGGCGTTAAAGAAAGTACTTTTTGGGAGATAACACAAGAGTTTACTTGAGTCTTGGAAGTTATTAATTCAGTAATGACCTCTCCTTATCCTTTTTGTTTGCTTTTTGTGCCAAGAATGACCTCTAATGAGAGGGAAGTAAGATTTGTGGAGTTGCTGTCCCAAAACAGATTTCTGTCCTCCACCAAAAAAATTCATGAGGAGTCTCTGTAACTCTTATTGAGCTGAAAATTTACAAATAAATCACCCAGTATGTTAGATAACTTTCGTTAGTTAAACACTTTTTGATTTGAGCGACAGAAGGTGTTCGAAAAAATCGGTTTCTACCTGCTGGTCTGTTTTGACAGATTTCTACCATTATTTGCATTTGCTTCTTACTGATACCTTTTTGAGTTCTCTTTTGGGGAATTAAGCTTTTTGAAGGAGTTACTACAGCATCTCGTGTTTTTAGTGAAAATACTTGCTGTTCCAAAGATTTGCCAGAGGTCTAATATATTTTGAATAAACTAATGTTGCTAATGAAGATTGTGTGAAGGAAAAATTTCAGGTGTAGAGAGAGAATGATGTAATGAGATGAAGAATAGACAAAATCTCAAGCTTGGGGATGCCACCCCGGTGTCACCCCAAGAAATATCCAAGAGGTACAAGCGTCAAACCTTGGGGATGCCCAAGGCATCCCCTTCTTCATCAATAAAAAGCTCAGGTCTATCTAGACACTTCGTTTTATTGTTTCATGCACAAGTTGTGTTGTTCTTGGAGCGTCTTAGTTTTTGTTTGGTTTGCCTAGTTTTTTTAGTTTTCTTGAGTAAAGTAGTTTGGACCCCCGTTCTCGATGTGTTGTTTTGCAAATAAGTTGCTTGGTGTTGGAAAGGAGTAGTAAGTTCTTGCTTGAAAGTGCAAGAGGAGCTTTCATTGACTGTGACTTAGACTTTGGCATGACATGCTAGGTGTTGTTTTGACGTTATGCTTAGTGATTACTGCTGTAGAATGTCTTGTTACAAACAATTGGGATTTGTTAGTGTGCCTTGAAGAAATTATGCGTTGTTTTAGCATGCAAAAGCACAGTATTGTGGTATTCTCCTTTGATGCTTTGTTTGGGTTGACTTGGCACATGTTCACACCATGTTATGACTATGACAAGTCACCATAGCCTCTATGATCATTTAGTCCTTTACTTGTATTACCACTCTATGCTTTGATTAGTAATGCTTTGTTGCTCTGTATAATTTTGGCCATTATGCTCTCTTAGTTGGTTGCTCCCAGTCTTTTGCTAGCCTCCACTTGTATGAGTAAGCTCTACTCATGCTTACAACTCCCATGAAACCAAGTTTTCCCAAAGTGTCCACTATAAACTCCTATGCATGGTGTGTTACTGTCACATCCCAAGATTTTCTAAATCTTGTTATGTGAAAAATAAATGAATAAAATAAAACTTTATTGATTTTCAGGGTGAGAAGAAACTTTTTGATTCCAATTGGAAACCTTCAAACCTATTTGATCAAATAAAATCCTAAAGGGATTTAAAAAGATAAATAAACAATAAAGTTAAAAATATTTGGAATTACTATTTTTGGATCTTTAATAAAAAGATTTGGTTTCAAAAGAAAAGGATAGAAATTATAAATAAGGATTATTTTATAAAGCCAAATTAAACCTTGGCCAAGTTTTTGAAATAAAATATTTTGTTTTGATTAAAAGAGTAAAGATTTATTTAAATAAAATAATGAGGATTTATTAATACCCAAATTTATTAAAGTAAAGGGTTTGCCATTTTAATTAAACATCAAGACTTGTTAAATTATTTTAAACAAGTTTTCCAAGTATTTTATATTCTCAAATAAAACCTACTGAAGTGTTTTTGGTTTTATTTTAGATTTCAAAATAAATATTTTAATAAGACAAATCCTATTTGATTTAATAACTAAGGTCCATTTTATTTAATTATTAATGGACCCTAAAATAAAAATATTATTTTATTTTGGACATTGGATTCTGTTGTTAAACAGAATTAAAAACTACACAAACTTTGACAAAGGTTTGAATTCATTTGTTGTTTGAATTGTTTTATTGAATTACAAAACAGAAAATCAATTAGAAAAAGAAAAAGACATTCAGAACAAAAAAAAGAATCAAACCAACCCAACCCAGCAAGCCCACTAGGCCCAGTTAGCCCACTCCCTCTTTCCCCGCGAGAAAACGCTTCGCACCGCGAAAGAAACCCACTAAGTCACTGACTCGTGGACCCCCTCTCCCTATCTCTCTTCCTCACTGACAAGCATGCCCCACCCTCATGTTCATCGTCTTCAAGCACGACCCCGTCGCCCTGCCGTTGCAGCTAGTTACTCCGGCATTGATTACGCGTTGATGGAGGCTTTGATTCCTCCCAGAAACCACGCCACCTTAAATGCCTCCCTCTCATCTCCATTTCCCCTCTGTCTCCCCACCTTAGCACGCCCCTAGGCCGCCCTAATTCCTCTCCAAACACCGCTGCCTCCGACAAGCTTCCCGGCGAATTCCGGTGAGCCCAGCTACTCCTCTACCCCTGGAGCACACGAGCGTGCTCGCCGTCACTAGGCGCACCTGACAGTAGCCATAGCTCGTTCACGCGCGCCTTAGAATGTCGCCTCCGACGACGCCAACGTGCCATCGCCTTCGGCATCAACTCCGGCGACGTTTCCCCGTAAGCCCCGTCCACCCCTCTCTCTCCCGATGATGCTCCCATACTCGTGACTCTCTTACGCAACTAACTGCGCCTTCGGTTTGTCCTAGCACACCCTACATCGTCGCCTCCGTCGTCGAGCAGACGAGCCCGACGCCAGGCAGAACTCCGGTGAGCAATCCGCGTCACCACCGTGCGCCCCTCGACGAGATACTGCCACGTTGAGCATCAGCAAAGCACGGCGATCTCGGTGAGTCCCTCCCCTGTCTATTTTGCTTCCTGCATCACCAGCACCACCCTCGTCTGAGCACGCCGCCGCTCGCCGCATCGCCAGCGCCGCCCATCTGAGGTCGAGCTGCTGTGAGCCACTGGATCCAGATCCGAGCGTCACGATAGAATCTTAGCCGAAGGGGTATCGATCGATCTGCGCTGTGCAATGTTAGTTTAATCCTACGGTCTGAATTGCTGATCCAACCAAATCGGTACCGGCGAATAGAAAGACGCCACGTGTCTCTGTTGAGTTGAATTAGAACAGAATTGATCTATTAGATATGTGATTTTGTAAATTGCATAACTTTTAAACCACACGTCCAAATTTTGCAAATTTTATATCAATGGATTCAGAAAAACAAGCCCTAGCCAACCATGCCATTTGTTTAGTAAAAAGCTTCTGGTAAAATGTTTGTTTTTGCAGAAACTTGTGTATGCTTGTTTAGGTTATAAAAATTATTCTAAAAAGATTTTTGGGGATAAAATCTTTGGCATGTGGATTGTTTTGAACCTACTGACCATAGGAATCACTTTGTGGATTCAAAAATGTATTTGGAGAAACAAAAGAATGAATCCTTGATTTAAACCAATTCTAGTCAAATAAAAATATGGTTTATTTATTAAAAATGGTTTTGAAGGAAAACCTTTGGGAAATGTTTTGTTTTAAAACTCTCTGACCCTAAACACAAAGTTTTATGGTTTGAAAACATATTTTGTGAATCCTATAGATTAATGCCTTACTAAAACATTTTTACACCACATAAAATGATACCTTGTTTTAAAAATGGTTTATAAATTGAAACCTTTTTGCAAATGACTTTGCCACTTTTAAAAAATGACCATTAGGTGTTTTCAAATGTTTATGACCCATTAGAAACCACTTTTTCAAATAAAACAAATCTTGACATGCTTGCATGCGTTACTTTGACTTTATCATTTTATGTGATGTTTTGCTTGATTGGTAGATTGAGATTGTGCCTTGCTTGATTGAATTGTAGTGACTTGAAGATTGTGATTGTTGCAAGGACAAGGAGTTAACTTATACCCTCTACCAAAAAGGCAAGTGATGCTTCATACTTTTGTCCCATTACTTTCACTATGCATTAGTGATTTTTCTAAGTAAAACTTGCATGGAATTTTTGCTAAGTATAAACCATGCTATGGGAAAATCTAGTAGATGAAACCTTAGTAGAATTTCCTAAGTTAAGATTCCTACTAGTATCATGCTTAGCTTAGCTAATAGAAAACAAGGGTGGAATATATACATTCATATTATGGAAAAATTTCTAAGTCTGAGGACTTGTGTTTTTGTTTAATAAAACAACTAAGATAAAGAATCACCTGGGTGGAAAGGGACTTGCTTGGTGGTTTTTGGTTGAGTGGTTACACAAGGCCCATGGCTATGGTTTACGTTGTGCATCACACTTGTGGATTGCCACCCAGGAACAAAGAGATTTGAGATGTCAAATGTTGAGAAGCTTCAAGTACAACCACTTGGCATTATGGGCTCTGCCTGGATCATATAGGTTGCTAGAACTTAGCCATTTGGATAGTTGGTGGTAGTGGGATGATAGGTTGGAACGCGTCCATCTGGTCTAAGGAAAGGCTTCTGAAAGATCTTGTCTTGGTGAAACCAAGTCTTGTGGGGAAAGTGCACCACCTCTGCAGAGTGTAAAATCTAAGTACTTAGCCATGTCCCTGGTAAAGGACAATTTTAGCATCAAGACATGGAAGCTATCAAGAATCTCATCATACAAATTTCTAAGTTAAAATCTTGTGGTTGAACAAGGGTTAAAGGATCGTCAATCTTTGATTGGTAGATGCCTTGGGTGATTTTTGTCAAAGCGAAAACTTAGTGTTTTCAAATGATAAGGAAAAATCTATTTTGAGCAATGCAAGCCTAAGCTCCACTTAGCCAAATGCATATAGATGATAGACTCCACTATACTACCATAGTATCACTTGCCAATACAATTCAAATGTATTGACCCTTGTGGCTGTAACTTGTTATGTTGCAGGTTTGATTGATTTAGTGAAGTGTGTTTATTAGGATTACAAAGTCTACAACCAACATGTCTGCCTGTGGCACTTTGAAGATGAAGGACCCCATGTTTGTAGATATTCTGCTGCAATGTAATGTAATAGCCAAATGAGCTATGAAAGATGTAATAAATTATTTTATTCCTGGTTATAAAGTGTATTATGACCTTTGTTTCTTGATATTACATCTTAACTGTGGATGCTAGCTATTGATCCAGGGACTAGCATTGCAAACACAGGGGACTCTACCTTATTAAAGGTTGGGAACCTTACAGTTACACCATTCCAAGTATATTCTTGTCTTCAGCTATCTTCCAATTAAAAAAACTATTTTTTATGTGAAAACTTAGTGATTAAAGCCCTCACAAACTTGATGGCACACTTTATATTCTTTGCCCCTAATAAAATTGAACCATTGTGTCATCTATGTTGTATATGCTTGCACTTATATGTTGGAAATAGCAGAACCGTGCTGTCACAAGGAATGTTTTCAACATTGCACTTGTACTTTGTACTCAGTTGATATCATGATCTTTTGTCTATGGATGTCACCGGTGTGAAATAAAGAGGGAACTTGTAAGTACATGGAGTTTGTATTTTGTGTTAGAGAAACGCTTGGGCCGCTAGCCTAAGTGTCAACACCCGGATTTTTAATCCCAGATGCATGTTATGCCATACATCGCAATCCCAGGATTACCATTTTTGCGAGACATAACAGATTGGATATCACAGTACATCATCCATTACAAACCATACATAAGGTCTTACAACAAATAAAGGATCACATGATCCAGTCTTAATACAAACCAAGCAGCGGAATAATAATGGTAGCGTAGACGCATGATCCAGTCTTAATACAATTCAAGCAGCGGAATAAAGTAATAGTAACGGTAGCGTGGGCGAAGCTCCATCTTCATGGTCACAGGCAATGCTAACGATGGGAGATGATCCTAGTTGTCGTAACCTACCTGATGTCTATCTTCTTGATACTCCTCCTTATAGTCTGGCCACGGGAATAGCCAGGGACAAAGCCACGAGTACCCTATAAGTACTCGCAAACTAATACTAACAAGTGAAGTAGTTTTTGGAGTAGGATACTAAGCTCTAGGATTGTTTTGCAAAAAATCCAGATTTACCTCTACTGAGTTCAGAAGCAAAGAAATCTAGTTGAACGTTTTATAACACCTAAGTGGGAACTTGAATTTCATGTCACAACTCTGTTGTCGTCAAGTCAAGTTACAAATCATTTCAGAAGTTATTTTGAAAACATCTAACGAATGAACTGTATGGCCACTCCAACTATCCATAGCCGCGGGCGCGGCTATTCGAATAGTTTGACACTCTGCAGTGATTGTACACTTTCACCACAACATTCGATACATCCGTCAGGAACAATCCTGAATTCACCATACTTAGTATGCAGATAATCAATCCTAACCTTTCCATTACACGCCCTAGTATAGGCACCTCTCCTGTGAGTTTGGCATCCCAACCATGACCAACTGTCATCTTGGGTACTGCACAGGTGGACAATCTTCAGAAGGTATCCTCAGCTCAAACCTTGGCCGCAAGGGAACCCATACTAAGGTATATAAATTTCCAGTCAAGCCCTACCCAAATTTCGGGTATTGTGGTTGTACGGTAAGATCGGAATGGTATCGCATCCAGACAACCATCAGTTTTGTAAATGGCTAAGGCTCATGCCTTAACATTTTCATCAACAAAATCATTGGTGTTTAGAAACACATGTCAAAACATTTCAGTAGAATGACTCATCATTCTAAGGTTTTCATAACCATTTCACCAAGTATTCCCATCTAAAGTTGATCAAGTTGTATGCTTAGCACTAGCATCTACAGGTAGGGGTAAATACTAATGAGGGGTGATAAGCAAGTGTATCTTATCTAAGTTCAATCTCATGCCTCAGGATGACATCAAGATTTATCTAACTTAGGCCAAGTTTTGCTCTTTATGCTACCTTCCAATATCCTTCTATTATCTACAAGTTACTAAGTAAACTCTAAGGGACAGCTTTCATAAAGAAATAAAGTATTAAGCTTTGCAAGTAAAACTAGGATTGGGTATCATCAAATGTGTATAAGCTTGCAAGTAGAGCTTGCAAGTGGTAGCTTGCTTATGAGTTGCTTGCAAGTATTGGCTTGCCATGTGCAGAGCAGTGGTTGAAGTTCTCCTCGGCTTCTTCCTCATAGTACCCTCCTTCCTCCTCGTATCCTTGGTCGATACTAGCGTCTATAAATAAATTCGAGGTACACAATCACCACACAATTCTTAACTACTCTATTTAGCACACAAAGGTTTACACTAGATGATCTAGCATCATCACTATCATCACAAAGATTAAAGCACTTGTCTTATTTATTTCATTTTAGAAAAGTAATTTCTACTCATTGAAAAACTACTTAAGATCTAATATTATCCAACTAAATCATGGGATCATGTTGACACATGTCACCACCACATATTTCAGTACATGGGAATGTGATTTAAAGTGGTGTCACAATTTAATAAGGTTTAACCTTTTTATGTTAACTAAATAAAATGACTAGAATGGCCTATGAGGCATTCTTTTATACTTGATCATTATTTCTACAAGTAACCCTATATGTTTTTATATATTATGAAAGGTATGGTTAAATGTGATTTTTGAGTTGGAATCAACTCAAAAGCTTTCATGGCTGAATTTTGAAAAATGTTTGAATGCAGAAAAGATTCTGCCTTGTTATTTTTACCATGGGTGATCTATAAATTTAAATGGTTTGAATCCAACGGTCTTCATTTAAGCATTCCAGTACCTTTCTAACAAAATTGGTTTCATGCATTTTGGTTTAGTTAATCGAACTGGGTTGATTTTTGAATCTAGGTACAGAACTGGGTTTGAAACTAAAAGAATAATTCTAAATTTGAATTAATGGGTCGTGCGGGAGGTTTAACTGGGACGGCCCACGAAGCACAACGCGCGCGGGCTGGTTAAGTGAGCGACCCCACTCGTCAGTGAGACAGCGACTGGCGAAGCGGTACGGGGCGATCTAAGCCGTGCGATCTAGTTCTAATCCTATGGTTGTGGTTCATCGTCCATGCCTGAACAGGACGAAGCGAGGCTGAAACCTAACGCGGCCAGTGGGGATCAGTGGGGGCTCATCGGGGCTCCGATGATGGTCGACGATGGGGGCGAATGACGAAGTTGACGATGGCGATCCTCCTGGTACTGGTGGCTCCTCCTGGGGTGGCTCCAATCGAGGACGCCTCTCCTCCTTTGCAGCGGCGAACTCCGGTGAAGTTCTGGCCACCTAGTGCTCGCCTTGCTCCGGGAGTGAGTGGGTGTGATCAGTGAGAGGTGGCAAGTGAGATGGCGTGAAGAGTTTGAGCTAGCAAGGCCTCTATTTATAGGGCGATGAAGGGACCTAATGGCGCGGGCTGAGCTCGTCGTGGTCATCGGCACATCGTGCTAATGGCATGGGCGACGATAGGGCGCGGTGTTGTGCTCCTTGGAGAAGCTCAACGGCATGGTCATGTGGCGTGGGGTGGTGCTAAACGGTCGGAACATCGCGACGCTCTAGGGGGGTCCGAAGGTGATTTTAATGGCGCACAACGTCTACGGTCCGCACGGCGGCGAACGGGGTTGTCTGGCGGGGTGCTGGGGTGCTGGGTATCACGTACGCAAGTGGCGAAGGCGGCGTGCGGTCTGCGGGCTGGTGTCGCGTGCGGCGCACTGGCGCGCTCTCGGCTCGCACGTAGAGAATCTTGGCATGCTCATGCAGTGTGGTCCAGGGGCTAGCAATGCTCGGGGCTTGGATAGGGGGTGGAGGTGGACGGTGGTCAGTGATCCAGACATGCTTTCTAGGTTTGGTGCTTCTCCTAGCTTGCTATCGACTTGGGGGTGGCAAGTTAGGTTCGGCATGCTCACCATTGATGGCCCTTGCATGCTCACAGTGATGCTAAAGATTGTTAAAGGGGCTAGATGATCTACTAAGAGCTTGCTGCAAAACCAGAGAGGGAACAAGGTTGGCTAAAATCACTGCTACAAATAGTGCTTGATGTTTGTTTGTTTGCTGCAAACAAAGTGTTTGATGAGATGGCCGAAAGAAATTCAAATTTGAATTTTGGATTCAAACTTGGTGGGTTTTCTAGGCACATACTAGGGAGTCTATGGTTAGTTGGATTAGTCAAGGGGCACTGGTTGGTTGGGTTTTGAAAATGAGGGATCTTCACATATGTTAAAGATTCAATTTTAAATTGTCATTTGAATGGGGTTGCCAAATGTTTCTGCAAGTTCAAAAGGTGGGCTTTGATTCACTTTTACTTGGTCTTGCAAGGGGTGAAATGAAATAGAAAATTTTCTGTTTGAAATCTTGGACTAGAAACACTCAAAGTGACCTAGCGAGAAAGATTGGCAAAAATGACCATTTGCCTTATTTGATTTGTTTTTTATTTTCTCTTGATTTGTTTCTGCTTGGAAATGTTTTAGATGATGTTATTTTCATCTTCAATCCATCCCTTGCTATTTAGTTTAATTACACAAGTACAACACATGCATTCATATGGTTTGTATTTAATAAAAGTTTTTGTTAACCCTAATTTTAGTGATTAGAATTTGATCAGCATGATCAATATTTTTGGGATGTTACAAACCTTCCATCCTTAAACAAATCTCGTCCCGAGATTTGTGAAAGAAGAAAAAATATTACCTAGTATTTAAAGAGATCGGTAAACTCCATCTTGATGTGATCTTCTCGCTCCCAGGTAGCTTCTTCTTCAGTGTGGTTACTCCACTGAATCATGAGAAACTTGATGCTTCGGGTCCTGGTGGTTCTGAAAGCTTCCTCCAAAATACGGATGGGTACTTCGGGATACGTCAGGTCATCGTTGATCTCTATGGTTCTGTGATCAATATTCTTGAAAACTTCAGTCTTCTCTGAAACTTCAAGGCATTTGCTAAGTAACAATATATGAAACACATTGTGCACTGCTGACATTTCTTCCGGCAGTTCCAATTATTATGATACTTCTCATCGACGGTTCAGAATTTTGAAAGGTCCGATATATATGGGGGCTAACTTTCCTTTGAGCTGGAAACGCTGCATTCCCTTCAAAGGCGACACTTTGAGATACACAAAATCTCCGATATTGAAGGCGAGGTCTCGACGTCTCTGGTCGGCATAACTCTTCTGTCTAGATTGGGCGGTCTTGAGGTGCTCACGAATCTTGTGAACTTTCTCTTCTGCTTCTCGTAGGATGTCGGGTCCAAAAAGCTGACTTTCTCCTACTTCCGACCAATTCAAAGGGGTGCGACACTTCCTTCCATACATGAATTCAAATGGGACCATTTGCAAACTAGCTTGATAACTATTGTTGTAAGAAAATTATGCGAACGGCAGACAATGTAAGACCCCACCTTTATAAAGCTAAAAGTCCCTGTGATTGCAATGCTAGTCCCTGGATCAAATGCTAGCATCCATAGTTTAAGATGAAGTACACAGAAACAAAGGTCATTATTACATCGTCATTCCAGAGATAACATAGTCTTTTACAACTCCATAGCCATAGGCTAGTACAAGAGATCAACTTAACAATAATAAAGTAAAGTCTTCATCTTCATGTTCCACAGGCAAACATGTTGAGTGTAGACTCATAACCCTAATCCTCATCAGAGTAACCTGCAATATCACAAGTTATAGCCACAGTGGGTCAATACATTGGAATAGTATTGGCAAGTGATACCTTAGTAGAATAATAGTATCCAGCTTCTACATGATTTTGGCTAAGTGTAGCTTAGGCTTTCTTTGCTTTAAATAGGTTTTGCCCATTAATTGAAAACACTAAGTTTTTTTTGTTTGACAAAAACTCCCAAGGAACCACCAATAGACATTGGTGAACCTTTACCCTTGTTCAACCACAAATTTTAACTTAGAAATTGGGATGAGGAGATCCTTGATAGCTTCAGTGTCTTGTTGCTCAAATTGTCCATTGTCAGGGACACAGCTAAGTACTTAGATTTTTCCTTCTCGAGAGGTGGTGCACTTTCCCCATAAGACTTGACATGCATCAAGACAAGACCTTTCAGAAGCCTTCCCTTAGACCAGAATGGACGCGCTCCAACCTATCACCCTACCACCAACTGTCCATCTGGCTAAGTTATTGCAACCTATATGATCAAGGCAGAGCCCATATGCCATGTGGTTGCACTGGAAGCTTCTAAACACTAAGTATCTCAAATCCCTTTGTTCCTGGGTGGCTTTCCACAAGTGTGATACACAAGGTAGACCATATATATGGGCCTTGTGTAACCACTCAACGTAACCCAAACATACCATTCCACCCAGGTGATTCATTCACTTAGTTGTTTTATTAAGCAAAAGCACAAGTTAAAGACTTAACAATATTTTCCATAGCATGTATGTAATCCACCCTTGTTTTATACTACCTAGGCTAAGCATGGCAATATAACAAGTATCTTAACTTAGATAAAATTCTACCAAGACTACAACTACTAGGATTTCCCATAGCATAGCATATAGATACTTAGCAAAATCTCATGCAAGCCCTACACAAAATATCACTAGTGCATAAAAAAATAATGGGACAAATACATGAAGCACCACTTGTGTAACACCCTCAGAATCGGCCCTATGCAAGTTTCAGCGCTTCCCGCCAAAACCCGCATAGAAACGATTCAAAGGTGCCCACCAGGCACTTGCGTGCGGGTGGAAAACGAAGTAATAACATTACACAACAGTCCTCGATGGGACCCACAGAACAGATATATATATACAACACGACTCCATGAGTCAAGAATACAGATATACAGAACAAAGATCCAAATCACCTTGAAAACGATACAGCGTCCAGCTACGGACAAGATGCAAATGGGGCTAAGAGCCCTGAAGAATAACCAATGGCGTCCATAACCCTGCCCAGGCCGAGCCGGAAGGGTAACCCTGCTAACGACGTCGATCTCAAAACCTGCTAAAACAAAGGGGTGCTGACAAAGGGGCAAAGGAAAAAGAGGAGCGTCAGTACTGAGGCCAGTACACGGCGAGACTAGAATTCGGCGGTCCTCGCCTACATAGGTATGGTGGACTGAAGCGGCAGCGACAGCATGCACAAAACAACCTATAGAGACTCAAAACAACGGGCGGCTATTAGAGAGGGGTAAGAAAGACCTATTCGGAACCAACCCGATACTACCATCAATCAAACCCTTCCTGGTGTTTCCCCCTCGAGACCAGACGAGGAAGTCAACCGAGGAACTCACACAGTTGGCAGTTTTATTTATTCAGTTATCGTTGCAGCAATTACTAGTCAGGTGTAGGTAATCATCCTGATAAAATAAGCAGTGGGCCGTTTAGTTAATCATTCCGTTGTAGTTGCAACACTTACTAGTCAGATACAATTAGCATGAGATAACCCAAAACCCAGCAGTTGTTGGTACTTTTATTTAGCCATTCCGTTATAGTTGCACTACTTACTAGTCAGATACAATGGTTGCAGGCGACAACCCAAACAAGCAATTGTTGGCAGTTTTATTGAGCCATTCCATTATAGTGAAGATGATTACTAGTCATTATAAAGTCAAATTTATAGCACTACTTTAGTTATAGTTGTCTATGATCGAGATACTGTGCTCCAAGTCGTCCATAACCGCGGACACGGCTTTCAGAAAGTTTTACCCTGCAGGGGTGCACAAATAGCAACACACACTCGATCAACCTCGGAAAAACCAAATCAAAACCCAACGAGGCTTTCACGACAAAGCAATCACAGGATTCAGAAATATTTCAGGGGGCCACCCCTTGGAGTACACCCGCAACGAAGTTAGCTGACTCCGAGATGGACCCGAGGTTTGGGTGGACGGCTGTGAACGACTGGGAACCCAAAACTGGGCTTGTCGACACCGCGAAAACGTGTCCCGATCCTAAACAGTACAGTGTGCTCCTCGCACAATCGTAATAAAGCAGTAAAGCATGGCATAGGTACATGATAGTAAATAAAACCTCAAACTAGTTTGTGGCCCCAAGAAATAAGAATGAATCAAGCTCTGGCTCAGGGGGGGTCCCATAATTCCCCCGTATGTGGATAGCGCGAGTATTCAAGGAACAAGTATCAAGTACTCGGGGTCCTACGGGACACAAGTGGACGGTTAACAACCAAATAACATCTATTGCCCACCTGTGCCTCTGCTTACCTACTTCAATTTTAGTTATTAAACAATAATTAAAGTGAACGGTAAATAAAGCCTTGATCATCTCCAACATTAAACATGCGGCAATACTCCAACAACTGTGGTACTTGGCGACACACAACAGCACTTGAGCAAGCGACTACGACGCGCAAGTCCAACTATCTACCAACAACAGGTAATAGGATGTGTCCAAGGCAATATAAGGCTGCAAGGGATATCACGGGTACGAAAACTAGAGCATCGCAACATAGATAGCAATAGATCAACGGGAGGGAATAAATACTATAAAAGTAAGATAGGTAGAAAGGGTGAGATGCTCGCCTGAAAACATTGCCGAAGGTTTATCCGAAGATCGGGGCGACACTCGCATCAACTCAACGGCCTTATCCGCGAAGAAGCAAAACACTAGAAGAAACACCGGATGCACTATTTAATACTACGGCAGAAGATCGGGCATGATGCATGCATGATGTATGACATGGCAGGGATGCGATGCAATTAGATCATATTAAGTGGAACCAGGGGTCCCGACAATTAATTAGGTGTTTCAAGTTATTTAACTACCCCGCAATTTAAATGTTGTCTTAACAGGACAAAACATGGCATCGGTTTGCTACACAAATTTAAATGGGACCAATATACGACTGGATTTTCCCGCATATGGGCCCCATATTTAATTATAAGGTGAATCGGCATAAGGCCCCCAAACCACACAAATATGCATGCGAGTATGACAATTTAATATGCATCAATTTGATATTACATTTATAAAATAGGGCTCGAGAAAAGGGGTCACACATTAGGGTTCCGCGATCTTGGTTCCGGGGGGTTCGGGGTCGGTTCTCAGGGTCTGGATCTGGGGTTCGGTCTCGGCGGAATCGTTCTCGGATAACAGAGTAGATCTTGGCGTTCCGCGAAGAAGGTCTTGGTGTGGCGTCGGGGGCGCATCGGACTCGCCCTGGTCGATGTCGTTCTTGTCGTCACGAAGATCTTGTCGGGTCCTCGTATCGGGTCGGGCTTGGCGTTCGGGATGCAAAACTTGGCGTTCCGCGGCGAAGTGCTTGTCGTACCGGCGGCGATCCTGGCGGTCATCGGGTCCGGGAGCGGTTCTCGGCGAACTGGTCGGTTCCATGTCAGCGTACTTGGCGTATCTGTGTCGACGACCTGGGCGTCCGGGTTCTCGGCCCTCTGATCCGGGAAGAAGCACTTGTCGCACCGGGGTCTCGGCGTCCTCGGATCCGAGAGGAAGACTAGGCGTGCCGGGTTCGGTCTTCGGGGTCCTTCGGGAGGGCTTGGCGTTCTGCGGTCTTCGGCTCCGCGTGGCAGATCTTGTTGATCCAAGATGGAGGCCTCAGCGTTCCGTGTTGTCGACCATCAGGTTCGAGGATCTTCAACAGCACACACACATGCCACCAACACGAGTGTTCGCCTTGAGGTCTGTTACCGAAGGGAGGACAGGGGCGCCGCATGGGGACGACGAGGAGCAGACTGCTGGGGGCACCGGGCAGCGGAGGACAAGGCCACCACGAGCCCTGAGGACGACGGTGCAGGGACGAGGTGACGCCGGCGAGGCCACCGGCGGCGGCTCGAGCTTGCGGGGACGGCGAGGCAGAGGGAGCGGACGCGGGCGGGCGTGGCCGCGCGTCGGTGGGGCGGGCCCGCGGGGGACGCGGCGGTCGGCGATTGGTGGCGGGCCGGCGGCGAGAGAGGAGGCGACCGGCGGCGATGGCAGGGAAGGGAGCTCCTGGCAGCGTCTGCAGAGGGGCAGAGGCCGGGGAAAACTCCGGCGGTGGCAGCGCTCGCTCTCGGGGGCGAAAAGGGGGGGTGGCCAGGCACTGCCGGCGGCGAGGAGGCGGGACCGAGCAGGCGGGGCTTGAGGCGGGAGGAGAGGGTGCAGGCTCGGCAAGGCGACGCGGGGATGGGGGCCTCGACGACAGAGAGAGAGAGAGGAAGGGGAGGGGAGCCGGCGAGGTGGCAGGTAGAGGCGGGGGCGGCGTCGCCTGGCGCGGCGGCGGTGTACTGCAGGGGAGGGAGAGGGAGCGTGCGGGGAGGTTGGGGCGTGGCGGTCGCCGCGGTTCCGCGCGCCGGCGGCGTCGGGTGGAGGAGGCGGCCGGCGACGAGGGGAAGGCGGCCGGAGGCGGGCTCGGAGAGGGAGCGAGGAGGGAGAGGGAGGGGAAGGAGACGGGGCGCGTGGGGAGGACGCGGGGTGGCGTGCGTGGACGGTTCAGGGTGGGGCCCGGTGCAGCGGGTGGGGTGGGGAGTGGCCAGGCGGGGTCGGGTGGGACTGGCAGGTGGGGGCAGGGGGAGCGGGTCGGTGCGGGTGGCCGAGGGACAGGGAGAGGGGTGGCTGAGGCGTGTGTGTGTTTGTGTGTGGTGGGTCGGTTGGGGTAAGAGAGGGAGTGGGGGCTGTGGGGTGGGGCCCGGGTGCAGAGAGAGGATTGGTGAGGTGGCAGAGGGTGTGATGAGGTGGAGGGAAAGGGAGGTGGCAAGCTAGGGTTGGTGGGTAGACTAGGATTGGGTGAGTTTAGGACTAGAAATTTTAGACTAGGGTTTCTTTTATTTTAACAATAGATTTTGTAATTGGTTTTAGATAAATGAAAGATCCGGCTGGACCGATGATTTGAATTTGAAAATAGAGGAGGGCTAGTTTAGAAAATAACATAGTCTTTCGCAAACAGTTTTTAGGCAAAATAATATGCATGATGATGACGATGCTCAAATGCAATGTGGCATGATGACATGAGCATGCGGTCATGATGATGCAATGCACAAAAACAACGCGATTTTCTAGTAGTAGTTTTTGCGGGATGCCACAATTCGACACCACTAACAATGGATCTCGCCCTCGAGATCCGCCTCATGGTACCGGAAAGAAGGTCGGTGGTCTGCATCTTCTCGCTTCGTGTAGATCTTCGCGACACCACTAACAAGAGGTCGTTGTCCGTGATCATCGAGAGAACACTCCGGGAACAACAGGTCGAAGGTAGAGGCATCAACAAATAAAGCCACCTCTAGCTTCGATAGAAAGAGAGAAACGATGCATTCTCACCCACTTCAATGTACAAAAGCGAATAGAAGGGGTAGTCGGCATGGGGGCCAATCCATCACGCACCCAAACTATTACTCTGCACAATCAGTAGAAAAGCGCGCAACCATTCTCGGAATCAGACTGAAGATCTCGACAATCGAGGTTCGGAAATAAAGGAGTGATGCAGACCCTGCATCGGATCTGGCGTAGATGATGTCGTCGTGTCGGAAAACACCGGAAGGCACAAACAAGAAACAAAGAATGGTACCACAGTAGACGGATTCCTCAGGCAGCATGAACACCGGATGGTAGAACACCGTTATCAAAGGAGGAAGCGAAACCCTGAAGGTACGACGGAACCCAACCACGAGAAATCCTGGACTCGAAGAGAGAGAAGAGAGCGGATTCAAAACACGTCGAGATAAGAGGAGAATAGCAGAGGGGCAAGAAGCAAAAGTAGACCTAATCAGAACTAGCCAACCAATTTTTAAAAATAGTTTTGACACTCTACTTCGGCCGTTAGCTAGGTTATCCTACAGGCTGGACTTGTGGGGTATCGTAACTGCTAAGCTCTGATACCACTCTGTAACACCCTCAGAATCGGCCCTATGCAAGTTTCAGCTCTTCCCGCCAAAACCCGCATAGAAACGATTCAAAGGTGCCCACCAGGCACTTGCGTGCGGGTGGAAAACGAAGTAATAATATTACACAACAGTCCTCGATGGGACCCATAGAACAGATATATATACAACACGACTCCATGAGTCAAGAATACAGATATACAGAACAAAGATCCAAATCACCTTGAAAACGATACAGCGTCCAGCTATGGACAAGATGCAAATGGGGCTAAGAGCCCTGAAGAATAACCAATGGCGTCCATAACCCTACCCAGGCCGAGCCGGAAGGGTAACCCTGCTAACGACGTCGATCTCAAAACCTGCTAAAACAAAGGGGTGCCGACAAAGGGGCAAAGGAAAAAGAGGAGCGTCAGTACTGAGGCCAGTACACGGCGAGACTAGAATTCGGCGGTCCTCGCCTACATAGGTATGGTGGACTGAAGCGGCAGCGGCAGCATGCACAAAACAACCTATAGAGACTCAAAACAACGGGCGGCTATTAGAGAGGGGTAAGAAAGACCTATTCGGAACCAACCCGATACTACCATCAATCAAACCCTTCCTGGTGTTTCCCCCTCGAGACCAGACGAGGAAGTCAACCGAGGAACTCACACAGTTGGCAGTTTTATTTATTCAGTTATCGTTGCAGCAATTACTAGTCAGGTGTAGGTAATCATCCTGATAAAATAAGCAGTGGGCCGTTTAGTTAATCATTCCGTTGTAGTTGCAACACTTACTAGTCAGATACAATTAGCATGAGATAACCCAAAACCCAGCAGTTGTTGGTACTTTTATTTAGCCATTCCGTTATAGTTGAACTACTTACTAGTCAGATACAATGGTTGCAGGCGACAACCCAAACAAGCAATTGTTGGCAGTTTTATTGAGCCATTCCATTATAGTGAAGCTGATTACTAGTCATTATAAAGTCAAATTTATAGCACTACTTTAGTTATAGTTGTCTATGATCGAGATACTGTGCTCCAAGTCGTCCATAACCGCGGACACGGCTTTCAGAAAGTTTTACCCTGCAGGGGTGCACAAATAGCAACACACACTCGATCAACCTCGGAAAAACCAAATCAAAACCCAATGAGGCTTTCACGACAAAGCAATCACAGGATTCAGAAATATTTCAGGGGGCCACCCCTTGGAGTACACCCGCAACGAAGTTAGCTGACTCCGAGACGGACCCGAGGTTTGGGTGGACGGCTGTGAACGACTGGGAACCCAAAACTGGGCTTGTCGACACCGCGAAAACGTGTCCCGATCCTAAACAGTACAGTGTGCTCCTCGCACAATCGTAATAAAGCAGTAAAGCATGGCATAAGTACATGATAGTAAATAAAACCTCAAACTAGTTTGTGGCCCCAAGAAATAAGAATGAATCAAGCTCTGGCTCAGGGGGGTCCCATAATTCCCCCGTATGTGGATAGCGCGAGTATTCAAGGAACAGGTATCAAGTACTCGGGGTCCTACGGGACACAAGTGGACGGTTAACAACCAAATAACATTTATTTCCCACCTGTGCCTCTGCTTACCTACTTCCATTTTAGTTATTAAACAATAATTAAAGTGAACGGTAAATAAAGCCTTGATCATCTCCAACATTAAACATGCGGCAATACTCCAACAACTGTGGTACTTGGCGACACACAACAGCACTTGAGCAAGCGACTACGACGCGCAAGTCCAACTATCTACCAACAACAGGTAATAGGATGTGTCCAAGGCAATATAAGGCTGCAAGGGATATCACGGGTACAAAAACTAGAGCATCGCAACACAGATAGCAATAGATCAACGGGAGGGAATAAATACTATAAAAGTAAGATAGGTAGAAAGGGTGAGATGCTCGCCTGAAAACATTGCCGAAGGTTTATCCGAAGATCGGGGCGACACTCGCATCAACTCAACGGCCTTATCCGCGAAGAAGCAAAACACTAGAAGAAACACCGGATGCACTATTTAATACTACGGCAGAAGATCGGGCATGATGCATGCATGATGTATGACATGGCAGGGATGCGATGCAATTAGATCATATTAAGTGGAACCGGGGGTCCCGACAATTAATTAGGTGTTTCAAGTTATTTAACTACCCCGCAATTTAAATGTTGTCTTAACAGGACAAAACATGGCATCGGTTCGCTACACAAATTTAAATGGGACCAATATACGACTGGATTTGCCCGCATATGGGCCCCATATTTAATTATAAGGTGAATCGGCATAAGGCCCCCAAACCACACAAATATGCATGCGAGTATGACAATTTAATATGCATCAGTTTGATATTACATTTATAAAATAGGGCTCGAGAAAAGGGGTCACACATTAGGGTTCGGCGATCTTGGTTCCGGGGGGTTCGGGGTCGGTTCTCAGGGTCCGGATCTGGGGTTCGGTCTCGGCGGAATCGTTCTCGGATAACAGAGTAGATCTTGGCGTTCCGCGAAGAAGGTCTTGGTGTGGCGTCGGGGGCGCATCGGACTCGCCCTAGTCGATGTCGTTCTTGTCGTCACGAAGATCTTGTCGGGTCCTCGTATCGGGTCGGGCTTGGCGTTCGGGATGCAGAACTTGGCGTTCCACGGCGAAGTGCTTGTCGTACCGGCGGCGATCTTGGCGGTCATCGGGTCCGGGAGCGGTTCTCGGCGAACTGGTCGGTTCCATGTCAGCGTACTTGGCGTATCTGTGTCGACGACCTGGGCGTCCGGGTTCTCGGCCCTCTGATCCGGGAAGAAGCACTTGTCGCACCGGGGTCTCGGCGTCCTCGGATCCGAGAGGAAGACTAGGCGTGCCGGGTTCGGTCTTCGGGGTCCTTCGGGAGGGCTTGGCGTTCTGCGGTCTTCGGCTCCGCGTGACAGATCTTGTTGATCCAAGATGGAGGCCTCAGCATTCCGTGTTGTCGACCATCAGGTTCGAGGATCTTCAACAGCACACACACATGCCACCAACACGAGTGTTCGCCTTGAGGTCTGTTACCGAAGGGAGGACAGGGGCGTCGCATGGGGACGAAGAGGAGCAGACTGCTGGGGGCACCGGGCAGCGGAGGACAAGGCCACCACGAGCCCTGAGGACGACGGTGCAGGGACGAGGTGACGTCGGCGAGGCCACCGGCGGCGGCTCGAGCTTGCGGGGACGGCGAGGCAGAGGGAGCGGACGCGGGCGGGCGTGGCCGCGCGTCGGTGGGGCGGGCCCGCGGGGGACGCGGCGGTCGGCGATTGGTGGCGGGCCGACGGCGAGAGAGGAGGCGACCGGCGGCGATGGCGGGGAAGGGAGCTCCTGGCAGCGTCTGCAGAGGGGCAGAGGCCGGGGAAAACTCCGGCGGTGGCGGCGCTCGCTCTCGGGGGCGAAAAGGGGGGGGTGGCCAGGCACTGCCGGCGGCGAGGAGGCGGGACCGAGCGGGCGGGGCTTGAGGCGGGAGGAGAGGGTGCAGGCTCGGCGAGGCGACGCGGGGATGGGGGCCTCGACGACGGAGAGAGAGAGAGGAAGGGGAGGGGAGCCGGCGAGGTGGAAGGTAGAGGCGGGGGCGGCGGCACCTGGCGCGGCGGCGGTGTACTGCAGGGGAGGGAGAGGGAGCATGCGGGGAGGTTCGGGCGTGGCGGTCGCCGCGGTTCCGCGCGCCGGCGGCGTCGGGTGGAGGAGGCGGCCGGCGACGAGGGGAAGGCGGCCGGAGGCGGGCTCGGAGAGGGAGCGAGGAGGGAGAGGGAGGGGAAGGAGACGGGGCCCGTGGGGAGGACGCGGGGTGGCGTGCGTGGACGGTTCGGGGTGGGGCCCGGTGCAGCGGGTGGGGTGGGGAGTGGCCAGGCGGGGTCGGGTGGGACTGGCAGGTGGGGGCAGGGGGAGCGGGTCGGTGCGGGTGGCCCAGGGACAGGGAGAGGGGTGGCTGAGGCGTGTGTGTGTTTGTGTGGGGTGGGTCGGTTGGGGTGAGAGAGGGAGTGGGGGCTGTGGGGTGGGGCCCGGGTGCAGAGAGAGGATTGGTGAGGTGGTAGAGGGTGTGATGAGGTGGAGGGAAAGGGAGGTGGCAAGCTGGGGTTGGTGGGTAGACTAGGATTAGGTGAGTTTAGGACTAGAAATTTTAGACTAGGGTTTCTTTTATTTTAACAATAGATTTTGTAATTGGTTTTAGATAAATGAAAGATCCGGCTGGACCGACGATTTGGATTTGAAAATAGAGGAGGGCTAGTTTATAAAATAACATAGTCTTTCGCAAACAGTTTTTAGGCAAAATAATATGCATGATGATGACGATGCTCAAATGCAATGTGGCATGATGACATGAGCATGCGGTCATGATGATGCAATGCACAAAAACAACGCGATTTTCTAGTAGTGGTTTTTGCGGGATGCCACAACTTGCCTTGGTAGTTGGGGGAGTAGCAACAATCCTCACAATCACAATCACCACTAGCACCAAAATCTACACATAAAATGATAGCATCAATTTTACATTCAGATACATCAGGCAAAAATATATGAATGCCATGTGATGATTTTTATTAAACCAAACAAGACAAGTAAACAATACTAAACATTAATTTAAACTTTTATAGCCTAAATAGACTCAAAATAGCCTTTAAAACATTTTCTAAATAATTTTTATACACAAAATAAGCCTACAAATGTCTCTGCATAAAATTCTATTTTATCTGAGGCAAAATGTGTAGGATTTATTTTTGTGATTCCATTGATATATATTATTTGCATTTTTTGGATAAACAGAACAAAAGTTATGAATTTTACAAGTTTAAATCTCTAATAGATTCAAAACATATTTTAAAATAAAAACCCAGACACGTGGACGCATCTGATTGGCGCGTACCGGTTCGTGCTGGATCACGCTCCTGCACTGTTAGATCTAAATGAAATCTAGCAGCTATGATCTACCCGTACCCCTTCGTGCTATATCAAATTGCATCCATCAGATGCAGATCCAACGGACCAGATCTGATTGACCAGAAGTTGGCGGCGTGAATGGCTACAGCGGCGGCAGCGTTACTGGCGGTGGCGTTCCGGTGATTGCAGAGGGGGATGGGGCTGTGGTTGGTCTTACCAGCATCGCAAGGTTGCGAGGGAGCTCAACAAGTCGCTGGCGAGGACAGGGGCGTGCTGTAGCGGTGGCTAGAGCTCATCGGAGTTGCGCTGAGCGTCGGGTGCTCACTGCCGGAGACGAAGGAGACAACCTAGGTCACCATAGGGCAAACGGAGGACATCAGTACCTGCGCAAGGACATGACGAAACTACTCGTATGAAGCAGAGATCCAGGGGCGCTCAAAGATTACCAGGATTTCTCGTCGAAGTCGAGCGGCGCTTCGGTCGTTCACGGGGCTCGACGGAGGCGACGACCTGGGGCATTTCAGATCAAGCCAAAGGGGTGAGGAGATGCGCATGGATCTGGCAAGCATGCTCGTAAGAACGAGACGTGAAGGGGAGCACGGGGCTCACCGTAATAGGTCGCGGGAGTCATTCGGTGCCGCGGCTGTGCAAGCAGAAATTCGCTGAGTCTGGCGGCGCTACTGGCTGAGTTGGGGGAAATGGTCGCGACGAGGAGGGGGTTAAGTAGACAGAGCAGGGGCGGCAATCACTCTTAATTAAGGAATTAACGCGGCAGTCACTGCGGAGAAGAAACAGGTGGCGAGCTAGTCGCGGGCGAGATTTTTGGGACGACGATGCTGACCTGGCGTTGGGTCTACTTGACAGTGAGGGAGAGGGTGTGCGCGTGTAAGACCCCACCTTTATAAAGGTAAAGGTTCCTGTGGTTTCAATGCTAGTCCCTGGATAAAATGCTAGCATCCACAGTTTAAGATGAAGTACACAAAAACAAAGGTCATTATTACATCGCCATTCCAGAGATAACATAGTCTTTTACAACTCCATAGCCATAGGCTAGTACAAGAGTTTAACTTAACAATATAAATAAAATTCTTCATCTTCATATGCCACAGGCAAGCATGTTGAGTGTATACTCATAACCCTAATCCTCATCAGAGTATCCTGCAACATCACAAGTTACAGACACAATGGGTCAATACATTGGAATAGTATTGGAAAGTGATACCTTAGTAGAATAATAGTATCTAGATTCTACATGAATTTGCTAAGTGTAGCTTAGGCTTGCTTTGCTCAAAATAGATTTTACCTATCGGTTGAAAACACAAAGTTTTTGTTTGGCAAAAACTCCCAAGGAACCACCAATAGACATTGGTGAACCTTTACCCTTGTTCAACCACAAGTTTTTAACTTAGAAATTGGGATGAGGAGATTCTTGATAGCTTCTATGTCTTGATGCTCAAATTGTCCATTGCCAGGGACACGACTAAGTACTTAGATTCTTCCTTCTGCAGAGGTGGTGCACTTTCCCCACAACACTCGACATGCATCGAGACAGGACCTTTCAGAAGCCTTCCCTTAGACCAGAATGGACGCGCTCCAAACCTATCACCCACTACCACCAACTGTCCATTTGGCTAAGTTATTGCAACCTATATGATCCAGGCAGAGCCCATAATGCCATGTGGCTTCACTATAAGCTTCTTAACATATGGCATCTCAAATCCCTTTGTTCCTAGGAGGGATTCCACAAGTGAGATACACAGGGTAGGCCATTTAAAAATGGGCCCTGGTAACCACTCAACAAAAATCCAACCATGCAATTACCATTCCACCCAGGTGTTTCATTCACTTAGTTGTTTTATTAAGCAAAAACATAAGTCAAAGACTTAGAAACATTTTCCATAGCATGTGTATAATCCACCCTTGTTTGCTACTAGCTAGGCTAAGCATGGTAATATAGCAAGTGTCTTAACTTAGAGAAAATTCTAACAAGTCTACAACTCCTAGGATTTCCCAAGCATAGCATATTGATACTTAGCAAAAATTATCATGCAAGCCCTATAGAAAATATCACTAATGCATTTTCAAAATATTGGGACAAAAATATGAAGCACCACTTGCCTTGGTACTTGGGGGAGTAAAAACAATCCTCACAGTCACAATCACCACTAGGACCAAAATCTACACATTAAATGATAGCACCAAATTCATATTTCAAACAATCAAGCAAAAATATATGAATGCATGCAAATGCCATGTGATGATTTTTCTAAACTAAAAAAGACAAGTAAACCAGTACTGAACAATAAACTAAACATTTATTCATCAATTAAACTTAATTTGGCCCTTAAAACATTTTCCAAATAATTTTTATAAACAAAATATGCCTACAAATGTCTCTGCATAAAATTCCATTTTAACAGAAGCAAATCACAAAACTAAGCCTACATATGTGTAGGATTTATTTTTTGATTCCATTGATATCTTATTTGCATTTTTTGGATAAACAGAACAAAAGTTATTGAATTTACAAGTTTAATCATCTAATTAAATCAAATCTGAAATTTAAAAGAAAAACGCAGACACGCGTCGGCCTCTGATTGGACGGTACCGTTTCGCGCGGATCACGCACGCGCACCGTTAGATCTAAGTGAGATCTAGTGTCTCAGATCTACCCGTACCATTTCTCTTAATGAACTAATCGTGGCCTTTGGATCCAGATCCAATGGATCAGATCTGGTTGACCAAACTCTAGCAGCACGAATGGTGCTGGCGGCGGTGAAGCCTCTGGCGAGGACACGCCGGTGAGGTCAGAGGTGTAGGGGGTGTGCTGGTGCTTACCGAGGTCACGAGGACGTGTAGATGCTCAACATGGAGACGGTTGGGGCGGGGGCATGCTGTTGCGGAGGCTAGGGCTCGTCGGAGCTGCTGGAGGCGTCGGGTGTACGTGGCGAAGACGTTCGTGACGCTATGGATCACCCTAGCACAAACCAGGTGTATCAGGAGACACGCAAGGATATGGCAAACTAGACAGGAAAGCAGAAGGCAAGGGGCGCTCGTAGATTCCCAGGATTTCTCGCCGAAGTCAAGCGGAGCTTCGGCCGTTCACTGGGCTCGACGGAGGCGACATCCTGGGGCATTACAAAGCAAACAAATGGCATGATATGATGCGCAAAGCGATGGTGAAGCAGGTCATGTGAACCAGAAGGCAAGGCATGCTCGAGACTCACCGTGATGGCTCGCCGGAGCTCCTCGGTGCCGCGGCGGTGCAAATCAAAATTCGTGGAGACTGGCGGTGCTTGGGGGTTGCAGTGTTGGGGGAAATGGTTCCAGAGGGGTGGGGAATAAGTAGCCGGAGCAGGGGCGAGAATCTCGCGAGCAATCAACACCAATTAAGCGCATTTGCGTCGGGGAGGAAACGGCCGCGGCGAGCTGGTCTTCTGCGCGAGATTGACGATACTGAGTTGTTGCTGTGGTGTGTTCCACGAGTCAGCGCGTAGGTGTGGGCTCGCGCGGTGAGAAACAGAGGGGGAGAGGGGTTTTCCCGGGTGGGATAGGTGGGCTGCTAGTTGGGTCGCGGGTGGGTTGGGCTAGATAGGTGGCGTCTGTTATTTTTTTCCTTTTTCTCTTTTTCTTTTCTATTTTGATTTTCTAGATTGAATTTGAATGGCTAATTCAAATATGTTGGCATTCAAATTTTCTCCAGACTTTTGTACTGTGTTTGTAGTGTCCAAAAGTGTGTAAAACACATACTTACACTCAAAAACCCTATTGGGTTTGAAAATAAAAATAAAACCATGCCTTTATTAATATATGGATATTAGGCATATAAATGGTTTTATAATGAATTTTGTTTTGAAAATTTTTGTGCAAGCTTTGCATCCATTTTAAAACATTACTAATCCATCCAAAGCATTCTCATAATTTTAAATGAAAATAAAACAAAAAAAGACCATTGCCTTATTTGCATGAAATAATAGGCATAACATGGTTTTCCTTATTTGAATTTTTGTTTGAAAAGCCCAATGTTATGAATGCATGATTGATATGCAAATTTTTAACAAATCATGATTTTTGGGATGTTACAAATATAACCCCCTTAAGGTGAATCTCACCCTCAAGATTCAGATTGGCAAGCAAATAGGTGAGGGTGGTCGTTCCGAAGATCATCTTCTCTTTCCCAAGTTGCTTCCTCTTCGGAATGGTGGTTCCACTAAACTTTGCAAAACTTGATATTCTTAGTCGGAGTAACTCTTTCTGCAGTCTCAAGAATCTTGATAGGCTTTTCCTCATAGGTGAGATCACTTTCCAATTGGACCTCTTCCAAAGGTATAGTATCCTTGAAAGAAGTCTCTTCCATCTCCGGATGGCATTTCTTTAGATGACTTATGTGAAAAACATTGTGAACACAGACCATGATTCAGGCAATTCAATCTCATATGCCACTTCTCCTTTACGGCTCAGAATCTTGAATGGTCCAACATATCTTGGGGCCAATTTTCCTTTGACTCCAAACCTCTTCACTCCACGAAGTAGTGACACTCTAAGATAAGCTCTATCGCCCACCTCATAGGTGACTTCTCTACGCTTTGGATCTGCGTAGGTCTTTTGTCGGGACTGTGCTATCTTCAATCTTTCCTTTACCAACTTGACTTTCTCTTCAGCTTCCATGATTAGTTCTGGCCCGAACAAATTTCTTTATCCAACACCATTCCATAGCAATGGTGTAGTACACTTTCTCCCATAGAGAAATTCGCCATCTCAATACTGGCTTGATAGCTATTGTTGTAAGAGAATTCTGCATAAGGCAGACTTTCATACCAACCAGCACCATAATCTAGGGCACATGCCCTCAACATATCCTCTAGAATCTGGTTGGTCCTTTCTGTCTGTCCATCGGTGTAGGGATGAAAAGCAGTGCTGAATTCCAATCTCGTTCCCAATGACTCATACAGTTGCCTCCAAAAATAGGAAGTGAATTGAGTTCCCCTATCAGATACGATACTCTTGGGTACTCCATGCAGACACACAATCCTATTCATATAAATCTTGGCTAACTTGGCACTTGTATAGGTTGTCTTCACGAGTATGAAATGAGCCACTTTACTTAGGCGATCTACTACGACCCAAATGGAATCATATCCTGATCTAGTCCTTGGCAGTCCAGTGATGAAATCCATGCCAATCTTGTCCCACTTCCAATCAGGAACATGTAGTGGTTGTAACAATCCTGCTGGTTTTTGATGTTCCGCTTTCACTCTACTACATACATCACACAAAGCAATATGTTCGGTGAATGGAATATGGTGTTACCCGGATGAATGGAATATGGTGAGTTGTGTGCTTCTTGTAAAATCAGTTTCCAAAGCTCCGGATCTTGCGAAATGCTGATACATTTTCCATACCATAAAGTACCTTGTTCGTCTTCATGGAATCCTTTGGCTTTCCCTTTGATAACCTTTTCCTTAATATCTTCAATCTCCTTGTCTATCTTTTGGGCTTCCTTGATCTTCTCCAACAAGGTGGGTTGAACATATCCCTCAGGCACTATCTCCAATCTGAGATCTTTGAATTGGGCACACAAATCATCTGGCAATTCTCCCTTAGTAAGGCCATTCACATAAATCTTACGGCTTAATGCATCTGCTACAAAATTTGCTTTACCGGGGTGGTATTGCAAACTCAAGTCATAGTCCTTGATGAGTTCTAGCCATATTCTTTGTCTCATGTTGATTTCTTTCTGAGTGAAGATATACTTCAAACTTTTGTGATCTGTGAACACTTCACATCACTTTCCCAAAAGATAATGTCTCCATGTTTTGAGTGCATGGACGACAGAGGCTAACTCCAAATCATGAGTAGGATAATTTACTTCATGAGTTTTGAGTTGTCTTGAGGCATAAGCCACAACTTTTCCTTCTTGCATCAAAACTACACCTAATCCTTGGTGAGATGCATCACAATAAACTTGGAAATCCTTCTCCAAATCTGGCAGACATAGGACTGGTGCTGTCACTAGTCTCTTCTTCAACTCTTGGAAACTGAGTTCACATCCTTCATTCCAATCAAATTTCTTATCTTTCTTAAGTAACTCTGTCATTGTCTTAGCTACCTTTGAGAAATTCTCAATGAATCTTCTATAGTACCCCGCCAAGCCAAGGGAACTACGAACTTCTTTCACTGACTTAGGAGATTCCCACTCAGTTACTGCTGACACTTTTGCGGGATCAACTGCTACACCATCTCCTGACACAATATGTCCAAGAAATCCGACTTCATTCAACGAGAATTCACACTTGCTGAATTTGGCATATAGCTTATGTTCTCTAAGCTTCTCAAGTATCAATCGCAAATGTTCTTCATGCTCTTCATTGCTCTTGGAGTAGATCAAAATGTCATTGATGAAAACGCAACAAATTTGTCAAGAAATTCCATGAACACCTTGTTCATCATATTCATGAAATAGGCTGGTGCATTTGTCAAACCAAATGGCATCACGGTGTACTCATACAATCCATACCTAGTGGTGAAAGCAGTCTTAGGTATGTCTTGTTCCCTTATCTTTAGCTGAAAGTAGCCTGATCGAAGATCAATCTTTGAGAACACACGGGCTCCTTCTAACTGATCAAACAAATCATTGATTCTGGGCAAAGGATACTTGTTCTTGATAGTCACCTCATTGAGTGAACGGTAGTCTATGCATAACCTTTGACTTCTATCTTTCTTTTCCACAAACAAGACAGGTGCTCCCCAAGATGAAGAACTTGGTTGAATAAATCCTTTCTGTAACTATTCTCCAAGTTGTTTCTTGAGTTCCTTCAACTCATCAACTAACATCTTGTAAGGTCTCTTTGCTATTGGTCCTGATCCTAGCAGCAAGTCAATCAGAAACTCAACATCTCTATCTGGTGGCATTCCAGGTAATTCCTCCGGAAACACATCCGGATATTCTCTCACAATTAGCACACTGTCTATGATAACCCCCTTAAGAGAATTTAGCTTACTCCCTTTTGATTCAAAGTTAGACTTGAATCTAATCTTTTTACAATCCGGGGTTGTGAGTGTGACAGTACGGTTGGCACAATCTAGTACTCCTTCATATTTGGTCATCCAATCCATTCCCAAAATAACATCCAATCCTTGGGAATCTAGGATTATCAAACTAACTGGAAACTTATGCTTTCCAAATTCTATTACTAGATCATGACATCCAAGACTTACTATCATATCTCCACCGGGAGAACTTACTTTTATAGGAAACCCAATATTTTCAGTTGGAAATCCATTTCTATCAACAAATGCTCTTGATATGAATGAATGCGATGCGCCAGTATAAAAAAGAACAAGTGCTGGAATAGAATTGAGTTTGAACTTACCAACCACAGCATCAGATTCTTCATAGATTTCTTCCACATTGATGTGGTTCACTTGTCCCTTCTGGAAAGGGTTGGGCTTGGTGGTTCCTTCAACCTTCTTTTCTGGGCACTCATTTGGATAGTGTCCCATCTTCTTACACTTGAAACACTCAATCTGACTGATATCTCTCTTTGCAGGCCGACCTCCACTTCCACTTCCACTTCCACCTCCACTGTGGTCGCTCTTATGTCCACTCTTGTGGTTCTTATACTTGTCATTATCATGATTGCGGTGATGCTTGTTGTCATGATGGTGGTTGTGGTTGTGGTTGTGCTGGTTGTTGTACTTTCCATGTTTGTGGGATCCAGAACTCCCACTATACTCATGATGGGAATGTTTGTGAGACGATCCCGAGCTGAGCTTATCAAAGCTATGCTTCCTCTTTCTACCCTCAACCTGTTTCATCTTGTTTTCCAAGATGGTAGCTGTCGTGGTATTTCCAACAAGTACGCCATGGAGGGGTCCTCACAGTGCGTGTTTAGAGAGGTGGGGTAACGCGGACGGTTGACGGGTACGAGGTAACACAGCTTACCCAGGTTCAGATCCCCAAACGGTGGCGGAATCCTACTCCTGCTATAAATCACTATAATGGCAATACGTCGAGTTACAGAGATTAGGTTCGCTGTGCGAGGTGTGTGTAAAACGATGCCCTAGAGGCTCCCATAGGCCCGGCTTATATAGTCATCAGGTCCTAGGGTTATAGGGAAAATTCCTAGCCGGACAGGTTATAGAGTTCTACACCGTCTATTACTAGTCTTGTGTATCTTGCACTCCAAGGCTCCAGGTATGCTGGTGACTCCATCGTAGCCTTCCTTTATCCGGCATGGGCCTCCCTTCTGGATCCACCTAACTGGGCCGCCCAGCAGGCCATAGGCCATGCTACCGACTATGGGCCACCCTGGTTAGTCGGATAAGAGACATGCTATGAGGATACACATATAGCATATCCCCAACAGTAGCCCCCGGAGAACTTCGAGATCTTGCGCTGTCTTGCCTCTTCTCGTGGAATGCTCCGTCTAGATAGATGTTGGCAAATCGTCAAGCAATATCTTGTAGTCCTCCCAAAGAACCCTGCAAGGATTTCTCCGTCTTCTACGAGTAAGTCGAAGAAATGCTGAATCTTCCACCGTACGCTCCCGTTGTCGGATTAAATCCGTCCATGCCGGAATCTTCGATGGGACGGCTCATCTACCATGTCAGTTATGACGACGTAGGCCGTAGGTCAGCGACGCCTCGTAACTCACACATGCAGAGAACATAATCATAGCCGATTTTCCCGCGCGAGCGATACGAACAGTTGGCGGCGACGGTTGGAGACGTGGCGAAATTACCGCGCACGTTCCCGAACACGTCGTCTATGCGGCAACCATCCGATTAGCTGCACGAATATTGACGCAGAGTAAGATAAATAGCGACCGTGGGACACTTGCCACTTTTTCACCTCATTCTCTCGCGTCATCGTCTTCTTCCTCCAGCCACGCGCCTCCTCGAGCTCTCCGCAAAAACCTCGAGAAACCCTAGCCTCTTGCCTGCACCAGTCGTGCCCTTTTCCTTCCTCCATGGCCAGCAGCAGTTGTCACATCCTAAGATTTTCCAAATCTTGTAATGTGAAAAATAAATGAATAAAATAAAACTTTGTGAATTTCAGAGTGAGAAGAAACTTTTTGAATTTCAAATGGGAATCTTCAAACCTATTTTGATCAAGATAAATCCTAAAGGGATTTAAAAAGATAAACATTTAATAGAGGAAAAATAAAATAATTGGGTTCACTATTTTGAAATCTTTTAATAAAAGATTTGATTTTAAAATGAGAAGGAAGAAAATTCATAAGAAATTATTTTATAAGCCAAATTAAAACTTGTCCAAGCCTTTGAAATAAAAACATTTCTATGTGATAAAGATTAGTAAAGGTTTATTTAAAATAAAATAAAAAGGATTTAAAACCCAAGTTTATTAAAAATAAAAGGTTTTACTATTTTAAATAAAACCTCAAAACTTATTTGTTTATTTTAAATAAGTTTTCCAAGTGTTTATTGTTTTCAAATAAAACCTACTGATTTGGTTTTGGTAATAATTAAATTTCAAATGGAGGTTTTTAAATAAAACAAAATCTATTTTGATTTTATTAAACAAGGTCTATTTAATTAATAATGGACCCTAAAATAAAATTATTATTTTAGGACTTTGGTTTATATTGTTAAACAGAACCAAATTCAATAGCATTGCTTGGTGAATGTTTGAACTAATTTGAATACTTGATTTGTTGTTTGAATTTCAAAACAGAAAATAGAATTGGAAAAAGAAAAACATTCAGGAAAAAAAATAGAAATAGGCAGCAGCCCAGCCGGCCAGCCCAACAGGCCCAACAGCGAGCCCACCCCACTCTCTCTCGCGAAACGTTTTCTTACTCCGAAACTCACCCACTCTACGACTGACTGGTGGACCTCTTTTCCCTCTCCCCTCTCTCGCTGACGCACAGGCCCCACAGCAGCGTTCCTTCTTTTCTTCCTCGCGCAGACGACGCCCTGCCGTTGCAGCCATTACTCCGGCGATCAATACGCGTTGATTCCGCGACCGTTACTCGCCGTGACTTCTCCCATTTAACCGCCTGTGTCTTCTCTTCCTTTCCCCTCACGCGCCTCCCTCTCTCTGCCCCTAGGCTGCCCTGAATCGAGCTCGCCCTCTCACTGCTCCGACCATCGTCCCTCCTCAATTCCGGCCGAGCCTCGCCACCCCTTGCCTTTCCAAGCACACGGGAACATTCCCCAACCTCTGACGCTTCTGCCTGTACCCTCCGTTCAACCGCGGGCGCCCAGAACGTCGTCTTCGACAAGCTCTGAGCGCCGCCGCGTCTGTCTTCCACTCCGGCGAACTCCACAGGTAAACTCCGTTCGCCCCAGCACTCCTCGATGATGCTCCCACACTCGCCTCACTCTTGTGCATCTAACCATGCTCTTATCCTGCCTTAGGGCGATCTGCAACGTCGACCCCGACCATGAACAAAACCACCCGACGCCGTTCCCCACTCCGGCGAGGAATTGCTGCCATCCCTGAGCACCCCTTGCCACGTCGACCACACGTTGAGCACCACCTCGACCTCGCGAACACGGTGAGCACCTCCCCTTCCCTCCTTGCTTCCTAGAACCGTCGTAGCGCCACCGCCTGGCCATCGCCGCCGTCTGCCGCCGCGCAGCGCCGCCAGTTCTTGGTTGAGTTGCAGCGGATCGTAGGATCTAGATCGGACGCACACGATAGAAGCTAGGCGAAGCGGTAAGTAGCATCCTGCGCCGTGCGATCTGTTCAGATCCAACGCCCCGCAGAGGCCGATCCACCCGAACCGGTGTCGACCAGTAGGAACGCGACGCGTGGCTAGATTCGATTTAAAAACAGATTTGAAAACAGATTTGATTTGCAAATTGAAACCCCTGTAACTTTTGATCCACACGTCCAAAAATTACAAACTTTATATCGTTGGAATCAGTGGAACAAGCCCTAGCCAACCAAGCAATTTGTTTAGTAAAAAGTTTCTGTTAAAATATTTGTTTTTGCAGAAACATTTGTATGCTTGTTTAGATTAGAAAAATTGTTCAAAAATGTTTTTGAGGTTGAAATCTTTGCAAATTGGTTTGTGGTAAACTTACTGACCCTAGGAACCAACCCATGGTTTTGAAAATGGAATTGGTAAAGTTTAGGATGGATTATTTGGTTTAGCCCATTTCTAGTCAAATAAAAATAATGGTTTTGTTATGAAAATGTTTTTGGAGTAAAAACTTTGGGAAAATGATTTAAATCAAACCTACTGACCCTAAAACTCCAAGTTTTGAGAATTAGAAACTTATTTGGTGAAAGACATGAAGTTTTTTATTTGATAAAAAAACATTTCCCACCACATAAAATGATGAATGGATTTAAAAATGGTTTATGGATGAAACTCTTTTGCAAATGACTTTGCCACTTTGGAAAATAACCACTTTGAACCTTACAAAGTTTAGAAGCCTAGTGGATACCATCTTTGCAAATAAAACTATCTCTTGCATGCTTACATGCATGACTTAGATCCCATTGTTTTATGTGTGTGAAATGGTTTGATTGATTATTGGTTTGGAATGCTAGTTGATATTGTGTTGGCTTGATTGATTGTAGTGAAGTTAGAAAAGTGTGATACTAGCAAGATCAAGGAGTGAACCAACATTCCCTACCAAAAGAAAGGCAAGTGACACTATCATCTAAAGTTCCTACTATTTTCATTATACTTATTGGATTTTGAAACATGCATGAAAATAATTTCTATACTTATGCTATGCTAAATCCTAATAGGATGCCCTATACATTCCTTAGTGAAAACAATGTAGTTGTTACATGCTTAGCCATGCTATATTTTTGAAAAGAGATACATGTTGAGATTTTATGAAGTTGAGAAAAGTACTTGTGTTTTTATATAATAAAACAAGGACTCAATGAACCACCTGGGTGGACAAGGATACTTTAAGTTTTTGGAGAAGGTGGCAACAAAAGGAGCCATGTCTATGGCAATCTCTTTGTGTTGTGCTCCAAAAGAAAACCACCCAGGAAACTTAGAGATTGAACATGTTTCTCCAATTGTGGCTTTCGTTTACAACCACATGCTATTTATGGCTCTGGCTTAGTCAACTACATTGGGAAGACCCATGCATTGTCTTTAGGTTACTGAAAATGAGGACCTGGAATCCTACATGGGTACTGAAGACAAGCTAGCAATGGTGTATGGGAGGACCCTCTGGAAAGACTTCGTCACATTCTCAATCTGCCAGTACTCCATCTTGGTGAGCACTAATCCAGTGGCCACTGGTGGCAACAAGATGAGATTGTGACATGTGGGTAAAGTGTACTACTTCTGCAGAAGATAATAAAATCTAAGTACTTAGCCGTGTCCCCGGTTATGGACAATATTGAGCAACTAAAGCTTGAAGCTATGGGAAATCTCGACATTCAAATTTCTAAAAGAAAATTTTTTAAGTGACAACAAAAGACTTGATGCACTTGGGGGTACCAAGGAACTCAAGAGATTTTGATAAAACTTGATGCACTTGGGGGTACCAAGGAACTCAAGAGATTTTGATGAAAACTTGAACACTTGGGGTTACCAAGGAGCTCAAGAGATTTTTAACAAAGACACTTGGTGGATTCCAAGGAGGTGACAAAAGATCAAAACTCTTTTGAAAAGATAGGATAAATTATTGCTTTCTGCAAATGAGCCTAAAACCCTACTTAGCCAAATATGCAAGTAATGATAGGATCCACTTATATTCAACTTAGTAGTGAAACTTGCCAATACAATTCAAATGTATTGACCCTTGTGGCCGTAACTTGTAATGTTGCAGGTTTGATTGTTTTAGAGGAGATTGATTGATTGATTAGGATTACAAAGTCTACAACCAACATGTCTGCCTGTGGCACTTTGAAGATGAAGGACCCCATACTTATAGTTATTCCGCTGCAATGTAACGTAATAGCCAAATGAGCTATGTAAGATGTAATAAAATTATGTTATTCTTGGTTATAAAGTTATATTATGACCTTTGTTTCTTGATATTACATCTTAACTGTGGATGCTAGCTATTGATCCAGGGACTAGCATTGTAAACACAGGGAACTCCACCTTATATTAAATAAAGGTTGGGACACTCCCTTTACAGATGGTATCAGAGCATTGTGTTGCCTGTAGGATTTGTAAACCTAGGATTGGACAAAAACCCTTAGAAAAATAGGAGTTGTACTTGTTCCAAAAACATATTTACAAAAACACTTGTAAACTATTTCCTCAACCACTTTGATTTTGATTCTACATCTCATCTATTTTCAACATGATGGACAAAACTACCCATGGCCAAGGATTTCACCATGTCCAAAGGACTTCATCAACCCTAGATTCTAATGACTTCAACATCTTCAGCATATTCACCAAGGACTTCCAACTTGGATACCACTAAGGACTACAAGTGAGACAAGGAAAATCTTGCTCAAGATTCAGAGACTAAGGGAATGCAAAAAAAAAATTAGAAGGAGCCTACATCATTTGAAGTCTTGTGACCAAGAATTTCTCCTAAGGAAACCATGATCTCATGCAAAAAGAAGCAACCAAGAAGGATGGAAAGATCACAAGTGAACCATATAGATGGACCACCATATTTTAGTTAAGACAAACTCACCAACTTATGTGGTGTAACAAAAATGTTTTGTTGCCTAAGTATGTGCTTGAACTTTGTTGTCTGAGTGAAAAATTGTTTGTGAATGCTTGCACATTGCTTGTGTGACTTGTGATGTGTATGATTAGAATTATTTCCTTAGAAAATCTTTTGCCTATTCTAATCTTCATTCAACCCAAACAGATGACTACTCCAGGAGACTCCAACATCAAGGTTGATGACACCAACACCAACCAAGAGGACAACATGAAAAAGCTCATAGCAACCCAACACCAGTTGAACCAGATGACAGCTCAGTTCATAGCCAACTCCAGTGGGGAAGATCCAACACTTCAAGGATTTTTGGAGACTCAAGCCCAATTGATGATTAAGGTGACTGATCAAATGATCAATATGGAAGAAAACTATTCCAAAAGAGTCTTTGACAACAAGGATGACAGAAATGTTATTCTAGATGGAGCACCAGCTTGCATTATTTGTGGAGACAAGGATCATACTTCCAAGGAGCATGGAGATCAATGCCCCAACTGTGAAGAGAAACATCCTGTTGGCCAATGTCCCACCTCTCAAGCTACTTGCTACCTCTGTGAAGGAAACAATCATGTTCCTATCCTATGCCCCATCTATTCCATTGTTGAACAAAGGAAACAAGGTGGAGTGCAACAAATGATTGCAAACCATCAAGAAGGATCCAAGTCTACCAAGAAGATTGATGACAAAGGAAAAGGCCCACTTATACCTCCCAACAAAACAACCCAATTAAAAGGACCAAAGAAAGGGCCTATGAATTATCCAAAGAGCAAGAGAAGGCCCAGGAAGCATGTAGACATTCCTACTTACCAGATAACATATGAACAACATGAACTGGATGCACTCCTAGATTTGGAGAAACCCAAAAAGCAAAAGAAGGACAAAAGCCATGTGCAATGTCATAAATGCAAAGAAATGGGACACTATTCCAGTGAATGCCCAAAGAACCAGAAGAATAAGGAGATTGGCCAAGTGATGTGCAACAACTGCAAAGAGCTAGGCCATTATGTAGCAACTTGTCCAAAAGAGCCACGAAAAGAACTCAAAGACATCAACTGTTTCAATTGCAAAAACCCAGGACATTATGCAAGCAACTGTCCAGAAAAGATGAAGAAAAAGTTGAACAAGCCTATGGAGAATCTCAACCTTGGCCCATGAGTCAAGCATGAAAACCAAGGACACAATGCAAATGTTTGCCTAGAGAAGTTTCCCCAAGATCCCAAGCAAGCCAACATGTAGTTCAGTTGGAAAATTTTTAAGGGTGGTAGTACCCTAGATGTTTTGAGCCTACTTGTAACCCTAGCCTTCCCAAATCTCGGGACGAGATTTATTTTAAGGGTGGTAGCCTGTCACATCCCAAGATTTTCCAAATCTTGTAATGTGAAAAATAAATGAATAAAATAAAACTTTGTGAATTTCAGAGTGAGAAGAAACTTTTTAAATTTCAAATGGGAATCTTCAAACCTATTTTGATCAAGATAAATCCTAAAGGGATTTAAAAAGATAAACATTTAATAGAGGAAAAATAAAATAATTGGATTCACTATTTTGAAATCTTTTAATAAAAGATTTCATTTTAAAATGAGAAGGAAGAAAATTCATAAGAAATTATTTTATAAGCCAAATTAAAACTTGGCCAAGCCTTTGAAATAAAAACATTTCTATGTGATAAAGATTAGTAAAGGTTTATTTAAAATAAAATAAAAATGATTTAATACCCAAGTTTATTAAAAATAAAAGGTTTTACTATTTTAAATAAAACCTCAAAACTTATTTGTTTATTTTAAATAAGTTTTCCAAGTGTTTATTGTTTTCAAATAAAACCTACTGATTTGGTTTTGGTAATAATTAAATTTCAAATGGAGGTTTTTAAATAAAACAAAATCTATTTTGATTTTATTAAACAAGGTCTATTTAATTAATAATGGACCCTAAAATAAAATTATTATTTTAGGACTTTGGTTTATATTGTTAAACAGAACCAAATTCAATAGCATTGCTTGGTGAATGTTTGAACTAATTTGAATACTTGATTTGTTGTTTGAATTTCAAAACAGAAAATAGAATTGGAAAAAGAAAAACATTCAGGAAAAAAAAATAGAAATAGGCAGCAACCCAGCCGGCCAGCCCAACAGCGAGCCCACCCCTCTCTCTCTCGCGAAACGTTTTCTTACTCCGAAACTCACCCACTCTGCGACTGACTGGTGGACCTCTTTTCCCTCTCCCCTCTCTCGCTGACGCACAGGCCCCACAGCAGCGTTCCTTCTTTTCTTCCTCGCGCAGACGACGCCCTGCCGTTGCAGCCATTACTCCGGCGATCAATACGCGTTGATTCCGCGACCGTTACTCGCCGTGACTGCTCCCATTTAACCGCCTGTGTCTTCTCTTCCTTTCCCCTCACGCGCCTCCCTCTCTCTGCCCCCAGGCTGCCCTGAATCGAGCTCGCCCTCTCACTGCTCCGACCATCGTCCCTCCTCAATTCCGGCCGAGCCTCGCCACCCCTTGCCTTTCCAAGAACACGGGAACATTCCCCAACCTCTGACGCTTCTGCCTGTACCCTCCGTTCAACCGCGGGCGCCCCAGAACGTCGTCTTCGACAAGCTCTGAGCGCCGCCGCGTCTGTCTTCCACTCCGGCGAACTCCACAGGTAAACTCCGTTCGCCCCAGCACTCCTCGATGATGCTCCCACACTCGCCTCGCTCTTGTGCATCTAACCATGCTCTTATCCTGCCTTAGGGCGATCTGCAACGTCGACCCCGACCACGAACAGAACCACCCGACGCCGTTCCCCACTCCGGCGAGGAATTGCTGCCATCCCTGAGCACCCCTTGCCACGTCGACCACACGTTGAGCACCACCTCTACCTCGCGAACACAGTGAGCACCTCCCCTTCCCTCCTTGCTTCCTAGAACCGCCGTAGCGCCACCGCCTGGCCGTCGCCGCCGTCTGCCGTCGCGCAGCGCCGCCAGTTCTTGGTTGAGTTGCTGCGGATCGTAGGATCTAGATCGGACGCACACGATAGAAGCTAGGCGAAGCGGTAAGTAGCATCCTGCGCCGTGCGATCTGTTCAGATCCAATGCCCCGCAGAGGCCGATCCAACCCAACCGGTGTCGACCAGTAGGAACGCGACGCGTGGCTAGATTCGATTTAAAAACAGATTTGAAAACAGATTTGATTTGCAAATTGAAACCCCTGTAACTTTTGATCCACACGTCCAAAAATTACAAACTTTATATCGTTGGAATCAGTGGAACAAGCCCTAGCCAACCATGCAATTTTTTTAGTAAAAAGTTTCTGTTAAAATGTTTGTTTTTGCAGAAACATTTGTATGCTTGTTTAGATTAGAAAAATTGTTCAAAAATATTTTTGAGGTTGAAATCTTTGCAAATTGGTTTGTGGTAAACTTACTGACCCTAGGAACCAACCCATGGTTTTGAAAATGGAATTGGTAAAGTTTAGGATGGATTATTTGGTTTAGCCCATTTCTAGTCAAATAAAAATAATGGTTTTGTTATGAAAATGTTTTTTGAGTAAAAACTTTGGGAAAATGATTTAAATCAAACCTACTGACCCTAAAACACCAAGTTTTGAGAATTAGAAACTTATTTGGTGAAAGACATGAAGTTTTTGATTTGATAAAAAAACATTTCCCACCACATAAAATGATGAATGGATTTAAAAATGGTTTATGGACGAAACTCTTTTGCAAATGACTTTGCCACTTTGGAAAATAACCACTTTTAACCTTACAAAGTTTAGAAGCCTAGTGGAGACCATCTTTGCAAATAAAACTATCTCTTGCATGCTTACATGCATGACTTAGATCCCATTGTTTGATTGATTATTGGTTTGGAATGCTAGTTGATATTGTGTTGGCTTGATTGATTGTAGTGAAGTTAGAAAAGTGTGAGACTAGCAAGGTCAAGGAGTGAACCAACATTCCCTACCAAAAGAAAGGCAAGTGACACTATCATCTAAAGTTCCTACTATTTTCATTATACTTAGTGGATTTTGAAACATGCATGAAAAGAATTTCTATACTTATGCTATGCTAAATCCTAATAGGATACCCTATACATTCCTTAGTGAAAACAATGTAGTTGTTACATGCTTAGCCATGCTATATTTTTGAAAAGAGATACATGTTGAGATTTTATGAAGTTGAGAAAAGGACTTGTGTTTTTATATAATAAAACAAGGACTCAATGAACCACCTGGGTGGACAAGGATACTTTAAGTTTTTGGAGAAGGTGGCAACAAAAGGAGCCATGTCTATGGCAATCTCTTTGTGTTGTGCTCCAAAAGAAAACCACCCAGGAAACTTAGATATTGAACATGTTTCTCCAATTGTGGCTTTCGTGTACAACCACATGCTATTTATGGCTCTGGCTTAGTCAACTACATTGGGAAGACCCATGCATTGTCTTTAGGTTACTGAAAATGAGGACCTGGAATCCTACATGGGTACTGAAGACAAGCTAGCAATGGTGTATGGGAGGACCCTCTGGAAAGACTTCGTCACATTCTCAATCTGCCAGTACTCCATCTTGGTGAGCACTAATCCAGTGGCCACTGGTGGCAACAAGATGAGATTGTGACATGTGGGTAAAGTGTAGTACTTCGGCAGAAGATAATAAAATCTAAGTACTTAGCCGTATCCCCGGTTATGGATAATACTGAGCAACTAAAGCTTGAAGCTATGGGAAATCTCGACATTCAAATTTCTAAAAGAAAAATTTTTAAGTGACAACAAAAGACTTGATGCACTTGGGGGTACCAAGGAACTCAAGAGATTTTGATAAAACTTGATGCACTTGGGGGTACCAAGGAACTCAAGAGATTTTGATGAAAACTTGAACACTTGGGGTTACCAAGGAGCTCAAGAGATTTTTAACAAAGACACTTGGTGGATTCCAAGGAGGTGACAAAAGATCAAAACTCTTTTGAAAAGATAGGATAAATTATTGCTTTCTGCAAATGAGCCTAAAACCCTACTTAGCCAAATATGCAAGTAATGATAGGATTCACTTATATTCAACTTAGTAGTGAAACTTGACAATACAATTCAAATGTATTGACCCTTGTGGCTGTAACTTGTAATGTTGCAGGTTTGATTGTTTTAGATAAGATTGATTGATTGATTAGGATTACAAAGTCTACAACCAACATGTCTGCCTGTGGCACTTTGAAGATGAAGGACCCCATACTTATAGTTAATCCGCTGCAATGTAACATAATAGCCAAATGAGCTATGTAAGATGTAATAAAATTATGTTATTCTTGGTTATAAAGTTATATTATGACCTTTGTTTCTTGATATTACATCTTATCTGTGGATGCTAGCTATTGATCCAGGGACTAGCATTGTAAACACAGGGAACTCCACCTTATATTAAATAAAGGTTGGGACACTCCCTTTACAGCAGTTCATCCCCCTCAATGGCGGCGTCGAGCGAAGCCGTCGCGAAGCCGGCGAGCTCCATCGTCGTGCCCTCAGAGGGTTTGGTCATCCCCGCATCAGCGGTGATAGAAACCACCGGCGGCGACCATAACTTGGCGGCACTGGAGCCCCTGGAAGAGGAGCCTGACTCGCACAAAGGCGACTGGCGCGGCTCGGACATCACCGGCAGCGACCTCCAAGAGATGGTTGCTGAGGGTTATCTCCCTGCGACGGAGGGGCTCGCCTGGCGGGCGGCACCGGCCGGCGAGGTGACCCCCTCTCCCAAGCCAGAGAGAAAGTATACCTCAAGGCACAACTGGTACGCGGTGTTTCTCTACCCATATCCCACTTCTTCCTGTCCGTCTTGAATCACTTCAAGGTCCAACCCCACAACCTCTCCCCCAATAGTATCCTAGTGCTTAGCAACTTCGTGGCTCTTTGCGAGGGTTACCTAGGGATTAGGCCTAGGTTAGATCTGTTTGTGTACTTCTTCACCGTCAAACGTGAAGCCGGACACAGCAAGGAGGAGCTTAGAAACTGCGGCACCATAAGCTTCAAGATCCGACCTGTCCGGCGGTTCCCCGACATCGTCGGCCACGAGTCGTGCAAGAATTGGCAGCGGACGTACTTCTACGGCCCCGAAATTCCTTTGTTGGGCCAAGAAGTAACGTATCCGGACTTCATGGATGGAGTCGCCGTCGAAGTCCCCACATGGCGGTCCCATGCCTCCCTTCCCTCCGACCTCAACTCTTCTCACGCAATAAGGCGGATCGAATGGTTTGTAGACACGGGTCTGACCGGCTTGGACCTAGCCATGTGCTGGTTCATCAGGCGGATCCAACCTCTGCAGCACCGTATGAAGCTTATGCACGAGTACACCGGCGACCGAGGGATACCCTCCGGATCTCCGAGGACAACTTCTCGAGCGACTCCGTCAAGTTTCGCCTCAAGGACATCGTCAAGGTGAAGGACAAGAAACGCGGCTTCATCCTCACCTACGACATGTTCGTAGAAGGAAAGTGCCCAAAGGTAGGTGTTTATTTTCCGTGTATGACATTGCTCCAGTTTTTCCATCTTGCTAATACCATCTTGTCTAACACGGTGATTTCTCACTTAACATCTTAGCGATCTAGAGGAGGGCAACCTGGCCGCCCAAATCTACGATCCCAAGATGAAGGAAGTCACGGTCGTGTCCGACGATGACGCCCCGTTGGGGCGAAAGCGGAAGAGCTCCACCTCTGACGCAGCCGACGGAGGCAAGAAAAAGAAGCCGGAGGGTGGAGCCTCCAAAAAGAGTACTGCCGCCCTAGAGGCGAAAAAGAAGAAAGCCACCGGGATGTTTGCCAAAGCGCCCCCCCCTAGTGTAAGCTTCTTATTCTCCGACATTGTCTTGTTTATTTGTCTCATTCCTGTACTTATGCAATTTGCACGTTTCAGGAAGAAAGCCACAACCAGCCTCAAGAAGTCCTCCAAGACTCTTGGGGCTTCTAGAAATATTAAAGATATGCTGCATCGCGACTCTTCCCCCGCCATCGCCCCTGCTACTCCTGCCGTCAAGCCCTCCTCCGCTCCGACAAGCTCCCAATCCCAGGAGGCACCAGGCCCTTCTGCCATGGAAGTGGATTCTGGAGCCTCTACCGAACTTGCAGTTGTCGGCGAGCAGGCGACGCAGGAGAGCACTACTCTTCAAATGGCTGAAGCTCCGGCTAAGGATGCCATCGGTAGCGGCAAGGCGGTGGTGGTTGCTGGTACATCTGCCGAAGGCGGCGCCTCTGCTCCCCAGAAACCCTTAGAACTGCCAAAGATTATCTTCCCGGTTCTTATGCCGAGTAGCACAACTACGGTTCCTGGAGGAGTGCCGTCATCTCCGACGTGCGGTCTTGAGGAGCTACTCCGACAAGCAGACATCTTGCGAAGCAACAGCGTTTATTTTGGCAAGCTGCTGGCCGAGAGTGCTACGAACCTCAAGATCATCGCACTTGTAAGTTTTACTTTACCTTTTGCATTTCGTATGAGTATCCCACTGTAGCCCCCGAGGATGTAGACGGAAAACCATTGGTTTTGCATCTATATGCTCTAAGAGTGACTAAGTTAGAAAAAACTCTCACTGTAGCCCCCAAGCATTTAGATGGAATGAATTATTCCGACTAGATGCTTTAAGAGTAGCATACACAGTGTTCATAATTTTAAGTGCTGTAGCCCCCAAGTCTCTAGTTGTAACTAAATTAGTTCCGACTAGATACTTAAAGAAAAAGCTAGGCATTTTCCGAGTTAAAAACTTTATACTGTAGCCCCCAAGCTTCTAGTTGAGAACTGAATTAGCTCCGACTAGATGCTTAAAGAAAAGCTAAGCATATTGCTAAGTTAAAAACTCTCGCTGTAGCCCCCGATCACCTAGATGGAAAATTTCCGACTAGGGGCTCCAAGTAGACTAAACAACGACTTGAATTTGTATTTGTTTCCACAGAACGAGAATGCTCGGAGGGCATGTCCAATGATAAGTACCAGAAGATGCGCGCGGACCTTGAAGCTGAAAAGGGTAAAACCGCCATCTTGAAGGAACAGATCATCAAAAACAAGAGTCTGTTTTCTTTTTGCGCATTTCCGTCTTACTTTTGTGCCTTCCTTTTTCGAGTACTCATGGTGTACTTTATTTTCTCCGACTTGCAGAGCATGTAGCCAAGGCCAAGGATATTGTCGAGCAGTCCAAGCACATCCAGCAGCTGGACAGCGAGAACAAGATCCTTAAGAAGGAGAGGGAAGAAATGCTGAAGATGCACGAGGATTCCATGAAAGCCCTACAGGACTCCGCCTCTGCTGAGATCAATCGCTTGAAGGAGGAGCTTGCGATCCTAAAGGATCAGAAGCAAGCTGCCGACGAGCAAAACCTTCGCCATAGCGAGGCGTTTAAGCTCCTTCAACAAGAGAAAGAATCCTTGGCGGACGTCGTCTGGCAGGCTAAGGCCAGCATCTTCAGTAAGTATCCTCCGCCTTGTGGCTCTGTAGTCTGGGTACTTAGAATTTTTGAACTCATGCAATTGTTGTCGGAATTTTCAGCGCCCCTGGGTTTAACCCGCTCGCCTCCTTCGGACAAGTAATGCATGATTCTTGCCGGCAACTTCATCAATACCGCCATCACCCAGGCCAAGGAGATCGCCACACCCCTGCAGATTTACATCAAGGTCTCGGACTCCATGGTGAAGTACTCGGAGATTCTGCGCCGAGCCCCCGAGCGTGTCGCAAGCAGGAAAGCTTCATGTGCACGGGCTGGCACAAGGATGGCGTTGTCCATGGTGAAGGCACACTATGAATATGTCGACATCGACACGGTAACATCTGGTATCCCCGACGTGGATGATGACGGCAAGGAGATTGATCACGAAGCCATCCTGTCATCACTCGCGGTCTATGACACCAGGGTTGCCGAGTTGGTGGACGTCGACGTCTTCGTGCCCAGGAACTTTCTTGACAACGCCGAGCCTGAATCCACCGAGTCTCCTCACAGTGGCGACGCTGAGGGTGAATCTCCGGCTGGTGATGATGCGGCCTCCAAGTCCCCTGCACCCAAGGAGTGAAAAACACTTTTTAATTCTTGTTTCACCTTTGGAGTGTGCATTGAAAAAACTTGGTGATGTAATCTTAAGGCGGAAAACAATGTTTGTCGTATCCTGCTACTTAAGAATTAATGCCCAGCATTTATATATTTTTTAAGCAAGTGCTGGCTTATCCATTACTCTAGTTTTTATGCTTGACTTTTCATGAGTCGGAAGACTCGTTGTCAGAACCATGCGCTTAGGCGATGATACCCAATGGCACCGTCAATAACCTTAGCACAAAATCGCCGACAATAAGTGCCGAAAGTCACTACTCCAGAATCCACATAAAAACAACAAAGAACGTGTAGACCAGAAAACTTAAGCTAACGCCCGTAGGCGGAATTTTCACAAGTGCAACCGCAAATCTTGTGCATAAAGGTTTATATGATCCAAAAATGAACACTAAAGGAGGTAAAAGACTCATCAATATGAGTGACCCAAAGAGCTTTATTTCATTGATCATATAAGAGGTACACGATTAGAAAACAAATGCTAAGTGTAGAAAGGACGTAGTTGTGCTATGTTCCAAGTCCGATCAAGCTCCGTGTAGTCATCATCCGGGTGACATCGCTTACGCTTATGATCCTCGTTGGGTCTATCCTTGAGTTCAAGATTGTCAACAAGGTAGTAAGACCCATTGAGCAGGGCCTTGCTTATGATGAACGGTCCTTCCCATGGCGGGGATAATTTGTGTGACTTCTTCTGCTTAAGTCGGAGCACCAAATCCCCCTCTTTAAACGAGCGATGCCGGACTCGGCGACTATGGTAGCTGCGTAGCTTCTGCTGGTAGATGGCGGATCTTTGGCATGCCAAAACGCGCTCCTCCTCGAGAAGGTCCACATCTAGGCGTCTGGATTCTTCAGCGTCATCGTGGAGGATGTCGGAAGGTAGGATAGCTTCTGCTCCATATACCATGAAATAAGGGGTGTAGCCGGTGGATCTGTTCGGTGTAGTTCGTAAACTCCACAACACAGATGGAAATTCTTCCGCCCAGGCTCCAGCTGCTCTATGTAGCGGTGCCTCAAGACGTGGCTTGATTCCTTGCAGGATTAATCCATTGGCTCGCTCAACTTGACCATTGGATTGTGTGTGTGCCACAGATGCAAGGTCAAGTCGGATACCTTTGTCCCAGCAATAGGCCTCCACTTCTCCGAGTGACAAGTTTCTTCCATTGTCGGTGATGATGCTATGTGGGAGACCAAATCTCACCACCAGATCCCGGACAAACCTGAGGGCAGTTGCCCCGTCAAGCTTTCTAATGGGTTTAGCTTCTATCCACTTGGTGAATTTGTCAACTGCTACAAGCAGATGCGTAAACCCACACGGTGCCGTTTGTAATGGCCCCATCATGTCTATCCCCCAGACTGCAACGACCAAGTTATTGGTATTGTTCGCAATTCTTCAGCAGGACCATGTAGTTGTCGGGCATAATACTGGCATCATGTACATGTCTCAACCAGCTTGTCGGCGTCCGCCTTCACGGTCAGCCAGTAGAATCCTTGTCGGAAGGCTTTCGCGACCAACGATCGAGGAGCGGCGTGATGCCCGCAATCTCCGAGATGGATTTCGCGTAGGATTTCCATACCTTCTAGCTGGGAAACACACTTTAGGTATACACCAGTAGTGCTCCTTCTATAGAGTTGCCCATTGATTATGGTATAACCCTTTGCTCGTCGTACTATTTGCCGTCTTTCAACCTCGTCGTCGGGCAAAGTTCCGTTTTCGAGATATTCCATGAACGGTTTTGTCCAAGCCGGAGGGATCTTTGTCACCATATTGACGAAAGAATCAGCTCTATCCGGGTTGTCGATGTCGGCGCCCTTCACGGATGGTGTGCGTAGATGCTCTAGGAAAACTCCTGGCAGAATTTGCTTGCACCCTGATCCAAGTTTAGACAATAGATCAGCCGCCTCGTTTTGCTCCCTAGGTACATACTTGACTTTGTAGCCTAAGAAGCTCTTGGCTATCTCGTCCACTTCGTCTCGATATGCCGCCATCATAGGGTTCCGCGCATTCCAGGTGCCAGCCACCTGCTGGGCAACCAAGTCGGAATCTCCACAGCAAACTATGCGCTTGATGCCAATATCCTTGGCTACACGCAGTCCGTGAATGAGTGCTTCATAATCCGCCATGTTGTTTGTAGCCTCAAAGTGGATCTGCAGAACGTAGTGTAGCTTGTCTCCTTTTGGTGACTGCAGCAATACACCAGCCCCCGAGCCGTTCAGCAGCTTTGATCCGTCAAAGTGCATCACCCAGTACTCTGGTTCCGGCAACGGAGTGGCGTCCGGCATCTCTGTCCAATCTGCAATAAAATCCGCCAAGGCTTGTGACTTGATAGCGTCGCGTCTTTTGTAGGTGATCTCGAAGGCGGCAAGTTCAATGCCCCACTTCGCGACCCTTCTCGTAGCGTCGCTATTGTTGATAATGTCAGACAGTGGTGTCTTGCTCACTACTGTGATTGGGTGCTCCTGAAAGTAATGCCTCAGCTTCCGCGAAGCGAGGAATACTCCATAAGCTATCTTTTGGTAGTGCGGGTAACGCTGCTTGGACTCCGTCAAGACCTCGCTTACATAGTAAACTGGTCGTTGAACTCCGTGCTCATAGCCTGGTTCCTTCCGCTCTACCACGACGACGATGCTGATAACCCGGTTGGTTGCCGCCATGTAAATCAACAGGGGCTCGCCAGGCTCGGGTGCTGCAAGGATGCGCGCTGAGGAAAGAATCTCCTTGAGCTTCTTCAATGCTGCATCTGCTTCGTCCGTCCATGTGAATTTGTCCGCCTTCTTCAGCAACTTGTACAGCGGCAGAGCCTTCTCTCCAAGTCGGCTGATGAACCGACTAACTGCTGCAACACAACCTGTTAGTCGTTGAATGTCCTTTAGGAATGTCAGACGGTTTATGTTTAAGATGGCCTTGATTTTCTCCGGGTTGACCTCGATTCCGCGCTGGGAAACGATGAAGCCCAACAATTTGCCGGCTGGAACCCCGAAGACGCACTTCTTAGGGTTAAGCATCATGTTGTATTTCCGGAGATTATCAAAGGTTTCTTTTAAGTCGGAGATTAAGTCATTTGAATTTTTAGACATCACCGCGATATCATCCACATAGGCATGAACGTTCCGACCAATTTGATCATGAAGGCAACGCTGCATTGTCCGCTGGTAGGTAGCACCTGCGTTTTTCAGCCCAAAGGGCATCGTGACATAGCAAAATGTGCCGTAAGGGGTAGTGAACGAAGTGGCCAATTGGTCCGACTTCCTCATCTTGATTTGGTGGTATCCTAAGTATGCATCGAGAAAACACAAAACTTCCGAGCCAGCCGTCGAGTCAATGACTTGGTCAATGCGAGGCAAAGCAAACGGATCTTTGGGACATGCTTTGTTCAAGCCGGTGTAATCAACGCACATTCTTAATTCATTGGTTCCCTTTTTGGGGACAAGTACAGGATTGGCCACCCATCGGGTGTGAAGGACTTCTCGGATAAACTCTGCCTTAAGTAAACTAGCTATCTCTTTGCCAATGGCGCGTCTCTTCTCATCTCCGAAGCGTCATAGAGGTTGTTTCACTGGTTTACATTTTGGATCTATGTTTAAGCTGTGCTCGGCAAGTTCCCTAGGTACACCTTTCATGTCGGCAGGTTGCCAGGAAAAGATGTCCCTATTCTCATGGAGGAACTCGACGAGCACGCTTTCCTATTTGGGATCCAGGTTCGTCCCAATGGCGGTGACCTTGGAGGCATCGCCTACCACAAGTTCCACCGGCTTGGTCTCGATGGCGGCCTTGAACGCAGGAGCGGAGTCGGAGATTTGCTTCTTCGACGCGGGCATCTCTGAGTCATTGACCTTGCTCTGGATCTCCTTGAATTCTTCGCTGTAGAGGACAGCTTCTGCAATGGCTGCTTCATTGATCTCGCAGTCCCTTGCCTTGGTAAAGCTTCCGGATACGGTGATGACACCGTTCGGTCCGGGTATCTTGAGTTTGTTGTAGACGAAGCATGGTTGGCCATGAATGTGTGGAATATGTCGCGGCCAAATATGACGTGGTACACGCTCTTCAAGGGGACCACCTCAAAGGTCATGCGCTCTTGGCGGTAATTATTAACGTCGCCAAAGGCTACCTGAAGTGTGATGCACCCAAGGGACCGAGCCTCCCGACCAGGCACTACGCCATGGAAAACGGTGTTGATCCGCCTTAGGTTTGCCTCCTTCAAGTTCATCTTCTGTAGTGTATCCAGGTACATGATGTTGATGTTGCTTCCACTATCCACCATGCACTTGGTGAACTCCACGCCGTCAATCAATGGGTTGATGACCATGGCGTACTGGTTCTCCGTGGGCACAAGGTCTGGGTGGTCCGTCCTGTCCCATGTGATTGGAACCTCCGACCAGCAAATGTATTGGGGGACTGGGGGGAGAGTAGCCATCAGGATCCTTAGAGAGGTCTTCTATTGTCGGACGGTGGGGGTGCCAAGGAAAGTGTGGTAGACTGGGGCCTTCTTTGCGAAGGGGTTCTTGCCCTTGTCGTCGCTCTTGGCGGCATTCTTGGGGTCAACGTCCTCATCCATGTCACTTGAATCCTTGGACTCCTCCTCCTTTTTATTCCCCTTGCCCTTGCCTCGCGGTCTGTTCTTCCGACTTTGCTTATAGCCGGACTCCGGGTCTTCCTTGAGGTAGTTGACGAACTTGCAGTGTCGATTGGTATGGGTGGCCTTGCCGTTGGCTCGAGATGTACGAGGCACGGCATATCGTGGTACTCTTCGTAGGTTTGGGGAACGCGGAGCAGCGCCGAGTTGCTTTCACTTCCTCGCTGCTGCCCACGGCCTGCTCCCCTTCCTCGGCCACGTTGTCCGTCTTCTCCTCGTCCTGCAAAAGTCATGGCGACCATGTCGGTAGATTGCTTTTCTTCTGGAGATGTTTTCCGCTTTGTACTGCTGTTCCTCCGAGCTTGAGTTGGAACAGCCGTTGCCGGCAAAGAGCCACGAGCATCGTCGTCGGCAGATGCGAACTCACTAGCTAACTGAATCATCTGATTCAAGTCAAGCTGATGGTTGTCCTGCAAGCGCTTTAGCTTATGTCGGAGTAACGTGCCTCCTTCCAACCCATCGATGAAGGCGGCCATGGCGGTCTGGGCGTGCACTCCTGCGCAGGAATTCTTCATATCCAGCCAGCGGGAGAGGTAGGCGCGAGATGTCTCGTCTTTCTCTTGCACGCACCGCTGTAGATCGCCCACAGTGCAGGGACGCTTGTATGTACCCTCAAAGTTTTTGGTGAATGCTTCTTGCATGTCCAACCAGTTGTAGATGGATTTCTCCGGCAAGTCGTCGATCCATTGACGGGCCGTGCCCGCCAACGTTAACGGGAGGCACTTGACGGTGACGTTGGGGTTGCATCCTGCAATCTCCACCGTGTTGCCGTAGTCCTGCAACCATGTGGCAGGCTTGGCGGTGCCATCATAGGGCTTGATGGTCTTGTCAATCCGGAAACCTTTGGGGTAAGTTGCGGTCCGTATTGTAGGTCCAAAGCAACATGGTCCCAGGTATGGTCCTTCCCGGGACTCATGGATCTTATCGATCCGCGAACGTGCATCGTATGGCTCCGGGTTCTTCTTCTTTTTGTCAACAGGGGATGGGCTGCGCGAATGACGCGGGCCTCCTCCGCCGTGGTGACTGCTTGGCGGCGCCGTGGTGACTGTGGGTTAGCCTTCTTGCTATTACCCTCCTGCAACGCCTCACGCCTATCACGGTTGCTTGTCGGACGTGGAGGGTCATGGCGCGACCTGCTCTTGTGTCCTTCGTTGTGCTTTCCTTCATGATGGGTCTTCTCTGCGTTGTCGCGGATGCCGATGCCACACTGCTTTGGTGGGGGCATATCCGTACGATGGTGAGCCTTGTAGTCTTCCTAACGTCGGGGGGATCGGGGCGGTGGCGATGGGCGGCGAGGTTGGGCTCTTTCTCCGTGGTCAGAGGATATGGGGATAGCATCCTTCCTGTTGCGCGCATCCCTCCGTCTTCATTCTGATGAACCCGTCCGCGATCCGACATCCTGAGGAGATCTGTCCCTTGGCGGTTTGTACTGGCTAGATCGGCAGATCGCTAGGTTAGACTCAAGCCTTTGAGAGGTGGCCTTTTCCTGCTACTTTACCGCCTTGGCCACTAGGTCATAGACCTGTTCCACTGCCTCAGGTGATCTATCCTGCTCCAGAAGGGTCTTGGCGACAGAGAGGTTGAGGAGTGGGGTGGGCATCACCTGCTTGCCTTCACTGTCAATGTATGGCTTGGCCTGTGTCGGCTTCGAGGGATCCCATCCTAGGTTGCGCCGTACACCAGGATCATTGATAACGCGAGCCGGAGCTTTCTTAGCCTTCTGCTGCTGCAGCAGAGTCTTGTACTCGGCCTCCATTGCTCTTGCTTTCTCTATGGACTTATGCGCGTTGACCAGATCTCGATCTAGTTTAGCGCCTTGCTCCGCGATGGCTTGCGCTTCCTCCAGTAGTTGCTGGCGCTTCTCGTCAAGCTGAGTCACGTTCCGGATATGATCAACAGTTAGTGGCTCAATGAGGAGGTTGCCGTACATCACCCTATCAGCTGGGGTAACATGTGCTGCTGCCGACGTAGATGCTGGAGGCGGCAAGTTTGCGGTGTTGTTGTTGCTCGGACCGGTGCCGAGTTCTTGCGGCTGCTGCACTGGTTTAGGTGGAGGAGGCATGACTCTTGCGCGATCATCGTCGACAGCAATAAGTGTCCCCTTCCCCTTATCCAGCACCGTAGGCGGAGCTTGCCCGGGCTGGTCTTCGTCCATCAATGTCCCAATGGTGACGAACACCCCTCAGGACATGACGGTGTTATTAGCTTGTTCGTCGCGCGAGTACTCCTCCTCCATCTCCTGCATAGCGGAGTCTAGCTCTTCTGGACTGAAGTCTATTTCCTCGAAATCTGCACTAAAATCAGCATAAAGCGCGTCAATGACAGAGTCGTAGGGTGCCAGGACTTCCTCCATGACGGGCGGTGGAGGTGCAACGGCCTCGACGATGACTGGAGGTGGCGGCGCTGCTGCGATGATGGCGGCCAGAGGCGGTGGTGGTGGCTGAATCGGAGGTGCTCCGTCAATGAGCGCAAGCGCTGTCTGAGCTGCCGCTTCAGCCTCCGCGTAGTTGTTGACGGTGTTCACCATGCCTTCGAAGGTGAGGCGTCCTGACGCCTATTTCCGTCTTAGAGAATGTCGGAGAAGCGTGCCGTGGTCCAGTCCTTCCACAATGTGATAGATGGCATCATCATTGGGGTAATTGGCCAGGTCGGCCCGTATACGGAGCCACCTGTCGAGGTAGTCGCGGTGGTTTTCGCCCTCTCTCTGAACGCAGTGCGCCAGATCGAATATGGTAACCACGCCGACGAACTTGGATCTCTGCTGTCCAGACGCACGGGCGAAGCCGGTGGATTTGCAGTGATCTTCCACCTTTATATCCTGCACAGGGGCGGTTTGGGTGGGTCTTGAATTTTTCCGATCTTTGCCGGCAAACTCTGAAGAGAGATCCGACATCGATCCTTCCGCGAATGTATCCTTCCCGTAGGCGGTCCGTGCAGGTCTTGATGCTCCTCCGACTCCTAGGGAACTAGTGCCCGAGTCGGTTTCACCGATGAAGAGGTGGATGTCTCCGATAGGACGATAGAACACCGCGTAGGGTTCGTCTTCGCCGGGATCCAGAACTCGTCGGGGGGGACGATTGGAACGTTGCCGGAGAAGAGAAAGCGACCGATGGCTACGGTTTCGCCGATTCCCGCGAAGATCTTGGTCCTCGCCCGCTGAAGAGCCTGAAGCGCCTCTTGCCCCACGGTGGGCGCCAACTGTCGTGGTATTGCCGACGAGTACGCCATGGAGGGGTCCTCACAGTGCGTGTTTAGAGAGGTGGGGTAAGGTGGACGGTTGGCGGGTACGAGGTAACACAGCTTACCCAGGTTCAGATCCCACAACGGTGGCGGAATCCTACTCCTGCTATAAATCACTATAATGGCAATGCGCCGAGTTACAGAGATTAGGTTCGCTGTGCGAGGTGTGTGTAAAACAATGCCCTAGAGGCTCCCATAGGCCCGGCTTATATAGTCGTCAGGTCCTAGGGTTACAGGGAAAAGTCCTAGCCGGACAGGTTACAGACTTCTACACCGTCTATTACTAGTCTTGTGTATCTTGCACTCCAAGGCTCCGGGTATGCTGGTGACTCCACCGTAGCCTTCCTTTATCCGGCATGGGCCTCCCTTCTAGATCCACCAAACTAGGCCGCCCAGCAGGCCATAGGCCATGCTACCGACTATGGGCCACCCGGGTTAGTCGGATAAGAGACATGCTACGAGGATACCCATATAGCATATCCCCAACAGTAGCCTTGTCACAAAGTGATTGGTAGGTTGGGACATAGGCAACAGACAACTGCAGGTTCAACTCATCATTCAGTCCTTCGAGGAATATCTCCTTCCTCTTGGCATCTGTATCAACTTCATCCGGTGCATAACGTCCCAGATTGTTGAATTTCTCAATGTACTCAGCCACACTGCGGTGACGCTGTTTCAGATTGTGGAACTCCTTTTTCTTCAAATTCATCACTCCGGATGAGATGTGAGCTGTACGGAATCCATCCTCAAAGATAGCCCAAGTCACATCCTCAATGGGAGTGGTGATCTGAAAGTTGCCCACCAGGTTGCTGCTGGCCCTTCAAGCAGATGTGCTGCGAACCTAACTTTTTCTTCGTTGGTGAAGCCAACATTCACTAAGTCCTTGTTCACTTAACGTAACCAGTCAATGTCTACCATTGGATCAGTGGTTCCCGAGAACTTTGCAGGCCTTATTCTTAGAAATCTGGTGAGCATGTCAAATCCGGGCGGATTATTCTGGTTGTTGTTGTTGTTATTGTTGTTGTTGTTGTTGTTATTCTGGTTTTGGTTCTGGTTCTGCATGAATGTTGTCATCATCTTCATCAGTTGAGCTTGCGCTGTCATCAACTGTTGCATCTCGGGAGTGACGTTGTTGTTGTTGTTTTGGTTGGGGTTGGCACGTCGAGGAGGCATCTATGGTTTTAATAAGGATAAGCATGAGATACCCATAGATGCTTAACATGCACAATACATCACATAGAACAATCACAATAACCAGGCATCAAAATAACATAGAGTTTGAACGACATAAACAACAAGTTTTGAAAATGCAAACACACCATAGCAAGCCATCCACATGTTGGATGGTCATTGCGACTCAATAATCAAAGTATGGTAGATGAAAGATAATCGAGTAGTCTACACTACTCCTCCATGTCGACCTCCACATCAACAAGGGTAAGACCTGCATTCTCCATGGCGGTCTTGTACTCCTCAACACTAGTGGTCAAGGCCTCAATCTTGGCCCTAAGAGCCCTCTTCTATGAGCAAAGCCTCTCGATCACTCCCTGCTGGTCCTCAAGCTCGAAATCCTTGACCTCTAACTCATCCTTCATCTCCCTGGTTATCTTGTTCCTATCTTGGACTCTTTTCTCCTGGCTCTTGAACTTCTTGTCCTAGCTCTCAAATCTAGCCTCCATCTCTTTGATGATCTCGTCTTGCTCCGTGAAGAGCTTGTCCTTCTCCCGCAGCTACTGCTAAGCATGACGTTGGTCCTATCAGTGTCAAGGTGTCTAATAAGACCCTCTAGGTCTTGAAGGTACAGACGAATTGGCTCCATCGTCTCTCCAGTAGCGTCGTCGTACTCTATAGCCTCACCCTCCTCGTTGCGTCTCCCGAACGGGTGAAAGTAGAGACCTCTAAGCTCGGTGGAGTGCCTCCCTACCAGGCGTCCAAGTAACTCCTGCATGACTACATCTAAGCCTCTCTCCTTGTCATCATGCATCATCTTGAAAGTGATAGCCTCCATGGATGGCTCTGTCGGGCGTCCCGGTTGTGTGACTCTGAAGCCCCAAAGGTCCTTCCTCTCAAAATTGGTGAGTTGAAGTGTTGTGATACTAGGAAGTGGAAGTTTGAGCACGCTAGTGAGCTCAATGAGACGAGTACCAAAACGAGTTCCCTTGAACTCCTCGGCAGTGCTGATAACAACGTTAGGCATCTATTTTTATAAGATAGAGAAAGGTTAGAATCAACACAAGTAGATAAAATTCACAAGACAAAAAATAACACAATCACATTTTTAACAACAAACACACAAGTCATGGCATACACCAATCCATTACAAACACCAAGGTTCAACATAACTTAGACAAATTTTTGAAGTAAAACCGACAAGTGTGGTGGTCCAACTAACGGAGTACGTTACAATTCTCACTCACTAGACAAAATAGCTATCAGGGCATCCATAGTGGTCATCTGTCTATCTTGATCACAAGACTCCCATATTAAGTCTATGATGTCTACCCTTAGTTGTTGATTGGTAGCTTCTAAATCTTGGGTATGCTTCTTTTGTTCTCTAATGTCATTTTGAGTATTGAGCATTCTATACTTGACTCTGTCACCAAGCTCCTTGATAGCATTCCATGCTGCATTTCTTGCAGAGTCAAAGAATGCTGTGTGCATTCAGAGTTGGTGACCATGCAGAATCCTGACTCTTTGTGGTTGTATTCCTTATTTTTGTACAAGTGAAGTTGCACCCACCAATAATCTTCTCCTTCATCCATCACAGGGAATCCCTTGTACACAGCTGCACCATGTATCCCCATGGTAACCATAAGGTTGTTGAGTGCCTTGGGAAATTTAGTCTCACACTCCAAAGTCATGGTCATGAGTGGTCCCTTCCTGACGGCTTCGTTGATGGAGTTCATCTACAAATAGAGATGAGAAAGAAGATTACAAAAGTTTATGAGAAGAAAAGACAAGTGTGGAATTTTTCAAAGTGTTGAAATTTTTCCTTAGTGGTTTCTTAGTCTAATCCAATCCCAGGGTCATAATCCTACAGGCAACACAGTGCTCTGATACCATATGTAAGACCCCACCTTTATAAAGGTAAAGGTCCCTGTGATTGCAACGCTAGTCCCTGGATCAAATGCTAGCATCCATAGTTTAAGATGAAGTACACAGAAACAAAGGTCATTATTACATCTTCATTCCAGAGATAACATAGTCTTTTACAACTCCATAGCCATTGGCTAGTACAAGAGATCAACTTAACAAAAATAAAGTAAAGTCTTCATCTTCATGTGCCAAAGGCAAACATGTTGAGTGTAGACTCATAACCCTAATCCTCATCAGAGTAACCTGCAACATCACAAGTTATAGCCATAGTGGGTCAATACATTGGAATAGTATTGTCAAGTGATACCTTAGTAGAATAATAGTTTCTAGATTCTATATGAATTTGGCTAACTGTAGATTAGGCTTGCTTTGCTCAAAATAGGTTTTGCTCATTAGGTGAAAACACTAAGTTTTTTTTGTTTGACAAAAACTCCCAAGGAACCACCAATAGACATTGGTGAACCTTTACCCTTGTTCAACCACAAATTTTAACTTAGAAATTGGGATGAGGAGATCCTTGATAGCTTCAGTGTCTTGTTGCTCAAATTGTCCATTGCGGGGGACACGGCTAAGTACTTAGATTTTTCCTTCTCGAGAGGTGGTGCACTTTCCCCCACAAGACTTGGCATGCATCAAGACAAGACCTTTTAGAAGCCTTCCCTTAGACCAGAATGGACGCACTCCAACCTATCACCCTACCACCAACTGTCCATCTGTATTGCAACCTATATGATCAAGGCAGAGCCCATATGCCATGTGGTTGCACTAGAAGCTTCTAAACACTAAGTATCTCAAATCCCTTTGTTCCTGGGTGGATTTCCACAAGCGTGATACACAAGGTAGACCATAGATATGGGCCTTGTGTAACCACTCAACATAACCCAAACATACCATTCTACCCAGGTGATTCATTCACTTAGTTGTTTTATTAAGAAAAAACACAAGTCAAAGACTTAACAATATTTTACATAGCATGTATGTAATCCACCCTTGTTTGCTACTAGCTAGGCTAAGCATGGCAATATAACAAGTATCTTAACTTAGAGAAAATTCTACCAAGACTACAACTACTAGGATTTCCCATAGCATAGCATATAGATACTTAGCAAAATCTCATGCAAGCCCTACACAAAATATCACTAGTGCATAACAAAATAATGGGACAAATACATGAAGCACCACTTGCCTTGGTAGTTGGGGGAGTAGCAACAATCCTCACAATCACAATCACCACTAGCAAAAAAACTACACATAAAATTATAGCATCAATTTTAAATTCAAATACATCAAGCAAAAATATATGAATGCCATGTGATGATTTTTCTTAAACCAAACAAGACAAGTAAATAGTACTAAACATTAATTTAAACTTTTATAGACTAAATAGACTCAAAATAGCCTTTAAAACATTTTCTAAATAAGTTTTATACACAAAATAAGCCTACAAATGTCTGTGCATAAAATTCTATTTTATCAGAGGCAAAATACAAAACCAAGCGCTGGAGAGCGGGAAACCTGGGTGGGCTTAGTGCGTTGGATCTGGAAATGGGCCAGAATGGCAGTGCTAGCCCTTTTCTATTTCTTTTCTCCTTTTCTATTTTTAATTTGATTTTCTGAATCCAATTTCAAATGAATTTCAAATGGGTTTGAATTCAAACCAACTCTGAAATTTTGTAGTGTGATCCATGCACATATTTGTGTATAAAACACCACTGTTTACTCCAAAGTACTTTGGCCCATTGAAAATAAAATAAAACCATGCCTTATTTAAATATATATAATAGGCATACGAATGGTTTTATTTTAGGTTTTTGTTTTAAAAACTTTGTGCAAGCTTTGAAATCAATATTTTTAAACATTTCTGGTTAAATCAAGGTATTCACATACTTTTAGAGTAGAAATAAAACCATTGGCTTTCTTACATAAAATATTAGGCATACAAATGGTTTCTGATTTTGAAATCGTTGTTTGATAATAACCAAATACTTATGAATGCATGAATGATATGCAAACTTTTCAAATTGTGATTTTTGGGATGTTACAGACAATCTTCCCATTTAGATCCAGACTCTAGCACACATGCTCTCAACATATCTTTGAGTATTTGATTTACTCGCTCCGTTTGTCCATCAGTCTGAGGGTGATACGATGTGCTAACATCTAGTCGGGTTCCTAAACCTTCTTGGACTTTCCTCTAGAATCTCGAGGTAAACTGAGTTCCTCGATCTGATACGATGTTCTTAGGGACTCCGTGCAAACTGACGATTCTAGTGATGTATAACTCCGCTAGCTTCGAACTCTGGTAGGTGGTCTTGACTGGTAAGAAATGGGCTACGTTGGACAATATGTCAACTATGACCCAAATAGAGTCATTTCCCCTACTATAAGTAGGCAATCCGGTGATAAAGTCCATTCCAACTGAATCCCATTTCCATTCTGGAATCTGTAATGGTTGCAACAGTCCTGCGGGTCTTTGATGTCCCGCCTTAACTCTCTGACAAATATCACACTTGGCGATATAACTTCCGATTTATCTCTTCATCTTATGCCACCAAAATTTCTCCTTCAGATCCTGATACATGTTCCTTCCTCTAGGGTGGATAGAATAAAGAGTATCATGGGCCTCCTTCAAAATAACTTATTTCAACTCTGAATCTACTGGTACACAGAGACGTCCTTTGTATCACAGAACTCCTTCTTTATCCTCGGTGAATCCGAGTACTTTGCATGTACCGATACGATGTTTGATTCCGTCGATACTAGCATTTCCTTTCTACGCCTCCTTGATATGACTGATCAAAGTGGGTTAAAGTTCTATGCTAGCCAAAAATCCTTCACTTACCAATTCCATTCTGAAATCTTCCATCTCTTTGTGCAAACTTGGTTGCTCCTTTAGAATCATGGAGTTCAAGCGGCATGGCAATCTGCTAAGGGCATCTACTACCACATTGGCTTTATCGGGGTGGTAGTGAATGTCCAGATCATACTCCTTGATTAGCTCAATCCGTCTTCTCTGCCTCATATTCAGCTCCTTCTGAGTGAATATATACTTCAGGCTCTTGTGATCCAAATAAATATCAAAATTATTACCCATAAATCTCAGGCAAATGGTTTGATCTTGGTTTTGATGGTGCATGTCACCTCAAAAATTATTCTTTTTATCACTTACCTACTCGAGGACGAGCAGGAGTTAAGCTTGGGGATGCTTGATACGTCGGAAACGTATCTATAATTTTTTATGCTCCATGCTTGTTTAGTATCTACTTTGATTTGCTTTGTCTACACTTTGAGGTGTTTTTATATCTTTTCTGGAACTAACCTATTAACAAGTTGCCATAGTGTCAATTGCCTGTTTTCTTCTGTTTTTAGTTCCAGAAAAGCAGAAAATCAATATTCTCTAAATTGGACGGGACAAAAGCCAAAGTCAATATTTTACCGTGTGGGACACAAATCCAGAAGACGAGACGGAGACGCGAACCAGGGTGGCCAAACACCCCCTAGGCATGGCCAGGGGTGGGCCCGCGCCTAGGCAGGGTGTGGCTGAAGGAAATATGCCCTAGAGGCAATCATAGAGATGATTATATTTCATATGTATCCATGAGTTATTGTAATGTTCCTTGAATATCCATATCAGGCAACTTGTATTGATTGGCAATTATGTGAATTGTTTGTGAAACTCTTTACTTGTATGGTTATTTAATAGTTGTCCCTAGTCGGAGTTCATGTGAGGACACACGTGAATATTAGACTAGCACATCGATTGGTTGATGACTATGTTTCGCAAGTCATAGACATGGAGATGTCAAACCAATGATGTGGACACATGTTATGAACATGGGGTTGGACTGACCCAACATGAGACTGGCAATTAGACTTGCATCTCTCTCTACACATCGTGTACATTTTGTCCTTAGACCTGAGATTGTCGCATGTACTTGAGATGTGGATCGACCTACTTTGGGGCTATCAACCACTACTCTGTAACTGGGTAGTCATAAAGGTAGCTTTCAGGTTTGTCCTGAAGCATGCTGCAAGGCATGGTCAATCAAGATGGGATTTCCCCCTCTCTACTTGAGAGAGATATCTCTGGGCCCCTCGAGTGATCGGATCTAGAAATGCATGGCCATGCTACATAAGATTAAGAGTTAACCTAGTAAAGGGATTCTGAATCACAGTATCGAGAAAGGGAGGTCATCTTGGAGGTAGACCAAATATCGTGAGGCAAAGGGAAAGACATGTACTAAACCTTGTGATGGTTCGTTCGATATGATCTTTGTATGCGTTTAGGAGTTGGCACGTCTTGCTAGAGGCCGCTACCAACTATTGACAGAATAAGTGTATTCGTGTCATGTCTACACGTATATGAACCTATAGGGTCACACACTTAAGGGGCTGTAAGCCTAATGAGGATTGGATCCGAATTAGACCAGTCTTAGGCTACTAATGGGCTACTAATGTAGAATCCCACTAGGGACTCCTATATAAGAGAGGGTGGGGCGAGCTGACCAGGGTTAGACAATTCCACCCAACCGCCACACCTCACGCCTGTGTTGCACGCGTGGACCTAGTAGTACGGCATCTGATGCTTCCACCCCGCACGTGTGGATACCTCGGAGGTGCTGCATCTGTGGCACCTGGATGAGCCGCGCAAGGGGAGCTTCTCGTGGGACGAGGACAAGGAGGAGACGTGGAACGTTTGCACTGCCTCGACGCACTTCATCAATTCCGCAACTACGCGTCTAGTGGTAATCCCGTGATCTATGACAACAGTAATCCTGGTTTACGTGGTAGAAATTTTTTATTTGCGCTAGTGTAGCCTACCCGTATCCCTTTAGTGGTATCAGAGCTGATGTTGTTCAGTTATAGGTTCGGGATGTTTGCATATGGTGATATGCAGATTGATATGAATGATGTGATCGTTTATATGGCGGTGGTTCAGGATTGATCTATGATCTTGCTTTCCGTGATCGTGATTCTGAGGTTGTCGAACGACTTACCCCTACCGGTCGGTTTCCGCCATCGGGGTAGACAGTGACACTAAATCATGTTGAATCACGCGAAGATCAATATGATTGATCGAATCGAAACCTAGATCTAAAATCGATGTACCGTGATCAAAGGAGTTTGATTGAATCGGAATAATAGTCGGTTTATGGTAAATTTTATTTGCCGATGAAAATCCTTAAAGAAAATTGTGTAGATACCGCGAGGGGCGCTGTCCCTTCGAACCCCGCAGGAGAGACCCCCTATACCCCCCTTAATCGTAGCCCCTTTTGTATCTCGTTAAGGTAACTAGGTGCTGCGATGTCACATGATCCGGTAGAATGCGATTCTATGCATAACTTGTTTTTGCAGGATGTGTGTGATCAGTATGGCCCATGTCAACACCCGGAATTTTCAATCCTAGATGCCTGTTATGCCATACATCGCAATCCCAGGATTACCATTTTTGCGAGACATAACAGAATTGGATACCATAGTACTTCATCCATTACAAACGAAACATAAGTTCTTACACAAATAGGGATCTCATGATCCAGTTCTTAATACAACATCAAGCAGCGGAATACGTAATAATAACGGTAGCGTAGGCGAAGGTCCATCTTCGCGGTCACAGGCAATGCTGACGATAGGAGATGATCCTAGTTGTCGTAACCTTCCTGGGGTCCATCTTCCAGGTACTCCTCTTCATAGTCTGGCCATGGGAATAGCCAGGGACAAAGCCATGAGTACTCTTTAAGTACTCGCAAACTAATACTAACAAGTAAAGGGGTTTTTTGGATAATAGGACACTAGGCTCTAGGGTTGTTTTGCAAAAGCCAGATTTATCTCTACTAGGTTCTGAAGCTAGCCATAATTTTATAAATCCTAAGTGGGAACTTGTATTTCCGGTCACAACTCTGTTGTGGTCAAGTCAAGGTCTCAATTCATTTCACAAGTCACTTTTGAAAAGTCTGACGGGGGAACAGTATGGCCACTCCAACTGTCCATAACCGCGGACGCGGCTATTCGAATAGTTTTGACACTCTGCAGAGATTGTACACTTTCACCACAACATTCGATACATCCGTCAGGAACAAATCCTGAACTCACCATACTCAGTATGCGGATAATCAATCCTAACCTTTCAATTACATGCCCTAGTATGAGCACCTCTCCTGTGAGTTTGGCCTCCCAACCATGACGAGCTGTCATCTTGGGTACTGCACAGGTGGACAATCTTCACAAGGTAGCCTCAGCTCAGACCTTGGCCGTGAGGGAACTAATACTAAGGAATATAAGTTTCCAGTCAAGCCCTACCCAATCTTCGGGTATTGTGGTTGTACGATAAAATTGGAATGGTATCGCATCCAGACAACCATCAGTTTTATAAAGGGCTAAGGCTCATGCCTCAACATTTTCATCACCAAAATCATCAAGTGTTTGGAAACACATGTCCAAAACATTTCAATAGAATGATCCATCATTCCAAGGTTTTCATAACCATTTTTCCACCAAGTATTCCCATCTAAAAGTTGATCAAGTTTTATGCTTAGCACTAGCATCTACAGGTGGGGTTAGTACTAATGAGGGGTGGTAACTAGTGGAGTTTCACTAAGTCCAACCTTATATCTTAGGCTGATATCAAGGTTTCTAGATTAGGCCAAATTTTATGCTCTTTATGCAACCTTCAGCATCTTTCCAAAATCTACCAGTCACTTAAGTAAACTCTAAGTAAGCTTTGATAAAGAAATAAAGTGAGAGGCTTGCTCATAAAACTAGGATTGGTTTATCAAATGGGTAATCTTGCAAGGGTTAGCTTGCATCAATGTCAATATAAGCTTGCTAAATTGCAAGTGTTAGCTTGCCTTGTGCAGAGCAGTGGTTGAAGTTCTCCTTGGCTTCCTCTTCGTAGTATCCTCCTTCCTCCTCGTATCCTTGGTCGGTACTAGCGTCTATGAATAAATACGAGGTACACAATCACCAAACAATACTTAACTACTTGCAATCATCACACACAAGGGTCTTATAGATGATCTAACATCATCTCTAACCTTACAAGGTTAAGGCTTGATTTGATTCTTTTTATTTTTAGAAAAGTAATTTCTACTCATTGAAAAACTACTTAAGATTCAATATTCTCCACACCAAATATGGGAAATATGGGATCATGTTGACACATGTCATCACCACATATTGTAGTCCATGGGAATGTGATTTAAAGTGGTGTCACAATTTAATAAGGTTTTACCCTTTTATTTTAATTAATTAAAGTGGCTAGAAATGCTTATGTAGCATTCTTTTATTACTTGAACATTATTTCTGCAAGTAAACCTATATATTTTTATATATTCTGAAAGGTATGGTTAAATGTGATTTTTGAGAGTTGGAATCAACTCAAAAGCTTTTATGGTTTAAATTTGAAAATGTTTGAAAGCAGAAAAGCCTCTGCCTTGTTATTTTTACTATGGGTGATCTACAGATCCAAATGACTTGAATCCAACGGTCTTGGATTCAGCATTCACAGACCTTTCCAACAAAATTGGTTTCATCCAATTTGGTGCACTGAATCGATCTGGGTTGATTTTTGAAGTTGGGTACAGAAGTGTGTTTGAATTTAAAAAGAAAAAGGTTTAATTTGAATCGCTGGGCTGCGCGGGAAAAAGTACTGGGCCGGCCTGCTAAGCGCAGTGCTCCCACAGGCTGCTTAAGTGGGTGTCCCCACTCGTCAGTGACACGGGGTTGGGCGAAGCGGAATGGGGCAACGTGGATCGTTCGATCTAGTTCTAATCCAACGGCTGGGGGTCATCGTCGACGCGAGACAACTCCGGCGAGAACGAAACCTTGCGCGGCCAGTGAGGGGTGCTGGGGGCTCACCGGGGTACAGGCGAGGGTCGGCGAGGCAGGCGAACGACGAAGTCGACGACGGCGAATCTCCTGGTACTGGTGGCTCCTCCTGGGGCGGCTCCAATCGCTGGCTCCCTTCTTCTCTAGAGGCGGCGAGCTCCGGTGAAATTCCGGTGAGGTGGTGCTCGCCTTGCTCTGAGAACGGTGTGGCACGGTCAGTGAGGAGAGGGGAGTGAGATGGTGTGAAGAAATCGTGCGGGGGTGGCCTCTATTTATAGTCGAGCGAGGGGACCGTCGGGGCGCACGGTGAGCTCGTCGGGGGCGAGGTTACAGGCGGCTAAAGGCATGGGCAAGGGTAGGGGACGGTGCGGTGTCTCCAGGCGATGCTCAACAACATGGTCTCGAGGCATGGGGCGGTGCGGCTTGGTCTGGAACGGGCGGTGCTCTGCGCGGCAGAGGCGGCATCTTCGACGGCGGGCGGTGGCTGTATGGCACGGGGCGGCAAACGGGGATGTCTAGCGGTCTCCTGGGTCGGTGGTGATCGTGTGTGCACGCGGTGAGGGCGGCGCGCGGTCTGTGGATGCTGGTCGAGGGTGGCGCTCTGGCGCACGCTCGGCATGGTCTAGGCGCGGCTTGTGCGCGTGGTCCAGGGCTTGGCAACGCTCGCGGCTGGGATAGGTAGTGGCGGTGGACGGTGGGCTGCCTCCTAGACAAGGTTGGCACGACTAGTTATTCCTCTAGCTTGCTGTCCACAATGGGGTGGCAAGGTTGGCTTCGGCTGTTCACCATTGATGGCAATGGCATGCTCACAGGGGTGCTAGTCCTTAGTTAAACTTCCTAGATGATCTACTGAGCTGTGTGTGAGCTAACTAGGGAACAAGTTAGGCTCAAAACACTGCACACTATAGTGTTTGATGTTTTGTTTGATTTGTGTCTACAACCTGTTTGATGAAATGGCCGCATGAAATCAAGTTTTGAATTTTGAAATGAATTTTGGTGGGTTTGCTAGATTGGTGCTGGTGAGTCTGCAGATGCTTGGGTTTTGAAAGTTGAGCTTGTTTGAGTGGGTTTTGAAAAAGTGGGATCTTCCCATATGAAGAAGATTCAATTTTGAATTGTCATTTAAACTATGCATTTGAAAGTTTATGGATGATCACAAAGTGGGCCTTGATACTCTGTTATGAGTACATTCAAGGGGTGCAAAGATCCAGAAAAGTTTCTGTTAGGTTTTGAAAGTTTGAGACAGCCAAAGTAGGCATGGGAGTTAAATTGGCCAAAATGACCATTCACTTAATATATGTGTTTTGATTTACTTGTCTTTAGGAAAAGTGTGGGAAATGTTTTAGATGATGTTCCTTTCACCTAAGAAACATTTTACAAGCAATGGGTCACACAAACAAGGTGGTTTTTAAAGAAATTCAAAATCCATGCATACACATATACATGCATTCATGAGTTTATTTAGAAAAGTTTTTGTTAACCCTAATCTTGATGATTAGTGTTTGATGATCTAAGTTTGGTATTTTTGGGATGTTACAGCCCATATATGTATGTGATGCATGTATGAAATTTTTCATGACCTGCGTGTCGTGAGTAGGGCAACACGGCTGGAGCCATATGTGTTGTCATTTATTGTAATGGCCTGCGTGCCAACTTGTGATGATCCCAATACTATGTAATTTTGATTACTAGTTGTTAGGAGTAATAGCTTGTATTAGTTCCTGGAGGACTCATCACTTGGAAGATGGATCACATGGAACATGAAGATGGAGATCATCATGGTGGACAGGTTCTATGGCGATGGAGATCACATGATAAAATGGGCCATACTGTGTCACATCTATGTGAATGCTATTCTTATGTGTTTTACTACTATGCATGCTTAGATGATAGAAGTATAATGATCCCTCGGAAAGTTTAAGTTAAACATGCCCTCCCAACCAAACCTTGCACCATCCTATGCCCTGTACAATCGTTGGTGGGCCTATGAAATTAGGGTGCCGCGGTTTTCCTTGGCTGGATGGGTTTGTATCGGATACCTACACGCATAAGGGTTGGTGAGGTTGACAAGGTCATCTTAACAGTTAAGGACCTTGGGGCATAAAGGTTGGGCGCCTAGTTTTGACATAGAGATGTCACCCAACAACAAGAGTCATATGTGATATGATTAGCAAGTGTTGCTTACCGATTTACCTTGTCTTCTAGTAGTGATGCTAAAGCTCACTAGTCGACTTGTTAATTGTGGATCTTGAATCACTTAGTATCAATAGAGGGATATTGATTTAAGTGGGAGTATATGCTATTAAATTGTTTAATATGTTTTACTCTTTCATGGTTACATGGCTTAGTATTTTGCATGTTTTCTGTTCTAGATCAATGGCACCGAACACTACATCACCATTTTCTTTGCGTTCGATTCTTGACAAAGATAAACTTAATGGAACAAACTATTCGGACTCGGTCCGTAACCTGAGAATTGTTCTCAGGTCTGATAAAAAGGAAACGGTTCTGGATACCCCAATCCCCGATGAACCTGCCGATAATGCATCTGCTGCCCTAAAGAACGCCTACAAGAGAGCATGTGATGATTCTCTTGAGGTTAGCTGCCTTATGCTTGCATGCACGGAACCAGAACTCCAAAATAAGTTTGAGGATCAGGAAGCGTACGATATGATCGTCGCGCTTAAGGACATGTTCCAAGATCAGGCAAGGACTGAGAGGTACAATGTTGCCAAGTCCTTTATTGAATGCAATCTAGCAGAGGGAGCAGCTGTAGGCCCCCATGTGATCAAAATGGTTGGTTACAGTCAGACTTTGGAAAAGCTTGGTTTTCCACTAGGCCAAGAGTTGGCCACTGACTTCATTTTGGCATCTCTTGCATCCAGCTATGGGCAGTTCATTTCGAACTACCATATGCATGGGGTGGAGAAGGGCCTTAATGAGTTATGCGGGATGCTAAAAACAGCAGAAAGTGACATGAAGAAGTGTGCAGGGCATAGCCATGTGATGGCTATGCAGAACAAGCCTAGCTTCAAGAAAAAGGGTACTTCTTGGAAGAAGAAGGGCAAGGCTAAGGATACGATCCCTAATTCTGCACCCAAGCAAAAGGCTGGACCTGCAGATGAAACTGAGTGCTTCTTTTGTCATGAACATGGTCACTGGAAGAGAAACTTCAACAAGTACCAGGCTTCTTTGAAGAAGAGTGGAAGTAAGAGTACTTACCACTCAGTTACGCTTGTTGTAAATGTTGTGGACATTCTTCTCATTGATTCCTATGTTAACTCTTGGGTATTTGATACCGGATCGGTTGCTCATATTTGCAATTCGTTGCAGGGGCTAATAAGGACTAGAGAAGTGCAGAAAGACGAAGTGGATTTTCGTGTCGGAAATAAAGCAAGGGTTGCTTCATTGTTCGTCGGCGTCATGCAACTTCACCTTCCGTCAGGATTTATTATGGAGTTGAATAATTGTTATTACATTCCTAGTATGGGTCGAAACATTTTATCGCCTTCATGCTTGATGAGGGATGGTTATTCATTTCCGAGTGCAAACAATGGTTGTGTAATCTCTAAGAATGCTATGTTTATGGCCGATGCTCCCATTGTGAATGGGTTATTTATTTATATCTTGATGATGCATCTATTTGAGTCCTACATATTTATGGCATTGTTGTTTGGGGCATATAAGTGAAAAGCGCATGAAGAAGCTCCATGGTGATGGTCTTCTAACTTCGTTTGATTTTTAATCATACGAGACTTGTCAGGCTTGTTTACTTGGAAAGATGACCAAGTCGCCTTTTTCGGGTTTATCCGAGAGAGCAACAGACTTGTTGGAACTCATACATACTGATGTATGTGGACCAATGAGCACGACAACCAGAGGAGGATATCACTACTTCATTACTTTCACTAATGATTTCAGTAGATATGGTTATGTCTACTTGATGAGGCATAAGTCTGAAAAGTTTGAAAAATTCAAGGAGTTTCAGAATGAGGTAGGGAATCAACGTGGCAAGAAAATAAAGGCATTGCGATCTGAACGTGGAGGTGAATATTTGAGTCACGAATTTAGCGACCATCTTAAGAGTTGCGGAATTGTTCCACAACTCACGCCACCCGGAACGCCTCAAAGAAACGGGGTCTCTGAACGGCGCAATCAAACTTTGTTGGACATGGTTCGATCGAGATAAGACAGTCGGATTTACCATTATAATTTGGGGGTTATGCTCTAGAAACGGCAGCTTTCACACTTAACAGGGTACCATCTAAATCCATAGTTAAGACACCATATGAGATGTGAACTGGAAAGAATCCCAGTTTGTCTTTTCTAAAGATTTGGGGTTGTGATGCTTTTGTCAAGCGACTTCAGTCGGACAAGCTAACACCCAAATCGGATAAGTGCATTTTCGTGGGATATCCGAGGGAGACCTTAGGGTATTACTTCTACAACCGAGAGGAGGGCAAAGTGTTTGTCGCTCGTAGCGGTGTTTTCCTAGAGAAAGAGTTTCTCACAAAGGGAACAAGTGGAAGGTCGGTGCGACTTGAAGAAGTTCAAGATGAGCCAGCTAGGGATACTTCTATGAGTGATGCTATTGTAGTAGAACAAGTTGAGGAGCCCGTGGCGACAGAAGCACCACAACCACGAAGGTCAGCGAGGCTCCGCGAAGCACGAGGATTATTATTGTTAGACAATGATGAGCCTACGACCTATGCAGAAGAGATAGTGGACCCAGAATCTGAGAAATGGCTGATCGCCATGAGATCCGAGATAGAGTCCATGGGAGACAATCAAGTTTGGAACTTGGTTGACCTACCTGATGGTTTTAAAGCCATCGAGTGCAAATGGATCTATAAGAAGAACATTGATATGGATGGAAATGTTCACATCCATAAATCTCGACTTGTTGCAAAAGGTTTTCGACAAGTTCAAGGAGTTGACTACGACGAGACTTTCTCGCCCATAGCAATGCTTAAATCTATACGGATAATTCTAGCCATTGCTGCACATTTCGACTATGAAATATGGCAGATGGATGTCAAGACGGCTTTCCTAAATGGAATCCTAACTAAGGACCTGTATATGATGTAGCCCAAAGGTTTTGTCGATCAAAACAATGCTGGAAAGGTATGCAAACTTCTGAAGTCCATTTATGGGCTAAAGCAAGCATCTCAGAGTTGGAACATTCGATTTGATGAGGTTGTAAAGGAGTTTGGCTTCATCAAAAGTGAACAAGAACCTTGTGTTTACAAGAAGGAAAGTGGGAGAGCGCTGGTATTTCTAATCTTATATGTAGATGACATATTGCTGATTGGAAATGACATTCCTATGCTCGAGTCTGTTAAGACCTCATTGAAAAATAGTTTTTCGATGAAGGACTTGGGAGAAGTGGCATATATTCTGGGCATCAAGATCTATAGAGATAGATCAAGAAGGCTAATTGGATTAAGCCAGAGTACATACATTGACAAAGTGTTGAAACAGTTCAGCATGGAATAGGCTAAGAAGGGGTTCTTGCCCATGTCTCACGGCATTAAACTCAGCAAGACTCAGTGTCCTTCGACTACTGATGAGCGTGAGCGCATGAGCAGGGTTCCATATGCTTCGGCTATTGGATCCATCATGTATGCAATGGTATCTACTCGCCCAGATGTTTCCTATGCTCTAAGTGTTATGACCAGCTACCAGGCTGATCCAGGTGAAGGTCACTGGACAGTGGTAAAGAACATCCTTAAGTACTTGAAAAGGACTAAGGATGTGTTCCTAGTTTATGGAGGTGAGGATGAACTCAGTGTAAAGGGTTACACAGATGCGAGTTACCTCAACGACTCAGATGATTGGAAATCGCAATCAGGTTATGTGTTTGTCATGAATGGTGGTGCTATGAGCTGGAAAAGTTCCAAGCAAGATACGGTGACCTCCTCTTCAACTGAAGCTGAATATATTGCTGCCTCGGAGGCCGTAAAGGAAGCTGTTTGGATTAGGAATTTCCTGATCGCTCTCGGTGTGGTTCAGGGCACGTCCAATCCCTTGGACGTTTATTTTGACAACAATGGTGCTATTGCATAAGCCAAGGAACCTAGGCAGCACCAGAAGAACAAACATATTCGCATGCGTTACCATCAGATTCGTGAGTTCGTTGAGGATGGTAGTGTCATGATATGCAAAATACATACGGACTCAAATGTTGCTGATCCCTTGACTAAGCCTCTCCCGCAGCCCGCGCATGAAGCGCACACAAGAGCAATTGGTATTAGATACATTTTAGATTGAATCTAGTTCAAGTGGGAGACTAAAGTAAATATGCCCTAGAGGCAATCATATAGATGATTATATTTCATATGTATCCATGAGTTATAGTAATGTTCCTTGAATATCCATATCAGGCAACTTGTATTGATTGGCAATTATGTGAATTGTTTGTGAAACTCTTTACTTGTATGGTTATTTAATAGTTGTCCCTAGTCGGAGTTCATGTGAGGACACACGTGAATATTAGAGTAGCACATCGATTGGTTGATGACTATGTTTCGCAAGTCATAGACATGGAGATGTCAAACCAATGATGTGGACACATGTTATGAACATGGGGTTGGACTGACCCAACATGAGAATGGCAATTAGACTTGCATCTCTCTCTACACATCGTGTAAGTTTTGTCTTTAGACCTGAGATTGTCGCATGTACTTGAGATGTGGATCGACCTACTTTGGGGCTATCAACAACTACTCTGTAACTGGGTAGTCATAAAGGTAGCTTTCAGGTTTGTCCTGAAGCATGCTGCAAGGCATGGTCAATCAAGATGGGATTTGCCCCTCTCTACTTGAGAGAGATATCTCTAGCCCCTCGAGTGATCGGATATGGAAATGCATGGCTATGCTACATAAGGTTAAGAGTTAACCTAGTAAAGGGATTCTGAATCATAGTATCGAGAAAGGGAGGTCAGCTTGGAGCTAGACCAAATATCGTGAGGCAAAGGGAAATACATGTACTAAACCTTGTGATGGTTCGTTCGATATGATCTTTGTATGCGTTTAGGAGTTGGCACGTCTTGCTAGAGGCCGCTACCAAATATTGACAGCATAAGTGTATTCATGTCATGTCTACACGTATATGAACCTATAGGGTCACACACATAAGGGGTTGGAAGCCTAATGAGGATTGGATCCGAATTAGACCAAGCTTAGGCTACTAATGGGCTGCTAATGTAGAAGCCCACTAGGGACGCCTATATAGGAGAGGGTGGGGCGATCTGACCAGGGTTAGACCATTCCACCCAGCCGCCACACCTCACGCCTGTGTTGCACGCACGAACCTAGCAGTCCGGCGTCTGACGCTTCCACCCCGCACGTGTGGATACCTCGGAGGTGCTGCATCAATGGCACTTGGACGAGCCGCGCAAGGGGAGCTTCTCGTGGGACGAGGACAAGGAGGATACGTGGAATGTCTGCACTGCCTCGACACGCTTCATCAATTCCGCAACTGCGCGTCTAGTGGTAATCCTGTGATCTATGACCACAGTAATCCTGGTTTACGCGGTAGAAAATTTTGATTTGCGCTAGTGTAGCCTACCCATATCCCTTCAGTGCCGCCCTGGTCGCCTCCCCGCCTCGCCTCTTCTCCTATAAGAAGCCCTCGATACAGAAACCCTAAGGACCCGATCAAAACTCCACGAGACCTTCTGTAGCCGTCACCGTCGTCCCTAGATCGAGGGGATCTGAAGTTCTTCCCAGCACCCTTCCGGAGGGGAGATCATCCCGAAGGCCTTCTCTCTAGTATGATGTGTGAGTAGTTCCACCTTGGACTATGGGTCCATGTAGTAGCTAGATGGTTGTATCTCCTCATTGTGCTTTCATGTATAGATCTTGTGAGCTCTGTTCATGATCAATATCTAATCTATTTGTAATCATGCATGTTGTGTTTGTGGGGATCCGATGGATATTGAGATTACTATGTCGGATTGATTAATGGTTTTGTCTATTTGATTCTATCATGTCTGTGTTGTTTGTGATCTTGCATGCTCTCTGTTGTTAGTAGCTATCTTGGCCGAGTAGTTGCTATTGACTGCAAGAGGGGGTATTTATGCTCGATAGTGGGTTCATGCCTCTAGTTTCCAAGAGAAGTGACAGAAATCTCTTTGGTTGTAGATGTGCTGTTGCTACTAGGGAGAAAACAACGGTCTCTTGTTCATGGAACAAGTTGATTGTTTACCTTACACACTTTGCTTAAAGCAGTTGTCTGTTGCTTGCAACTTTATACTGGAGGGGGTTCAGATGATAAACTGAAGGTAGACTTCTAGTCATAGATGCAGTTGGATGGCGGTCTATGTATATTGTTGTATTGCCCAATCGAATCTCATAGGATCTTTTTGTCTAGTATTGCATTGTTATGCTTTGCTCAATTCCTGTCAAGTGTCCTGCTGTAATTTGTTTACCCTGCATGCCATGTTGTTTATCTAAGGAGAGCACCTATAGTGAACTATGGACCCCGGTCCAATCATTACCATTCATACATCTTCCACTGTTACATGTTACTTGCTGCAAACTATTACCTTCCATACCATACGTTTAATCCTTTGTTATAGCAAACCGGTGAGCTTGACAGCCTCACTGATTCGTTGGGGCAAAGTCTTGAGTTTGTGTTGTGCAGGTCTCTGCGTTGCTTGCAACACCTGTGTGATGTTTCCTTCCTCCTACTGGTTCGATAACCTCGGTTTCTTACTAAGGGAAAACTTGCTGTTGTGCTACGTCACACCTTGCTCTTGGGGTACCCAACGAAGGGCTCCCACGTCAACAAGGCGCCATCAAAGCCGTGTTGGGGCGGGTCCTGCATACGTGGTTAAGGTTGGGGCCGTGTTGGGACGGGTCTTGCATACGTGGTGAAGGGTGGGCCGCATGGACACACGTCGGACCGGCCATTCTCGATAACCCAAAGCATTCGCTTCCCCCCGATCCGAGAACAACTCCCACACCACCCCTCCGCTGCCCCTCCGTCGTGCCCTCCTACCTTATGTCGTCTTCCGCCCCAGAGTCACCCCTCCCCTAGCCGTGGAGCCCACTCCACCTCCGGCTCCGCTCCCGCCCCTACTAGATCTACCCCTTTCGTGGTACAGTATGCAACGCCGGCTGGTGTACCGACCATCCGCGTCGAGCAGGGAGAATATTGGGTCGAGTCGCAGGTATCTAACGCATGGATTCCATCTGAGTATCGTTTCCATTTGTGGATTTATTATTGGAAATATTTGAGCGCGAATCTCTAGTGCTCAACTTGCTACCTTGCTTTTCAAATAGGATTGATGCAGTGCTGGCATTTCGGCTGGCAGTTAGACTGGATACTAGCGTAATTCGTGGTTGTAAACAATATCTCTCTGGATTTTACTTCCCAGCGGTGGTTCCTACCTCCATAACTCTCAGAGATTTGATAGATAAAATCCTAGAGCAGTGGAGATTCAGTTGATTTGCAATATTTCAACATTAGCGAGCAAATATTCCTCCCACTAACTAGCGAAGATGATTTGGTAATGGTTTTCTCTTTGAATTCTGCCGAACGTTTTGGTCGAATTCGTCTCCATGTGCATCCTGAAGTTGAGCACACGGGAAAGAGTATTAAATTATCATCTGGTGGTCACGCATCATCAGGTGGTCGGGCATCATGTGTCTCTGCTAATAGTGTGTGCCCCAGTGATCCTTGTAGGTCCATGTCAGTACCATCTGTTCGCACTGCGAGTGTAATCCAAACCGCTCGTGTGGCCGATGTGGAGGACGAGGCAGAGCCTGACGATGGAGCGCCTCCACTAGATGATGAGGATGAGTTGATGTTTCCTAAATTTGTAGATAGATTCATTAAACATGCACTAGAGGATCAATACACTAATGAAATTGCCTAGGGTGCCAGATTTGATGACACTAATGACGAAGAGAATGAGTATAACAATGACAGCCTCGTTTTAGCCGAGTACGATGGTGAGGACTTGCTAGTAATTGAGTGGGATAGGGACGATCCTAAGATTTCAGAAGGCACCATATTTAAAACAATTTGAAACTGTCGTAATGCCCTTACTACATATTGCATTCGCACCAATAATGATTATGATGTTATTAAGAGTGAGCCAGCAAGGTTCACAGTGAAGTGCCCATACAGGAGGTGTAGGTGGAGGAGTTTGGTCAGGAGCAAAACTCCACTATGCTCGGGAGCAGTTTGGTTCAGGTATTACAACCAGTTGTGTATTTTAGATCATTGTGTAGAGTTTGCTAGTTGTACCTGACATTTTTATTACGTTTCAGATAAAAGTTAACCGATTCAAACATGCTTGTCCACCTCAAGGGGGACAGCCAAAGGACAAAACAAAACTAGCAAAGACTAGGTGGTTGGCAGATGAAATCATGGATTGGATGAGAGCGAACCCATCACTTGGTGCAACAACGCTCATAAAAGAAGTTTCTAAAAAGTTTACTATTACAGTACCCTACATGAGGATGTCCTATGCAAAGGAAATGGCTCTTGAGAGGATCAATGGTCCATGGAATGAAAGTTTTCAGTTGCTTTACAGCTTCAAAGCTGAAGTGGAGATAGCTAGTCTAGGTAGTGTTGTACAGATAGACAGCCATAAAGTTCAGTATAAAATAAGAGGGAAGACAATGGATAAAGAGTGCTTTAGAAGGGCTTTTGTTTGTTTCAAAGCTTGATGTAAAGGGTTTCTGGATGGTTGCAGGCCTTATTTGGCCGTGGATGCAACAACTCTTCATGGTAGATTTAAAGGACAGCTAGTAGCTGATACTCCATTTGATGGCCACAATTGGATGTTCCCTGTTGCCTATGGAGTTTTGGATCTTGAGTAAGAGGAAAGTTGGACTTGATTTCTGGAGAATTTGCGCGACCTTATAGGTCATACACTAGGACTTAATATCCACACGGACGCTTGCAAAGGTTTGGAGAAAGTTGTAGAAGCAGTATTCCCCGAAGTGGAGCATAGGGAATGTATGCGACACTTAGTGCAGAATTTTACAAAGAAATTGAAGGGTAAAGTTTATACTGACAACCTATGGCCATCTTCATACACATACAGTTTGAGGAAGCATCTGTATCATTTGGAAGTGTTCTAGAAACAAAAACCTGCGGTGAAGGAGTACTTGGATGCTCATCATGGAACGGTGTGGTCAAGCAGCCGATTCAATGAAATTTGCAAGGTAGACTATGTAACAATAAACCTTGCAGAGAGTTTTAATGCAAAGGTCAAGTCATTGAAAGGGCTTATGCTATGGCAAATATTTGATAAGATTAGGCAGATGATCATGATAAAGATCGATTTGCGTCAAAGAATTTCATCAACAGTATATGCTGGCCATCTCATCCTCCCATATTTTATTAAGGCTTTGCATGCCAGGGCAAAACAATTGAAGATGAAATGCATTAGAAGAGGAATGGAGGCTAAGGTAATGTACACTGATAGTAAAGATAGGCAATGGAGGTATCCAGTGAGTTTGGTGATGACCCACAAGTATAGGGGGTGTATCGTAGTACTTTTGATAAATAGGAGTGTCTATCCCAATGAGGAGCAGAAGGTGATGAACAGTGGTGTGGAGCAGGAAATCCCTGTGAATACTTAGCAAACGGATTTTTAGTGGTTTTCTGATAAGGCAAAAAAACAAAGTACAAGTAACAAAGAACAAACGCCGCAAGTGGCCCAATCCTTTCTTAGCAAAGGACAAGCTGGTGGAAATACTTATAAAGACCAAACGTTCTCGAGGTCACATGGGAATTCTGTCAAGTGCTTTCGCTTCATATAGCCGAGTACTCTTCTTTGGTGTTGTAAGTGTTGTGTGGGTGAACCTGTGCTAATGTACCGACCTTACTTGGACTAATACATACTTGTGATTAAATCCCCTGCAGACATCCGTAACTACAGGAAAGTAATTAAGATATAAATCTAACCACAGCCTTAAACTCTGAGATCCTATGCTCCCTTGTGCAAAGGTGTCCTAACGGGGTTTCAGGTTTCTGTCACTCCGGCAACCCCACAATTAGTAGCCAAATACACAATGCATTCCCGTAGGCCCATAAATGGTGAAGTATCATGTAGTCAACGTTCACATGACACCACTAGAATAATAGCACCACAACTTAAATACTAAACCATTGAATAATAACTCAACACCATGTCCTCAAGAACTAAACGAACTACTCACGAGACATCATATGTATCAAGATCAAAGATGATATGGTGATGAATAACAATATGAACATAAACAATAATCCAATGGTTCCACTCACAAGAATCAACTACAATAGTAATTAACACTGAGAAAGTTTCCCCTAAGAACTAAAGCAATATCCAACACAATTGTTACAGCGGAACGGAGTGGTGATGATGGTGCTGGTGGAGATGATGGTGTGGATGATGATGATGATCCCGATGAAGCCTAGCTTGACGATGGTGTTGATGGCGACGATCTCCCCTCTCCGGGGAGGAATTCCCTCGGCAGAAATCTGTCTGCCGAAGAGATATTTCTCTCTCGGTGTTTTCCGCCCCTAGAGGCAGCGGAAATCTATCTGTGGTCACTCCCTGAGGCTTAGGGTTCAGTAGGGAAGATATAGGCGAAGGGGCGGAGTCGGGAGTTGGGAGGTGGGACACACCTGCCCTAGGCGCGGGGTCAGGTGGGCCCGCACCTAGGGGGTGTGGGCCCCCTGCGGCCCCTCTTCGCTCCTCCTTCTGGCTTCCTTCGTCTTCTGGGAAAATAATATGTTTCCATATTTTTCTGGTATTTTTCTGATCTTCGCGAAATTGCATCGAAACGCCCTCTTTTCCATCAAAATCCAGACTCCGGCAGTCCATCCTCCAAGAATCATCCAACATGCATAAACATATGAAAAGCCATAAGTAATACCTCATAATAGGACAAATATCAATGAATAGAGGTAAATTATGATATAGAAGGGTGATGCAAATTGGGCGTATCAACTCCCCCAAGCTTAGACCTTCGCTTGTCCCCAAGCGAAAACTGAGCTCAGTAAACATGTCCACAGGTTTATGGAGTGAAGTGTCGATAAAAGAATACGAACAAGAAGCATCACACTTACCATTACACAACTTATAGAGGAAAGCAACTCACCATTATATAACTTAGCTTGCAACCAAGTACAGCAGTCACAATAGAGATTCATAAAGATAAATCATAATTGGAATTGGTAAACTTGTTCTTGGTTACAGAACAACTGGCAAACAGTTTCTCAAAAAGCTTTTTGTAGAAGTTTTTCAGTAGGAGCACTCTTTGCTCAAAAAGGTTTTTCACAAGTGAAGGCTTTCAAAGTAATACTCAATAGATAAGAGTTTTGTGCAAACAAGGAATATAGAGAACATGATTGAAGAAATCACCATATGAATGCTTGAAACACAACAAATCAAATGCTTGCTGGAGATAGAGAGGAAGTAGGTTTACTGACTCAACTTAGAAGGTAGGAGAAAGGTCCCTTCATAGAGGGTAGCAGGAATTACAAGTCATAAAGAGCTTCCAAAAGATTATGGTACTTACTAGCTTTGAGCCATCATTGCCCCTATCATAGGCATCTTGAGATGATTAAGGTTAAAGTGCACAAAGATGGAGTATATGCTTGACGAAATATAAGTTGGCAATCTCATGTACCTTGAATATAAGGGCCACTCCTCATGCTACTCAACTTTGGTCATTGGTAAGCTCTTGTCATTGTAAGTATTTTCTTATCATCGAGAACCGCCAACGGGGTACCCCTTGCACATGGTACAGGAGCTTTCCCATAACCAAAATGACAAGGAAGCAGACAATGATCATCTCAGCGATCTTTTTATTTACCATGTGCATAGCTTTTTATTGAGGATGCTTCATAGATAGCTCACTATGGTGATGCTGCAAGTTTCTACCATGATTAGGCATGGCTTAGGCTAGCGGCCCAGGCATTTCTCTAACACAAAATATAGACTCCATGGACTTACAAGTTCCCTCTTTATTTCACACTGTTGACATCCATAGACAAAAGAGCACGATATCACCTGAGTACAAAGTACATGTGCAATGTTGAAAACGTTCCTCGTGACAGCACGGTTCTGCTAATTCCAACGTATATATGCAAGCATATACAACTTCGATGGCACAATGGTTCAAGTCTATTAGGGACAAGAAAATAAAGTGTGCCATCAAGTTCGTGAGAGCCTTACTAACTAGTTTTCACATAACAAAATAATTTTTAATTCGAAAGGTAGATGAAACTTGAGAATTTTCTTGGAATAGAAAAAGTGCTACTAGGTAGATATAGTGGACACAAGTGGCAAAGGTTTTGGTTCAAAGGGATTTGGAAACATGAAGTATGCCTTCTCAAAACAGGTTTTTGGCTAGCAAGGCTGGGTAGCAAGCAAGAGAGTTGAAAGAAACAAGCAAACATACAAGTAATAAAGACAAACATGAAATCTTCCTTGAAGACACAAAAGATCTTAAATAAAGAATACTAAGCTTATGAGCCAACAAGAAAGAAAACAAATGATACAAAATACCTGTAAGCTTTTTCTCTTTCAAAGTAATGCTACTGACCATAACTCGGTTTGCTAAAACCAATTTAGATCCACTCGATGATCCCAAAGTGATGCCAATACTGATCAACAAGATCCATCATATAATAGAGATTGCAAACTAAAATAAGAAGTGCAAAAGGTAAAAGATGAGACTTCTCATTAATATTCCAATAGAGTCACTCACACTAAGGGATACATAGATAATCAACTAAATAAGAAATACTTCCACATCCAAACCAAACTATAAGATAACCTCTCTACCAAAGATATGAATCCACTAAAAAGGTAAAAGATAAAATATAATGGTGGTGATACCGCAGCGCTCCCCCTAGCTTGGAACAAGCCAAGGGGATGCCAAACCTGATGACGAATTACTCCTTCGGTGGTGGTGTTCTCTTGATAATCTCTTCAATAAGTTTCTTCAAATCTTCCGACTCGAAGGTCAGAGTACGGATCTATTCTGAATTATGTTCAATGCATCTCATGATCAATTCGGACTGAGGATCCCAGTCCTTATTATTCTTTCTCCACTCTTCCCACTTAGAGTGTTCCTTCCCTGCATGGTTAGAGTGAGTGGTACGAGGAGGAGATGACCGTGGAGAGAGGATATGTCGTGGAGTTTTCCCTCCTGTAGACATTTGTGTTGTCCTCTTAAGCTTGGTAGGTTTTGCCACCAATCCAATGCTTGCGAAGATAGCGCGGGTGTCCATTTGCTTGTCCTCCTCCATGTCTCCTTCATAACCTACCAAAATCTCCTCCTCCTTGGGTTTGTGAGGATCTTCTTCCTCAGGCTTCTTGCCTTTGTCGTTGGCGGAGACCATGGTGCTCTAAACTTGTGAAGATTTCCTGATAGAAACAGATCGAAACAAAAACACTACGAGAACACGATGCAAGATCCTCGGGGGATCCGGGGGGTTATATATTACGAAGTTTCAAATCATAAGGAAGGTTTTGACACAGAAACGAGGCGGAGACGGAGTTCGAGGGTGGCACACCCCCTCCAGGCACGACCAGGCTTGGCCCGCGCCTGGGGTGGGTTTATCCACCCTAGACTCCGTTTCCTCTTCAGTTCCGTCTCGTAACTTCCCTTATGTATTAAAGACATCAAAAATAAAAAAAATTGGGGTTTCACGAACCTTCTATTTTCACCACTTTTACCAATTCAAGGATGAACTCTATAGATTTCTTTTCTCCTTCTCCTGACAATTTCCTCCATACAAAACCCTTGCACAAACTCAAAGACAACATTAGTGTAAGAAAAAAACAATAAACCTTTGGGTACACACTTCAACTGAAAACTCATCAAAACAAAGGCTTCTAAAAGAGGCAAATGCAAATGATAGCAGAAATCTGCCAAAACATACAAGCAGGTAAAGATTGATTTTTTCAAAAATCTTCTGTTGCTCAAATCAAAAGGTGCAGAACTAATGAAAGTTGGGTAACAACTTGGAGAACAAGCACAGAAAAATTCAGCTCCACTCGACATACTGATCTCCCTCACGAATTTTTCCAATACAGCACAAAAATCTGTCCCAGGACAGCCACTTTTCATAACACCCCTACTTCACCAAAGTAGTTGGACTAGACACAAAAACCAAAACAAAAAGGATAAGGAGCGGTTATTACCGAGGTAATAACTTCCAAGACTCGACAGAACTCTTGGGTTATCTCCCAACAAGTATGTCACATCCCAAAATTTTCCAAATTTTGTAATGTGAAAAATAAATAAACAAAATAAATAATTGTTGAAATTTAGGGTGAAAAGAAACTTTTTGTTTCTAAGTGGAAACTTAAAACCCCATCTTGAACAAAATTTGAATAATGTTTGAATCCAACTAAATTCAAATCAAGTGAAATGCATTCATCATAAATGCATCTTGAAATTTAAACACCTAAAAAATAAACCAAAACTCTAATGGAAGAAAAACATTTCCAAGATATCTCTAAGACCATGAATTTGATCCATATTAAATTTGTCAACAAACATTTATAATGATCAAGAAGAACAAATGGAAATATTATAAAACCATGGGAATTGGTTTCACTTAATTTGGAACCATAGATAAAATCTTATGAATTTAGTAAGATAAGGAAATTGAATTTCCAAAGCTATTGAAGCTCTATCTAAAATCCATGCCAAAACTTGAGCAAATAAATCCTAAGGGGATTTCAAAAGATAAACGGATATTAAATAAAATTATACAAATTGGAATCATCAATTTTGGATCTTTGATTAAAAAGATATGGATTTTATAAAGAAAAGAAAGAAATATTAAATGAGGTGTATTTTAAAAACCAAAATAAATCTTGGCCCAATCCATAAGCAAATGGAATAGTTATAATCCAAATTCAAATAAAAGGACAGAGAATTTTGAAATAAAATAAAAGGGCATTAACCAAATTCTATTTCTATTTGAATAAAGACAAAATCCCTAATAGAAATGATTAATTAAATCAAGGAAAATAATTGAATTTTACCCAAGTGGAATAAAAGTTATTTAATTAACTTAAATAAAATAAAATAAATTTAAATAAAGTTATATGGAATTAAAACCATATTTGAGTTTCATTGGAATAAAAACAATTGCTCAAATTAAATGATTAATAATCATATTAAAATACTTTAAATAATTCAAAGTAAATTATTTAAACACCTCATTAAATAAATAAACCTACTGAAAAGGATTTTGTGAAAAATTGGAATTTAAATAAAGGTTTGAAAAATATATTCAATCTTATTTTAATAATGGCATATGCTTATTTTAATAAGGAATAAAACATAAGAAAAATAAAAGAACTATTCCTAAAATAGTATTTAAAATGCATGGTTAAAGAGTATGGAAATATACTGAACTTTTGGAAAAGTTTTGAATTCAAACTAGGTTTGAAATCATTTAATCAAAATCAAAACAGAAAAAGAAAAATAAAACAGATCAAAGAAAAGGAAAAGCAGCCAGTCTAGCCAGCAAGCCCAGCCCACTGGCCCAGCTAGCCCATCTCCCCCTCCCGCAAGAAAAATGATTCACACCAACAGTTGAACCAACGGAGTCTATGACGGCTAGGCCCCACCTCTCCTCTCTCCCTCTCATTGACTAACCAGGCCCACTCGACAGTCATCTTCCTCACCCCCCCCCTTCGCGGTGACCACGCCCCCTCCCGGCCGTTCCTGCCGTTACCTCCCCAGCGTAATTTCGTGATAATGGCTCAGTAATCAACGCTCGCGACCACGCTCGATTAATAGTCTGCTTCCCCTCTCCATTCCCCCAACCAACACCACCAGAGAGCCACCGGGCTGCTCCAATTTCATCTCGCACCGCCGCGGCCTTCGACAAGCTTCGCAAGTGATTCCGGCCACTCCTCGCCGCGCCTTTCCCCCTCGACCACGCGAGCTTGTTCCCCATCAACCTCTGCACCTCCCAGTAGTCTCGGCTTGCTCGCGCTTGACCCACAGCATCGGCAACGACGACAACCGAGCATCGCCACCGTTTTCTCCTCCTCCGACGAGCTTCCCAGGTAGTGTCTGACCGCCCCTCTCCCCTCTTTCACATACGTGCACTCACCGCAACCTTGCGCATCTAACCGCACCCTTCTTTCTCTTTGGTGTGACCCGTAGCGTCGCCTCCGTCAACGTCTTAGAGCACCCGTCGTCCTTGCGAACTCCGGTGAGCGATTCAGGTCATCCTCGTGTGCCCCTTCGCCCACTGTGACCACCTCGAGCTTCAGCACATCACGGCGAACTTGGTAATGCCCTCCTCTACGTCCCTTGCTTCCTAAATCGCTGGCTCCGCCGCCGTCTGACCGTGCCGCCGCGAACCACCGCCGCTAGCACCGCCAGTTTAGGGTTAGTTGCTTTAGGCCGTTGGATCTTGATCCATTGGATACGATTGATCATAACTCGAAGAGGTATGGTTAAAACTGAGCCGCACGATTTCACTTTAATCCAACGCACCAGACAGGCCGATCCAACCGAACCTGTACCAGCCTATCAGAACAAGACACGTGGCCTAGTATGTTTTATAAAAACCAGAATTGATCTATTAGATGTTCAAATTTGTAAAATTCATAACTTTTGATCCACACGTCCAAATTTTGCAAATTTTATATCAATGGAATCAGCAGAACAAGTACTATCCAACAATGCACTTTGTTTAGTAAATTTCTTCTGTTAAATGGGTTGTTTTTACAGAAACTTGTGTAGGCATAATTTGGATATAAAATTTATTCTAGAAATATTTTTATGGTAAAATATTTGGCAAATGGATTGTTTTGAACCTACTGACCTTAGAAACCAAATTATGGTTTTAAAAATGTATTTTGTTAAGCCAAGGAATAAATCTTTGAATTAAAGCATTTCTAGTTAAACAAAAATAATGATTATGGTATAAAAATGCTTTTTGAGTAAAACCTTTGGAAAATGAATTGATTTAAACTCTTTGACCCTAAAACACCAAGTTTTAGAATTAAAAATATATTTGGTGAACCCTATAAACATTATTGCTTTGCTAAAGGCATTTTCAACAACATAAAATATTGATTTAGTGTAAAAATGGTTTATAGGTAAAACCTTTTGCAAATGGTTTTAATATTAAACACTTGACCCTAAAACACCAACATTTGTGTTTAAATATGTATTTGTCAAACACTAGAAAATATTACTTTGGTTTGAACCATTTCTAGCAAAATAAAATGACTTAAAATGACCATTTTCACTAACTTGATATCAAATGATTTTTCCACCTTTACAAATGACCTTGACACTTTTATAAATGACCAATAGATATTTTTATGATGTCCATAACCTATTGGAAACCACTTTTCCAAATAAAACAATCTTTAGCATGCTTGCATGCATTGCTTTGTTTCTATTATTTTATGTGATGTTTGCTTGAATGGTAGATTGAATATTGCTTGCTTGGTTGAATTGTAGTGGAATTTGAAGAGTGTGAATATTGCAAGATCAAGGAGTGAACTTATAATTCTCTACCAAAAGGCAAGTGATGCTTCATACCTTTGTCCCAATATTTACACTATGCATTAGTGATATTTCTAAGTAGGACTTTCATGCAATTTTGCTAAGTATAAACTATGCCATGGGAAATCCTAGTAGATGAAACCTTAGTAAAATTTTCCTAAGTTAAGATTCCTACTACCATCATGCTTAGCTTAGCTAGTAGAAAACCAAGGTGGATTATACTTCATACTATGGAATATTTCTAAGTCAAGGACTTGTATTTTGTTTAATAAAACAACTAAGTGAATGAATCACCTGGGTGGAATGGAAATAATGGTTTGTGTTGAGTGGTTATGCAAGTCCAGTATGCTGGGGAAAACTTGGGCATCACTAAGTCCAGTATACTGGGGAAAACTTGGTATCTCACTTGAGAAATGCCACCCAGGAACAAAGAGATTTGAGATGTCAAATGTTGAGAAGCTTCAAGTGCAGCCACTTGGAATTATGGGCTCTACCTGGATCATATAGGTTGCAAGAACTTAGCCAAATGGACAGTTGGTGGTAGGGCATGATAGGTTGGAACGCGTCCATTCTGGTCTAAGGGAAGGCTTCTGAAAGATCTTGTCTTGGTGAAACGTGGTATTGTGGGGAAAGTGCCCCACCTCTGCAGAGTGTAAAATCTAAGTACTTAGCCATGTCCCTGGCAAAGGACAATTTGAGCATCAAGACATGGAAGCTATCAAGAATCTCATCATCCCAATTTTCTAAGTTAAAACTTGTGGTTGAACAAGGGTTTAAGGTTCACCAATTTCTATTGGTGGTTCCTTGGGTGTTTTTGACAATCAAAAACTTAGTGTTTTCAAATGATAAGGAAAATCTATTTTGAGCAAAGCAAGCCTAAGCTCCACTTAGCCAAATGCATATAGATGATAGTTACCACTATACTACCATATTATCACTTGCCAATACAATTCAAATGTATTGACCCTTGTGGCTGTAACTTATTATGTTGCAGGTTTGTTTGATGTTAGTAAAGTGTGTTGATTAGGATTACAAGTCTACAACCAACATGATTGCCTGTGGCACTTTGAAGATGAAGGACTCCATGCTATAGTTATTTCTGCTGCATTGTAATGAGACAGCCAAATGAGCTATGTAAGATGTAATGAATTATTTTACTCCTGGTTATAAAAGTTGTATTATGACCTTTGTTTCTTGATATTACATCTTAACTGTGGATGCTAGCTAATGATCCAAGGACTAGCATTGTAAACACAGGGATCTCTACCTTATTAAAGGTTGGGACCTCTACAGATGGTATCAGAGCACTGTGTTGCCTGTAGGATTGTAACCCTAGGATTGGACAAAACCCCTTAGAAAAATAGGAGTCGTATTTGTCCCAAAACTTATTTACAAACAATCTTGTAAACTCTTTTCTCAACCTTTTTGGTTTTGATTTTACATATCTTCTATTTCAAACTTGATGGAAAAAGCCTCCCCCATGGCCAAAGACTTCAACTTTAGTTTCACCAAGGACTTCAACTTGGACATCACTAAGGACTACAATAGAGACAAGAAATTTTAATCAAGACGTGAAGACTAAGGAAACACAACTTAGAAGGAACCATCATCACCTTTGAAGTTTAGTGACCAAGACACAAAGAATTGTTCCAAGGAAACCATGATCTCATTCAAGAAGAAAAACCTAAGAAGAATGGAATGATCTCAAGTGAACCATATAGTTGGACCCCCATACTAATGATTTGTTTAAACCCACCAACTTATGTGGTGTAGCAAAAATATTTTGTTGCCTAAAAATGTGCTTGAAACTTGTTGTTTGAGTGGAAGGTTTGGTTGTGATTGTTTGCACATTGCTTGTGTGAATTATGATGTGTGTGATTAGAATTCTTCCTTAGAAATATTTTACCTATTCTAATCCCAATCCAACCCAAACAGATGACTTCCCCAGGAGACTCCAACATCAAGGATGGTGACAACAACAATAATAACCAAGAGATCAACATGAGAGAACTCATAGTAACCCAAACCCAGTTGAACCAAGTGACAACTCAGTTTTTAGCCAACAACAATGGGTTAGACCCAACCATGCAAAGGTTTCTGGAAACTCAAACTCAATTGATGCAAAAGGTGACAAATCAAACGATCATCATGGGAGACAATCCTTTCCAAGGATCTTGTGACAACAATGATGTCAAGGATGATATTATAGAAGGAACTCAAGCTTGTAATATTTGTGGAGACATGGATGACACTTCCAAAGAGCATGAAGATCAATGCCCTAATTGTGAAGAGAAACACCCAACTAATCAGTGCCCCACATCTCAAGCTACTTGTTTCCTATGTGAACTAAATAATCATGTCCCTATCCAATGCCCCATCTATTCCATAGTTCAACAAAGGAAACAAGGTGGAGTGCATCAACAAATTGTAAACCCCCATGAGGAAACAACTTCTACCAAGAAGGATGAAGACAAAGGAAAATCTTAGCTTGCACCTCCATGCACTATGACTCAACTTGATGGACAAAAGAGGAAACATATGTATTATCCAAGGAAAAGATTAAGGAGACCAGGAGATTTTCCCACCTTTGAGGTGAGATATGAAGAGCATGAACTAGAAGAACTCCTAGCTTTGGAGAAACCCGAGAAGAAGAAGGACAAAATCCAAGTGCAGTGTTGCCATTGCAAAGAGATGGGACACAATGCCAATGAATGTCCAGAGAAGAAGAAGAAGTATAAGGAAATTATCCAAGTGCGGTGCAACAACTACAAAGAGCTAGGCTATTATGTGTCAACTTGCCCATAGAAGATACCTGAAGAACTCAATCTTGTCACATGTTACAATTGTGGTAACCAAGGACATTATGCAAGCAATTGTCCAGAAAAGATGAAGCACAAGATAAACAATCCTATGAAGGATCTCAGCCTTGTCACTTGTTTCAAGTGTGGAAACAAAGGACACTATGCAGATGTTTTCCTAGAGAAGTTTCATCAAGATCCCAAGCAAGGCAAGATGTAATCAAGTTGGAAATATTTTAAGGGTGGTAGTACCCTTGTTGCTTTGAGCCAACTTGTAACCCCTATCTTTCCAAAATCTCAGGACAAGATTTCTTTTAAGGGTGGTAGCCTGTCACATCCCAAAATTTTCCAAATTTTTTAATGTGAAAAATAAATAAACAAAATAAATAATTGTTGAAATTTAGGGTGAAAATAAACTTTTTGTTTCTAAGTGTAAACTTAAAATCCCATCTTGAACAAACTTTGAATAATGTTTTAATCCAACTAAATTCAAATCAAGTTAAATGCATTCATCATAAATGCATCTTGAAATTTAAACACCTGAAAAATAAACCAAAACTCTAATGGAAGAAAAACATTTCCAAGATATCTCTAAGACCATGAATTTGATCCATATAAAATTTGTCAACCAACATTTATAAATGATCAAGAAGGACAAATGGAAATATTTGTCACATCCCAAAATTTTCCAAATTTTGAAATGTGAAAAATAAATAAACAAAATAAACAATTGTTGATTTTTAGGGTGAGAAGAAACTTTTTGAATCCAATTGGAAACCTTCAAACCTATTTTGATCAAATAAATCCTAAAGGGATTTAAAAAGATAAACAATTAATAAAGAAAGTTTTAATAATTGGAATCACTATTTTTGGATCTTTAAATAAAAAGATATGGTTTTTATAAAGCAAAGGTAGAATTATAAATAAGGATTATTTTATAAAGCCAAATTAAAACTTGGCCAAGATTTTGAAATAAAATATTTCTATTTGATAAAAAGAGTAAAGGTCTATTTAAATAAAATAATGAGGATTTATTAATATCCAATTTAATTAAAGTAAAAGCTTTTCCATTTTAATTAAACACTAAAACTTGTTAAATTATTTTAAACAAGTTTTCCAAGTGTTTTACATTTTCAAATAAAACCTACTGATATGATTTTGGTATTATTTAGATTTCAAATGGAGATTTTAAATAAATCAAATCCTATTTGAATTAATAACTGAGGACTATTTTATTTAATTATTAAATAGATCCTAAAAGAATAAAAGTATTATTTTGTTTTGGACTTTGATTTGTGTTGTTAAACAGAATTAAAATCTATACAAAGTTTGGCAAAGGTTTGAATTCATTTGAGTGTTTGAATTGTTTGAATAAAATCAAAACAGAATTCAAATAGAAAAAGGAAAAAGCTTCTGTATAAAAAAAAATGAAAGAACAGACCCAACCCATCTGGCCCACTAAGCAAAACTCGCAGCCCAACTCTTTTCCCCACTCAGCGAAACTTTTTTCACTTATTCTCACACCCGCAGAGTCACAGACAGGTGGCCCATCTCCCACTCTCTCTTCCCCCGCTGACAGACAGGCCCCACAGCGCCAGCACATCGTCTTCAACCCGCGCCAGCCGTTTTCCCCTCTCCTCAACGGCGTTCTGCCGATTAACTCCGGCGTTGATTTCGCATTAATGGCGGCCTTAATTCCTCCAGTGACCACGACCATTTAACCGCCCGTTCCTCCTCTCTCTTTTCCCCCAAACCACGCCACCCCTCTGCCACTAGGCTGCCGGAATTTTAGCTCAAGCCTCCTCTGTCTCCGACGACTTCCCCGGTCAATTCCGGCGCCGTCCAGCCGTCCCTCTCCTCCATCTGCACGCGAGCTGGTTCTCCACCTCCAGGCGCACCTGCCAGTGCCTCCCGTTTGCCCGCGCTTGCCCTAGAGCGTCGGCAAGGACAAGCTCAACTCGCCACCGTCGTCTGCCATTGCTCCGGCAACTCCCCTTGGTAAGCCTCGACCGCCCCGAGCCTTCCTATTGATGCTCCTAAGATCCCCAGGACAGTACGCATCTGACCACGTCCTTATTTTGCCTCGGCGCGACCTGCAGCCTCACCTCCAACAGCAAATAGAGCCGCCCGTCGTCAGTAGCTACTCCGGCGAGCAATCGTCGCCGTTCCTGAGCGCCCCTCGCCAAACCATCAACGCCTTGAGCTTCACCAGGACCCTGTGAGTACGGTGAGCACCTTCGCTTCTCCCTTGCTTCATGTAACCACCGCGACGCCACCGTCTGACCGCGCGCCGCCGTCTGCCACCGCCAGCGCCGCCAGATCTTGGTCGAGCTGCTGTGAGTCGTGCGATGCAAATCGTCTGGCTAAGATTAGATGCAAGCGAAAGGGTATCGTGTGCCTCTGCGCCACACGATCTCACTTAGATCCAACGATCCAGAGAGCCCGATCCACCCGAAGCGGTACCGGCCAATTAGATTGCGCCACGTGGACGAAGTTTGGTTTAAAAACAGAAATAGAATCTGATTGAATTGCAAATTTGTAAATTGCATAACTTTTGATACACACGTCCAAAATTTGAAAGTTTTATATCAATAGAATCAGTAGAACAAGTACTTTGCAACCATGCAATTTTTTTAAGGATTTGCTTCTGGAAAATTGGTTGAATTTGCAGAAACATGTGTAGGCATATTTTGAATATAAAAATTGTTCTAGATATAATTTTAATGTGAAATCTTTGCAAAATGGAATGTTGTGAACCTACTGCCATAGGAACCAACTTATGGATTTAAAATGTATTTTGTGCAGTTAGGGAACAAATATTTGAATTAGCACATTTCTAGTCAAATAAAAATATTGTTTTTGTTTTAGAAATGATTTTTGAGTGAAACCTTTGGGAAATGATTTGATTCAAACCTTCTGACTCTAAACACCAAGTTTTGTGAATTAACAACTTATTTGATGAACAATATAAAATTATTGCTTTGCTAAAAGCATTTACAACCACATAAAATAATGAATTGATTTAAAAATGGTTTTTAGATAAAACCTTTTGCAAATGGTTTTAACAATTTAGTAAATGACCACTTTGAACCTTATAATGTTTAGAGCCTAGTAGAAACCACTTTTGCAAATAAAACTATCTTTTGCATGCTTGCATGCATGACCCTGTTTCAATTATTTTATGTGTGATAAATTGGTTGGAATGCTAGTTGAATTTGTGTTTGCTTGATTGAATTGTAGTGGAATTAGAAGAGTGTGATATTTGCAAGATCAAGAATTGAACCATCATTCTCTACTAAAAAGTCAAGTGACATTATCATCCAAGTCCTACTATTTTCATTACACTTAGTGGATTTTGTAACATGCATGAAAAGGATTTCTATATTTTATGCTATGCTAAATCCTAATAGGATACCCTTATATATTCCTTAGTGGAAACATTGTAGTTGTAGTATGCTTAGCCCTGCTATATATTGGGATGGGATACATGATATGATTATATGAAGAGTTGAAAAGATATATGTTTTATATAATAAAACAAGTACTCAATGAACCACCTGGGTGGACAAGGATACTCAAGTTTGGACAACGTGGCAACAAAAGGAACCATGTTTATATGGCTATCTCTTTTTGTATGTGCACTAGAAGGAAACCACCCAGGGACTTAGAGATTAAACATGTTTCTCGTATAGTGGCTTCCGTGTACAGCCACATGCTAAATGGGATCTAGCTTAGTCAACTACATAGTGGAAGACCATGCATTGGCATCTTCAGGTTAACTAGATTTGTGTAAGGGAACTTGAAACCCTGCATTGGTGCTTGGATGACAATCTAGAATTGTGTATTGGAAGGACTCCTATGGAAAGACTTTGTCACATTCTCAATCTGCCAGTACTCCATCTTGGTGAGTACTTATCCAGCGGCCACTGGTGGCATCAAGATGAGATTGTGTCATGTGGGTAAAGTGTACAACTTCGGCAGAAGATCAAATTCTAAGTACTTAGCCGTGTCCCCGGTTACGGACAACTCTGAGCAACTAAGGCCTGAAGCTATGGAAGATCTCGGCATTCCAATTTCTCAAAGTAAAACTTGATGGTGACAACAAGGGGTTTGAAGCACTTGGAGTTTTCCAAGGAGTTCAGAAAGATTTTCAAAAGATCAAAACTATTTTTGAAAAGTTAGGATAAAACTATATTGCTTTCTGCAAATAAGCCTAAACCCTACTTAGCCAAATATGCATATAAGGATAGGATCCACTTATTTCTACATAGTAGTGAAACTTGCCAATACAATTCAAATGTATTGACCCTTGTGGCTGCAACTTATTATGTTGCAGGTTTGTTTGATGTTAGTGAAGTGTGTTGAATAGGATTACAAGTCTACAACCAACATGATTGCCTGTGGCACTTTGAAGATGAAGGACTCCATGCTATATAGATATTCTGCTGCATTGTAATGTGATAGCCAAATGAGCTATGTAAGATGTAATGAATTATTTTATTCCTGGTTATAAAGTTGTATTATGACCTTTGTTTCTTGATATTACATCTTAAATATGGATACTAGCTATTGAACCATGGACTAGCATTGTAAACACAGGGATATCTAGCTTATTAAAGGTTGGGACCACTACAGATGGTATCAGAGCACTGTGTTGCCTGTAGGATTGTAACCCTAGGATTGGACAAAACCCCTTAGAAGAATAGGAGTTGTATTTGTTCCAAAACTTATTTACAAACAATCTTTAAACTCTTTCCCCAACCATTTTGGTTTTGACTCTACATCTCTTCTATTTCAACTTGATGGATCAAGCCTACCCTATGGCCAAAGACTTCACCATGTGCAAGAGATTGCATCAACTCTAATGACTTCAACATCTTCAAGTGATATCAACTTTAGTTTCACCAAAGATTTCAACTTAGACATCACCAAGGACTACAAGTGAAAACCAAGAGACACTAGAATGCCTACCAAAGACATTGATATCAAGTTAGTGTATGGATCATATTGACCTATGAGGTATGATTATACTAAATTATTATTTCCAGAAAACTTGTTGTTTCCTTCAACTCATGAGTTAAGCTCATAAGTTGTTAAGTGGTTAGTTGCTTGTTGATTGTTTGATTGAACTTGGTTGGTTTTGGGTTGTGTGTTAAAACTTCTTAAAAACCTATCCACCAATACTTATCCATATCAACCCAACAGATGCCTCCTCGTCGTGCCAACCCCAACCAAAACAACAACATCACTCCTGAGATGCAGCAGATGTTGGCAGTTTAGACACAGTTGATGCAGGAGATGACCACACTCATGCAGAATCAGAACAACAACAACAACAACAACAACAACAACAACAACAACAACAACAACAACAACAACAACAACAACAACAACAACAACCCTCCAGCACTTGACATGCTCACCAAGTTTCTGAAACTTAGGCCTGCGAGGTTCTCTAGAACAACTGATCCAATGGAAGCCAATGATTGGTTACGTTCAGTGAACAAAGACTTAGTGACTGTTGGCTGCACTAATGAAGAAAAAGTAAGGTTTGCAGCATTTTTGCTTGAAGGACCAGCAGCAACATGGTGGGAGAACTTTCAGATCACCACTCCCCTTGAAGATGTGACTTGGGCTATTTTTGAGGATGGATTCAGAACAACCCACATCTCACCTGGAGTGATGTACTTGAAGAAAAAGGAGTTCCACAATTTGAAACAACGTCACCTCAGTGTGGCTGAGTACATTGAAGAATTCAACAATCTGGCACGCTATGCACCGGATGAAGTTGATACAGATGCTAAGAGAAAAGAGAAATTTCTTGAAGGACTTAATGATGAGTTGAACCTGCAGCTAGCTGTTGCCTATGTCCCAACTTATCAATCACTCTGTGACAAAGCCACCATTTTGGAAAACAAGATGAATCAAGTTGATAATAGAAAGAGGAAACATAAACTCAAGAATCACACGGGATCATCAAAAAAGAAGCATTCATTCAAAAAGAGCAAGGAAGATTCTCAACCACATCAGTATCACCACAACAACAATGGAAGTGATAATAATGGAAAGGATACTGACAATGGAGATGACCTTGGTCAGAACCAAGATGACACTTACAGGAAGAAAGACATTAGCCAGTTGCAATGCTATAACTGTAAAGAACTTGGACACTATGCATCAGACTGTCCTGAGAAGGAAAAGTAAAAGGATGCTAGAAGAGCCAATGGAAATTACTCCAATGTGACCCAGAAAGGACATGTGAACCACATTGACATGGATGGAAACTTTGAAGAGATAGAGGAAGTGGATGTCAGAAACTAGTTAACTCAGAAGAGTCAAATAAGGATTCCTTGTCTGGATATTAAGTGTTGAACCCATAGTCAAGTGAACCATAAATGTAACCCTATGAGACTTTATTTTTAAGGGTGGTAGTACCCTAGTTGATTTGAAGCCAACTTGTAACCTTTAGCCTTCCCAAATCTCGGGACAAGATTTATTTTAAGGGTGGTAGCCTATCACATCCCAAAATTTTCCAAATTTTGAAATGTGAAAAATAAATAAACAAAATAAACAATTGTTGATTTTTAGGGTGAGAAGAAACTTTTTGAATCCAATTGGAAACCTTCAAACCTATTTTGATCAAATAAATCCTAAAGGGATTTAAAAAGATAAACAATTAATAAATAAAGTTTTAATAATTGGAATCACTATTTTGGGATCTTTAAATAAAAAGATATGGTTTTTATAAAGCAAAGGTAGAATTATAAATAAGGATTATTTTATAAAGCCAAAATAAAACTTGGCCAAGATTTTGAAATAAAATATTTATATTTGATAAAAAGAGTAAAGGTCTATTTAAATAAAATAATGAGGATTTATTAATATCCAATTTTATTAAAGTAAAAGCTTTTCCATTTTAATTAAACACTAAAAATTGTTAAATTATTTTAAACAAGTTTTCCAAGTGTTTTACATTTTCAAATAAAACCTACTGATATGATTTTGGTATTATTTAGATTTCAAATGGATATTTTAAATAAATCAAATCCTATTTGAATTAATAACTAAGGACTATTTTATTTAATTATTAAATAGATCCTAAAAGAATAAAAGTATTATTTTGTTTTGGACTTTGATTTGTGTTGCTAAACAGAATTAAAATCTATACAAAGTTTGGCAAAGGTTTGAATTCATTTGAGTGTTTGAATTGTTTGAATAAAATCAAAACAGAATTCAAATAGAAAAAGGAAAAAGCTTCTGTATAAAAAAAATGAAAGAATAGACCCAACCCATCTGGCCCACTAAGCCCAACTCGCAGCCCAACTCTTTTCCCCACTCAGCGAAGCGTTTTTCACTTATTCTCGCACCCGCAGAGTCACAGACAGGTGGCCCATCTCCCACACTCTCTCCCCCCGCTGACAGACAGGCCGCGCCAGCACATCGTCAACCCGCGCCAGCACATCGTCTTCAACCCGCGCCAGCCGTTTTCCCCTCTCCTCAACGGCGTTCTGCCGATTAACTCCGGCGTTGATTTCGCATTAATGGCGGCCTTAATTCCTCCAGTGACCACGCCCATTTAACCGCCCGTTCCTCCTCTCTCTTTTCCCCCAAACCACGCCACCCCTCTACCACTAGGCTGCCGGAATTTTAGCTCAAGCCTCCTCTGTCTCCGACGACTTCCCCGGTCAATTCCGGCGCCGTCCAGCCGTCCCTCTCCTCCATCTGCACGCGAGCTGGTTCTCCACCTCCAGGCGCACCTGCCAGTGCCTCCCGTTCGCCCGCGCTTGCCCCATAGCGTCGTCAAGGATAAGCTCAACTCGCCACCGCCGTCTGCCATTGCTCCGGCGACTCCCCCTGGTAAGCCTCGACCGCCCCGAGCCTTCCTATTGATGCTCCTAAGATTCCCAGGACAGTACGCATCTGACCACGTCCTTGTTTTGCCTCGGCGCGACCTGCAGCCTCACCTCCAACAGCAAACAGAGCCGCCCGTCGTCAGTAGCTACTCTGGCGAGCAATCGTCGCCGTTCTTGAGCGCCCCTCGCCAAACCATCAACGCCTTGAGCTTCACCAGGACCCTGCGAGTACGGTGAGCACCTTAGCTTCTCGCCTTGCTTCATGTAACCACCGCGACGCCACCGTCTGACCGCGCGCCGCCGTCTGCCACCGCCAGCGCCGCCAGATCTTGGTCGAGCTGCTGTGAGCCGTGCGATGCAAATTGTCTGGCTAAGATTAGATGCAAGCAAAAGGGTATCGTGTGCCTCGGCGCCGCACGATCTTACTTAGATCCAACGATCCAGAGAGCCCGATCCACCCGAAGTGGTACCGGCCAATTAGATTGCGCCACGTGGACGAAGTTTGGTTTAAAAACAGAAATAGAATCTGATTGAATTGCAAATTTGTAAATTGCATAACTTTTGATGCACATGTCCCAAATTTGCAAATTTTATATCAATAGAATCAGTAGAACAAGTACTTTGCAACCATGCAATTTGTTTAATTATTTGCTTCTGGAAAATTGGTTGAATTTGCAGAAACATGTGTAGGCATATTTTGAATATAAAAATTGTTCTAGATATAATTTTAATGTGAAATCTTTGCAAAATGGAATGTTGTGAACCTACTGACCATAGGAACCAACTTATGGATTTAAAAATGTATTTTGTGAAGTTAGGGAACAAATATTTGAATTAGCACATTTCTAATCAAATAAAAATATTGTTTTTGTTTTAGAAATGATTTTTGAGTGAAACCTTTGGGAAATGATTTGATTCAAACCTTCTGACTCTAAACACCAAGTTTTGTGAATTAATAACTTATTTGATGAACAATATAAAATTATTGCTTTGCTAAAAGCATTTTCAACCACATAAAATAATGAATTGATTTAAAAATGGTTTTTAGATAAAACCTTTTGCAAATGGTTTTAACAATTTAGTAAATGACCACTTTGAACCTTATAATGTTTAGTGCCTAGTAGAAACCACTTTTGCAAATAAAACTATCTTTTGCATGCATGACCCTGTTTCAATTATTTTATGTGTGATAAATTGTTTGGAATGCTAGTTGAATTTGTGTTTGCTTGATTGAATTGTAGTGGAATTAGAAGAGTGTGATATTTGCAAGATCAAGAAGTGAACCATCATTCTCTACTAAAAAGGCAAGTGATATTATCATCCAAATCCTACTATTTTCATTACACTTAGTGGATTTTGTAACATGCATGAAAAGGATTTCTATATTTTATGCCATGCTAAATCCTAATAGGATACCCTTATATATTCCTTAGTGGAAACATTGTAGTTGTAGTATGCTTAGCCCTGCTATATATTGGGATGGGATACATGATATGATTATATGAAGAGTTGAAAAGATATATGTTTTATATAATAAAACAAGTACTCAATGAACCACCTGGGTGGACAAGGATACTCAAGTTTGGACAAGGTGGCAACAAAAGGAACCATGTTTATATGGCTATCTCTTTTTGTATGTGCACTAGAAGGAAACCACCCAGGGACTTAGAGATTGAACATGTTTCTCGTATAGTGGCTTCCGTGTACAGCCACATGCTAAATGGGATCTGGCTTAGTCAACTACATAGTGGAAGACCCATGCATTGGCATCTTCAGGTTAACTAGATTTGTGTAAGGGAACTTGAAACCCTACATTGGTGCCTGGATGACAAGCTAGCATTGTGTATTGGAAGGACTCCTATGGAAAGACTTTGTCACATTCTCAATCTGCCAGTACTCCATCTTGGTGAGTACTTATCCAGCGGCCACTGGTGGCATCAAGATGAGATTGTGTCATGTGGGTAAAGTGTACAACTTCTGCAGAAGATCAAATTCTAAGTACTTAGCCGTGTACCCGGTTACGGACAACTCTGAGCAACTAAGGCCTGAAGCTATGGAAGATCTCGACATTCTAATTTCTCAAAGTAAAACTTGATGGTGACAACAAGGGGTTTGAAGCACTTGGAGTTTTCCAAGGAGTTCAGAAAGATTTTCAAAAGATCAAAACTATTTTTGAAAAGTTAGGATAAAATTATATTGCTTTTTCTGCAAATAAGCCTAAACCCTACTTAGCCAAATATGCATGTAAGGATAGGATCCACTTATTTCTACATAGTAGTGAAACTTGCCAATACAATTCAAATGTATTGACCCTTGTGGCTGCAACTTATTATGTTGGAGGTTTGTTTGATGTTAGTGAAGTGTGTTGAATAGGATTACAAGTCTACAACCAACATGATTGCATGTGGCACTTTGAAGATGAAGGACTCCATGCTATATAGATATTCTGCTGCATTGTAATGTGATAGCCAAATGAGCTATGTAAGATGTAATGAATTATTTTATTCCTGGTTATAAAGTTGTATTATGACCTTTGTTTCTTGATATTACATCTTAACTGTGGATGCTAGCTATTGATCCAGGGACTAGCATTGTAAATACAAGGATATCTACCTTATTAATGGTTGGGACCGCTACAATATTATATAACCATGGGAATTGGTTTCACTTAATTTGGAACCATAGATAAAATCTTATGAATTTAGTAAGATAAGGAAATTGAATTTCCAAAGCTATTGAAGCTCTATCTAAAATCCATGACAAAACTTGAGCAAACAAATCCTAAGGGGATTTAAAAAGATAAACAAATATTAAATAAAATTATACAAATTGGAATCATCAATTTTGGATCTTTGATTAAAAACATATGGATTTTATAAAGCAAAGAAAGAAATATTAAATGAGGAGTATTTTAAAAACCAAAATAAACCTTGGACTAATCCATAAGCAAATGGAATAGTTATAATCCAAATCCAAATAAAAGGATAGAGAATTTTCAAATAAAATAAAAGGGAATTAACCAAATTCTATTTCTATTTGAATAAAGACAAAATCCCTAATAGAAATGATTAATTAAATCATGGAAAAATAATTGGATTTTACCCAAGTGGAATAAAAGTTATTTAATGAACTTAAATAAAATAAAAGAAATTTAAATAAAGTTATATGGAATTAAAACCTTATTTGAGTTTCATTGGAATAAAAACAATTGCTCAAATTAAATGATTAATAATCATATTAAAATACTTTAAATAATTCAAAGTAAATTATTTAAACACCACATTAAATAAATAAACCTACTGAAAAGGATTTTGTGAAAAATTGGAATTTAAATAAAGGTTTGAAAAATATATCCAATCTTATTTGAATAATGGAATATACTTATTTTAATAAGGAATAAAACATAAGAAAAATAAAAGAACTATTCCTAAAATAGTATTTAAAATGCATGTTTAAACAGTATGGAAATATACTGAACTTTTGGAAAAGGTTTGAATTCAAACTAGGTTTGAAATCATTTAATCAAAATCAAAATAGAAAAAGAAAAATGAAACAGATCAAAAAAAAGGAAAAGCAGCCAGCCCAGCCAGCAAGCCCAGCCCACTAGCCCAGCTAGCCCATCTCCCCCTCCCGCAAGAAAAACAATTCACACCAACAGTTGAACCCGTGGAGTCTATGATGGCTAGGCCCAACCTCTCCTCTCTCCCTCTCATTGACTAACCAGGCCCACTCGGTAGTCATCTTCCTCACCCCCCCCCCCCCCGCGGTGACCACGCCCCCTCCCGGCCGTTCCTGCCGTTACCTCCCCGGCGTAATTCTGCGATAATGGCTCAGTAATCAACGCTCGCGACCACGCTGGATTAATAGTCTGCTTCCCCTCTCCATTTCCCCCCAACCAACGCCACCAGAGAGCCACTGGTCTGCTCCAATTTCATCACGCACCGCCGCGGCCTCCGACGAGCTTCGCAAGTGATTCTGGCCACTCCTCGCCGCGCCTTGCCCCCTCGACCACGCGAGCTTGTTCCCCATCAACCTCTGCACCTCCCAGTAGTCTCGGCTTGCTCACGCTTGACCCACAGCATCGGCAACAACGACAACCGAGCATCGCCACCGTCTGCTCCTCCTCCGGCGAGCTTCCCAGGTAGTGTATGACCGACCCTCTCCCCCTCTTTCACATACGTGCACTCACCGCAATCTTGCGCATCTAACCGCACCCTTCTTTCTCTCTGGCGTGACCCGTAGCGTCGCCTCCGTCAACGTCTGAGAGCACCCGTCGTATTTGCGAACTCCGGTGAGCGATTCAGGTCATCCTCGTGCGCCCCTTCACCCATTGTGACCACCTCGAGCTTCAGCATATCACGGCGAACCTGGTAATATCCTCCTCTACCGCCCTTGCTTCCTAAATCGCCGGCTCTGCCGCCGTCTGACCGCGACGCCGCGAACCACCGCCGCTAGCACCGCCAGTTTAGGGTTAGTTGCTTTAGGCCGTTGGATCTTGATCCATTGGATACGATTGATCATAACTCGAAGAGGTATGGTTGAACCTGAGCCGCACGATTTCACTTTAATCCAACGCACCAGAGAGGCCGATCCAACCGAACATGTACCTGCCTATCAGAACAAGACACGTGGCCCAGTATGTTTTATAAAAACCAGAATTGATCTATTAGATGTTCAAATTTGTAAAATTCATAAATTTTGATCCACACGTCCAAATTTTGCAAATTTTATATCAATAGAATCATAAGAACAAGTACTATCCAACCATGCACTTCGTTTAGTAAATTTCTTCTGTTAAATGGGTTGTTTTTGCAGAAACTTGTGTAGGCATAATTTGGATATAAAATTTATTCTAGAAATATTTTTACGGTAAAATCTTTCGCAAATGGATTGTTTTGAACCTACTGACCTAAGAAACCAACTTATGGTTTTAAAAAATGTATTTTGTGAAGCCAAGGAATAAATCTTCGAATTAAAGCATTTCTAGTTAAACAAAAATAATGATTATGGTATAAAAATGCTTTTTGAGTAAAACCTTTGGAAAATGAATTGATTTAAACAATCTGACCATAAAACACCAAGTTTTAGAATTAAAAATATATTTGGTGAACCCTATAAATATTATTCCTTTGCTAAAGGCATTTTCAACAACATAAAATATTGATTTGGTCTAAAAATGGTTTATAGGTAAAACATTTTGCAAATTGTTTTAATATTAAACACTTGACCATAAAACACCAACATTTGTGTTTAAATATGTATTTGTCAAACACTAGAAAATATTACTTTGGTTTGAACCATTTCTAGCAAAATAAAATGACTTAAAATGGCCATTTTCACTAACTTGATATCAAATGATTTTGCCACCTTTACAAATGACCTTGCCACTTTTATAAATGACCAATAGATATTTTTATGATGTCCATAACCTATTGGAAACCACTTTTCCAAATAAAACAATCTTTAGCATGCTTGCATGCATTGCTTTGTTTCTATTATTTTATGTGATGTTTGCTTGAATGGTAGATTGAATATTGCTTGCTTGGTTGAATTGTAGTGGAATTTGAAGAGTGTGAATATTGCAAGATCAAGGAGTGAACTTATAATTCTCTACCAAAAGGCAAGTGATGCTTCATACCTTTTTCCCAATATTTACACTATGCATTAGTGATATTTCTAAGTAGGACTTTCATGGAATTTTGCTAAGTATAAACTATGCCATGGGAAACCCTAGTAGATGAAACCTTAGTAAAATTTTCCTAAGTTAAGATTCCTACTACCATCATGCTTAGCTTAGCTAGTAGAAAACCAAGGTGGATTATACTTCATACTATGGAATATTTCTAAGTAAAGGACTTGTATTTTGTTTAATAAAACAACTAAGTGAATGAATCACCTGGGTGGAATGGAAAGAATGGTTTGTGTTGAGTGGTTATGCAAGTCCAGTATGATGGGGAAAACTTGGGCATCACCAAGTCCAGTATACTGGGGAAAACTTGATATCTCACTTGAGAAATGCCACCCAGGAACTAAGAGATTTGAGATGTCAAATGTTGAGAAGCTTCAAGTGCAGCCACTTGGCATTACGGGCTCTGCCTGGATCATATAGGTTGCAAGAACTTAGCCAAATGGATAGTTGGTGGTAGGGGATGATAGGTTGGAACGTGTCCATTCTGGTCTAAGGGAAGGCTTCTGAAAGATCTTGTCTTGGTGAAACCAAATCTTGTGGGGAAAGTGCACCACCTCTGCAGAGTGTAAAATCTAAGTACTTAGCCATGTCCCTGGCAAAGGACAATTTGAGCATCATTACATGGAAGCTATCAAGAATCTCCTCATCCCAATTTTCTAAGTTAAAACTTTTGGTTGAACAAGGGTTTAAGGTTCACCGATTTCTATTGGTGGTTCCTTGGGTGTTTTGACAAGCAAAAACTTAGTGTTTTCAAATGATAAGGAAAATCTATTTTGAGAAAAGCAAGCCTAAGCTCCACTTAGCCAAATGCATATAGATGATAGTTACCACTATACTACCATAGTATCACTTGCCAATACTATTCAAATGTATTGACCCTTGTGGCTGTAACTTATTATGTTGCAGGTTTGTTTGATGTTAGTAAAGTGTGTTGATTAGGATTACAAGTCTACAACCAACATGATTGCCTGTGGCACTTTGAAGATGAAGGACTCCATGCTATAGTTATTTCTGTTGCATTGTAATGAGATAGACAAATGAGCTATGTAAGATGTAATGATTATTTTACTCCTGGTTATAAAAGTTGTATTCTGACCTTTGTTTCTTGATATTACGTCTTAACTGTGGATGCCAGCTAATGATCCAGGGACTAGCATTGTAAACACATGGATCTCTACCTTATTAAAGGTTGGGACCTCTACAAAGTACTTTTCTTTAATGCCTTTAAGTTAGGCTTGAAACTTTCAAAGATGCTCACATAGGGAATATATATCTGGAGTGAAAAAGAGCATAAAGAAGCAAATAACCAACACACTTGAGTCTAAACCACTTCATATGCATGGGGGTATCATGAGAAAACAAATTGTTGAAACAAAAAGCCACAAGCATAGGAAGACAAAACAAATGCAACTTCAAAGCTTTCAACATAAAACGGGGAAACTTAACATTATTGAGATGCATAAAACCGTGTTTCCCTCTCTCAAAATAACTTTCAGTAGCACTTTGAATAAACTTTTCAATATAACTGTCACTGACAACAACTTTATCATAAGAATGAGCATACTTACAGTCACCAAAAATAGGTCCAAGGTCATAAACCGGATCAATAGAAGCAAGTTGTTCCATCCTGAAATCTTTATTAGGCAAACTGTTTTCACAATGAGCTTTAGCAAATTTGTAAAATTTAAACTCATAACAATCTCCATCAAACTTAGTTAAAACTTTTTCCTTCTTACAATCAATAATATCTCCACAAGTGTTCAACAAAGGTCTACCAAAGATGATGGGACAAGTTTTGCTAGCTGCGGAATTAAGCACTAGAAAATCAGCAGGATACTTAATCTTACCACAGAGAACCTCAAAATATCTTACAATGCCAATGGGGCAAATGGTCTCCTTATTAGCAAGGTGGATAACCACATCAATGTCCTCGAGCTTACAAGGACCAATCTCATGCACAATTTCCCTGTAAAGCTCATAAGGAATAACACTAGAACTAGCACCAATATCACATAAACCATAGTACCAATGATCACCAATTTTAACAGAAAGAACAGGAACACTAGCTTTTATATCCTTACTAGGATGAGAGACAATATTAGTAGCGTCTTCACAGAAGACAATATGCTCATCCTCTATATTTCTAGTGACAGTGTCTTTCATAATAGCTACCACAGGTTCACCATTCAATTACTCATCAAGCTCCACAGTTTTCATTGTACCTTTATTATTTGCACTAATCATCATAGAATACTCCTTTACCTTAGCTGGGAAAGGTATTTTCTCAACATAAGGTTCAGGCAAAATATGAATAGTAGTACAAACTTCAGCACTTCTAATAGGAACATGGGTGACAATGTCTTTATAAGGAGCATGGTACCTGTCCCACTTTTTCTTGGGAATTTCTATATAAGAGGCAAAGGCCTTAAAACAGTTGGCAATACTTTGGGAATCAAGACCAAACTCATTGCTAATATCACGGAAGCTATCAGTTCCCATAAAGGATTTAATGCATTCATAATCATAGTTTATACCTAACTTTCTCCCTTTGTCATTCTCCCAAGATTCAGTGTTTTCTTGAATACGGTCCAGTAGATCCCATTTAGCTTCTTCCTTCATATGTGTAAATGATCCAACACAAGAAGCATCTAGTAAATCTTTATCATGAAGAGAAATCCTAGCATAAAAGTTATTGATAATAATATTGTTAGGGAGTTCATGAATAGGACATTTAAGCATTAGTAACTTCTATCTCCCCCAATATTGAGTTGTACTCTCTCCATCATGAGGCCAAAAGTTATATATCAGATTTCTATCCTTATGAATCTCACTGGGAGGATAAAATTTAGAGTAAAAGAGAGATACCATCCCCTCCCATTCCATGGATCGTCCATTCTACGGCAGCTTATACCATTCTCCAGCTCTCCCTTTCAAGGATATAGAGAGTAACTTCTTCTTCGCCTGTTCAGTTGTGATACCTGCACACTTAAACAACCCGCATAATTCATGGATAAAAAGCAAGTGATCACCAGGATGGATAGTTCCATCCCCAAAATAATAATTATCCATAACACGATCAACAATACTTGTAGGTATCTTAAAAGGATCTATCTCAACAGGTGGTGGTTCATCTACTACCCTAGCAGTGGTAGTAGTTTTCCCAAACATAAAACCAAGTGGTTTATCCATATTGGAAACAAAGTAACAAGCAGTAACAAAAGAAATACTCACAGTAGAAGTTTCCTTTAACAGTTCCACTCTTCAATAGCGCTTCACTCCCCGGCAATGGCTCCAAAAAATAGTCTTGATGACCCACAAGTATAGGGGGTGTATCATAGTACTTTTGATAAATAGGAGTGTCGATCCCAACGAGGAGCAGAAGGTGCTGAACAGTGGTGTGGAGCAGGAAATCCCTGTGAATACTTAGCAAACGGATATTTAGTGGTTTTCTGATAAGGCAACAAAAAAAATTACAAGTAACAAAGAACAAACGCAGAAAGTGGCCCAATCCTTTCTTAGCAAAGGACAAGCCGGTGGAAATATTTATAAAGACCAAACGTTCTCGAGGAGACATGGGAATTCTGTCAAGTTCTTTCGCTTCATATAGCTGAGTACTCTTCTTTGGTGTTGTAAGTGTTGTGTGGGTGAACCTGTGCTAATGTACCGACCTTAATTGGACTAATACATACTTGTGATTAAACCCCCTGCAAACATCTGTAACTACAGGAAAGTAATTAAGATATAAATCTAACCACAGCCTTAAACTCTGAGATCCTACGCTCCCTTGTGCAAAGGTGTCCTAACGGGGGTTCAGGTTTCTGTCACTCCGGCAACCCCACAATTAGTAGACAAATACACAATGCATTCCCCTAGGCCCATAAATGGTGAAGTATCATGTAGTCGACATTCACATGACACCACTAGAAGAATAGCACCACAACTTAAATACTAAACCATTGAATAATAACTCAACACAAATCCACTAATAATAACATGACTTCTCCCATGTCCTCAAGAACTAAACGAACTACTCATGAGACATCATATGGATCAAGATCAAAGATGATATGGTGATGAATAACAATCTAAACATAAACAATAATACAATGGTTCCACTCACAAGCATCAACTACAATAGTAATTAACACCGGGAAAGTTTCCCCTAAGAACTAAAGCAATATCCAACACAATTGTTCCAGCAGAACGGAGTGGTGATGATGGTGCTGGTGGAGATGATGGTGTGGATGATGATGATCCCGATGAAGCCTAGCTTGACGATGGTGTTGATGGTGATGATCTCCCCTCTCCGGGGAGGAATTCCCCCGGTAGAAATATGTCTACCGGAGATATCTTTCTCTCTCGGTGTTTTCCGCTCCCTAGAGGTGGCTAAAATCTATCTGTGGTTGCTCCCTGAGGCTTAGGTTTCCGTAGGGAAGATATAGGCAAAGGAGCGGAGTCGGGAACCGGGCAGGTGGGCCACACCTGCCCTAGGCGTGGGGTCAGGTGGGCCCTCGCCTAGGGGGGTGTGGGCCCCCTACAGCCCCTCTTCGATCCTCCTTCTGGCTGCCTTCGTCTTCTGGGAAAGTAATATGTTTCCATATTTTTCTGGTATTTTTATAATCTTCACGAAATTGCATCGAAACACCCTCTTTTCCATCAGAATCCAGAATCCGGCAGTCCATCCTCCAAGAATCATCCAACATGAATAAACATAAGAAAAGCCATAAGTAATACCTCATAATAGGACACATATCAATGAATAGAGGTAAATTATGATTTAGAAGGGTGATGCAAATTGGGCGTATCATTTGGTTGATAGGACATGCCATTGCAGGCAATGGCAGCTCCGTGGGAAACCCTGCATACATGCATTGTTTTTCATGGGTGTTCTAGGAGGTGAAGAGGGTGAAGTTGATCAGTACGTGTTGGAGTATTTCTCCATTGCCAAATTTAGGGCAGCATATGCTCAGAATGTTCCAGCCTTGTTGGGAAAAGACCAATTGATGAAAGCAGATCCAGGCTTCAAGCTATACCCTCCAGTTTTTACTAGACCAACAGGTAGGCCAAGGAAGAGTAGGATAAGAGCTAGTGCAGAGGGTGGTGCACCACCTCGACGACGCAAGTGCAAACGTTGTGGGATCCTAGGACACATTTCTAGGGTTTGTAAAAAATGCAGCGGACCCAGCTTATGAAATGGTAATCAGGCAGCAGCATCAAATGCATATGAGAATGAGGTGTTTGAACGAGAGGAGAGTGAAGCAATGTATACATTGCATATTGAACCAACGGATCGAGAGCAGATTGAACCAAATGTAGGGGGATTGAATCAAATACAAAGCAAATTGAACCAAATGTAGGGGAGATTAAACCAAATGCAGAGGAGATTGAACCAAATGTAGGGGAGATTGAAACAGTCGATCAAGAGGAGATTGAACCAATGGATCTAGGGGATATTGAACCAAATGCAGAGGAGTTTGAACCAAATGCAAGGGGACTGAACCATTCGATCGATATGAGATTATATCAACTGCATCGGAGATTGAAACAGAGTTCAAGCATAAAGGAATTACATGAGCGGATATTGAATAAATGGAGATAAAGCTTTTTGAACTGTTTGAACCAGATGATCAAAACATGATTGAACCAATTTTACGACAGACTCGAGCACTTGATTCATTGGATATAGAGAAAAAGAACAAAGGGAAGAAACGGAAGAAGCTAATGGTGGACTCCGAGAATATTCCATCTAGGATCACTAGGAGCAAGGTGGTGAACCCAGTAAAAAAATACTAGGACCAAGAAAAAATGTATTTGAATTATTAATTTGAATTTGTATGATAAATCTGAACTACTTTCAATGTTTGTATTGATTTCGAACTAGTGTGATGCTCCCAATTTTGCATGTTGGATAATCCCATAATGTATGTTTTGTTGCAAGTTTCTATGGTCATGCACCTAGTTGCTTAGCACTGCTCAGTTTTTCCCTCGACATGTGGTCAACACATGGGGTTTAGCTAGTTCATGGCTTAAATGTTGTCCAATTGATCAAAAATTTGGCACACTTGTGTATATTGGATTGATTTACCATTTGAAATTGGAAATTTTGGATTCACTTGTAATCAGACAATTTTTCTTTTTCTAAGTGATTAAATTCAAAAAATGGTTTTAGGGTTAGTTTAATTCAAAAAAAAGTCAAAGAATAGTGCAACCTTCAAATGGAGTCTTGTTATGTTGCCTACAACCTAGCATGAATAATAAATAAAAGGAAATAAAGAGAAAAGGATTGATCGCCTAAACCACTTCTTAAACCCTTCTTGGAATGAGCTACTAGCTATGAAGATGCATGTCTTTCTACCCCATCGACCTCCAAAATAACCCATCCCAAAACATACTTTGTCTAAATGAGGACAAATTTGGAACACTTGTGTATCTTTGAGTTGCAAAAAATATAATGTCGGCCAAGATGAATTATTTTGTTCAAATAACAAATTTTCTATTATTTTATGCCAAAATCTTGAATTTCCCTTACTCATTTTTTATCTGAGTGCCCTTGTTTTCCTTAGCTCTACTCAGTTTTCCCCTCCCTCTAAAGTTTTCCTCACTTTCCCCTCCCGCTAAAGTTTTCCTCACTTTTCCCCTCTCTCCTGACTCAAAACCTCACAACAGCTCAACTTGCACTCAGTTTGGATACTGCGTTGTGATTGGTCGAGATGTATGTCACACAGATCTTGGCCAACCACCGTTGGATACATCATGATCCAACGGGCTGGAGGTCTCTCTCTCTCGATGGGCGCACCTACCTTGTATGGAGAGGAGATCCCGACAGGCTGGATGTCTCTCCCTCCCTTTCCCTGCCACACTGTAACATCCCAAAAATATTGAACAATGATTATCAAATTCCAATCACCAAAATTAGGGTTAACAAAAACTTTTTTAAATAAAAATCAAATGAATGCATGTGTGTATGTGATGATTGTATGAACGCATGAATGGACTTGTTTGATTATTGTAAATAGAAATGAATGGTTTAAAGATGAAAACAACATCATCTAAAACATTTCCAAGCAGAAACAACTAAAGAGAAAATAAAAAACAAACCAAATAAGGCAAATGGTCATTTTTCCCAATCTTGCTCACTAGGCCACTTTGAGTGTTTCTAGTCCAAGATTTAAAACAGAAACATTTCCATTTCTTTTCACCCCTTGGTAGACCAAGTAAAAGTGAACCCAAGCCCACCTTTAAAACTTACAGAAACATTTGGCAACTTGATTCAAATGATAATTCAAAGTTGAATCTTTAACATATGTGAAGATCACCCCTTTTCAAAAACCAACCAAACCAATTCCCCTTGACCTTTCCAACTAACCAGCGACTCCCTAGTATGTAACTAGTACACCCACAAAGTTTGAATCAAAAATTCAAATTTAAATCTCTTTCAGCCATTTCCTCAAACACCTTGCAAACACAAAACAAACAAACATCAAACACTATTAGGAGCAGTGATTTTGGCCTAACTTGTTCCCTCTCTGGTTCACAACAAGATATTAGTAGATCATCTAGCCCAATTAACAAGCTCTAGCACCACTGTGAGCTTGCCATAGCGATCAATGGTGACCATGTCGAGCTCACCTTTCCACCCCTCAGTCGACAGCAAGTTAGAAGCTTCTCTAGCCTCGCCAACCTTGTCTAGAGCACTAACCACCATCCATGGCCACCCCTTGTCCAAGCCTCGAGCGTTGCCAGCCCCTGGACCACTCAGCCCGAGCATGCCTAGCCTCTCTGCGAGCGTGCCGAGAGCGCGCCAGAACGCCGCACACGACACGCGAGCACAGACCGTACCCCACCTTCACCGCCCGTCAGCGTGATCACCATTTCCCGGGAACTGCCTAGACATGACCGTTCGCCGCCGCACGGACTGTATACGCTGTGCGCAATTAAAATGCCTGTCGGACCCGCCCAGAGCACCGCGACGTTCCGACCATCTCGCACTTCCCCACGCCGCGTAACCATGCCGTTGAGCTTCGCCAGGGAGCACAACACCGCCCTCTACCGTTGCCCATGTCAGTAGCTCGCTGTGCCGACGACCACGATGAGCTCCACCCGCGCCCTTCGGTCCCTTCGCTGCACTATAAATAGAGGCCACTCCCGCTCGATTTATTCACACCATCTCACTCCCTCTCTCTCAGAAGCACCCCACCTCACCCCCGAAGCAAGGCAAGCATCACATCACCAGAATTTGGCTGGAGTCTGCCGCGGAGGAGGAAGAAAGGAGTCATTGATTGGAGCCACCCCAGGAGAAGCCGCCGGTACCAGGAGGTTCACCGTCAACTTCATCGTTTGCCCTCATCGCCGACCCTCGCCTGAGCCCCGGTGAGCCCCTGTAGACCCCCCCCACTGGCCGTGCTAGGGTTCTTTCTTGCCGGCGTTTCCCAACGGAGACGATAGGTTGTGGTCGTTGGATTAGAGTTGGATCGCACAGTCTAGATCACCTCGTACCGCTTCGCACCCCCTGTCTCGCTGACTGGTGGGGTCATTCACTTAAACCCACCCGCGCGTGCGCTGTGCACCGTGGGCCAACCCAGTTAACATCCAGCACAACCCAGTTAGTTTGAATTTATATTTTCCAATTTAGTTTCAAACCTAGTTCTATACCTAGATTCAAAAATCAACCCAAGTCGATTCACTGAACCAAATTGCATGAAACCAATTTTGTTAGAAAGGTACTAGAATGCTTAATCCAAGACCGTTTGATTCAATTCGTTTGGAATTGTAGATCACCTATAGTAAAAATAACAAGGTAGAAGCTTTTCTGCATTGAAACATTTTTCAAAATTCAACCACAAAAGCTTTTGAGTTGATTCCAACTCTCAAAAATCACATTTAACTAGACCTTTCTGAATATATAAAAATATCTAGGTTTACTTGCAGAAATAATGAACAAGTAATAAAGGAATGCCACATAGGCCATTCTAGTCACTTTAATAAATTAAAATAAAAAGGTAAAACCTTATTAAATTGTGACACCACTTTAAATCACATTCCCATGTACTGAAATATGTGGTGATGACATGTGTCAACATGATCCCATGTTTTAGTTGGAGAATATTAAATCTTAAGTAGTTTTTCAATGAGTAGAAATTACTTTTCTAAAATGAAAGGGAATAAAGCTATTGCTTTAATCTTTGTGATGTTTTGTGATGATACTAGATCATCTAGTGAAAACCTTGGTGTGATAAATAGAAGTAGTTAAGTATTGTTTGGTGATTGTGTACCTCATATTTATTTATAGATGCTAGTACCGACCAAGGATACGAGGAGGAAGGAGAATACTACGAGGAAGAAGCCGAGGAGAACTTCAACCACTGCTCTGCATAAGTGATACGCCCAATTTGCATCACCCTTCTATACCATAATTTACCTCTATTCATTGGTATTTGTCTTATTATGAGGTATTACTTATGGCTTTTCATCTGTTTATGCATGTTGGATGATTCCTGGAGGATGGACTGCCGGAGTCTAGATTCTGATGGAAAAGAAGGCGTTTCGGTGCAATTTCGCGAAGATTAGAAAAATACCAGAAAAATATGGGAACATATTATTTTCCTAGAATACGAAGGAAGCCAGAAGGAGGGACGGAGATGGGCCTCAGGGGGCCCACACCCCCTAGGCGTGGGCCCACCTGACCCCGCACGTAGGGCAGGTGTGTCCCACCTACCCGGCCTCCGACTCCGCCCCTTGGCCTATATCTTACCTTCGGAACCCTAACACTAGGGAGCGACCACAGATAGATTTCTGCCGCCTCTGGCGGGCGGAAAACACCGAGAGAGAAAGATATCTCCGGCAGACAGATTTCTACCAGGGGAATACCTTCCTGGAGAGGGGATACCATCGCCATCAACACCATCATCAATCTAGGGTTTATCGGGATCATCATAATCGTCCACACCATCATCTCCACCAGCACCAGCACCATCACCACCACTCCATCCCGCTGTACCAATTGTGTTGGATATTGCTTTAGTTCATTAGGGGAAACTTTCCCGGTGTTGATTACTATTGTAGTTGATGCTTGTGAGTGGAACCATTAGATTATTGTTTATGTTCAGATTGTTATCCATTACCATATCATCTTTCATATTGATCCATATGATGTCTTGTGAGTAGTCCGTTTAGTTCTTGAGGACATGGGAGAAGTCATGTTGTTAGTAGTGAATCTGTGTTGAGTTATTATTCAATGGTTTAGTATTTAAGTTGTGGTGCTATTCTTCTAGTGGTGTCATGTGAATGTCGACTACATGACACTTCACCATTTATGGGCCTAGGGGAATGCATTGTGTATTTCGCTACTAATCATGGGGTTGCCGGAGTGACAGAAACCTGAACCCCCGTTAGGACACCTTTGCACAAGGGGGCGTATGATCTCACAGTTTAAGGCTGTGGTTAGATTTATGTCTTAATTACTTTCCTGTAGTTACAGATGTTTGCAGGGGGTTTAATCACAAGTATGTATTAGTCCTAGGAAGAGCAGTATGTTAGCACAGGTTCACCCACACAACACTTACAGACATCAGTGAAGAGTACTCAGCTATTTGAAGCGAAAGCACTTGACAGAATTCCCATGTGTCCACGAGAATGTTTGGTCCTTATAAGTATTTCCACCGGCTTGTCCTTTGATAAGAAAGGATTGGGCCACTTGCTTAGTTTGTTCGTTACTTCTGTTACTTGCTCTTTGCTTTGTTGCCTTCTCGGAAAACCACTAAAAATCCGTTTGCTAAGTATTCACCGGGATTTCTTGCTCCATACCACTGTTCAGCACTTTCTGCTCCTTGTTGGGATCGACACTCCTATTTATCAAAAGTACTACCATACACCCCCTATACTTGTGGTTCATCAACAAGGCAAGATATTTAAGCAAGTTTACACTTGCAATTATGCAAGCCTCACTATACAAGTTGATTTAGCAAGCTATTAACTGAGCAATCTAACACTTGCAACTGCAAAAAGTATATGATCTATGCAATGCATTAATCATGCCTTGATTACACCCCTTAATACCCAATCCTAGTTTTATTTGCAAGCTTCGTATTTTATTTCTTTATCAAAGATTTCTATAAAGAGTTTACTTAGTGACTGATAGATTTTAGAAAGATATTTAAAGGTAGCATAAAGAGTATAAAACTTGGCCTAAGTTATATAATCTTGATTTCATCCTGAGGCATGAGATTGAACTTAGATAGGATACACTTGATTACCACCCATCATTAGTGTTTACCTCCACTTGTAGATGCTAGTGCTAAGCATAAAACTTGATCAACTTTAGATGGGAATACTTGGTGAAATGGATTATGAAAACCTTAGAATGATGAGTCATTCTACTGAAATGTTATGACATGTGTTCTTGAACACTAGATGATTTTGATGAGGAAAATGTTAAGGCATGAGCCTTAGCCCTTTATAAAATGGATGGTTTTCTAGATGCGATACCATTCCAATTTTACCGTACAACCACAATACCCGAAATTTGGGTAGGGCTTGACTGGAAATTTATATACCTTAGTATGGATTCCCTTGCGAAGGTTGAGCTGAGGCTACCTTTTGAAGATTGTCCACCTATGAAGTACCCAAGATGATAGTTGGTCATGGTTGGGAGGCCAAACTCACAGGAGAGGTGCCTATACTAGGGCGTGCAATTGAAAGGTTAGGATTGATTATCTGCATACTGAGTATGGTGAATTCAGGATTGTTCCTGACGGATGTATCAAATGTTGTGGTGAAAGAGTACCACCTCTACAGAGTGTCAAACTATTCGAATAGCCGCGTCCGCGGTTATGGACAGTTGGAGTGGCCATATTTTTCCGTTGTCATATGTTTTCAAAATGACTTATGAAATGACTTGTGACTTGACTTGACCACAACATGGTTGTGATATGAAATTCAATTTCCCACTTAGGTGTTATAAAACTTTCAACTAGCTTTCTTTGCTTCTGAACTTAGTAGAGGTAAATATGGATTTTTGCAAAACAACCTAGAGCTTAGTATCCTTACTCAAAACCACTTCACTTGTTAGTATTAGTTTGTGAGTACTTAAAGAGTACTCATGGCTTTGTCCCTGGCTATTCCCGTGGCCAGATTATGAAGAGGACTATCAGGAGGACGGACAGCAGGAAGGTTACGACAACTAGGATCATCTCCCATCGTCAGCATTGCCTATGACCATGAAGATGGAGCCTCGCCTACGCTACTATTACTATTACGTTATTCCGCTGCTTGAATTGTATTAAGACTGGATCATGTGATCCTTTATTTGTGTAAGACCTTATGTATGGTTTGTAATGGATGATGTACTGTGATATCCAATATGTTATGTCTCACAAAAATGGTAATCCTAGGATTGCGATGTATAGCATAACAGGCATCTGGGATTAAAAATCCGGGTGTTGACACGCACGTATACCAGCCGCATCAGTTTGACTGCGCTCTGATTGGTCGAGATGTATGTCACACGGATCTTGGCCAACCACCATTAGATACATCATGATTCAATGGGCTGGAGGTCTCTTTATCTCCCGACGGGCGCACCTACCCTGTACACAGAGGAGAGCCCGATAGGCTGGATGTCCCTCCCTCCCTTTCCCTATCGCACGTGTACCAGCCGCATCTTCCTCCCCTCATATCGACGTACGGCAGCGTGGAAGTCCAAACGGCGTGCGCATCGTGGTTCTAAGCGTGGCGGTACGAACGGCGTGCGACGGAGCGGACCTAAGTCTGGCGGTCCGAACGGCGTGCGCTGGCGCGAACCTAAGAGTAGGGATCGGAACAGCGTGCGATAGCACGGATCTAAGCCAGGCGGTCGGAACGGCGTGCGGCGGCACGGACCTAAGCGTGAGGGTTGGAACGGCGTGCGGCGGTGAGGATCTAAGAGTCTGAATTTTTTTCTCTGTCTGTCTCACTCCTGTTCATCTCCTCAGATCAGTTGCTAGTGAAAGACACCAAGGCGGCAGCGGTGCCGATAGTGGTCATCGATGCAACGATGATTGAAGCCATCATCTGCAACATCACTGCGATGGTGCAGATCAAGCCCTCGTGAACCGATGTCGTGGGAGGCAGGCGGCAGCCGCGGCTGGCACGTCGAGGTGTAGTTCGATGGTGAAGTGAGGATGTACCTCGTGGCCGGATGGATGCAGCAGGGAGGGAGGCTCACCGTTCACTTATTATTGGGACAAATTTGAGCCCATATTAGTTGACTTAGATTCATCTAGATATGAACATATCTAGTCAAGTTTTAGTGCTAATATGGGTCGGAGGGAGTATGCTTTGAAAATCTCCGATGGGCTTGTATAAATTTGATCGAAATATGTATCATTTGAATCAAAATTGATACTCCCTCCGATTCATACTACTTGTCATTGAAATGGATGCATCTAGCACTAAAAAATGTCTAGATAAATCCATTTCAGTGACAAGTAGTAATATTGATTGGAGGGATATGCTCTAAAACTGATTCATAAGTAGTAATATGGATTGGGCAGCTAGATCCAATGGCAAGCCACTCGGGCCCCGCAATGCATTCTCTTGACAACTTTGGGACCGCAAAATGACTAAATTAGCAGGACCTCACAATTATCCATTGAATAACAATTCTACTCTCTAAATTATCTATCAATTCAACTAATCATTACGCCTGCCACCTTCACCACAAACCCATAGTGTAACTGTTAGGACTGGGATGACAACTACTAAAACTACCCACATGAATCTACTATTCTCCTCCCCCTTCACTTGAAGTTCATGTTTTAGATTTTCTACCACTCGATCAGATACGGCAAGACCAGCCTCAAGTGTCAACTTCTCTTTGCGAATAAGCTTTGATTTCTTCTTTTCTTCCTCGACAATACGCTTCAGCTCTAATATCAACAGGTTTTTACGGGCCAATTCATCACCTAAATTGGCAACCATCTCCTCCAAATCCATCATGTGGCTATACCAATGGGTTGATTCATCTTGGTATGCAATGTACCATGGATCATCGGTCTGCATAGCACACTGTAACAATCCCAAAACAAACTCAATTAAACTCAGTCCGACAGGCCATGGTGGCACTTCAAATTCAATGGTAGTACAAAGAGAAGGAGCTACCTGCACTTCCGACATGGTAGGAGAAGGAGAATGTGGCCACGACATGATCGAGTCCCCACCCTCACCGGTGTACCCGCTACGACTAGACATTGAAGACTAATTTACCCCTGCAATATCAAGGAAATTACGGCAACCGAATCGATTAGGGTGGGCGGAGCAGGAGTGAAGATCTTACCAAGCACTACTAGAAATTGTTGCGACCGTGCGTCGAGCTATGGCGGCGGAACAAAATCCCGGTCATGGTGGGCGGCGGACCTGCCTATGGTTGGTACTACCTCAACATACAATGCATGCAGACAAAACAGGTGCTAGAGCCATGGTTGAAGTCCAGCGTGGCAGTCCGTCCGACCCCACCGTAGGACGGAGCCGTCGACACGCCGGAGATGGATGCTCTGTCCGCCGGTGGGGTAGGAGCTGCTCGGGGCTGGGGGCTGGGAGCGAATGAGAGAGAGAGAGAGCTGACCTCACGTGTGTCATACACGACCCCACCTGTCAATGTTTAGGGAAGTAGCTGCTCCGGGATTTTTGCATATTTGCCAATTTTACATATCTGCCAAACTTTTTCTTTGAAATTTTCATATTTTCCACATGGCCACCACATGTCAGTGACACACAAAATGGAAAATATGCAAGTTGCAATCTAAAATGTGGCAAATATGTAAATCCCCCCTCCAGCCCCATATCACGGCCCCATCGGTCATTGTCTTCGACAACCTCACATGACGACCCCATCGTTCATTGTCTTTGATGGCCCACAAAACGAACTTTTTCTTTAAAATTTGCATATTTGCCACATGACCACAACATGTCAGTGAAACACAAAATGGCAAATATGCAAGTTGAAACGTAAAATGTGGAAAATATGCAAATCCCCCCTCCAGCCCCACATCATGGCCCCATTGGTCATTGGCTTCGACGGCCCCACATGACGGCCCCATCGTTAATTGGCTTCGATGGCCCCACAGAATGAACCTTTTCTTTAAAATTTGCATATTTTCCTCATGACCACCACATGTCAGTGAAACACAAAATGGAAAATATGCAAGTTGCAACGTAAAATGTGGCAAGTATGCAAATCCCCCCTCTAGCCCCACATCATGGTCCTATTGTTCATTGGCTTCGACGGACCCACATGACGTCCCCATCTTTCATTAGCTTCGATGGCCCCATAGAACGAACCTTTTTTTTTCAAATTTGCATATTTGCCTCATGAACACCACATGTCAGTTACACACAAAATGGAAAATATGCAAGTTGCAATGTAAAACGTGGCAAATATGCAAATCCCCACTCCAGTCCCACAACACGGCCCCATCGGTCATTGGCTTCGACAACACCACATGACGTCCCCATCGTTCATTGGCTTCGATGACCCCACAAAACGGCACCATTTGTCATTGCGTGCACCGGCCACCCAACCAGGAAAAAAGCGACCCACAAGTCAGGGAGAGATGGATGACGGGTCCGACGTGTATCCTGGCCCCCACCCGTCAGCACGTATCGGCCATGGCAGGACCCGCCCCAACGCGGTCCCACCGATAGGACCCGCCCCAACGCGGTCCCACCGATCGGCATGTAACGGTCGATGCCACGTAACATAACGCACGACCCGGCCCAACGCGGTTCCACCCAGCATGTAATGGTCAAGCCTTTGACCTGACGACATCCCTCCGTCCGAGCGCATGCGAGCTTCTGCGAGGGTTTAATAACATAGCGAGGAAAAAAGTGAGAAAAAGTTAAGCGGATGGGGAAAACTAAGTAGAACTAACGAACCAAGGACACGAAAATAGAAATCTTTTTTTTACGTACTTTAGGTTTTTTCTTTAGGTGTACTTGGAGTTTCAGCACAATTGTACTTAATATTTCAGGACAACTGTACTTGAAGTTTCAGCATAACTTTACTCGGACTTTTCGTAGAACTGTACTTTTTTGTGTATTTTGAGTTTTCCCTATAGGTGTACTTGGAGTTTTACAACTGTACTTGGTATTTTAGCTGTACTTGGTGTTTTAGCACAACTGTACTTTCTGTACTTGTACTTGAACAAAAGTACATCTAAAAATGAATCTAAAACTTTTCTTAGTGTAAACTCAACCAGATACGTATACGACACACGTGGGAGGTATCGTACGCGCGAGCTGCGTATGCAAGCAAGTAGTCGAGCGGGCTTGGTACGATCGCGTCTGATTCCGTGCATGGACCTTTCGAAAGGTCGGCCTTCAACTAGCGATCCAAATTTATAACCGATCAAGTACACGTATTAAATCCAAGCTATGTCGATACGCGGGTATCGCTGGTTGCTAGTTTTTTTATCCTATGTATTATAGCACTGTTAGTTTGGTTTCTTTTAGTTTACATCTGAATTAATTTTTTGATTCCGTGCTTCCTTTGTTTTGCTTTTACTAACACTGAATTGCCTATAGTTTTCTCATCTATTCTTGAAAATTTACAGTAAATATAGCCTCGTGCAACTTTGGTCTCTAGTTATCATGTGAAAGAAGAGATAGTTTCGTAAGAATTAACTAATTGAGATAGAAAGTGTTATGCGATAGACACATCTTATCAATCTTTTTGTTATGTCACAAGAAGGGAGAGACAACAGTTAGAAATGAGACTTAATATATTTTGATCTTTTCTTCATTATGCGACAAAAAAATTCTTCGCGCCCCTCATGCTTCAATCCTGGCTCTTCCCCTGCACGTCGCCTCCTCCCATGCATGTAGCACCCTGGGTAAAACCACTACTAGAAAATCGTTGTGTATTTGTTTTATGCATCATCATGACTACATGCATATGTTTTTTAAAACTATTCTCTAAAACCATGTCTTTGTCTTGTAAAATACCCCTCTCTATTTCAAATGTAAAACGCTCGGTCTGTCCGGATCTTTTATTTATCTAAACTATTTTACAAAAGGATATTTAAAATTAAAACTAAATAAAAATAATTAAACTATTTATTGGGAGGCAGTCCAGCCGGCCGGCCCAAAGGCCCAATCGGACATACCACCTACTACCCAAAATCAAACCCTACACCAACACCCCCAAACCCTAACCCTAACCCTAACCCTAACCTAAACCCTATTCCATCCCTCCACACACACTGCCGCAAACAACACCCAGCGCCCACCCTAGTCCGACCCGCGCGCACAGCAGGCACTCACGCTCGACGCGTCCCCGTACGCCAACTGCCCACACACCCCTGGCCACTAGCGACACGAGGCCCACACCAGCTGGAATCCCCATCGTGAGCCCACCTTGCGGACCCTGTCCCTCACGTCGTGACCGCCACCACCTACACGTTCCCCTATTCCCTGGCTCCACCCCGTAATCATCGGCCGCCTCCCCATCCCTCATTTCCACTACGCAAGGACGCCCGATCCCCCCGCCGCCAGACCCTCCCCATCTCGGCCTATCTCTCCCACTGCTCTCTGCTGAAGCCTCTGCCTTTTCTCTTTGCCCCTACAGCCCCGCCGCGGACTTCTCTTTCCCCGCCTCCCTTACACCTTGCTATGCCATCAGGCTCCCGTGGCTGCGCCGTCCTCATCCGCACCAGCGTCGTCCTGCTCGACTCTTCTGCGGCCGCCTGTGCGAGTCTCGCGAACGAGCATCTCATCGCCCGCGCCCGGCGACACCGCGCCCTCCTCCTCATCGTCCCTCTGCCCGAGCTCGCCCGTGACCCCGAGTTCTGCGCAACCGCCGCCGTCGTCTACCCTCCGGCGAGTCCTCTGTGTCATTGTCCTGTTGGATCCCAGCGCCCTTCCTCGGCCTCTCCACCTTCATCGTATCCAAGCCCGGTGCTCACCCTCCTTCGCCACCGTCGTCCTTATCTCCGGGTGCTGCCGTCCTCCGACCGCCGCTGATGGCTCAAATGATGTAGAGCTCATTGGGGAGCTCCAAGTGGAAGGTATGATGAGCACAACAACAAGTCTCCCTCAGTTATGAAACCAAGGTTATCGAACCAGTAGGAGAAAAATCCAACTCCCAAGGTATTGCTAGCAACTTGGAACCTGCACAACACAACCACAATACTTTGCCCCAACTTACAGTGAGGTTGTCAATCTCACCGGTTTGCTGAAAACAAAGGACTAAACGTATAGTGTGGAAGAAAGTAATTGCTTTGTACGAATTGCAGAAAGTAAACAGTAGGCAATAGATTGAATATCAGTGGGAAGGAATGGACCAAGGTCCACAGTTCACTAGAGGAGTTTCTCCATAAGATAAATAGCATGTTGGGTGAATAAATTACAGTTGGGCAATTGATAGGATAGAGAAAGCATAACAATGCATATACATGTCATGATGATCGCTATGAGATTTGTTTCGGTATTACAACATAATACATAGACCGTAGTCCAACTGCATCTATGACTAATAATCCACCTTCAGGTTATCATCCGAACCCCCTCCAGTATTAAGTTGCAAGCAACAGATGATTGCATTAAGCAAGTGTGTAAAGTAAACAATACAATTGCCCCATGGACAAAGGATTGTTTTTTCTCCCTAGTAACAACAACACATCTACAACCTTACAAGTTTCTGTCACCCTCCCAGATTACTAGAGGAATGAACCTAATATCGAGCATAAATACTCCCTCTTGGAGTTACAAGCATCTACTTGGCCAAATCATCTACTAGCAACGTAGAGCATGAAAGATCACAAACAACATAGACATGACAGAATCAATAATCAATCTTGACGTAGTACACAATATCCATCGGATCCCAACAAAACACAACATATAGGATTACAAATAGATGATCTTGATCATGAATGAAGCTCACAAGATCTAAACATGATTGCACAAAGAAGGAGACACTACCATCTAGCTACTGCTATGGACCCATAGTCCAAAGATGAACTACTCACGCATCACGCCGGAGGCTGGCATGGTGTTGAAGAAGGCCTCCAGGGTGATCTCCCCTCTTCGGTAGGGTGCTGGGAAGAACTTCGGATCCCTCCCGATATAGGGACGATGGTGGCGGCGGCTACGGACTTTTTCGTGGATTTATGAACGGGTCCTTAGGGTTTCTGCCTCGAGGGGCTTATATAGGCGAAGGGGCAGGGTCGGTGGCCGGACCAGGGGCCCACACCATGCCTAGGCATGGCCAGGGGTGGGCCCGCGCCTAGGGGTGGTGCGGCCACCTCGTGGCTCTCCTCCGTCTCCGCTTTGGACTCCATCTTGTGTCGGGAAAAATAGGAACTTCTGCTTTTGTTCCGTCCAATTCCGAGAATATTTCTTTACTAGCTTTTCTGAAACCAAAAACAGCAGAAAACAGGCAATTGGCACTCTGGCATCTTGTTAATAGGTTAGTTCCAGAAAATGTATAAAAATGCCTCAAAGTGTAGACAAAATATAAGATAGTTTATACAAAACAAGCATGAAGCATAAAAATTATAGATAAGTTTACAACATATCAAGCATCCCCAAGCTTAACTCCTGCTCGTCCTCGAGTAGGTAATTGATAAAAAGAATAATTTTTGAGGTGACATGCACCATCACAATCTTGATCAAGGTATTGTAAAGCATTGATAGCTAGGATCAAAGTACTCTAACATAAGCATGAAAGATATCGTTTTAACAATAAGACAAAGCAACTAAGTTACAACATGAAAGGTAACAAACAAAGGATCATGAATAACAATGCATTGAAAGACATTTTTTTGTTTCACATATACAAACATAGCAGGAGTGGCATTCAGCATATCCTTCATGGAATAACAAAACATAAATGCATAGGACACCTTCAAAGTTCATAAGGGTGACTAGATACAAATAGTTTAACAACAGGCAATACCAAAATTATGAATCAATAAATTTTGGGACAATGCACATTGAACTAAGAATGACAACTATGCTCTCTCAATTGGTGCATAAAGATAGAAAGTGGAGACTCAATAAAAAGTAAAAAGAAAGTCCCTTCACAAAGGGAAGGAGGGATTTCAAGTCTCATAAAGAGCTTCCAAAAATTATGGTACTTACTAGCTTTGAGCTCTCATTGCCCCTATCATTGGCATATTTAAGTGATTAAGGTTAAAGTGACACAAATATGAGTATATTCTTGTCACATCCCAAGATTTTCCAAATCTTGTAATGTGAAAATAAATGAATAAAATAAAACTTTGTTTGATTTTCAAGGCCAGAAGAAACTTTTTGAATCCAATTGGAAACTTTCAAAACCTATTTGGATCAAATGAAATCCTAAAGGGATTTAAAAAGTTAAATAAACAATAAACTTAAAAATATTTAGACTACTATTTTGGATCTTCTAAATAAAAGGTTTTGGCTTTCAAAAGAAAAAGTGGATTTATAAATAAAGAATATTTTATAAAGCCAAATTAAACCTTGGCCAAGCTTTGGAAATTAAAACATTTTATTTTAAATAAAATTAGCAAAGGTTTATTTAAATAAATTAATAAGGATTTAATATCCAACTTTATTTAAATAAAAGGTTTTACCAATTTAATTGAAACATCAAAACTTATTAAATTATTTAAAATAAGTTTTCCAAATATTTGATATTCACAAATAAAACCTACTAAAGTGTTTTGGCTTTATTTTAGATTTCAAAATAAATATCTCAATAAAACAAATCCTATTGGATTTAATAATGAAAGTCTATTATATTTAATTAATAATGGACACTAAAATAAAAGGTTATTTTGTTTAAACAAATTTCCAAGTATCCTATATTTCCCAAATAAAACCTACTGATTTGGTTTTTAAAATATTTAGGTTTCAAATAAAGATTTTATTAATAAAATCAAACTCTATTTGATTTAATAACTAAGGCCCATTTTATTTAATTATTAATGGACCCTAAAATAAAAGGTTATTCTGTTTTAAACAAGTTTTCCAAATATTCTTTATTTCCAAATAAAATCTACTGATTGGTTTTGAAAATATTTGGATTTCAAATTAGGATTCTAAAAAAATAAATCAAACCCTATTTTGATTAAATAAACAAAAGGTCCATTCTATTAAATAATGAATGGATTCTAAAATGAATAAAAATATTATTTTATTCTGGATTTGGGTATGTGGAAAAACAGAACCAAAAACTCATTATAAGTTTGAATTGTTTGAATGGTTTGAGTGAATGAATAATTGATTCAAATTCAAAACAGAAAAATAGAAATAGAAAAAGGAAAAAGAATTCAGACAGAAAAAAATAGAGCAGCTCACCATCTGGCCCAGCTCTAGCCCAACAGCCCACCTAGCCCACCTCCCCTCTCAGCGAGTGAATCGTTTTACACCGCAGAAGTAACCCGCTAGGTCACTGACGACTGGACCCCTTTCCGTTTCCCTTTCTCACTGACCAGAGGACCCCACAGCCACGTCCCTCTTCGTCCCCACCCGCAGACGACGCCCACCCCTCGACGGCCGTTGCAGGCGGAATATCTTCGGCGTAATACGTCTTAATCACGCAATGAAGCAGCCCCTTGACCACGCAGGATAAATCGTCTGCCACCCCTCTTCCGTTTCCCCCAGACACCCCTCCTCGACACGCCCCCAGGCTGTCAGATTGCTCGGACATCCCCCTGTCTCCGACGACCCTCCTCGCCGATTGCGGCCAGCACACGCCCCCTCCTGCCTTCTAGAGCACACAGCGGTGATCAGCATTCCCCAACGGTCCACTCTGCAGTCGCAGCTCACTCGCGCGCGCCCCTGAGCATCGGCAACGACAACCTCCAGCACCGCCGCCGTCTGGTTCTTCTCCGACGTCGTCTCCCCGGTAAACCAAACCGCCCCTCCTCTTCTATTTCACGCACGCGTCACCGCACTGACCTTGCGCAGCTAAACTTGCCCTCTGTTTACCTTCGTGTGATCTGTAGCGTCGACACAGACCGCGAGCAGGACCATCTGACGCCGACGACGACTCCGGCGAGCGATTACCTCCGTCTCCGTGCGCCCCTTGCTTCCTCGAGAGTACCTTGAGCACCACCTCATCCTCGCGAACCCGGTGAGCACCCTCTCCGTCTTCCTCGCTTCCTAGAACCACCGTAGCATCACTGCCTGGCCGTGCGCCGCCGCAAGCCACCGAAAGCGCCGCCGATCCTTGGCAAGCGTGCTAGCAGCCGTAGGATTCAGATCCAGCGCTCACGATTAGTTCACTTAGCCGCGAAGAGTTACGCACTCTGGACCACACGATCGATTAGATCCAACGCACCGCAACGCTGATCCGCGCGAAGCGGTACCGTCCAATAAAATCACGCCGCGTGTCACCTATTCGGTTTAAAAACAAATTTGAAAACAGAATTATTTGTAAACTTCAAACCCTTGTAACTTTCAAACCACACGTCCAAATTTTGCAAATTTTATATCGTTGAAATAAGGAGAGCAATCCCTAGCCAACCATGCCCTTGGTTTAGCAAATAGTATCTGTTAGTTTGCTTGTTTTTGCAGATTCTTTTGTATGCTTGTTTAGAATAGAAAAATGATTCAAAAATGTTTATAAGTTTGAAACCTTGGAAAATTAGCTTGTGAAGAACCTACTGACCCTAGGAACCAACCCTTGGTGTTAAAAATGATTTTGGTAAAATTTAGGTTGGATTATTTGACTTAGCCAAATTCTAGTCAAATAAAATTATTAAGTTTATTATGAAAATGTTTATGGAAAGAAAACTTTGAGAAAATAGTTTGGACCAAACCTACTAACCCAAAAACACCAAGTTTTGCAATAGCAACTCATTTGGTAAAAAACTTAAAAGTTTTGTTTTGATAAAAACATTTTCCACCATATAAAATATTGAATGGATTTTAAAATAGTTTTTGGGCAAAACCCTCTAACTAATGACTTTGCCATTTTGGTAAATGACCAATTTGGAACTTACAAAGTCTAGAAGCTTAGTGGAAACCACCTTTGCAATTAGAACCATCTTTTGCATGTTTGCATGCATTTCTTTGACTTTGTCATTTTATGTGTGTTGTTTTGCTTGATTGGTAGATTGAATTTGTGCCTTGCTTGATTGATTTGTAGTGACTTGAAGAGTGTAATTGTTGCAAGGACAAGGAGTGAACCCATACTCTACCAAAAAGGCAAGTGATGCTTCATACTTTTTGTCCCATTACTTTCACTATGCATTAGTGATTTTGCTAAGTAAAACTTGCATGGATTTTGCTAAGTATGAACCTTACTATAGGAAATCCTAGTAGATGAATCCTTAGTAGGATTTTCCTAAGTTAAGATTCCTACTACTATCAAGCTTAGCCTAGCTAATAGAAAACATGGGTGGAAAATATATTCACACTATGGAAAAAAATCTCAGTCTGAGGACTTATGTTTTTGTTTAATAAAACAACTAAGTTAATGAATCACCTGGTGGAATGGAAGGATTGGGTTATGTTGAGTGGTTACACAAGGCCATGTACTTGGGTTGTGTATCTCACTTGTGGTATGCCACCCAGGAACAAAGAGATTTGAGATGTCAAATGTTGAGAAGCTTCAAGTGCAACCACTTGGCAATATGGGCTCTGCCATGATCATATAGGTTGCAAGAACTTAGCCATATGGACAGTGGGTGGTAGTGTTTGATAGGTTGGAACGCGTCCATTTTGGTCTAAGGGAAGGCTTCTGAAAGATCTTGTCTTGGGAAACCAAGTCTTGTGGGGAAAGTGCACCACCTCTGCAGAGTGTAAAATCTAAGTACTTAGCCATGTCCCTGGTAAAGGACAATTTGAGCATCAAGACATGGAAGCAATCAAGAATCTCATCATTCAAATTTCTAATTTAAAATCTTGTGGTTTGAACAAGGGTTGTTTGAAATCTTCAATCTTTGGTTGATAGATGCCTTGGAAAGGATCTTCAATCTTTGATTGAGAAAAATGATTTTGTCAAGCAAAAACTTAGTATTTTCAAAATGTTAAGGAAAATCTATTTTGAGCAATGCAAGCCTCAACTCCACTTAGCCAAATGCATATAGATGTTAGACTCCACTATACTACCTTAGTATCACTTGCCAATACAATTCAAATGTATTGACCCTTTGTGGCTGTAACTTGTATGTTGCAGGTTTGATTGATTTTAGTGAAGATTGATTGATTAGGATTACAAAGTCTACAACCAACATCTGCCTGTGGCACTTTGAAGATGAAGGACCCCATGCTTATAGTTATTCCGCTGCAATGTAATGTAATAGCCATATGAGCTATGTAAGATGTAATAAAACTATGTTATTCCTGGATATAAAGTTATATTATGACCTTTGTTTCTTGATATTACATCTTAACTGTGGATGCTAGCTATTGATCCAGGGACTAGCATTGTAAACACAGGAGGAATCTACCTTATTAGGTTGAGACCCCTACAATTCTTGACATATCATAAGTTGAAAATCTCATGCCCCTTGCGTACGAGTACCGAACCTCGTGCTACTCAACTTTGGTCACAAGTTCTTGTCATTGTAAGTATATGTGTATCATAGAGAACCGCCAACAGGGTACCCCTTTCCCCATGACACATGGGCTATCTGTCAACACCCGGATTTTTCAATCCTAGATGCATGTTATGCCATACATCGCAATCCCAGGATTACCATTTTTGCGAGACATAACAGAATTGGATACCATAGTACTTCATCCATTACAAACGATACATAAGTTCTTACACAAATAGGGATCTCATGATCCAGTTCTTAATACAACATCAAGCAGCGGAATACGTAATAATAACGGTAGCGTAGGTGAAGCTCCATCTTCGGGGTCATAGGCAATGCTGACGATGGGAGATGATCCTAGTTGTCGTAACCTTCCTGGGGTCCATCTTCCAGGTACTCCTCTTCATAGTCTGGCCATGGGAATAGCTAGGGACAAAGCCATGAGTACTCTTTAAGTACTCGCAAACTAATACTACCAAGTAAAGGGGGTTTTTGGATAATAGGACACTAGGCTCTAGGGTTGTTTTGCAAAAGCCAGATTTATCTCTACTAGGTTCTGAAGCTAGCCATAATTTTATAAATCCTAAGTGGGAACTTGTATTTCCGGTCACAACTCTGTTGTGGTCAAGTCAAGGTCTCAATTCATTTCACAAGTCACTTTTGAAAAGTCTGACGGGGGAACAGTATGGCCACTCCAACTGTCCATAACCGCGGACGCGGCTATTCGAATAGTTTGACACTCTGCAGAGATTGTACACTTTCACCACAACATTCGATACATTCGTCAGGAACAAATCCTGAAATCACCATACTCAGTATGCGGATAATCAATCCTAACCTTTCAATTACACGCCCTAGTATGAGCACCTCTCCTGTGAGTTTGGCCTCCCAACCATGACCAGCTGTCATCTTGGGTACTGCACAGGTGGACAATCTTCACAAGGTAGCCTCAGCTCAGACCTTGGCCGTGAGGGAACTAATACTAAGGTATATAAGTTTCCAGTCAAGCCCTACCCAATATTCGGGTATTGTGGTTGTACGCTAAAATTGGAATGGTATCGCATCCAGACAACTATCAGTTTTATAAATGGCTAAGGCTCATGCCTCAACATTTTTATCACCAGAATCATCAAGTGTTTGGAAACACATGTCCAAAACATTTCAATAGAATGATCCATCATTCCAAGGTTTTCATAACCATTTTTCCACCAATTATTCCCATCTAAAAGTTGATCAAGTTTTATGCTTAGCACTAGCATCTACAGGTGGGGGTAGTACTAATGAGGGGTGGTAACTAGTGGAGTTTCACTAAGTCCAACCTTATATATTAGGCTGATATCAAGGTTTCTAGCTTAGGCCAAATTTTATGCTCTTTATGCAACCTTCATCATCTTTCCAAAATCTACCAGTCACTTAAGTAAACTCTAAGTAAGCTTTGATAAACAAATAAAGTGAGAGGCTTGCTCATAAAACTAGGATTGGTTTATCAAATGGGTAATCTTGCAAGGGTTATCTTGCATCAATGTCAATATAAGCTTGCTAAATTACAAGTGTTAGCTTGCCTTGTGCAGAGCAGTGGTTGAAGTTCTCCTCGGCTTCCTCTTCGTAGTATCCTCCTTCCTCCTCGTATCCTTGGTCGGTACTAGCGTCTATGAATAAATACGAGGTACACAATCACCAAACAATACTTAACTACTTGCAATCATCACACACAAGGGTCTTATAGATGATCTAACATCATCTCTAACCTTACAAGGTTAAGGCTTGATTTGATTCTTTTTATTTTTAGAAAAGTAATTTCTACTCATTGAAAAACTACTTAAGATTTAATATTCTCCAAACCAAATATGGGATCATGTTGACACATGTCATCACCACATATTGTAGTCCATGTGAATGTGATTTAAAGTGGTGTCACAATTTAATAAGGTTTTACCGTTTTATTTTAATTAATTAAAGTGGCTAGAAATGCTTATGTAGCATTCTTTTATTACTTGAACATTATTTCTGCAAGTAAACCTATATATTTTTATATATTCTGAAAGGTATGGTTAAATGTGATTTTTGAGAGTTGGAATCAACTCAAAAGCTTTTATGGTTTAAATTTGAAAAATGTTTGAATACACAAAATCCTCTGCCTTGTTATTTTTACTATGGGTGATCTACAGATCCAAATGAGTTGAATCCAACGGGCTTGGATCCAGCATTCATAGACCTTTCCAACAAAATTGGTTTAATCCAATTTGGTGCACTGAATCGATCTGGATTGATTTTTGAAGTTGGGTACAGAAGTGTGTTTGAATTTAAAAAGAAAAAGGTTTAATTTGAATCGTTGGGCTGCGCGGGAAAAAGTACTGGGCCGGCCTGCTAAGCGCAGTGCTCCCGCGGGCTGCTTAAGTGGGTGTCCCCACTCGTCAGTGACACGGGGCTGGGCGAAGCGGTATGGGGCAACGTGGATCGTTCGATCTAGTTCTAATCCAACGGCTGGGGGTCATCGTCGACGCGAGACAACTCCGGCGAGAACGAAACCTAGCGCGTCCAGTGAGAGGTGCTGGGGGCTCACCGGGGTACGGGAGAGGGTCGGCGAGGCGGGCGAACGACGAAGTCGACAACGGCGAATCTCCTGGTTTTGGTGGCTCCTCCTGGGGCGGCTCCAATCGCTGGCTCCCTTCTTCTCCAGAGGCGGCGAGCTCCGGTGAAATTCTGGCGAGGTGGTGCTCGCCTTGCTCTGAGAACGGTGTGGCACGGTCAGTGAGGAGAGGGGAGTGAGATGGTGTGAAGAAATCGTGCGGGGGTGGCCTCTATTTATAGTCGATCGAGGGGACCGTCGAGGCGCATGGTGAGCTCATCGGGGGCGAGGTTACAGGCGGCTAAACGCATGGGCAAGGGTAGGGGATGGTGCGGTGTCTCCTGGCGATGCTCAACGACATGGTCTCGAGGCATGGGGAGGTGCGGCTTGGTCTGGAACGGGCGGTGCTCTGCGCGGCAGAGGCGGCGTCTTCGATGGCGGGCGATGGTTGTATGGCACGGGGCGGCAAACGGGGATGTCTGGCGGTCTCCTGGGTCGGTGGTGATCGTGTGTGCACGCGGTGAGGGCGGCGCGCGGTCTGTGGATGCTGGTCGAGGGTGGCGCTCTGGCGCACGCTCGGCATGGTCTGGGCGCGGCTTGTGCGCGTGGTCCAGGGCTTGGCAACGCTCGCGGCTAGGACAGGTAGTGGCGGTGGACGGTGGGCTGCCTCCTAGACAAGGTTGGCACGGCTAGTTCTTCCTCTAGCTTGCTGTCCATAATAGGGTGGCAAGGTTGGCTTCGGCTGTTCACCATTGATGGCAATGGCAAGCTCACAGGGGTGCTAGTCCTTAGTTAAACTTCCTAGATGATCTACTGAGCTGTGTGTGAGCTAACTAGGGAACAAATTAGGCTCAAACACTGCACACTATAGTGTTTGATGTTTTGTTTGATTTGTGTCTGCAACCTGTTTGATGAAATGGCCGCATGAAATCAAGTTTTGAATTTTGAAATGAATTTTGGTGGGTTTGCTAGATTGGTGCTGGTGAGTCTGCAGATGCTTGGGTTTTGAAAGTTGAGCTTGTTTGAGTGGGTTTTGAAAAAGTGGGATCTTCCCATATGAAGAAGATTCAATTTTGAATTGTCATTTAAACTATGCATTTGAAAGTTTCTGGATGATCACAAAGTGGGCCTTGATACTATGTTATGAGTACATTCAAGGGGTGCAAAGATCCAGAAAAGTTTCTGTTAGGTTTTGAAAGTTTGAGACAGCCAAAGTAGGCATGGGAGTTAAATTGGCCAAAATGACCATTCACTTAATATATGTGTTTTGATTTACTTGTCTTTAGGAAAAGTGTGGGAAATGTTTTAGATGATGTTCATTTCACCTAAGAAACATTTTACAAGCAATGGGTCACACAAACAAGGTGGTTTTTAAAGAAATTCAAAATCCATGCATACACATATACATGCATTCATGAGTTTATTTAGAAAAGTTTTTGTTAACCCTAATCTTGATGATTAGTGTTTGATGATCTAAGTTTGGTATTTTTGGGATGTTACAAACCTTCCCCCCTTAAACAAAATCTTGTCCCGAGATTTGCGAAAAGATTACCTAGGATTTGAAGAGATCGGGAAACTCCGTCTTGATGTGATCTTCGCGCTCCTAGGTAGCTTCCTCTTCTGTGTGGTTGCTCCACTGAATCTTGAGAAACTTGATGCTTTGGGTTCGGGTAGTTCGAAAAGCTTCTTCCAAAATGCGGATCCATATCAAGGGTGCGACACTTCCTTCCGTACATAAATTCAAGGGGGTGCGACACTTCCTTCCGTACATAAATTCAAATGGGGCCATTTGCAAACTGGTTTGGTAACTGTTGTTGTATGAAAATTCTGCAAACGGCAGACAATCTTCCCATTTGGATCCATATTCTAACACACATGCTCTCAGCATATCTTCGAGTATTTGATTTACTCGCTCCGTTTGTCCATCGGTCTGAGGGTGATACGCGGTACTGAAATCTAGGCGGGTTCCTAAACCTTCTTGGACTTTCTTCCAGAATCTCGAGGTAAACTGAGTTCCTCGATCAGATACTATGTTCTTGGGGACTACGTGCAAACTAACTATTCTAGCGATGTACAACTCCGCTAGCTTTGAACTCTGATAGGTGGTTTTGACGGGCAAGAAATGGGCGACTTTGGACAATCTGTCCACTATGACCCAAATAGAGTCATTTCCCCTACTAGAAGTAGGTAGTCCAGTGATAAAGTCCATTCCTACATAATCCCATTTCCATTCCGGAATTTGCAAAGGTTGCAACAATCCAGCGGGTCTTTGATGTCCGGCCTTGACTCGCTGACATATATCACACTTGGCGATATAGCTTCCGATTTCTCTCTTCATCTTATGCCACCAAAATTGCTCTTTCAAATCTTGATACATCTTAGTTCCTCCGGGATGGATAGAATAAAGAGTATCATGAGCCTCCTTCAAGATAACTTCTTTTAACTCAGAATCTGCTGGTACAAAAAGGTGTCCTTTGTACCACAAAACTCCTTCTTCGTCCTCGGTGAATCCGGGTACTTTGCCTGTACCGATACGACGCTTGATTCCGTCGATACTGGCATTTCCCTTCTGCGCCTCTTTAATCTGACTGATCAAAGTGGGCTGAAGTTCTATGCTAGACAAAAATCCTTCACTTACTAATTCCATTCGAAAATCTTCCATCTCTTTGTGCAAACTTGGTTGCTCCTTCAAAATCATGGAGTTCAAGCGGCACGGCAATCTGCTAAGGGCATCGGCTACCACGTTGGCTTTACCAGGGTGATAGTGAATGTCCAGGTCGTAATCCTTGATTAGCTCAATCCATCTTCTCTGCCTCATATTCAGCTCCTTCTGAGTGAATATATACTTTAGGCTCTTGTGATCCGAATAAATTTCACAACGGTTTCCCATCAGGTAATGTCTCCATGTCGTCAGGGCTAGAACTACGGCTGCGAGTTTGAGTTCATGGGTTGGGTAGTTTTGTTCATGTTGCTTCAATTGTCGCGATAGATAAGATATAACTTTGCCTTCTTGCATTAGCACACATCCGAGACCAACCTTGGATGCGTCACAATACACATCGAAGGGCTTCGTGATATCCGGCATGATCAAGATTGGGGCTGAGATCAATCTCCTCTTGAGTTCTTGAAAACTCGCTTCACACCTATATGTCCATTCAAACTTCTTGTCCTTCTTCAGCAATTGGGTCATGGGTCGGGCGATACTCGAGAATCCTTCTACGAATTTGCGGTAATATCCCGCCAATCCGAGAAAAGCACGAACTTGGGTTTGAGTGGTTGGGGCTTGCCAATCTTCTACATCTTTCACTTTGGTAGGGTCAACGGCAATTCCTCCGGCTAATACAATGTGACCGAGGAATCCTACTTCCTGTAACCAGAATTCACATTTGCTAAACTTTGCATACAGCTGATGCTCTCTAAGGGTTCCAAGAATGGTCCTTAGGTGTAGCTCATGTTCTTCTTCTGATTTGGAATAAATCAGAATGTCATCGATGAAAACAACGACAAACTTATCCAGGAAGTCCACAAAAATCTTATTCATGAGGTTCATGAAATAAGCGGGGGCATTGGTTAATCCAAAAGACATGACTGTATACTCATACAATCCATATCTGGTGGTAAAGGCGGTCTTTGGAATATCCTCTGCACGAATTTTGAGTTGATGATAGCCAGTCCTAAGATCAATCTTAGAAAACACTTTGGCACCGGTCAACTGGTCAAACAAATCTTCTATCTTAGGCAAGGGATACTTGTTCTTGATGGTGACATCATTCAACTTTCGATAATCCGTACACAAATGGTTACCTCCATCCTTCTTGTCCACAAATAAGATAGGTGACCTCCATGGTGACGCACTTGGTTCAATTAGTCCAATTTCCAGCATGGAATCCAGTTGCTTCTTCAGTTCTTCTAACTCCGATGGGTTCATACTATAGGGTCTCTGCGTTATGGGTCCTGTTCCGGGGATTAGTTCGATGATAAACTCGATATCCCGATCTGGGGCATACTGGGCAAAACATCTGTAAATACATCGGGGTATTCGCAGACTATCCGGACTTCATCAATGGTAGGTTGGGATATACTCTTGTTACACTTGAATTGGCGAGGTAAGGTTTCAGATATATGCTCGAATGGTATTCCGGCTGTACTGGTCATGATGATGGCTTTCTTGGCACAGTCAATCAATCCTTTATGTTTGGACATCCAATCCATTCCTAGTACTACTTCCAAACCTTTAGTTCCGAGTACTATTAGGTTAGCATAAAAATCTATGCCATGCATTCGGATAGGGACGGCTTTGCAAATTTGCCTAGCCTTGGTGGTGGATCCGGGGATTTGTACAATCATCACATGCTTCAATTTGGTTGGTTGAATTTTACTAGTGCATGCAAATTCTTCGGTGACAAATAAATGCGATGCACCAGAATAAAACAACACTCTTGCAAGTACTAAATTAACAGAAAACATACCCAGCACGGCGTCTGGCGCTTCCTGAGCTTCTTCAGCATGCATGAGAAAAAGACGGCCATTGCGGTTGAGTGAATTCCCTGGGGAAAATCTTCTTCCTGGCTGAACACGACGCTGCTGCTGAGCTGGGGTATTGGTATTAGGGGCTGTAGCATTCTTCTTGTTGGGGCACTCGTTGGAATAGTGGCCTTTATTTCCACAGTCATAACAGGTCACTTGTGACTTGTCCTTGGCTGCGACAGGCAGATCATTGCTTCCAGTCCTCGGGGCAGTGTTGGGGTTGGCGGTAGCATTGTTGGTGTTGAACTTGGGTGGGGCACGGGTGAAATTGCTAGAGTTGCCGGGGTTGTTGTGATTTCCTCCGGGTCTAGGGTTTCCACGGTTGGGGTAGGTCGGACGGGTCATAGGGGGTCTATTGGTTCTTGGGGCAAATCCTGGAGATGGGTTGGGGCGATACTTTGGGGTCTGATGGGTTCCTGGTTGATGCATCATGCGACGCTTGCGGTTCTCATTGGCCTGGATGATCTTTCCTTCCATCTGGATAGCAGAGTCGACAAGGGCTTCAATATCAACAAAGGGGATATTGACTAACATTGTCTGCATCTCGTCATGCAGACCATTCAGGAATCTTTCTTTCTTCTTGGCTTCGGTGTCTATCTCGTCCGGGGCATACCTATCTAATGACAAAAATTTGTCACGGTATTCCACTACAGTCATCCTTCCTTGCTTCAACTCTCTGAACGCGTCTCTCATTCTCTTGATCAAACCTGGTGGCACATGGGTTCTGCTAAACTTGACCTTGAATTCCTCCCAGGTCATCATTTGGCCTCCGGTCATGGCGCGAACACTGTTCCACCATGCCCTGGCATCTCCGGCTAGATAATGGGTGGCGAACAGGACTTTCTCGTTGGCTTCGAATCCTGCTACTTCTAAGTTATTTTCCATGGTTTGCAGCCAATCATCGGCATCTAGGGGTTCTTCTGACTTGGTGAAAACGGGTGGGTTGGTATTCTGGAAATTCTTGAGCTTAGATCCATGGTTGTCCTGGTTTCCATGGCCTTGGTTGTTGTGGGCTAGCTGGGCTATCTGTTGCAGAGTGGCTAGGTTGGCTTGACGTTTCGCTCTTTCAGCTTCGCGGTCAGAAGTCAACATTTGCAGGATCTGCAACATCGGGTCCGGGGCTGAACCACTTCCTCCACGTGGCATCTGAAGATTGATATAGATCATGAGAAAAGAGGGAAATTTCTAAGGTTTTGGGTCTTTGAAAAGTTTTTAGAGTTTGACTCAGGTTTTTCTAGCAACTTGCTTTTTCATTCATTCATTCACTCGATACAACGCACACCACAGCAAGGAAAAAACAGATGGTTTTAAGAACCATTCTGGAATCTACGATACAGTGGGACCGAATACTACTCACTACGCTAGTGCTCAAGTGCTACTACTCCTCGGAATCTGTGGCTTCATCATCTTCATCATCATCGATGAAGGCAAAATCATCCTCATCGGTGAAGAAGTCCATGGCCTGATCCTCCAGAAAATCATCGCCATCACTGAGATACGAGTAAGGGTCTCCACGAAGATCCTCTCCGGCATTCTCCATTTCCTCTAACTGCATGTCTCTCTCGTGGATGGTCTCCTCCAGAGATGAGATGCGATGGAGAAGACGGGCAATAATGCGCTCCTTCTTGTCGAGCTTACGGCGGCGAGACTTGCGATCCTTTGCTAGCATGGCGATAGTCTGGTCCTTCGTCTTGATGATGGCAGACTTGTGGTTGCAATAGTCACGGCAGTTGTCCAATTCTTGCTGACAATCATACATCATAAAGCTAAGGTGGTCCAATTGAGTCTTCAGCTCGGGGTGGTATGGGGCTTCCAATGGTTGTCCATTTTCATCACGCCTTGGGCAAAACTCAAAGCGAGTACCCTTGATCTGATTGATGCTCTGCCCACACAGACGGGAAAGAGCTTCCTGCATTGCTCTGGCAAGTCCATCGAGCCAGTTGTTTTCCCTCAAGGTAAACTGAATTCCCTCCGTAGTGGGAGGTTCAATCTTTCCTCGGAGACTTGCAACAATTATTCACTGTAGATCTTCTCCTCCTTGATCATTGAGCTGAGCTCCGAAGAACTCGGGGTGCGGACGCTCCAGAAGTTCCGAAAGTTGATCCAGATCCCTCTCAAAGATAAGGTCTCCTCCATTCCCAAGTTGGTAAAACTTGCTGTACTTCACGTCCATCTATAAAAATAGAGGATGAGTAGATTAGTAGAGTGATCAAGTGTGTCAAAATTTTATTTATTTTGCAAGATTTTTTGAGGAACATGAAGTTTTATGAAAGAATTAAAGAAGTAAGAATGAGAATAAGTTTTCATAAATATTTGTGTTCTTTGGTTTTGAAACTAAGTTTTTGGTTCAACGTCCAATCTAACTAGGGTCTCCTATGGTCAGATGGCTATGATACCAACTAGTCAACACCCGGATTTTTCAATCCTAGATGCCTGTTATGCCATACATCGCAATCCCAGGATTACCATTTTTGCGAGACATAACTGTAGGGGTTCGTAGCATGGAAAACAAAAAATTTCTATCGCATGCAAACAAACAAGCCAAGATCTATCTACTAGATTGTAGCAACGAGTCGATGGAATAACTTACCCTCGAAGATTCCAAAGTGTTTAACGAGAGCGGATTCTCGTGGGTGATGTAGTCGTACTCTTCCCGATCTCAAGATCGTGTAGACGATCCTTCCGGCGCTGCGTTCCGGCAGCGCTCCCGCAGTCGGTCACACGTTCGGTACTCGACGAAGACCTTTCTCTCCCTTGTTCCAGCAGGCAGCGGAGGTTGTAGCACTCTCCTCGTGATTCCGGCAGCACAACGGCGTGGTACCGGAAGTAGAGGGGAGATCCCGCAGGGCTTCGCCTTAAGCCGGAGCGAGTATGGTGGAGTATGAGAGAGGGCTATTAGTGGTCTAGGGATTAGACACACCAATTAGAAGGCTCTAAACCGAAGGCTAGGGCAATTAGAAGCTCTAAACCAAAACGGCTCTAAACCGGAGATTAGAGGATAGGAACTTGTGTGTCTAGAGGAGGAGGCCCTGCCCCTCCTTTTATGGGTGGAGGGTGCGGCCAAGGGGAGGGGAGTCCCTCCCCAAGTCGGCCTTCGTTGGCGCACCGGCTTGGGGAGGAGACTCCTCCCCCAAGTCGGTTCCCAACTCCTCTTGCTTGTTTCCCACAGTTTCTTGTTTTAGCCGTTTGACTTTCAAACTCGACATTTGACTTTTCTGTTTTAGGATTCAATTTAATCCTTTATTTGGAACAGCAAGAACACTTAGTACATGATGCAATCATTCCAATATGTAATGACACATTCATGTACCCCTCCCCCCTCCCGGAGTGCCGGACATTCCGGAACCTTCTACAACATTCACCGGAATCATTTCCGAACTCCGAAACGGGACTTTCCTTATATGAATCTTATTATCCGGACCATTCCGGATCACCTCGTGATATCCCGGATCCCATCCGAGACTCCGAACAACATTCGGTCTCTTTCTCATAATACCATAACTACTCAAAACAACGTCGAATCCTTAAGTGTGTCTCCCTATGGTTCGTGAATTATGCGGACATGATCGAGACACTTCTCCGAACAATAACCAATAGAGGAATCTGGAAATTCATATGGCTCCCACATACTTCTACGATTACTTTGCGATCGAATGAACCACTTACATATGATACCAATTTCCCTTTGTCTCACGATATGTTACTTATCCGAGGTTATGATCGTCGGTATCTCTGCATACCTAGTTCAACCTCGTTACTGATAAGTACTCTTTTCTCGTTCCCGTGATATGTGATCCCTTGTGAGCCAGTCACATGCTTGCAAGCTAATTGGATGACATTCCACCGAGAGGGCCCAGAGTATATCTATCCGTCATATGGATGGACAAATCCCACTCTTGATCCATGTGTCTCAACCAATACTTTCCGAACACTCAATGCCACCTTTATAGCCACCCAGTTACGGTGTGGTGTTTGATGTCATCAAAGCATCCATCCGGTAAAGGTGATATGCATGATCTCATGGTCGAAGGAATTAGGTTACTATGTATCAGAAAGCATATAGCAATTGAACTATTGAAATGACTTGATCTTTATGCTATGCTTATCCATAGGAGTATGTCCACCATATCATTCTCCTAACGATATGATCTTGTTGTTGATAACATCTCAATGTTCATGATAGGGAAACCACAATCATTAATCAACCAACAAGCTAGTGAAGTATAGAGGCTATACTAGGGACTTCAAATTAAGTTTACAAATCACACAAGTATCAATGCTTCCTTGTTAATACTATTATAGCATGAATGCAAACATTTATCATAAACACAAAGATATAATAATAACTACATTTATTATTGCCTCTAGGGCATATCTCCAACAGTCTCCCACTTGCACTAGAGTCATCTAATCTAGATTACATGGTAATATACCGAACACCCATGGCAGTTTGGTGTTGGTCATGTTTTGCCCTCGGGAGAGGTTTAGTCAACGGATCCGCCACATTCAGATCTGTGTGTACTTTGCAAATCTTTATATCCCCATCCTGGATATGTTCTCGAATAGCGTGAAAACGTAGCTTGATATGGTTCAGCTTCTTGTGTGACCTTGGTTCTTGCGCATTGGCTATGGCGCCCATGTTATCACAGTAGATAGACATTGGGTCCAGCGCACTAGGAACCACACCCAGCTCTGTAATGAACTCTTTCATCCATATCGCTTCTTGTGAAGCCTCCGAAGCAGCCATGTATTCCGATTCAGTTGAAGATCTCGCCACAACGCTTTGCTTTGCACTCCTCCAGCTAACTGTTGCACCATTCAAAATAAATACGTATCCAGATTGTCATTTAGAATCATCCGGATCGGTGTTCCAACTAGCATCGGTGTAACCATTAACAACAAGCTGTTCATCACCTCCATAAGAAAGAACCATATCCTTAGTTCTTCTCAAGTACTTAAGGATGTTTTTGACCGCTGTCCAATGATCCACTCCTGGATCACTTTGATATCTGCTAGTTAAACTAACAGCATATGCGATGTCGGGTCTAGTACATAGCATGGCATACATTAGAGATCCTATGGCTGATGCATAGGGAGTCTTACTCATCCTTTCTCTATCTTCTGCCGATGTCGGACTTTGAGTTTTACTCAAGGTCGTATTGGGCAACATGGGCAAGAACCCTTTCTTGCTTTCTTCCGTTCCAAACCTCTTTAGAACTTTGTCCAAATATGTACTCTGTGACAATGATATTTGGCGTTTCGATCTATCTCTGTAAATCTTTATGCCTAATATGTAAGCTGCTTCGCCAAGATCCTTCATTGAAAAACTATTATTCAAATATTCTTTGACACTATTAAGAAGGTCTACATCATTCCCAATCAACAATATGTCATCCACATATAGTATTAAGAATGCTACAGAGCTCCCACTCACTTTCTTGTAAATACAAGCTTCTCCATAAGTTTGTATAAAACCAAAACTTTTGATTACCTTATCAAAACGTTGATTCCAACTTCGGGATGCTTGCTTCAATCCATAGATGGACCGTTGAAGTTTGCATACCTTGTTAGCATCTTTAGGATCGACAAAACCTTTGGGTTGCATCATATACAACTCTTCATCAATATCTCCATTGAGGAATGCTGTTTTGACATCCATCTGCCATATCTCATAATCATAATATGCAGCGATTGCTAACATAATCCTCACAGACTTTAGCTTCGCTACCGGTGAGAAAGTCTCATCATAGTCAACTCCTTGAATTTGTCGAAACCCTTTTGCGACAAGTCGAGCTTTATAGACAGTAACATTACCATCAGCATCTGTTTTCTTCTTGAAAATCCATTTGTTCTCGACAGCCTTTCGGCCATCCGGTAAGTCCACCAAAGTCCATACTTGGTTTTCGTACATGGATCCAATCTCGGATTTCATGGCTTCTTGCCATTTATTGGAATCTGGGCTCATCATCGCTTCCTCATATGTCTCGGGGTCATCGGTGTTGTCCACCAACATGACACTCATAACGGGATCATACCAATCTAGAGTGGTACGAGTTCTCGTTGACCTCCGAGGCTCTGTAGCAACTTCAACCGAAGTTTCATGATCACCATCATTAGCTTCCTCTCTTATTGGTGCATGCACCACAGGAACTTCTTCCGGTGCTGCGCTACTCGCAATTTCGAGAGAAGGTTCGACAACCTCGTCGAGTTCTACTTTCCTTCCAGTCACTTCTTTCGAGAGAAATTCCTTCTCTAGAAAGGATCCATTCTTGGAAACGAAGACTTTGCCTTCGGATCTATGATAGAAGGTATACCCAATAGTTTCCTTCGGGTATCCTATGAAGACGCATTTTTCCGCTTTGGGTTCAAGCTTGTCCGGCTGTAACTTCTTTACATAGGCTTCGCATCCCCAAACTTTAAGGAACGACAATTTAGGTTTCTTCCCAAACCATAATTCATACGGTGTCGTTTCAACGGATTTAGATGGTGCCCTATTTAAAGTGAATGCGGCTGTTTCTAATGCATAACCCCAAAATGATAGCGGTAAATCTGTAAGTGACATCATAGAACGAACCATATCTAAGAGAGTTCGATTACGACGTTCGGACACACCATTACGCTGTGGTGTTCCCGGCGGTGTCAATTGTGAAAGTATTCCGCATTTCTTCAAATGCTCGCCAAACTCGTAACTTAGATATTCACCTCCACGATCAGAACGTAGAAATTTAATCTTCTTGTTACGTTGATTCTCTACCTCACTTTGAAACTCCTTAAACTTCTCAAAAGTTTCGGACTTATGTTTCATGAAATAGATATACCCATATCTACTCAAGTCATCCGTGAAGGTAAGAACATAACGATAACCACCGCACGATGCTACACTCATTGGACCACACACATCGGTATGTATGATTTCCAATAAGTCCGTAGCTCGCTCCATCATACCAGAAAATGGAGTCTTAGTCATTTTTCCCATCAGACATGCTTCGCATCTTTCAAGTGATTCAAAATCAAGTGATTCAAGAAGTCCATCGGAATGGAGTTTCTTCATACGCTTCACTCCAATGTGACCAAGACGACAGTGCCACATATAGGTCGAATTATCGCTTGATTTCAAACGTTTAGCCTCAATGTTGTTGATATGTGTATTTCCACTATCGAGATTCAATAAGAATAGACCATCTATCAAAAGTGCATGTGCGTAAAACATATTACTCATATAAATCGAACAACCATTATTCTCGGACTTAAAAAAGTAACCGTCTCGCAATAAACAAGATCCCGATATAATGTTGATGCTCAACACAGGCACCAAATAACAATTATTTAAGTATAAAACTAATCCCGATGGTAGATGAAGGGGTAGCGTGCCGACCGCGATCACATCAACCTTTGATCCGTTTCCCACGGGCATCGTCACCTCGTTCTTCGCTAGCTTCCGTTTATTCTGCAGCACCTGTTTCGAGTTACAAATATGAGCAACCGAACCAGTATCAAATACCCAGGCACTACTACGAGTACTAGTGAGATACACATCAATAACATGTATATCAGATATACCTTTCTTCTTGATGTTGCCGTTCTTCAAATCCGCCAAGTACTTTGGGCAATTCCGCTTCCAGTGACCTTCTCCCTTGCAGTAAAAGCACTCAGTATCAGGCTTAGGTCCAGCCTTGGTCTTCTTCGCCGGGGTGGTAACTTTCTTACCACCCTTCTTGAAGTGTCCATTTTGCTTAGACTTGCCTTTCTTGAATTTGGTGGTCTTATTGACCAACAACACTTGGTGCTCTTTCTTGATCTCCACTTCTGCAGATTTCAACATGGCAAAGAGTTCTGGCAACGTCTTGTTCATGTTCTGCATGTTGTAGTTCGTCACAAAGTTCTTGTAACTTGGTGGTAGTGATTGGAGGACACGGTAAATCCCCAAAGCATTAGGAATCACTATACCCAAGCTTTGAAGTTTGTTTGCGTGCCCAGACATCTTAAGCACATGCTCACTGACGGAGCTGCCCTCTTCCATCTTGCAGTTAAAGAACTTTTCAGAAGCCTCATAGCTTTCAATTGCCGCATGAGTCTCAAAAATCAATTTGAGATCCTCGACAATATCATATGGGTCTGAATCCTCAAACCTTTTCTGAAGCTCCGATTCCAAACCATACAAGATAGCACACTGAACTATGGAGTACTGATTCTTCCGAGCGAGGTAAACATTCTTTACTTCATCGGGAGTATCATCTGCAGGTGGGTCACCCAGCGGTGCATCCAGCACATAGGTCAAATTACCAGCTGTGAGGACAATCCTCAAATTGCGGAACCAATCCGCGAAGTTGCTTCCATTGTTTTTCAACTTTTCTTTCTCTAGGAACGCATTAAAATTGATGGTAGGGGCTGCCATTGATCTACAACATATTTGCAATAGTTTAGACTAAGTTTATGACAAATTGAGTTCAAATTAATAATGAAATTAAACTAGGTGAACTCCCACTCAAAACAATATCCCTCACATTGTTTTAGTGATCACACGAACCAAATCCACCATATCAACACCGATCATCACGAGAGTCGACCTAGTTTCAATGGCGAACAATCGACATGTTCATCATATCTACTATATGATTCATGCTTTACCTTTCGGTGATCCGTGTTCCGAGACCATGTCTGTACATGCTAGGCTCGTCAAGATCAAACCTTAGTTTCTGCATGAGCAAATCTGGCTTGCTCACGTTGTATACACTTGCAGAATCTAACACACCCGATCACATTGCATACATCAAATATAATCACAATCATGGCCATATCACATCACTGCACACCCCTGCAAAACAAAGTTAGACGCCTCTACTTTCTTTGCATGTTTTACGTGGTTTGGGGCTTTCAATAAGTGTCGTTCTAACTTACGAACAAGAACCACAACATTGATACTAGCATTGTTGATCACCCGTTGTAAATTGGATCTTAACTATGCTAGGAGAAACAGGCACCCGCAAAGCCACTTATGCAATACAAGTTGCATGTCAATCGTGGAGCAAGTCTCATGAACGATATCATGTAAGGTTAGCCCGGGCCGCTTCATCCCAACATACCGCAAGATGCAAAGTACACAAGAAGCAATCGACAATAAAAGCATCAATGCCCACAATGACTATTGTGTTCTACTCGTGCAACAGATCTACATATAGACACGGCTCTGATACCACTATAGGGTTTCGTAGCATGGAAAACAAAAATTTTCTATCGCATACAAAAAAACAAGCCAAGATCTATCTACTAGATTGTAGCAACGAGTCGATGGAATAACTTACCCTCGAAGATTCCAAAGCGTTTAACGAGAGCGGATTCTCGTGGGTGATGTAGTCGTACTCTTCCCGATCTCAAGATCGTGTAGACGATCCTTCCGGCGCTGCGTTCCGGCAGCGCTCCCGCAGTCGGTCACACGTTCGGTACTCGATGAAGACCTTCCTCTCCCTTGTTCCAGCAGGCAGCGGAGGTTGTAGCACTCTCCTCTCGATTCCGGCAGCACAACGGTGTGGTACCGGAAGTAGAGGGGAGATCCCGCAGGGCTTCGCCTTAAGACAGAGCGAGTATGGTGGAGTATGAGAGAGAACTATTAGTGGTCTAGGTTTTAGACACACCAATTAGAAGGCTCTAAACCGAAGGCTAGGGCATTTAGAAGCTCTAAACCAAAACGGCTCTAAACCGGAGATTAGAGGATAGGAACTTGTGTGTCTAGAGGAGGAGGCCCTGCCCCTCCTCTTATAGGTGGGAGGTGCGGCCAAGGGGAGGGGAGTCCCTCCCCAAGTCGGCCTTGGGTGGCGCGCCGGCTTGGAGAGGAGACTCCTCCCCCAAGTCGGTTTCAACCACCTCTTGCTTGTTTCCCACAGTTTCCTGTTTTAGCCGTTTGACTTTCAAACTGGCCATTTGACTTTTCTGTTTTAGGATTCAATTTAATCCTTTATTTGGAACAGCAAGAACACTTAGTACATGATGCAATCATTCCAATATGTAATGACACATTCATGTACCCCTCCCCCTTCCCGGAGTGCCGAACATTCCGGAACCTTCTAGAACATTCCCGATGAAAACACCGGAATCATTTCCGAACTCTGAAACGGGACTTTCCTTATATGAATCTTATTCTCCGGACCATTCCGGATCACCTCGTGATATCCCGGATCCCATCCGAGACTCCGAACAACATTCGGTCTCTTTCTCATAATACCATAACTACTCAAAACAACTTCGAATCCTTAAGTGTGTCTCCCTACGGTTCGTGAATTATGCGGACATGATCGAGACACTTCTCCGAACAATAACCAATAGAGGAATCTGGAAATTCATATGGCTCCCACATATTTCTACGATTACTTTGCGATCGAAAGAACCACTTACATACGATACCAATTTCCCTTTGTCTCACGATAGTTTACTTATCCGAGGTTATGATCGTCGGTATCTCTGCATACCTAGTTCAACCTCGTTACTGATAAGTACTCTTTTCTCGTTCCCGTGATATGTGATCCCTTGTGAGCCAGTCACATGCTTGCAAGCTAATTGGATGACATTTCACCGAGAGGGCCCAGAGAATATCTATCCGTCATATGGATGGACAAATCCCACTCTTGATCCATGTGTCTCAACCAATACTTTCTGAATACTCAATGCCACCTTTATAGCCACCCAGTTACGGTGTGGTGTTTGATGTCATCAAAGCATCCATCCGGTAATGGTGATAGGCATGATCTCATGGTCGAAGGAATTAGGTTACTATGTATCAGAAAGCATATAGCAATTGAACTATTGAAATGACTTGATCTTTATGCTACGCTTATCTATAGGAGTATGTCCACCATATCATTCTCCTAACGATATGATCTTGTTGTTGATAACATCTCAATGTTCATGATTGGGAAACCACAATCATTAATCAACCAACAAGCTAGTGAAGTATAGAGGCTATATAGGGACTTCAAATTAAGTTTACAAATCACACAAGTATCAATGTTTCCTTTTTAATACTATTATAGCATGAATGTAAACATTTATCATAAACACAAAGATATAATAATAACTACATTTATTATTGCCTCTAGGGCATATCTCCAACAGAAATGGCCGCATGAAATCAAGTTTTGAATTTTGAAATGAATTTTGGTGGGTTTGCTAGATTGGTGCTTGTGAGTCTGCAGATGCTTGGGTTTTGAAAGTTGAGCTTGTTTGAGTGGGTTTTGAAAAAGTGGGATCTTCCCATATGAAGAAGATTCAATTTTGAATTGTCATTTAAACTATGCATTTGAAAGTTTCTGGATGATCACAAAGTGGGCCTTGATACTCTGTTATGAGTACATTCAAGGGGTGCAAAGATCCAGAAAACTTTCTGTTAGGTTTTGAAAGTTTGAGACAGCCAAAGTAGGCATGGGAGTTAAATTGGCCAAAATGACCATTCACTTAATATATGTGTTTTGATTTACTTGTCTTTAGGAAAAGTGTGGGAAATGTTTTAGATGATGTTCATTTCACCTAAGAAACATTTTACAAGCAATGGGTCACACAAACAAGGTGGTTTTTAAAGAAATTCAAAATCCATGCATACACATATACATGCATTCATGAGTTTATTTAGAAAAGTTTTTGTTAACCCTAATCTTGATGATTAGTGTTTGATGATCTAAGTTTGATATTTTTGGGATGTTACACTATCCCATATCAAAATGGCAAGTAAACATACAATGAGCATATCAGCAATCTTTTATTTGCTATTTGCATAGGTTTTTAATAAGGATGCTTCACAAAATTCTCATTATGGTTACGCTGTAAGTTTCCACCATGATTAGGCATGGCTTAGGCTAGCCACCTAGGCGTTTCTCTAACACATATAAAAACTCCATGAGCTTACAAGTTCCCTTTTTATTTCACACCGCAAGGATCCATAAACAAAAGAACATGATATCAACTAAATAGAATAAGTGCAATGTTGAAAGTGTTCCCCATGACAACATGGTTCTGCTAATTCACAACTTATAATTTGCAAGCATATAAGCAACATAGATGAGCACAATGGTTGAATTTTATTAAGTGCAATAAAAATAAGGTGTGCCATCAAATTTGTGAGATCTTTAATCACTAATTTTCACATAACAAAATATTAATTTGGAAGATAGATAAAAACATGAATATAATTGGAATGGTGTAACACACCATGCATAGAAATTTATAGTGGACTCTTTGTAATAACTTGGTTTCTTGGGAGTTGGATGCACGAGTAGAGCTTACTCAGTATAGGTGGAGGCTAGCAAAAGACTGGGAGCGACCAACTAAGAGAGCAATAATGGCCATAATCATGCAAAGCAACAAAACATTATTAATTAAAGCATAAAGTGATATCACAAGTCAAAAACTAAATGATCATAGAGGCTAGGGTGACTGCTTCATAGTCATAACATGGTGTAAGCATGTGCCAAGTCAACCCAAATAAAGCATCAAAGAAGAATACCACAATATTATGCTTTTGTAAGCTAAAACAACGCATGATTCTTTTAAGGCACATTAAGCAATCTCAATTGTTTGAAACAAGAAATGCTACACAATAGTCACTAAGCATATGGTCGAAGCAACATCTAACATGACATGATAAATTCTAAGCCACGGTCAAAACAAGCTTCCTTTTGTACCACTATAAGCATGAAACTTTCTACTTTTTTCCAACACCAATCGACTTATTTGAAACAACTCACAAAGATAATAATCAATAAAGATCAGAGAGCTTGTCTCACCTAACTACAAAGAAGAACTAAAAAGCTCTAAGCAAAAAAGCATAAGAAAACTAAAGCTAAACACAGTACTAGCAAAAGAGAACACTCATAGAACAATAAGAGTGAAAACCAGAGTGTTCTAGACAATGAAGAACTAGGCGTGACTCCTCCAAAATAGGTATGTTGGGTCTGAACAACTTATTACAGCAAGCAAAAGAAAATAAAACTAAAAACAAAAACAAAGACGCTCCAAGAACAACACAATAGTGCATGAAGCAATAAAATAAAGTGTCTTGAAAGAAGACCTGAGATTTTTATTGATAAAGAAGGGGATGCCTTGGGCATCCTCAAGCTTTGACGCTTGTACCTCTTGAATATTTCTTGGGGTGACAGGGTGTCATCCCCAAGCTTGAGCTTTTTTCCATTCTTCATCTCATCATATCATTCTTCCCCTACACTTGAAAATTTCCTTCATACAAAACTTCACAGAATCTTCATTAGCACCATTAGTGTATTCAAGATAATAAGCCTTTGGGTTTTAGTTTAAACTCAAGTAAAACTTCCATTAAAACATAAGCTATTGTACCAACTCCTTTTAAAATCTCAAGTGATCAAGAAGAACTCAAAAAGAAACCGATTAAGAGGCAAATGCACATAATGGCAGAAATCTGTCAAAACAGACCAGCAGGTAAAGATCGATTTTTTTGAAAACCTTCTATTGCTAAAATCAAAAAGTGTAAAACTAAAAAAAGTTAGATAATAACCTAGGGCATAAGCACAAAATTTACATCTCAATCTGACATACTGGGATTTTTCACGATTTTTTACAGTGAAGCACAAAAATCTGTTTCGGGACAACAACTTCCCCAGATCTTACTTCTCTCTCATTAGAGGATATTCTTGGCACAAAAACCAAACAAAAAGGATAAGGAGAGGTTATTAAAGAGGCAATAACTTCCAAGACTCAACAAAATAAAAACTTACTGAAATAAAAAATTTGGGTTATCTCCCAATAGTGATTTTCTTTAACGCCTTTCATTTAGGCATAGAAAGCAAGAATCAAGTATTTTCATATGAAGAAGCATTAAGATCAATACCAAAACTGTCTTCATTAAGGCAAGGTATCTCATCCAAATAAGTTCTAGAGGATCCTCTCTCAATACTCTTGGGTTCACTATTTTCATCAAATGGGTTTTCAAGAACAATCCAATCAAAATTCTTTTCCAAAGCTTCTTGTATTCCTACAAGTTTAAAAGGTATTGGTGTTTTAATTTCCTCCCCATTTTTGGGTTTGGTTTTGTGCAAATTTTCTAGTGTACCAATAACATCTACACATGAGCCTAGCATATTAAAATGATCAAATACCTTTCTAGCTTCTATAGCTGTTGGGCCACGTAGAGATAAAACAAAACTTTTTCCCTCTAACGTGGTGATCCCAAGATCTAGCTAAGGTAGAAGGCCACGAGGTTTACCACTAGACGCGTAGTTGCGGATTACTGATGTAGCACGCCAGTTGATGCAGTGCAGTCCTTTGCGATTCGATCGTCCTGGTACTGAACGTACAGCACCTCTGCTGGTATCCACACGTACAAGGAGGAGCATCGGCGGCGAACTGCTAGGTTCGGTACGTCGGCAGGACTGATATGGAGTTAGGGTTTCCAACTCATGAAATGACCTAACCGATCAACGATTAACCCTTCCGGGTTACTGTGCTTCACTATATATAGGGAGTGAACGTGGGCTCCACTCACGTGGCCCATTCACTAAAGCCCATATAATATTAGTCCATGTGATTCCGACTCACTGACTAAGTCCAAATCCGGCTCAGGTCCAACCCAACCAGATTTCCGGTTCAGATCCAATCCGAACTTGCTCCCACTCTTATGTGTGTGACCCCGCAGGCTCATGGCTACTTTGACACGATTAGAGTCCGACTCTCAATCGATTAGTCGGTAGCATCTCCTAGCAGAACGTGCCGACTCCCAAGTACCAAAGAGTCATGACGACTTTCCTTTCCAATGCGACTTGCGTCTGAGTCCCTTTTGCCTCACGATATACCTTGTCAGACTATAGGTGAATATTTGTCATCCCTTAAATAGTCCGACTCTCTTCTCGATCCGAGATAAGTGACTCACTTGACTAACTCTTAGTCGATCGCCTCGGTTAACACTTAACCGAGTCGTGCATGGCCATGCTTTCCGAATCATATCATCCGAGAGGGCCTAGAGAATATCCCTCCAAGTGGAGGGGCAAAATCCCATCTTGCTTATTCACATCACGTAGCTTGATTCTCAGTCGACTCGAACTCTGCCTTTATAACTGCCCAGTTAAGGATCAACGTTTGACAGAACCTAAGTTGGTGATCTTCAACTCGGACTATGCAATAACCTCAGGTCTAAGGATTACATTGATTGAGATATACAAATGACAACTTGTTCGTTGTACCTCAATATGGGTCAATCCAACTCGCTAAACTCTTTAGCCGAATCTGTGTAAGTCGGAATGACATCTCCATTCCCATGACAATTGGAACCGAGTCATCAATCCGACTTTCACATTGGTCTAAGTTGTGTGTCCAGCACAACTTCAATGACCAAGGATATTTAGTACAAACAACATGAATGTATAGTTCCACAACCGAATCACATTTTCAATGATACACTTTAGATGTTTATACAAGGACAACTTAATATCTTTATAAATACAATGGGAAATATCATCATACATGATTTCCTCTAGGGCATATTCCCAACAGTCTCCCACTTGCACTATAGTCAATCTTCCGACATCACATGTATAAGCATCTAATGCCCATGGCTCTCAGGTGCGCCTCATGCTTCGGTTGTGGTAATGTCTTTTTCAACGGATCCGCAATATTTGCATCCGTGTGTACCTTGCATAACTTGATATCACCCTGATCCACGAACTGGCGAATCAGGTGGTACCGCATGAGTATGTGCTTGTTCTTCTGGTGTTGTCTAGGTTCCTTGGCTTGTGCAATAGCACCATTGTTGTCACAATACACGTCTAACAGATTGGACGAGCCCTGAACCACACCAAGATCCATGAGGAAATTCCTCATCCAAACAACTTCCTTTGCTGCCTCCGAGGCGGCAATATACTCATCCTGTGTTGTAGATGCAGACACAGTCTCTTGCTTGGAACTCTTCCAGCTCACAGCACCTCCATTTATAATAAACACCTATCCGGATTGCGAACGATAATCATCAGAGTCGGTAAGATAACTCGCATCCGTGTAACCCTTTACACTGAGTCCATCTTCGCCACCATAAACCAAAAGCATACCCTTAGTCCTTCTCAAGTACTTTAGGATATTTTTAGCCGCTATCCAGTGGATTTCTCCAGGATCATCCAGGTATCTACTCACAACACTTAGAGCATACGAAACATCTGGCCTAGTACAAATCATGGCATACATGATGGAATCGATTGCAGGAGCATATGGAATTGCACTCATCCGACTTCGCTCATTAGTTGTCGACGGACACTAAGTCTTGCTAAGTTTTACACCATGGGACATCGGTAAGAACCCTTTCTTAGACGATTCCATGTTGAACTTCTTCAACACTTTGTCCAAATAAGTACTCTGACTCAATCCAATGAGCCGTCTTGATCTATCTCTATAGATCCGAATTCCGAGAATATACGTTGCCTCACCCAAGTCTTTTATTGAGAAACTCATTTCCAATGATTCCTTGGTTTCTTGCAACATCTAGACATCATTTCCAATCAATAATATGTCATCCAAATATAAGATTAGAAAGTTTACTTTGCACCCACTAAACTTCTTGTATAAACAAGAATCATGATCACTCTTGATGAAGCCAAACGATTTGACTACCTCATCAAAGCGAATATTCCAACTCCGAGATGCTTGCTTCAACCCATAAATGGATTTTTGAAGTTTGCACACTTTGTCAGCATTAGCCGAATCGACAAAACCCTCGGGCTGTATCATATACACGTCCTTGGTTAAATTTCTGTTAAGGAAAGCCGTTTTGACATCCATCTGCCATATTTCATAGTTGTAATAGGCTGCTATAGCTAACATGATCCGAACTGATTTAAGCATCGCTACGGGCGAGAAAGTCTCGTCGTAATCAACTCCTTGAACTTATCGGAACCCCTTCGCGAAAGACGTGCTTTATAGACGCAAAACGTTTCCATCCATATCAGTTTTCTTCTTAAAGACCCATTTGCACTCGATGGGTCTTGCGCCGTCTGGCAGATCAACCAAGTTCCAAACTTGATTTTCATCCATCGACTTTAACTCGGATCTCATGGCTCCAAGCCATGACTCAGAATCATATCCCACAATTGCTTCCGAATAATTTGTTGGCTCATCACTGTCTAACAGTAATACATCATGAACACTTCGTAATCTTGCTGATCTTCGTAGTATAGGCGCTACTGTTGGCTCAGCTACCACGACCGTCTCAGCCTCCAAGGTTTTTGCCGACTCTCTACTAGCCGGTTCTCCTCGAATTTCTTCCAGCTGCACTGTGCTCCCACTGACTCCCCAACTGAGAAACTCTTTCTCAAGGAAGACACCGTTCCGAGCGACAAACACTTTGCCCTCTTCTCGGTTGTAGAAGTAGTAACCCAAGGTTTCCCTCGGATACCCAACAAAAATACATTTATCCGACTTGGCCGTAAGCTTGTCTGACTGAAGTCGCTTGACAAATGCTTCACAACCCCAAATCTTAAGAAAAGACAAACTCAGCTTTTTACCTGTCCACATGTCATGCGGTGTCTTCTCTACCTACTTTGATGGTACTTTGTTTAGTGTGAACACTGTTGTTTCTAGACAATAACCACAAAATGATAAAGACAGATCTATCCGACTCATCATTGAGCGTACCATGTCCAACAAGGTCCGATTCCACCTTTCTGAAACACCGTTCCTTTGCGGCGTTCCTGGCGGAGTAAGTTGAGGAACTATTCCGCAAATTTTTAGATGGTCATCAAACTCATGGCTCATGTACTCACCTCCTCGGTCCGACTGAAGAAACTTTATTTTCTTGTCGAGTTGATTTTGTGCTTCATTCTGGAATTCTTTGAACTTTTCAAAGGCTTCTGACTTATGTTTCATCAAGTAGATATATTCATACCTACTCAAATCATCAGTGAAGGTAATTAAGTACTCATAACCACCCCTGGTTGTCGTGCTCATTGGTCCACATACATCACTATGTACTAGTCCCAACAAGTCAGACGCCCTTTCACAACTCTTTGCAAAAGGTGTTTTGGTCATTTTGCTTAGTAGGGAAGATTCGCATGTCTCGAATGACTCCAAGTCGAACGAAGTTAGGAGTCCATCATCATGGAGCTTCTTCATGTGTTTCCAACTTATATGACCAAGCCGACAGTGCCAAAAGTAATTCATATTCGGATCATTTGGTTTCAACCTTTTGACATTTATGTTATAAACCGACTCACCATCAAGATTCAAAATAAATAACCCATCCTGGACGGGTGCAAAGCCTTGAAACATATCATTCAAATATAAAGAACAACCATTATTCTTGATATTCGACTCATAGCCTTGCCTCATTAAACATGAAGCGGAAATAATGTTTTGACTGAGCACTGGAACATAATAACAATTATTCAGTTCCATAATGAATCCGGAAGGTAAATGAAGTTGCATCGTGCTGAATTCCAACACAGCAACTCTTGCTTTGTTGCCGACTCGAATATCAACCTCGCCTCTTGCTACACTCCTAGTTCTTACCAGTCCCTGCAACGAGTTGTAGATGTGAATAACTGATCCAGTATCATATACCCAAGAACTATTAGGTGCATCAGCAAGATAAATGTCTATAACATTGCAAACAAGTGTACCTGAGTCGGAAGTCATACCTCCACTCTTGTCTTTGTCGGCCAAATACTTGCTGCAGTTCCTCTTCCAGTGGCCATCCGCCCTGCAGTAGAAGCAAGTGGATCCGGCTGAAGGAGATGGCTTAGTCCCTGAGGAAGAGCTTGGGGCCGGGTCTTGAGCATACTTTCCTCCCGACTTAGCTTTCTTCTTAGTCCAAGAACTCTTCTTGACCTTAGCCTTATTCTGCACCATCAACACTTGACTGGCGCCCTTCTTGAGATTCGCCTCTGCCTGCTTGAGCATCCCATGCAATTCAGTGAGCTTCTTATCCATACCATGCATGTGGTAGTTCGAAATGAACTGCCCATATGCACTATGAAGAGAGTTCAGAATTACATATGTAGCGAACTCTTCGCTAATGAGGTAGCCAAGCCTCTCCAAAGACTGCACATAACCAACCATTTTGATCACATGCGGACTCAGTGGATCACCATCCTTAAGCTTGCAACTCAGCAAAGCTTGAGAGAATTGATACCTCTCAGTATTTGCCTGAGCCTGGAACATACTTTTGAGCTTTCGATCATATCGTAGGCCTCAACATTCTCTAACTGATTTTGCAAGTCCGGTTCCATGTGAGCAAGCATAAGACAGCTAATATCCGTGGACTCATCCTTAGCCCGACGGTAGGCATTGGTGGCAGCAACAGTCGCATTCTCATTCGGCTCATCTGGAAGTGGGTTGTGTAGGACATGGTCCTTCTTTTCTTGTTTGAGAACAATTCTTAGATTTCGATACCAGTTGGTAAAATTAGTGTCATTCAGTTTATCTTTCTCAAGAATGGTTCTCAACGCAAAACCGGATATCTGAGAGTGACTGCTACTTGGCGCCATGATCTGCAACAGAAATCTGTAAAACACTTAAGACATGTATTCATAAAAGATCAAGCATATTAAACACTTTAATATTTTATGCTCCCACTAGAACCAACACCCCTCCGATGGTTGCTTAGTGATTCAGGACCCTAAATAAACAAGTTGGATAGTGAGCTTTAGCATCACCGCTAGCCGTCAAGTGATCTAGGTAGACAACTCCTTGTCAATCGCATCTCATACGACTCCTGTTGGACGGGTGGCATCACATGCCCCGGCTCCCATCTGACTTTTCCCCGAGCCCCACAACTGTTGTGATAGACCCGTCTAGCTTACCGAGTGTTTCCGCAGTAAGATTCCAACTTGAATCCACCTAGTCGGAAAGAATTGGCAGCATCTCAATTTTATGAGCCCACTACCAAAAATGTCCGACTTGTGATGGTGCAAACACTGGCGGAAAAACCGACTAGGCCTTCTTTGAAGGATTAAATTTTACTGACTATCTAATAGAGGTAACAACAGAGACATAACAATAACACAAAATAAAGAAATTATAATGTGAAATGGTATGGCTCTCTTCATGGCGTTCTCCATCTCCACAAATCCTGTAATTCGACTTGTGCCAACTCTTGTCAGTTGCCGTCTTACTCCATGTCACTGACATGTACATCGCCTTGCATGCCATCCGGGTTCTCCAAACAACTACACTAGCTTAGTAAAGTAAATTATATGGAGAATCTGACACGCAGGTCGTTATACAATAAAATGACAGCATCTAGGCTCCAGCCGGCTGATAAAAAACGTGATTCGCAGATCACATATGGATTACACACATACATCACACGCACATGAACCATACCATTCACAACTTCCAGCAAAAACAAGATATGTATAGATACGATATCTATCGGCATTGTGAAACTCGCAACGACGTCTAACGCGCTACGACAGGGCGAAGCTGGCGGTCCCGCTAGCCGGATAGCGGACGGGGATCGAAGGGGCAGCGCCCCTTGATTTTTCCAAAAACATAGATCTTATCTACGAACCAGACATGGATTCTGACCATTATTCCGATTCGATCAAACTCTTTGATGTTCGATCACCGCTTCTGGATTTACGTGTCACAGTCTACCCCGATGGCGGAGACCGACCGGTAGGGGTATGCCATTCCATGATCTTAGCAGTATGATCACGGAAATCAGATCTACCATTCCCCAAGTATAGTTGATCCAATCAACCTCGTACAAAACCAATCTATCTTATAGATCGACCATCAAAACAGCACATAGATCTCATCTACAACCAACCGCATATCACATATGTGAGATCTCGAGCCTAAAACCAGAAGCTATCGCTTTGATACCACTGTTGGGCCACGTAGGGATAAAACAAAACTTTTTCCCTCTAACGTGGTGATCCCAAGATCTAACTAAGGTAGAAGGCCACGAGGTTTACCACTAGACACGCATTTTCGGATTAGTGATGTAGCACGCCAGTTGATGCAGTGCTGTCCTTTGCAATCCGATCGTCCTGGTGCTGAATGTACAACAACTCTGTTGGTATCCACACGTACAAGGAGGAGCACCGGCGACGAACTGCTAGGTTCGGTACGTCGGCAGGACTGCTGTGGATTTAGGGTTTCCAACTCATGGAATGACCTAACCGATCAACGATTAACCCTTCCGAGTTACTGTGCTCCACTATATATAGGGAGTGAACGTGGACTCCACTCACGTGGCCCATTCACTAAAGCAATATAATATATACCACTATATAGTACAAGAATTTTTGAATTTGAATTTACCACTCAATTCCACATCTTTCCCGCCAATACACCATGAGAGTAATCCCAGCCGTCAATTTACCTTTTAGAACTTCTTTCTACCATTCATCAGACCAAAACTCACTTGATCTAACGGCTATGATTGCTTGGATTCGCCACCCTCATACCCACACGGGTGTGCAGTCTGGAATCTTCAGGATAAGGTCCACCGGCTAGCAAAAAAGCTACACATGTATGTCATTGGGTGGTCATGTTGGGGGGCCCACCCATGTGCATGCGTCCACTCAAAATATGGTATGGACTCTCGAATAAACTATTGCTACCGTGTTACTAGCATTTTACCAAGTCAAACGGTTAGCCTACACACTAAATCATCCATTCATCTAATCGGCTGTTGTATAATCAAGGTGTTCAAGTCAACTAGAAAACTCCCGTTAGAAAGTGTGATAGAATAAGAGATGAATGTATACGCCATTAGGTAGTATACTCACTCCATGCATATATGAACACAACATATTGGACATTTGTATACTCAGCATGAAACTAATTTCAATAGTTATTTTTAGCATGAACAATTTAGTAAACAATGTGAAACTATTTTTGAGGTAAAAAACGTAAAATTGTGACAATATGAAACCATGGTTCTTTTATGGAATATACTTATTAATAGTAGTATTTTGTATGAAAACATTCCAATTCTAACAGGTTAATTTTCATACTCCTAAGGCAAGAGATCGATCGTGTTTTTCCACATGAATATATGCAGTATATTTATCAAATCATTAATTCCACCCAACCATTGCTAATTTAAGTACTCTCTCCGTCTCAAAATAAATGACTTGGTTTGTCTAAATTTGCATGTATATAGACGCATTTTAGTATAGATACATACGAATCTAAACAAACTTAAGTCACTTATTTTGAGACAAAGAGAGTAACATATTCATTGTATGACATTCTCATTATAGGTTAGACTGGCACTACGGATCAGACATTAGGTCATTGTATAATGTTATTTCGGTGGAAACCATTTCTTCTGTTATAATTCTTGCCCGATGGAGACATTGTGTCATCCTATGATGTCCGGGTGGTGAAAATATTTTTTGTGCCATGCAATATTCCATAAGATGGTAAAATAGATTAGTACTCCCTCCATAATCTATATTTGTCGCTGAACGGCAAACGGAGACTCAAATCAGTGTTCATGGATATCATATGCTTACTTTCTTTATGGACGGCAAATGTGTAGTGAATGGTGCAAAAACAAAATCGCATAGGTCAACAGTAATGCGTTGCTACTTCTAAATACCTAAGAAATAAAGTATTTGCAAATTGATCAAGTTTTTTACCCAAGTTCTGACTTATGCAGGGTATTATTACTATATATTGATATGGTAAAATATTGACGTGCAAAGCACGTATAGTTTACTAGTAATATTAGTCCATGTGATTCCGACTCACTGACTCAGTCCAAATCCGGCTCGGATCCAACCTAACCAGATTTCTGGTTCAGATCAATCCGAACTTGCTCCTGCTCTTAAGTGTGTGACCCCGCAGGCTCATGGCTACTTGTACATGATTAGAGTCCGACTCTTAATCTATCAGTCGGTAGCGGCTTCTAGCAGAACGTGCCAACTCCCAAGTATCAAAGAGTCATGATGACTTTCCTTTCCAATGCAACTTGCGTGTCCCTTTTGTCTCACGATATATCTTGTCAGACTATAGGCGAATATTTTTCATCCTTTAAATAGTCCGACTCTCTTCTCGATCTGAGATAAGTGATTCACCCGACTAACTCTTAGTCGATCGCCTCGGTTAACACTTAACCGAGTCGTGCATGGCCATGCTTTCCGAATCATATCATCCGAGAGGGCCCAGAGAATATCTCTCCAAGTGGAGGGGCAAAATCCCATCTTGGTTATTCACATCACGCAGCTTGATTCTCAGTCGACCTGAACTCTGCCTTTATAACTACCCAGTTACAGATCAGCTTTTGACAGAACCTAAGTCGATGATCCTCAACTCGGACTATGCAATAACCTCAGGTCTAAGGATTACATTGATTGAGATATACAAATGACAACTTGTTCGTTGTACCTTAATATGGGTCAATCCGACTCGCTAAACTCTTTAGCCGAATCTGTGTAAGTCGGAATGGCATCTCCATGCCCATGACAAGTGGAACCGAGTTATCAAGCCGACTTTCACATTGGTCTAAGTTGTGTGTCCAGCGCACCTTCAATGACCAAGGATATTTAGTATAAACAACATGAATGTATAGTTCCACAACCGAATCACATATTCAATGATACACTTCAGATGCTTATACAAGGACAACTTAATATCTTTATGAATACAATGGTAAATATCATCATACATGATTGCCTCTAGGGCATATTCCCAACAATAGAAACATCATTAAATTCCTTAGGCAAAGTTTCCAGGATAAAGTCTCTCTTTTCAGTATCCTCAATATCAGTAAGTTTAAGAAACATTACCTGCATTATGGGGTTAAGATTAACAAACCTAGCCTCCAACATGTGAACTAAAGAAGCTTCAGCAATTTCATAATTTGGAGCAAGTTTTGCTAAGGATCTATCCTAAATATCCTCATGCTTACTAACATGATTAAAGAAGTCTTCAATATTATCTTTCCCAATTATAGAGCCACTACCTATTGAAAGGTCTTTCAGGGTGAACTTAGGGGTCAACATAATGAGCTAAGAACAAGGTAACAACTAAAGAAAGAACTAATTTTTTTGTGTTTTTGATAAAAAGAAGTAAACAAGTACAACTAATTTTTTTGTGTGTTTTGATAAAAAGAAGCAAACAAAACAAAACAAAATAAACTAAGCAAAACAAAAACAAAGTAAAGAGATTGGTTGTGAGAGACTCCACTTGCAGAAGCTACTTCTTTCTCCCCGGCAACGGTGCCAGAAAATTGCGCTTGACGGAGATGAAAGACTAAAGGCCCTCTAGTTCCTGGGAACGGCGCCAGAAAATTGCTTGATGACGCAAATGATGTAGAGCTCGTTGGGGAACCCCAAGTGGAAGGTATGATGAGCATAGCAGCAAGTTTCCCTCATTTATGAAACCAAGGTTATCGAACTAGTAGGAGAAAAATCCAACTCCCAAGGTGTTGCTAGCAACTTGGAACCTGCACAACACAACCACAATACTTTGCCCCAACTTGCAGTGAGTTTATCAATCTCACCGGTTTGCTGAAAACAAAGAATTAAACGTATAATATGGAAGAAAGTAATTGCTTTGTAGGAATTGCAGAAAGTAAACAGTAGGAAGTAGATTGAATATCAGTGGGAAGGAATGGACCGAGGTCCACAGTTCACTAGAGGTGTTTCTCCATAAGATAAATATCATGTTGGATGAACAAATTACAGTTGGGCAATTGACATGATAGAGAAAACATAACAATGCATATACATGTCATGATGATCGCTATGAGATTTGTTTGTGCATTACAACATAATACATAGACCGTAATCCAACTGCAACTATGAATAATAATCCATCTTCAGGTTATCATTCGAACCCCCTCCAGTATTAAGTTGCAAGCAACAGATAATTGCATTAAGAAAAGTGTGTAAAGTAAACAATATAATTGCCCCATGGACAAAGGATTGTTGTTTTCTCCCTAGTAGGAACAGCACATCTACAACCTTAGAAGTTTCTGTCACTCTCCCAGATTACGAGAGGAATGAACCTAATATCGATCATAAATACTCGCTCTTGGAGTTACAAGCATCTACTTGGCCAAAGCATCTACTAGCAATGAAGAGCATGCAAGATCACAAACAACATAGACATGATAGAATAAAAATTAATCTTGACGTAGTACTCAATATCCATCGGATCCCAACAAACACAACATATAAGATTACAAATAGATGATTCTTATCATGAACGAAGCTCACAAGATCTAAACATGATAGCCCAAAGAAGGAGAAACTACCATCTAGCTACTTCTATGGACCCATAGTCCAAGGATGAACTACTCGCGTATCACACTGGAGGTTGCCATGGTGATGAAAAAGGCCTCTAGGGTGATCTCCCCTCTCCGGAAGGGTGCCGGGAAGAGCTTCGGATCCCTCTTGATATCGGGATGATGATGCCAGCGGCTACGAACTTTTTCGTGGATTTCTAATTGGGTCCTTAGGGTTTCTGCCTCGAGGAGCTTCTATAGGCGAAGGGGAAAGGTCAGTGGCCGCCCGAGGGGCCCACACCATGCCTAGGCACGACCAGGGGTGGGACCGCGCCTAGGGATGGTGCGGACACCTCGTCGATCTCCTCCGCCTCCGCTTTGGAATCCGTCTTGTGTCGAGAAAAATAGAAAGTTCTGCTTTTGTTTCGTCCAATTCCGAGAATATTTCTTTACTAGCTTTTCTGAAACAAAAAATAACAAAAAACACGCAACTGGCACTGTGGCGTCTTTTTAATAGGTTAGTTCGAGAAAATATATAAAAATGCCTCAAAGTGTAGATACAACATAAGATAGTTGATACAAAACAAGCATGGAGCATCAAAAATTATAGATACGTTTACGACGTATCAGCCGCCACCTTCCTGGCCCTCAACTGCGGACCCCTCACCACCATCGATCGCTCCCCACCGCCGTAGACCTCCTCCGACCCTTCCGTTGCGTCGTTGTAGGCTCTCTTTTGAGGCCGCGCATTGACTTTCTTGTGTACCTGCCGATGTAGGATGTGCTCCTGTACAAGGGTCTAAGGACATTCGTTTTGATTTGTGTCAACATCGGGTACAAGTTCCACCCCAGAGCCAGAGGGTGCCAAGTTGAGCGTTGCCCGGTCTGGCCCTTCGAAGCATCTTTCGCGGCAAACCCTATCGAGATGTCGTCAGAATCTTCCATGGACAAATCGATGTTGGGTTTCGCCAAGAATGTATTTCCCTGCCACCACAAGATCTTTCGGAGTCATGGTCACCCGAAGGCCACCGACACAAGTTCCACATCACAGAACTACAAGATTTCCCACATGGATAACCGAAGACCCGATCACGGAAACCGAAGACCAAGACCGCACCCTGTCGAACCTCGGAACCCCAATATCTTCGGACCCTATGTGTGACCCCTTTTTTCGAGACCCTATTTTAATGAATACAATATACTTATTGCATATAATTATTCATGCTCGCATACATATTTATGGGTTGGGGGTTCTTTGTCGATTCACCTCATAATTAAATATGAAGATCATATGCAGGCTTTTCTAGTCTTATATTGGCTTCATTTAAATTTATGTAGCGAACCGATGCCATATTTTGCCTTGTTAAGATAACATTTAAATTGCGGGGTATCTAAACAACATGAACTTATTTATTAATTGTCGGGACCCCGGTTTTGCTTAATATTGCCTAATTGCATTGCACCTTGGCCATGTCATACATCATACATGCATCATGCCCGATTTTCTACCATAGTATTAAATAGTGCATCCAGTGATTCTTCTAGTGATTTTCTTCTTCACGAATTAGTTCGATGAGTTGATGCGAGTGCCGACCGATCTTTGGATGAATCTTCGGCAGTGTTTTTCAGGCGAGCATTCTCCCCCTTTTCTACCTATTTTATATTTATAGTCTTTACTTCCTCCTATTGATCTATTGGTACCTATGTTGTGATGCTTTAGTCTTTTCGTACCCATTATATCCCTTGTAGCCTATATTGCCTTGGACACCTCCTATTACCTGTTGATTGATAGACAGTTGGCCTTGCGAGTCCTAGTTGCTTGCTCAGGTGCTGCTTCGCGGCGTCAATGTCCCACTAATGTTGGGTGTTGGCATATTCTTAATGGTGGAGATGATCATGAATTTAATTATAGTTTAATAACTAATATTAAAAGTAGATATAAATAATACAAAGGCACAGAGAGGTAATAGTTGAGATATGGTTATTATCCTGCCCCCTGTGTCCACCTAGGATCCGAGTTCTTGACACTTGTTTCAAGACTGAGCGCGTGAATCACATGTGGGGTGTATGAGCACCCCTATTGGCTTAGTACCTAATTCCAAAGTATAGTTCTAGGGGCCACAAACTAGTCCTGGCTTTCTACGTTACTACTGTATTTGTTTCATGTATGCCATGTATGGGATATTACTATTTGTTGATCGATGAGCGTCTATTACTGTTGTGTAGGTACGGCACTCTGTCACGGGAATATATTGTCTATGACCTCTGCTCGCGCGACAAGTCCATGTAACCTAAGGGTCAATACGAGGAGGATGAGCTATACCTCGTACGGATAGCTTTTTTGGATGGCCCCCATGTACTTTCTTTGGGTCTAGGAAAGTGACATGTCTTAGACCCCGATGACATAACGATGGGTGTACGTTAACTGATCTGGCAAAAATGATCGAAGTGTGTGTGGAAACTTTGGTACACAGGGTTAAATTTTTTAGAAAAGTCGTGTCTGCGGTCATGGACTGCTTGGAGCATAGTATCTCGATCATAGATAACTATAACTAAAGTTTATTATTATTATTTGACTTGTATCTAATATGACAAGTTGGATAATTTCCACGGAAAGAATGAATAAAAATGCCAACCATGTGAGTTTCCTCGGCTTGACTTTCTTGTTTGGGATCGAGGGAGAAATACCAGAATGGGTATGTTTGGTGTTAGTATCAGGTTGGTTCCAAATAGGTCTTTCTCATCTCTCTCTGATAGCCGGCAGTTGTATCAAGTCTCTATAGGATGTTTAGCGCATGCGTCGCTGCCGATTCAGTCCACCATACCTACGTAGGCGAGAGCCGTCAAATTCTAAGTCTCACCATGTATTGGCATTAGTACTGACCACTCTCTCTTTACTTTTCCTTTGTCGGCACCCCTTCTATTTGAGCAGGTTTTGAGATCGACGTCGTTAGTAGAGTTACCCTTCTGGCTTGGTCTGGGCAGGGTTATGGATGTCATTGGTTATTCTTCAGGGCTCTTAGCCCAATTTGCCTCTTATCTGTACTCGGATGTATATCATTTTCATGGTGATTTGGATCTTTGTACTGTATATCTGTATTCTTAACTCATGGAGTCGTGTTGTATATATATATATATATATTATGTGGGTTCCATCGTGGACTAATGTGTAATGGTATTACTTCGTTTTCCACCCGCACGAAAGTTCCTGGTGAAAACCTTTGAATCGTTTCTATGCGGGTTTGGTGGGAATAGATAAAACTTGCATAGGGCCGATCTGAGGGTATTAGACTGCGCCAGATTGCAAAACCCGTGCAGCCCGCAATGCCGCATCACATGCCCTCCACCACGCCCGCAGGCGCCGCACCATCATGCCGCCCCATCGCACCCTTTAGGCCACCCCGTCGTGCCGCTGCCTCGAATCCAAGCCGCAATGCCGCCCTCCAAACCAGTGCGCTTGGACGGGAGGGGCACTAGTACCCGCCGCACACTTCATCGACGCCGCCTGGCTTCGCCTGCGGGCGCCTTGAGGGTCGATGAGAGGGGAGGAGCAGAGGCGAGGGGTGGGGGGGCAGCGGCGGGCACTAGGGTTTGCTCCTCGGTCGCCTGGAGGAGGAGACGCGAGGAGCGTGTCTTCAACCATTGAGGAACGAGTAGTAGCGGACACTTTTTGATTCTTGCAAACAAACAACATTAGGAACATATCAAATTACTTGGAACTGAGCCCCATACGTGATTCGTCCATGCGGTGGGGTGGGGGTTGGGGGCGATGCCGCGTTCCTGGGGCGCTCGTTTCGCCCAGTCGCGCCCCTAAAAAATTAAAATTATGAATACGGCAAAACTTTGCTTAAACAAGAAGGAAATATGGAGAATTTTATAGATAGCGGAGAGTTTTATTATAGTGATCAACCAAATACGATAAAAATAAATATAGAAAACCAAAACTACATGCCCAGCCAGCGGTAGAATGTTGTGTAGTGGTTGTTGTCGTCGTCGCTGCTCGGCGGCACCTTCTTGGACGGGCCGCCATGGCTTCCGGCCCGCCATTCCATTTTCTGTGTTTTGCCACCGATTTCCCTACGTGGGCTACCGGTTGGCACACGTGACCAGATTTGCGGCATGTTTGGTTGCTCGTGGATTTTTTGGTATTTCAGGAGATCTTTTCCGTAGAGCTAGACTGAGTGGAAACGTGACTTGGACCAACTTATGCCCCTTATTGGGTTGCTTGCACTAACACTATTAGGGAATCCGCAGAAACATGACCTTATTGCTTGGTGGTCTGCTTTTATTCTTCGGATGCAAAACTTGATTGTTTGGTTCTCGTATGCCAAGGATGATTTCTCACCTCTAATCACCTCTAACCCCAGTAATAACTGCTCGTTTTTTGGTTCTTGTTCCTTCGCTGCCGGTCCTCGCCCGCTCTGCCTGCGCCTTCTCCGGCATGCTCGCCGAGCTCGAGCACGCGCTCACCATCGACTCCCCTACCTCCTTGACCCCGGATCCTGCCGCCACCCGGTCCTCGCTGACAACAACTTCACTGATCCCTTCCCCGTCCTCGTGGATCTTGGCGAGGTCCCCGTCCCCGCAAGTGTCGACCTCGATGGAGGTAGTTGAGGTGAAGGTCGGCGACCTCGACAGTGGTGTCGCACAGGTGCAAGAAGCAATCATCATAGCACTCAGCTGCAAAGGCTCGAAGAACGCGCTGCTGGGTGGTGCTGGAGCCAAGGAGGTGCTTGGGTCTCATGTCGCGGAACTCCGTCATGCTCAGGTCGTCCACCCTCGACAGGCTTATCCTCGGCCGTGCCACGGCCATCGTGGCGGTTTCTTTCGATGGAGAGGAGGGGGTGACGACCACAAGGAGGTTGGGGAAGGAGGGAGGTGCCGGTCCACGTGGTGGCTCCCGTCCTTGCCGTCGGTGGAGGAGCCGGCGAAGGGCAGAGGCGGGTGCCGTCACGGACACGCTCAGTGGATATTTGGAGGGAAGCAGAGAAATTGGAGGCCGCCTCAACCTCCACCCACCGGTAAGTCTGCCTAATTCCGCCGCCACCCATCCGCCATCCGCACTGCCCTCGACACGGGATGAGGCATCGCCGGCTGGGGCGGCGACCTGCTGGCCCGGGGCATCCACGGGGCCTAGGAGCCAAAAAAATTTACACTACTAGAGAAAAGGCTATAGGAGACATGCTTATGCGAGGCACATTTAGCATATGCGCCTCCTATAAAAATAGGCGAGGCGCACTTTACGATATGCGCCTCTAGTATAAAAATAGGCGAGGCGCATATGATAAGAATGCGCCTCCTATAATCCCTGTACGGACAGAATCTAGCAGCCCCATATTATGCGAGGTGCATTCTAGTCATATGCGCCTCCTATATATCAGATAGGCGAGGCGCATATGGACAGAATGCGCCTCGCATATTTTGTGTGGGCCCGCGTGTTGGTAGGTGCACGAATATGCGAGGCGCATATGGCTATATGCGCCTCCTATATTTGATAATATGCGAGGCGCATATGACCAGAATGCGCCTCGCATATTCTGTGTGGACCCGCGTGTTGGTAGGTGCACGAATATGCGAGGCGCATATGGCTATATGCGCCTCCTATATTTGACAATATGCGAGGCGCATATGGCCATATGCGCCTCAAGTAACTCATGCGGGCCCGGGCGCTGGTAGGTGGCCGCATATGCGAGGCGCATATTGCTATATGCGCCTCCTATAGTTTGAATTATAGGAGGCGCATATTGTGCAATATGCGCCTCGCATAAGCTGGCACCACTTTTTTCCAGCTTTTTGCACATGGAGGCAACTACCACCCCACTCACTTGTGTCACTTCTTCCTCCTCCACCAAAACAAATTTGGTCGCCCCCCTCCTCCTCCCCACCTCATTTCCCCCATTGATTCACCTTCGAAGCTTGCTCAACATCCATTGGTTGACACCCATATGTAAGTGAAGTCTCTTGCTCCTCTAGATCTACAACATGTCCATTTACTTCTCCTCCAGCTCTCTTGCGAAAGTCGTTGTTGGAGGAAGCGTGAAGGCGTTGCTTGCATGTATGCGCGTTGTCGGAGACACCGACTATATGATTGTGTTGTGGTGCTACTTTTTGTGCAGGGATTTCATTTGAGATGCCAATGTTTCGCCGGAATGTCGATTTATTTCTTTTCCGGCAAATTTCTGGCACTCGCGGATGTCCTCTTTTTAGGGTAGGTCATGCCGAATTTTTCCGGCGATCCACGTCCATATATGCTCTAATTATTCTCTTGCTCTTTGTACCACGCAGGCGGCCATGGTCCGACCACTGATCAACAAATCCCGCGTGGATAGGTGGATGACATGCGCGAGGGCCGACATGGAACGTGCAAACAAGACAGAGATAAGATGTCCATGTCGGGACTGCAAGCTGATGTATCTGATAAGGCATGATTCCGGAATGCTGGAGTCGCACCTGCTTCGACGTAGTTTCATGGATGGCTACACTCGATGGATACGTCATGATCACGAAGATCAAGATGCCAGTGATGATCACGAAGATCAAGACGCCAGTCACGATCACGAAGATCAGGGTGGTGGCACTGGACATGGACACGAAGATGATCAAGGTGGCGTCGGGCATGGACACGAAGATGATCAAGGTGGTGCCGACCATGATTCGAGCTGGTTGCGAGACCCTCATGTCCAAGATCTGCTTCTCAAGGAGACGAGTAACGCCAGAGCCGCCGGTAGAGAGAAGGCTAAACTGGAGCAAATGGAGAAAGACGCGGTCACTCCATTGTTTGACGGATGCAACGATGGGGATACCCGCCTAAATGTAACGCTTAGGGCTCTGGAGATGAAGGCGAAACACAAAATGACCGACGAATGTTTTGACGACAACATTGTATTCTGGCACGATATTCTTCCCAAGAAGGGGAACACATGTCCGACTAGTATCGCTGAGGCGAAGAAAGTCGTGTGCCCTCTCAATCTACCGCACGTGAAATACCACGTCTGCATAAATGATTGCATCATCTACCGGGGAGAGGACGTGGAGAAGACCACGTGTCCGGTGTGCAAGACCTCTCGATACAAGAGAGGGACCAAGAAAGCTCCTAGGAAGGTGGTGTGGTACTTTCCTCTAACTCCTCGTTTGCAGCGGTATTTCGCAGACCCTAAGGAAGCACAGCTCATGCGCTGGCACGCGGAAAGAAAGAGGCCGGAAGACGATGATCCGGAGAAGGAGGAAATGTTGAGGCACCCTTCGGATGCTTGCCAGTGGAAGGCGTTGGACCTACAATATTACCAACATTTTGGGAAAGAGTCATGGAACCTCAGGCTGGGCGTGAGCACTGACGGACTCAATCCGTTTGGAAGCCAGAGCAGCACACACAGCACCTGGCCCGTGTTTGTATGGATCTACAACCTCCCTCCCTGGTTGTGCATGAAGAAGAAGTACGTAACCATGAGTATGCTCGTTCAAGGGCCAAAACAACCTGGTACAGACATCAATCTGTATCTCACGTTGTTGAAAGAGGAGTTGGCCACGTTATGGGAAGAAGGAGCCCGTACATGGGACGCCTCGAGACAAGAGTACTTTGACATGAGAGCGGCGGTGATCACGACGGTGCAAGACTATCCTGGTTACGGATACTTCTCGGGGCAAGTGGTCCAAGGATTCTATGGGTGCGTTAGGTGAAGGGATAATACAACATTCCGCCAGCTACAGAAAGATCCCGGGTCCAGGAAAACCGTGTTCCTTGGGCCTCGGAGGTGGCTTCCCAAGAATCACGCCTGGAGAAAGCTAGGACATCTGTTCGATGGGACGATCGAGCTCCGAGGAATCCCACACCAGAAGAGTGGCGCGGAAATCTACAAGCTGTTGAATAACTGGAAGGAGTGCCCTGCGCCAGGAAAGACCCAGAAGAAGCCAGAGCCGTTGCTGAAGGTATGGAAGGCGAGGTCTGTTTTCTGGGACTTGCCATACTGGAAGATCCTCCGCGTGCCTCATAGCCTTGATCTCATGCATATCACGAAGAACGTGGGCGGGAGTCTGCTTGCCACCCTCCTTAACACCGGCAAGACCAAAGATGGGCCGAAGGCAAGGAACGACTTGAAGCATATGGGCATCAGGGATGAACTTCAACCACCACCTAGCGATGATGAGGAGGAGGACGAGGTGGAGGAGACAGAAACACAGAATAGCCGTTGTCGCAAGGGGAAAAAGGTTAAGAAGGGAGAGGTCAAGCTCAAGGCCTCATGCTTCACTCTGAGTAAGAAGGAGGCCATATAGTTTATGAAGTGCCTCCTCGGAGTCAAATTTCCGAACGGCTACGCGGGGAAGATAAGCAGATGGCTAGACGAGGCGAAGCAGCGCTTCAGCGGGATGAAGTCTCACGACGTCGCCGTGCTAATGACGCAGGTACTCCCGGTCGCGATCCGAGGTATAATGGACAAGCACATCCGTGAAACACTGTTTGGCCTCTGCAACTTTTTTGACGTCATCTGTCGGAAGTCGATAGGCATTAAGCAACTCACGAGGCTACAGGACGAGATCGTGGTGATAATGTGTGAGCTCGAGATCTATTTCCCCCCCCCCCCGCTTTCTTCGACATCATGCTTCATCTGCTTCTCCATGTCGTGGAGGATATCGTCCAGCTCGGTCATGCGTTTCTGCGAAGCATGATGCCGTTTGAAAGGCTCAACGGACACATCAAGGGATACGTTAAGAACAAGTCTCATCCAGATGGAAGCATAGCAAACGGCTTCCTGGCCGAAGAGTGCATCTCTTTCTGCTCGAACTTTCTACAAACCGAGACCCCTCTTGGTATGCCATTCAACAAGCACCTCGGGAGGCTCGCTGGATGGGGTCACCGCGAGGGTCGACGTGCAAAGCATGTCGACATGGAGGGCCGAACCAAGGACTTTGAAAGAGCAAACCTGGTCGCGCTGCAACACCTGTAGGTGGTTGATCCATACATACATGAGCACAAAGAGTTTATCAAGAAGAATTACGCTGATCAGGGGCGCCAGGTCCCGAGGGAGGAAGATGTTATCAAGGAGCACAACTCCGGTTTCACGCGGTGGTTTAGGGAGAAGGTCATAGCTAATCCACCGCAGGGCGAGTACTCGGAGGAAGATAAACTCATATTCTCATTGTCACAGGGCGCCTCGCACAACCTCATGACCTATCAGGCTTACGATATCAACGGATACACGTTCTACACAGAGGAAAAAGACAATAACTGCGATTACCAGAACTCAGGGGTAACAGGGATATTCTACACCAGCGACATCCCGGAAAGATACTACGGAAGGATCGAGGAGATTTGGGAGCTCGACTATGTTACGGAGAAGGTGCTGATGTTCCGTGTCAGGTGGGCCAAGAGCGTCGAGAAAGAAGACCGGTATTTCACCACAATGGTTATACCGTCAAAGACCACCAGCGCGAATGCACCCGCAAGAAATGAGCCTTGGGTTTTGGCTAGCAAAGTCGACCAATGCTGGTACATCAAAGACCCGTCAAAGCCTAGCCGGGTTGTCGTCAGGAGAGGCAAAAGGAACATTATCGGAATGGACGGAGTTGCCAACGAGCAAGACTTTGACCAGAACAGCGACCCGAAGATAGAAGACGGGTATGGCAACCAAACACCGTACACCACAACCCTACCTAAGAAAGGACTTCCGTTCAAGAGAAGTAGTGAAGACGTCCCGGACCTAACCTATGCAACCGCGACAAAGAAGGGCAAGAAGACGACCATTGTCAAGAAACGCTAGCGCGCTCCGACCATTGTCAAGAACCGTCGTGTGTGTGGCCTACTATTATGTATCAAAACATTCTTAATTTTCATTATGTGTGTGTTATAATAATATTGCATTGAGAATATTATGTATCGACAAGACACATTCATTGATAATACTCACTTTTGTTGTTTTAGCAATATTTGAATATTTAAAATATTTGTAGTATATTTTATAGTTCATATTTGTATGCTTTTACATGAAAATTGGCCTTTAAAAAAATTCCAAAAAATTGGCCCCCTTAGGATTCGAACTTGGGTGGCCAGCAATGAAGGACAAGGCATGTTACCACTAGGCTGCTGTGTGATAGTTGATAGAAACATGCGCACTGCCCTATTTGTCTAGGAGTGCATATTATGCGAGGCGCATTTAGCCCAGATGCGCCTCGCATAATATTATACGAGGCGCACTTTGCGATATGCGCCTCGCATAACCGGCACCCATCGAACTTTTTTTTTATACGCACGCAGACCACTCTCCTCGCCGCCGCCCCTTCCCCCATCTCACCTCACCTCACCCCCCAGCGTCTCTCTCCCCAGCTCGCCTCCTCGACTTCGCCTCGCCGCCCCAGCACCCCGACCCACCGACCCCCGCAGCTCAAGGTGAGCGTGCCGTCTCCCCGTCTCTCCGCGCCCTTCCATTTCGCTGGGGGAATCAGTGGTCCGTCGGTACTACCTCCGATCTGACACGGCGTGCTGCGATTTCTCCAGGGACGTCGGCGGCCGGCGCCGATCTGGAGCACCCCGCGGGCGTTTCTCAGGTCGCGGATCCGAGCGGCGCGACGGTGCAAGTCCCCGAGCCTACGGAGTCCCCGAAGAAGAGGAAGCCCAAGGGCGGCGTCAACCTCCGCAAGAGCCTGGCCTGGGACAACGCCTTCTTCAGCGGCGAAGGTTGTGCACCGCCTGCCCCCCTTCGCACACTGTCCGAATCTCTTTGTTTTCTGATTGCTGCCTGTTCCGATAGACTGACATAGACGCATGCATCCTGATGTTGGATGTCTACCAGCTCCTAACATTTCCCTCCCCGTTCTGAAACTGCTGCTTCTTACAGCAAACCTATGCATTCTTGCTTGTTACATTAAAACCGTGCATTTTGATGTGTGTAGGTAGCAGTTCATAACATTTCCCTTCCTGCTTGGTGATTGTCTCCTGTTATACTAGTAAGTAGGTCTTTTGCATCCTGATGTCGGTTGATAGCAGCTCATAGCATTTCCTCCTCTGAGCAGGTGTCCTGGATACTTAGAGAATTCTCCGTGTATTCATCATCCCATTCGAGTTGTCACACCCACCATCATTTGGCTGAAAAAAATAAAAACGAAAATTCAGAGTCCAAATAGAATGTCAGCTGTCTCTGTGTATGTATGGCATGTGTGTATGGCCTGGAGCAAACAGATGATACATGGTGCCTCTGTGTATGTATGGCCTGGAGCATGATATATATACATGGTGTTTGTGTATGTATGCTAGCAAAATGGCTGTGATGATGGCTGTGTTTTGATCCTTTTTGTGCAGGTTTTTCTTTTTGAGTTGCCAATGTTTCGCCGGAATGTTGATTCATTTCCGTTCCGGCGAATTTCTGGCACTCCTAGACATAGAAAATTAGCAAAGTTCATGCCAAAATTTTCTATGAATTTTTGTGCTTATTAGTTTCATTTATTTGTGTGTTTAGAAATGTCGGATCCGGGCCCTTCTAGCCAGAAGCCCTTTTGGGAGCAGCAGGCGGAGATGGAATCCCTAGAGGCCCCGGAATTTGTTCCGCGGGACGACGAGATGGAGGAGGACGAGGATACCTCGTCGGGCAATGAGGAGATGGGCGACGCCGATGGCGACGCCACTACCACTGATGGCGGCGGTGAAGCTACTACAGACGGTGGTAGCGCATCGAAGAAGTCTCGGAAGGATCGGACCCCGATCGTGGTCGACCTCAAAAGGTCCATCATCACAAGCGTGAGCCCTAAAGGTGCGCCTTTGGAGCCAGAATAATTTGTTGGGGGTTACTCTAACCAGCTCGCGGCAATCCTCCGGAACACCGTCACGATCAACATGGAGAACCTAAAGGCCGAAGAACAAGGGTTTCCTCATCCAGCTTTTCCGGAAGCTGCACGCAAGATACGCGTTCCCGGGTGATGAGGAAAACAAGTATAATAATGACAATCTCAAAGGGAATCCGGTGAACAAGTATGCCCTCGGGAGGATGACCAAGGCCTTGTCAAATTGGAAGGCTCGGGTGAAGAATCTGATTTTCGAGGAGAAGCTAAGTTATCCAGAGCTCGTCAAGAAGGAGCCTCTGGTCAAGGAAGAAGACTACAATGTTTTCAAGGCCAGATGTAACTCCGCCTTGGGCAAGGCCAGGATTGAGAAGGGCAAGAATATGAGATCCCGAAACATTGGTACCCACCATCTCGGCTCCGGCGGTTATAGAGCCGCGAGGCCCAAATGGGATAAGGAGGACGCCGACGCTCGTGCAAAGGGGTTGACACGTCCCTTTGACGACATAAAGGAGGAGCAGGCAAAGAACTTCGTCAGGGCCCGGTTTGCCCCGCCGAAGAAAGGGGGTTCTGATTATTCTTCGGAGCCCGCCGGCCCCTTTGCTCCGAGGGTGACGGACTTCATGCAAAAATATGTAAGTAGTTTGCATGCAAGTCGATTAATTGCATTCATGATTAATCAATGAAGTCCAGTTTTCTGATCAAATGCTTCGCGTTCCTTGTGCGCAGGACGAGGAGTGTAGGAGCTCCTCATCCCAGGGGTCAGCGCCACCGCCTGTCGCCAAGTGGGACACCACTTTTAATAGGGCGCTGAACCGGACCAAGAGTGTCGATCCCCTGGCGGCCCCGTCGGCTGGTCGTGTGGTCGGCTTTGGCGGCATATCATGGTCCGAGTACTATGGCACCCCGGACCGGAAGGGCAAGAAGGCCGAAAACGCCGAGGTAAAACTCCTAAGGGAACAGGTGGAAGCCTTTCCAAATATAGTCCAAGATGCCGTGAACAAGGCTGTGTCGGCTGCCGAGACAAAGTTCCAAGAACAAGTCCAGACACAAGTCCAGTCACAAGTCCATTCACAAGTGAACGAGAAGCTCAACACCATCCTTCCCGTCTACATGGAAAAGTACAACAAGTGGCAGAAGGGTGGTAAACGGGGGCCGCCACCGGTTCCCAACCTCAACAGCGCCCAATCGGACAATGTGGCGCGGCCGGAGGCGTTGGTGACTCCTCCAGCAGGGCCGGTGGTGGTGGAGACTCCTCTAGCTTCGGAGCTTAACTTGCCCACTGCGGCGAAGGCGCCGGCCCGCACCACCGTGCCATCAGGCAGCCACTCCGCCACTTGCATGGTCAAGCCTGTCGGCTTTGGTGCCTCGACATTGGCCGAGTTTGACGCCCTCAAGGTAACTAACTAATTAAAGCGAGAGTTGGGAGGCTCAACCACACCGATGAATTGATCTATGTTTTTCTAACGCTCGGCCTACATGTCGATCTTTCGCAGGGAGACACTCCTTGCACTCTAATGCATTGGGTGGGCGGCCAGTTGATGGATGTTGCCAAGGGTACTATTGTTCAACCAGAGAACCGCAAAATGCACAATGTCACAATGCCACCTGACATGATGAGGGTCAAATACAGTATGGTGCTTCCGGGCTACGAGCAAGTGGAACCTCCCTCTCAACCTCAAGGATGGGATGATGAGGACACGGCAGCGGTCCTCAATACCGGCTTCGGCTACTTGTACTTATGGCCGAAGAGCCAGATCCGTTTGGGGACAGAGGACCAGCTCAACATCACCCTAGAGGCAGCACAACCAGCACATGATGAAGACTTCGAGATGGGAGACTTGGACAACATGGCACAGAATCCCGATGATGATGAAGAAATTGACCCGAACTACGGTGACCAGTTTGTTAACACAAGGTTTTCTGATTTGTATGAGCCGGGACCATCAGGCACACATCAAGTTGCCGAGACCCAACCAGCACCAGCGAAACCCCCTTGCAAGGTGCGTCTCTTCCCAACTAGTCAGGAGACGCCGCCACCTGTCCCCTTCACCGAGCCTCCAAGGCCAGTAGTTCCTTTGATCATCCCCGGCACCCTCCATAAGACGGTCGGTCAGGTGAACGCAGTGGCCGAAGCCGTAAAGAGCAAGAAGGGTCGCAAAAGGAAGCCTAAGGGTGATCGGGGCCAGGATCCAAATCCTCTTTTCTGGGATGGCGCTGTGGGGCAAGCCAGGAATCAGCAGCACGTGGCAGGTGTACCGATGATGTGTAAATCGATGCTCGAGGTCGCAGGCTCGCATATGCGTAGTATTCATTATGGATGTCTCACAATTGAGCAGTGCCGCATTCGCGACAACGATCAGTCGTACCTCGTTTTCAAGGCTAAGGTGCCTTCTCATATGTCGTGCTTCGTCACTGTACCCCTCGGGGATATCTTCTACGTGCGGCATACCGACCTGTTTGACATGTTGAACAGGTTTCGACTGCACAATACCCTGGTCCGGCTGTTCTCCCTCAATATGGCCATGGAGATCACCAGAGACAAGATCCCGGGCATCCAGATAGTGGATCCCTACTTCATGCGTGACGCCGTCCTGAAAGATGCTGAGGCCATAGATCTGGTGACCGACTACCTCTGAAACTTCCTGCAAACATACTCGGACAAGGATGTGATTCTCCTTCCCTACCATCCCATCACGGAGGATGATCGGACAGGCTGTGTGCTCATAAGCTTGAATTTGAAACACTCAACAGCCTTGTACCTCGACTCAAACAGTGCGATCCAAAAAAACTACACCAATATCAAGAAAATTCTTGATGGCGCTCTCACCGGCTACGTCGCAGCGGGAGGCGTCAAACCGGCAAGGCCACATGTAAAGTTCGGCGCGCACGTGTTTCGCCACACGACGAAGTTTGCCTGCGTCAAGCAGCCGCCTGGCAGTGGGAAGGATGCCTTCTACGCCATTTACCACATGAAGGCGTTCTTCAATGACATGGAGACCAAAACGCTGCCATCTGACCTCGTGAAGTGGGCTGAAAAGCTTGCATGCATACAGGCTCGCAACCTCAGGCAACACTTCTTCAACATCCAGGAGGAGATCGCGACAATCGTGTACCAGGGATTCATAAAAGCCGGAGGCACCTTCCACGGCGGCTATACACCGTCCAACAGGGAGATAGACGAACGCTTAGCGCAGCAGGGTGACGGCAGGATGTTCATGCAAATGGCGAAAACTCGGTCGGGCTTCATCAATGCCCCCCCAAAGCCGACTCAAGAGCCGAAGAAGACTTCATGATTGCATTGCCTGGGTACCTAGCTGTTAGTTCCGAACTCGTGTTGTAACCTCTTATCACTGTGTTAAACTTGCCTAGCAAAACCTCTAGAATATGTTTTGTCAACCGTTGAACTTGATTGTGAGAGACACTAGCTAGTTATTTGTGTTACGAACTATTTTAAGTGCTTGTTGCTTTTCATTTGTCATTGCTTCCCTACTTTCTTCTGGTTTGCTTTCTTTGTCTTTCTTCGAAATGCCGATGATTAGAACGTGTTGTGGTGTCACGTGTATGACTATGCCGCTGTTTGATCTTGTGTGCCAAGTAGACTAGTAATTTGGGCATATACTCTACTTGCCGCACGAGATCAAACAGCGAGCATTGTTGTAGCGCCCCGCAAAAACCACTACTAGAAAATCGCGTTGTTTTTGTGCATTGCATCATCATGACCGCATGCTCATGTCATCATGCCACATTGCATTTGAGCATCGTCATCATCATGCATGGTTTTTGTCTAAACTATTTTCGAAACGCCTAGTTTTGTCTCTAAATATTCCCGTATTTATTCAAATTAAAACCCGGTTCTCCGGATTATTTTGTTTTGTCTACCAGCGGTTTGCAAAAGCCCGTTCTAAATAAATAAATTGTTTAATTATTTTTAGGGGGCAGCCGTACCGGGCCGATCCGACCCAGTCGGCCACCCCCAGTGCTAAAACAAGAGCTACCCCAAACCTTTTTCTACCCAACCCTATTCTACCCAGCCTCCCTCCACCTCACCCTGACCAATCCCCTCCCTCCACCTCACCTCTCCCTTTCCCTCGAGCCAACCACCATCTGCCACCTCATCCTTCCTCTCCCCCACCCTGCCACCTCACCAACCCCCTCCCTCATCCCCACTCCCTCACCCATGCACACACGCAACCCCCCACTCACCCGCTGCCACCACGGGCCCACTCCCCACCTGCCTCCCGTCTGGCCCCACCCCGTCGACCCGGTCACGCCTCGTCTCCCCGCATCCTCCCTCTTCCTCCTCCCGCCCCCGCTCGCCCCGCGTTCCCCTCCTCTCGCCAGCTTCCCCTCCCCTTGCAACCGCCTTCCTCCGCTCCCCACCGCTCGCACCGAGCACTGCCAGGGCTTCCCTCCCCCACCTCCGGCGAATCTCCGGCCGCCGCCGCCCGTCCTTCGACCACCGCGCGCCCCGCCGCTCTAGCATCCGCCGCCGGAGCCCCAACTCTGCGCATCCCCGGCCGCCTCCACGCGAGACCCCCGCTCTCCTCGCTCCACCCCGACCCCGCGGCCCCGAGCCCGCGACCGCCTCGCCGCCTTCCCCCCCTACCCGACGCGGAGCTCCCCCGGCCGCCCTCCTCTCCACCTTGACCCGCAACGGCCCCGTCTTGTTCGTCGCCAAGGCCGGCGCCTGCGCCTCTTCCGGCCACCGCCGCCTCTCCACAGGATGACGCTGCTCTCTCGCGTCTGTACGCGTCCAAGACTCCCTCTGTCGGCAGCCGTGTGAGCACCTGCCTCCTCACGGCCGAGACACGTCCTTGGCGCTATTGCGTGTGTGTTTCCGCTCCGAGATTCCGATGTCCGACCAAGTCCGTCATCGACATGAAGACCGGAAACCTCGAGCAACTCAACTTGGAAATCCCAAGGCCACCGACAGGAACTTGATGGCCATCAACACGGAAAAAAACCAATTCCTTCATCATGGACGACAAGTTCCACATCACGGACCCGAGGACGGTACTACAAGATCTACCACATGGATAGCAAGACCGTTCCCGGAGCCGAAGACCGCAGAACCCCAAGGTCGTCGACATGGAACTGACAAGGTCTACTACATGGATTCGAAGACCGTTCCCGGCGCGCCCGAACCCCGTCGAACACCAAGACCCTCGGAATCGCCAAGTTCTCCTTCTCGGATCAGAAAACCGAACCCGACACGCCAAGTTCTTCCTCTCGGATCCGAAGACGCCGAGACCCGGGACACCAAGATCTCCGCCGTGAAACGACAAGACCGACGACACGACCCGACGACCGCGGATGCGACAAGATCATCTCTCGGACGCCAAGTTCTTCTTCCCGAATGCCAAGACCGATCTCATCGAACCGAACCTTGCCTTCCCGTCGAACCCTGAGACCGATCCATCGAACCCCAAGATCGCCGAACCCTAATGTGTGACCCCTTTTCTCGAGACCTATTTTATAAAAGTAATATCAAATTGTTGCATATTAAATTGTTCATGCATGCATACTTGTCTGTGGTTTGGGGCATTATGCCAATTCATCTCATAATTAAATATGGAGTCTATATGCGGGATATCTTTGTCTTATTCCGGACTTCGTTTAAATTGGTGTAGCAAACCAGTGCTATATTTTGCCATGTTAAGACAACATTTAAATTGCAGGGTATCTAAATAACATGAACCATCTAACTAATTGTCGGGACCCCGGTTCCGCTTAATATGGCCTAATTTCATCGCATCTTTGCCATGACATACATCATACATGCATCATGCCCGATCTTTAGCCGTAGTATTAAATAGTGCATCCGGTGTTTCTTCTAGTGCTTTGCTTCTTCACGGATTAGGCCGTTGAGTTGATGCGAGTGTCGACCCGATCTTCGGATGAACCTTCAGCAATGCTTTCAGGCGAGCATTCTCCCCCTTTCTACCTATCTTACTTTTATAGTCTTTATTTCCTCCTGTTGATCTATTGCTATCTGTGTTGCGATGCTCTAGTTTTCGTACCCGTGATATCCCTTGCAGCCTCATATTGCCTTGGACACATCCTATTACATGTTGTTTGGTAGATAGTGGGACCTGCGTGTCGTAGTTGCTTACTCAAGTGCTGTTGGGCGTCGTCAAGTACCACAGTTGTTGGAGTATTGCCGCATGTTTAATGTTGGAGATGATCATGTCTTTAATTATTGTTTAATAACTAAAAATTGAAGTAGGTAAATGCAGAGGCACAGGTGGGCAATAGATGTTATTTGGTTGTTAACCATCCACTTGTGTCCCGTAGGACCCCAAGTTCTTGACACCTGTTCCGAGATCGAGCGCGCTAACCACAGATGGGGTGTATGGGCACCCCCATCGATTTAGTATCTGATTCCAAGTACTGTACTGGGGGCCACAATTAGTTTGGGGCTTTATTACTATCCTGTACTTATGCCATGCTTTACTGCTTTATTTAAATTGTGCGAGGTACTGCACGTGTACTGTTTAGGATTGCGGAGTGTTTTCGCGGTATCGACAAGCCCGAGAGTTTCGGGTTCCCAGTCGTTTACAGCCATTGGCGCAAACCCTGAGTCTGTCTCGGAGACCGGCCGACTTTGTTGCGGGTAGCTTAGTGGGGAGGCCCCCCGTGCTTGCTTTGGGTCTGGGAAACGTCGTGTCCGAAACCCCGTCGACATACCGTTGGGTGTATGTTTTGTGATCTTGTACCTACCTGATCCGACAACAAGGGTGTAGGTGTGTGTGGAAACTTTGGTGCACCCCTGCAGGGTTAAATCTTTTCGAGAAGCCGTGTCCGCGGTTATGGACGACTTGGAGCATAGGTCTCGATCATAGACAACTATAACTAAAGTTTACTGCTATAATTTGACTTGTATCCGATATGACTAGTAATTAGCTCCACTACAACGGAATGGCTAAATAAAAGTGCCAACAACTGCTGGGTTTGGGGATATCTCATGCTATTTGTATCTGACTAGTAAGTGTTGCAACTACAACGGAATGGTTAACTAAAATTGCCCACTGCTTATTATATCAGGATGACTATCTATACCTGACTAGTAATTGCTGCAACGATAACTGAATAAATAAAACTGCCAACTGTGTGAGTTCCTCGGTTGACTTCCTCGTTTGGTCTCGAGGGGGAAACGCCAGGTTGGGTATGTTTGGTGATAGTATCAGGTTGGTTCCGGATAGGTCCTTCTTACCCCTCTCTGATAGCTGACAGTTATCTCGAGTCTCTATAGGTTGTTTAGTGCATGATGCGCTGCCGCTTCAGTCCACCATACCTATGTAGGCGAGGACCGCCGAATTCTAGTCTCGCCGTGTACTGGCCTCAGTACTGACGCTCCTCTTTTTCCTTTGCCCTTTGTCGGCACCCCTTTTGTTTGAGCAGGTTTTGAGATCGATGTCGTTAGCAGGGTTACCCTTCCGGCTTGGCCTGGGCAGGGTTATGGACGCCATTGGTTATTCTTCAGGGCTCTTAGCTCAATTTGCATCTTGTCCGTACTCGGACGCTATATCGTTTTAAAGGTGATTTGGATCTTTGTATTGTATATCTGTATTCTTGACTCTTTGAGTCGCTGTTGTATATATATCTGTTCTGTGGGTCCCATCGAGGACTGTTGTGTAATGTTATTACTTCGTTTTCCACCCGCACGCAAGTGCCTGGTGGGCACCTTTGAATCGTTTCTATGCGGGTTTGGCGGGAAGCGCTGAAACTTGCATAGGGCCGATTCTGAGGGTGTTATAGAGTGGTATCAGAGCTCAGCAGTTGCGATACCCCACAAGTCCAGCCTGTAGGATAACCTAGCTAACGGCCGAAGTAGAGTGTCAAAACTATTTTGCAAAATCGGTTGGATAGTTCTGATTAGGTCTGATTTTACTCCTTACCCCTCTGCTGCTCTCCTCTCACCTCTGCGTGTTTTGAATCCGCTCTCTTCTCTCTCTCTTCGAGTCCAGGATTTCTCGTGGTTGGGTTCCATCGTACCTTCAGGGTTTCGCTTCCTCCTTTGGTAACGGTGTTTCTACATCTGGTCTTCATGCTATCCGAGGGATCCTTCGTCTGGTGGACTTCTCTTTGTTCCTTCTCGTGCCTTCCGGTGTTTTCCGACACGACGACATCATCTACGCCAGATCCGATGCAGAGTCTGCATCACTCCTTTGTTTCTGAACCTCGCTTGTCGAGATCTTCAGTCTAATTCCGAGAATGGTTGCACGCTTTTCCACTGATTGTGCAGAGTAATAGTTTGGGTGCGTGATGGATTGTCCCCCATGCCGACTACTCACTCTATTCTCTTGTGTACATTGAAGTGGATGAGAATGCATCGGTTCTCTCTTTCTATCAGAGTTGGCTTTATTTGTTGATACCTCTACCTTCGACCTTTTGTTCCCGGAGTGTTCCCTCGACGATCACGGACAACGACCTCTTGTTAGTGGTGTCGCGAGGATCTACACGATGCGAGAAGATTCAGATCGCCGCCCTTCTTTCCGGTACCATGAGGCGGATCTCGAGGGCGAGATCCATTGTTAGTGGTGTCGAATTGTAGCGCCCCGCAAAAACCACTACTAGAAAATCGCGTTGTTTTTGTGCATTGCATCATCATGACCGCATGCTCATGTCATCATGCCACATTGCATTTGAGCATCGTCATCATCATGCATGGTTTTTGTCTAAACTATTTTCGAAACGCCTAGTTTTGTCTTCTAAATATTCCCGTCTTTATTCAAATTAAAACCCGGTTCTCCGGATTATTTTGTTTTGTCTACCAGCGGTTTGCAAAAGCCCGTTCTAAATAAATAAATTGTTTAATTATTTTTAGGGGCAGCCGTACCGGGCCGATCCGACCCAGTCGGCCACCCCCAGTGCTAAAACCAGAGCTACCCCAAACCTTTTTCTACCCAACCCTATTCTACCCAGCCTCCCTCCACCTCACCCTGACCAATCCCCTCCCTCCACCTCACCTCTCCCTTTCCCTCGAGCCAACCACCATCTGCCACCTCATCCTTCCTCTCCCCCACCCTGCCACCTCACCAACCCCCTCCCTCATCCCCACTCCCTCACCCACGCACACACGCAACCCCCCACTCACTCGCTGCCACCACGGGCCCACTCCCCACCTGTCTCCCGTCTGGCCCCACCCCGCCGACCCGGTCACGCCTCGTCTCCCCGCATCCTCCCTCTTTCTCCTCCCGCCCCCGCTCGCCCCGCGTTCCCCTCCTCTCGCCAGCTTCCCCTCCCCTTGCAACCGCCTTCCTCCGCTCCCCACCGCTCGCACCGAGCGCTGCCAGGGCTTCCCTCCCCCACCTCCAGCGAATCTCCGGCCGCCGCCGCCCGTCCTTCGACCACCGCGCGCCCCGCCGCTCTAGCATCCGCTGCCGGAGCCCCAGCTCTGCGCATCCCCGGCCGCCTCCACGCGAGACCCCCGCTCTCCTCGCTCCACCCCGACCCCGCGGCCCCGAGCCCGCGACCGCCTCGCCGCCTTCCCCCCCTACCCGACGCGGAGCTCCCCCGGCCGCCCTCCTCTCCACCTTGACCCGCAACGGCCCCGTCTTGTTCGTCGCCAAGGCCGGCGCCTGCGCCTCTTCCGGCCACCGCCGCCTCTCCACAGGATGACGCTGCTCTCTCGCGTCCGTATGCGTCCAAGACTCCCTCTGTCGGCAGCCGTGTGAGCACCTGCCTCCTCACGGCCGAGACACGTCCTTGGCGCTATTGCGTGTGTGTTTCCGCTCCGAGATTCCGATGTCCGACCAAGTCCGTCATCGACATGAAGACCGGAAACCTCGAGCAACTCAACTTGGAAATCCCAAGGCCACCGACAGGAACTTGATGGCCATCAACACGGAAAAAAAAACCAATTCCTTCATCATGGACGACAAGTTCCACATCACGGACCCGAGGACGGTACTACAAGATCTACCACATGGATAGCAAGACCGTTCCCGGAGCCGAAGACCGCAGAACCCCAAGGTCGTCGACATGGAACTGACAAGGTCTACTACATGGATTCGAAGACCGTTCCCGGCGCGCCCGAACCCCGTCGAACACCAAGACCCTCGGAATCGCCAAGTTCTCCTTCTCGGATCAGAAAACCGAACCCGACACGCCAAGTTCTTCCTCTCGGATCCGAAGACGCCGAGACCCGGGACACCAAGATCTCCGCCGTGAAACGACAAGACCGACGACACGACCCGACGACCGCGGATGCGACAAGATTGTCTCTCGGACGCCAAGTTCTTCTTCCCGAATGCCAAGACCGATCTCATCGAACCGAACATTGCCTTCCCGTCGAACCCTGAGACCGATCCATCGAACCCCAAGATCGCCGAACCCTAATGTGTGACCCCTTTTATCGAGCCCTATTTTATAAATGTAATATCAAATTTTTGCATATTAAATTGTTCATGCATGCATACTTGTATGTGGTTTGGGGGCATTATGCCAATTCATCTCATAATTAAATATGGAGTCTATATGCGGGATATCTTTGTCTTATTCCGGACTTTATTTAAATTGGTGTAGCAAACAGGTGCTATCTTTTGCCATGTTAAGACAAAATTTAAATTGCAGGGTATCTAAATAACATGAACCATCTAACTAATTGTCGGGACCCCGGTTCCGCTTAATATGGCCTAATTGCATCGCATCTTTGCCATGACATACATCATACATGCATCATGCCCGATCTTTTGCCGTAGTATTAAATAGTGCATCCGGTGTTTCTTCTAGTGCTTTGCTTCTTCACGGATTAGGCCGTTGAGTTGATGCGAGTGTCGACCCGATCTTCGGATGAACCTTCAGCAATGCTTTCAGGCGAGCATTCTCCCCCTTTCTACCTATCTTACTTTTATAGTCTTTATTTCCTCCTGTTGATCTATTGCTATCTGTGTTGCGATGCTCTAGTTTTCGTACCCGTGATATCCCTTGCAGCCTCATATTGCCTTGGACACATCCTATTACATGTTGTTTGGTAGATAGTGGGACCTGCGTGTCGTAGTTGCTTACTCAAGTGCTGTTGGGCGTCGTCAAGTACCACAGTTGTTGGAGTATTGCCGCATGTTTAATGTTGGAGATGATCATGTCTTTAATTATTGTTTAATAACTAAAAATTGAAGTAGGTAAATGCAGAGGCACAGGTGGGCAATAGATGTTATTTGGTTGTTAACCATCCACTTGTGTCCCGTAGGACCCCAAGTTCTTGACACCTGTTCCGAGATCGAGCGCGCTAACCACAGATGGGGTGTATGGGCACCCCCATCGATTTAGTATCTGATTCCAAGTACTGTACTGGGGGCCACAATTAGTTTGGGGCTTTATTACTATCCTGTACTTATGCCATGCTTTACTGCTTTATTTAAATTGTGCGAGGTACTGCACGTGTACTGTTTAGGATTGCGGAGTGTTTTCGCGGTATCGACAAGCCCGAGAGTTTCGGGTTCCCAGTCGTTTACAGCCATTGGCGCAAACCCTGAGTCCGTCTCGGAGACCGGCAGACTTCGTTGCGGGTAGCTTAGTGGGGTGGCCCCCCGTGCTTGCTTTGGGTCTGGAAAACGTCGTGTCCGAAACCCCGTCGACATACCGTTGGGTGTATGTTTTGTGATCTTGTACCTACCTGATCCGACAACAAGGGTGTAGGTGCGTGTGGAAACTTTGGTGCACCCCTGCAGGGTTAAATCTTTTCGAGAAGCCGTGTCCGCGGTTATGGACGACTTGGAGCACAGGTCTCGATCATAGACAACTATAACTAAAGTTTACTGCTATAATTTGACTTGTATCCGATATGACTAGTAATTAGCTCCACTACAACGGAATGGCTAAATAAAAGTGCCAACAACTGCTGGGTTTGGGGATATCTCATGCTATTTGTATCTGACTAGTAAGTGTTGCAACTACAACGGAATGGTTAACTAAAATTGCCCACTGCTTATTATATCAGGATGACTATCTATACCTGACTAGTAATTGCTGCAACGATAACTGAATAAATAAAACTGCCAACTGTGTGAGTTCCTCGGTTGACTTCCTCGTTTGGTCTCGACGGGGAAATACTAGGATGGGTATGTTTGGTGGTAGCATCAGGTTGGTTCCGAATAGGTCTTTCTTATCCCTCTCTGATAGCTGACAGTTATCTCGAGTCTCTATAGGTTGTTTAGTGCATGATGCGCTGCCGCTTCAGTCCACCATACCTATGTAGGCGAGGACCGCCGAATTCTAGCCTCGCCGTGTACTGGCCTCAGTACTGACGCTCCTCTTTTTCCTCTGCCCTTTGTCGGCACCCCTTTTGTTTAAGCAGGTTTTGAGATCGACGTCGTTAGCAGGGTTACCCTTCCGACTTGGCCTGGGCAGGGTTATGGACGCCATTGGTTATTCTTCAGGGCTCTTAGCTCAATTTGCATCTTGTCCGTACTCGGACGCTATATCGTTTTAAAGGTGATTTGGATCTTTGTATTGTATATCTGTATTCTTGACTCTTTGAGTCGCTGTTGTATATATTTGTTCTGTGGGTCCCATCGAGGACTGTTGTGTAATGTTATTACTTCGTTTTCCACCCGCACGCAAGTGCCTGGTGGGCACCTTTGAATCGTTTCTATGCGGGTTTGGCGGGAAGCGCTGAAACTTGCATAGGGCCGATTCTGAGGGTGTTACAATTGTTATTTCCGTGTCCAATCTAAGTATGAGGCACTAATCCATGTCATTCTTGGTTTGCTTTTTTTTGGTCTTTCTTCGAAATGCCGATGATTAGAACGTGTTGTGGTGTCACGTGTATGACTATGCCGTTGTTCGATCTTGTGTGCCAAGTAGACTAGTAATTTGGGCATATACTCTACTTGCCGCATGAGATCGAACAGCGAGCATTGTTATTTCCGTGCCCAATCTAAGTATGAGGCACTAATCCAAGTCATTCTTGGTTTGCTTTTTTTTGGTCTTTCTTCGAAATGCCGATGATTAGAACGTGATTTCTTACATTTTGTTGCACCCATATATATATATATATATATATATATATATATATATATATATATAGCGCTATTTGACCCCCTGGGTGTAGAATAGTTATTCTACACCCACCGTCTATCTTTAGAACTGTATATTATTTTTACGTTACGTAAATTTTGTCTTACCTCGAGAGGTGAGAAGAATGTAAAAAAATATAGATATGTCATAATTTTTTTGTTTACATGCCGTATAAAAATATGACGTAAAATGCATATTTTTAGTGTTTTTACACTATAATTACTCATAAACTATTTTTTATATCAATTTTTTTTGCGTTGTGGATGAATATGAACATAATTATTTGTATACAAAACATAAATTTTTAAATGTGACAACATAAAGTAATATAATGTGAAGTATAGGAAGCGCATATCAGATGCGCCTCGCATAAGAAATACCCGAGGCTTGAAGCTAGAGGCACATGTGCTATGCGCCTCGGATAGGCTTTTTGGTGCGCCTCGGATAGCCTTTTCTCTAGTAGTGTTACATGGCCGACTGAGCAAGGCGACGGAGATCGGGCGCAGCGGCGCGTTCATGACGAGTGTGGCAGAGTCCCAGTACGCGTTCCACGAGAGGCATCGATGTTGGGCAAGGTGGTGGAGGGTACGGCTACAGCAAAGGTGGAGACGGCGAGTCGATGCGGCCGCTGACATGGGAGGGGCGGCGTAGAGTGGTGGCGGGGACGATGCATGCAGCGAGTTCTCGGAAGAGGAGGCGTTGCCCGTGTTGAAGCTAGGGATGGTGTGGATGTCGCTGGTGTTGTCGGCCATCCATGGCAGAGGTGCTCCTCATCTTTTTGGTAGCTTTTCTTCTGCCCGAAGCATGCACGCCGGAGGACCGCTCGATTTGGGCGGTTACACTCAGCCTATTTTTGCCTGCTTTAAAAGTTGTGCATTTTCCCGTAGATACAAGATTTTTTCTCCATAGACAAGCAAATGCTTTTACTTCCTCCGACCTATATTAATTGACTTTAATTTGAATGCATCTATCACAAAAACATGTCTATATACATTTAAATTAAAGTCAACTAATATGGGTCGAAGAAAGTATTATTTTCCGCCGTACGAAAAATAAAGATGCCTGATTTGCTATAAAAAAATCGATACAACGATGTGGACAGCCAAACCCTAGCTAGTGGAGATGCGCCCGGATTTTTTTTTTGTTTGATGCGCCAGGATTTCTCGCCGGAGAGAGTGTCGCATAATAGCTTTGTTGTCTTCTGGATCGGTCGGTGGAATCAAATTACCGGTCAGGCACGGTAGCTCGCTTCGACCGGGTCACAGCAGGAAATTTTTTTTGAGAGGAATATTTTGTTTTTGACCTCCTACATTTGGCGTATAATTTTATTGTTCTTGAATAAATGAAATGTAAAGGTGAAAATAGGCTGAAGAAGATTAATCATGTAATTAAGTATAAAAATTGTTTGAGGAGAGTAACTTGGAGCACAACGTTTGATTAAAGTTATGGCACTCAAATAATTATTTGGATAACTCAGATATTCAAAATGTGGATTGTACATTTAATTTTTGTTGTTCTAAGTTGACTAAGGTTCTCTTGTTCAAAAGTGGATTTATAAATAGATAAGTACAACGCCAGCAACAGCCATGCACCCCAACACCATCCCCAAACGGATTGGGGCCATCCAATTTTATCATACCGGATAGGGGCAAGGTCCAAATAACGTCCGCAAACTGACCACGTCCCGCGGACCGGTCCCTTTACTCGTATTTCCAACTCAAATTTAGACTACCTTTGCAGTTTAGAGGACATGCCACGCCGTCTATTTTTTCGGCTTAGGCCCTCCAGCAAGACACACATCAACCACATCAGTCCCCGTTCGTGTCTCGCATGGCCCCTCCACTCTCACCCAGCTGCCATCCCGTTGCCGCAAAACCATAGATCCATGGACGTGGGCCACAGCCGCGAGAATGGTCCCTCCCAGAGGACATAGAACGGGGGTTCATCAACTTGGCACCATCGAGGACCAACCGCTCCGGCGACGATGAATAGCGCTTCCATCTAGGGTTGTAGAACTGGTGGACCAAGATCTACTAGTTTGGTTTGCATGTTTTACTAGAGTTTAACTTCATAGTGCAAGATCTACTTGTAATGTTACCATTTTAGTTAAATAAGAACTATGTTTATTATAAAAAATGTCCAACCATAGACAAATTGGGGGTGGCGTTGGGTGGAGTGGCATGTCCTAGGCAAACATGGGGCTCCGACCTTTCCGCACGCCACCACAAATGGACCAAATCGAACACTTTGAGTGTCTGAAATGGAGGGCGGCATTGGAGTTTTCTTAATTATTGGGTTCCCAATTCCTTAAGCCACTCTCTTGTATTATAGATGCAAAAATGTTATATTCTGATCAAAATATAGCGCCTCCCGAGCTTTCCCATGCGGCAATCACGTCGCCGCTGAATCAACCTCTCCATTCACATCGTCTCCTCATCATCGCCGTTCCCGGTTCCTGGTTGGCCGGCTATGGCGGTGGGCCTTCTTAGTGAAGCTCCTTTCTCTACCTTTCCGCTCTATTGTAGTCCCTCCTGGCTTCCCTCGCCTCTATAACAACCAACATCCTCGGGATGATGGTGCCCTACCTCCCGTTGGGTGCTTGCCCCTAGATCCTTGCCACGTCGATGGTGTGGTGCCACACTCGTCTCAGAGATTTTCTCCATGAAGATCCAAGCATGGAGGCAATCTTTGTTGACGTCATGTACAAAATCAAGAAGGGGCCTCATGCTTCATCACCGCATCATGTGGCTTTACTACAGGTTTTTCCTTTATTGTGCTTTGTATACTGAAGGTCATGAGGGGGTTGGTGGCGTACCCCCCTGTCGCTCTCGCCCAGGGCGACTTGGGGGAGACCTAAACCCTAGCCCAGCCACCGGTTCCTCTTCTCCCCCGCGCCGTTGCCGGAGGAAGCAGTCAGGAGAAGCCAGTGCTGCCGATGGCGGCGGCGCGGGGCCTCTCCTCGCGTCCCTCTTGAGCGCCTGGGTGGAGGTCCTCAAGAGGGTTCGGTGGTGCGCCGACCCGCGTGTGGGCTGCCTCTGGCCGGTCAGTGTTTGGCGCATGGCGGTGCAACTTGGCGAGCGGTGGTAGGGTGGAGTTCGTCGGTGCTGGATGGGGCCCCCTCGCCATCACGGCTCCGCCCGGTGGTGGGAGCTCGGATCTGGAGGCGGCGGCCTCTGTCGGAGTGGGGCGGGTGGCGATCTAGTGGAGGAGGTGCCGGCGATGGGATTTCGTTGGAAGATCTAGATCATCTCTCTTTCCCTAATTGCCTGCTCGATCCGTTCTCCGGAAACCAGCCGACGGTGTGGGGATCGCTGTGTCGGATTTAATAAAGGTGGTGGTCCTTTGGTTTCTTCCGCACGAAGACCAAGATCTGCTTGATGTCTGCCCTCGCTGATCTGGTCTGGAGAGGCGGGTTTCGGAAGGCTCCGCCGGCGAACTCCCATGGGCGTATCATGCCTAGAGATTGCTGGATCGGAAGGTATTCGGTCGGGCGCACCTTGTTTTTCTGGCCGTTTGGTTTCAGCGGGAGCGTTGCGAAGCTCTGTTGTTTGTTCCCACCAAGAGCCATGCTTAGAGCCATGGTGAAGTCAGATGCGGAGAATGTTAGGATAGCGGAAATATGAGGGTAGAGATGGTGATTTTTGTTCTTATGGCGACGGAGATCTGGCTGCGTGATCTGGGACTCGTTGCAGCGACTGTTGGTGCGGGAAGACAACACAGGGGAAGTTCCTAGTCTTATCTTGCAGGGTGAAAATCCAAGGTCTGGCTTTAACTGGTTGTGCTTGGCAATGACCTTGTTGAAGGCATTGTTTTGTGAGCAAGGACTTTCTCCAGGGTGAAAACCTATGATCTTTGATCGGGCAACGATGGCGCTTGGGCAGTGTTTCCTTCTTGAAGGCGTTGTTATTGGAGTGGAGGATTTCTGGTGTTGTTCTGATGGTGTCACTGTCGTTACTTTGAGGATTAGTTCTCTATATTGGGATTTTCTTTTTTTGTAATTCTTCTTTATTTTTTCTGGGCTATGTGCATCCGTAGATCCGTTAGGGCATGCGTTGTTGCAGAGGATGGGTGTAATTGGTATCCCTGTGATATTAATATATACTCTTTTCCAAAAAAAATTGGCTTTACTGCAAACCCACCAATGGGCGGCCCGGCAGAGGTTGCGTCGTCTTCCCGTCATCCCTTCCTTTTTCCCTAACAAAAGCAAAGTGAATAATCACCATGTGGGATCCATGCAACCACTCTCTAATGCCTCGCCCCTCTCCCTAGTTGCCACCATCTAGCCAATTGTGAGGATCCCTACAAAGGACAAGTTGAAATTTTGACAACAATTCTTCTTTTGGAGAAGTAGGGAATCCCTAGGACTCTACATAGATCAATGCACACAACCATATATTATTACTGATTTTGCAACAATTTCTACCACAAAGCCTGATTTGGATGGACTTAATGCAGAAGAGTGATATTGCTTTGGAGTGAAGCCCGTCCTTTTCGATGGTAGAGGTGCTTCACCCACTAATTTCAAGTCGGGTTGGCATGGCATAATAATCGCTCCTCTTGGATCTCTTCAAGTTTATCCTTATTGTTCTTCCTCCTATGAGACTTCTCCCCTCCCCCTCCCCCCCACCCCCCCCCCCCACACACACATACACACACAAAAGGTCAAGCGGAGGGCATCGACAAGAGTGGCAACCATAAAGCCAGATTCACCAGGTTTGATGAAGACTAACAATGTTGAATCCCATTGTTCAACATCAAACTCAACAACAATTAAGGCATCTTGGTGGTGGTGGTGTATTACAATCTTCGAGCAACATGCTTTCTATTTGGGACTAAATTTATGATCCACCGTTATTTCTCTTTATTTGCATTTGTTTCTAGTGTGTTTGATTGTTTTTGATAGCTCCCTTGGTTGAGTTGTTCGTTTGGTTCTGCACTAAATGTCAGGGGAGGTTCTACCACCCCTTCAGTACGGACGGACAACCCGGGTTTGGCAGCCGTGGCGACTTTTCACGGCGATTAAAACATGGTACTCCCTCCGGTCCATATTAATTGACTTTGATTTATCAAATTTTGAATGAACCTATATACTAAATAGTGTCTAGATTCATCCAAATTTTGACAAATCCAAGTCAATTAATATGGGTCGGAGGGAGTATCAACTTGTGATTTGCTTTTTTTTAACATATATTGCATCAGACAACCCGAGAGATATTTACATCATCCCTTCCCAGAATTTATGTTCTTTTCTCTCCTAATAAATCTAGTAAAACTAATTCAATTTAGTGGCCGCTAAACCAATACAAAAAATGGTTCCAAAAACAATCTCAAATACTCCCTCCGTTTTAAAATATAAGACGTTTTAGGTTTTTGAAGAAAAAATGTATCTAGCCTTTTTTATATCTAGATTCACTTTAAATATGAGTGAACCTACATACTAAAAGTAGTTTAGATATATTTTGTTTCACAAAGCTAAAACAACTTATATTTTAAACGGAGAAGTATATGTTATCTTTTCTCTCCTAAATCTACTAAAACCGATTCATTATCTAGGCTTAAACCTCAATAAAAATTGTTTCAAAAAGAAACAAAAATACCAACGATCGACACTATCTATCTCTTGCACGGATGCTTCACTCAGCCATCTCCTGAATGATGCTCAGAGCCCGTTTCAACCTCGACCGCGCGCTGAGTTTCTCGTGGCCCTTCTTCGCCGGACTCATTGCCAGAGTGAACTCCCCAAGCGTACGCTCGTTCAGCTTCTCGTTGAACAAGGCGTCCTCGCCGTCTTCCTGCTGCTCGTGCACCGGCACGACGCGCACCTTCTTGTTCTTGCCGCCACGCCGGTGTGGTCTCTTGGCCGCGAGCGCCGAGCTCGCGCGCACGGCTAGCGTCGCCATGTCGGCGCTCGACAGCGGCCGCGCGAGCATCGCCGCCGGGAGCATGAAGTATATCTGTCCCGGATGGAGCAGCTCGCCGGCGGCCAGCGCTGGTGGGGGCTCGTTGAAGTAGAGAGCGTCGGAGTTGCACTAGAAGAAGGAGACAGCTTCGGCGCCGAGAACGTCAGATACCGCGACGCGGGGGCTGGCCGGGAGCTCCTTCAGCGAGCCGTCGGCGGCGATTAACCTGACCGGCGCCGGCTGGTGCTCCTGCGGCGAAAGGCTGGCTCCGTTGTTGAAACAGCTGGAAAGCTTCGCTCCCATGGAATGTTTGCGTTCGTGCAGTGTGCGTGTGGAAGTTTTGAGATTCTTCTTTGCGTTTGTCGGAACTTGGATTGGATGTGGAGGTTAAAAGGATAGTTGGCGCATACATATAGAGGAAAGTGAGGATCAGAAAAAGTGCCAAGGAGGGGAAAGCTTACATTGCGTGAGCGCTGACGCACGCCCGTGTTGCCACATTGCGTGGACTGGCACCGGATATCCACTCCACCATGTGGGAACCGGACAGTGACGACTTCTATTCACCACTCGCCGGTGACTAATAAGAGTGACTCATTATCAACGATCGGGAGATTCCCTATGGGCCCCGGCCAACCGGTCAGCCGGACGCCAGGGCCATGCACTAGTGGCTGCAGTCCTAGGCAGGCCTTGCGCCCCAAACAATCACCGATGACTTTTCTGCTTTATATAACCGTAGTTTCACCGTTCCTTCGATCGGCGGCCCACTACATGAAAGTATTAAGTTGCTGACGGCCGGCCGGCTACGCCAACGGTTAAATGTCGGGACCGTCGGTGTAGCTACCTTCCCTGGCCAGCTGACCAGCCTGGTCGTCGGCGTAGGGACGGCCGTCGGCGTAGGTAACGGTGTCGAGGGTAGTCGTCGGCGTAGCGTGGCCGTCGGCGTAGTACAGAGGGCTGTGCCGACGGTGGCCCTCGGTATAGGTACAGCCCTCGGCGTAGCCCCAGTTTAGACACGACGATGAAAACGGCGTTAGACAGACAGGCTGTGCCGACGGCCTGGCCATCGACACAGCTCTTTGAAAAATTTTGTTTAGTCTGTACCGACGGCTTTCGTCGGCGTAGGCCTCCAGATTTTTTTCCTTTTATCTCATTATTTTTTGAAAAATCATAACTAAATCATTCTAATTCAGAAAAATACAAATAATATATCGAAATTTGCAGAAAAATAAGACCTATCTATCTACGTTCAAATATTACACATTTATAAAAAAAAATAAGTGAAACATAAAACATTATATATAGTTTAAAACGGGCATTATAAATTCAAAAACGATCCAAACAACGTGAAACCTTCGCGTGGTGTCATATTATGTGACATAGTTAGAAGGAAAAATATCAAACTTGGTATATTGATTATGTCTCAAAAAAACCTTCACAAAATGACCTATCTCGTTCGAGGTTTCTTGGCTTTCGGGTCAAATGACCAATGTTATGGCTAGAATGAAGGCATAGTTTGGGATAATGTGTCCATATTGTGCATATGTGTGTATCATGAGATGGCGAACAATGTTTCAGGAGGAAGTTTTCCTTTTTGTCGCACCAAAAAGCCGTTTTCCATTTTCTGAGTGCAAAAAACAGACGGTTTTGTGAAGCAACCACCAAATGGCTAATTCAAAATACTACCGTCACATTTAAAAAAAAGTACTAGACCACCTTATATGGATAATGTCATAACAGAGAGATCTCAATCATTTTCGTCCATCCCTGGTGAAAAAGACAAATTCCAGCCGAATCGGTAGGAAGTGGGTCAGATATGAACTAAAGGTACATGATCGGATGCTCATGATTTTTTACAAAAACCATTTTTAGGTTCAAAATATGTTGTTTTATCATAAATCCACTTCAAGTTTAGCGAGTCTCAGCCCCGAGCTAAGAATCTTCATGTCCGCTCTTCGACAAAGTTTAACGATAATTTAAAAGAGGCATTATAAATTCAAAAACGATCCAAACAACATGAAACCTTCGCTTAGCGTGGTGTCATATTATGTGACATAGTTAGAAGGAAAAATATCAAACTTTGTATATTGATTATGTCTCAAAAAATCTTCACAAAATGACCTATCTCGTTCGAGGTTTCTTGGCTTTCGGATCAAATGACCAATATTATGGCTAGAATGAAGGCATAGTTTGTGATAATGTCTATATATTGTGCATAAGTGTGCATAATGGGATGGCGAACAATATTTTAAGAGGAAGTTTTCCTTTTCGTCGCACCAAAAAGCCGTTTTCCATTTTTCGAGTGCAAAAAACGGACGATTTTGTGAAGCAACCACCAAATGGCTAATTCAAAATACTACTGTCACATTTTTCAAAAACACTAGAACACCTTACATGGATAATGTCATAACAGGGGGATCTCAAATATTTCCGTCTATCCCTGGTGAAAAAGAAAAATTCATGCCGAGTCGGTAGGAAGTGGGTCAGATATGAATTACAGGTACATGATCGGATGCTCATGATTTTTTACAAAAATCATTGTTAGGTTCAAAATATGTTGTTTCATTATAGATCCACTTCAAGTTTAGCGAGTCTCAGCCCCGAGCTAAGAATCTTTATGCCCGCCCTTTGACAAAGTTTAACGATAGTTTAAAACGGGCATTATACATTCAAAAACGATCCAAACAACGTGAAACCTTCGCGTGGTGTCATATTTTGTGACATAGTTAGAAGGAAAAATATCAAACTTGGTATATCGATTATGTCTCAAAAAAACCTTCACAAAATGACCTATCTCGTTCGAGGTTTCTTGGCTTTCGGGTCAAATGACCAATGTTATGGCTAGAATGAAGGCATAGTTTGTGATAATGTGTTCATATTATGCATAAGTGTGCATCATTGGATGACGAACAATGTTTCGGGAGGAAGTTTTCCTTTTCGTCGCACCAAAAAGCCGTTTTCCATTTTCCGAGTGCAAAAACGGACGGTTTTGTGAAGCAACCACCAAATGGCTAATTCAAAATACTACCGTAACATTTTTCAAAAATACTAGACCACCTAACATGGATAATCATAACAGGGGGATCTCAAACATTTCCATCTATCCCTGGTGAAAAAGACAAATTCCTGCCGAATCGGTAGGAAGTGGGTCAGATATGAACTACAGGTACATGATCGGATGCTCATGATTTTTTACAAAAATAATTTTTAGGTTCAAAATATATTGTTTTATCATAGATCCACTTCAAATTTAGCGAGTCTCAGCCCCGAGCTAAGAATCTTCATGCCCGCCCTTCGACAAAGTTTAACGATAGTTTAAAACGGGCATTATAAATTCAAAAACGATCCAAACAAAATGAAACCTTCGCGTGGTGTCATATTATATGACATAGTTAGAAGGAAAAATATCAAACTTGGTATATTGATTATGTCTCAAAAAACCTTCACAAAATGACCTATCTCGTTCGAGGTTTCTTGGCTTTCGGGTCAAATGACCAATGTTATGGCTAGAATGAAGGCATAGTTTATGATAATTTTTCCATATTATGCATAAGTGTGCATCATGGGATGACGAACAATGTTTCGGGAGGAAGTTTTCCTTTTCGTCGCACCAAAAAGCCGTTTTCCATTTTTCGAGTGCAAAAAACGGACGTTTTGTGAAGCAACCACCAAATGGCTAATTCAAAATACTATCATCACATTTTTCAAAAATACTAGACCACCTTTATGGATAATGTCGTAATAGGGGGATTTCAAACATTTCCGTCTATCCCTGGTGAAAAAGACAAATTCCTGGCGAATCGGTAGGAAGTGGGTCAGATATGAACTACAGGTACATGATCGGATGCTCATGATTTTTTACAAAAATCATTTTTAGGTTCAAAATATATTGTTTCATTATAGATCCACTTCAAGTTTAGCGAGTCTCAGCCCCGAGCTAAGAATCTTTATGCGTGTCATTTTAAACGGGCAAATGAAATTATGATAACAATCACGGCATAGTTTGTGATAAGTTGATATTGATATCATATTTGGATTCCTCTCATTTTTGTAATCAATTTAGACATATTATTTGCCGAATTCCGATTTACAGATTTAAAGATATTAATTATTCCATATTAAATAAAAAATACAAAAAAATAAAATCTTTATATTTTTATTTGAATTCAATAATATTTTTACTTATGCCATTGTTGTTTACTTAAATAATTGCTTATAATTTCAAAAAATACAACCATGTGACATGATGATATAAGAGTTAATAGGAATGATATCATAGTATTGACAATAATGTCTAAATTGCTTTGCGGGAAGAGATTCTGAAGGAACAAGGAAGTTAAGCGTGCTAGAGCTGGAGTAGTGCTAGGATGGGTGACCGAACGAGAACTTTGACTAAGATTGCAATTTAATCAATTATTAACTATAAATAGTGTTAAAATGATTAAATCGAGAGATTAAGGAGTCAAACAATTCAAAGATTAAAAAAAATAAAAAAATAAAAAAAATTAAAAAATACTTTAGGCTATGCCGACGGCCTGGCCGTCGGCGTAGCTCCAGGCTAGACCGTAGACGCCCGTTGACTGACATGCGGGGTCCACTGAAAGACGTTATGCCGAGGGGGATGGCTGTGCCGACGAGGACGTACGCCGAGGGGGCTATGCCGACGGCAATTTGGCGCTGTGTCGACGACAGCCGGCCGTCGGCGTAGCGAATCTTTCCTGTAGTGGCCGCGACGGGAGAATGTTTCGGTCGTGAAAGCGGTAAACATGCGCGGAAATAAGTTTCGGGATGGTGCTTTTCTAGAGCACCTAAAAATCCTCTTCATCAGAAGTTGATGAGGACTATCCCACGAAATCCGACTCACCTTTCCAGCTAGACAAAACTCTATTTAGATTTCTTGATAGACGAAAAATTACCCAAAGATAAAGTTCTGGGCCGATAGATCGTCCGACGAGCAAAATCTTATACAATAATCAATGGTGAGCTCTATAAGCGGAGTGTTTCTAGGGTTGTATTTCTTCAAAAGAAGGAGTGGAAATCTTACGAGAAATCCACGAAGACGAGTGTGGTCACCATGCTGTAGCTAAATCTTTAGTGGCAAAATCTTTTAGACATGGATTCTTTTGGCTCAAAGCTAAGGCATATGCCAAGAAACTAGTCAAAACGTGCAAAGTCCATCAAAAATACGCCCGTCAAGCACACGTTCCGGGTGATTAGCTCCGAACAATCCCTATTACATGGCTATTTGCGGTCTTGGGGCTTGATATGGTAGGACCGTTTCGTACGACAAAATATGGATTTACTCGCCTACTAGTGATCGTGGATAAATTTACCAAATGGATTGAGGTTAAACCCATAAAAAATTGTAATGGAGCCATAGCTAGAAAGTTCGTCGAGGACGTAATCATTAGATTCGTATATCCGCATAGTATTATTACCTACAATGAAAGCAACTTTTACATGTACGAAGAACAAGGGATCTGACTTGATATTGCATCAGTCGCATATCCATAAGCTAATGGACAAGTCGAAAGAGAAAACGGTCTCATTTTATAAGGACTCCGACCTCATCTCGAGGAACCACTTCATCGTGCCACGGGGGCTTGGGAGGAAGAATTACTGTTTGTGATATGGAGCTTACGTATAACTCCTAGCAGATCAACCGGATACACTTCTTTCTTCTTGGTCTATGGTGCAGAAGCAAGTTTTTCCGAGTGATTTAATTCATCGGTCTCCTCGAATCAAAGCGTATATCAAAGAAGATGACAAAGTTTCTTGACAAGATGATCTCACCATAGTCGAAGAAGTTCATGTCGTTGCTGAGTAGAAATCTACAGCCTATCAGCAGAAGTTACGCAAGTATCATAGTTAAAGAGTGCAAAATTGTTCGTTCAGGAATGGCGATTTGGTTCTCCGACTCGTGCAAAAGAGAAAGCACAAACTTTTCCTGATTTGCGTAGAACCTTTTATGATCAGTCGAGTACTGCATAACGGGTCATATTATTTAACTGATATAAGACAAATCAAGGAAAGACCTGATACTCGGAAGAGAAAGAGAGCTGGCTGTAGTACAAACTCGGATGAATTAGACCATCCATGAAACATTGCACAGCTACGTCCTTTCTATTCTTAGTTATATTTCCTTGTAATCATATGTGTACATGTTCAAAGATAAATAAAGTATTGGTTTCCTTATATATCTTATTTCCAAAAAGAGCATGTTGTTTTTAAAAATCCCAGGGTGCTTGAAAGTACTTTATGCTCATGTTTGTTCTGGTTATGATTTTTGAATATCTATAAAAAATGTTACCTTAGGGTGTAAATCTAATTTTGTATTTATAATTTAGTTTTTTATCTGATTGCCTAGATGCGGGCATATTCCTAGTAATGAATTGTTGGTACTAGAGGCCAGCTCTGTTTCCGAGTTTAAACTACTTTAGCAATTGCGCTCCGTTGACTCGGCAGAGTTACCGTGCTAAAGGTTGGCTGGCTCATGAAAGGGACGAGGCAGAGAGCCAGATAAAACGAAAAGTGTAAATGCGTAGTGCTTAAGAAAATTTCAAGCACAAATATTGAAATATATACAACAAGTGCTTAGTAGTAAAGCATCAGTTCTTACATAGCAGCACATTCAAAACAAAATATTTTCCCCATCATTACATACCAAATGAAAAGTTCAGGATAGTGAATCAAATGCAGATTCAGGCGATGGTGGTGGAGACCTTGGAGCACTGGAGTCGATATCATCACCATCTTGTTCTGGAGACTCGGAAGCTTCTTCATCTTCGACAAGGCTATCTTTTGGCTCTTTAGGAGAAGGAGGCATAGCGACGGATTGGAAGAATGGCGTTGTATAGTTCGTCATCTCCGCCACGCGACAAGCATAACCCGCGCAAGATTCTTAGACGTGCCAGATTTCCATATCACTGTGGTGACTCATCACCATAGTAAGGGCAGTCTGTGCAACAGTCCGGGCATATGAAATCTTCCAATCTTCAATGAGATTCGAAATCTCCTTCGCTCTGTCCCTCACCTCGAGCACTAGCAAATTTTTCAAGACGGAAAGTCTAACCGACTCGCCAGCCTCTTCAAGAGTCTGTCGGAAGTCGAACAGAATATCTCCGACAAGTTTGATGCACTCGAGGTGAGGTTCAGAAGAAGATGAGTCAGAAAGATGCAGAGGATCTGGGAAAGAATCAAAATATCAAAATCTAACTCAAAGAAGTCGAAAACCAAAGGAAGAATAAAAGTCGGAAATATTACCTAGCACACAGTGGTTCCACATAGAATGCTCCTCATGGAGACTCTTCAGTTCTACTTCTGTGGCCTGGGCTAGATCCTTCTGGTTGTCGAAATCCTTCCTCAAATCATCAAGTTGTTTATCACGGAGGGCCAACAGCTTCTGGAGCCTCTCGGACGCCATATTCCTTGACTCCAAGACGAAATTCACGGATTTCTCCGATTCATTTTGAAGCTTCTCAAGCTCGTCCCGGAGTTCAACATTCTCCATTTGTAAGACCTTGAAATTTTCGGCCTCCTCCACCATCTTGCTGGATTGGCTCAGCAATTCTGCAAAGGGAAAAATTGTCAGTCGGCTAAATAGTTCGACTATGACAATCACTAAGGTTAATGTCGGAAAAGATTACCATCCGCCTCATCCTTCTCAACTTGTAGCTTGGAATTCTCAAGACACAAGGCCTTAATCTCCTTGCGATTATTGCAAATGTTCTTGAGCAAATCTTGGTTGTAAGATGCAACTTTCTGTAAGATAACGACGGAGTACCGTCAGACGGCTACTAAGACTCGGTCTGCAACTTTAACAAAGTCAAAATCCAGCATGAGCCTTGGGGGCTACACTATATCATTCTTTTGCATCCTATAAGCATCAACTCGGATCTTATGCTACGATCCTTATCTGACTTTATGCTTGGGGGATAGAGGATATGATAATAAAAATACTACAAACAAGAATCGTAAAACTTACAATGTACTCCAAGTGCAGCTTTTCAAATCTGAGTTTCGTGTTGTGGAACACTTTCTCGGCACGGGAGAGGGGAGAAACGCTTGTTGCTGGAAGCTCGCCAGTCTCGATCTTTTTATCCCAGACCAAAATTTGGTCCAGTAGGTTCACCATCTTGACATCCTCCATCTCCTGGCTCGCTGCCTCTGGAGTAAGGACTTGCTTCTTGAGGCTGGAGTGCGCCATCTTGAGAATCCCCTCCTTCTTATTCCGCTTCAGGCTAGAGACAGCAGAACTGGCCATCTTATCAATTTGCCCTGGCGACATTACCATGGGATCATTACCCTTGACGGGTTCACCCTTTTCAGTTGCCTGGCTACCAATGGTACCCAGGGCTTGTGTGGTTGTGGCAGCATCAGGGATGACATAACTGGCATTAGGAGAGATAGAAACCTTGGATGCTGAGGTTTGAGTACTGCTGGGAGTTGGAGGAGGCATCGCTGGAGATAATGCAAGCTTCTGCTGGCGCAGTTGCTTGGTTGGCTTTCCGACTTAAGCTTACTCTTTAAAACTGATTTAGATCTAAAACACACAGGGAATGAATGTCAGGTGTGGTTCGGAAAGAAACAATGTACAAAGTACCAAAGATCGCAAGATGATTACCTTTTAACCACTGGCAACACTTTGTGTGCTAGCAATAATAACAGTCTCCTTGGCATTAAGATTCTTGGAAGTAGAGGCAGGAACTTCTTTCACCTTGTCGTCCTCTATTGCTTCCGAGTCATCTGAAAGATAGCCCTCAAGAGGGGCAAGATCAGATTCGGGTAGTTTCTCGAGCTGATAAGTATTGAGTGCGTTAGTAAGAGTAAAGTCGTATGACGACGCATAAAAGAGCGAAAAAGCTTAAAACAAAGTCGAAATATTTACCGGAGTCAGAGGACGGTCGGTAGTGAACATCTTCATGGATACTATGTGCGGTGACCCAGCATACCATTGCATGTGTAGTACACTATAGTCGTTGACATGACATCCACAGAACACCATTTTATAAATATCACATCCCTCAGAGTGGTACAACAGAAACATTGCGGGTCCAAATTACAAACATTCACGCATTATTATTATTACAATACCAGAAGTTCAAGACTTCAAAAGGATTCAACTTACAAACCAAAATATAAAGTGTTTCAGCGGAATTTAAAAGTGGCAACTCCAACTAGGAGTTGAGCTCAGCAACTTATTCTATAGAGTTCATGCTGCTCGGCTCCATTGGTTACTACTAACTAGGATACTTAGTTGGACTCGTTATCATCGACAACATAGCGGATTTCGTAATCCACTCCTTCAACACCTCCTGATAGGTCAGGCTCCTCGTAGAACACATGTTCCTGACATTCGGCTGCATACATTGGCACGTCCTCGGGATCCTCAGAGTCTAAGCAAGGGATCAAAGGAAAGGATGAGTAACAGCGTTACCCAACAAGTTCATTATATGCAAGGTGGGAAGTTTGATGCTCTAACTACCACCTCGGACTATAAGTCCTTGGCACTATGCAATTTTTTGTAAATCTTTCTTCAAAGATTGATTTTATTATGAAAATCTATGACCATTAGCCTTCACAGGTTGACCAGAAATTTCATCGAGTTCCTTTCCTGCTGTGTTCACAGCTCCTTCCCGGAATAGGGAGTAACAAGTTACAATTCTTACACTCTGCACAGGTACGTTACTTTACCCATGAGAGATCAACTCCTTGTTGCACAACCGGGCGTACTTTCCCGTCCACAATTCCATGATGTGGGGCCCAGTAGTTGGTCCAAGACAATCACTGCCCCCTTCGCGACCTCGCATGCCTCCTTGGTGTACACCATGCCCACATATTGAATTACGGCAATGGTTTGTACAAACCGTTAGATGCCAGAACTATCGTGGGACGATGAGGGTTCCCACCCATATGCTGCATATCCTCTATGAATTACCAATTAATATGCATGCTATGAGGATAATAGCCACGACCTGCACATCCGGCTTCATGCGAGAGGAAGAAGATACACCTGACTTCTCTGTCCCATTCCAAATATCATGGCTAACGCGTAATATAAGGCGCTAGAATCACTGATGTCAAGGGATATTAAGTCCCTAATTGATCATCATTGTTGCAAATAGAACCCTAAGTTCTATTGCTCCATTATATCATCACTTAGGATGATATCTATGATTTCTTTATTTATGAAAGTAATATTTTCTTTCTTTGGAGTATATATGATAACACACAATTTGCAAATACTTTGGTAAAGACTCTTCAAAGGATATGAGCAAGTGATGAACTTGCCTTGTGATGGCAAGGTAGTGAAGTCTGATGCTTGCACTGTACCTTGAGCTTCTATGTCTACAAAAACATCATTATTGCCCGGTAAGGACAATATTTAAAGAAGCAAAATGTTTATGCAAAGTAATGTAATGCATCATTTAGCTTTATATGTATTCTCCCCCATTTATTTAAGTGATAAAAATCCCTTTAATAGTAAAGAATTTATAAATATTAATTTTTTAATATTTATTGAATATTATATTCTTTTATTTTATTTCAATTTATTTAATTAATAATTCCTTTAAGAATTATCATTAAATAGCAAAAATTGATATTAAATATTTTTTTAGTATTTTTATAAAATACTAAAATATTAATACATAATGAAAGTGATTTTTATTTAATTTTATCATCTTTCAATAATTTTGTAAAATTCCATAAGGAATATATATATTACAAAATTCTTAATAAAGTTTATATGTCTAAAATTTTATCTCTTATTTTATTTGGATAGTTTGGATTATTGTGAATCCAAAAATATTTTATTTATAATTTTTGGACTTTATTTTATTTTCTAGAATTCATTTAAGTTTAGGGGCATTTTGGTCTTTTCCTATTTATTAAAACAGGCTCTAAAGGATTTGGGCTGACTGTTTGGGTTTATTGGGCCCTTGTGGCCCAGTAGGGAAAAGTCAAAACAATACCCCGAAGGGGTATCGGCCCAACCCAGCCCAACACTGTTTGTCCCTCTCTCGAGCTCACTTCTCTCCTTCTCCTCCCCCGACCCTGTGGTCAGCGGTGTCACCGCCGGCGATTCATGCCGCCGTGGTGCAGGATGAGGTTATTGGCCCCACTCTACCCTCCCGTCCAATTGGATTTGGACCTAGAGCCCTCCTGCGGCCAGATCGATGTCGTTCCGAACCCTAGGGTTTGGGGTTGGCTTCGATGCTGACGCCACCGCTGCTGTCGTGTGTTGTGGGGATGATCCTCTCCCCCAGGCATGGCTATGGTCACCGCCATGGCGTTGTGTGGGTTGCAGCGCCCCCTTGGGGTGATCCCCGTGCCGTCGTGGTCGTCGGCCCCCTCTGCTTCCTCTTCTAATCTACAGCGAGGACCTTCAGTAAGTTATTCCTCTCCCCTCGTGCTCGCTGTGCTAGGCCATCCCATGCTAGATGTTGGTAGTGACCTTCCTGGTTACTGTCCTGTCCTGATTAAGATGGTTTGTTCTACTTAGGGTTCATACCCCTCTGTTAATTAGATATATGATGGATTGGATCAAGTTTTGATGGTCTCTAAGCATGCTAAGTGGTTGTTATATGTGGCTTGCTGCTTATGATTAGCTATGGTGATGCTAGTGTTTTTACCAGATGATTCTATGGCTTAATTTTTATATGATTCAGATGGTAAAGTTGCTCTAGAAGCAATACTTGGGAAAGCTAGTGATTTAATACCTCACCACTGTCATTACTTGGTTAATGACAGTGAGTGTTGTGTGATGAAGTCACTGTATTAGTACTGTTGGCTTAAGAATTCATATGTAGCTTGAGATCAAATGGTTTCATACAGTGAAGATATATATATGGAATCTCCTAATTATGATTCATGTGATGTTAGGAAAATGATTTATAGTTGGTTGGTTGTATCTGTGAAGATTGGATGCTTAACCTGCTTAGTTTAGAACTGTTCTTGTGACATCATCCTTGTATGGCACACAAGATTAGATTCTATTACTTGGTTTGGTTTTGTTCAAGCTTAAGATGAGTTTGGCATTAAAGATAAGTAGAAACTTCCTTTCTTGATTCCCTAAGACCCATGTTGTTGGTCTGAGGTTTAGGGGTTAAGCCTTTATCTTGTTGATTCATATGGATGGGTTCTGGTAGTCATACCAGCTACTATTTCTTGAATCAAAGTTGGGGAAAATTGATTGTGGCTTGATAACTTATATAGATCCATAATATTAAATTCTAAGGTGCTACTCTTGTCTTAGAGATGTGCCTAGAAGTTTAAATCTTGGATATGTTCATTCTTGAATTGAAATATAGCTTGATTGCTTAGATCAATGATGTTGTCCTGAGATCTTAGTTGGATCCTTATACTTTTCGGATTGCTTTTAGTGTTTAAGAACTTCAGTGATGGATTCACCACATTTGGGGGCTTTTTGAGAATTTAAGTAATAGACAGATCATGATTGCTTGTCTAATCTTAGACAGATAGATCATGTGATCGTCTATTTTACTCACCACACTTATTTGATGTTGAGGTTGCTAGTGGTTGATCTTGTGGTAGCTTGATCTGGTGCTCTCCTAGTATTTCCAGCTCCTGGCTTGTCCTTGATCTAGCCCTTCACCTCCTGGTCCTGGTGGCTTGATCTTGTCCTTGCTATCCACCTGATCTACCCCCTCCTTATGTCACCATTTTGGTGATGTGATCGAGGGTTTTGATTGGTGTGATCTAGCTTGGCTTTGGCTTGGTTTAGCTGGTGGCTGATGTGCTTGGTGTGTAAGAACAATGGAATGGTGTGGGGATTGGCTTCCCACGGCTGTGTTGATGGTTTTGTTTGATTGTGCTGTTGCTGTGGTGTTGACAGCACACACCATGCAGTTTGGTGTGTGTGCTGCCTGTGTGCCTGCTGCACAGGTTGTGGATATGTTCTGAATTTGAAAGTTACTTTCATCAGGTTACCTTTTACCTGGCTGGTGAAACTTGCCCCTCCTTGCTATTCATTTAACTTATGGCTTAAAATTATGAAAGATATATTCTTTCATATTGGTGAAACTTGCCCCTTAAATTACTCAATGATGAAAAAGTGAACAGTGCACTTCACTGTCAAATCTGAGAGTAAAATAATTCTAATCCTAACTTTATTTTTCTTTCAAGTTTTTTTTATTTTGTAGGTACCAGATTTGAAGATCAAGACTTTAGTTTAGGTTTTTCTTTTTCTTTATAGAATATTCACTTGTAATATTTTTATTCTTTTGTAATTTTTATTTTTATCTTTTTGTAATAAAGATTGTACTATTATTCAATAAAGAAATATTATTCTTCTATTTATTTACTATTGTAAAGATTGTTTCTCATTTCATAAGTTACATTTTGTAACTCATTATTGAATGAAGTTGTGAAATATTCATTTTATTGATTATCTTCTTTTATTTAAAGTTCTGAGTTATTATTGGTTAACTCTTAATTAAATCAGATACTCAAACATCATTAAAATCCTTTTGAATTATAATTCAAACACTCAAGTTTTAAATTCAAATTTCATTTCCCAAAACACTCTAATCCACAAGATCATATAAAAGTCTATAACAATCATCCTTTAAGACTATACCTAATCTCAAAGTATGAAAGAAACTTTGATCACTTAAGGTTTTTATTTGGCGAAAAATTTACCCACCTTTTTACAGATGAATGCATGCAATATCACAAATTCTTAAATCTACCCTTCGTTGGTTCCTAAATGCTGGGATGTTACACTATGGGGATCTTTTTCTCCACCTCTCCTTAATCAAAAACTGCACCCGGGTCTTGTAGTCCTTTGCAAAGATGCGAGTCGGACTGACCCTCAGGCTGTCTTTCTAGTCTCTGGTGCCCGTATGCATCAAGCGGTCTCCATGATACTGCAATGGCTGAATCTATCAATCCATCCAGTAGTGGATCAGGTTGGATCCACGGAGCCCCTTGTTCTTCATCAAAAACTCAATCGGCCTTTTGGCGAGGACCAAGTCTTCGGACAGTTCCGGCTCTTCTACATCCCATGATTCTTGCTGGGGAGCAGCACCGTCGACAAAGGCCGGAAGACCTTCCGCGTTGTTTAGAGCCAGGATATCCTTATGATAAAAGAAGGTTTTGGCCCATCTTTTTACTGATTCACTAGCGTTAATCCTAGGATAAATCCGGTTTCTCCTAAGGACTAAGCTAAGGGTGTCGCTGGTGTAAGGAACACTGGCACTGATGGAGTTCTTCCAGGTACCATAGTAGTACCAAAAAAGGTAAGACTCGGCCTAATACCAAGAAACCCCTCACTAAGAGTTGCGTGAGCACTAAGCTCAAGCAAAGAGTTGGGAGGGAGATTGTGAAGTTGCACACCGTAATGTTGGAGAACTTCGGTGAATAACTCTGATGATGGAAGGCTGAGGCCGCGGTCGACGTGCGTACCAAAGAGGACTCGCTCTCTATCGCGCGGTGCGGGAACGGAATCTCCAACACCGCTCCGCCACGCGCCGGCGACGAGTTAGCCCTCGTCCTCCATAACTTGGAGCTCGGCGTTGTCCATGGCGCTTGGGACCCAGAGGCCCCGCGGTTTCCTATCATCCGCCGTCGTCGTTCTTGTTGTCGCTGCCACTCCGGAGCTTGATGGCGTTTCCATCTCGCCGGATAAAGTCAAGAATTGGCGGCGCTAAGGATTTGTTGGGTGTGCTGATGGGGAGGATGCGGAGCGCTCGAGGAGTACGAGGAGGCAATGAAGAACGGCGAGGAATGAATCTGGGAGAAAGGGATTTCTTCTTTTTATAAACCTCCGCGCCAAGATTCGCGTTGATCCGCGCGATTTGTGCCACGCGTATAGGATATGGAGAAGAGGATTCCTCGTGACGTCCCTGCCCCCTCGTTTCTCGCGTGAGCATTGAAATGGTGTTCTATTCCGTAAAGAACGGACCCACCAACGGTCGTGCTGACAGGATGTTTGTTAGTGACAAGACCTGGTATGAAAAAGTTGTTAGACAGCACGACACTGTTTAAATTTGGCTTATGTTTCAAAACGAGTAGGAAAATGACTAAAGAAAAGAAGACATATCTGACTCAGATAAGACTCGGAATCCTACACTACTGGATGAAGTTTTTGGGAACCCTTCAAGATTCTCAAGACGAAGAAACCATCAAGCTAGACAATTTATTCGACTTTCGATCTTGGAGACTTCCGAGGGCTACTGTTGGGGATATCTTTTCGGGTATACCCACAGGACTCGCTAACGAGGGCGGCCCACCGACGGGTTATAGCTATGCTTCATGGGTGGCCCAGTCAGAGAAAGAGGAGTCACTTCCGGCTATGACAAGGCCTAGAAGAGTTACCGACTTAGGCATGTAGTATTACTTGTAGTCCAAGCTGTATCTAGTTACCGACTCTATAACATAGCCGGATAGGTCTCTCTCATAACCCTAGGCCCTGGTGACTATATAAACCATACCTGAGGGAGCCTTTAGAGCACCAGATCATAGATCAACCACAACCTACTTACACAGGCGAACCTCTCTTGTAATCCGCTATAACATCTGGCTCTTGCCGATATATTACTGGGTTGCTAGCAGGAGTAGGATCCGGTCACCACAGTCAGATCTGAACCTGGGTAAACTTGTGCTCACAGCTCCCGGAACACCGTATGTCTCACACTCCATCTTCCCAACACCTTCAGGACCCCTATGTCATACTTGTCGACAATCTGATGACAATAAATCTGGCTAATCTAGTTGAGCTAATTTTTTAGCTATAGCTTTGCACTTTTTCATCACCAAACCATTGTAAGGAATGTTTGATGGTTTTATCGTCGATATACACATTAAGAGAGTTCTTGGCAAGTTCCCTAGGTACTCTGGTCATGTCAGAAGATTGCCATGCGAAGATATCTTTATTAGCTTTGAGGAACTCCACAAGCGTGCTTTCCTATGCGATCTCTAGGCCTACCCGTATATTGGTCGCCTTGGAGGGATCGTCTTCCTTCAACTGTGTCTTATTCGTCTCTTCTGATGCCTTGAACTATAGACTCGGTTTCAGCACCTCGTTCTTCATAGCGGGCATCTCGGACAGGTTAGTGGTTTTCTTCATCTCCCGGTACTCCTGGGCATGCGGCACGGTGATGACCCACAAGTGTAGGGAATCGCAATATTCTTCGTGGGTAGTATTACCCAATTTATTGATTCGACACAAGGGGAGCTAAAGAATACTTGCAAGCCTTAACAACTGAGTTGTCAGTTCAGCTGCACCTGGAAATAGTTCTTGCTCACAGAAATTTATCAGTAGCAACAGTTTGTAGTAGCAACAGCAAAGCAACAACAACAGTGAAACAAGAGCAATAGTAACAGTAACAGTAACAGTGGGATTCAAGTGCGGTAGGCATAGGGATGGATGGACGGGTGTTGCATGGACAAGTTAAACATGTAACTTCAAGATATAGGGCATTGCAGATAAATAATAACAAGCATCCAAGTACTAAACAATCCTAGGCATGTGCTCTAAATATAGTCATACATGCTCGCAATGAGAACTTGCACAACATCTTCTGTCCAGCCAGCCCGTGGCAGCGGGGCCTCTAGGGAACTACTAGCAATTAAGGTTCTCCTTTTAATAGAGCACCGGAGCAAAGCATTAACACTTCGTGAACACATGTGATCCTCACACCATAGCCATTCCCTCCGGTTGTCCCAATTATTGTCACTTTGGGGCCTTTGGATCCGGACAATGATATGTGTACACAACTTGCAGATAAGACCACAAACAATACTATCATTATTATTTAATAATAAATTCAGATCTGAGATCATGGCACTCGGGCCCTAGTGACAAGCATTAAGCATAAAAAGTTGTAACAAAGTCAAATAGCACTAATAGATATACTAGGCACTATGCCCTAACAATCTTATTCGATTACATGATAGAACTCATCCAATCCCTACCATACCCAAGCCTACATCGGGGGATTACTCACTCATGGATGAGGGAAACATCGATGGTTGATGGAGATGCGTTGGTGATGACGATGGCGATGATCCTCTCTAAACTCCCCGTGCCGGCAGGGTGCCAGAACGGAGTTTCTGGATCCGAATCTTGGTTTCTAGTGGTGGCGACGGACCGGAACTCTTTCTGGAAAAGTATCGAACCCCCCTCAGGTTTTAGGTCGAAATGCAACTTATAGGCGCATAGGGAGACCGAGGGGGTGCCTGGGGTGGCTGCACCCCCTCTAGGCGCGGCCAGTGGTGGGCCCGCGCCTAGGGTGGGTGTGGGCCCCCTAGGCCTCCTCTCCATCTCATCTTCTGGCTCCGTGGATCTTCTTGTGAAATATAATTTTTGGCATATTTTCTGGGATTTTTCCTGATAGTTGATTTTCTGCACAAAAACAAGACACCAAGGTAATTCTGCTGAAAACAGCGTCAGTCTGTGTTAGTTGTATCCAAATCACATAAGTTTAGAGAAGAAACAATAGCAAAGTGTTCGAGAAAGTAGATACGTTTTGGACGTATCAACTCCCCCCAAGCTTAGCTTATTGCTTGTCCTCAAGCAATTCAGTTGAAAACTGAATGCGATAAAAGAACTTTCATGAACACTTTGCTTCATATGATGTAAATATTCTCAGCACAGGAGTAGATGCTTAGACAATTCATAATAAGGAGTATGCAACTAAGTCTACTCAATAGTCATTGCAAGCTATGAAGAGAAACCAACTCAATAATAATAAGTAGCATGAAACATAAACATAAGCTACATTGCAATGCTCATAATAAGGTATGATAGAGTGGTATCTCACTTGCCTTTGTTTGAAGATCACAATAAATGCCAAGGCACCTCTGAAGTTCACATGAAGACTAGAAGTAAAGATATTAGAGATACAAACATCAAAGTCATGACATGATTAACCAAGTTTTGGAACAAACACAAGAATGACAACTATGCTCTCAAGAAGGTGCTCATAGAATAAGTGGTGACTCAACAAAGTTTTGAAAATGGTTTTGAAAGGTTTGAAAGGCTTCCAAATGCTGACAGGAAGGTACATTGGCTTTGATCTCTCATTTCTCCTATCATAGGCATCTTCATGTGGTTAAGGTGAAAGTGAGGTCCACTCTGTATCATATGCTTGACAGACCATAGACTGGAAATCCCAAGTCCCTTGAGTACGAGGGCCCGCATGCTACTCAACTTTGGTCACCTGAAAGTTCTTGTCATTGTAAATACATGCATATCATCGAGAACCGCCAACGGCGTACCCCTTGCACATGGTACAGGAGCTTTCCCATAACCAAAATGACAAGGCAAGCAGACAATGAGCATCTCAACAATCTTTTTATTTACCATATGCATAGATTTTTATTGAGGATGCTTCATAGATGCTCATTATGGTGATGCTGCAAGTTTCCACCATGATTAGGCATGGCTTAGGCTAGCGGCCCAGGCATTTCTCTAACACAATGTATAGACTCCATGAACTCACAACCTCCCCTTTTATTTCACATCGTCGACATCCGTAAACAAAAGAGCAAGGTATCAACTGGATGAGATATCCAAAAAAATGTTGAAAGCGTTCCCCATGACAGCACGGTTCTGCTGACTCCTAGCATATAATTAGCAAGCATATAACTTTCATGGACAGGTCACAATGGTTCAGAATTATTAAGAGCAAGGAATAAAGTGTGCCATCAAGTTCGTGAGAGCTTTACTAACTAACTTTCTCAAAACAGACAAACATTTTATTTTGGAAGAAAACACGGCATATAGAATATGCACTGAAGTAGCAAATGATGCTAATAGGTAGGTATGGTGGACACAGCTGGCAATATTGGTTTTGGGGAGTTGGAAGCACAGGTAGAGCACATAGTCAGTGCAAGTGAAGGCTAGCAATAGAGAGGGAGCGACAAACAAGAGATCAATAGATGTCATAATCATGCTTGCAACAAAACAGGACTAATTATGGCATGAAAGTGATACAAAAACTCTGAGGCCAAATAAATCATCGAGGCTTACCGACTATTGATTAGTCATATGCGTGCGTGAGAATGTGCCAAGTCGATTCACATGAACAGTCAGAGGAGGATACCACAATATCATACCAAAGTATGAATAAAACAATGCAAGCAAACATTCATATGACATCCTACAAACTATTAGAAAGCTGGAGCTAATCATAGACAAGCAAGAACTACTAAGCATCCATAATGACATAAACCTTACACAAACATGCTAAGCATGCTCACAATGAAGAGTATATGTACAAGAATGAAACAAATAGAGTTCGTTACCAGACTCTTACCACACCTCGAGTTATCTTAATCTTCATTATTGCCCTTCACTTGTGTGAATTGAATAATTAACATGAAACCAAAATCCACTGAGGACGTCTGAACCCTGCAAAGAACTCACAAAACCAAAGAAGAACAACAAATACTTTTGGTGTTTTCGAATTTTTTAGAAACAAGCAAACAAAGAAAAACCAAACAAAAACAAAGCAAACCAAACAAAGCAAAATCTTTTTGGATTTTTCTTTTAAGGCAAACCAAGGAAAAGAAACAAAGAAACAAACGAAAAGAAACAACAAAAATATTTTTGGGTTATTAGAAAGAAGCAACAAAAACCCAAAAGAAAGCAAAAACAATGGATGTACAAAGAACGGACCAAACATGATATATATGAGTGTGATGTCGGTGTACCTCCCCCCAAGCTTAGGCTTTTGGCCTAAGTGGGGCTCAATAGCACGGATAGTACCCCCATGCTGGTGGGTCATCATAGGAATGATCATAGTCAGGAACCTGCGATGAAGAAGAAGACGCGCCCCAATCAAATGAGGGCTGCTGGTATGAAGACTCTCCCAAGTTGGAGGGCTGAACCGAATTGTCTTCGGCATCCTCTTCAACATTATCCTCTTGATGGGAGAGCTCTGCCTCACATGTGTCGACCTCCTCCTCCGTAAGCGACCATCCTTGCCTGTTATCAAAACTAAACAAAGTAGGTGCAGGCAAATAAACTATTTTCTCAGTCCTACCCTTTCTCCGACCTTGCTGGGCAAACGATAATTCATACGGCAAATTTCTCACATTAGCTCCCAAGGAAACAAAACCATGCTAAATCATGGATTCAATATCAAGCCTCTCTATGGGAAACTGAAAATTTAAAAAGTGAGGCTCTAAACCATGGAAAGATAGCAACCTAGAAGCAATGAGACACCCACAAATTCCACCCTTCTCACGGTTGGTAGTAAGACGCTGAGCTATCAAAGCACCCAAGCTATAAGATCTATTCCTATTCAAAGCAGCTGCGATAAAAGCTAGACAAAAGAAGACAACTTTCTAGCAATCTTTCTAGCAAGAACACACTTGGTAATGAAATAGGCAAAGTATCTAATAGCTGGGAGCTGAATGTTCCAAAATTTTCCACTTTCCTTTGAGAAGTCGAAACCTTGGCACATATCATTATATAAATCCATAAGTCACTTGGGCCTCTCCTTGATCTTCTCACAAGACCCCCACTGAGGTACTCTAATTGCTGCACAGAAATCAGCAAAAGGCAGGTCGACAGATATATTCTATATTTTGTAATGGACCATGGATTATATGTAGACCAACTGAACCGGAAGTCCTGCACAAAAGCCATGGTTAGCTTAACATGTTGGAATGGTTTACCTTCAACAAAGTATTCCAACTCTGCATTTGTAACCATAGTTTCGAAGTCTTGGAGGATCCCCGCAGTTCTCATAAATTCGAGGCATGGATATATGGAAGGAAAAACTGCCTCCTCACGACGAACCTTCATTGGCTCATGCACCATCAAGTCATATTGATTCAGTGGATAAGCACTCATCTTCCTTGATGAAATTTTTAGACAACCATCAAACCAAGTGATTTCTAAGTTGATAAATGATGAGCAACTACTATAGGAACTTGCTAGAGGACTACACATGCATCAAAACAAAGTTTCTAAGCATAAAACAAGCATCCAAGCTCAAATAACCTGAGACCTATAGCAGCAAAATACTCAAGATATAATCTACCAATCACAAATCTAATTAGACAAGTGGAGAAGGCACATACCAAGGAACAATCCCTCCAAAAATCAGCACTTGAGATGAGTTGAACAAGGAGATCAAAAATCGCGAGCAAGAACAACAAGAACTCGAGGTTGAGAAAGTTTTCCAGTGTTTTTTGGGAGAGAGAAATAAGATGGCTTTGAGGAGGCAGCCTGGAGAGGACCAGGTGGGCCAGACCCCCCCAGGCGTTGCCACCTGGTAGGCCGCTCCTACCATGGGTGTGGTGGCCTGGGGTGGCCCCCTGGGTCACTTAAGGTGCCACTCTACCCCTTTTTTCGAGGAAAAATTTATTTTGAATTTTCTGGGATTTTTCGGGAAACTTTATTTTTGGCCAATTTTCAGGGTATGAAAATTGATTTTCTCGCAGAAACAGTTTTTTCAAAAGAAGCAAAAGCAAACCAAAAGCCAAACTACAGGAGCTCTAAGAAACTCTAACAAGCAAACAACTAGTAAAACTAAAGCTAAAGCAAAGACTAGGAAGGAGAAAAGTAAAAGAAAGCAAGTATAACCATAGTGGAAACATTATTTTGTTCATTAAAATCCTTTTGTTAACAAGGTTGATCAAGTCTTGTTACCAAAAAAATCTTATATGAATCAAAACTTTGCATTCCACAAGGTGATTATGTTACCTCATACATGATAGCAATGGTACCAATCATAATAGTTTCAAAATTTTCTTGTGGAATGGGACAATATATTTCTCCAACCTTGATGCTCTCAATATTTTAAATGGAATTCAGGCAATAGCTCTTAACAACCTTCTTGGGGAAATAGACAGTGTGCTATTTGTCATTAATATTGAATGTTACTTTTCCTTGATTGCAATTGATGACAGCACCTGCAGTATTAAGAAAAGGTCTCCCAAGAATAATAGACATATTATCATCTTCAGGCATTTCAAGCACACCAAAATCAGTTAAAACCATGCAATTATGAGCAATTGAACAGGAACATCCTCACATATACCAACAATAATAGTAGTTGACTTATTAGCCATTTGTAAAGATATATCAGTTGGTATCAACTTTTCTAGCTGGAGTCTCTTGTAGAGAGAAAAAGGCATAACACTAATTCCAGCTCCCAAATCACATAAAATAGTTCTAACATAATTAGTCTTAATAGAGCAGGGAATAGTTATACCTGAATCACCAAGTTTCTTTGGAACCTTACCATTGAAGGAGTAATTAGCAAGCAAAATAGAAATCTCCTCATTAGGAATCTTCCTTTTATTAGATACAATATCCTTCATATACTTTGAATAACGAGGCAACTTAATAGCATTAGTCAAAGGAATTTGCAAGAATAAAGGGTTCATCCACTCACAAAACTTGTTGTAGTGTTCCTCATCCTTTGACTTGTGTTTCTTACCTGGAAAAGGCATAGGTTTCTACACCCAAGGTTCTCTCTCTTTACCATGTTTATTATCAATAAAATCTTACTTTGTGTACCTAGTGTTCTTAGTGTGCTTCTCAGGTTCTTCCTCACCTTCCTCCTTATCAGGAGACTCATTTTTATCATTACCACTCTCAGTTTCAGCATCAGAGACAGATATACTATTAGGATCTACAGCAGGTTCAAGTGGTTCCTCAATTATCTTATGTTTATTTTTCTTTCTCTTACGAGGACTACCACTACTCTCACCTTGTTGGGAATCCTGCTCAATTCTGTTAGGGTGTCCTTCAGGATATAAAGGGTCTTAAGTAGCTATACCACTCCTAGTTCTAATTCCATAAGCATGTTTATCTCCTGAAGCATTAACTAGCATATCCTTTTGCACCTTAGCAAGTTGATCAAGTTGAGTTTGAACCATTTGAAAGTGTTTACAAAGCATTTTAATATCATTAGAAGTTATTTCCATAATATCTTTCAACTCATGGATAGCTCTAGAGTTTTCCAATAAATGATTCTGAACTTGTTTATTAAAATACCCTTGCTTAACAATAAATGTGTCAAGTTCCTCTAAACATTGATCAGGAGGCTTACCATAAGGAATATCACCTTCATCAAAGTTTTGGAGAGAGTGTACCTCAATAGTAGATGAGTGGGGAATTGGCTTACGTAATTCTTCTATAGGAGGTAGATTCTTCACATCTTCGGCTCTAATACTTTTCTCCTTTAGACACTTCTTAGCTTCCTTCATCACTTCATCATTTAATGCAATAACTCCCCTCTTCTTTGTTGTTGGTGCTGGAATTGGTTCAGGAACAACTGGTTCAGGAGTAATAGGCTTAGGTGTATTTAGCTCAGTTGAAGTCCAATCATCATAATTCTTGCTTCTTTTAGTCATTAATTCTTCAGCATCTGTAGGAGTCCTTTTCCTGAAAACACAATCAGCAAAACTATCTAGGTAGGTCCTAGAATCATTAGTTAGTCCATTATAATAAGTATCAAGAAGCTCATTCTTAGGTAATGGACATCCAGGATGTGCATGAATCAAGGAACAGAACCTTGTCCATGACTCGGGCAATTTATCTTCTTCTCCCTGTTTAAAATCAAAAAGTCTCCACAAGGCAGCATGTCTAGCACTAGGAGGAAAATATTTCTGGAAGAAAGAATCAACCAAGCAATCAGGGCTATCAATGGAACCAAGAGGTAATCTATTAAACCAAGCCCTAGCTTCTCCTTTTAGTGAAAAAGGGAAGATCTTGGTAACAAAGTACTTGCGCATCTTAAAATCATCAGAGAACAATGCACTCATAGTAGAAATCTCATTCATATGAGCCACGGCACTCTCATTTTCAGTCCCACAAATTCTTTCTCAACAATATCTAAATAAGATAAATCAAGAGAGAAATCATAATCTTTATCTTTAATATCTATGGGAGAAGTGGCAAACTTAGGATCAGAGGACAACTTAGGAATGATAGTACGTCTAGTAAGGAGACTCTTAATATCACTAGTACCATGTGTGTTTCGGCACTCTTCAACAAAATCATCAGTGAACTCAATGTAACCATCATTAATATCATAACTCTCACTAGACTTAGGTGAGCTAACAGGTGTAACAGTGTCTTCACTAGGAGTTTCGGTATTTCCTAGACTAGCCATAGTAGCATCTAGAAAAGAACCTAATGAACCACTCATATCAAACATAGTAGCAGCAACATCATGAGTATCAAAAGCAGTTTTAGACTCAGCAGTAGTAGCAGTGTGTGTAGCATGTGTATGTGGTGGTGGTGTAACAAGCTTACTTATAACTGTTATCGCCACATTTTGGCCAAAGGAGGAGATGGGCCGTAATCAAGATGGGCTTGGAGGATACATATATGCAACGTATTGCTGGATCAGCCTTGTGCGTGGGTTTGGGCTAAATTGCCCGTGTATCTATATATTATGGTAGGTTACGTTTCGGTTTAAGTAAGAGATAGAGTTGTTAGGGTTATTCCAAAGATAGAAAGTCTCTGGACTATAAATATGTACCTAAGGTTATTGAGAAAGGAGGACGATCACGTTCACAACAAACACAATCTCGGCGCATCGCCACCCCTTGTTTCTAGGGTTTTTCTCGGGTAAGTGTCATGCTGCCTAGATCGCATCTTGCGGTCTAGGCAGTATCTGCTTATGCGTTATTTAGTGTTACTCGTACTGAAGCCTTGTTGATGGCGAGTAATATTGTTATCATAGATTTGTTTGGGCTAGCATCGGTACCTTTTTGTTATGATTGCTTAGTTATGCTGCCTTTAGTTATCTCGCTGCCTTTGCACCTTTTTCGGGTGTAAGGGCAGCATCTTGCTTGATCTTTATTCAGTTGATTTGATCTGTTATAGTTATGCCTTGTTTTCAAAGGTTTAGTTTGATATCCACATAGTCAGGCCTTGCAAACGGGTTGAACGATCCAGTAGTATGTAAGGATATGGTTTGCCAATTCGAGAGGAGTTGTTCCGGGAATTGACTTTACGTCGGTTGTTAGGCCTTCTCTGGGGTTAGTTTTCTATCATCTTTTGTATCTACCAGGCTCAATTACGTGTAGGATGTTCCAATTATGTGGTGAAAACGTTAAACTGTCGTAGGTCAATTTAACTTGTATTGATGAAGCAAAACCCCATGTTATCGTAGATTTAATGCAGAACCATGGGATAATCGGTTCCAGGAGCCGATTCACAGGGAAACCTGGGAGCCAGTCGTGGCTCGAATTTTACGTATACTTGTTTGCCATGCAGGAAACTAATAGAAGCAATCCATCACCTTCCTGACCAGGTATAGGTCAGGTGGCACGCCCTTGCATCAGCCAGGACGTGTGCCGGAGTTTTGCGGGCCGTTGCCCGAGGGACCAGGGCCCACCAGCAGTTCTGGGAGCCTCCCGGCTCTTCGTGTTGCTCGTCGCTGCTCGCCGGTGGGTTTTGACAGGCAACACATTCTGGCACGCCCGGTGGGACATTCAACAACATCTGCATCAACATCCGACACTGCGATGGGGGACAGACCGGTCACGTACGACGATCTGCCTGATGAGCACAAGGCGAAGTATGATGATATCAAAGCTCTCTTCGAAGCCGATCTCATCGGCTCTTTTGAGAGGACCCGTAAGCATGGCATCAGGTGGAAAGGGTTCTCACCCGAAGGTGCTCTTGATGAGGTGGATCTGTCTGTTCCTTCAGAGGAGCGCACCAGAGCTCTGCGACAGGAAGTCAATTACATGGTGGCTCATTCTCTTCACCGCCATTCTGAGAGCCTAGTGAACGCTTTCGAGCGCGTCGCGGTTCGCGTAGTTCAGGAGATCATGAAACATCAGTACTCTCCGTCGGGGCCTACTCTAGGGACTCACCAGGGAGAAAGACTGCTCCAGACCAGGCCACAGCTGCCATTCACGCTTGCAGCTCCGGAGCCACCAGGGGCACCGGCGTACGTCGTCTACAAGGTTGGAGGTGACCCTGGCGATTGCCAATTCCTGTTTGAACCACCTAAAGAAATTCCACATGGATATGTGTGCACCTACGTGCCGGACTGCAATAGCCTGCCGCGCACGAACCAGATTGCAACCGCAGGGATTTCTGGGGCAGGAGTTTCTGGAGCAGGGGCTTCGGGAGCAGGTATTTCTGGAGCAGGGATGTCTGGGATGGACGCTGATAAATAGGCATGGCTAGCCAAGTATGCCACCGGAACGAGTCATGAGAATTTAGCCCCTGCAGCTCAAACGGTGGAGCAAATCCGTACCATCTTGAGAGACCAGTTTGGCTTTGTGCCGAAGAGAAGGACAATCGGCTATTCCAAGCCGTACCCCAACGAGTTTGATCTGATTCCGCTGCCACCCAAGTATCAGCTCCCTGAGTTCTCAAGGTTTAGCGGATCAGAAGGGTCGAGCTCGATCGAGCATGTGAGCCGATACCTGGCACAGTTAGGCATGATTTCAGCATCGGATCAGTTACGCGTAAGGTTCTTTGCGCAATCTCTGACAGGACCAGCTTTTGGGTGGTACACCTCGTTACCACCGGATTCGATCCAGACCTGGAAGCAACTGGAAGAGCAGTTCCACATTCAGTATCATTCAGAAGCTACTGAGGCTGGCATTGCAGATCTGGCGCAGGTGCGGCAAAAGCGGGGAGAAACGGTAGCCGAGTACATTCAGTGTTTCAGGACTGTCAAGAACCGATGTTATTCGGCTCGTTTAACTAAGAAAGAAGCAGTCGAGCTGGCAGTGTTGGGTCTCTCAGCACCCATCAAGGATCTGGCTTTCCAAGTAGAATACAATTCATTGGCGCACATGGCCCAGAAACTGACAATGTATGAACAGCGCCACCCTGAGTTGTACCAAGACAAGTTCAAACGTCCGATAGGCCTGGTCGATACAGAAGAAGAGGATCCCGTACAAGACCAGGAGGTGGCCGTGGCTGAATGGGCTCGGGGGGCAGATCCTGTGTCCTGCAAATGGGTGAAACAGCAAGGGCCTGCGAAAGGGTTCGACTTCGATGTGAGTAAAGCTGAGCAGATATTCGATTTACTGCTGAAAGAAAAGCAGCTGAAGTTACCCGAAGGCCATAAAATCCCTACGGCTCAAGAGATGAACGGGAGACCATACTGCAAATGGCATCACTCGTTCACCCACACCACCAATGATTGAAAAGAGCTACGTCGCCAGATCCAAACGGCGATAGAACAGGGCCGTCTGATCCTGGGGCAATTCGCCATGAAAGTAGACACAAACCCGTTTCCTGGCGTCAACATGGTAGAACACAGCCACTCCACGAGGCGTCAGTTAGATTTCTCGTTCGATGTTAATATGGCAGGGCCTGTGTACCACCATGGCACATATAAGGAGGAAGGCGGTCGCTCTCGGGGCAAAGAAAGAGAGGAGGCTGGTCCACGTGACCGGCCCCGTTATGATGACAGGCGGTATTTAACCGAGGAGCAAGTGAGAAGCGTGCGATATCAGAAGCCACACTCCACGCATCTCCTTAACAAGTATGAGCGTCAGTATGACCGACGTCGCCGGCACGATAGAGATGATGAAGGATATGAGCACCTCGCTAGGGGAAAGTCAAAGGAAAAGGAAGGCGTGGATAAACATTGGGATTGTCCTTTCTTCAAGTATTGCTGGAATGCGGGAATGAGCCGATTGCCTACAATTGACAACTGCCCGGAATGTGGACAGCAGAAGGATGACACAGGTCCAGTTTCAGTGTTCAAGCGTCTAGGGCCTCTCCCGCCTCAGAACAGACAAGAGGAGTCGTCTCGAGCAAAAGATCTCGAGGAGCCAAAGGGTGAAGAAGAAGACAGATATCACCGGCCAAGGTGGTGCCCCGATGGACTCAGACACACCCAAAAGCGTAGAGTTCAGCGACTGCGTAGCTTGGAGGAAGCCGAAGCACAGTACCTCCACACTTTAAGGAAAGCACGGCCCGATCTGGCCGTGAAAATTCGGCAAACCTTGGAAACGGAGGCTCGTCCTAAAAGGAAAGAGTGGCGCCCCAAACCAGTAAAAGCCGATGCGAAGACATCGGCTGGCACAAACATGGTGTTCATACTTCCGTCAGAGTTTTGCGCTCCAAGAACCAAAGAACTACCAGTGGCACAGTTTGACTGCGGCCCACGGCCGGTTATCTTTGAAAAGCCACGAGAGAAGGGCTACAAACATCTGAAAGCCCTGTACCTGCGAGGTTATATCAATGGGCAGCCTGTCCGCAAGATGTTGGTTGACACCGGAGCGGCAGTCAATATAATGCCATACTCCATGCTACGGCGTTTGGGACGCTCCACTGCAGATCTGATCAAAACCAACGTCACGTTAAGCGACTTCAACGGCCAAACTTCAGAAACACAAGGCGTTCTGAACGTGGATCTAACCGTGGGCAGAAAAACCATCCCTACGTCATTCTTCATCGTTGACAGCAAAAGCACCTACGCTGTCTTGCTGGGGAGGGATTGGATTCACGCTAACTGCTGCATTCCATCCACGATGCACCAGTGCCTAATACAGTGGGATGGAGATGAAGTGGAAGTCATTCATGCAGATGATTCGATCGAGATCTCCATAGCTGGAATGAACATCTGGGAGGCAGAAGACCAAGAGCCGATCTCTGGAATCAGTCTAGACGGCTGTGAGCGCATTGAAGCTACAAAAAACGGGGTGAGGCTGGTCTTATCCACTGGCCTGACAGAGTAGCAAAGTCCACGATCGTACGTGGTATGGCCGATCCCTGCGATCGGCCACAAAAAATGAAAAGCAGTAATCTTACGACAAACATGTCATGAAGTCGTAGTAGGGAGATTCCCTGCCATTGTAGAGCACAAATAAGTTGTAAACCTTCCTTGACTAATGCAATCAAAAAGGGGGCCGATTCCGGCAATCGGCCCAAATTATCTTTGTTATCCTCACCAATTGTTTGACCCGTGTTTAGCATCGATTTAGCAGGTGACGGAAAGCTAGGGTATGGGTTTACCTCCGCTGATGAGCTAGAGGAGATTGACATCGGTCCTGGGGATAAGCCACGACCAACATTTATCAGCAAGAAGTTAGATCCGAATCTGCGGGGTCCGATGATAGCTTTGTTGAAGGAATATCCAGATTGCTTTGCCTGGGACTATACAGAGATGCCCGGGTTAGACAGGAGCATCATTGAGAATCGACTCCCGCTTAAAAAAGGGTTTCGGCCATTCCAGCAGCGAGCACGACAGATGAAGGCCGAAATTTTGGAAGAAGTCAAGAAAGAGATCGAGAAAATGTTGACAGCTAGGTTAATCAGGCCATGCAGGTATGCTGAGTGGATTTCTAGTATCGTACCTGTAGAGAAAAAGGATGGCCGCTGGCGTGTTGCCATAGATTTTCGGGATCTCAATAGAGCCACTCCAAAGGATGAGTATCCGATGCCGGTAGCAGAGACATTAATCAACGCAGCTGCTGGTCATAAGGTTTTGAGCTTCATGGATGGCAATGCCGGTTACAACCAAATTTTTATGGCTCCGGAAGATATACACAAGACTGCATTCAGAGTCCCAGGTTCGGTGGGGTTGTTTGAATATGTAGTCATGACGTTTGGACTGAAGAATGCCGGCGCCACATACCAAAGAGCCATGAATTACATTTTCCATGATCTGATCGGCAAGCTGGTGGAAATTTATATCGATGACGTGGTGGTCAAGTCTGCTTCAGTACAAGGACACTTGGACGATCTGCAACGCGTCCTGGAAGAACAAGAAAATTCGGGCTACGGATGAATCCAAAGAAGTGTGCCTTCGGTGTGACGGCCGGTCAGTTCTTGGGTTTCTTGGTCCATGAACGCGGAATTGAGATCGGCCTGAAAAGTCAGGAGGCAGTGCGAACAATGAAGCCACCTACCACGAAGAAAGAACTGCAGTCTCTCATCGGCAAGATCAACTTCGTCAGAAGATTCATCTCCAATCTGTCAGGAAGAATAGAGTCGTTCATGGGACTGGTGAAAATTAAATCTGATGAGGAGTTCCGCTGGGGGACAGAACAACAACGAGCCTTCGACGAGATCAAAGAATATCTAACGAAGCCGCCAGTGTTGGTTCCGCCCCAGCCGGATAGGCCGTTCTACATTTACTTGTCAGTAGCTGACACGTCCATCGCCTCGATGGTGGTGCAGTTTATGATGGTCTGGAGCGAGTTGTGTTTTACATCAGCAGAAGGATGCTGGACGCAGAGACAAGGTATCCTGAGATCGATAAGTTGTGCCTCTGCCTGTTTTTCACCTGCACCAAGCTGCGCCACATCTTGATCTCAGCGGAGATTATCATTATATGCAAATCAGATGTCATAAAACATATGCTGTCGGCTCCTATGTTGAAAGGCCGACTCGGCAAATGGATGTTTGCATTATCGGAATTTGATATCCGGTATCAACCCGTGAAAGCGGTTAAGGGTCAGGCGTTGGCCGACCTTATTGCTGAAAGAATCAACACTGATATAGCAGCGCTGTCTATACGAGCGTGGGCTATGTTTTTCGATGGATCGGTTTGTGATGATGGTTGCGGCATCGGCATTCTACTCGTGTCGCCCCGGGGGACAACATATTCCTTCTCCATCAGGCTATCTACCCCTTGCACCAACAACGTCGCTGAGTATGAGGCGATACGCAAGGGAATGGAGTTGCTCATCGAAGCTAGGGCAGAAGCAGTGGAAATTTTTGGAGACTCCAAATTGGTGATTTCCCAACTCACGGAGGAATACAAGTGTGAGAGCGAGTCACTCTTCCCATTATGGTTGCAATGCCGTGAGCTGATGGCACAGTTCCGGTACATAAACTTTAACTGGATCCCGCGATCGCAGAATACCGAGGCAAATGATCTCGCACAAACGGCTTCAGGCTACAAGGACGTAGCAGAGGGAGCTGATGTTCAGGTACAGTTCCTGGAGGCGGACGACTGGAGAGCCGATATCTTCAATTACTTGAAAGATTCGGCTCGGGGGGCACCTAAACGGATAAGGTACAAGGCCATGAAGTATGTGCTTATTGGGGACGACATGTTCTACAGGACTCTGGAAGGGTTACTGCTCAAATGTCTGGGGCCAACCGAGGCCAATCGGCTCCTACACGAGGTACACGAAGGCGCCTGTGGAACTCACCAATCGGCTCACAAGATGAAATGGTTGATCAGGCGATCAGGGTTTTATGGCCCACCATGCTTGAGGACTGTTTTAAGTACTACAAAGGGTGTCAAGCATGTCAGAAATTTGGAAAAATTCAGACGGTACCCGCGTCAGCAATGAACCCCATCATCAAGCCTTGGCCATTCCGAGGTTGGGGCATGGATATGATTGGCAAGATCAATCCTCCATCAAGTAAAGGCCACATGTGGATTTTGGCCATTACGGATTATTTCACTAAATGGGTGGAAGTCGTCCCTATGAAGTCAGTGACCTCGAAGGATGTTATCGATTTTGTGAAAGAACATGTCATTCATAGATTCGGGATTCCCCAAACTATCACGACCGATGGAGGTTCGGTCTTCATTTCTCACGAGTTTAGAGAATTCTGTGAGGACACGGGAATTAAGCTGATCCGATCATCTCCATACTATGCTCAAGCAAATGGGCAAGCTGAAGCGTCCAACCAGAGCCTTATCAAGCTAATCAAGAGGAAAGTCGACGAGCACCCAAGGCGTTGGCACGAGGTTTTGTCAGAGGCTTTATGGGCTTATCGCATGTCATGTCATGGAGCGATAAAAACCTCGCCATACCATCTAGTCTACGGACAAGAAGCCGTATTGCCCTGGGAGATTACGGCTGGATCGAGACGTGTCACTTTTCAGAACGATCTAACAACTGAAGAGTATGCGGCCCTGATGAGTGACAGTGTCGAGGATTTAACTGAGCTTAGGCTGTGGTCGCTTGAGAAAATCAAAGAGAACAAGGCCAAGGTAGCTCGTGCATATAATAAGAAGGTGAGACCAAAGGAGTTCCACGTTGGCGATCTGGTATGGGAAGCTGTATTGCCATTGGGGACTAAGGATGCAGCATATGGTAAATGGTCTCCAAATTGGCATGGGCCATACAGGGTCGATCAAGTTTTAAGGGGGAACGCGTACATGCTTGAGGAGTTGGACGGCGTGAAATTCCCAGTGGCTGTCAACGGTCAGCATCTCAAGAAATATTTCCCAAGCATGTGGGATGATGGACAGTGAAATATGGGGGCCGATACATGAAATCGGCCAATAAAAAAAATATATAGCCGATGCACAGCCATCGACTCTAGAGGTTCAAACTGTTACGAGCAGGTGTCAGTTTACATGAATAAGCTACTGAAGGAATGCCTCGAAGGCGTGGAGGGCGTCAGCGCGGACACGATCCACCTCGGCGATCTCGGCTTCGTCATCTTCGTCCTTGCCCATCACTAGCTGCTTGTTCAGGGCATGTATTTCCGCCAGATCAGTCTTCAGTTGAGCTTTAAGGCCTTCTGCTTCGTCTTGGGAGCGGGCGATGAATGCTTCCTTGTCACAAATGATCTGTTTAGTCGCCCGAACCTTCTCTTCAAGATCTCCCAATTCCTTTTTCAAGGATGCAAGCTCGGCGGTGCTGATAGAGGTGTCAGTTTTGGCATCCAGAGACGCCTTTTTCTCATTGAGCCGCTGACATTTGTCTACAATATTGGCCTTCAGCGGGAGTTGGGCGCGGCGCAGATTAATCCTCTCACGAGCCAACTTCACCCTTGACCCGTAGAAAGACAGAGTTACAACTGGCCAAAGCTTCACCTGCAATGCTACTGGGAGTTGGTCCTTGATTTCGGCAAGAACACCCTTCACCTCTTCAGAACCCTCGATCAACTTCTCGATCGGGGAGGACAGCAAGGCTTTGAGACGCTGGAATTGAGGTAGAACAGCCCTTGCTCGTGGTTCATCGTTGGCGACAGAGAGAGTTGGTTCGATGGATTCAGGGTCGAACGTCAGCAGGCCTGAGATATCACAACCCTGGCAGGCCGAAATGGCGTCAGTATGCGTCCAACATGGAAGGATGAGCCGAACGAAGCGAACGTACCTCTCCTAAGATCAAGGGGATAGCAGATGACGAGACAATCGGCTTGTGTGTTGTTGCTGGGGGCTTGGCCGAAGTGGTAACCGTTTCATCTACACCTTCACGGATTACTAGATCCAGCCTTGCGAAAGGCATCGGCACTTCCCCGGCTTTCCCACTAGAAGTGTCAGTCGTCTGCATGGAAGGTGCTTAGCCGATGTAAATAGTGATGAATCGGCAGATAAAACAACAATTGGTAAGAGCATGGAGGGTGATGACTTTCGAAACCTCTTGGCTCGACGAAGAAGTTTGCAGTCCCTTGCGAGCCCTCTTGGGGCTCACAGCTGGCCCCGCCTCGACTGATGCTCGGGGGGCAGTAGGTTCAGGAACCGGCCTTTTCTTGGTAGCCGATGGTGGCAAATCTGGCTGGCTCGGTGTGGTGGTCCTCTCAGAGTCTGTGGGGCCCGATTCTCCTCGATCGGATTGTGTGTCCCCGCTGGAGGTGTCTTCGATGGAAACTTGTAAGAAAAGGAGAGCTAGTAAGCACAAGCATGTTTGCAAGGATGAAAGAGATCAACCAAGGCATGGATCAGCGTACATGCGAACTTTCTGGAGAAGGGCTCCGGCGCCTCAAAGTCTTCCTGGCAGCTACCTTCCTCACCACCGTTCTTGTTTTAGTTGGAACTCGAGAGGCGGCTGACCCAGAAGTTTCTTGGCTCTTGGAAGCCGATTGTGGTGATATCGGCTGGTTCTGCATCACGACCTTTTTCAAAGGTGGCGAGTTTTTGCAGAAAAGGACCACAGGAGCTGGTGGGAAGAATTCGAAGGGGGAGCCATCACCGTGTGTAGGTTCAGGACCATCTTGTTGCTGCAAGAAGACAGAGCGGGTTAAGAATCATTTATGAGCTGCATCAAGAAAATTTACAAGTAGTGGTACCTGTTCTACGGGGATATCATATTCAGCGTCGAGCTGTTCCAGCAACGGTCCCAGAGCTCTCCTGAAGGCATGAGTCTTCCACATCGACCACCAGTTCTCAAAACCATCGGTTGATGAAGCGAAGGTGAGGTTGTTAGGAATTGGGATGGTCAGAGCATCGAAGAAGGAATAACACCTTTGACTGGTGAGAGGATCGGGCAGGTCAGCTCTGCTCTCTGTAAGATGGTGGAGAAAGAAATGGGGAGGTACTTTTCCAAGGCCAAATTGCCGAGCCACTACGACTGGCTGGTAGAATTCGTATCCAGGCTTGATTATTCTGTTGGATGTGCTCATGCCAACTGGAAGGAAGCAGGGACGGATCACAGTGGAAAATAGCTATCGAGTGCTGGTGTCATCGGCAAAGTTGTCTAGCCTGAAGGAGATTGGATTTTCAAAATGTTTCGATTCTTCCGTGTAAGGAAAGAAGATAGGATTGTCCAGGCCTTGGAAGAAAATGCTGAACCACTTGGATGCTTCCTGAGGGATCAGTTTACTACCTGGCAGTCTATACAGAGCTTGGCCGTAGCTGGTGCATCGGATCTGCTTCCCTTTGGCATCTGGAAAGGTGCAACTCGCCAAAAGGGGGAAGTTTGGGACATGGTTTTGAAAATACAGCTGAGGCCATAGCTGAATGAACCACCAAGGACCTCCTGTTTTGACTGCTATGCCGGAGAATAGTTTGACAGACATCAACTGGAGATATCGATAGACTTCTCCAAGGAACAGTTTGCCGATGCCAAGTTGAGTGCCTCTGGCAAGTTCGTAGGCCAAGGAGAGATAATTCTTGGTTGGAGCAAGGGAAGGGCCACAAAATATGAAATGTTCTAGCCAGAAGTTGAGGAAAGCCGTGTGTTCTTTCTCTATGACAGGGCCTTTAGTTTTCATGTGGCTTTGAAGATAGGCACCCCAGTTCGTGCAGTCTGTTTTGGAAGAAAGCTTGTAGGGGACCTTTGTCAGCTTAAAAGCAGAGGGGCTGGGTGATGTAACGTCCAGACCAGTAATCATCACCACGTCTAACAGAGTTGGTGTCATGGGGCCATGACCGAACATGAAGCAGTTCAGAGCATCGGACCAGAAATAGCCGATGGTTTTTAGAAGATTTTCATGTTTCTCGAGGGGAGACAGTGACAAATACAAGGCATCGGCTATTCCCGTGGTTTCCCATTGGGATTGGTAAGTTTTGGCTACCCTGCTGTACCAAGAGACCCAATGTTCAGGAGGATTAGGCTAGGCTCGCAAGCAGTCGGCCCAAGAATTCAAATCTAGGTTTTGGCTTACGAAGGGGATTCTGTTTGCCTCGCAAGAGATCAGATGGGCAGGACTAGATTCTGTACGGGGGCCAAGACAGAGAGAATTTGGGAGAGAAGGATGCGGCAGCAGAATGTCTGAAACCTAAAAATTTAACGGTGGAGTAAAGCATTAATTCAGGTGTTTGCTATTAATTCTAGCACCGTGTTCAGACTGCGAGGAGCAGGCGTACCTTCAGACCAGAGACCGCTGTGTTGGTATTGGACGATTCCGCCATCTAGTTTGCCGGTGGAGATGGATCTATGCGATTGGGGATCGAGGGTTGTTGTCGCTGTAAGCTCGATCTATTCGGTGAGGCAATTGGAGATCTGGGTTAGCCTTTTTGAAGAGGGTCGCAGGCTACCGTTTGAAAGTGGCCGCTCAGATTTATCTAAATATGCGACCAAATTTGACCTTTTCAACATTTGTGGGGAAAGTCGATGTGTTACCATCGGCTCTTTGGGCTTTGACTTGGTTGACCATATGAGCGTAGTATGGTGAAAGCCGATACATTACTATCGGCTTCTGGAACGTTGACCTATTTTGACTATCGGCAAAATCGAATTGGGAAATCAATCTTTGTTGATTCAAAAGACGGTTGTTTACAATGAAGCCGATTGCTTACAAATGGAAATCTACTACTAGTACTACTACTACTAGTTCCTAATCTAGAAGCCGGTGGCGTCGCCGCTGTCTTCGCCGTCGTCGTATTCGCTGTCATCGGCGCTGCTGCCGGCGTAGTCTTTGCCGCTGCTGCTGAAGTTGTCAGCGGGGGCCTCCTCGTCCTCGTCGTCGTCGGTGTCCTCGCTGGACCCGGCGCGGAAGCGCTTCACCGGCGGGTATTCGTCGGAGGAGGTGTCCTCCTCCGCTTCCTCCTCCTCGTCGGAGGATTCGACGTCCTCGCCCCAGGACACGGCGTCATCGGCGCTCTCCGCCTCCAGTTCCCCGTCAACAAGGAACTGGAGGCCCTCCTCGCCGTCGGTCAGGGACTCGTCGTCCTCTGACCAGGTGGCGAAGTCCCAGTCCCTCTCGTCCCACCATTGTGGGACGAGAGCCTCGTACACCGCCATTGGCGGGTGCTCCGGCGTCGGCTCCCGGTCGCTCATTGTGTTGGAGGATTGGAAGGAAAGGCCGGATGATTTGGAGGAAGAAGAGGAGGCCATGGCGGAGGAAGAGGGTTTTTTGGCTAATGGAAGAGGATGGGGGTACAAACTGCTCAGATGAATTTAAATAAGGGGAATAGTGGGAGGTGGTTCAATGCCATAGCGGTTTTCCAGAATGTGGTGCCAAAACTGTCAAATCATGCACTGCGGAGAAGTTGAGAAGACAAGGCGTCATGATGAGGGGGCGGCGTGACGATTCTGCTCTGCAACGCGTAACCCGATAAAAAAACAGAGTGGTTTTGGAATTATTATTGCCAAAACCAGGGGGCATGTGTTATCGCCACATTTTGGCCAAAGGAGGAGATGGGCCGTAATCAAGATGGGCTTGGAGGATACATATATGCAACGTATTGCTGGATCAGCCTTGTGCGTGGGTTTGGGCTAAATTGCCCTTGTATCTGTATATTATGGTAGGTTACGTTTCGGTTTAAGTAAGAGATAGAGTTGTTAGGGTTATTCCAAAGATAGAAAGTCTCCGGACTATAAATATGTACCTAAGGTTATTGAGAAAGGAGGACGATCACGTTCACAACAAACACAATCTCGGCGCATCGCCACCCCTTGTTTCTAGGGTTTTTCTCGGGTAAGTGTCATGCTGCCTAGATCGCATCTTGCGGTCTAGGCAGTATCTGCTTATGCGTTATTTAGTGTTACTCGTACTGAAGCCTTGTTGATGGCGAGTAATATTGTTATCATAGATTTGTTTGGGATAGCATCGGTACCTTTTTGTTATGATTGCTTAGTTATGCTGCCTTTAGTTATCTCGCTGCCTTTGCACCTTTTTCGGGTGTAAGGGCAGCATCTTGCTTGATCTTTATTCAGTTGATTTGATCTGTTATAGTTATGCCTTGTTTTCAAAGGTTTAGTTTGATATCCACATAGTCAGGCCTTGCAAACGGGTTGAACGATCCAGTAGTATGTAAGGATATGGTTTGCCAATTCGAGAGGAGTTGTTCCGGGAATTGACTTTACGTCGGTTGTTAGGCCTTCTCTGGGGTTAGTTTTCTATCATCTTTTGTATCTACCAGGATCAATTACGTGTAGGATGTTCCAATTATGTGGTGAAAACGTTAAACTGTCGTAGGTCGATTTAACTTGTATTGATGAAGCAAAACCCCATGTTATCGTAGATTTAATGCAGAACCATGGGATAATCGGTTCCAGGAGCCGATTCACAGGGAAACCTGGGAGCCGGTCGCGGCTCGAATTTTACGTATACTTGTTTGCCATGCAGGAAACTAATCGAAGCAATCCATCACCTTCCTGACCAGGTATAGGTCAGGTGGCACGCCCTTGCATCAGCCAGGACGTGTGCCGGAGTTTTGCGGGCCGTTGCCCGAGGGACCAGGGCCCACCAGCAGTTCTAGGAGCCTCCCGGCTCTTCGTGTTGCTCGTCGCTGCTCGCCGGTGGGTTTTGACAGGCAACAATAACAGACGGTGAATCAAGAGCAGCAGAGGTGTTTAGGACTGTACCTCTTCTTGTAGTGGATGGTAAAATAGGGAACTTTCCATCACGAGACTTCCCCATGATGAAAGGAGTAGCAGTGAACAATAATAGATCCAAGTGAACTTACAAATAAAGCTATGCTCCCCGGCAACAGCGCCAGAAAATAGTCTTGATGACCCACAAGTGTAGGGGATCGCAACAGTCTTCGCGGGTAGTATTACCCAATTTATTGATTCGACACATGGGGATCCAAAGAATACTTACAATCCTTAACAACTGAGTTGTCAGTTCAGCTGCACCTAGAAATAGTTCTTGCTCATAGAAGTTTATCAGTAGCAACAGTTTGTAGTAGCAATAGCAAAGCAATAGCAACAATGAAACAAGAGCAATAGTAACAGTAACGGTAACAGTGGGATTCAAGTGTGGTAGTCATAGGGATGGATGGACGGGCGTTGCATGGACAAGTCTAAACATGTAACTTCAAGATCTAGGGCATTGCAGATAAATAATAACAAGCATCTAAGTACTAAACAATCCTAGGCGCAAATATAGTCATACGTGCTCGCAATGATAACTTGCACAACATCTTCTGTCCAGCCAGCCTGTGGTAGCGGGGCCTCTAGGGAACTACTGGCAATTAAGGTGCTCCTTTTAATAGAGCACCGGAGCAAAGCATTAACACTCCATGAACACATGTGATCCTCACACCACAGCCATCCCCTCCGATTGTCCCAATTATTTTCACTTTGGGGCCTTTGGATCCGAACAATGATATGTGTACACAACTTGCAGATAAGATCACAAACAATATTATCATAATGATTCAATAATAAGTTCACGATCATGGCACTCGGGCCCTAGTGACAAGCATTAAGCACAACAAGTTGCAACAAAGTCAAATAGCACTAATAGAGATACTAGGAGCTATGCCCTAACAGATATTATTCGATTACATGATAGAACTCATCCAATCCCTACCATCCCCAAGCCTACAGTGGGGGATTACTCACTCATGGATGAGGGAAACATCGATGGTTGATGGATATGCGTTGGCGATGACGATGGCGATGATCCTCTCCAAATTCCTCGTCCCGGCAGGGTGCCAGAACGGAGTTTCTGGATCCGAATCTTGGTTTCTGGTGGCAGCGGCGGAGCGGAACTCTTTCTGGAAAACTATCAAACCCCCCTCGGTTTTTAGGTTGAAAGGCAACTTATAGGCGCAGAGGGAGGCCGAGGGGGTGCCTGGGGTGGCTGCACCCCCTCCAGGCGTGGCTAGTGGTGGGCCCGCGCCTAGGGTGGGTGTGGGCCCCCTAGGCCTCCTCTCTGTCTCGTCTTCTGGCTCCGTGGATCTTCTGGTGAAATATAATTTTTGTCATATTTTTTGGGATTTTTCCTGATAGTTGATTTTCTGAACAAAAACAAGATACCAAGGTAATTCTGCTGAAAACAGCGTCAGTCCGTGTTAGTTGTATCCAAGTCACACCAGTTTAGAGAAGAAATAATAGAAAAGTGTTCAAGAAAGTAGATACGTTTTGGACGTATCACACGGCTTCGACAAAGGCAGCAAATCCCTCTTTGCAATCTCGTGCTTTCTTCGGGTTTCCTCGGATGGTGATGATGCTGTTGGGACCCGGAAGTTTCATCATGTTGTAGATGTAGCAGGGACGGGCCATGAATGCCCAGTAAGCCGGACGTCCGAAGATGGAGTGGTATGCACTTTTGAATGGTACCACCTCGAAGGAGAGTGGCTCGGTCCAGTAATTTTCTAGAGTTCTGAATGTCACATCCAGTGTGATCTCACCCAGCGAATCCGCATGTCTTCCTCGTACAATGCCATGAAAAATCACATTGTTGTGGTTTAGCTGGCTTAATGGATCTTCATGCGGTGGAGCGTCTCAATGTGGGGAATGTTGATGCTGCTGCCACCATCCATTAGAGTTTTAGAGAACTCGTAGCCATCAATAAGGGGATTGACGACCAGAGGGTAATTTCCCCGACGATGTGTTTTTTTGGGTGATCATTGCGGTCAAAGGTGATGGTTATGTCCGTCCAATCCAGAAACTCAGGTATAGCCAGAACCATGGCATTGAGCTCATGGAGAACCGCCTTCCTGACCTTAGTTGGCTAAGTTCAAAGGAAGCAGACATAAGTGTCTTTCTTTATAGGATAATCCGTCTTTCCATCCGACTTGGATTGTGCGGTGTCTGCTTCTTCCATGTCAGAATCTTCCTTGGCATCTTTGCCTTTATCAGAATTTTTCTTTCCTTTTCATCGCTTGGCCCTGTAGCTAGAGGATTCGTCTCTCTTGATGTCATCATTGAAACGACACTCGGCATTGGTGTGGGTAGAACCTCCATTCCCGTCTGGGTGATGTACACAAGGATTATTGGCAATGTCGTCCCAGGAAAATGATTTTCCGGGCTGTTGATCGCCTCTACCATGGACTTGGGAAGTTCCGCGGCCTCGTCCCTGGCCTCCTTCGCACCCTCCTCAGCCACCAGATCTGAAAGTTGTGTTGACAGCTGCATTATCCGGATTAGGCTTATCTTCTGAGGTATTCTTGTGCTTTTGAGTTTGTTGTTTTCGCTTCTTGGCCATGTTTGGGTTGGCCAGAATATTTAGCAGTCCATCTTAATCATCATCGGTGTCTGCATATTTGCTTGTCGTTTCTATCATTTCTCCCATGTCGGTAACATGGTCAATCTTTAGTCTGTGTCGTAGTAATCTGACTAGGAGTCCTGTGATGAATGCTTCAATCATGTTTTGCTCATTTACTCCCTCATAGGAATTATTCATGTCGATCCATCGTCCGAGGTTATCCCGACAAGTTTCTAAAGGTATTTGAGTGCAACGCTACAAGTCTCCGGCTATGCAGGGCCTCCTGTAGGTTCCCTCGAAGTTTGAAAGAATGCAATTTGCATATCATACCAGTTGTGAATCGAGTTTTTTGGCAGTTCATTGAGCCATGATCAAGCCATCTTCCTCAACATGAGTGGGAGATACTTGACTACGACCAGGCTATTTCCTCCTTTTGCGATGCAGCAAGCTTGGAAAATGTCCTGGAGCCAAGTGTCTGGTCGAGCCGCACCGTCGTAGGGTTGAATGTGTTTTTCAATGTCGAAGTCAACCGGAAATTTTGTTTGATGGATACATGGGCCAAAGCATTTGGGTCCCACATACACATCTTCCTCCTTGTACCTTTGTGCTTCTATATTGGATTCGATGTGATGGCTGTTGGAGATATGCCCAAGAGGCAATAATAAAGTGGTTATTATCATATCTTCACACTTATGATAAATGTTTACATACCATGCTATAATTGTATTAACCGGAAACATTAATACTTGTGTGATTTGTAAACTAAAATAAGAGTCCCTAGTAAAGCCTCTTGTTAAACTAGCTTGTTGGTTAATATATATGATCATGGTTTCCTGATCATGAACATAGAGATGTTATTAACAACAGGATCATATCATTAGGAGAATGATGTGATGGACATACTCCTATAGATAAGCGTAGCATAAAGATCAAGTCATTTCAATAGTTCAATTGCTATATGCTTGCTGATACATAGTAACCTAATTCCTTCGACCATGAGATCATGCATATCACCTTTACCGGATGGATGCTTTGATGACATCAAACACCACACCGTAACTGGGTGGCTATAAAGGTGGCATTGAGTGTTCGGAAAGTATTGGTTGAGACAGTGGGATTTGTCCATCCATATGACGGATAGATATACTCTGGGCCCTCTCGGTGAAATGTCATCCAATTAGCTTGCAAGCATGTGACTGGCTCACAAGGGATCACATATCACGGGAACGAGAAAATAGTACTTATCAGTAACGAGGTTGAACTAGGTATGCAGAGATACCGACGATCATAACCTCGGATAAGTAACATATCGTGAGACAAAGGGAAATTGGTATCGTATGTAAGTGGTTCATTCGATCGCAAAGTAATCGTAGAAATATGTGGGAGCCATATGAATTTCCAGATTCCTCTATTGGTTATTGTTTGGTGAAGTGTCTCGATCATGTCCGCATAATTCACGAACCGTAGGGAGACACACTTAAGGATTCGACGTTGTTTGAGTAGTTATGGTATTATGAGAAAGAGACCGAATGTTGTTCGGAGTCTCGGATGGGATCCGGGATATCACGAGGTGATCCGGAATGGTCCGGATAATAAGATTCATATAAGGAAAGTCCCGTTTCGGAGTTCGGGAATGATTCCGGTGTTTTCATCAGGGAATGTTCTAGAAGGTTCCGGATTGTCCGGCACTCCGAAAGGGGAGGGTACATGAATGTGTCATTGAATGATTGCATCATGTACTAAGTGTTCTTGCTGTTCCAAAACTGAAAAGTCAAATTGCCAGTTTGAAAGTCAAACGGCTAAAACAGGAAACTGTGGAAAACAGGAAACTGTGGGAAACAGGAAACTGTGGGAAACAAGCAAGAGGAGGTTGAAACCAACTTGGAGGAGGAGTTCCTCTCCTCCAAGCCGGCGGCCAGACCTAGGCCGAGTTGGGGAGGGACTCCCCTCCCTCCCTGGCGCGCCAAGCCCCTCCACCTATAAAAGGAGGGGCAGGGCCTCCTCCTTGAGACACACAAGTTTCTACCTCTAATCTCCGGTTTAGAGCCGTTTTGGTTTAGAGCTTCTAATTGCCCTAGCCTTCGGTTTAGAGCCTTCTAATTGGTGTGTCTAAACCCTAGACCACTAATAGCCCTCTCTCATACTCCACCATACTCGCTCCGGCTTAAGGCGAAGCCCTGCGAGATCTCCCCTCTACTTCCGGTACCACGCCGTTGTGCTGCCGGAATCGCGAGGAGAGTACTATAACCTCCGCTGCCTGCTGGAACAAGGGAGAGGAAGGTCTTCGTCGAGTACCGAACGTGTGACCGACTGCGGGAGCGCTGCCGGAACGCAGCGCTGGAAGGATCGTCTACACGATCTTGAGATCGGAAAGAGTACGACTACATCACCCACGAGAATCTGCTCTCGTTAAACACTTTGGAATCTTCGAGGGTAAGTTATACCATCGACTCGTTGCTACAATCTAGTAGATAGATCTTGGCTTGTTTGTTTGTATGCGATAGAAAATTTTTGTTTTCCATGCTACGAACCCCTACAGTGGTATCAGAGCCGTGTCTATATGTAGATCTGTTGCACGAGTAGAACACAATGGTCATTGTGGGCGTTGATGCTTTTATTGTCGATTGCTTCTTGTGTACTTTGCATCTTGCGGTATGTTGGGATGAAGCGGCCCGGGCTAACCTTACATGACATCGTTCATGAACCTTGCTCCACGCTTGACATGCAACTTGTATTGCATAAGTGGCTTTGCGGGTGCCTGTTTCTCCTAGCATAGTTAAGATCCAATTTACAACGGGTGATTAACAATACTAGTATCAATGTTGTGGTTCTTGTTCGTAAGTTAGAACGACACTTATTGAAAGCCCCAAACCACGTAAAATATGCAAAGAAAGTAGAGGCGTCTAACTTTGTTTTGCAGGGGTGTGCAGTGATGTGATATGGCCATGATTGTGATTATATATGATGTATGCAATGTTCCTTATTGTAAGTTGGCAACCGGCAGGAGCCATATGGTTGTCTTTAAATTCTGTTAAGACCCGCGTGTCTATTCAAAGTAGTTGTAATAGTTGAAGCCGGTGGAAGACAACCATGGAGAAGCGTCATTGACCTTGATGCAATGCCGGTGATGATGGAGATCATGTTCGTGCTAGAAGATGGAGATCGGAAGCACAAAGAAGAAAAGGCCATATCATATCACATATTATGAATTGCATGTGATGTTAATCCTTTATGCATCTTGTATTGCTTAGTACACGACGGTAGCATTATAAGATGATCCCTCATGCACATGAATTTCAAATCATAAAGTGTTCACCCTTAGTTAGCACCATTGCTAAAGCTTGTTGTTTCGAAACACCACGTGATGATCGGGTGTGCTAGATTCTGCAAGTGTATACAACGTGAGCAAGCCAGATTTGCTCATGCAGAAACTAAGGTTTGATCTTGACGAGCCTAGCATGTACAGACATGGCCTCAGGAACACGGATTACCGAAAGGTAGAGCATGAGTCATATAGTAGATATGATGAACATGTTGATTGTTCGCCATTGAAGCTATATCAACTCTTGTGATGATCGGTTTTGATGTGGTGGATTTGGTTCGTGTGATCACTAAAACAATGTGAGGGATATTGTTTTGAGTGGGAGTTCACCTAGATTAATTTAATTATTAATTAGAACTCAATTTATCATAAACTAAATCAAAGTGAATTTGCATAGTTGTTGTAGTCATTGGCATCCGTTTACCACCTTGCGCTTAGTTATAATTGAGATGATAGAACTATAGAATTCTGGTTAGTTACTTTACGAACTGGTATCGTATTGTTTTTGAAGTGTTAATCTAAAGTTTAAAATTCCTATTGCAAACTTTCAGTAAGTTCCGGTTACTCCATGAAGTTTAATAATTGGTATTAAAACAAGAGTGACAATTCCAAGTGTTAGTGTATGAGTATCATGTTTGTCTCCATGATTCTTGATATTCAAAGAATTGTCTTAATATCAAGGTTATCTAGGATCTGAAAGAGTTGTTTCAGAAACCATGATGTGTGGAAGATATTGTGATATCTGAAACGAAGTTTTGGTTACAACATGATAGAGTATAATATGGCAAAGTTCATGTTCTCATATTTTGATGAGAATTTGCAAAAGGTTGGAGACACTTGTTGTCCTAATCCTCCAAAAGGTTTTGGATAGCAACATTATACTCATAATTCATCGTTATAAGCTAAAAGTAGCTTGATCATGGACGATTCCATGATAAGGGTGAATATTTGTTGTAGGTAAAATGTTTACTACACCAAGAGATTACTAAAGAAAGGAATTTGAAAGAACACCAAACATTTGATAATGGTGATCTACTTCAAAGTGCAAGTCCAAAGACATTGGTATTTAACTATACACGCTTTGGACTATATGTCATATGTATGACTCCACTATTGATGTTGATAGATTCTTTCAAACAGAAAAGGAAATATTGAAAGAAAATCTCATAAGTATATGGCAGAAAGGAAAAGACTAGAATTGTTCAGCTTAAGTATATAGATGATATACATGTTATGGCTATATTCTTTGCTTATTAAACAATGTGGTTCTTAAGTATTTGATACTGAATTTGTTGGTGTGAATCGTCATACGAAACAACACAATTCATGAACTACAATGGCCTAAGTAACTAGCAAAAGAATATGTGATGATGTTCATTGAGAACAAATAAAGGGTTATTGTGTTGCTCGTTAAACATCAAAGCTTGCCTTCAAGATTTGTTTTATCAGGTATTATGAGAACAAAAGGGTTGTTCAAATAATTGCCGTAATCCATAAAAGATGGATGATTCACAAATCTCGTTGGAGAAATCACATCCATAAAACTAGTGCTAAAAATGTCGAAAGACAAATTGATTGGAAGATCACTTAGGAAGTGACATCGCCGTTTAAATTATATTGGAAAGAAAACATGAAGAAACTCCATGTGGATGGAATTTTGGAGTCTTCTGATTTTTGATCAAATGACGCTTGTGAAACTTTCCTAGAGATAATTAAAACTTCGTTCATAGGCCAAAAGGGAACGAATGACTAGCTTATTGGAACTTGTACATATTGTTGTACGAAATCCATTATGTGTAGTCAAAAGCGATGGATTTCAACTTCATATGCTTTCTCCGAAAATTTGAGTGAATATATGAATATTTACTTAATAAGGATAAAGTATGAAACACTTGAAAAGTTCAAAGACTTTCAAGATGAAGTGCAAAATCATTGTAACAAGAATATGAATAGTTTATGATAAGATCATAAAGGAAGATATTTAAGTTACAAGTTTAGCATAATACCTAAGATTTAAGGAATCGTTCCGTGGATTTGCATTTCCCGAAACACCATAAGAGTATGGAGCGTTCAAGATATGTAATTAAACCTTGTTTGACATGGTAAGATCAAAGGTATAAATCATAAAACTGTCATCATATTTTAAAGATTAAAAGCTTTAGAGAATACCGTTTTTTCCACTGAAAAGAGCTCCATCATAATCCGTTGAAATGACACCATATAAAGTTATGGTTTGGGATAAAACCCAAGTTGTCCTTTCTTAAAACATTGGTATGCTATGCATAAGAAAGATGTGTGCAACCAAAGTCGGATGAACCTGTCTTTGTATAAACTGTTAAATATTCCTCCATAAACACCGGAGACAAAAGTGTTTGTTGCTTAGAACGTCAAGTTTCTTTGAGAAGGAATTTTTCGTGAAAAGTTAAGTGGGAGGGCAATAGAACTTTGATAAGGTTAAAAGAACCTTAGCTATATGTGCAGAGTTGCGCAGCGCCGAAAAGTGTTCCGGAGGCAGCAATAATGCTCATGGCTCACGTGCCTCAAAGGTTGTGGTCACGGAGATCTAAGTTCCTATTGAACCAAGTAGGTCTAGTAAACAATCAAATACCAAGATTTGAGGGTTGAATCATTATTTGAATAATGAACGGACTACATGCAAAGAAGCGATGATGGGCCCTGACTCCGTCAAATGGCTTGAAGCCATAAAATCCGTGATAGTTCCATACACGAGAAATCAAGTTTTGAACTTGAAGGACCCTCGAGAAAGTTGTAAGACCTTACAGTTGTGTTTGGATCTATAAAGAAATAGACATGGATGTTTCACATCTATGAAGTTATCGACATGTCGGGAAAGAGTTCACGACAATAATCAAAAGAGTTGACTATGACAAGATTTGATCTTTCATAAGCGATATTTAGTCTAGACGGATTTATGTAGCAACCACTACATATAATTTTGTTATATGGTAGTTGAATAAACAAAACAAGTTCTTCTAATAGAATTGTTACCTAGGACAAGTGCATAACACGGTCCATAGGGTTTTGTTAATTCAAAGGATGCTAAAATCATATGCAAACTTCAATGGTTGAAGTAAGCATAGCGGAGTTGGAATCTTCACTATGATGAAACTGTTAAAAGGGTTTAATTTCATCAGAGACAATGAAGATTCTTGCATTTGCAAGAAATTAAGTGGGAGCGCTAAGACATGTTTCTAATACATTATGTGGAAGACATATTGTTGATTGGAAATGATGTATCTTTTATTAACACATATTAAGAATTTCATCCCGATGAAAGACTTAGGCAAAACCCAAATATTTGGCATCAATAGACGCTAATATGGTTGTGTCAGAAGTACATAGATGAGATATTGAATGAGTTCAATATAGAAACTACAAGAAAAGGTTCTTGTCGCACAGAAAGGATTGAAAGAGTTCAATGTTGATGATATATTCAAGTGTATTGACACTTGGTAAGTGAAACAAGGATTCAAGTACAGATTGATACTTGATGTATGAAATCACAAAGAGTATTTATATCAATCATGCTGTGATATGTACAAATCCAGATATGTCCTATACTCTAAATGTTATGAGCATATACCAGAATGATTCATAAGTTGATCATTGGACAATAGTAAGGATATTCTTATGATCTTTTGGAAGAACTAAGAGTATAATATTTGTAGAAGTGACAAATAGATGGTTAGTTCATTGTAAAAGTACTACATTGATACTAGCTTTGTCACAAAATACAAATTAAGTTTATCTCAATCTAAACTAAGGGTGGCACAATATAATGGAAAGTGAGTTCCATAATGGATTTGGATGAGTTCCAAAGTTAAGACATTGTGACAGATACTACAACAAAAGGCTAAGTATATGACTGCTATAATAGCAGCTAAAGAGGGCATTTGTGTCAAGTAGTTTGTTATCAAACTAGGTGTAGTTCACAACAGAATAATACTATGAAGATATATTGTACGACAATATTATCAACATGTTTTAAACCCAAAGAACTAAAGGTCACACCAAAGGACCAAATTTGTACGAAGCCATCTCATTAGAGAATGAGTGATGCGTAGAGACGCAAAGACATGCAATTACACACGGAACTGGAAGTGTTAGATCCGGAGATCAGTTGACCACTAGCAATCGTGTACATACAACACCAGAAAGCCATAGGTGTTGAATACACAAAGGTCTGAAACTAGATTATTGACTCTAGTGCAAGTGGGAGACTGTTGGAGATATGCCCAAGAGGCAATAATAAAGTGGTTATTATCATATCTTCACACTTATGATAAATGTTTACATACCATGCTATAATTGTATTAACCGGAAACATTAATACTTGTGTGATTTGTAAACTAAAATAAGAGTCCCTAGTAAAGCCTCTTGTTAAACTAGCTTGTTGGTTAATATATATGATCATGGTTTCCTGATCATGAACATAGAGATGTTATTAACAACAGGATCATATCATTAGGAGAATGATGTGATGGACATACTCATATAGATAAGCGTAGCATAAAGATCAAGTCATTTCAATAGTTCAATTGCTATATGCTTTCTGATACATAGTAACCTAATTCCTTCGACCATGAGATCATGCATATCACCTTTACCGGATGGATGCTTTGATGACATCAAACACCACACCGTAACTGGGTGGCTATAAAGGTGGCATTGAGTGTTCAGAAAGTATTGGTTGAGACACATGGATCAAGAGTGGGATTTGTCCATCCATATGACGGATAGATATACTCTGGGCCCTCTCGGTGAAATGTCATCCAATTAGCTTGCAAGCATGTGACTGGCTCACAAGGGATCACATATCACGGGAACGAGAAAAGAGTACTTATCAGTAACGAGGTTGAACTAGGTATGGAGAGATACCGACGATCATAACCTCGGATAAGTAACATATCGTGAGACAAAGGGAAATTGGTATCGTATGTAAGTGGTTCATTCGATCGCAAAGTAATCGTAGAAATATGTGGGAGCCATATGAATTTCCAGATTCCTCTATTGGTTATTGTTCGGAGAAGTGTCTCGATCATGTCCGCATAATTCACGAACCGTAGGGAGACACACTTAAGGATTCGACGTTGTTTGAGTAGTTATGGTATTATGAGAAAGAGACCGAATGTTGTTCGGAGTCTCGGATGGGATCCGGGATATCACGAGGTGATCCGGAATGGTCCGGAGAATAAGATTCATATAAGGAAAGTCCCATTTCGGAGTTCGGGAATGATTCCGGTGTTTTCATCAGGGAATGTTCTAGAAGGTTCCGGATTGTCCGGCACTCCGAAAGGGGAGGGTACATGAATGTGTCATTGAATGATTGCATCATGTACTAAGTGTTCTTGCTGTTCCAAAACTGAAAAGTCAAATTGCCAGTTTGAAAGTCAAACGGCTAAAACAGGAAACTGTGGAAAACAGGAAACTGTGGGAAACAGGAAACTGTGGGAAACAAGCAAGAGGAGGTTGAAACCAACTTGGAGGAGGAGTTCCTCTCCTCCAAGCCGGCGGCCGGCCCTAGGCCGAGTTGGGGAGGGACTCCCCTCCCTCCCTGGCGCGCCAAGCCCCTCCACCTATAAAAGGAGGGGCAGGGCCTCCTCCTTGAGACACACAAGTTTCTACCTCTAATCTCCGGTTTAGAGCCGTTTTGGTTTAGAGCTTCTAATTGCCCTAGCCTTCGGTTTAGAGCCTTCTAATTGGTGTGTCTAAACCCTAGACCACTAATAGCCCTCTCTCATACTCCACCATACTCGCTCCGGCTTAAGGCGAAGCCCTGCGAGATCTCCCCTCTACTTCCGGTACCACGCCGTTGTGCTGCCGGAATCGCGAGGAGAGTACTACAACCTCCGCTGCCTGCTGGAACAAGGGAGAGGAAGGTCTTCGTCGAGTACCGAACGTGTGACCGACTGCGGGAGCGCTGCCGAAACGCAGCGCCGGAAGGATCGTCTACACGATCTTGAGATCGGAAAGAGTACGACTACATCACCCACGAGAATCTGCTCTCGTTAAACACTTTGGAATCTTCGAGGGTAAGTTATACCATCGACTCGTTGCTACAATCTAGTAGATAGATCTTGGCTTGTTTGTTTGTATGCGATAGAAAAATTTTGTTTTCCATGCTACGAACCCCTACAATGGCGAGCGTCATTGGACGAGAGAGATCTGCACCTTGGTTGCTCGCTATGCATGCGCGGTATCGGAGTTGGAATTTAGCTTCTTCTTCCGATGTTGCCTCCTCCGCCCATGTGGCTTCCATGACTATGATGAGATCCTTCATGGTCACTGTTGGGCGGTGATGGTGGCTCTGGTGGGTTATTTCTGGCTGAGCGACGAGGTCCTGGAGCTTCATTATGTTGGCTCCGAGGTTGTTCTTCATGACGTCGGCCTTCATCCTGGCTTGTTCCTGGATGATACGTGTCATTCCTTCGTTCGGCGTTATCGTTGTTGCAACGAGGTTCAATCGGATGGCTGGTGTGCCTAGGAGGCGACATTCTTTGCTAGTCTCGTCCTTGTTGTCGCCGCACTTTCTCTTCATACATGTGGATATTATTTTGTCGATGAGGGAGTTGGTAAGGGACCAATGCCCTTATGGCATCCTAGGACGCAACCGGAAGAACTCCTGACCAGTCCCGTGCGGCCCTGCGATGATGACTGTTTGATCTGGTCCTTGAGTTTTCTTCATCCCTAGGGACAGGGTGATGACGCTGATCTATATCCCTCTGGGATATTACATTAGTGTTTTGGCCTTCATCAGTGTAGCAATATTCCGACTTTGATGCCATCTTCCCATTGAATGACGCGGCTTTTTTCTGCTGTTGCAGTCCTTTGTCGAGCAATGCTAAGCATTGCTGGACCTGTTCTGGAGACGGATTATTCGCGAGGATAGCTCGAGCAGCTGCAACATTCTCCACTGGTGTGCTATAGACTCGAATATTCTCTCCAGTTTTACCATCGAATAAATCTTTGTGGACGTCCGAGTTCCTATTAGCAAGAATCAGGCCACCTCTAGTCTTGTTTGGCAGTCGCTTGAATTCTGACTGGTACTGGGCGGGATTGCTGTCTATCTACTATTTAATCTCGACGATGCGTGCAGCCTCCTCGAGCAAAAACAAGCGATGCTTCTCCAGATCCTCAGCCCTTTCCTCCATCTCCTCTAGAATGAGATCCGAAGCAGTTGGGATTGGTATTGTTAATGCATCTCCGTATATTTATTGTGCACCTTGGGTGACAACATGTAGATCAACCAGAGGATCGATCGGTGTGGGATTAACTGGATCTACATTTCGATTCTCAACCTCAATTTCTTTGTTAACTTCTTTGTCATTGGCTTCCTCCACTGGCTCTATCGGTGTTGGGGTTTTGTTCTTATTCTTCTTTGACCGCCTAGTATCCTTTATGTGCGTACTGGTGGCAAAGACAGATTTTGGTACGGTACCGGGAGATAAACTTCCATCGGTACTTTCCATCATGGTTGGATTATGGACATCGGAAGAATCTTTGGTGTCCATGACATCTTGCGAGGTGTGGTCTTCATCCATGCTATCATACGGACTCGGAGGTGTCTCCGGATCACCTTCTGTTGGTTCAGAGTTGTACTCTTCTTTGTACGCCGCCATCTCCTTCTCAAAGTCTCAGAGTTCCTGCAACGTTAGTGATTCCTGAGGGAAAGCAGGTAGGTCACTATTTTCTTTGATTGCATCAAGAACTGAGTCATTTCTGACTCCAGCATCGACAGAGTCGGATCCAGATCCAATGTAGCATACAAAGTAATGCTTCTTTTTCTTCATGGACTCGAGGTAATGGAATAGTTGGGTTTCCTCCTCCGCTTCTTCAAAGCTCTATTTGATCTTAGCGATTGCTTTGTAGTCGATGTAGGGGCGCCTCAACATCTGATTTATCATGTGCCTCAAGAGTGATTTTCTTGCTCCAGCATCGGTAGGCCCAGATCAAAGCGAATATGCTCCTTATCCGTATACCCGATCTCAACAGAGAGATCAGATCTGGATTTTTCATCCACCACTTCTTCCACTACAGGAGCGGGCTGGGTGGGATCAGGTTTTTTAGGGATCTTGAACTCTTCCGCCTGTGTAGAAAGAGTAGATTCAGATTGTTCTTCCGCCATGGTCATCACCTTAAGGGTGGGTTGGGCGGGTTCAGCGAAACCGAGATAGATATCGATCACTCTGATTCGCATGATTGTGAAGATTTCCATGGGCCCCTTAGCCAGAATCCATGTCTCATCTAGAAGAACGAGAGGGACGTCACTGGCGTAGACCACACGACCGATGGCAATTTTTTTGCCGATTCCTGCATGCGCAGATTCTGTCCGAAACGGAGGTCGTAAGGTCACCTGCCCCATGGTGGGCGCAAGCTATAATCGGATTGATGACAAGTATGCCATACGGGGTCCTGAAGGAGTTGATACGATGGGGTGTGAGCCATACGGTTTTCCGGGAGCGGTGAGCACAAGTTTACCTAGGTTAAGATCTAAATGTGGTGATCGGATACTACTCCTGCTAGCAACCCAGTAATATATCAGCGAGATCCGTGATGAGTGCGTGAACACTTCGTTGGGAGACCCCAAGCGGAAGGTATGATAAGCACAACAACAAGTTTTCCCTCAGTAAGAAAACGAGGTTATCGAACCAGTAGGAGGAAGGAAACGACTCAAAGGTATTGCTAGCAACTTGGAAACCTGCACAACACAAACTCAAGACTTTGCCCCAATGAACAATGAGGTTGTCAATCTCACCGGTTTGCTAAAAACAAAGGATTAACTATATGGTGTGGAAGGTAATGGTGGTTTGCAGAAAGGTAAACAATAACAATGGAAGATGTATCAATGGTAAAGATTGGACCGGGGTCCATAGTTCACTAGAGGTGTTCTCCTTAAGATAAACAAACATAGCATGCTGGGTAAACAAATTACAGCAGGGCAATTGACAGGACTGAGCAAGGCATAACAATGCAATACTAGACATTCATGATCCTATGAGATTCAATTGGGTAATACAACAAGATACATAGACCGCCATCCAACTGCATCTATGACTAGTAATCCACCTTCAGGTTATCATCTAAACCCCCTCTAGTATTAAGTTGCAAGCAATGGATAACTGCTTTAAGCAAAGTGTGTAAGGTAAACAATCCACTTGTTCCATGAACAAGAGACCGTTGTTTTCTCGTTAGTGGCAACAGCACATCTACAACCTTAGAGATTTCTTTCACTTCCCTTAGATTAAATAGAGGCATGAACCCACTATCGAGCATAAATACCCCCTCTTGGAGTCACTAGCATATACTTGGCCAAGATAGCTACTAGAAACGGAGAGCATGCAAGATCACAAACAACACAGACATGATAGAATCAATAAGACAAAAACCATTAATCAATCTGACATAGTAATCTCAATATCCATCGGATCCCCGCAAACACAACATGCATGATTACAAATAGATGATCTTGATCATGAACGGATCTCACAAGATCAAAACATGGTAGCACAAAGGAGGAGATACAACCATCTAGCTACTACATGGACCCATAGTACAAGGTGGAACTACTCACACTTCATACCGGAGGCTGGCATGATGAAGAAGAAGGCCTCCAGGATGATATCCCCTCTGGTAGGGTGCCGGGAAGAGCTTCAGGTCCCCCTAATCTAGGGACGATGGTGGCAGCGGCTACAGACGGTTTCATGGAATATTGATCGGCTCCTTAGGGTTTTTGTATCGGGGGGTCTTTATAGGCGAAGAGGCGAGGCAGGGGCAGCCAGGGCGTCCGCACCCCCCTACGCGCGGGCTAGGGTAAGCCGTGCGTCTAGGGGTGTGGCCCCTGGTGGCTCCCCACTGTCTCGTATTCAGGCTCCGTGTTCCCCACGGTAAGATATTGACTTTGGCTTTTGTCCTATCCAATTCCGAGAATATTGATTTTCTTCCTTTCTAGAACCAAAAAAACAGAAGAAAACAGGCAACTAGCACTGTGGCATCTTCTTAATAGGTTAGTACCAGAAAACATATAAAAACACCTCAAAGTGTAGACAAAGCAAAGCAAAGTAGATACTAGACAAGCATGGAACATCAAAAATTATAGATACGTTTCCGACGTATCAAGCATCCCAAATCTTAACTCCTGCTCTTCCTCGAGTAGGTAAGTGATAAAAATAATAATTTTTTAGGTGACATCCACCATGAAAATCAATATCAAACCATTTGCAAGCATTGAAAGCTGGTGAAAGGATACAGATGTCGCCTAGAGGGGTGGGTGAATAGGCGATTAAAACTTTTCCGAGAGTGGCTCGACAAAGGCGGAAATAAACTAGCGTTTACTTTGGCAATCCCAATCTAGAACAACTAGGGTTCACCTATGTTCACCAACAACTTTTGCTAAGCAATACAAGCAACAATGTGATAGCAAGATATAGATTACTTCAAGCACGAAGTCTACCACAATGTAAAGTGCATAAGTAAAGAGCTCGGGTATAGAGATAACCGAGGCACGCGGGGACGACGATATTTTACCAAGTTCCTCCCAACATGGAGTACGTCTTGTTTGGAGAGGGGGTGGTATCAAACCACCAACGCCACAAAGGCCTCCCTTATTCTCCTGTGAATCTCACCCCAACGGGATCGATCCATGCTTCCACTATCGGTGCACTTGTCGGTGGCAATCCGGAACCTCTCACAAGGTTGGGGCACTTCTCCACAACTCAATTGGAGGCTCCCAACAAACAAGCTTGAGGAAATCTCCACAACTTAATTGGAGGCCCCAAGTAATCCAATAACCTAAAAAAACACCAAACCGTCTAGGGTTCCAAGAACCCAAGAGTAAAAAGCATCTCACCTTTCACTCAATCGAATCCTCACCGAGAACTCAAACCTGTGCACCAAATGCAATGGCAAGACCACAAGTAGTGCTCAAATCCTTCTCTCCCAAATTCGACCAAAGCTACAAAAGCTTGTGGGGGAATAATAGAGGAAGAACAATGGAGGAAATCCACAAAAGACTCCAAGATCTAGATCCCAAGATGCTCCCATCACTTAGAGGAGAGATGGATTGGTGGGATTGTAGATCTAGATCTCCTCTTTTAAATGACTAAAGTATATGCAAGAATCAAGGGAGGGATTGAAGGGGGAGCAAGCTCAAGTGGGTTAAGAATGGAGGAGAAAGCCTGTAAAAATTCGAGCAGAGACATTGGGGAAGAAGGGCCCCTTTTTATAGGCCCATAGATTTCTGCCCGTTGGGGAAAAGTCAGACCGGAGACTCCGGTGTGCAAACCGGAGACTCCGGTCTACACTGGAGACTCCGGCCAACCTCCGGACCAGCCTACGGACCACCTATCAGACTGTCCCAGCGCCTCTGGGAACAAGTGGATCAGAGACTCCGGTCCAGCCACACCAGAGACTCCGGTCTGAGGCATGGACCGGAGACTCTGGTCAGTCTCCGGACCACCTAACTGAATGTCCTAGGTTGAATTCTGGAGGCCCCTCCGGGGACACCAGGGGACACTCTGGACCACACCAAAGACTCCGGTCTGGACCAAATAAGAGGCAAACTTCAAATGGCGATATCTAGAGTTTGGAAACTCCGATTGAAATGAAACCAATTTTGTTGAAAAGAGGACAACAAGAGTTACCCAAAAAGTGAAAATATTGGATACCACCAAGAGAGAAAATTTCATGTATTATAATGTGAGATACCTCTCTTGGACCGAAACCGGAAAAACCTCAAATATCAAAAATGCAATATGATATAAAAGGGAAATCCGTTTTGATGAACTAGAGCTTGTTATGAATATTACCACAAGCTCTAGAACCTCACATGGATAAGATCCAAATAACAACCAAGAAAGGATGATGCTAAGTATGCAAAGGTTTGAGCTCTCTCTGAAAGATATGATCGAGTTACTCTCTAGAGAGCCCCTCTTGACAGTATGGTTGTCTATCCTATAAACCGGTCTCCCCAACTAACACCACGAGACCGGTAAGAAAGAAACCCTATCAATATCATACCTTTTCCTTGCACATATTCCACTTGATCTTGATGTATATGATCTTGTCCTTCTCAAGATGGAACACCTTTCTAGATTGCTCTTGGACGCACTCGCTTGATGAAGACTTGCAGGTTTATCCCCCATACGACATGGGGAAACCTTTCCTTTGACCTTGTCTTCATTGATCCATGATCACCGAGGATGGAAAGCTTCAAGCATGATATCTTCTGTATATGGCACATCTTTAGCTTGCACAACATTCCTTCTAACACCATTTGGATTATGTCTTGAAGATACATATGATGAACTCTATCTTCTTCTTAAAGACACCCTTTCAAAAGGATCAACTCTCACATGACTAATCTGTGGATCACTCTTTGAACACCTTGGTCACCACTTGATCCTCTTCACTTTCTTCTTCTCCAAACCTTGAAGCCAACTTGATTCCTACAAGTGCAACTTGATACAAGCATTAGTCCATAGAGATTGTCATTAATTACCAAAACCACACATGGGGGCCCACATGTTCTTTCATCTAGGATCAAATAACTCTAAACATGAGCATGAAAGATGGAGTTCTAATAGTAAGACAAAGTAACTATGCGTGTTACAAACAAAGATCATGAATAACATGCATTGAAAAACGTTTGTTTGTTTCACATACAGAAAACATGGCATAGTGGCATTCAGCTTGTCCCTCATGGAGTAGCAAATAGATGCATAGGACACCTTCAAAGCTCACAAGAGTGACTATACAAATAGCACAAGAACAAATAATATCAACAATATGCATCAATCAATAAGTTTTGGAACAATGCACATAGAACTAATAATGGCAACTATGCTCTCTTAACTGGTGCCTAAGGGTAGAAGATGGAGACTAAATATAGTGGAAGAAAGGCCCTTCATAAAGGGAAGCAGGCATTTCAAGTTTCAAAAAGAGCTTCCAAAAATTATGGTACTTGTTAGCTTTCAGCTCTCATTGTCCCTATCATAAGCATCTTGAAGTGATTAAGGTTAAAGTGAACAAACTATGGAGTATATGTTTGACAAAGTATAAGTTGGCAATCTCATGTCCCTTGAATACAAGGGCCGCTCCTCATGCTACTCAACTTTAGTCACTTGTAAGTTCTTGTCATAGTAAGTACATGGGTATCATAGAGAACCGCCAACAGGGTACCCCTTGCACATGATACAGAAGCTATCCCATAATCAAAATGACAAGGCAAGCTAACAGCGAGCATCTCAGCAATCTTCTTATTTACCATGGGAAAATCGTGCTTTTTTCTCTCTTTCCTCTTTTCAATATGTCTCTTTTTATATAAGAAGAAAGCTTCATAGATGTCATTTTGGTGATGTTGCAACTTTCCACCATGATTAGGCATGGCTTAGGCTAGAGGCCCATGCGTTTCTCTAACACACATACATAACTCCATGGACTTACAAGCTCCCCTTTTCTTTCACACCGGCGACATCCATTGACAAAAGAGCATGATATCAACTGTGTACAAAATACAAGTGCAATGTTGAAAGCGTTCCCCGTGATAGCACGGTTCTGCTAATTCCAATGTATAAGTGCAAGCATATACAACATAGATGACACAATGGTTCAAGTTTATTAGGGGCAATCAAAATAAAGTGTGCCATCAAGTTTGTGAGAGCTTTAATCACTAAGTTTTCACATAACAAAATACTTTTTAATTGGAAGATATATGAAAACAAGAATATACTTGGAATGGTGTAACACACCATGCATAGGAATTTATAGTGGACACTTTGGAATAACTTGGTTTCTTGGGAGTTGGATGCATGAGTAGAACTTAATCATACAAGTGGAGGCTATCAAAAGACAGGGAGCGACCAACTAAGAGAGCAATAATAGCCATAATCATGCAGAGTGACAAAACATTACTAATCAAAGCATAAAGTGGTACTGCAAGTCAAGGACTAAATGATCATAGAGGCTATGGTGACTTTTTCATAGTCATAACATGGTGTGAGCATGTGCCAAGTCAATCCAAACAAAGCATCAAAGGAGAATACCACAATATTATGCTTTTGTATGCTAAAACAACGCATGATTCCTTCAAGGCACACTAAGAAATCCCAATTTTTTGGAAAAAGTCATGCTACAGCAATAATCACTGAGCATAAAGTCAAAACAACATCTAGCATGACATGATAAAGTCTACATCACAGTCAAAGCAAGCTCCTCTTGTACTACTCAAGCAAGAACTTTCTACTCCTCTCTAACACTAGTCAACTTATTTGAAAAAACACAGAGAGAATGGGGGTCCAAACTACTTTATTAAATAAAACTAAGAAAACCAAATGAAAACTAAGACGCTCCAAGAACAACACAATAGTGCATGAAACAATAAAAACGAAGTGTCTAGAAAGACCTGAGATTTTTATTGATGAAGAAGGGGATGCCCAAAGGCATCCCCAAGCTTTGACGCTTGTACCTCTTGAATATTTCTTGGGGTGACACGGGGTGGCATCCCCAATCTTGAGCTTTTGTCCATTCTTCATCTCATTAAACCATTCTTTCTCTACACCTGAAAATTTTCCTTCATACAAAACTTTACACAATCTTCATTAGCAACATTAGTGCATTCAAAAGATAATAGACCTTTGGGTTTAGCTTTAGAACAGCAAAACTTTCACTAAAAACACAAGCTACTGTAGAAATTCCCTCAGAAAGCTCGATTTCCCAAAAAGAACCCAAAAAGGAATCAATTAGAAGCAAATGCAAATAATGGCAGAAATCTGTTAAAACAGACCAGCAGGTAGAAATCGATTTTTTTCGAAGATCTTCTGTTGCTCAAATAAAGAAGTGTTGAACTAACGAACATTGGCTAACATACTGGGGGATTTATTCAGAATAGCATAGCTCGATCCGACCTACAAATATTTTACATGAATTTTTACGGTGGAGCGAAAAAATCTGATTCGGGACAGCAACTCCCCAAATCTTACTTCCCTCTCATTAGAGGTTATTCTTGGCACAAAAGGCAAATAAAAAGGATAAGGAGAGGTCATCACATAGGTAATAACTTCCAAGACTCAAGAAAACAATTGGGTTATCTCCCAAGAAGTACTTTTCTTTAACGCCTTTAAGTTAGGCATTGATAGTTTGAGAAAATGCTCACATAAGAAATATGAATTGAAGTAAAATAGAGCATCAAGAAGCAAATTCAAAACACATTTAAGTCTAACCCACTTCCTATGCATAGGAATCTGGTATGCAAATAAACTCACAAAGAACAAAGTGACAGGCATAGGAAGATAAAACAAGAGTAACTTCAAAACTTGTAGCACATAGAGAAGTGTTATGGTACCATGAAAACTTCTGCAACCATATTCTCATAATAAATTTTAGTAGCCTCATGAATAAACTCAACAATATAACTATCACATAAATCATGACTTTCATGATCTACAAACACATAATTTCTATCAAGATAAAAAATAGTGGTATTAAAACCTTGAAACCCACTTTTAACAATTTTATAATAGGGTTACTGATCATTCAATATAGGACCATCATCTAGAGCTTTATCATAAACATTTTCTAAGCAAAAATCTTTAGTACCATGCATTTAGAAGTTAGGCACAAATATAGGATTATCATAGATAACAGGAGCATAACTATTATCACAAGTTTTACCCGTAGCAGATATTTCAAAAGAATCCACAGGAACATAACATTCATCTTCCTTTAAGCATGGGGGACAATCAAATAATGTAAGGGATAAAGAGTTACTCTCATTAGAAGGTGGGCATGGGTAGATCCATTCTTCCTCCTCTTGAACATCACTCTCCTCCTCTTTTTCATCTAATGAGCTTTCAGGTTCAGCAATTTTGTCTTCCATAGGCTCCTGGAAGGCATTAGTCTCTTCCGTTTGTGGAAAACACCTATTAAAATATTCAAGAATATAGCCATTTTCTTCCTTGTAATTATGAAAGCAGAATTTAAGTATCTCATAAACCTCATATTCATAAGGTGCATCATCAGTATTTTCAAGCAAACTGGCAAGTTCAAATGCACCCTTGAAGGCAATAAATCTTCAATTTGTTCCACATCATAAAAGTCATAATTTCCTTTAACATAATAAGATATGGTAACATTATCATTATACTCACATTGAAAAGGTAGGTGTTTATACCTCCTAAAGCAACAAGATTTATCAAAGCAATAAGTAACATTATAAGTAGAGCACACCTCTCTAGCAATAGTATTCAATTTATCAATTTGTTCCCACAAGTGTTTCCCTTTTTGTGACAAACGGTGTTCCTATTAATAATTCTTTTGTTCTTCCGTGAACCCACCTTGCCAATAAGAACTAGTTTCAAAGAAACCATCCATTGATAAAAAGCATGACAAAGCAAGGCAATGACAGACCAGCAACTAGAGTAGGGACTAAATTTTCTGTGTTTTTGATAAGAGAAAGCAAACCAAACTAAACTAACTTTTTTGGAGTTTCTGATAAAAAAGAGGAAAACAAAACCAAGCAAAAGAAACTAAGCAACGCAAAAACAAAGTAAAGAGAAAGGTTGTGAAGGAATCCCCTTGTGAAGATGTCCTTAGCCTCCCCGGCAACGGTGCCAGAAAAAGCCTTGATGAGTGCGTGAACACTTTCGTTGGGAGACCCCAAGCGGAAGGTATGGTGAGCATAGTAGCAATTTTTCCCTCAATAAGAAACCGAGGTTATAGAACTAGTAGGAGGAAGGAAACAACTCAAAGGTGTTGCTAGCAACTTGGAAACCTGCACAACGCAAACTCAAGACTTTGCCCCAATGAACAATGAGGTTGTCAATCTCACCGGTTTGCTGAAAACAAAGGATTAACTGTATGGTGTGGAATGTAATGGTGGTTTGCAGAAAGGTAAACAATAACAGTGGAAGATGTATCAATGGTAAAGATTGGACCGGGGTCCATAGTTCACTAGAGGTGTTCTCCTTAAGATAAACAAACATGGCATGCTAGGTAAACAAATTACAGCAGGGCAATTGACAGGACTGAGCAAGGCATAACACTGCAATACTAGACATTCATGATCCTATGAGATTCGATTGGGCAATACAACCAGATACATAGACCGCCATCCAACTGCATCTATGACTAGTAATCCACCTTCAGGTTATCATCTGAACCCCATCTAGTATTAAGTTGCAAGCAACGGATAACTGCTTTAAGCAAAGTGTGTAAGGTAAACAATCCACTTGTTCCATGAACAAGAGACCGTTGTTTTCTCCCTAGTGGAAACAACACATCTACTACCTTAGAGATTTCTATCACTTCCCTTAGATTAAATAGAGGCACGAACCCACTATCGAGCATAAATACCCCCTCTTGGAGTCACTAGCATCTACTTGGCCAAGATAGGTACTAGAAACGGAGAGCATGCAAGATCACAAACAACACAGACATGATAGAATCAATAAGACAAAGCAATTAATCAATCTGACATAGTAATCTCAATATCCACTGGATCCCCGCAAACACAATATGCATGATTACAAATAGATGATCTTGATCATGAATGGAGCTCACAAGATCTAAACATGGTAGCACAAAGGAGGAGATACAACCATCTAGCTACTACATGGACCCGTAGTCCATTGTGGAACTACTCACACTTCATACCGGAGGCTAGCATGATGAAGAAGGCCTTTGGGATGATCTCCCCTCCGGCAGGGTGCCGGGAAGAGCTTCAGATCCCCCGATCTAGGGACGATGGTGGCGGCGGCTACAGATAGTTTCGTGGAATATTGATCGGGTCCTTAGGGTTTCTGTATCGGGGGGTCTTTATAGGCGAAGAGGCGAGGCAGAGGGCAGCCAAGGCGGCTGCACCCCCTAGGCGCGGGCTAGGGTTAGCCGCACGGCCAGGGGTGTGGCCCCCTGGTGGCTCCACTCTGTCTCGTATTCTGGCTCCGTGTTCCCCACGGTAAAATATTGACTTTGGCTTTTATCCCGTCCAATTCCGAGAATATTGATTTTCTGCCTTTCTAGAACCAAAAACAGAAGAAAACAGGCAACTGGCACGGTGGCATCTTGCTAATAGGTTAGTACCAGAAAACATATAAAAACACCTCAAAGTGTATACAAAGCAAATCATAGTAGATACTAAACAAGCATGGAACATTAAAAATTATAAATACGTTTCCGACGTATCAAGTCGGATGTTACATCGGATTAGAAGAGAGGTTCTCCTGTACGAGTTAGTTGTGGTTGTCGTAGATATTGTGCCCTAAAGGCTCCCTTAGGTCTGGTTTATAAAGGCACCGATACCTAGTGTTAAAGGAGAGATATATCCGGCTACGTTACAGAGTCGGTAACTAAGTATATCTTGGACTAGAAGTAATATACAGTTCTAAGTCGGAAAGTCTTCTAGGCCTTGTCGTAGCGGGAATTTCCTCCATCCTCTTTCCCGGACTGGACCGCTCGTGAAGAAAAGCTCTAACCCGTTGGTGGGCCACCCTAGTCAGCGAGTCCTATGGGCATAACCCGAAAGCATATCCCCAACACCGAACGAGTGGAGGTTCTCTAAGGGTGGGTGTATGTGACATCCTATCACATGGCTTAATAGGATTGATAGGATACACATATCAACAAGTTGCAACTTCTTTTCCAGAAGCTCATCTAAAAAGAATTGTGATGTTAAGCGTGCTTGGCCTAGAGAAATTTGAGGATGGGTGACCGACTGGGAAGTGGGTACCAGGTGTGCACGAGCAAGGACAAAGTGCGCAGAAAAGACTAGTGTTGGTCTGTGGGGTTAGTCTAAAGATCTTATTAATCTACTAGGAGTGACAGTCGTTGGTCGGGAGAGGTCAGGGTGTTACAAGTGGTATCAGAGCTGACCCTCGCGGTTACACGGGCATGTGCGGGTCAGTGGCGAAAATATGGAGCATGGCGCGTGTGGCCCGGAGTGGACACGATATGGGATTAACGCACACCTTAACAGTACTAGACCGACGTAGCATATGCCACTAATGTGTCGCACAATATTGTACTAAGATAGGCCTTATCTAGGCTGAAACATCAATGGACCAGAAAGTTAATAGGCCGCAGCTAAGTTGCAAAGTGATGGGCCCCCTTCAATGAGTGCAGGCCTCTGGCAGGCTAAAATAGTTACTAGCCATCTTCTTATTAGGCTTCTCTAATGGGTCGGCCCACTTAATAATTAGGAGGCCTTGGTTGGGTCTGGCTTCTACCGCGGTTTTAGTGACCGTTAACGGCGGTACCTGGACGTTAACGGCGCTTGCCACGTGGCAGTTTGCATGACATCATCAGTCAAAAGGGTTGGCGAAACAGATCTATAACGGTACAAAATTCCATGATTGAAGGGTGCGATCCACCACGGTCGCGAAAAATCCGTGGTAGATTCTTCGATGATGGGGATTTTACCATGGGTACCCATCCATTGAAGAAGACTTTTTAACCACGAAAACCATCAGTTGTAAAAGACAACTTTTCTTGTAGTGGAGAGAGGGTAAGGGAGGGTACAATTGGGTAGGAAAAAAGGTGGTTGTATCAGGCTGATTGGGCCCGATGCGGCCTAACCCTAGCCATGAGGGTAGTACCCTCGATTGTGGTGGTACTATCCCTAGGGTAGCACCCTTCGGTGATGTGCTACCTAACCAGCCCTAGGCCCCACCATGCTACAGTGCGGAAGGGTAGCGCCACCACCATCGGTGCTACCAGGAAGATGGTAGTGCCTCCGATATTGGCGCTACCCGAAAGGGTTATTTGAATTTATTTCGACTATGTGTTAAAGTTCAAATTTCTTTCGGTAAAGGATTATATTTTTCATATAGCACATAATAGAGTGGGAGGCTCGTGCTTCATAGGATTAGCAACAACGTAAATCTTTCAAGGCTGTTTGTAGAGTTGCACATTTGGAAGAATGTTGGATGGAGCTTATCACTTTCCCAAGAGCTATCTTATAGAGGATATTCTTGAAAATGAGAATGTCTAAAAGTGTGCATCCACTTGTGGATATGGTGATCTAAAAGAAACCGAGCCAATCATGGAGAGAGGATCAACACGGCATATGAGATCATTTAATCTCTTCGACTACATAGGAGGTTCCCCCGAGCATAGGCGGATCCAAAGGGTGGCCAGGGTGGTGCATGGACCACCCTGAGCACCAGTGCTCTCTATATTTGAAATTTTTGAAATTTATACTTTTAAGCTTCAAAAAATACGATTTTCTGGGAATACATACAAATGGTATGAATACCCGTGGAAAATTTCAGTAGAAGACTCTTTTTTTTTGGAAAAAGAACAAATTTCTGATAGTATATATAGGAGAAAAGGTGTGCCATTTCTATCAGAAACTCCTCTTCTATGTATATCCCAAAGTATAATATAACTTTTCCGAAAAAATTACTGATCCTTTGAAATGTGTGTATGTATCCATGTGTTTTCTTTCATATTTGTTTTAGCACCAGAAGTGTGTTTTACAAAAATTTCAAATACCGAGAGCCTTGGAGCCTAGGAACTGCTGAAACTTTTCATGGGTATAAAAACTACAACAATGATCTTGGGACTACATTAGTTGCATTTCGGTAGTCAACCAGATCAGGTTGGTCTCCTCGTCGAGATGTTTTCTAAAAATTAATATTGATGGTGCATTCAGGTATTCAACCAGATCATGGGATGGGGTTTTACCATCAAAGATGATCTTGGGACTACGCTAGTTGCTAGAGTCTGGAAACTATTGGTGAACCATATACATAATGGAAGGAGATTCGAATACAAAATACTTCCATAGTGTTGCTAATGGTAGACATAGGAAGAAACTTATTCTTTATCTAATTCAAGATGATTCAATTGAGGGACATGAGCAACTAAAGTCATACATTACCAATTACTATAAAGGTTTATTTGAAGCTCTAGAATAAGGTAATTTCTTCTTGGATGAGTCACGAACAGACAATATAACCCAAGCTCTTTTGACGAGAAAAATAGTATATTAACTACTCCCTATTCCGAGGAGGAAGTGGAAAGTGCTATTTTCCAAGTGAAACACAATAAGACCCCTGCTCCTATGGTTTCGTGGCAGAGTATTATCAGAAAATTTGGGATGTCGTCACGCCAGATCTTCTAGAGTTGTTCAGTTTTCTACATACTAGACAACTAGAATTGTTTCGTATAAATTTCGGTGAGATAGATTTATTATCTAAGGTTAATGAGGCAGAAATGATCCAACAATACAGGCCAATCTGCCTTATTAATGTTAGTTTTAAAATATACAGCAAAGTTGCAACAATCATACTAAACTCTATGGCTGATCATGCGGTCTGTCCATCTCAGACTACTTCCATGCAAGGTAAAAACATCCTTGATAGAGTGGTTATCCTACATGAAACAGTTCATGAACTACATAGAAAAAGGTTAAATAGGGTTATTTTAAAAATTAATTTCGCAAAAGCCTATGAAAAGGTCAAGTTGTCTTTCCTTCAACAGACTCTCAGAATGGAGGGATTTTCTACAAAGTGACGTGCTTTAAACCATAGCTTTGTGTCGGAAGGTTGTGTGGCTATTAAAGTCAATGATAATGTTGGCAAATATTTTCAGACAAAAAAAGCTAAGACAGACTGACCCATTATCACCCATACTATTCAATAAAGCGGCTAGTATGTTAATTGTCATGATTGAGCGTGCAAAGTCCAATGGCCAAATTGAAGGTGTGATTTCTCATATGGTTGATTGAGGTTTATGTATCCTCCAATATGCCGATGATACGATTCTTTTTATGGAACATCATATCAGAAAAGTGAGAAATCTAAAATTAATTCTTGTAGCTTTTGAATAACTTTTGGGTCTAAAAATAAACTTTCATAAGAGTGAGTTGTTTTGTTTCGTTAAGACTCAAGATGAGGCCAAGCTGTATGTTGAACTATTTGGCTGTGGTCAAGGCCAGTTTCCTATTAGGTATTTGGGATCCCGATACATTATCAAAGACTTACAAATACTGAATGGAAGCTTGTTGAGGATATATTAAAAAGAAGATTAAGCGGTTGGAAAGGTAAACTGTTATCTCTTAAGAATATCTGTTCTAATAAACTCAATACTGAATAATATGGTACTATACATGATATCTTCCTTCCAACTATCAAAAGGAGTTTTATAACGAATGGATTATTTTTGATCAATTTTTTTGGTAGTGTGGCAATGAGAAAAAATATCGAATAGCTAAGTGAAGTGTGGTTTGCCGTCTTAAAGACCAGGGTGGTCTTGGTATTCATGTTCTTGAGATCAAGAATACATCCCTCCTCGATAAATGGCTCTTCAAGTTACTTACTAAATATGGGGTATGACAAACTCTCCTTAAACAAAAATATGTTGGCTCAGAAGGTTTGTTAATTTTCGAACCGGTGACTCGCATTTCTAATGGCGACAAAGAAACATTTCTTCCACTTTAGATCCTTTTCAATTAAGGATGGATCATAGATACGATTTTAGGAGGATAAGTGGCTCTACAATTTGGAAACAATAATGTGTCGTATAACATTGTTCATAATAAGGGTGATACAATCATCACAGTAATGGGATCTTCTCCTCCGAATGTGACTTTCAGAAGAGATTTAATCAGACCTAGACTTGCATCTTGCAATCCCTTGCTTCATCGATTGACATTAGTACAATTAGCACCTAAGACTGACGAATTTTGCTAAAACTTGAACGAGAATAGTCAATTCTCGGTTAGTTCTATGTAGTACCCACTAGTCTAGCTAGACTTGCTAGTTGATAAATAGAAAATCTGGAAGATGAAGATACCTCTAAAAAAACAAAATGCTTGGTATCTTTGTCGTGGGTTATTCTTATTAAGGAAGTTGTGCATATTTTTCAGCTGCCTATGGTGTGACCGTGTGGGTATAGAACGGAGAAGCTATCAGATATGGCTTGATCATCATTTTTCAAGTTATGCACGATAAAAGATCTGCTAGCTGCTCGTGAAACAAAATGAGAGGCGACTCCGCTGGGGATCGAACCCAGAATCTCTGGTTTCGTAGACCAGCGCCTTATCCATTGGGCCACGGAGTCTTTGATGAGACAATTTCATATTTTTGTTTTATATTGATTATAATATGGCCAGGGATCACCTTACATATATATTCTTTTTTTTTGGAGGAACCTTACATATATATTCAGAAAAACTGTCGGCCAAATGCATTATACAACAATCTAAATTTTACACGAGCTGTCCAAAAACAGCGCATTATTTTCCATTAGTAGATCATATGCTCACCGAGACGCTTTGAGTTTTAGTTCCTTACTTGAGAAGCTCAAATCTCTATTTACACCTTGAAGGAAGCATCGACAGAATACCTTGTCGAAATCTAGCTTACAGGTTGGGTAAACCAATCTACCAGCAGTTTCAAAATCACATCAGCAGATATCTGAAAACATGCCAATACCAGATAAACCAGCCACAGAGACAACTTTGCCCATTTTTTTTTTTTTTGAATAACAGAAGGAGAATTGCTATATTCGTTTGCGATAGTAGAGGAGTTTTACAACTTGGCCCATATTCTGATCAGATGTTATTATCGAATCATCCAGAGACATGACATTGTAGTTAAAATGCTCCCTTGACTACCCCTGCTACACTACGTTGCCCTCTCTTTTCACCAACTGTCAAAATCTTACCAGAGGGCAAACCACAATGCCAAAAGGTTTAACTATGTTCGACTTACCCTACCCACTAACCTAGACTATTCACGTGCTCGACTCTAGTGACTTATTAACGAGTCTACCAGCACGTCGTCCATGACCCCTTCACCACAAGCCTCGTCAAAATAGAGCAGACTCTGGAGTAGTGAAATCCTAGCTTGATCACCAGTTGCTAGATCTGAAAAAGATACTCCCTCCGTCCAAGAATAGATGTCTTAGGTTTTTCAAATTTTGGATGAATCTATATACTAAATAGTGTCTAGATTCATTCAAATTTTGACAAATTTGAGACATCTATTGTGGGACGGAGGGAGTACAAAAAATGAGATGTTAGTAATACGCAAACACAATTACACAAACTATAAAGATATACAACAAGGCTTGGATTGGCACTAAAATTTCACAAACATGTATAATTGTTTCAGGCGAGAAAAATAATAAAGTAACACTTTTACTCCCTCTAAAATGCCACTTCACTGTTCTATGTTCATATGGAATGAATGGAAAAAATGATGGTTTCGGGTTGAATCAAGCTCTGAGATAATATCAGACAGATCATACTAGCTTTATATTGCTCTTGTTATGAAGAAGAAACATAATGAAACTTTAAATAAATAAGGTTGAATCTTATACGGAGTATATGCTAATTAGACACTCCTTTCAGGATCCCAAACTAACTTGAGACAGTAAACAGGGTTGTTCTGTTGGTGCAAGTATGACAGTCCTTCAACCATACAATGTAGAACATGGTCTAATGCTGGTAAATAAAAGATTATGTAATCAGTTACATGTATATAAACTTAACTAGACTATGCGTATGAGAGCAACTATAATACCTTGACCTATAGGTCTGCAACAGCAAGTCACGTTGCCTGACGAATATCGGAATATGTGTAGCTTATGCATGTAAAGTGTGCATGCGATTGTGTGACAGGGTATAACAACATACAATTGCATCTGAGTTTAAAAAATGCGGATCGGGTAGTTAAATGCTTCTAATTTGTGAGTTTATATCACATAATTAATTAATTATTACCTATAGCAATACCTAAAAAACTTGATAGTCAAACTGATCCTTGCATACAATTTAGAACTGCACACTTTTAAAAGCAATCAATACAAAAAACATCAGTGTACCATTTTCATAACATCTCACTCAATCCCTTTAAAATTGCTTAGCATATTGTTTTCTTGTCTTCCAATGTAATGAATGCGCTAACTTTTTACCAGGCTACTGAATTATTAGATTTAATTCAATAATGCTTAACAACAGTAGTTTGAAACATAAGATTCAGAAAAATGGGTTACTGTTTTTTATACTCTTTTACTGCCTACTTTGCTCATGTGCTGCATATTATAATTTCACCTCGATAAAAACCTTTGTATATTTTATCCAGGTTGTAAAAAACAGTGACTAATTGATCGTATAGAGCACAACCTTTGCGAGAAGATGCCCAACAATAGCTCAACTAATAATGAAACATCTAATCAAGAAATAACTGAAAAAATAGGCATTATAGATTTTGTCCTACAAATTAGAACTTTTAAAAGTTTTAAATAGTGCTCTTTATAATCATGTGTTCCTCAAAGAAGCTAAGCCTGTGAAAGCGGACGGGTTGATGACTAGTCTTACTAATCATAGCTGCCACTAATTAACCATTGAATGGAATGCGACTAATGTCAACATATATTAATTAGCACAAACGTTAGCCCTGCTCATTTTACACATTTACAGGCTCATGACTTCATGTGATGAAACAATGAATATGAAGTTTATCTATCTTGGCATTGTCATGTTAATAAATAATCATCTGACAGTATTTTCTTTACTAGGATCAAATAATCAAACTGTAAGACAAACAAACAGCTCAAACATGTTTATTCATGATGTCAACATATTTGCACTTCTTTTCAGATCCATCAATCTAGCTTATCTTGAAAAGGGTATTCTTTCCACTACGATGACATATGTAGTGAAACATTGGTAGTTTGTATTTGACAACTTCACTTGATGACTCTTTATTTATTTTATCTTTGACATTAGTATTTGATCAATTCAGCTCCAGTCCTATATGATCAACTGACCACACAAAGTGTCTGACCCTACTGAATAAATTATTCATACATGTAACTTGAATTTATTTTCACATTTCGAATGCAAGTTTGAAAGAGTGATGCTATACAAATGGCCAAAATAGGAATACTTGCGTCCACACGTTTGCATGCACAATCCAAGACAATTGACACACACAGGCAGTAGGTTACAATAACATTTTCAAATTCTAGATACTCTCTATTCACATTATGATAAAGCAAAAAATAACCATGCTAGGCAATTAATTTGTATAAAAAAAACCATCCCCAAATCACTTGCATCTGTCAGACTGTCTCTGAACTGGAAAAAAAAGTACTGCTCAAACCATCCCAAAATGTAAGGAGCGTTTTATTTAGCATGGTCTTTGGTGCACAACTTTGACCACTAATATATACCAAATTATACGGATTGGGAATGTATAAATGGTATTGTTACATTTTTCTTGCAAAATTCTTCAATTTCATATATCCTTATAAAAAATTTGTGGACATATTATAAGTACAAATCATAGTCAAAGTTGTAAGTCACTCAAGCATAAAGAAATATGTTTTTATTGTTTATCTTCAGTATGAGATAGTTCAGAAGAGCATCCAAGGAAAATGATTGTAGTTACAGAATATGGAAACACAAGCTTGGAATTTTTAGCCCATTAGTTATTACAGATTAACATGGTTAAATAGGACTAAAAATTGGTAGTGTGCAAATGCAAAGGTTGCCAACTAGTGGCACTAATTACCTATCTAAGCTGGGTTGTGAAAGTGTAGAGATGTATAGTGAGCTTTTGTTATGGTCGGCATCTCTTGTGCCAGGAAGAGGCCCAATAGTGGGCCAAATTAGGGGCTTAGCCCAGTTATTTTATTATATAAAGAGTTGTAATCAGACTTTTACGTTTAAGCAATAATCAATCATATTATTGCCGACTCCTCTGGGAGTCGGCCTTCTCCTGCCTCCGCCGCCGCCAGCCCTAGCCGCCGCCCTCCTCAGCCTCCGCGACGGCGCCCTGCCGCCGGCGCCGCCCTTCTCTCCCCCACTCGCAACACTTCCACCCCTACAACCTACGCCCCCGTTCCGGTAGAACCCTAGCCTCTACCAATTTGGTATCAGATAGCTTTGGTTCGATCATGTCTTCGGGCCACCCCACCACCACCGTCGCCGCCACCACCACGGCTGCGCCGACCACCTCCGGGCCGGCTGGCCCCGTCGCCCGGGCTCCGGCCCCCGAGCCGGGCGCCGTCCTCTCCCCAGCGCAGCTCACGGCGGCTGTCAACGATCTCACCCTGGCGATCGCCAATCTCCGGACGTTCCTACAGGGACGCACGGGCTGCCGGCCACCGTGACCGCTCCACCACCGCCGCCCCCGCCCGCGCCACACGCGCCGCCTCCACCGGCCCCGGCCTCCACCCAGGGCGTCCCCATCATGAACATCAAGTGGCCGGCGTCGCCGTCCCAGCGGCCCTCATGGGTAGACGCGCCGGTATTCACACCGGCCCCTGCCCAGCCGACCGTGCCCACACCGGCTGCATACACCGCGGCCTCCGCCTTCGGTGGCTTCAGCGGCTACGGCGATCCTTATGCGGGGGAAGCGCTGCCTACTCGCCCCCTGCCGCGTAGGTCCAGACCTTCGTCGCCGCGCCGCCCGTCCAGCAGCCGCCCCGCTACACCAAGTTGGAGTTCACCACCTATGATGGTGCCACCGACCCCCTCAATTGGCTCAACCAGTGCGAGCAATTTTTCCGGGGACAGCGGACACTGGCGTCCGACCGCACATGGATCACTTCTTACCACCTCCGCGGAGCCTAGACGTGGTACTACGCTCTCGAGCAGGACGAGGGCGGGATGTCGCCGTGGGAGCGCTTCCGCGACCTGTGCCTCCTCCGGTTCGGACCCGCGGTACGCGGGAGCCGCCTAGCCGAGCTGGGCGCCTGCAGTTCACCTCGTCGGTGCAGGACTTCGCCAATCGCTTCCAATCGTTGGCGTGCCATGCACCCGGCGTCACGGCTCGTCAGCGCGCCGAGCTCTTCGTGGGCGGCCTTCCCGACCACATCCGGGTCGACGTGGAGCTGCGCGAGCCGCAGGACCTGCAGACCGCCATGTACTACGCCCGGGCGTACGAGCAGCGCACCCTCGCCATACAGCAGTCCTTCCAGGGCCGGGGAGCCCGCCCTCCGCCACGCCCTGCCCAGCCGACCCCGGCGCTGCCGGCTGCCCCTACGACTCCTGCAGCGCCTACACGGCCTTTCCGTCGCCTGACGACGGCCGAGCAGCTCGAGCGGCGTCGCAAGGGCCTATGCTTCAACTACGACGAGCCTTACGCACCGGGTCACACATGCGCTCGCCTGTTCTATTTGGAGACGGTCGATGACGAGGACGGCGAGACCCTCACCCCGGAGCTCGACGCCGGGGCCGCTCCCGAGCCGGGCGCCACGACCTAAGGGCCGGTCGACGCGACGGCTTTCGTCGTCTCCCTTCACGCGTTGGCAGGCATCAAGACGGCGAAGACCATGCTTCTGCCGGTGACGATCGGCGGGGAGCGCCTCACCGCGCTTGTTGACACGGGCTCGACGCACAACTTCCTGTCCGGCGACGCCATGCGACGGCTCGCACTACAGCCGTCGGGAGCCGAGCACTTCAGCGTCACCGTCGCCAACAGGGACCGCCTAGCCTGCCAGGGCGTGGCTCGGAAGGTGCCCATCACCATCGGCGACGAGCACTTCTCCGTGGACTGCGTCGGCATCAACTTGGGCTGCTACGACTTCATCCTCAGCGTTGACTTCCTGTCCATCCTCGGGCCCATCCTCTCGGACTTTGACGCGCTGTCCCTCATCTTCTGGCGCGCGGGCGGCCGCCGCGTCCGATGGACGGGCCTCGGCAGCTCCAGGCCAGCGGCGCCCCAGCTCGCGTTGATGGCTGCCGCCCTCGACGAGACGCATCCGCTCATGGACGACCTTCTGCAGCAACATAGCGACATCTTCATCGAGCCACAGGGCCTACCTCTGGCGCGGGCCTGCGATCACCGCATCCACCTGCTGCCGGGGACGCCGCCTGTCGCAGTACGTCCGTACCGCTACCCCCAGCTGCAGAAGGACGAGCTCGAGCGCCAGTTGGCGGTCATGCTCTCCTAGGGTATCATCCGGATTTCGACATCACCCTTCTCGGCGCCGGTGCTCTTGGTGCGCAAGCCCGACAGCACGTGGCGTTTCTGCATCGACTACCGCGCGCTCAACGCAGTGACGTCCAAGGACAAGTTCCCCATCCCGGTTGTGGACGAGCTCTTGGACGAGCTACACGGGGCGCGCTTCTTCACCAAGCTCGACCTGCGCCCGGGCTACCACCAGGTGCGGATGCATCCAGATGATATCGCGCAGACGGCGTTCCGCACCCACCACGGCCACTTCGAGTTCCTGGTGATGCCGTTCGGCCTCTCCAATGCGTCGGCAACATTCTAGGCTTTGATGAATGACGTGCTCAGCCCCTATTTACGCCGTTTTGTGCTTGTTTCCTTTGATGATATTCTCATCTACAGTGCATCGTGGGCGGAGCATCTACAGCACGTCGCCATCGTCTTCAACGAGCTTCGAGCGCATCGTCTCCACCTCAAGCGCTCGAAGTGCTCCTTCGGCACGACCTCCGTCGCGTACTTGGGACACGTGATCACGGCGGAGGGCGTCGCGATGGATGCTGACAAGGTCGCGGCGGTCGCTGCATGGCCAACGCCGCAGTCACCGCGGGCTCTTCGCGGCTTCTTGGGGCTCGCAGGCTACTACCGGAAGTACATCTGGGACTTTGGCCTCATCGCCGCACCTCTGACCCGTCTCCTTCGCCGCGACGCTTTCGCCTGGGATGCGAAGGCAACGGAGGCCTTCCAGGCGCTTCAGCGGGCGCTCACGACAGGGCCCGTGCTCCAGATGCCGGACTTCGACCGGCCATTCGTCGTGGACTGCGACGCCTCCGGCATCGGGTTCAGCGCCATCCTCCATCAAGGGGAGGGGCCGTTGGCCTTCTTCAGCCGGCCATTCGCCACTCGCCATCTTAAGCTCGCAGCGTACGAGCACGAGCTCATCGGGCTGGTTCAGGCCGTGCGTCATTGGCGGCCCTACCTGTGGGGGCGAACTTTCCGTGTTCGCACGGATCATTACAGCCTGAAGTTCTTGCTCGATCAGCGCCTCTCCACCGTTTCGCAGCACCAGTGGATCAGCAAGCTCTTCGGGTTCGACTTCACCGTCGAGTACCGTCTGGGCCGCCTCAACACGGTCGCCGACGCGCTCTCTCGCCGCGACACGGAGGAGCTTGCGGACTCCCTCGGCAGCGCCGACGCGATCATGTGCATCCGCTCCGGACCATCTTTCACCTTCATCGACGACATTCGCTGGGGCACGGTGGGCGCCGCGGATGCCTAGGCGCTGCGCCAGCGCCTCGACGCGGGGGAGTTAGCCACGCCATGGCGCCTGGCCGAGGGGCTGATTCTCCACGGGCGCCACATCTTCGTGCCCGATCAGGACGACCTTCGTCACCAGGCCCTGCTTATCGCGCACTCGGCAGGCCACGAGGGTGTGCAAAAGACGCTCAAGCGTCTCCGTGATGACTTCTACATTCCTGGTGATGGTGCGCTGGTCCGCGACTTGGTGGGGTCGTGTGTGACGTGCCAACGCAACAAGACGGAGACGTTACGGCTGGCGGGGCTGCTTCAGCCGCTGGATGTTCCCTCGCAGGTGTGGGCGGATATCTCCATGGACTTCATCGAGGGCCTCCCTAAGGTGGGTGGCAAGTCCGTCATCCTCACGGTGGTCGACCGCTTCTCCAAGTACGCCCACTTCATTCCGCTCGGCCATCCGTACACAGTCGTGTCCGTGGCACGGGCTTTCTTCGACGGCAGCGTGCGCCTCCATGGGTTCCCGTCGTCCATTGTCAGTGACCGTGATCCCGTGTTCACGGGGGCATGTGTGGCGCGATCTCTTTCGGCTGGTGGGTGTGAAGCTTCGCATGAGCACGGCCTTCCATCCGCAGACAGACGGCCAGTCCGAGGTGGTTAACAAGATTATTGCCATGTATTTGCGTTGTGTTACAGGAGATCGTCCGCGCGCTTGGGTGGATTGGTTGGCATGGGCGGAATATTGCTACAACACCTCCTATCACTCCGCCCTGCACGCCACTCCCTTTGAGGTGGTTTATGGGTGCCCGCCACCGAGGATGCTGCCATATGAGTCGGGCTCGGCCTGTTCTGAGACCGCGGGCGACTTGCTACGGACCCGTGATGAGATTCTGGCTGAGGCGCGCCAGCGTCTTCTCCAGGCACAGCAGCTGGCGCGGAAGTATTACAACGCTCATCATCGCGACGCTGAGTTCGCCGTGGGCGATTGGGTCTGGTTGCGCCTACTTCACAGGATGGCGCAGTCCCTGGATCCGCGCGCCAAGCGCAAGTTGGGTCCTCGCTATGCCGGGCCCTTTCGCGTGCTGGAGCGTGTCGGCACGCTCGCCTACCGCTTGGAGCTGCCGGTGGGCTCCCGCATCCACGACGTCTTCCATGTGAGCTTGCTGAAGGCTCACAAGGGAGATCCTCCGGCCGAGGCGCCGACACTTCCTCCTCATGATAGTGGTCGTGTGCTCCCGAGTCCTGAGAAGGTGTTGAAGGCGCAGCAGCGTCGGGGCACTTGGCATGTACTGGTCCAGTGGGCTGGATTGCCAACGGAGGACGCTACATGGGAGAAGCTCGAGGAGTTCCAGCAGCACTTTCCTGATGTTCAGCCCGAGGACGAGCTGTTTGAGAAGGCGGGGAGAGATGTTATGGTCGGCATCTCTTATGCCAGGAAGAGGCCCAATAGTGGGCCAAATTAGGGGCTTAGCCCAGTTATTTTATTATATAAAGAGTTGTAATCAGACTTTTACGTTTAAGCAATAATCAATCATATTATTGCCGACTCCCAGAGGAGTCGGCCTTCTCCTGCCTCTGCCGCCGCCAGCCCTAGCCGCCGCCCTCCTCAGCCTCCGCGATGGCGTCCTGCCGCCGGCGCCGCCCTTCTCTCCCCCGCTCGCAACACTTCCACCCCTACAAGGTAGAACCCTAGCCTCTACCAGCTTTACTGCAACCATGTAATACATATAAATGACCTTAGGGAGAATTTTCATCATTTATTTTTGGACAAAACAAGTATCCTTGTTGCTATAATAAATATACATAGTTAGGGACCATTGCAGTGCACAAGAAATATTTGAAGCAAGAAACTCAAGACCAAAAGAATATTGAGTAATCTTTTAATAGAACACAGCAGAAATACCATCAATCGTCTTAAAATCTACTTTCTACTCTTCTGTATCCAAAATCCCTAGCCTGCTACAGAAAATGGGAAATACCTCTAGTCAAAGACATCCAAGCAAAATAACTTCTAGATCAAACATGAACACCAAGCATAGAGCAACTCCTACAACTGATACAGTTAGCAAACTTGAAACCTAGTAAATTTGCATCTCAGAACTTATGCGGTATCAATTCCAAAGAAAGATGCAACCATGGACTAATCAAGATCACCCAAGATTAAGGAGCTACTGATGAGGCTCTGCTGCAAATTTTGTCAACACGTTTCTCGCCCTCCCTTTCTTCCTTAGGCATCTGCCTTTTGGAAGTGCTCACATGGTTACACATCACAGTGGCCAGATCTGGGAAACCTTTCATGGAGGTTTCACAGTCATCAAATTGTCAGGACTTGGGAAACATTTGAGTCCATTTAAACTTAAGTACTAGGCAGGGTAACATAACAACGAAGAAAACAAAGCAAGGCAATGACTCTAGCTGGTGTTTAAAGGAGAGCATAAGCTAGAGTGGTGGAAGGCACATATATAAGATGTAGAACTTTTAGGTGGTATTGAAAAGAGAGCATAGACATATATGCCTTTTAGTTATTGTTAGCTTGTTCTGGGTTTAAATGGGAAGTTTTGTCAGACAACTATCTTCCTCTTATTGCCATTGTTTACCCAGCACAAATTTCCTATGCTACAAATTTTCCTATAGAAGTACCACATCTATTTTGATTGCCAATTTCATGTCATGCATTATTTGAGATCCTATTGTTTATTATTTTTCTTTTCAGAGCTTTGCTCCACGTTTGAGGAATAAAGGTTGATCCTGACGTAGGAAACATACATTATCTCAACCAAACAAGAATAAAAGGAAACTAATGAACACCATGTCTCATACCTTCATACATTTTTGGAAACCTCTGACAAAAATTTGGCAAGCTGCTTTCTAACCCTTGTCATTGGTGCTTCTACCTTTGTTTTCATCTCCGCCTGGATCTTAAGCTCTTTCCATTTGAGTCTATCCAGATTCTTCTCCATTAAGAGTGCCCTCTTGCCATCTAGTCCAGTGAATGAGCTTCTGACGGCAGGTTGTACCCCTGCGAGCCGCTTCACCTCCTGCCCAAGAAGGGGATAATTCTCACACATTTCCTCGAAGCTCTTGTCCACAGTCTGGCCACCACCACTCTCGGCCTCAGCCATGGCGTGCTCTTCCTCATCTTGTTCGCCACCATTGTTGCTGTTGGCAGTGTGGGTCGCTGGCAGGTCACCCCAGACACTATTGGAGAGATCAAAAAGTCGCTGCTCATGGTCAGTAGCAGGCGCAACATAGGATTCGTAGCGCCGCATCAGACTACGCACTTTATCCTTAATAATGAAACGGGTGCAGCTCTTGTCCTCGAGGCGCTTCGCGATGGAGTCAAAGAAGTCATTGTTATCCGGTGCTGGCAGTTTCCCCTGCTTGCGGCGGTGCTCGACGAGCGCCGTGAGAATCTGGACCTCGTCACTGGGAGTCCATATACGCCGGATTCTCTTTTTCTTGGGCATTTCCAACTCACTAGGCTGTGCTCTTTCCTCTCCTTGTTGCTGTAACTGCGCCAGGGTGACTTTCTTTGACTTGGGCATCTCCGACTGGCTAAGCTGTTTCTGTAATGGAGCAAGAGTGATTTTCTTCGACTCGCTAGGCTGCGGCACCTCCTTGCCTCCTTGCTGTGCCGGCGCCAGCACCTTTCGCTGCTGCGACCTAGTGACCCTTCCCGATGCCCTTTTCCTCTTGGGTTGAGGATTGGGACTTGGCGCCTCCGTCCATTCCTCTTCGCTTTCCTTCTCCTCCTCCTCCTCTTCATCCTCCTCTTCGCTAGGATGTGCTCTTTCCGTGCCTTGTTGCTGTAACGGCGCCAGAGTGACTTTCTTTGACTTGGACATCTCTGACTCGCTAAGTTGTTGTTGTAATGGCACCGGAGTGATTTTCTTCGACTTGGGCTTCTTCGACTCGCTAGGCTGCGGCACCTCCTTGCCTTGTTGGTGTGTGGGCGCCGGCACCTTTCGCTGCTGCGACCTAGTGACCCTGCCCGATGCTCTTTTCCTCTTGGGCTGGGGATTTGGACCCAGCGCCTCCGTCCATTCCTCTTCGCTTTCCTCCTCCTCCTCTGATGGAGGCGGTTTCTTCGCTTGGCGGCGGGAGGTAGAATATTTGGAGGACATTTGTCCGCCGTGGTCTTCGCTTGATGAGGTGGGTTCAGCGGTGGCTGGCGCCGATGGCTCGGTCATCCCATCCCTTGCGGCCGCCATTGACGCTAATGCTCGAATGGCGATCTCCTCCTCCGTTGATTCATTTCCCTTCCGGAAATTATCGTACTGGGATCCCTCACCCCCCTCCGGTGAGGGTTCCTTGGCGAATCGATACTCCCCGTTGCACCTCAACTCCACCGAGTCCTTCGATCCAGAAGAGCCAGTTTCACGGCCACGCTGGGCGGCACGCTTCTGGGCCATCGGAGATGAGGATCTGCGACGGAGACGACGACAAATGGAGAGGGAGGCGGTGGGTCGATTTGGATGTTGTGGCTTCTGGGCACGCCGGAGTGAAAGCTGATGCAGGTTGGATTGGGAATTGGGGACAGTCACCTGGTCAAGAGAGAATAGCCACAATACCATTAGTCAAAACTCAAAACCGAAAGTTCCAAAATAATACTAGAAAAAACAAACTTGCCAAAATACCATTACATGTTTGTTTTTTATATAGATGGATATACGATACCATTACATCAAACCTGTAGAAAAACCAAACTTGCCAAACTTGATAAAATATTGATATATATAGATGGATGCGTACCGGAATCCATGTAATATAAAATTATCTTTATTGTGGCTAACATTTTAATCGAAAGTGCACCTACGATACTGCAATTATATTACTCAGATTTCAGTAAATAGCACGATCATTCATCATGTGTTTTTTCTTCGATGGGGAAAACTAGACCACTATACTAACTAATTAGAGTATTGAACTTGGGTATGAGTCTATGAGACATACTACGCTAGAAAGTACGGGACGAAGAAACATGGCATTGAAGGAAAACTGTAGCAAGATTCTCAGTAAAATAAGCATCAAATTAGAACTACAAATTTAGAACAATTTCTGTAAATTAGGAAGGGCAAGAGAAAAGACAAGTGCTAGGGTTAGGGCTAGAAGGGAGGGGAGGGAGGGGACAAGGGCGGTTGACCGCGGGGCTCGGAGGGGACATTGAAGGATGGAAGGAAGGCTAGAGGGAGGAAGGAGCTAGGGAAGGAGGGCCGGCTCCGTACCTGCGCCGCCGGGGAGTTGCTGCCGCCGCTGGGCCCCCGAGCTCCTTCCTTGGCCTCAACTCGTTTCTATCGACAGGGACGAAGTAAGAGCAACTCCAACTCCATCTATATGCAAAAAATGTTTAGTTAAGAGGGGAGAGAAGGTTTAGATAACTAGGCTAGTCTCTATTTTTCAGCTTACCCATAATTTGGTTATTCAAAATTGGGTCACGCTGAGAGTCCTCGTCCTCCGGAGGACGGAAACAAACTATCCTCTGCCTCGACAACCATCCAATCAAGAGATCTGTAGCCACACGATCACTCATCCCCGGGCACAGGTACATCTAAAAGTATAATAGAGGCACCCCTGGCAGCCTCCACAGCGAGCAGCGCACCTTAGCCGTCCGATCGTGCTATGTGGCTGAATCTGGCCCGTAGATCTTTTGTTTGACCCTTTTGTCCTTAGGCCATCAGGTGCTACGCGTACTCCGTGCGTACCCAGATAGCTTAAATCGGCTGGTCTTGCCAAATTGGTCCACTACTCAGTGGCTTCATACGCTGCTCTGGGTTTGTTTCGCTGGGGACGGAGGGAGTCGCGGGGGCAGCCGCGCGCCGCGTCCACTTGGGCTGAGGGGAGGCGTGAGGGTGGAACAGCGGTGGTTTACCCGCCTCCTCTCTGCCTGGTGGCCCTAGCTTTTCCACGGCCCACCGCTCGGCGAGACGAGGTGGCGAGACGGGGTGGGTGAACCACTGGCGCCCGTGTCCACTTGGGTTGAGGGGAGACGAAGGGTGGACCAGCGGTGTTTTACCCGCCGGGTGCGGTTTCCTCTGGCTGGTGGCCCAAGTTTTGGCACGGCCCACCGCTCGGTGAGACGAGGTGGGTGAACCGCCGGTTGCCATACATCTGGCGACTCCTCGAAGCCTGGCGCGTGTACTGCGCGAGGTGGGTATACTGCCGTGCGGGCTCGAGCTTCCCCCTCCACCGTCCTTTCGCTCTTCACCAAGCTCTCTTCGGCCTTTCCTCTTCTTGGCACTCTCTTCGGTTCTTCAACCTCCTCGCCTCGCCCTCGCCGCTACTCGTCGCCGTTCTTCCAGCGCATCCACCATGGATCCTGTGTGCCGTGGGTTTGGTTAGGGTGAGGCTCTGTTTGTTCGTGGGGATTGGATTGGTTTTCTGGTTTTCTTCTCCGGCCGCTTCGCTCCTATCCTTCCGGTTCTTCCCCTACCGCCTCCTGTGCATCGTTTCGTTCTCTCTGGGATCCGGTCCTTCCCCTACCGCCTTCCCTTTTTTTGGTTTTTTGGGCCTTTTCCCGTTCGATCTGTCTTTTCGCGGGCGTGTTTGCTTTATCTTCCCGTTTTTAGCCTTTTCCCGTTCGATCTGTCTTTTCGCGGGCGTGTTTGCTTTATCTTCCCGTTTTTAGCCTTTTCCCGTTCGATCTGTCTTTTCGCGGGCGTGTTTGCTTTATCTTCCCGTGTGTGTTGGGTTTTGTGGTTCGCTGGCTTCTATTTTTGGTCTTTTTTATTTTTGCTTTCTGTTGTTTTTTGGCTTCTTTTGTTCGATCTGTTTTTTCGCAGGCGTGTTTACCTACTGTTTTTGTTTTCTTTGTTTTGCAGGTGCTTCTGTTGCTGGATATAGCCGCCTCGGGTGGCTGCGTCCTAGTCGTCCGTGTTCTTGGTGAGTGCTTTCCGGGAGTCTTGGGAGTCTTGTTTTTTGCCATGCTATGATACACTTTAGCTTTTGTTTTTAGTAAGACACTGATTCATTGTGACATGGCAAATCCATTTATTTTCTCTTCGTAATCCATGGATATATTGATTCATTTGTAGACAGTTTGTTTCAAGCTGTGTTACTGCTTAGGTCTGTTGCTGCTGTGGTTTGGTGCCACTGCAATTATTCTCTCAGGTACTTGCCTTTTTGGGTTTCTATGTGTACATGTGTTTACTTGCTATTTGTATACGTTTTTTGTTGATTATGCGACTCTTTAGGCTGCTGCTGATAAGGGTGTACTCTTTTTTTTATTGTTTTGTGTTTGGTCACTTCCGTGTATTGGGTTGTTGCTACAGGATGTTCATTGTGTGCTCTTCCTCGGTTCGGTTGCTGGAGATGGTTGTGTCCCTATCCGTTTGACATCCTATGCATACCTGCGTGAGGTGGGAGGCGATGGCTCTGTCCTCGGCGGCGTCGAGCTTGAGATTGCTGCTGTCAGGGATGGAGGCACGCCCACCCTATTTTTTTTGGTCATGTGTGTCGTCACGTTCGTGTTGCCCGTACGAGGATTGTGCTTTGCAGGCCGTGCGGTTCTTGCAGCGCCTTTATGGGTTCGTGGTCAATGACTCTAATTACGAGGGAATGGTAGGCTATAGGGAATTAGCACGGTCTGCCATTGTTCTCGCGGTATCGATAGCTCGGTCTATTCATCCTGTTTCTGATGACACCGTTTCTGGTGGCGTAGGCCTTGCTAATGAAATGTCCCAGTGGCAAACGCTCTGTAATCAACTGATATCTTCTGTGTGTGACATGTAGTATTGTTTATCCGTCATTGGTTATTCTCTTAGAGCATATTTGGTAGTGTTTATATGGTAGTGTTTATGTGTAAAGGATATTGTATTACCGTTATGGTCATATGTTAAATAAATCTTTGTTCTTCTCCATCTGCCCATGTGTTTCATGTAAGCGGTTTTTGTACTGCCCTGTGTGTTATGGTGTTTTATGGATGTATTGATTTTGCTTGAGTAATGTTTACTCTCTGCTGCTGCTTTGCTTTTCTTGTTCTCTTACTGTTTACATGTTGCTACCAGCGGTTTTTGCAGAGGTCACTGTGGGTGTTGTTTGGCCGTTCATTTACCTGGTGGCATGGCAAAACGGAAGCGTTATCCTTCCGCGCATGTCACTCCGCACTGGGTCCCTCGTCCTCCAGAGGGAGAGTCACGTTACAAGAGGAAAAGTGGGTTTTGTAAATGGCTGTTATATGGTTTTCTTGTCGCCTTTTTGGGTTGTTTTTCTTTGACCGGTGTTTGTAATAATGTGGAATCAGGGGATGGTTGGTATCCGTTTGTAGCTCCACATGTCAGTAGGTATTATCGCAAAAGGAGGAGACTTCTGATTGATCTGGAGCGCAGTGGTTTCCAAGGTGTGGGTTCTGTCCTTCTGTGTTGTGTTGTTTGGTTCACACGGTTTTATTTGGCTCGCACGGATTTTTTTGTAAAATATGTTTTGTTGTGTTGGGCATGTTCTGTTGTCGTAGAGCATGCTGTGCAAGGGCCTCTGGGTGCTGACTGGGAAGGTTTTCCTGGTGAGCTAGCTGAGAGCATAAAAGGTATTAGATATGTATCCGTGTGATATTGTGTTATGCTTCCTGGTCTTTTGTTGCTTGCGTATGGTTAAGGTTTTCCTTTTTTGTTTGTTGTGTTTAGCTTCCTACGCAGGTAGGTCGTATCATGGTGCTCCTGAATACCGGTGCCAAAACTGTGGTGCGGCTTTCTGGTGGGGCGAACGTGTTAAATCCGCATCCTCTTCGGATTTACGGCGCGTTGTTTATAACCTCTGCTGCAAGGGTGGGAAAGTTTACATTCCACCCTTTAAAAAGCCTCCTCCCTTCCTTGCTGATCTGCTGCATTTCGATGGTGATCGCCGTGCCAGGCGTTTTGTGTCCAAAATTCGGCAGTACAATTGTTTGTTTTCTTCCACCTCCATGGGTGCAAAGATAGATCGTTCCATCAACGAGTCGCATGGCCCCAATATTTTCAAAATTCAGGGTGATGTTTGCCACCGTATGGGTTCTCTTTTACCTGAAAAAAGTAATAAGCTTGGGTCTATTGGAGGGCGCGCTCCGCCAAAGTTTGTCGAGCTATATATTTATGACACCACTAATGAGGTCAACAATAGAATAAATGCGGTCAATCCAGACAATGACAAAACTAGAGATTTAGACCCTGTTATTGTTACTGGACTGATATCTATGCTTAATGACTGTAATGATCTGGTGCAGAAGTTTAGGATGGCTAGTGAACGTATTAAAGGCAACGAAGATGAACATGTAGCTATTCGTTTGATCGCTCCATCGGAGGGTGATAATCCTCAGTTCAGTTTGCCAACAAATTCTCATTTGGCAGCTTTGGTTGTGACCCCGGTAGATCTCGAGACACCTACACGTGATATTGTTATCGATAATAAGCGTACGGGCTTAGAACGCATTTCTTCACTGCATCCTGCTTATATGTCTCTGCAATATCCTCTGTTGTTTCCTTTTGCTGAGAGAGGTTTCCACTTAGAGATTCCTTATGTTGGTGTCGACACGGTTAAAAGTCGTGCTCGTACAGAAATGACTATGCAGGAGTACTATTGCTTTGTCACCCATTACCGTTCAGTCCAAACGAATCCTTATTTGTGTTATGGTTTGCTGTCTTCTCAGGCTGTTGTCGATGCACGGGCTAGCATAGACGAGTGTCGCCTCTGGTTTATAATTAATAATCAGAAAAGTCTTAGGAGCGAGCATTTCCAGGGTATCACCGACGTTGTTGGTCAGGGTTTTGTGGATGGGTCCGATGTAGGGAAAGCGATAATTTTGCCTTCTAGCCATACTGGTGGTCGTCGTTACTTTCAGGAAAATTTCCAGGATGCTCTTGCGATAGCTCGGGTTTATGGTGGGCCTGATCTTTTTTCTACTTTCACCTGTAATCCCAAGTGGCCTGAGATCACAGAGGCACTTTTACTTGAGCCTGGGCAAAAACCTTCTGATAGGGATGATGTTGTTGTTAGAGTGTATAATTTGAAGCTTAATGAGTATATTGATGATATCAAGTCAGGCCGTGCGTACGGTCCTATAAAGGCTGGTCACCATGCCTGATAAAAAATTCTAGCAGCTGTGTTCATTTTTCTCTTTACCCGTATGCAGTCGTGACTAATATTCTTATCTCGGGATTCTATAAGCATTGTCCTAGATAATCAGGAAAACCAAGCATGCTATAAGTGGACAGTAACACTACAACTAGCAGTATAGAACCATCAATCACCTTAACCCAACAATATTTTGAGCAAGGTATACTCCAGAGCAGTTTTGGATTCAGCCCAGTGAATTATCAAGCTAATTTCCCAAGCAACTGATAGCATAGGGGTGAGGAACATACTGTCCTGGTCAATTACTTGCTTATGCATGTGTACTCGGTTAAATTCAGTTTTCGGTAGACAGAGCACGGGCTAGCAATATAGATTGGGTATTTTTTCACCATGATTGATGAAAAATTCTGGCTGCTATGCTTGTCTGAGAGATTATTTTGGTTTTTGTCTACTGCAGGCTGCAGCTATTGCTTAACTCCGCGTGTGGTAAAGGTGCCGTCCAGAACAATATTGGATCTAATGTTACAAGAACTTACTTTTCCAAAGGCTAGGTATGACAGTCACAGGGATATCCGTGGTCGAGTCTCTGTTGTTGTTGTTACGTTGTATGTTTCTGCGCATGTACCTGGGAATTTGCTCCAACCTATCAAGATCGGTGGTGCGGAATCTGAAGATCCTGAAATAGCAGAAGAATCAGCCGCCAGGGAGGGCATCAGGTTTGTTGAGTCATGGGAAAACATGGATGTAGAAGACCTGCACTACAGTGAGCTGAGATACCTGAAGGAAACTAGAGAAGATCTTATCAGTAAGTTGAAATCCAGCGAAGAAGATAAGGAGAAGTTGATTAGGGGTTTAGGTTTTGCAGCTTCAAGAATGGTTGCGTTCTCGAAGCAGATGTTTGGCATTGGGGCCAATAACCGTTGTCTTGATCAAGGTGCTGAAGCAGAGGTTGTTAACGAACCAATCTTTCGCTTTGAAGACGTAGCTGCTGATCTTGGACGCACAGGCAAAGACCTGAAGAAGAAGCTAAGGCAACTTGCGAGATCTGCGGCGGTGGTCTAGATTCCTCTGATAGGTGTCTGCTGGTCCTCTGATCACGAGCGTTACTTTTGCTGTGTGGCGAGACACACAATTTAGTTATGCGCCATGTTCTTGTGTCGTTTTATTTTGTCGTCTATAGTTGTAAATTAATTAGGTTAACTATGCTACTATGTATTCAGACATGTGGTAACCTTGCTTGTTTGCCACTTATATATGTTACGTACATAACAACCTTGCTGCCTACTCGCCCTTACAAAGAAGAGAAATCCCAGCTATTTGATCATGATCAAAAGTAGTTTGATGGATGGAGGATGATCCTATCCTCACTTCTATGATGGAAACGCTCGCGCCGCCGTCTCCTCGCCTCCGCTAGCGACGCACCGACATGCCACACCATCCCTATCTCAGGTGAGGCCCCGGTCTCGGCTTCTTCAGGGCCCCAGTGAAATGCTATTTGCTGCTCGGGTAGGAGGTGCCGGCAAATAGCATTTCCCCGAGATTATACCACGTAGGCCCATTAGCTATTGTATCCAGCGGGCCTTGGCCTACACAGATGGACAGCCCATTTAAACACCAAACGCCGTGGTCGTCTCCATATACAGCACCACATCGTCTCGTATACAGCACCGCATCATTCTTTTTTAACTCTGTGGTTCTAATCTGTTCCCCTTCTCGTGCGCCGTCGACGCCACGACCATATCGTGCTGGCGATTTGATCTGTCGGCCGGCGGCGGTCTCGGGCGGTCCTGTCGGCACGGTCTGTGGCCGTACCCAGGTCGGTTTATTTCTTTCCCGTCGTTGCTTGCCGGTCAGATCTGTGCTTCCGCTGTAATTTTCCTGTGATAGAAGAAACCCTAGATCCTGGTCTGCCGGTGATATGAGCAGCCTTGGACTCTGTTAGAACTATACTATAATTCTTCAGAGACCTTGCTGATAAAGCCGCGTTGGGTTTTATACATCCTTTATCAGTCATATAGTTTTGTCATGTTGTACTTGTGAACTTGAGTGCTCACGGTTGCCTGTAAGGTTTGTGTTACCTCGTGTCTGAATCTGGAGAAACTAATATATGAGTGTATGTTAGTTCTACCAAACCAGCGAACTGTTTTACTGCATATATATGTATATGAAGCCTTGGCCATGCCTATGTTTTGACAATTCAGGCGAATCTAATCCTTTGTTAGCCACATATATTTGCTAGCTACGCTTCTTTGCTATAATGTGTCCAGGAATTTAGGATTGTAGTGACGTGGTAAGACATGGTCCTATATATACTGTCAAACATTTTAGCGGTGCTTATCTTCAGAGTTAAAGAATTTCTTGTCATGAATTAATTAAGCAGTTGCATTGTGGTCACGTTTGTTATTTATGACAAACCTGTAGGGTTCGCAGCATAGAAAACAAAAAATTTCCTACGATGTGAGCTATATACCAAGATCTATCTACTAGATACAAACAACGGGCAGATGTATATCCGTAGAGAACATACCCTTGAAGACCGACAAAGCTTAACGAGTTCAACTTGTGGTTGATGTAGACGATCTCTTGCCGATCTCAAGATCGAGAGGAAGTCCTAGCGCCGCAAATCAGCAGCGCATCCGTGCTCGCACACACGTTCGAGGCACCGAGCAACCTCCGCCTCCTCGCTCCAGCGATGCAGCGGAAGCACAACTCTTTCTTGCCGAATAGCCACCGGGAACATGTATCTCGCTAGTCCGAGACCATGGGGGATAAATTCTAGAGGGGGAGAGAGATCCTTCACGAGGAGGTGTGTGAGACAAGTGAGGAGGGGGGCTCCTTTTATAGGAGGAGGGGGGCACCCAAGGGGGTGGCTGCCGGCCATGGGGGCTACCCCCTCCCCTCCTTCATTCATGTGGGTGGACACTCCACTCACAAAATGCCCTTTAAAATCCCTCCACTCAAAAGTCCACTCAAATTCCCATTAAATTTCCACCAAATTTAATGCAAACTCTCATTAAATAAAACTCTTTTATTTTATTCAGAATTTTGTCAATTACTTTAATGACAAACATTCACAAATAACCCCTTGCTAGAATTCTATTTCACATGCATAACCACTTTATGCAATTTCACCCGAAAACCTGTTTCGGTATCTAGTGAAATAAATTCCTGCGCTTGTTCATTCTTTCGGCATGAAACATTTGCTCCAATTGGATGTCGTTGTCTCTTAAGTGTGTCACCCTACGGTTCGTGAATAATGCGGACATGATCGAGACCCCTCTCGGATCAATAATCAGAAGCGGGATCTGGAGACCCATACTGACTCCCACACATTCAACGATGACTTTCTTGTGATCGTCGGAACCTTTTACGCTAGTATCTTAATCCCTTTGTTTCACGATATATTACATGTCCGAGATTCGATCATCGGTATCTCCATACCTAGTTTGATCTCGTTACCGACATGCACTCTTTTCTCGTTCCTGTGATATAACATTCTAGTGATCAAATCACTTGCTTGCAAGCTAATCAATGTGATATCACCAAGAGGGCCCAGAGTATATCTATCCGTCATCGGGATGAAAAAATTCCACTCTCGATCCATGAGCCTCAACATAACACTTTATTAGTTCTGAATCCATCTTTATAATCACCCTGTTACGGTGTGACGTTTGATGTTATCAAGAAACTCTTCCGGTGTTAGTGATTGACATGATCTCATGGTCTAAGGATTAGGATCACTTCGTAAGTTGTTATAGCAATATAAACTCAATGAATTTGATTGTAATGCTATACTTCGGATGAATGTTCATCACACCATTACACTAATGTTGTGATCCCATTATTAACAACATCCAATGTCCATGATCAAGAAACCTTGATCATCTTGTTAATCAACGAGCTAGTTTATGAGAGAGGCATAACTAGGAACTTTCTGTTTGTTTATTAAACACACATGTATTAACGTTTTCGTATTAATACAATTATAGCATGCAAAATAAACATCTATCATATACTTGGAATACACATAATAAACACTTTATTATTGCCTCTCAGGGCATATTCCCTTCAAAACCACAGGATGGAGTACGTCGAGATACCAGCCACTGTCACTCTGGAAGCTATGATAAAAGGACTAAGCCTTCCGTGTCCTCAGTACAAGACAAAGGCTATTGCCTATGGCAACTATGAGACTGAAGTGCGGTTCTATCCTTCGCTGCATTTCTTGCAAACTTCGCCTGCCCCCCATTTGTTGTTGGGCTATCCAGATGAAACTTTGGAAGCTGCGGTTGATAATGCTGCGCGCCGAGTGATCAGATACATGGAGACAGTTGAGAAAAAGGCTCCTAAAGAGAGCCAACATCATGTGCTGGATAAAGAGAAGAAAAAGAACAGGGCCTTGCTTCGTAAGTTGAGATGCGTGGGCGAAAAGATTATCAAGAAAAACAAACAAGTGAAGGAGATCATGGATGCTTCCGATGCTTACATCGAAAAAATTTGTATGTCCATTGATCAGATCGACAAAATAGGGTCAGATAGCTTGTCTTCGAGCTGCAACCATCACTCTGATAAGTATGCTGCTATCCTTGTTCAACTCAGGGCTGTGGCCACTAATATTTCTCAGAGTTCTGTTGAGATCATTGACAAGTTTAAAGCTGCCGGGGTATATCCTTACGCTAAAGAAAGAGCCGAGAGTAGTGATTCCTCAGAGACCTCTGATTCAGCTGTGGATCACCGTAACTCTGAGTTTTATGATTTCGACTCAGATGGATGTCGTAGTTGTGATGGTAATGCATCTGGTTAGCATTCCTGCGTCTGCCACCTTGTTCTATGAGCTCAACCCGTTTCATTCAACACCCTTATCTACTATCGTTTGAAGTACTTGTTTGTACGCGTTGAACTTATGTTATGCATAATAAGTCAAACAGCTTTGTTATGGCCTGAAAGAATTCTGTTTTAGATATTAAACTGTCTGTGATGAGGACATGTTTATCACTATGTGGTTATTCTTATTATTATTGTTGAATGCTTGACTTGTGCATTTTCTTTTCTTACTCAGAGACCTCCGCCACCATCACGGCGAGGCTAGCGGCAGCGGCGTGAGGAGAGGAACCAACCGGACCAACCAACGGCAGCACGCGTGGGGTTTCCCCGAGTCGCCCGCAGGTGGGGAGGAGGGGAGGACGGAGGGGTGACGCGAAGGCCTAATGTTGAAGTGTAACTCATACTAGCATAAGAACCTTGCTATATGTCTGTAATGTATTGCTCATATATTAATCTTCACATGAAAGTTGGCTAAATTTGATGATGATATTTTAGCTCCTTTGTTTTCTTGATAATATTAGTTGGTTTTTACGCCTCTTCGTCGAGCTAACGCACACCTCTGGCTGCCTCGATATCTCAAACGTTCGTCAGTACGCTCCAGAGGTAACCCGAACGGGCTCTAAACAGCCTGTATACACTGACCAGACTAACGATTGGCTACCGTCCACGGCGTAATCCCTCAGAGTCTATACACCGTGTCTACTGTCAGCAACCCAAAGACGAGAGGCTTGATACTAACGAGGAGTCACGCCCCGAGAGAGAAACAGTGCTTTCTTCCTGTTCTTCAGAGGGGTCTGTTTCTCCCTGCCATGGAGCTAGCCAAGGCGATGCAGACCTCGTGAGTGCTCTCTCTTCCGTAGTTCCTGATGTCTTCGCCTTGTTTTGGTGATGTGTAGATTGATTTGCTTTACCTTTATGCCTCGAAAAAGAAAGCTGTTTCCCTGGGTATCAGAAATCCCACGCCTATTCCTGAACCGGCTGTTCACCATTGTTGAAAAGGGTTCGATGTTTCCTCCGAATCGCTATACCACTTTCTCAAAAGACTAGATCAGTCGATTTATAGGGATGACTTTTCATGGACATTCAAACTAAACACTGGAATAAACAAGATGAGGCAGAGATTCAATCGTAGGAGAATGATATCTTGAGATTGCACTGTTTCAGGAAAAAATGTCCTAGCATTATTGACTTTACCTGTCAAAAGATATATTTAATATACAGAGACAGTCTAAAAACTTGTTTTCAACCCCAAAAATTCTTCTTCTGGTATTATTTCTCCCATAGTAATGTTACACCAAATTTAGTTGGTTTACTGATCCTCGATCAATTGAACTGTATCTACAATCATGTGCTAGAAAGTTCTTGCTACATCTTAGGTACCCACGAAAGCATGTATCAGAAATTGTGGTTGTGCAACATCAGCCATGGGAAAAATTATCTTTTCCTCTTACCTTTGTTTTGCCAGCTGCCTTTTTCTTATAAACACATCTCATACATTCTAATTTCGAAATACAGGGACCCAACAAGGCCTGGTGCACCACGGTATAGAGAGTGTTTTATATCACAGATTCAGTTCCATGGGCGAAGATACTGCTCTCTTCGATTCCCAGAGCTCGGTAGCCACTTAAGCATTCGTCAGTTGGTAAATATGATGGAGCATGCTGTCTGTGAAGAAGGTTCAATAACTGTGCATGCCTCTTCAGACACCGAAGCCGTCTTCTCGCTCGCCAATAGAGAAGATGCTCATTATGCTTACAAGATACTTATGTCTGGGCTTATTGCTGAACCGGCTAGAGTCAGTCTCTTGTTTATACGGTGGTGGCCAACCAGTGATTTTGGGTTTGATGTGGCTGAGCATAGGGTTTGTGTCTCTATCACCAACCTGCCGCTCCATGTGTGGAGGGCTGAAGCCGTCGAACACATACTCGCCCCATATTGTGCGCTGGAATGTACTATGGAAGAAACCGATACTCAAACTGACCTGATGACTTACAAATGCATGGCATGGGCACAGAGAAAGATCCCAATTCCAACATCTATTCTTCTCTGTATTCCGATTGATGTTCCGGATGGGTTACAACACATGGACACACAACCTTACAGAAGGATGCTCACCTATCGTATCAATCTAGAACTTAATCCGTACATCGACGGAAAATAGCAGGAGACTGCTTACGCCCTGACAACACGCTCACGCATGTATGAGACAGATTACAACACTGACAATGCGGTCTGCTACCTTCCACCAGAGCTGGTTGACCAAGTCATGCTACAAGAGCTGTCGAGCTCACTCATCGCTGACTGCTCAGATGCAGAAGCACTGGAAATGCGGCGCAAACTATACTACCTTCATCCCTACATCGATGCCCGTGATGTGAACATCACTGCAATTAATGCTGGTCAGCAGATCATTAAACTGCCTCCCAGCATAGCAGGCATCACCATACAAGACAAGATCTTAGATGAAGGTTTAAGCTCTGTCCGGCATCTGCAGCCATGGACGCCTAACTTTGGAGCGATGGAAGACACTCTACGCATCTGTGTTCAGGCAACTATAAGTGGCGTTCCTCCATTTTTTTGCACCAGAAGGCTCATGCAGCTATTTCTTGGACAATCATGTTACATGGAAGGACAGGACATTGCTGCCAAGAGGATGCTAAGCTGCAGAACCTACCGATGTATTGCCTGGTGTCAGAAGCTTAGCGACATACCTCAGAGCCTTCTTGCAAAAGTGGTTCTACCAAACGTTGCTTCCAAGAATACCATCCATCCAGAGGCTGACACGACGCTAAGAACCGCGCGAATGACCATCAAAGTGCGGCAGCAGGCGCCTTGCAATGAAAATGTTCAGTTAACATGCGTCGTCAGGGATCAATCCCCTACAAAGATAGACCCATGTAAGTTCATCTTTAATATTTCTGTTGCATAATAGATCTCCTACATTATAACATCCATCACACTTATGCATTAATGATTTTCTACAGGCTCTTCTGCATAGGATAATCGCCGTTTCGGAGTATCGTCTAGCATGTGGCTTTTGTTTCGTCTTTGGTATTTTGGGTTGCTTGTGCCTGTGCTTTAAGTCTGTGTCTAAGGCCAGGCAATTGTCTCTGCGAACGTACTGTCTTCTCTCCACATAAAAAACTCATGATGTAGTGATGATTGATGTATACTCTAAGTTCCACCGGTTCTATCTATATCTATGTATGTGGTTGTTGTTTCTAAAATGCACACAATCCTTGTTTTTACTAGGCTAAGATTTTGAATAGGATAGAACGAACCTGACATACGTTTCTTCAGATAATGTTCTTCTGCCATAGATTCTCATTTGTGAGTATCTGGAACCTCGAGCTCCACTAAGAGAGCAAGGTGCGAAGACAAATGGTAGCACGGTTTCACAGTTCATGTCTGGTTGTCACGCAAACAAAGATCCTAAATTTTCAAGCACAAAAACGTTATGGAAAGCTATACAGAAAAGCCAGATGGACATAACGCTTACCACCCCAGCAACTACAGATTGCAGCAAGCTCGTCATACAACTGAGGTTAAATTCCAAACTAAACATAGTATTAGATTAGATGGTTCAATATGTAAACATATACACAATAGACGCTACTAGATTACGGGCCACATATTGTTCACGACACGATTTACATAAGTCTGCATCCCACGCATAGAACTAAGCCCCTTCACGAGGAGTTTACGAGTTACAGAGGACATTCACGTTTTAAAGCATATATTTAAAACACAAAAGCCCTCCGTCTTATTGCGCCTAAGATAAATCTTCTTGGTCTTCACTTACCGGCCTTGCGCTTGATGATCAAGCCAGCTGCTTAGGAGACGATGGCGATCCTTAGCAAGCACCAAGTCAGACAAACACTCTCCATGCAGATCAGCTATGGCCTGGGCACACTCGCACTTCGCATTGTACAGCTGGTTCCACGGCTGCTTCTCTGAATGCTGCGCAACCACATCCCAGCATTGCTTTTCACGTGCCTGCAGCCCATCAACCAGGCTCTCCCACTCTGAAATTATGTTCATGCTAATGTCGTTGGCGAGATTGAGAACCTTACATGTCTCTGAAAGATAAAGCTCTGCATGTGATCTTCTGCTATAGTTGATGTCAACCACACAAATTGACATCTCCCTCTCTAGCAACAAAACGGCATTTTGACAAGCGGTTTCCAGAGCCTCGTCTTGAGTCATGCCTTCACCAACAGCAATCAGTGGCTTCTTTGACTCAGCGCCTAGCTCGGTGAAGTTCACCATCAGCAATACCTCACAGCCATACATGTCTGCTTCTTGCTGCTTGAATTTGTACATGGGCTCGTCCCACCCAAGAGATTTGATCATCTCATCTAGAATCTTTTTCATGCATAGTTTCATTTCGCGTGGTAAATATACCTGTTCAGCCTCAAGCTGCATACATATCAATAGGTAGGTGATGTATTAAGAATAGAATCAAAGAGAAGCAAATCGATATGATAGAACAAAAGTCAAAAGTGGCAAGCTGTACCCTGTGATGGCATCTATCGTGAAAGTGGTGTTCGACTCTGCTGCGTACATCCCATTCACTGGCTTTGGTTTCCTCTGCCTCGGCAGCCAGCTTACCAAGTTTGAGATAGCTGGCTCTGGTTAGGCCGTAGATGCAGTTCGCCACATCACATGCAATTTCAGAGTAATCAGCATTAACTCCACGGCATGCGTTTTCCACCACTTCCTCGTATAACCCCCTATAACAATCCTCCGTCTTCACCATCGTGTCTTCCCAGTCTGCCAACAGCAACTTAATACCACGACACACCTCGCCGGCCTTAAGGAGATGCTGGTAGAAGCTTTTCTGCATCTCCTCGTACTGCAAGCGGCTAATGTCCAAGATGTGTATGTGAAAAGGCCCACACTCAAGTTGTCCAAGCGCAGAAAGTGCGGCTGTGCTTTCAGCCTCCCATTTTTCATAGCACCTCATCCCAACTGCCTCGACATCCTCAGAGACACCTCCATCCTTGCCAAGAGGCACCCGAAAGCGCACACGTGCCTGAATGAGGCCATTTGCTCTTTCGTGTGTGTACACAGGCTCAGGACCACCCAGTATCTGTACTGCTGATGTCAGGATCGTATTCCAGCGAATGGAAACCTTTTCAATGTTGCCCTGTTAGTGACAGTAATGTTTACATTCAGCAAAAGAAGCTACCGAAAACGTATCCACAACCTGGAGAATAGAATTGTGCAATGCTTCCGGAACAATAACCGGGAATTTATAATATAACAACACATTTTTATGAATTTTTTACCATAAATGCACAGAACGAACTACATATATGAACACACTTTACTTCTTCAATTCCAACTCATTGCATGAATGATCACATGGAAATTAATCAATGGTGTTAAACAGATACAAATAGTAAAGGAATAGATGTACAATCTAAGACAGAAAGTTTAGCAACATGTAATATTTTTTAACAGCGTTTATGTGTACAGATAGATCAATACAGATTTTGTTTTTTAACGATGCCTTAGTTTGATAGGAAAATCAATTAGATGGACGGAGGAAGACCATAGCGACCAGCTAGAGCTAAGGAGAGAGGAGGACGGCCTAACCTGAAGTACACGAGGACCAAGCAGCGATCTAGAAGCCGTACGCGGCCGCCCATCCCCTATTCCGATAGCGGCCAGCCGGCGCCAACTCCGACCCGCCCTCTCGCCCATCCCAGCCATCGCGGCCCGAGGGATGCTGCGTCCGCGGCTATGTCCGTCCGGCAGCTGACGACCCATTAGATCGTGTCGCCCAAGCGGAGGTGGCGCAACTGAGGCCGAACAAGCTCGGGGGTAGGTGACGGCGACGGCGATATTTTCCTGGGGGGAATGGGGGTAGACAGAAAGGGTATAAACAGGTGCCAGTGCGACGATATGTATGCTCCTTCGGTCGTACTAGGTACAAGTACACGTATTCGCAAAAAAAAAGGTACAAGTACACGTGACAGAAAGGGGATAAACATGTGTATATTTTTTCAAAATTTGACGATTTTGAGGCATCTATTTTGAGGTAGAAGGCATGCTTAATATCGATCTATTCGTCATGAGGATCCTCTTCTCTCAAAACTAGGGTCCCATATTCTAAATTCATGATAGCGCTGATGCGCACGAGTCATTTGCGATGTCAGCTCCTTTTCCTCTCACATACCCACACGATATCCTCCTAGAGCGGGTGTGAATCTTGGATTGACCGCCTAGCGCCGCATCTGGGTGAGGCTCACGCTACCATGAAGCTACGTCGGCGTAGCCAATTTTGGTAGAAGGGTGACACACCGTCTATCCCCATGAAGCCCAAGATAACTCCAAATCTCATAGATGGTTGTCGCACCAAAATTCCCCGCGGAATATTCTTTCTCCAAATATATGAGTCAAAAATCTAAACTCAAATCTATGTAGATGGAAGTCGAACGTTAGGTCAAGGATTTGGTGCTCTACAATCTTGGTTCCCTATAGGAAAATCCAAGGCCGAACTCATCGGCGGCGGCGGTAAAGGAAGGCGTAAGAGAAGTGCCGGCTCCTCTTCTGTACACATTAGGTGTAGATTTAGACCCTGTGCCGGTCCTTGGTGTTTTACCGTGAGATCCCGGACGACATTTGGAAGTGGGGCACTGCCTCCTCTACTGCGGTGGTGGGAGAGATGGTCGAGAACATAATGAAATGCGGTGTTGTCCTCTACCGGATCAAGGGAGTTTTTTCCCCTTGGTCCATCGGATGAATGGTTAACCCGCCATTCTTCATGTCGTTCTACTCGTGAAGCTACGCCGACATAGTTAGTATTGATAGAAGTGTGACACGTCGGTATGCCCGTGAAGCCCAGGGCACTTCACGAGTAGAATGAAATATTCTTTCTCCAAAAATATGAGTTGAAAATCTAAGCGCTAGATTTGTCACAAAATTCATCAGAATATAAGTTGTCAGTTAGAGATGCAAAATAACCATTCTTGTCCAACATATAAATGTGGTACTATTTATGACAACATTACATTAAATACACTTCATAACCATCGCTTTGTCACCACGTCCATAGTAGAAGAGATGCAAAATATCTGCGTTCCCAGCGAGGCTAGAAGCCACTAGCAACCATTGTACAAGTCATTTTTTTCATTACTACCAGGCGTTACCGCCCACTTGCAAAATCTTGGGAACTGAAACAGCAATGGCCACCGTCCCCGGTACAAAGCACATCCAGATACACAGCTTGTACGCACCAATCTTCCAGCGAATGGGTCTCGGGTCCACATGCAGCTCAGACGATCACATGGCCCATGTCTATCGGTCCATCGAAACTGAACAGACGCTATGTCCTACATACTACTTCCCCTCTTGTACAGAGAAGAAAATTCCATCTTCCTCCTCACGTTCTTGACACACCCAGTTAATATCGGTGCCGCCGCCAGAGAGAGTTAGGGACGATATCAATGCTCCTCTGCTACGGCAATGGATGTTCTTCTAAGATCTCGACAGTAGCTCTTCAGCGTCTTTACTCTTTCAACTGCAGTCCATACTTCTTTCTCTACCCCACTTCATTTGGCTCTTTTCTTTACTTAGCCTACAACACAATACATCGGTTCATCGAAACGGAGGGAGTATATGAGAAATTTGTACCATGTAGGCTACAACACCTGAAGTTGACTTTTTCTATTATTTCCTAACTTGCCATGCACTTTTCTAATTCAAAAAAACAAGTACAGATAAACTTGTTTAGGTATAATTTTTACACAGCATGAATTCTCTGTTTAGATGGAGCACGATTTACACATACCTTTGTCGTATAACACCATTGCTATATCTGCGTTGCTAGAAAATATATTGTTTTAGGACAAATCTTCACGCTTGTACTAAACTGCCTGTTACAATATCTGTCACAGCCAAACTGAGCAGACAAACAAAGCATAGGGCATGCCTTTTCCTGGATTTATCCCAGTTGGACAAAGCTCAGGCAAACAAAGTTCAATGAATCTTAAGAATGAAAGGCCCAAATCGTCGAACAGGTAATATCCTTTGAAATAGGCCTGTAATCTAACCATTCCCTTCGACAGTTTTTGTTGGTGTAGAGTGGGTTTGTTTTCCTTTCTAGGCGACAGTGACCTTTCTGAAAATATTGGCTTCAAAATTCTGAAACCTAGGCATGTCGCTGTCATGACTCCGCAGCCGCATCCTGGTATTAAAAGAAAGAAATGTGAAACAGAAGAATGGTTAGTTACGTTACACCACTTCTATATCTAAACATTCATGTTTGCCTCCCTTTTCAACATACCTTGCATCTCTTATACTTTCCCAGCAACAGAGACGTGGTTGACTATGCTGCTCGTACCACCCTAGGCATCCCTTTTCATAACGCTGCAACAGATTCCTCTTCAACAATTCAACTGAATGTAATGTGAGTCACTTACCTTTCAGGCACGGCGGTTTCCAATTATATCAGTTTTCCCGAACCGGTAGGTGTTTAAATTTTAACTGTCTTCGATCACTCTTATATTACAGGAACAAGCAACGAGTCAGAACAGATAAAATCGCCTACAGGGAGTGTTACGTCTCCCTGACACAGAAAGAAGCCCGTGACACCTGTTCCATACGTTTCCCGCTAGTGGCAAAACGCTCCAGCACCGGCGATGGACACGAACTGCCACTGTTAGTGAAAGCCATGGAGCCTGTCCTCTGCGACAAAGGAACAATTAATATCCATGCATCTTCAGACAACGAGACCATCTTCTCGATCACAGATGACCAAGATGCTTATCTTGCATATAATATACCGACGGCTGTCGAGCATGCCACAGTAGCAGGAACAATGATAAAGTTTAAGCAGTGGAATCCAACAGATGAATTCGGATTTGATGTCGCTGAGCAGCGTATATCTGTTTCCATAGAAAATTTGCCTCTCCATCTGTGGTCACCAGAAGCTGTTGAGCATATCCTGAATCCATATTGTGCACTCGAGTATGTGTCAGAGAAGACACAGCACCGCGTGGATCTTCAGAAGTATAGATGCATTGCTTGGGCACAACACAAGATCCCGATTCCAACTTCCATGCTTGTATGCATCCCTATAACCACACCTGACGAAGGCAAGCTCTTAGAAACCCAGCCTTACAGAAGGCTGTTGGTCTATCAGATCAGCTTAAATCTTAAACACTACAGTCATGGAGCCGTGGAAGGCGCAGCTTACATACCGGTGGCAGATGTCCCATGGTACGAGAAAGGATACACAGCCAACGATGCAATCTGCTACATGCCGTCGGATCTGGTTGATAAACGGTTCATGCAACAACTATCGAATTCCATCATTGCAACATGTACCCCCGCACAAGCGCAGAACCTATGTGCTGAACTTCATCTTCTTTATCCAGGCACAGCTATCAGTGCTAAAGCTATCAGCAAAACCCAACAGATAGTTCTTCTGCCAGTCGGAAAAACAGGAAATTTGATGCAGCAAAAAATCCTCTCTGCACCAGTTTCAGACGTGCCTGAGATTCAGCCTTGGACACCTGCTACTGGATCCACGGAGGAAATCCTTGATGTATGTGCTCGTATTACTGTTCGCAGGGTACCAACACATTTCTGTACTGACAGGCTGATGCATCTGTTCCTTGGAGGATACGCATACATGGAAAGACCGGACAACGGTGTAGGGAGGATCGTAACTTGTGAGACCTATCGCTGCATCGTCTGGTGCCGTGACGCTGCAAGCATCCCACAAAACCTGCTAACGAAAGTAGTTCCACCAGATATTGCTTCTGCTGCTGTTCTTCATGCTGATCCAAATGTCACACTGAGGACCAACAAAATGCAGATTGATGTCCAGTACACGGCATCGTCCATCCACGACCTGCTGAACATATGAAACAACCAACATAAGTGGCTTTACTAATCTGTAATTAAGACACAGGTTCTATGCAATTTGCGGCCTCAGCTTTTGTCAGGAATGTCAAGGCTAGGATGAGCATCCTTTTTCCTGTGTAGAAGTGTAGTAGCTTCTACAGGAATAATACACCACATGCTATCCCCATTGGTTACTACAAGGATGCTTATATCCGTAGTCGACCTTGACTTTTGTCAGGAATGCCTAGGCTAAAACAGGCATCATCTATCCTCTGTACAGGTGTAGTAGTTTCAAGGGTCTTCATATTTCTGCTTTTATGATATTACTTCAGTACCATCTATGTATGACCCACGTTTTTCTTGGAATAGGATTAGCTTATAAGCTAATTACACTAACAGTATGACTTTAGATAGATTGCTTTTAATGCTAGAGCAGGACGTTGCCATAATAACAAGGGTTATTTCAAACAAGACAACACCTCACTGACATTTGTATCAGAAACTTTACAGATCATTCAGACTTTGTTCAGTTTAGCAGGCATTTAAGATAACTAAAAGGGTTTGGGGTATATTAAATCCCAACCATGTCAAAATTACTCCAGATCCAAACATTACGGTCAAATCTACTTGAAAAGAGGACTAACTAAACATAGCATGATGCGTAGAAATATCTTGCCATTGATAAATGGAATTCATTTTCGTGATATTAGTCTTGATCTTTAACATGGGAATACCTCGTATCGAAGAAGTGGCTGTCGAGACGGAGCTGCCGCCGGTTGACTTGAAACCCTTTGACGAGCCGCCTCCCCATTAGACCACGCCCAAGACTGGAACAACCGTCCTCGTCGGAACAAGAGAGCGCTGGCCCCTTCGTCACTCGGATTGATTACAGGCGAGGTGCCTTGGAGCTTAAACGTCAGCAGACCGCTGGGATCTGCTCGAACGCCCTGCTCTCTGCCCGCACAGCAGCGCGCCGTTCAGCACGGATTGGAAAATCGTTAGGGGGATGTGTGCGCTGACAAGATGCTCGGGGTTATTTGGGCCGACGCCATGCTAGAACCTTACCCATTGGGCCTCGCGGCCGAGAGGTATATGCCGCTGAAACAAACAACCTATACCCCTTTACAGATGTCACTCGAAAACAAAACTTACAACTAATTTATCCTATTGTAAATGACCTGATATTTTAAATTCTCTAAAAAAATGTCTGGTTGCTACAAAAGTTTTTCTCACGCACCCGGTTTTCCTATTTTAGATATCCTATATTAATAATATTTATATAACACCTTGCCTTGAAAACCTATATATATAGTCATGCATAAGAAACATAGACAAAGCGCCATCGAAGCGGTCTCTCAGAAAACCTTATTTCTGGCAATGACACAGACTCCGACCGAGCACTGCAGGCCAACACACCTACCCTACACATAACCAAAGGAATTGGGGCTCCCACCCTCTCTCCATCGCCAGATCAACAAGAGAAGAAAGAGAGAGATCGGGCTCTCGCCGACAAAAATTGGAAGGAAAGTTTGCGTCTCCTTTTTGGGCTTGATCATCATTATATAAAATAAAAAACAGCGTATTTCACGGGGTCGTGCGCCAAGGCGCACCCCTTAATCTAGTAATACATCAACCACGTGCTCACGTGAAGCTCTCCGCGCACAACAGCCGGTTCCAGTAGCACCCGCGATCTCACGACTCATCGTGGCGCGGTGGCATCGACACTCGCAGCTAGCTATGCCCTGTCGTGGTTATTGGCAGCACAGTCATTGTTCCTCGCACACGGATGGGTTGCTTATCAAAACTTGTCCTTCATCACCTCCATCGTTGGCCTTGCGCACCATTGCAGGACCATCACCGAAGTTTCATCACCATGCTTCTGTAGCATAGTCGCCTGTCGTTGGTAGCAAGGCCATCACCTCGCCTTGCAGAACCAGCGAGTGCCTCTCGTAGAACACCCGACGACCTGACCTCAAAGTGTGGCGCCAGCTCCATGAAGCACATGCGGCCACCAGTTGTAGCAACGTCGCTTGACCTTGTAGCACCAGCGGCCACCATAGGCAGCACTAATTGTTGCGGCTCGTAGAACACCGACAATCTGGCCACGGAGCACGCCCCATATCCATATAGTACAGGCGGCCAACAGTCACACCAACGTCGCTTGACCTTGTAGCAATAACAACCACCGTAGGCAGCATCGCCACTTGCCCCTAGTAGCACCAACGACTACCATAGGCAGCAACGCCTGAGGTCGTATGCACCAGCGTCGCTCGCCCGTTGTACATAGAAACAATGGCCACCGCAGGCCACAACACCGATGGCTTTATACAGCAGCGCCACTCGTCGGATGTAGCAACAACGACCACCACAGGCAGAAGCGCGGGCCTTCGCAGGTAGCAACTCCAGCCTAGTAGCACCAGTGAGCACCACAGGTAGCAACTCCAGCCGGCGTATGCAGCAGCGCTGCTCGTCCATTGTAGCAACAACGACCACCATAGACAGCAACTTAGGCCGCCATAGGAAACAACATCGCTCGCCCCTAGTAGCACCAACGACCATCACAGACAGCAATGCCGACAGCCATATGCAGCTGCATCGCTTGCCCCTTGTAGCAACAACAGCCACCATAGGCAGCAACGCCACCATTCCTTGTAGCACCCTCGGCTACCATTTGTAGCACCCTCGGGCGCTCCTTGTAGCAACACGTGGAGGAGTTCATAGCAACAACTATGGTTGCATGTAAAAAAACCAAATTCACGAGAAAATTCGCCCGAAACCTTGTAGCAATAATTTTATACAATTGTAGCAAAATCACATATTGGTTGTAGCAAAACAATATGCTATTGAAGCAAACCATACCTCGCCGGAGATCTCGTCGATGACTTTGTAGCAAAACTTTCTACTATTATAGAAAAATTGGTGGTAGCAAAAAGTTTGTCTTAACATAACATCATAGCAAAAAAATTGCAAGATCATAGGGTGACATTTAGGATGCAAAATAGCAGCCAATTTTGCTAGAGACTTCGTAGCAAAAAACTTGTAGTATAGTAGCAAAACCGCAGAACAAATGTAGCCACAATTCAGTAGCAAAAGCGAAAAAAATAATTGACGTATAAAGCAAATCCACGTAACAAATGTAGCATGTTAGGATAACAGTTGTTGCATCGCAGCATCGCCATAAGGATGGGCGGGCGGCAGCATGAGCAGTACGTGCGGCGTGGCCATGGGTGGGGATGCGTAGAGTTAGGTCAGTGGGGCGTGAATCAGCCAGGAGGGAGGACAACGGCCACCGGTGGGAGGCAAGTCAGGGAAGCGCCGAGAAGAACCGCGCCGCCATGGCTGTGGGCAGCTAGCAGGGCAGGGATTTTGCTAGCGACGTGTGTGTGGGGGTGTGTGCATGCTGGCGAGGTTTGGCCGGCACACATGCCGACGCGGTAGAAGCAGGGCAACATCACTTATGGCACACATACTCATGTGCTACTTTTGGTGGTGGTGACGAGAACTATGGGCAAACCTGGACCCGGACGGACTCCTTGATTAGTTTCGGTGGTGACGAGAACCATGAGTGAAACTGGACCCGAATGAACGACAAAGAAAATTAGGAAGCAAGGAAGAGAATAGGAGGGAAGTAGCGATAGGCTGAGATATTTCTCGAAGTACTCTCTTCGTTCTAAAAATGATATTCCTCTGATCACCGCCAGCATGGGCTAGTAGACAATCAGCCTGCCGCTGGTAGCAACAATGGTTGCCATTTGCAGCACCGCCGTCGAACGCAGGAAGCACCGCCGACGGGCGCCAGTAGCTCTGTCGCATGGAGTTGGCAGCACTACTGGCAAGGGTTGGTAGCAATTTCTCTGGGCGTGGGAAGCATTCCCAACGCTGCCGGGCGTCGGTATCAACGGTTGGTAACAAGCATATTTGCTTGGAGCTGGTAACACCGCTGGCCAAGGATGGTAGCAATTCCTCTTGCCGCCGGAGTACTGTAACACCCTCAGAATCGGACCTATGCAAGTTTTAGCGAAGCCCGCCAACCCGCATAGAAACGATTCAAAGGTGCCCACCAGGCACTTTCGTGCGGGTGGAAAACGAAGTAATAACATTACACAACAGTCCTCGATGGGACCCACAGAACAGATATATATAACAGCGACTCAAAAGAGTCGAGAATACAGATATAATATACAAAGATCCAAATCACCTTGAAAATGATAGGGCGTCCGACTACGGACAAGATGCAAATGGGGCTAAGAGCCCTGAAGAATAACCAATGGCGTCCATAACCCTGCCCAGGCCAAGCCGGAAGGGTAACCCTGCTAACGACGTCGATCTCAAAACCTGCTCAAACAAAAGGGGTGCCGACAAAGGGCAAAGGAAAAAGAGGAGCGTCAGTACTGAGGCCAGTACACGGCGAGACTAGAATTCGGCGGTCCTCGCCTACATAGGTATGGTGGACTGAAGCGGCAGCGGCAGCATGCACTAAACAACCTATAGAGACTCGATACAACTGGCGGCATTCAGAGAGGGGTAAGAAGGACCTATCCGGAACCAACCTGATACTATCATCAAACAAACCCAACCTGGCGTTTCCCCCTCGAGACCAAACGAGGAAGTCAACCGAGGAACTCACACAGTTGGCAGTTTTATTTATTCAGTTCTCGTTGCAGCAATTACTAGTCAGGTATAGATAATCATCCTGATAAAATAAGCAGTGGGCACTTTTAGTTAACCATTCCGTGATAGTGGCAACACTTACTAGTCAGATTCATTTAGCATGAGATAACCCAAAACCCAGCAGTTGTTGGCACTTTTATTTAGCCATTCCATTGTAGTTGTCATACTTACTAGTCAGGTACAATGGTCGCAAGCGACACTCCAAACAAGCAATTGTGGGCAGTATTAATTAGCCATTCCATTATAGTGAAGCTGATTACTAGTCATTATAAAGTCAAATTTATAGCAATAAACTTTAGTTATGCTTGTCTATGGTCGAGATACTGTGCTCCAAGTCGTCCATAACCGCGGACACGGCTTTCAGAAAGTTTTACCCGGCCGGGGTGCACCAATAGCAACACACACTCGATCAACCTCGGAAAAACCAAATCAAAACCCAACGAGGCTTTCACGACAAAGCAATCACAGGATTCAGAAATATTTCAGGGGGCCACCCCATTAAGCTACCCGCAACGAAGTAAGCAAGCTCCGAGACGGACTCAAGGTTTGGGTATACGGCTGTGAACGACTGGGAACCCAAAACTGGGCTTGTCGACACAGCGGAATCGTGTCCCGATCCTAAACAGTACAGGTGCTATCTGTCGCACAATTTAAATAAAGCAGTAAAGCATGGCATAAGTACAGGATCGTAAATAAAACCTCAAACTAGTTTGTGGCCCCAAGAAATAAGACTGAATCAAGCTCTGGCTCAGGGGGGTCCCATATACCTCCCGGATGTGGATAGCGCGATAAATCAAGGAACAGGTATCAAGTATTCGGGGTCCTACGGGACACAAGTGGGCGTTCGGAAACCAAATATTATCTATCACCCACCGATGCCTCTGCTTACTTCAATTTTAGTTGTTAAACATGAATTAAAGTGAACGATAAGTAAAACTATGACCATCTCCAACATTCAACATGCGGCAATACATCAACAACTGTGGCACTGGACGACACGCAACAGCACTTGAGCAAGCGACTACGACGCGCAAGTCCAACTATCTACCAAACAACAGGTAATAGGATGTGTCCCAGGCAATATAGGGCTGCACGGTATATCACAGGTACGGAAACTAAAGCATCGCAACACAGATAGCAATAGATCAACAGGAGGGAATAAATACTATAAAAGTAAGATAGGTAGAAAGGGGGAGATGCTCGCCTGAAAACATTGTCGAAGGGTTCAACCGAAGATCGGGTCGACACTCGCATCAACTCAACGGCCTTATCCGCGAAGAAGCAAAACACTAGAAGGAACACCGGATGCAATCTTAATACAACGGCAGAAGATCGGCATGATGCATGTATGATGTTTGACATGGCAAAGGTGCGATGCAATTAGGCCATATTAAGCGGAACCGGGGTCCCGACAATTATTTAGGTGGTTCATGTTATTTATCTACCCCGCAAATTAAATGTTGTTTTAGCATGGCCAGAGATAGCACCGGGTTCGCTACACAAATTTAAATGAGGCCAATATGAGACTAGATTTGCCCGCATATGGGCCCCATATTTAATTATAAGGTGAATCGGCATAAGGCCCCCAAACCACAGGCAATATGCATGCATGAACAATTAATATGCGATAAGTTGTATTATATTATAAAATAGGGTTTTCGGGAAGGGGTTCACACATTGAGGGGTCTCGACGGTCTTGGGGTTCCGGGGGTTCGAGGATCGGTCTCGGGGTCCGGATCTGGGGTTCAGGGTTCGACGGAAACGTTCTCGGATAGCGGAGTAGATCTTGTCGCACGAGCGTCAAATGCTTCTGGGGAGGAGAACTTGTCGTCTAGGGTGTCGGTGTCCGGGGTGAGGTACTCGGCGCTCTCGAGGGAGTACTTGTCGCACATGTGGTCTTCGGGTTCCCTGTCGATGATCTTGTCGCACGCGAAGAACTTGTCGGGTCCTCGTGTCGGGTCGGTCTTGGCATTCGGGGTGAAGTTCTTGGCGTTCCTTGTCTAGTCGAAGGCCTTGTTGCTCCACGGCGAAGAACTTAGCGTCATCGGGGTCCGAGAAGGAGATCTTGGCGCGGCACCGGGTACGGGATCGGCCTTCGGGTTCGGGGGTCTCGGCGTCCGTAGCTCTTGGTGTCCAAGGCGCGACTTCAAAGCAGCGGGGTCTTGTCGACGAGACTATATTGTCCCTTGGACAACACCATCTGCAGACGCACACCGAGGCTTGCGGTCGAACTCGTCATACCAACCAAACAGAGGCAGGGCAAGCCTTGCAACGCCGGCGGCGGCTCCTGGCTTCGGTTGCAGACGGAGGAGGCAGCCCTGGAGGTGAGGAGCACGCCTGCGTGGCCGGCCGCGCGGGAACCAGAGGAGGCAGGTCAGGGGTCAACGGGGCCGGAGGTGGTGGTCGGAGGCGACACGGGCCGGGTCGGCGAGGTGACGTGGGGCCGCGGGGCGGCGGAGCTCGGACGGCCGGAGGACGCGCGGCTCTGGCGGGGTCGACACCGGAGGGCGGTGTAGACAGACGGCGGAGGAGCGGCGGGTTCGGGCGGCGCTAGGGAGGACGCGGCGAGGGAGGTCATGGAGCCGGCGGGGCGAGCTCGCGCGGGGCGGAGGCGGCCGTCGCGCGCGGAGGAGGGGGCCGCGCGGCGGAGCGGGGGGAAGCTTGGCCGGGGTGGGCCGGCGGGCGCGCTGCGCCGGCGGGAGGAGAGGAGATGGAGGCGGGGCGGGGCGCTGGGCGAGCAGCGGAGGCGGAGAGGCCGGCGGCGGCGAGCAGCAGGGTCGGAGAGGGGGAACTCTGGGGGTCGCGGCGGCGGACGCCTGGGGCGAGCGGCCGGCGAGGCGGGGAGGACGCGGTGGGGCGGCGAGCGCGAGAGGAGGTGGGGGGGTTGGTGGAGCGGGGCGACGGGGGCGAGGCCGGTGGGCTAGAGGAAGGAGAGAGGAGCGGCGACCGGCGGGGAGGGCGAGCGCGGCGTCGGGGATGAGCAGAGAGGGCGAGCGGGAGGAAGAGGACGGGGGAGGAGAGAGGCGCGCGTGCGTGGTGGGGGGGTGGGGCCAGGGCGTGGGGTGTGGGCACTGCGGGTGGGGCCGGCTGCAGGAGGTGGGCCGGGTGGCAGGCGCTGCGCGCGTGTGTGTGGTGTGGGTGTTGTGTGGCCAGGGGTGAGTGTGCTGAGAGAGAGAGGGAAGGGACAGAGGGCTATGGCCAAGTGGCAGCGTGGGATAGGGTAGAGGGAGGGGAGAGGTGAGGTGGCGAGCTGCTACTGGTTGGGGTGAGGTGGCCGGTAGGTGTGGGTAGATAGGTTGGTAGCTTTAGGATTTAGAGAGGGCTGATTAGGTGGACCGATTTTCATTCTGGGGTGGTCGTTCGGGTCTAACCGGCCCGTTCGACTGCCCCTACTGAAAATAATTCAAAGTTTTATTTAATTTAAACAGGGCCTTGGCAACCCGATAACAGGCAAAACAAAATAATCCGGAGACCCGGGGTTTGCGTTTGAATTAATACGGGGCGTTTAGAAAACATGAACCGGTTTTTCCGCAAATAATTTTATGCAAGCAAATGCAAGATGATGACGATGCTCAAATGCAATGTGGCATGATGACATGAGCATGCGGTCATGATGATGCAATGCACAAAAACAACGTGATTTTCTAGTAGTGGTTTTGCGGGATGCCACAATTCGACACCACTAACAATGGATCTCGCCCTCGAGATCCGCCTCATGGTACCGGAAGGAAGATCGGCGATCTGCGTCTTCTCGCTTCGTGTAGATCCTCGCGACACCACTAACAAGAGGTCGTTGTCCGTGATCGTCGAGAGAACACTCCGGGAACAACAGGTCGAAGGTAAAGGTATCAACAAATAAAGCCACCTCTAGCTTCCGTGGACGGAGTAAAACTGCTAGATCCACTGATTCGATGTACAAGAGCGAATGTTAAGAGTAGTCGGATGGTGATCAGTCCATCGCGCACCCAAACCATTACTCAGCACACGAATAGGCGGATTATGCAACCAACTCTCGGTATTAGACTGAAGATCTCGACAAGCGAGGTTCGGAAACAAATGAGCGATGCAGACTCTGCATCAGATCTGGCGTAGATGATGTCGTCGCGTCGGAAAACACCGGAAGGCACGAGAAGGAACAAAGAATGGTACCGTAGTAGACGGATTCCTCAGGCAACTTGAACACCGGATGATAGAACACCGTTATCAAAGAAGGAAGCGAAACCCTGAAGGTGCGACGGAACCCAACCACGAGAAATCCTGGACTCGAAGAAAAGATAAGAGGTGGATTCAAAACGCGTAGAGGTAAGAGGAGAATAGCAGAGGGGTAAGAAGTAAAATCAGGCCTAATCAGAACTATCCAACCGATTTTTCAAAATAGTTTTGACACTCTACTTCGGCCGTTAGCTAGGTTATCCTACAGGCTGGACTTGTGGGGTATCGCAACTGCTGAGCTCTGATACCACTCTGTAACACCCTCAGAATCGGACCTACGCAAGTTTTAGTGAAGCCCGCCAACCCGCATAGAAACGATTCAAAGGTGCCCACCAGGCACTTTCGTGCGGGTGGAAAACGAAGTAATAACATTACACAACAGTCCTCGATGGGACCCACAGAACAGATATATATAACAGCGACTCAAAAGAGTCGAGAATACAGATATAATATACAAAGATCCAAATCACCTTGAAAATGATAGGGCGTCCGACTACGGACAAGATGCAAATGGGGCTAAGAGCCCTGAAGAATAACCAATGGCGTCCATAACCCTGCCCAGGCCAAGCCGGAAGGGTAACCCTGCTAACGACGTCGATCTCAAAACCTGCTCAAACAAAAGGGGTGCCGACAAAGGGCAAAGGAAAAAGAGGAGCGTCAGTACTGAGGCCAGTACACGGCGAGACTAGAATTCGGCGGTCCTCGCCTACATAGGTATGGTGGACTGAAGCGGCAGCGGCAGCATGCACTAAACAACCTATAGAGACTCGATACAACTGGCGGCATTCAGAGAGGGGTAAGAAGGACCTATCCGGAACCAACCTGATACTATCATCAAACAAACCCAACCTGGCGTTTCCCCCTCAAGACCAAACGAGGAAGTCAACCGAGGAACTCACACAGTTGGCAGTTTTATTTATTCAGTTCTCGTTGCAGCAATTACTAGTCAGGTATAGATAATCATCCTGATAAAATAAGCAGTGGGCACTTTTAGTTAACCATTCCGTGATAGTGGCAACACTTACTAGTCAGATTCATTTAGCATGAGATAACCCAAAACCCAGCAGTCGTTGGCACTTTTATTTAGCCATTCCGTTGTAGTTGTCATACTTACTAGTCAGGTACAATGGTCGCAAGCGACACTCCAAACAAGCAATTGTGGGCAGTATTAATTAGCCATTCCATTATAGTGAAGCTGATTACTAGTCATTATAAAGTCAAATTTATAGCAATAAACTTTAGTTATGCTTGTCTATGGTCGAGATACTGTGCTCCAAGTCGTCCATAACCGCGGACACGGCTTTCAGAAAGTTTTACCCGGCCGGGGTGCACCAATAGCAACACACACTCGATCAACCTCGGAAAAACCAAATCAAAACCCAACGAGGCTTTCACGACAAAGCAATCACAGGATTCAGAAATATTTCAGGGGGCCACCCCATTAAGCTACCCGCAACGAAGTAAGCAAGCTCCGAGACGGACTCAAGGTTTGGGTATACGGCTGTGAACGACTGGGAACCCAAAACTGGGCTTGTCGACACCGCGGAATCGTGTCCTGATCCTAAACAGTACAGGTGCTATCTGTCGCACAATTTAAATAAAGCAGTAAAGCATGGCATAAGTACAGGATCGTAAATAAAACCTCAAACTAGTTTGTGGCCCCAAGAAATAAGACTGAATCAAGCTCTGGCTCAGGGGGGTCCCATATACCTCCCGGATGTGGATAGCGCGATAAATCAAGGAACAGGTATCAAGTACTCGGGGTCCTACGGGACACAAGTGGGCGTTCGGAAACCAAATATTATCTATCACCCACCGATGCCTCTGCTTACTTCAATTTTAGTTGTTAAACAGGAATTAAAGTGAACGATAAGTAAAACTATGACCATCTCCAACATTCAACATGCGGCAATACATCAACAACTGTGGCACTGGACGACACGCAACAGCACTTGAGCAAGCGACTACGACGCGCAAGTCCAACTATCTACCAAACAACAGGTAATAGGATGTGTCCCAGGCAATATAGGGCTGCACGGTATATCACAGGTACGGAAACTAAAGCATCGCAACACAGATAGCAATAGATCAACAGGAGGGAATAAATACTATAAAAGTAAGATATGTAGAAAGGGGGAGATGCTCGCCTGAAAACATTGTCGAAGGGTTCAACCGAAGATCGGGTCGACACTCGCATCAACTCAACGGCCTTATCCGCGAAGAAGCAAAACACTAGAAGGAACACCGGATGCAATCTTAATACAACGGCAGAAGATCGGCATGATGCATGTATGATGTTTGACATGGCAAAGGTGCGATGCAATTAGGCCATATTAAGCGGAACCGGGGTCCCGACAATTATTTAGGTGGTTCATGTTATTTATCTACCCCGCAAATTAAATGTTGTTTTAGCATGGCCAGAGATAGCACCGGGTTCGCTACACAAATTTAAATGAGGCCAATATGAGACTAGATTTGCCCGCATATGGGCCCCATATTTAATTATAAGGTGAATCGGCATAAGGCCCCCAAACCACAGGCAATATGCATGCATGAACAATTAATATGCGACAAGTTGTATTATATTATAAAATAGGGTTTTCGGGAAGGGGTTCACACATTGAGGGGTCTCGACGGTCTTGGGGTTCCGGGGGTTCGAGGATCGGTCTCGGGGTCCGGATCTGGGGTTCAGGGTTCGACGGAAACGTTCTCGGATAGCGGAGTAGATCTTGTCGCACGAGCGTCAAATGCTTCTGGGGAGGAGAACTTGTCGTCCAGGGTGTCGGTGTCCGGGGTGAGGTACTCGGCGCTCTCGAGGGAGTACTTGTCGCACATGTGGTCTTCGGGTTCCCTGTCGATGATCTTGTCGCACGCGAAGAACTTGTCGGGTCCTCGTGTCGGGTCGGTCTTGGCATTCGGGGTGAAGTTCTTGGCGTTCCTTGTCTAGTCGAAGGCCTTGTTGCTCCACGGCGAAGAACTTAGCGTCATCGGGGTCCGAGAAGGAGATCTTGGCGCGGCACCGGGTACGGGATCGGCCTTCGGGTTCGGGGGTCTCGGCGCCCGTAGCTCTTGGTGTCCAAGGCGCGACTTCAAAGCAGCGGGGTCTTGTCGACGAGACTATATTGGCCCTTGGACAACACCATCTGCAGACGCACACCGAGGCTTGCGGTCGAACTCGTCATACCAACCAAACAGAGGCAGGGAGAGCCTTGCAACGCCGGCGGCGGCTCCTGGCTTCGGTTGCAGACGGAGGAGGCAGCCCTGGAGGTGAGGAGCACGCCTGCGTGGCCGGCCGCGCGGGAACCAGAGGAGGCAGGTCAGGGGTCAACGGGGCCGGAGGTGGTGGTCGGAGGCGACACGGGCCGGGTCGGCGAGGTGACGTGGGGCCGCGGGGCGGCGGAGCTCGGACGACCGGAGGACGCGCGGCTCTGGCGGGGTCGACGCCGGAGGGCGGTGCAGACAGACGGCGGAGGAGCGGCGGGTTCGGGCGGCGCCAGGGAGGACGCGGCGAGGGAGGTCATGGAGCCGGCGGGGAGGGCGAGCGCGACGACGGGGGCGAGGCCGGTGGGCTAGAGGAAGGAGAGAGGAGCGGCGACCGGCGGGGAGGGCGAGCGCGGCGTCGGGGATGAGCAGAGAGGGCGAGCGGGAGGAAGAGGACGGGGGAGGAGAGAGGCGCGCGTGCGTGGTGGGGGGTGGGGCCAGGGTGTGGGGTGTGGGCACTGCGGGTGGGGCCGGGTGGCAGGCGCTGCGCGCGTGTGTGTGGTGTGGGTGTTGTGTGGCCAGGGGTGAGTGTGCTGAGAGAGAGAGGGAAGGGAGAGAGGGCTATGGCCAAGTGGCAGCGTGGGATAGGGTAGAGGGAGGGGAGAGGTGAGGTGGCGAGCTGCTACTGGTTGGGGTGAGGTGGCCGGTGGGTGTGGGTAGATAGGTTGGTAGCTTTAGGATTTAGAGAGAGCTGATTAGGTGGACCGATTTTCATTCTGGGGTGGTCGTTCGGGTCTAACCGGCCCGTTCGACTGCCCCTACTGAAAATAATTCAAATTTTTATTTAATTTAAACAGGGCCTTGGCAACCCGATAACAGGCAAAACAAAATAATCCGGAGACCCGGGGTTTGCGTTTGAATTAATACGGGACGTTTAGAAAACATGAACCGGTTTTTCCGCAAATAATTTTATGCAAGCAAATGCAAGATGATGACGATGCTCAAATGCAATGTGGCATGATGACATGAGCATGCGGTTATGATGATGCAATACACAAAAACAACGCGATTTTCTAGTAGTGGTTTTGCGGGATGCCACAAGTACCTCTGCGAGGGTTGGTAGCACTGTCTCTTAGAGCCAACAGCGTCGCTGACCATGGTTGGTAGCAATTTCTCCGCCGCATGTAGCACATCCGGCCATGACTCGCCTGATGTCGGTAGCATCACCATCAACGACTGGCATGCGCATCATCAAGACGCGTTGTTCGCAGCAACGACGACCACAACTGGCAGCAACACTTCTCACGCCACGACTTGTAGTAGCACTGGAGGCAGAGCCATGCCGCGGGTTGGTGGTGTCGTCAAGGTTGCAGCAAACCCACCAACCGTCCATCCCCTTGCAACATCGCCAGATTTCCAGACAGGGAGGGTGGAGGAAGGTTGGACTTGCGGATGCGGCGCGATTCTGTCGATTTAGGGATGTCGACGGTTTCCAGGATCGCGCGTCCGAGCTATGCCTTTGGGAAATTTTGCTGTGCAGTGAGGTTAGCCAGAGGATTGGAACGATCGAATGTGGCAGGGCCCACATGCTGTTAGGCCATGCTTAGGGGCACGTGGCTTTCGGTGGAGCCGGAGGACAGGAGCGAAAGAATCCTCCAGATGATAGGAAGCGTTTTCCTTCAAAATTAGACTGTACTAGCTGAATGCCCGTGCGCTGCTACGGGATAAAAAATAAAACAATTATTCTGAAGTCAAAAAAATGTCACACGACAATGTGGTCTCTATTCATAGATCAATAAAGACCAATTCTGTCTCCAACCTCTTTTATCCTTAACATTATTTTTATACTTTAGCATACCTATATAGGAAGGCGGTAAGGCAATCTCGTCACTTACCGCTGCAAGCTAGATGTTAATAAGAGATGGCAAGTTGAAATAATTGTGATCATCGGAAAATTTGTTTATGAATGTGCATTGATGTCGGTTTATTTTTACTGGATATTTTTATGTCATGAAGAATTTCACTTTCGAAGAGACGATAATATAGACACTCGTTTGAGCACCTCAAGTGTGAATATTTTTATTACTATTCCTTTACATTTGTCAATATTTAGCATCTCTGTCTTTGTCCATTGATACAATTTCATATTTATCTTAACTTTTGTGCTAATGAACCACACAATCCATAGTACAATACATCCAAATTAAACGATACACGACTCGACGTGGAGCATGCCATCTTCAGAAAAAGACAGAGAATTAGGAGATGAAAGTTACCTATTGAGTACATCAGGTTCATACCAAATCCTTTGCTACATCATCAGGATAATTTTTCATGCATATAAATCAACATATCCATACCGCCTGTCCCCTCTCCCCCTAAACTCTAGTCTGTTGTGCATGCCTAAAATTTTAATTTTCAACGTCTTGTATACATGCATGTTAACTGAAATTCAGTCCACTGTTTCATGTAAAAATGAATTTTTAGTGCAGTGTGACATCTAAACTGAATTATGAGTGCATTTGTGTTGTATTTCTCTTACTGTCCATTGATGTTGTACACTAAATTTTTGTTAACTGTGTTTTTAGCTATATTGAATTTGTGTTTGTTGTACTGAAAGTTTAAAATTGTCCAGAAGTTCAAAATACCTGACCTAATTCTGTACTATACAAAGCCAACTTTCGTACACAAGCAATCAGCTACAGGAAAGAACCATTCACCACTAGCATAGTGTGCAGTGTTCTTTGCAATGGTCATGGTCCATCGCCACGGGTCAAGCGAGGATGGCAGATCGATCGAGGAGAATCCAATTGTGTTTCTGGGAACAATGGCGTGGTGGTGTCACCGCGTGTCAGCAGGAGAATTCAGTTGTGTTTGTTTCTCCTGTCTAACGGCTCGAACAGAGGAAATTTTCCGCCTAGGTGCGGCGATGTTAAAGTCAACTGTCTCGGGCGCATTTGGTGGAGGCAAACTGACGCGATCTTTCTCGCATGTCGTCACCCATCTAAATCCAGAACGGTTTGGTGGCACACAACCGGACCGGGTCTAGAAATGAAAGAAACTGATGGGCTGCCAACAGTGACCGGTGATCGGTCAGCTCCGCCGTCGCAGGGGACATAGCAGGCGGCAGTTCAAGCAAAGCGAGGCAGTTCGGGTCGCGCAGGCTACCGTCGGGGCAGAGGCAGCCGAGGAACCCGCCGGCCTGGTCATACCCGCACTGCCCCTTGGACACCTTGCACTCGTAGCACGACCCGGCGCTCAGGTCCCAGCTGAGCTGGAACCCTTGTCGCAACACCTCGCCCTACCCGCCGCGGGTCGTACTCCGGGCTCGTGATCCACTCCGTTAGCAAAGGCGCCACGTACACCCCGTTGCACGCGTGGAACAGTCCCCGTCCGGCACGCCGAGCTGGGGCGCCAGGAACGACGACAATCACCCTTCTTGCGTGAAACCGGTGCAGTTGATCCGGATGATGTCCGGCGGCAGAGGGTCCATGGCGCCGGTGAGGTTGCAGTCGAAGAAGGAGATGGTGTTGTTGCCCGTGGCCAAAAAGTTGAGCCACGCCTCAGACGGGATGGTCACGTTGTGCCGAACTCTCGGGCAGTTGTTGTCGGTGGCGACCGCGTCGGCGTCGGCGAGGGTGATTGTGTTGGTGTAATCGATGGCGAGGACTGTATAGTTCGTGCCCTCGGCGAGGCGGAGCATGGGGTTGGTGGTGGTGGCGTCGCAGAGGATGGCCATGCCCAGGTAGCCGCAGTAGGAGCGCGCCATGCCGTCGATCACCCTAGACTCGTTGGAGAGGTAGAACGGGTAGTGGATGTCGTGGGCGGCCGCACATGAAGGACGTGTGGCACATGCTGGCGTCGTATCGCATTGGCTTCGGCGGCAGGAGCGGCGGAAGTGGGATCGCCGCCGGAGATGGCGAGTGAGATGGCACCAGGAGGAGGCGGAAGAACAGCGGCATGGCGGGCGATTGAGGAGGATAGCACTGGCACAGCACACGCAACTGCTTAATCGGGTCGCTGATTTCGTCTGGTGGCGGCTGCGGGCGCGCGCACACGCCAGCACGACTTTGACCTGCTCGGCTTTGGTGGAGGTTGGTGAAGGTCCCCGGGATTGGTAGGCGGGTGCGTACGTGGCGTGACGGGACTGGTTGAGAGGGGACGGGGCAGGTGGGTCTTGGCCTGCTTTCTGCTCGCTTCGCATGACCCCGGACGATGAAGAACTCATTGTGTGTCCAACGGGGACTTGTCTCGCTCAGGTCGAGGGCTGCATGCCAATTTCGTTTTTGAGACACGGGTAGTGGTATTTTTTTTTTGGAGCAGCTTGATGAATACGAAGATCGGAGCAGTGGTATATTTTTTGAATTGATACGCCTTGTGAGAGTTGTTGTTTTTTCGGTTAGTTTGTTAAGACATGAGAGGAGTATTTCTGTTAGCTGTTGAGATGTTTTAGGTATTCAGTTATGCACATGATAAGGGATAAGGGGAGAGGGAATTAATGTGGAGTGGCATTTTATTTGTAATTTTTGTATGTGTGATACCAGGCATTCACCACGCTTTTGAAATTAGTAGTAAAGATAAGGAACCTGTCAGTGGGTGCTATTTTTCATTTTATTTTTCCTTTTTCTTTTCAGTCGGCACGAGCCAGGAGCGACGGCGTGCTCACCAAGGACAACACATGGACACGCAAGGCAGAGCCATGGGTCGGCGGCGTGGTCACTCAGGTCACTGGACCTCACACGGATGTGCAAGGCAGAACCGAATTGACGTCGGCAATCTCATGTTGGACCTCATGATGGGGGCATATGCGGGCCACCCGGGGCCAAATGCGGCGGTCTGCTACGGGACCTCACGGTGGTGGCGGAAAGGACAAGGCACTGGCAAACAGGTTGTGGGCCTGTGGCCATGGTTAATTTTCGTTGATACCGTGCCAAAAAGATTGGGTAATCAGTAGAAAAGGGATCATTTATAGATAAGCGGTTGGAGTTAGTTTTTTCCCTTTATTCATACTAGTTGAATGCCCGTGCGTTGCTACGGATCTTTTTTCTGTACTCAATCAACCCATTCTGACAATGCCGTAACTCTACTATATGCTCCCCCTACTCTCAACATGTCAATCGGCACTGCGTGCCAATATTTTTATTCAACTCTAGCAAATCATTGCGGTGGTTTATATAGCACATGACTTCGAGTTGAATATAGAGGCAAAGTTGGTCAAAAAAATCCATTATGTGTGTGCTTCCTCAACTATTGTGATATTCCTTCCCAGCCACCCACTATTTGGCTACACAATTGCTACATTGCGCCATGGCTTCAACATCCCAAGTCGTGAACCTTTTCTACTCGTACAAACGGTCGTGCTTATTAACCTTATATAATATACAGATAGTCCAGATATGTTATATTGACAGCATTTGTCCATATATATTGGTATCAGTGTCTTGGCCGCCTCGAGCAGCTGGTTAGCTTTCCTTCCTCACCAAAATCAGGATCCCTCTTACTCCCTACCGCACACTATATATATATGTTTCTCCATGGGTCAAAGAAAAATATAAAATACACCAGTCTTAAATATCTATGAATAATACTTTACGTAAGCATGATTATATCAAGTCAAACTCATGAGCCATCTACAGGTTTAACACTTCAGAACCGGTGTGTGGGAGGAGGTGTCGCGGACCATGGCCTCTCAATGGTGAGAGGTTTTCGTTTCTCGTTTAGGCTGTTTTTTCATATCTTTTTGGATGGTGAGATAACGGTTACATCCTGACGTCAGAATAAGGTACTCCCCGCTCATCTGGTGGTGCATCTAGTATCGATGGAGGGCACATGGAATCGTGTGTTCGGCTGATCTCCTAGGATCTGGTCGGTTTTCGTGCTAGTTGTTGTATTTTCAGTCAGTCTCTTCCAATCTATTGTTGTCATCATTGTCGAGGGTTGCTGGTTCTTTGGGATTTTAGCACGGCAATTTTATGTCTATCTACTACAACAAGCTCTACTACGGCAAGTTTTTCCCAACTCCGGTGATGGAGGGACGAAGGCGGCAGCTCACCTTCGTCTTGTGCTAGTGTTTGTAGTATTTGCTAGGTGGTCCATTGACCTAATGTAATTTTTAGAACTTTTACCCCTCATTATATCACTATTGATGGTTATTAATAGATCGGAATTTTCGGAAAAAAAGGAAAGTCAGACTCACGAGCCTAGAAAAAATAACTAAAAAAAGCGCCTCAATGAAAATTGCGAAAAACAATTTTTTTAAAAACATCTAATACTAATCTAAAGCACCATAGATTATGGCGTATTAGAAGTCGTGTTGAAACATAATGAAGATGGACGCGTTGAAAAGACTATTTAATCGCCGTCCACCCCCTTGAAAGTCTGCTATTTTTCCCTCCCCTTCTTTCTCCACCCACCCCCTTGAAAGTCACCGCCGCCCCGGCTCCTCTCCCCTCCTACTCCAGCGGCCCTATCGGACAAAGTGGGTGGGGGAGAGGAGGCCGACCTTCTCCTCCGTTTTCTATCAATAGTTCCTCTCCTAGATTTAGGGTTAGGTGGTTTGCCCATGTGGCGTTTTGGCTTTATGCCATGGAGGTGTTTCTCTTCAACGCCGACGTGAGGTGTTGGGAGAAGCCGGAGTCGCTCTCCAGTCAGTTGTCATGGTGGCAGCTTGCTGATTTGGGCTTGTGTTCGGATGCCGACTCAAAGTGCTGGTGGGAAGCAGCTCCACGCCATGACGCTCGTGATGCGTCAGGTTTTCGACAACCTCAATCGGAGGCCCTATGGTGGACTCACGGCGGCACCCCATGTCTTCCCTGCACCAAGTGGTCTCGTTCCTGGTGCCAGAGGGAGGCCGCCGTTGGATCCCTGTGTATTCTGGCGGCGACGCAGGACCCAGAGGACTCGATTGCGTTCTTGTTCTTTGGTTTAGGGTCGTTACTATAATTGCTGAGGACCGTTTTCTATTTGATGTAATCTTTGAGGTCCGTATTGTAAATTGTACCGCACCGCTGAGAATTTAATGCAGTATCTAGGCCCTTCGGGGCCGTCCCAGTTCAAAAAAAGATATCTTTTTTTAGATGAACACATGTATAGTTTTAATATCAGCATGAAACGTGGGTACAAACAAATGCAATGCATAGACGAGAAAACCAAACTAAAACAGGACTGATTATCTAAAATCTGAAGTAAAGAACCCATGCCAGGCAATAAAACATGAAACATTGCAATATTGATTGAGAAGCATGCATATCAAAGTTAGGCTGGCATAAATCTCAATTTTGTGTCCTTATCCAAATGAATAAAAAATCCTGCAGAATAGACAATTCAGTTTGTGATACCACCAGACCAAAACAAAGGAATAAAAGGAATAGAAGCTACAAATATGAAGTCAACTTGTTACTCGCGTAGTGCAAGAAAACTATAAATACTCTCTCGGCCGTTCAGTTTACATGAACAGGAAAAAATAGGATGGTTTAAGCATACTTGCAATGTCTGTCATACTTGCCAAACATCCTGCATCATAGAGCAGACACGCACAATCAGATTCACATAACATGGCAAAGATAGAAAAGCTTCACCACTCTGCGTTCATGGCGACCATTGCTATGTTATCTATTACATTGATGTATTTTATCTTGCTTGACTCATGTGTGGTCCGACAGAGGCCGAGAGACCATTGCTTGAGGCAGAGCAGGACGTCATTGACCCTGCTCGCCAGTATCAAGCTCATGTCTGACACCATCGGGTCCTTGGCGGCACTCCAACAGTATCTCCAGGCAGCCCAGCAGGTACTCTAGCGAGAACTTCCCAGGAAATGACATGTGCCAGTACAATGTTTGACCCACATTTACCCGCACATACTCCACATTCAGAATTCATAACCAATATCTTCAGTGAAAGAACAAATCAGTGAGAAAAGAACCTACAGGGCAACAGATCTGAGGTAACCTTGGGAAGTGTCTGGACGACTAGGAATCATGCTCTGTACATAGTTTGCAGGCAGAGAACAAATGAATATCACAATATTTCAATGTTTCTCTGTACATAATAGGACCAGTAATACCAAAACATTCTTCTGCCATGGTATCATGGGATGTCAACACGCATTCAACCAGAGATTGTACGCAATTCTTATTTCTCATAACAGAGAATAACAAAGAATTTTGTAGAAGCCAGAAGGAAGCAATCAAATTGCTTCCTTATTTTTTGCCTCATAACTCTGCTCCTAGCAAGTATATGTTCAGCAAGCACAAGACATTGACAAATAAATTAGGGAATTGCAGTTTATTCAAGCACAAGCAAAATACACTGACCTAACTTTCATTGGCATTATGGTTATTCATTTTTAAGTGGTTTGGACAAGTATTCTGCACCTGGTAATTCATTGGCATTTTCACATGAGAGTAACATGATGAGACAAACGATACTTCAGCAATAAAAATATTTAAGTTCAAATCCTTATTTCACGCACAATACATGATAGGAATAAAAAATGATACTGCATATCTGAACAGCAAACCTGTCTGATATATTATTTCAGACACGACACATGCCTAGGAATGCTCTTTTTGACCGAGGGAATAAACTTCATGACACTTGAATGACTGCTTGAATGCATCTAATAGGATGATAATTCTGGCAGTCATAAGATAGTTGTTGTTCTAGATGGTCTACATGTTTGGTTTTTTTAGGTATGCACTTCTGAAATAAGCCTAGACGATGTCTTTTGAATGTTTCATCTAGAGTACCATGTACTATCTGATTGGCTTTTGTCCTTGCTTGTGCCTCTAAAGTGCATACATTTTTATTATCCCAGAATAAAAAAATTACAAATTTGCAGGGCACAGTTCTTTCATACCATCCCTAAAACCATTCATCTTGTCATTACTTAGCAAGTGGCTTAGAAAAAATATTGTGATATTTTGATTCTCATGTTTGGGTTAGAAATAAAATGCATCTTCTTTCAGAACCCGATGAGAGGAGGATGAACAACTATTGTAACTTAGAAAGTAACATAGATGTAATACAAAGTAAATTCCAGTAATAGGCACCAATGGCAATAGGCACTACTATGAAAATTCCAGTCGATTGGGACTGCCTAGTTATTGTTAGTTGATAAAAATAGGCACTTGAAAGTTAAGATATCTCCGAAAGACATTTGTCCATTTCCTTAATTTGGTCGCATGTTTGTGTACTGATGCAAGACCATGAACACATCTACTTCGATTCCGCATACTGGGTCCTTGGCAAGTTTAGAAATCAAGACAGAACAAATCATCATTCATTAATTCAGCCATAACATACCTTCAGAAATCAAGACAAAACAAATCATTAGTCATTCATTCAGCCAGAACATATCTTCAGAACTGCCTCTAACCATGTCAATAGAACAACATGAAGTTTCATATCGGTCAAATTATACTGTCAGGTCTAGAAAAAAACTTTTACTGTTTTCTCGCTTCGTTTCTTCAGAGAAACATGTGATATTTCCATGTGTATTGTCCCAACTTTGAAAGTTCTTAATCCAGCTTACATAATTGATGGCCGAAAGAATGTTAAAACAAAACTCAATCCCAAATTCTAGAAAAGAAGTTTACGCAATCAGTATTCAATAGGACAACATATGAAAAATATTGCACATAGAAGCACAGTGGAATGTGAATTAAGTTTAAATATGCACTCATTCTTCTTACGAGATCAATAATTTTGGATATAGAACAACGTACGTGGGAACTTTACTGAATATATATTAATATAATAAGAACAACGACAAGAAATAAGGTACATGTAATCCAACATTTACCAACAGAAAGACTTGGAGTAAAGCATCCACTGGACAAGTCCTTGGGAAAGGGGCAGTAATTGAGTTGAGGCAAGCATTGTCTGCAACAATACAGAGGAACTATGAAAGGGACGATAATGACAATGATGTTGGATGCGTATAAAAATTTAGGTCATAACTTAGCACAATAAAATTTCAATAAGACAAGAAGGTGATAGGCCATATGGCATTATGGCTATAGCCTATAGCTATCTTGCTCTTGCTCCAAGTCAGAAGAGTAATTAGTAGTGGAGGATCAAATAAATGGCCAACGCACGAGTAAACCCATTGTCAAATCTAAAAATATTGACCACTCTACTCCATTAAGGTAGCAAATACCTGATTTGGCTAGGCATGATCAAGGCAATTGAGTGATTGCGAATACAGCGGTGACAAGGCGAGGTTCCACGCTTGGACTCCATTGGGCTTGGTTGGAGGCAGGGACGCCAGATGCCAACTGCTGTAAGGTTAAGATGCAACGTTGCCGTTGGGTCGAGATGCCCCATACGGTCCACACCCTGCTGCATCTCCGGATCCAACTCATCGAGGAGCAACCGCACTCTCTGGATCCAACTCCCCAGCGTCCGCCCCTGCTCCCTCTCCTCGGGAAGAATAGGGTCGCCACGTCCTCAAGCGCCGTGATAAGTCAAGGTCGGAGAACTCGATGGGTTCAACCATGGAGCGGGGTGCGTCGATGGATCCGGCAACCGTGCCCTTGGCTGCTCGTCCCCTGCCCTCAGTTGCTCGCCGTGGCACGACCGGCCATAGGAGCGAGCGCGAGCATGGCGTCCGGCTGGCAAACGAGTGTGTCCCCACGAGTCCCTCGTCTGTGGGGTGCTCTGCTGGAGTGGGTGGCAAAGGCAGCGGCGGCGCGATTCGGCCGATATGGGGAGAAGGGGATTAGGATGGAGGCGCAAGAGAGAGCGAGGGGTCGGGAGGGAGTTTCCACGGCGGGGGCCGAGGACAGGATCGAACGGTTGTTTTTGGCTGCGCTAAACCGGATGATCCAGATCAGTCCAATGTTGATGTTTGAGGATGATCTACGATCACCAACATTCTTTTAATAGTAAAGAAAAGTGATGTTTACCCCTCTTATCTATGTATGGATAAGTTGTTAGAGTTGTTCTAAGAGCATATCTAGCAGTATTGTTCGGCCTGTAAAAACATTATTAGAGCGTATTTGAAAAACAGTTTGCAAACATGCGAGAAAGGAGCAGAAGAAGTTGTAAACTAAAAGTAAACTTTTTTAAAAAAAAATGCGATGATTGCATTCGTGGGCAAAATTTAGAAAACAACAAAACGATCAGCAAGATTTGGAATTCGATCACGCATTCCAAACCAACATAATTTACATAGGCTTAATTAGATATACTAGTTGAATCCGTGCGTTGCTACGGGATGGCGAAAAATTATATAAAAAAATAAAACAGTTTTTCTAATTTTAAACAAGATGTTAGACGACATATGGTTTATAGTGATACAAAGAAAAATACCAATTCTTTCTCCAACCTCTTTCATCTTTCGCATTGTTTTTATATTTTAGCATACCTACTAACACTCCTTACATAAAACCGTTGCAAGCTAGCTGGTTAGAAAAGTTTACAAGTTGATGTAGTTATAATTATCTAAAGGATTTCTTTTAAATTCGCCGGGAGCCGCGCCCGCCGGCCATATACAACGGCAGATGACATCGTGATGTTGTCTTTCACGAGGATCAGCACCACGTCGAGACTTCCCGATTGCTGGCGTCGGCGCACGGCAAAGATGCGAGCCCGACGACGCTGCGGGCAACGTCACAACTAGGACAAGGCGGATGCCGGTGTTGCGGTGATTCTCGAGGGGTCGAACACCATGGATATGCTTCTGGCCACCACCGCCATACCGTGCGGTCGTACCTCCGAGAATCTGCCCACAAACGAGGTACTCACCAGGGGACGACATGGACGCCGACACCCTTGCTGCTCTTTTCCGGTTCTAAACCTCGACTGTAAGAGATCGGGCAAAGTACGTGCACCATATGTGCCCAATATAATGCCCGAAAAATATTCTAAACTAAAAAATTTCTTGTTATTTTTTCCGTATCGTATAACTTCTTCATGCATATTTGCCTCTTAAAATATTTTCGTTAAAATCCCATTTTCTATCTACTAATTTAGGTTGAGGTAGGTTCGTCCTCCCATATTTCCGTCTGACTTTTAATTGAACGCTTTTGCCCCTAACTATTCCGCAATATTACATCCTCTTGCCACTAACCCGGTCGTTGGTCTCCGCCCCAGCACCACCGTCCACCGCCCTCTCCTCCCTCATGGCCCCATCTACCGCCCCCTCCTTCCCCATGGCCCAACGCCGGAGACGAGGGGAGTGCCCCATGGGTTCAGTCTCCGTTCACCAGTCCAACGCCTCCATCTATTCATACAATTCCTGCAAGGCCTCAGACCAAAGGCAGCTGCATCTGGATCCCGGCCATCGGCGGTGCCCTCTCCTCTGCCTCGAGATCAACAGGCGGCACTAACCTGCCTCGAGATCAGCCGCGACATCGTTCCCATCCCCTGAATCACGCGTAGCCGATGGCGTTGCCCCCATCCCTTGCATCGCGCAAGGCCAGCAACGTCCCACAATCCGGACGTCCATCGCCTGCGAGGAGGGACTGACACGAGAAATCTGTCTGGGAGGGCGCCGGCTCGCTGAATTTTTGCTGCCGACGGAGGTGATGACCGTGGGAGAATAGAGATGGTGACATCAGTTGAGGAAGGAAGAGAGCATCGAGGTGGGCACTGTAGGTAGCGACCAGTTGAAGAAGGCACCAGATCTTCACCTCGTCGTAGTTGTTCCGTTGTTTGCTCTCCCTGAACCTTCCCTTCATCTACTTTCTTTTCTATCTGTCTCATATGCATTATGAAATCTTATACTGTAGCTGCAATTCTGATCCAGGTAACCCCGGTTCCTTCAAGCCTGCTGCTGCACTAGAAGATATTGGTGATGATGAAGATGAGATTGTTGTTGTTTCAGTAGATACATGATAGGATTATTATGAAGCAGAGTAGGATTGTCATGATGCTAGAAGAGATCTAGAAACTCAATCATCTGAAGGAATAATTCTTTCGAAGTTGGCAACACAAAATCTGATGGTGGTGTAGTAAGTGAGGAAAACAACGGCCTCGAGAATCATCTGACTGATGAGGATGTGTAGATTATTATCTCCGAGAATTCACGTAGCATGAATAAAAAGGGCCAAATGAACCTCCAAGTTTTGAAATTTGAGGGGGTTTACAGAAGGCCTAGAGTGACCAAGATGACCATGTTGTGCAGGACACACATGTTGTTGCTTCTTTTATAGGTTCAGAAGGGCGCAAGTCTGGATAGAACTCTCAAGAGGAAAAAAAATCTAACAAATCCAAGTTGCAGTGGGGTGTCCACGTCTGTGAGGATCCATTTCCCTAGTTCCAGTTTGGAGGCAACTCCAACCTTCAATCGGATGGTTGCTTGACATGTTTTTGTGAGCTGTCCTGATGGACTTCTCATGATTGTCCTGGCACATCCGGTCCCGATGCTCAGCGACCCATTGAACGACAGTGATGACAAGCCAGAGAAGCATGACACTTGCTTGACAACGGTGCCCTAATGAATGCGAGGTAGGCGTCAATGATGTTATCCGGGATACATGCCTGATGCAATGATCCTACATTCGCTCTTTGTGCATAGAGTAGGTTGGTACAGATCGCTGATACTTGCTATAATGTTCACATATCAGTGTTGTACTTTTGATTCTTCCAGTGCTCTTTCAGCCCCCATTGTGTTGCTTGGTAATGTTACTTTTTTAACCTTTTAGTTAAACAATGAATCAGGTTAGTATATCAGTATGATATATTTGAAGCTTGCTGATATAGACACAAACGTCCTGGTGTGGAATGCATACCCTACCTAGATTCCCATAAATTAGATTCTTTGTGACATTTTTTGCCCGTAAAGTTGGTGCTTACCTAGCATTGTGTGACTGTAGTACTGAGACATCCAGATATCATCAGATTATTTTGTTACCAACATTTCATCTTTTTGAGTAGTACCCTATGTTAATAGCAATCTCCTTTGACTTATAGTTTGTGCTGGGAGCATGAAGGATAAAGGTGCAGACATGTTTAATCCTCACTATCTGTTCCATGTAAAACATGAACTGAGATCATATACTTGTATGTGCACAGGGACTATTTTGTGATGTGCGTCGGGGAACGGAGGAACACGACAACGGTAGAGCTGGGCGACCAAGGTCGGGGACGAGCAGCGCTAGAGCCAGAGGACGCAGGGCCTGGGCGTGTGCTTGCAGGAAGGAGAGAACAACAACGAGGTGCAGACGAAACTATCATCGACCACCTCTTTTTCCTCTCGATGTACTTTCCAAGTATATGTTCTCTACTCCCTATGTGTTGGAGATATGCCTAAGAGGCAATAATAAAGTGGTTATTATCATATCTTCATGCTTATGGTAAATGTTTACATGCCATGCTATAATTGTATTAACCGGAAACATAAACACTTGTGTGATTTGTAAAAATGTAAGAGTCCCTAGTAAAGCCTCTTGTTAAACTAGTTTGTTGGTTAATATATGATCATGGTTTTCTGATCATGGACATTGAGATGTTATTAACAACAAGGTCATATCATTAGGAGAATGATGTGATGGACATACTCCTGTAGTTAAGTGTAGCATAAGATCAAGTCATTTAAATAGTTCACTTGCTATAAGCTTTCAAATAAATAGTAACCTAAATCCTTCAACCATGAGATCATGTTAATCACCATCACCGGATGGATGCTTTGATGACATCAAACACCACTTCATAACTAGGTGGTTATAAAGGTGGCATTGAGTGTTCGGAAAGTATGTGTTGAGGCACATGGATCAAGAGTGGGATTTGTTCATCCATATAACGGATAGATATACTCTGGTCCGTCTCGGTGGAATGTCATCCAATTGGCTTGCAAGCATGTGACTAGCTCATAAGGGATAACATATCACAGGAACGAGTAAATAGTACTTATCAGTAACGAGGTGGAACTAGGTATGTAGAGATACTGACGATCAAACGTCGAATAAGTAAAGTATCGCGAGACAAAGGGAAATTGGTATCGTATGTAAATGGTTCATTCGATCATGAAGTAATCATAGAAATATGTGGGAGACATATGAATTTCCAGATTCCTCTATTGGTTATTGATCGGAGAAGAGTCTCGGTCATGTCTGCATAATTCACGAACCGTAGGGAGACACACTTAAGGATTCGATGTTTTTTAGTAGATATGGAGTGTGAGTAAGAAGACTGAATGTTTTTCGGAGTCTCGGATGAGATCTGGGAAATCACGAGGAGATCCAGAATGGTTCGGAGAATAAGATACATATAAGGAATGTCCAATTCCGAAGTTCGGGAATGTTTTCGGTGTTTTCACCAGAATGTTCTAGAAGGGTCTAGAAGGTCCACCGAACCGGAAGGGGAAGGGTACATGGATGTTTCATGACAAAGTGGAATGGTTGCATCATGTCCTAGGTCACTTGGCTGGACACTTGGAAGAGAGAAATCAAACTCTAATTTGAAAGTCAAATCCCAACATGGTTTCCGAGTTAGGGAGGGTTTCTGAGTTAGGGAGGGTTTTCACCTGGGTTGGAAACACCCTTGGACGCCCCCAACTATATAAGGAAGGGTGGGGGCGCACCCCAAGGTATCTGATGAGTGCAGCATCACTTCATTGGGAGACCCCAAAAGGAAGGTATGATGAGCACAGCAACAAGTTTTCCCTCAGTAAGAAACCGAGGTTATCGAACCAGTAGGAGGAAGGAAACGACTCAAAGGTGTTGCTAGCAACTTGGAGACCTGCACAACACAAACTCAAGACTTTGCCCCAACGAACAGTGAGGTTGTCAATCTCACTGGTTTGTTGTAACAAGGATTAACTGTATGGTGTGGAAGGTAATGGTGGTTTGCAACAAGTAAACAGTAATAGTGGAAGATGTATCAATGGTAAAGATTGGACCGGGGTCCATAGTTCACCAGAGGTGTTCTCCTTAGATAAACAAACATGGCATGCTGGGTAAACAAATTACAGCAGGGCAATTGACAGGACTGAGCAAGGCATAACAATGCAATACTAGACATCAAGTGTCGTGGTGGTGGCACGGCAGATGCCATGGGTAGGCTAAAGTATGGGGCCAATGGATGCTAGAGGGATCCTGGGAGTGAAGATGTAGTGATTTCTACACTCAAATGACTAACAAGTAGATCTTTATTCCTCCTTTCAAGGACTACAAATGCTCCTCGAGCTGTATCAAAGGGAAGAAGAGAACTACTACGCGAGCCCTTCGGCCTGGAATGAATCGATCCCCCTCTCTGGAGCCCGTACCCCTCCTTATAAAGGGGTTCCTTGAATCCTTCTAGGGCTGACGTGACAAGCATATTCTTGGAATATGATTGTCCCAAAGTGGTAACTCGGCGGGCTCCTTTTCGTGTCCCCTTTCTATCGGTGGCAAGGTTCCAGAGGCCCTCACATGTGCGCCTCGGGCTTCCTCACTGTCACCTCCGTGACGCTTGTCTGCCTCTCTGCCCCTCTGCAGCTCTGCTCTTTGTCCTTAGCGCTTGGCTCTGTCTAGATTCCTCCTAGCCAGCAACTAGGGTTTGACTATAGGCTCCTCCTTCTCCTGCAAGTCTCACGTTACTCGGCCTCAACTCGCATAACTCGGCTCGGCCTTCACCTGCATACAAGTCGATCAGCCTTATTCGGCCGACATAGCTCATACGTCGGCCGAGTAAGGCGTTACTCATTTTATATTTGCCAAGGCTCAACTTATCTCGGCCGGATCTTGCATGATTCGGCCGACACAGTCAGTAATTCGGCTTAAGGTAAGGGAGACTCCTTTCTTCTTTCCCCTATCTTGACCCTATCCGGGGTCACCCCCCAACATTAGTCCCCGAAGCTGGTGCGGTCCTGCCAGAAACCTCGGCCGGGCCACATCAGTTTCCAGACATTTATCTTCTTTCCTTCTTTCCGAGGTATTTCTTAGCTGACGTTCTTTTTCTGTTATCCTCTTCTTCATTTCATCCTTTTCCCGCTGTGGGCTACGCTCCGAGTTATCTCCTTTCGTTCGAGGTATTTGCTTGGCTTCCTGGGTAAGCCTCGTCCTACGTGTACCAGTCATCATTGTTCTCTAGTTTTTCGTTCCTCTACAGTGTTCACTGACACGCTACAGTGATTACTGCGCCCGTCGCGTCGGCGCAGTGACGCCTCGAGTGCCGCAGCAGTCAGGAGGCCCGATCCCCTCCTCCGCCATGTGGCCTCCGTTGTGGCTCCACTACCTGCGAGCGGTTAAGCGATACACGCGATTACGCGGTTAGCGTGGCACAGCCACGATCCCACTACGGTTTACCCTACGCGGTTATAAAGAGGGGAGCGGGGTAGGATGATTCACTTCCCCCTTTCTATTCCCTTCATCTTCTTCCCTGCGTCGCCGCCTCCATTTGCGTTCCAGTGGCCGCGCCACCGCCGTTCCCTCTTGACGGATATGCTGTGGTTCTCCGGCTCCCGCGACCTCGCCGCACCGCCTCCGCTTTGGCATTCTCGCCGGTGAGTTTTCTTACAGAGCCGCCGCTAGGTCCCAGCGTTAGGCATTCTTCTAGTATTCCAAGATTCCCCGCGGCGGTGCTTTCTCTGCTCCGCCGCTGCGTTTATCACCGTCGCGACGGGGCCCTGCACCTCTAGGCCTCTCCTCGTCGCCAGTTCTTCTTCGGTCGATTCCTCCGACGAGCCCATGTCTAGCTCCGCTAGCGGCGCTCTCGTTGGGGAAGATGACCTTGCGGCCGGTCCAAAGCGTGGTTCCTGGCAGGGTTCCGCGGTTACTCGCCAGAAGATAGAATGGCTAATCAAAACACGCCTAATTCCTGCCGAGGTAAGTTGTCGCTTACCCGGCAAAGAATCCTCCCCTGTACTCAATGAGGGCGAGTATGTAGTTTTTATGTCCCACTTCGCTCGTGGATTTGGCCTCCCTCTTAGTGACTTTGCTAGGAACTTCCTAGATTACTTCGGCCTTCAGCCGCATCTCCTGCCGGCTAACGCCGTAGCCTCTCTGTCGGCCTTTATCTCGGCTTCGGAGGGGTATTTCGGCCTCTGGCCTTCCGTAGATGTTTGGTACAAATTCTTTCAGATCTGAGCTAACGTAGTGCCAGATAAATCTCTTCATCCTTCTGAAATATCTCTCACCCAATGCGGGGCTGCATCCATTACACCTCAGAAAAACTCTGTGTTCCCCCGGGTCGCCGGCCTCGAAACTTGTAAGAAGTGGCATAGATCATTTTTCTATGTCAAGAATACTGGGAAAGAAGACAAGATTCGGCTCCCTGCTTTCTCTATCGGTCCTCCCTCAAAGAAGAACTGGATCTAGAGGAAAAGCCATGCTCTTGCCGAGGCATTTGAGATCCGGCTTAAGGAACTGACTCGTGCTGGGCTCTGAGGTGAAGATTTGATGACTGCGTTCGTCAGCAGCCGAATTTGCCCCTTCCAGCTTCGCTCTCATAAGCTCTGTTATATGAGTGGTCCTCTGGATCCCAACCGAGTTTCTACGGTTGAGCTTGATGATTATCAGATCTATAAACGTGTCCGGGCCATTTTTAAGACTGAGATGCCCGAGGACTGGAAATGGGGACTGAGGCCATTTTATCGCGGGAATCCTCCTCCTCAGGTAAGTTAAACACTGGTGTTTTCTTCCGAGTTGTTTTTCCATTGTTCTTTTGCTAACTCTTATTCACTTCTCTCGCAGAGGTTTACGGAGCAGAAGACAGAAGATGCCGAGGTTTTGGCTCTTCCTTGGACTGCTGACCGCAATACCCCGGACAATGGAGAACCTGACCCGGAGGAGTTTGTCCCTAAGTCGGATGCCGCTCCTGTTCATTCTCGGAGCAAGACCTTGGCCCATGCGGATGAAGGTGACTCGGACGACGTCCAAATTCTTGAGGTAGTTGTCGCGGTGCCTATCTCTTACGCATCTCCGGCTCCTTCTTTCCTAGCTAACCAAGCTGGCTAGGTGCACGACGCCGAACCTCTTGCTTCTGAGGCTCCTGTTGCTTCAAAGAAGCACACCTCTTCGACGGATCCTTCTGGTGCTGCCCCCAAGAAGCGAGTCAAGAAATCTGCTCAGCATATCCCGAGGCGTAAGACCATGCCTAGGGTTACTGGGTGAGTTTATTTTTATTTCTATTTCTTGTTTCTCTCTTTCTATTTCTGACTCAGCTTTTACTCCCTTACAGAGCTCCTCTTTCCGCAAAGCCAAGTGGTCCGAATATGACAACCCATACTACTCGTCCATCTTCTCCCCCACCTCCGGAGGATACTCAGGTTCCTAGTCCCTCTCGTGTTGCTTCTCCTTCTGCGCCGACTAATGTATCGCCTCAACAAGATGAGCCCATTGCTCCCACCGTTGTTGCCGACGTAACCCCTACGCCGGATCACCCGACCGAGCCTGTTGTCCCTCTTAAGACCCCCGAGGTTTCCCCCAATGATCCTTTGATCATCGTAGCTCCAGTTCCTACTCCAATTCCTACCGAGGATACCACTAACTCGGCCCCTTCGGAAACTATAGTTCCTCCTGCCGCCAAGGACATGATCCCCAGTGCTAAAGTTGTTGCCCCTGCCGAAGTCTCTACTAAGAGCAAGAAAGTTGTTGTTACTAAACCCTCGACATCTCAGAAGGGGCCAACAAGCTCTTCTCAGCCCAGCATTGCTGATGCACTTCGTAAAGGAGCTTCTACTGCTAAACCCAGTGTCGCCCTTGCCGCCGACACTCAGTTTATTCTCCATAAGAGTCTGGCGGCTGCTGCAGTTACTCAGCAGGCCCGAGGTAAAGTGCTGACCCATACTGAGAGCGGGCATAGCCTCGGCTCACTGGTGGAATATGCGAACAACTGGAATGCCGTCGATCAACTTGAGGGCAATCCAAGTAGCCAACCATTTCAGCTTTCCAACATCAGCAGTCGTTTGCATATGGCTACTAAGATTGTTCTTGAAAGTGATAAGATGAACGAGGTAAGCGCCTTCGTTGATACTTTGTCTATTATTCAGATGATACTATATATACACTAGTCCCCGAAGCTTGCAACCGGATAATTTATTGTTCGTTTGGAAGCTTCATCCTGTTTTAAATGCATTACATGCTAAGTCAATTTGTTTCGTGATTCAGATTAACTGTGTTCTAGAATATCAAACCATCCAGCTCCGAGTCAAGTTTTACTTGATTCGGGTCTGCCTTTCTTTTGAATATCCAGCCATCTAGATCCGGGTCAAGTTTTACTTGATTTGGATCTGTCTTATGTTTGAATATCCAGCCATCTAGATCCGAGTCAAGTTTTACTTGATTCGGATCTGTCTTACTTTTGAATATCCAGCCATCTAGATCCGAGTCAAGTTTTACTTGATTCAGATCTGTCTTACTTTTGAATATTCAGCCATCTAGATCCGAGTCAAGTTTTACTTGATTCGGATTGTCTTACTTTTGAATATCCATCCATCTAGATCCGAGTCAAGTTTTACTTGATTCGGATCTGTCTTACTTTTGAATATCCAGCCATCTAGATCCGAGTCAAGTTTACTTGATTCAGATTTGTCTTACTTTTGAATATCCAGCCATCTAGATTCGAGTCAAGTTTTACTTGATTCGGACCTGTCTTACTTTTGAATATCCATCCATCTAGATCCGAGTCAAGTTTACTTGATTCGGATCTGTCTTTTCTTTGTGTAACTTGTTGCCATTTTTAGGTTGCCCATGATCGGCGGACAGCCGAATTTCAAAGGTTGCTCTTTGCGCACAAGAAACTTCAAGATAAATATGAGCAAATTGTCCCTGTTGTGAAGAAAACTGGTAAACTATCTAGTCCGTTTAGTTTCTCTTACCTTTCTAAGAGATTTAGTTTTTTGTGCTAACTTGTATTTTGCTGGTGCGCAGCTAGTATCAACAACCTGAATGCTCGCCTTACCAAGAAAGTTGGCGTTCTTGAAGGTTAGTTACTCCTTTTGCCTTTTAATTTGTCGACTTTTTGTTCGAGGTAAATCTTGGGTTTCTTACGACCTTCCGGCTTGGTATAGCCGAGTTACGAACACTTGCAGCATCGCATCAAGAATGCATATCTATGCTTAATATGATGCTGCATTTTTTAGAACAAGCTGCCGCTCATTCGACGCAACTCAAAGAAAAAGATGACAAGATAACCCGGTTGCGCGCCGAGGTTGAATCTCTTAAGCTTTCCCAGAAGTCTGAGTTAGAGAAAGTTGATCAAGAGTTCTCTGAAGAAAAGAATCTACTAAGTCTGCAGCTGCAGAAAGACAAGGAACTTCTTGATGCTGCCGAATTAAAGAACCGGGCGATGAGCGAGGAAATCATTCGCTTTGAGAAGAGTAGGACCGACTGGTCCCGGGATCTCCATAAACTGCTGATTTACATTCATCGTAAGTTTCTGTCTCTCATCGAGTTATTCTTCCTCTTTTCTTATTTTAACTCATATTACGTTCTTTCGTGCAGATCATTTTACAGAAGCTAAACATGTGAGATCCAAGGCTGTGATTTTTGCTCGCGAGTGCCGAGGTGTTCTCGTTGCTTTGAGTCAAGAGTATTCCATGGAAGATTTCCTGATTGCCATCGGCACTGCTATTGGACCAATGAAGATTATGGGAAGAGATCTGGTGCAAGCAGCTATTCGAGCCTACCATGTTCTCTGGCTGAATTTGCCGGATATTGATGAAGTTGAAGTGCTTGTGGCGAGGCTAATGGCATATCAGACTCAACTTAACCTCTAGAGGGAATCTGCTGGAAGGGCTGGTGCTGATATGGCACTTACAGTTGTTTTGTCCTGGTACGAGGATATCTCCCTCGATATTCTGATGAATCTGCGCACTGGCTCTCCTTGGGTTGAGATCCGGAGTTCGTTACTCGCCGTCAAGCCCATGCCTTCCAGCTTATCGAGTATGTTGATTTGCATCATTGGATCGAGGGGCCGAGTTTTCTTCCCAACCCGGCTGATGATGCCGAAGCTGAAGATGCATCTGGTGGTGACTCGGCTGATCAAGATGAATTGGAGGATGGTTCGGATAATGCCGATGATTCCAATGATAGCTCAGATGGGGATGACGATGCTCGATCGTCTTCCAAAGGAACTGAAACCTCTTGAGCCCAAGTTGGCGTCTCCCAGCAGCCAGAGCTTTCCCCAGAGGTTACTACGGCCTCCGTTGATGCCGAGGTAACCTCTGCAGAGGCCCAAACAACCTCGGAGCACCCAGTTCCTAAAGATACCCCTCTGAAGGAGACCGAGGTCATTTTGCCTGTGTCCGAGACACCCACGTCTGAAGCTCCTGATGCTGCTACTGCCCCTCCTACGGGTGATTCGGCCTCTGCCGGTGTCTAGGTTCAAAAACTCTTAGTCGTTTAAGTCCCCGGTATGCCGGGTGTATGCTGTCTTTGAAACAATTATCCGCCTTTTGGTATAATGTGAACCGTTTTGCATTTGGCCTCTGAGGCACTGGTAATTGTTGTTAATCTATCTAATTGAGTTTATGTTAATCGTATCTTTGCTTTGCCAAACTTTAACTTCGTAGATCCGGATCATATTTTCTCATATGACTGATTTTCGTTCGGCATCCATCTTGTGTTTCTTATGTAAACTTGGTTGTAGAGTTGTTGTTTTCGCAATTTGTCCTTGAAGTATTATGTTCTAAGCCCATAGATTGGCTTACTACCCTCCCCGAGGTATTCATTGGTAAAATGATATAGATAGGGTACTTGCCTCATTATACCTCGACTTGCTGACATTGTCATTCTTGTTACTATGATTTTAGAAATCGTTAGTTGTTTCCTCCGTGTTATTCCTCCGATGGCCGAGGCAAGCTTATATCACATATTGCGATTTATGATTGATTAGTCGGGGAAGTCCCCGAGTTATTGCTTGAGTTACCGAACTCTTATGTGTGCCAAAAATCAGCGGGCAATATGAGGCAGTCCCCGAGTTATTGCTCGGGTTACTGAAGTTTCACACATGCTCAAAAAATATCAAACAACATGAGGAAGTCCCCGAGTTATTACTTGGGTTGTCGAAATGTAATACATAATTCAACACAAAGAACATCATGGGGCAGTCCCCGAGTCACTGCTCGGGGTGCCGAAGGTTAATACATAGTTCAAAATAAGAAATAACATGGGGCAGTCCCCGAGTCACTGCTCGGGGTGCCGAAGTTTGATACATAGTTCAAAATAACAAATAATATGGGGCAGTCCCCGAGTCAGTGCTCGGGGTGTCAAAGTTTGGTACATGCTTGATATTCTGATTTGGTGCATCACGTCACAATATGCAATATAGGGCTTCTAAGTGTAGAACGGGCGAAGTAAGGCTATGTTCCATGGTCTTTTTGATTCATCTCCGGCCTTGTTTGCCTTGTTCTTTTCTTGTGGCTGAGCGTTGATCAGGTAGTATGCATCATTGTGTAATGCTTTACTCACGATAAATGGTCCTTCCCATGGGGGTGAGAGCTTGTGCATGCCGGCTATGCGTTGCACTAGCCGAAGAACTAAATCTCCTTCTTTAAAAACTCTTGGACTGACCTTTTTGCTATGATATCGTCTGAGCTCTTGATGATAAATAACTGATCTTGATAATGCCAATTCCCTTGCTTCCTCCATCAAATCCACATCGTATTGCCGTGATATTTTGTTTATCTCGGCACTTGTGTACTAGACCACTCTTGGCGAGTCATGCATTATGTCGGCTGGAAGTACAGCTTCTGCCTCGTATACTAAAAGAATGGGGTATACCCCGTCGATCTATTCAGGGTGGTCCTCAGGCTCCACAGCACTGCTGGAAGCTCCTCAATCCAGCATCCTGCCGACCTTTGCAGTGGTTCGATTAGTTTTATTCCTAACAATACTAGTCCATTTGATCTTTCTACTTGCCCATTCGATGCCGGGTGAGCCACCGAGGCAACATCTAGTCTTATGTGTTTCTCTTGGCAGAATCTAGCAAAAGCTCCTTCAGCGAAGTTTGTGCCATTATCCGTGATAATACCGTGTGGGTATCCATATCTCAAGATAATATCTTTGAGGAATTTCACCGCTGTGGGTCCGTCACATTTTATTATCGGTTTCACTTCTATCCACTTTGTGAATTTGTCCACCATGACCAGAATATGAGTCATTCCGCCTCGGGCAGGCTTGAATGGACCTACCATATCCAAACACCATACATAAAAGGGCCAAGTGATTGGTATTGTTTTTTAACTCGGACGAAGGCAGATGTATCTTGCTGGCGTATCTCTGGCAACCACTACACCTCTCTACCAATTCGTTTGCTTCCTTCAGCGCAGTTGGCCAATAAAATCCATGCCTAAATGCTTTGGACACTAGGGCTCTGGACGAGGTGTGATGCCCACATTCTCTCTGATGTATATCCAAAAGTATTTCCCGCCCTTCTGCCGAGTCAACGCATCATTGCAGTACGTTCGTGACACTTCTCTTATACAGCTCATTGTTTATGATCGTGTAGGCTTTTGCTCTTCTCACTATCTGTCTAGCCAGGACCTCATCACTCGGCAAGATTTCCTCTTTAAGGAATGAGAATATGGATTGTGCCCATGTCGGCGTAACTTTCTCCGGGAAAACTATGTTGTCAATTTCCATAATTTCCGCCGACATAACATCTTTGGGATTTTCCCTGTTCACCCGTGGGTCGGCCGAATTAACCCTTAAATAATTCGGGTCATATTCTTTATCAATTTCCATTGGGACATTTCCTTCTATCTGTTCTGCCGAGATATGAATTGACTCGGATTCTAGCGAAGGTGTAATCGATGGTTTTCTCAGGTGCTCCAGAGCTATGCCTAGGGGAATTGACTGCCTACTCGATCCGAGTTTTGATAGTGTATTCCCAGCGTCATTTTTCGCCCTAGGTATGTGATGAAACTCACACCCGTCAAAATAGCCACTGATCTCTTGCACATGAAACCTATACACGGCCATATTCGCATCTAGTGCGTCCCAATTTCCTGATACTTGCTGTACTATGAGGTTTGAATCCTCGTAACATAGAATCTGACGTATGCCAATCTCTTTTGCCATCTTCAGGCCATGGACCAGTGCTTCATACTCGGCAAAATTATTTGATGCAGCGAAATGTATCTGCAGCACGTATTTCAGCTGATCTTTTTTTTGGTGAAGTCAGTACTATTCCTACTCCTAGCCCATTTCTTAGCTTGGACCCATCAAAATGCATTGTCCAATAGTTCGGATCTGGTAATGGGGGCTCATACTGTACCTCAGCCCAATCCACAAACAAGTTGGCCACTGCCTGAGACTTAATTGCACCTCGCCTGTCAAATTGCGGAGCATAAGGCGATAACTCAATTGCCCATTTTGCTATCCGGCCACTTGCATCTTTGTTTCTTAATATCTCGGCTATGGGTGCTTCACAAATCACTTTTATCGGATGTTCTTCGAAGTAGTGTTTGAGTTTTTTCGCCGACATGTATACTCCATAAGCCATCTCCTGGTAGTGCGGGTAGTTCTGCTTTGAGGCCGATAATACCTCACTTACCACTCTGTTAGTAGCTGCCACAGAGAGTAGCATAGGCTCTTTTGACAATGGAGAAGCCAAAATCGGTGCTGTGAGCAACATCTTTTTTAACTCATGAAATGCATTATCGGCTTGCGGTGTCCAGATGAACTTGTTGGATTTTTTCATCAGTTGGTATAGAGGTAATGCTTTTTCCCCTAGCCGACATACGAATCGACTCAGAGAAGCAAGACATCCTGTAAATTTGTGTACATCGTTCAGACACCTCGGCAGTTCCATTCTTTCAACTGCTCGGATCTTAGTTGGATTTGCCTCTATACCTCGGCTGGATACGAGGAAACCGAGTAATTTTCCAGCCGGCACACCAAAGGTACATTTTTTCGGGTTAAGTTTCATTCAGAACCTTCTCAGGTTTGTGAATGTCTACCGAATATCTTCAAGGAGCGTTTTTCTCTCTTTGGTTTTTATAACCACATCATCTACATATACTTGCACATTTTTTCCTATCTGGTCATGTAGACACTTTTGCATGCATCTTTGGTATGTTGCTCCTGCATTACGCAGGCCGAATGTCATGGTGCGATAGCAATAAGCCCCGTATGGGGTGATAAACGCAGTCTTTATTTGATTAGCCAGGTTTAACGGTATCTGGTAGAAACCAGAATACACATCTACAAATGATAACAGCTCACAGCCTGCGGTCGAATCAATGACTTGGTCTATCCTAGGTAAAGGAAAAGGATCTTTGGGACACGCCTTATTGAGGTTCGTGTAATCGATGCACATTCGCCATACGACGGCTACATTTGGGTCATCCTTTTTCTTTTCTACCAACACCGGATTTGATAGCCAATCCGGGTGAAGCACTTCCATGATAAACCCGACTGCAAGGAGCCGAGCTATCTCATCCTCTATTATCTTTCTCCTGTCTTCGGCGAAGCGGCGGAGAGGTTTCTTCACTGGCCTTTCTCCTGGCCTTACATGCAAAGAGTGCTCAGCCAACTCCCTCGGAACACCTTGCAGGTCCTGAGTTGACCATGCAAAGATATCCCGATTCTCACGGAGGAAGTTGGTGAGCTCGTTTTCCTATTTGGCATCTAGGCCAGCACTAATCATGATGGTGCGCTCTGGGAACTGATCATCAATCTGGATCTTCTTCGTCTCCTTAGTCGGATGGAAAGATACACTCCCATGCGGATTGGCTAATGCCGGCATATTAAGCTGTGCCGACTGAGCCAGAGCTGCCACTTCCTGAATCCTTCTTTTCTCTCTTGCAATTACGAATGACTCGGCCAGGTTTGACCTGACCGAAGCACATTCCATCGATTTTCTGTAATCCCCTGCCACTATTATTACCCGCTGAGGCCCTGGCATCTTCATTTTCAATTAGGTAATGTGGCAGCTGCTCATAAACTTAGCCAATGCTGGCCGTCCGAGTAAAACATGATAGCAACTTTCTAGGTCTACCACCTCAAACTCCAGATTCTTAGCTCTGCAATTCTCTCTTGTGCCGAATAACACATCTACTCGGACCTTCCCAATGGGTTCGCAGGAGAGCCCCGACACTATCCCATGGAATGTGGTCCTTGTGGGCTGCAGCATATTATGTGTTGTTCCAAGCTTATGCATTGTATCCTTGTACATGATGTTGATACTACTTCCATTATCAATGAGTACCTTTGAGAACTTCACATTGATGCTAGGCCCGACGAACGTCGGATCCAGTACCAATGCATACGATCCTGGGTTCGGCATTATCTTCGGGTGATCTTTTATGCTCTAGGTTATCTCTTGATCAGACCATGGCACGTACGTTGGTACTGTCGACATAACTGCATTCACTTCCATATGACGGCGTTGTACGCTCTGTCTATCTTGCTGTTCTGTTGTGAACACACAATAGGATTGGTGATGTTCCCTGTAATCATCACGTCCATTGTTCCCAGGGTTTCCTCTTCCGTCTTGATTTTTATTTACCACTTGGTGTACTACATCCCTCCGGTCCGAGTTATCGTACCTCGGAGGGGGTGGTGGTAACATTAGCTGCATGTGTACTTTGGCCTTTCCTGCCATTGCTTCTTCTGTTCTGGCGTCCACTGCCCCTTCCCTTCATTCCTCGGTGTCCACTACTGAGGACCATTCTTCAGTCGCTGATTGTTCCCATGAGTCGGCTGATCTTGCACAACTGCTACCACATGATTGGAATCATATCTGTAATCCGGCCTCTCGTCCCTTATCCTGCCTCGGTATTCGTTGCGTCGTGATGATCCGGCTCCATCTCTAGCATAATGATCCTGCTGCTCCCGATGTTCTGTCGACATTAACTCTGGTTGAGTCGGATCTCCTAAGGCATACGAATCTGCTATCCTGATGGTTTCCGCCAATGTGGTTGGCATATCTCTCTGCAACCCCTGCCATAACACGCTTGCATATCTGCAGCCCTGAGCACCAGGCTATTGCTTGAGATTCTATGACCCTTCGCATGAGTTTCTGAGGTTCTATGACCCACCGAGTCAAGAATTCTCGATCTGTTTCATTTGGCTTCTACTTGCACATTGCGAGCTGTTGTGGCCTGTTTGGCCTCTTATATGTACTGGTGAAATTACTGACAAACATTTCTTCAAAATCCAACCAACTGTTGATACTTCCTGTTGGTAAATTGTTCGGCCATACTTTGGCTGGTCCTTCCATCATCTATGGGACGTATCTTACCGCCCATCGTAAATTTCCGCCAGCTATTTTCACTGCCGTGGCATAGTCAATTAACCAATCTTGTGGCTTCGTACTCCCATTGTACATTCTCGTGCCCCTTTCCAACTGGAAGTTTGGCACGGGTGGTTCGCCCATGATCCGAGGTCCAAAGCATGCCGGACCAGGTGGACCTTGTTCTTCTAACAGCTCAGACCGATACAATCTGTCCAACTTCAATCTTGCGTCAGTCGACGACAAGTTTCTATAGATAACTCTCTCTTGTACTCCATAGTGATTTTGTCCACCATGCTCTGCATAATCCATGTCCGAGTAGCCATCATTGTATCTATCATTCGCCTGATTTTGCGGAGCTGGTCTCGCTTCTCGCTCTACCCGAGGCTCATACCTCGGTTGGGGCTCCTGCGTGGGGTACCTCCTCCCTTCCGCCGGGTTATTATTCTCATGGTTTCCCCTTCCGCGGTTTCCGTGCTCTCTGTTTGCACGGCCGGGGTTTCTATCACCGCTGTTACCTCGGATCATATTGCCTCTATTCTCATTGCCCTTCCCGGCCACCGCCGGGTCATACAGGACAATTTGCTTATTTCTTTTTCCAGAAGTCACTGCTCTGTCTTTTCGCGCATTGTTTCCGGGTGAGGATGCCGCTGCCGCAGATAATGCAGGGGCATCTCCTGCCGAATGAACCATGCGGGAAGCTCCTGGCTTCACCGGGTCAGCCCTAAGCATTTCCTCATTCTGCTGGTTTGCAATGCGTACCAACTCATTTACTCTTTCTTGCTGTTTTTGCCGGGCTTCCCCGCTTAACCCTTCGAACTCCAGGGCCGCGTCATTCGCTGCCCTGAGGTTCTTTGCCGGGGTACTATACCTCGGCAAGCCTGGATCGACTGAATCATCTAGATGAGCCTCGTGATCTTTGTTGATATCACTCATGAGGTTTTTTCCTCTTAATCTTAACTCATCTACTCGGTCAGGGGCCACTTCTAGTTTGTTTGCCCTAGCGTACTCTCGCAGGGTCCTGTTTAAGGATTCCCGCAAAGCCGACACCTTTTTTGCCTCTACTAGCACTTTCTGTCTAGTTTCTTCTAACTCCTCCTGTGCGCTTGCCGGGTCAAGTATCGGTGCTACGGGCGTAGTTAGGTTATCTATAGTTGCCTGAAGGATATTCTCTGGTCTCTCTAGAGGTGGCCATATTACCCTTGCCGCCTTAGGAGTCATGTCCTGCGCCTCGGCCGCCCTGGTTGCTGGTGGATCTACCTCAGTGGGTTTTGGAGTTGCCTGCTTCGTGGCTACCTGTCCTCCTGTTGCCGGGTCCTTGCTTGGTCCGGCGCCTGCTCCTGCTGCTGGTGCTAGGGCCGTCATCATCACCTCGATGCTGCCTGCGGGGCGAACTCCACGCGGACCGCTAGCAGCACAGAGGGGAGGTTCTCCCGCCTCGATGACTCGCCGCGGGTTGACGCAGGAAGTGTCGACGCCGACGTAGACCTTGTGAGCACCCAGGTTGATGAAGACTCCATTGCGCGGGGTGCTTTCCTCCTAAAGCTGCCGGCGTTATCGCTGACATAGTCCCAGATATCAAATCTCTGGACTAAGCCAGAAACAACCCGCTCGCCGGTGTGGATGAAGTTTCCCGTCCGGATCTTGACTCCAGCTAGCACTGCTGCTGGCCCCACGGTGGGCGCCAACTGTCGTGGTGGTGGCACGGCAGATGCCATGAGTAGGCTAAAGTATGGGGCCAATGGATGCTAGAGGGATCCGGGGAGGGAAGATGTAATGATTTCTACACTCAAATGACTAACAAGTAGATCTTTATTCCTCCTCTCAAGGACTACAAATGCTCCTCGAGCTGTATCAAAGGGAAGAAGAGAACTACTACGTGAGCCCTTCGGCCTGGAATGAATTGATCCCCCTCTCTGGAGCCCGTACCCCTCCTTATAAAGGGGTTCCTTGACTCCTTCTAGGGCTGACGTGGCAAGCATATTCTTGGAATATGATTGTCCCAAAGTGGTAACTCGGCGGTCTCCTTTTCGTGTCCCCTTTCTATCGGTGGCAAGGTTCCAGAGCCCTCACATGTGCGCCTCGGGCTTCCTCACTGTCACCTCTGTGACGCTTGTCTGCCCCTCTGCCCCTCTGCAGCTCTGCTCTTTGTCCTTAGCACTTGGCTCTGTCTAGATTCCTCCTAGACAACAACTAGGGTTTGACTATAGGCTCCTCCTTCTCCTGAAAGTCTCACGTTACTCGGCCTCATCTCGCATAACTCAGCTCGGCCTTCACCTGCATACAAGTCGATCAGCCTTATTCGGCCGACATAGCTCATACGTCGGCCGAGTAAGGCCTTACTCATTTTATATTTGCCAAGGCTCAACTTATCTCGGCCGGATCTTGCATGATTCGGCCGACACAGTCAGTAATTCGGCTTAAGGTAAGGGAGACTCCTTTCTTCTTTCCCCTATCTTGACCCTATCCGGGGTCACCCCCCCAACATCAAGATCCTATGATATTCGATTGGGAAATACAACAAGATACATAGACCGCCATCCAACTACATCTATGAGTAGAAGTCCACCTTTGGGTTATCATCTGAACCCCCTCGAGTATTAAGTTGCAAGCAACAGACAACTGCTTTAAGCAAAGTGTGTAAGGTAAACAATCCACTTGTTCCATGAACAAGAGACCATTGTTTTCTCCCTAGTGGCAACATCACATCTACAACCTTAGAGATTTCTGTCACTTCCCTTAGATTAAATAGAGGCATGAACCCACTATCGAGCATAAATACCCCCTCTTGGAGTCACTAGCAACTACTTGGCCAATATAGCTACTAACAACAGAGAGCACGCAAGATCACAAACAACACAGACATGATAGAATCAATAAGACAAAACCATTAATCAATCTGACATAGTAATATCAATATCCATCGGATCCCCGCAAACACAACATGCATGATTACAAATAGATGAGATCTTGATCATGAACGGAGCTCACAAGATCTAGACATGAAAGTACAAAGGAGGAGATACAACCATCTAGCTACTACATGGACCCGTAGTCCAAGGTGGAACTACTCACGCTTCATACCGGAGGCTGGCATGATGAAGAAGAAGGCCTCCGGGATGATCTCCCCTCTGGCAGGGTGCCGGGAAGAGCTTCAGATCCCCCTGATCTAGGGACGATGGTGGCGACGGCTACAGACGGTTTCGTGGAATATTGATCGGGTACTTAGGGTTTAGGCGTCGGGGGCTTATTATAGGCGAAGAGGCGAGGCTAGGTGGCGGCCAGGGGGCGCACACCCTGCCTAGGCGCGGCCTAGGGTGGGCCCACGCCTAGGGGGTGCGGCCTTCCTGTGGCTCCCCTCCGTCTCTCCTCTGGACTTCGTGTTCTCATCGGTGAAATATTGACTTTGGCTTTTGTCCCGTCCAATTCTGAGAATATTTCCTTACTAGCTTTTCTGGAACCAAAAACATAAGAAAACATGCAACTAGAAGTGTGGCATCTTATTAATAGGGTAGTACCAGAAAACATATAAAACACCTCAAAGTGTAGACAAATCAAACCAAAGCAGATACTAAACAAGCATGGAACATCAAAAATTATAGATACGTTTCCAACATATCAAGCATCCCCAAGCTTAACTCCTGCTCATCCTCGAGTAGGTAAGTGATAAAAGAATAATTTTTGAGGTGACATGCACCATCAAAACCAAGATAAAACCATTTGCAAGCATTGAATGCTGGGATCAAAGAACTCTAAACATGAGCATGGAAGATGGAGTTCTAACAATAATACAAAGTAACTATGCACGCAACATGAAAGGCTACTGATGACCCACAAGTATAGGGGATCGCAACAGTCTTCGAGGGTAGTATTACCCAATTTATTGATTCGACATAAGGGGAGTCAAAGAATACTTGCAAGCCTTAACAACTGAGTTGTCAATTCAGCTGCACCTGGAAATAGTTCTTGCTCACAGAAGTTTATCAGTAGCAACAGTTTTGTAGTAGCAATAGCAAAGCAATAGCAGCAGCAAAACAAGAGCAATAGTAATAGTAGTAGCGAACAGTAGGATATGAGCGCGGTAGGCATAGGGATGGATGGACGAGCGTTGCATGGACGAGTCTAAACATGTAACTTCAAGATCTAGGGCAATTGCAGATAAATAAGAATAAGCATCCAAGTACTAAACAATCATAGGCATGTGCTCCATATATAGTCATGCATGCTCGCAATGAGAACTTGCACAACATCTTTTGTCCTGCCAGCCCATTGTAGCGGGGTCTCAAGGGAACTATTGGCAATTAAGGTGCTCCTTTTAATAGAGCACCGAAGGAAAGCATTAACACTCCGTGAACACATGTGATCCTCACATCACATCCATCCCCTCAGGTTGTCCCAATTTCTGTCACTTCGGGGCCTTTGGATCCGGACAATGATATGTGTGCACAACTTGCAGATAAGATCACAAACAATACTATCATAATGATTCAATAATAAGTTTAGATCTGAGATCATGGCACTCGGGCCCTAGTGACAAGCATTAAGCACAACAAGTTGCAACAAAGTCAAATAGCACTAATAGAGATACTAGGCACCATGCCCTAACAATCTTATTCGATTACATGATAGAACTCGTCCAATCCCTACCCCAGAGCCTACAACGGGGGATTACTCACTCATGGATGAGGGAAATATTGATGGTTGATGGAGAGGCGTTGGTGATGACTATGGCGATGATCCTCCCCAAATTCCCCGTCCCGGCAGGGTGCTAGAACGAAGTTTCTGGTTCCGAATCGTGGCTTCTGGTGGTGGCGGCGCATCGGAACTCTTTCTGGAAAAACGTCGAACCCCCTCGGTTTTTAGGTCTAGAGGCATCTTATAGGCGAAGAGGGATCCCGAGGGGGTGCCTGGGGCAGCCACACCCTCCCCAGACGTGGGCTGGGCCCACTCACGTGGCAGGGGGGGTGTGGGCCCCCAGGGCTCCACTCCTTCTCATACTCTGGCTTCGTGGATCTTCTGGTGAAATAGGATATTTGGCATATTTTCCGGGATTTTTCCTGATAGTTGATTTTTTGCACTCCGTCTCGTACTCTGGCTCTGTGGATCTTCTGGTGAAATAGGATATTTGGCATATTTTCCGAGATTTTTCCTGATAGTTGTTTTTTTGCACAAAAACTAGACACCAAGGTAATTCTGCTGAAAACAACGTCAGTATGTGTTAGTTGTATCCAAATCACATAAGTTTAGAGGAGAAACAATAGCAAAAGTGTTCGGGAAAGTAGATACGTTTTAGACGTATCAACTCCCCCAAGCTTAGCTTATTGCTTGTCCTCAATTCAGTTGAAAATTGAGTGCGATAAAAGAACTTTCACGAACACATTTGCTTCATATGATGTATATATCCTCAGCACAGGAGTAGATACTTAGACAATTCATAATAAGGAGTATGCAACTAAGTCTACTTAATAGTCATTGCAAGCTATGAAGAGAAACCAACTCAATAATAATAAGTAGCATGAAACATAAACATAAGCGGCATTGCAATGCTCATAATAACGTATGATAGAGTGGTATCTCGCTTGCCTTTGTTTGTAGAGCACAATATAAATGCCAAGGCACCTCTGAAGTTCACATGAAGACTAGAAGTAAAGATATCAGAGATACAAGCATCAAAGTCATGACTTAATTAACCAAGTTTTGAGACAAGCACATTACACTAAGAATGACAACTATGCTCTCAAGAAGGTGCTCATAGAATAAGTGGTGACTCAACAAGGAAGTGAAAAGGTTTTGAAAAGTTTGAATGGCTCCCAAATGCTAAAAGTAAGGTACTCATTAGCTTTGAGCTCTCATTGCCCCTATCATAGGCATCTTCATGTGGTTAATGGTGAAAGTGAGGTCCAATATGAGTTATATGCTTGACAGACCATAAATTGGAAATCCCATGTCCGTTGAGTACGAGGGCCGCTCCTCATGCTACTCAACTTTAGTTACCTGTAAGTTCTTGTCAATGTAAATACATGCATATCATAGAGAACCGCCAACGGGGTACCCCTTTCACATGATACATGAGCTATCCCATAATCAAAATGACAAGGCAAGCAGACAATGAACACCTCAGCGATCTTTTTATTTGCTATTTGCATAGGTTTTTATTGAGGATGCTTCACAGATTGCTCATTATGGTTATGCTGCAAGTTTCCACCATGATTAGGCATGGCTTAGGCTAGCGGCCCAGGCGTTTCTCTAACACATATATATAACTCCATGAACTCACAAGCTCCCCTTTTATTTCACACCGATGAGATCCGCAAACAAAAGAGCATGATATCAACTAGATATGTATCCATAAGTGTTGAAAGCGTTCCCCGTGACAGCACGGTTGTGCTAACTCCTAGCCTATAATTTGCACGCATATAACTTCCATGAACAGTCACAATGGTTCAGGTTTATTAAGTGCAAGGAATAAAGTGTGCCATCAAGTTTGTGAGAGCTTTACTAACTAACTTTCTCAAAACAGTCAAACATTTTATTTGGAAGAAAACAAGGCATAATGAATATGCACTGAATAATAAATGATGCTAATAGGTAGGTATGGTGGACACTATTGGCAATAATGGTTTTGGGGAGTTGGATGCACAAGTGGAACTCATACTCAGTGCAAGTGAAGGCTATCAATAGAGAGGAAGCGAAAAACGAGAGAGCAATAACTGTCATAATCATGCTTGCAACAAAACATGACTAATTATGGCATAAAAGTGATACAAGAACTCTGAGGCAAAATAAATCATCGAGGCTTACTGACTATTGTTTTAGTCATATGCATGCGTGAGCATGTGCCAAGTCGATTCACATGAAACATTCAGAGGAGGATACCACAATATCATACCAAAATATGAATAGAACAACAAAAGCAAACATTCATATGACAAGCTACAAACTATTATCAAGCTGGAGCTAATCACAAGAAATCAAGAACTACTAAGCATCCATAAATAACATACACCTTAGATGAATAGACTAATAATGCTCACCATGATGAGTATATGTACAAAAATGAAAACAAATCGAGTTCGTTACCAGCCTCTTACCACACCTCAAGTTGTCTTAATCTTCATTATTGCCCTTCACTTGTGTGACTTGAATAATAACATCAAACCAAACTCCACTTAGGACGGCTAAACCCTGCAAAGAACTCACAAAACCAAAGAAGAACAACAAATATTTGTTTTCGATTTTTTTAAACAAGCAAACAAAGCAAAATATTTTTTGATTTTTCTTTAAGGCAAACCAAAGCTAGAAAACAAAGAAACAAACCAAGAGAAACAACAAAAATATTTTTGGTATTTTTGTGTTTTGAGAAAGCAGAAACAAAAACCAAAAAGAAAGCGAAACAATGGATATACAAAGAACCGATGAAACATGATATATAGATGAGTGTGATGTCGGTATACCTCCCCCCAGCTTAGGCTTTTGGCCTAAGTGGGGCTCAACTCCATGGTGAGCAAGAAGGTGCACCTCCGTAATACGACGAGGAGGCCCCTTCGTCCTGGTACGAGCTTGAGGACTCCCCTGTGTAGTGCATAGAGGGTCGTATGAGGGCGCCTCCCCTTGATAGTGTCCATGGAAGCCAAGAATGCGTAGCTTCTCGTCCATCTCCTCCTTGGAGTGTGACAAAGGTCCTTGGGAAATACTGAACAAAGTGGTTTGGGGGAGAGGGATCTCTCTCTCTTCCCCGTCAGTAAACAACATTCTATAAACCAAGCTCTCAAGGGTAGAGTTAGTAGTGACAAAGTGATGCGCCTTCATGGCAGCAAGATCAAGCCTCTGAGGAGCCAAAACTGTATCATTTGGATCAATAGCAAGGTCCAAGGTAGAAACAACACGTGCATCAATAATACCCCCATAAATGGGCCCCTTAGCAGCTAAGCGACGAGCAATGAGAGAACCAAGATTGTACCTGGTTTCATTGTTGAGAGCAGCAACTAGGAAGGCCAAATGATAGTTGGAAATATTGCTGGTGTTCTCCCTACCAAGAACACTAGTGGCAAGATAATAAGCAAAGTACCTGATAGTTGGGAGTTGAATATTTATTATCTTTCCCCGCTGGGCTCTATGGCCATCATCATTGGTTCTCCCGCGGTAGAGCTCCAACAAATCAGTGGGTTGAGATGGAATCTTCTTCACTGTCCTAGCTGTACCAATACCCAGGATCTTACAAAATTTCTTCAATGTCATGGAGTAAGGCCTGCCATAAATTTTGAAAGACACATCTGGTTTGAACAAGCTGTTAGAAAAAGAGAAGCTCTCCACAAATGTTTTAGTGAGCGTAGCATAATGCATGCTCTCACCTTGCATATAACTCGTTAATCCAACCCTCTGAACCAAGGTTAGGAAATCATTGAGAATCCCAGTAGCCTGCAAAAAGGTAGGATAAGGAAAGGTAGAAGGATGTGCATCCCCCTCATCTCCCTCATCGCCAAATCGCGATGTAATGAGATCCTCATTGTATGAGGGACTAGCTTGGGAGGATGATATTTAAGGCCTTGCCCTCCTAGGTGCATCACTTTCAAATATTTCACCAAATGTGTGGTTGTCCATGACCTTTTTTTTTGAAATTTTTAGACAAACATCAAACCAACTGATTTCCAAGTTGGTAAATGATGAGAAACTACTATAGAAACTTGCTAGAGGGCTACACATGCATCAAAATGAAATCTATAAGCATAGAACAAGCATGTAAGCTCACACAACCTGACACCTATAGCAGCAAAATACTCAAGATACAATCTACCAATCATAAATCTAATTGGACAAGTGGAGGAGGCACATACCAAGGAGTAATCCCTCCAAAAATCAGCAGCAAAGATGGGCTGAGCAAGGAGATCAAAAATCAGGATCAAGAACAGCAGGAACTCGAGCTTGAGAAAGTTTTCCGGTGTTTTTCGGGAGAGAGAAAGAAAATGGCTAGGAGGAGACACTTTGGAGGGCCACAGGTGGGCCCACCCTGGCCAGGCCCCACCTGGGGGCTGGCCGCGCCACCCAGGGGTGTGCTGGCCTGGTGGGTCCCCCTGTGCCACTCCAGGTGTCCCTCTGCCCCTTTTTTCAAGGAAAAATTTATTATGAATTTTCTGGGATTTTTCGGGAAATTTTATTTTTGGCCAATTTTCTGGGTATGAAAATTGATTTTCTCGCAGAAAAGATTTTTTTAGAAGAAGCAAAAGCAAACAAAAACCAAACTATGGAAGTTCTAAGACACTCTAACAAGCAAACAACTAGCAAAACCAAATCTAACACGAGAAAAAGCAAAGACTAGGAAGGAGAAAAGTAAAAGTGAGCAAGTATAACCACAGTGAAAACATTATTTTGTTCATTAAAATCCTTTTGTTAACAAGGTTGATCAAGTATTGTTACCAAAACAATCTTATATGAAACAAAACTTTGCATTCCACAAGGTGATTATGTTACCTCAAACTTGATAACAATGGTCCCAATCATAATAGTTTCAAAACTTTCTTGTGGAATGGGACAATATATTTCTCCAACCTTGATGCTCTCAATATTTTCAATGGAATTCAGACAATAGCTCTTAGCAACCTTCTTGGGGAAATAGACAGTATGCTCTTTGTCATTAATATTAAAAGTTACTTTTCCTTGATTACAATTGATGACAGCACCTGTAGTATTAAAAAAAGGTCTCCCAAGAATAATAGACATATTATCATCTTCAGGCATTTCAAGCACAACAAAATCAGTCAAAACCAAGCAATTATGAGCCACTTGAATAGGAACATCCTCACATATACCAACAGGAATAGTAGTTGACTTATCAGCCATTTGCAAAGATATATCAGTTGGTATCAACTTTTCTAGCTGGAGTCTCTTGTAGAGAGAAAAAGGCATAACACTAACTCCAGCTCCCAAATCACATAAAGCAGGTCTAACATAATTGTTCTTAATAGAGAAAGGAGTAGTTGGTATACCAAGATCACCAAGTTTCTTTGAAACCTTACCATTGAAGGAATAATTAGCAAGCAAAGTAGAAATCTCCTCGTTAGGAATCTTCCTTTTATTAGAGATAATATCCTTCATATACTTTGAATAAGGAGGCAACTTAATAGCACCAGTCAAAGGAATTTGCAAAAATAAAGGTTTCATCCACTCACAAAAATTGTTGTAGTGTTCTTCCTCCTTTGACTTGTGTTTATTACTTGGAAAAGGCATAGGTTTCTACACCCAAGGTTCTCTCTCACTACCATGTTTATTAGCAATAAAATCTTCCTTAGTGTACCTAGTGTACCTAGTGTTCTTAGTGTGCTTCTCAGGTTCTTCCTCAGCTTCCTCCTTATCAGGAGCATCATTTTTATCATTACCACTCTTAGTTTCAGCATCAGAGACAAATATACTATTAGGATCTACAACAGGTTCAAGTGGTTCCTCAACTATTTTATGTTTCTTTTTCTTTCTCTTATGAGGACTACCACTACTTTCACCTTGTTGAGAATCCTGCTCAATTCTTTTAGAGTGTCCTTCAGGATATAAAGGATCTTGAGTAGCTATACCACTCCCAGTTCTAATTCCATAAGCATCTTTATCTCCTGAGGCATTAACTAGCATATCCTTTTGTACCTTAACAAGTTGATCAATTTGAGTTTGAACCATTTGAAAGCATTTTAATATCATTAACAATTCTTTCCACAATATATTTCAACTAATTAATAGCTCTAGAGTTTTCCAATAAATGATTCTGAACTTGTTTATTAAAATTACCTTGTTTAACAATAAATGTGTCAAGTTCCTTTAAGCATTGATCAGGAGGCTTACCATCAGGAATATCACCTTCATCAAAGTGGAGAGAGTGTACCTCAATAGTAGATGAGTGGGGAATTGGCTTACATAATTCTTCTATAGGAGGTAGATTCTTCACATCTTCAGCTCTAATATCTTTCTCCTTAAGATATTTCTTAGCTTCTTTCATCACTTCATCATTTAATGCAATCATTCCCCTCTTCTTTGGTGTTGCTGTTGGAACTGGTTCGGACACAACTGGTTCAGGAGTAATAGGCTCAGGTGTATTTAGCTCAGTTGAAGTCCAATCATCATAATTCTTGCTTATTTTAGCCATTAATTCTTCAGCATCTGTAGGAGTTCTTTTCCTGAAAACACAATCAGCAAAGCTATCTAGGTATGTCCTAGAATCATCAGTTAGTCCATTATAATAAATATCAAGAAGCTCATTTTTAGGTAATGGACATCCAGGATGTGCATGAATCAAGGCACAAAACCTTGTCCATGACTCAGGCAATTTCTCTTCTTCTCCCTATTTAAAATAAAAAAGTCTCTGCAAAGCAACATGTCTAGCACTGGGAGGAAAATATTTCTGGAAGAAAGAAGCAATCAAACAATCAGGGCTATCAATGGAACCAAGAGGTAATCTATTAAACCAAGCTTTAGCTTCTTCTTTTAGTGAAAAATGGAAGATCTTAGTAACAAAGTACTTGCGCATCTTAAAATCATCAGAGAATAAAACACTCATAGTGGAAAGCTTATTCATATGAGCCACAACACTCTCATTTTTAGTCCCACAGAAAGGTTCTTTCTCAACAATGTCTAAATAGGATAAATCAAGAGAGAAATCATAATATTTATCTTTAATATCTATAGAAGAGGTGGCAAACTTAGGATCAGAGGACAGTTTAGGAATAATGGTACGTCTCTCAAGGAGACTCTTAATAGCACTAGCACCATGTGTGTTTCGGCACTCCTCAATAAATTCATCAGTAAACTCAATGTAACCATCATTAATATCATATCTCTCTCTAGACTCAGGTGAGCTAATAGGTGTGACAGTGTCTTCACTAGGAGTTCCAGTATTTCCTAGACTAGCCATAGTAGCATCTAGGAAAGGACCCAACGAACCACTCTCTTCAAGCACAATAGAAGTAATATCATGAGTATCAAAAGCAGTTTTAGATTCGGCAGTAGTAGCAGTGTGTGTAGCATGAGTATGTGGTGGTGGAGTAACAAGCTTACTTATAACAGACGGTGAATCAAGAGCACCAGAGGTGTTTAGGACTGTACCTCTTCTTGTAGTGGATGGTAAAATAGAAGACTTTCCATCACGTGACTTCCCCATGATGAAAGGAGTAGCAGTGAACAATAATAGATCCAAGTGAACTTACAAATAAAGCTATGTTCCCCGGCAACGGCGCCATAAAATATTCTTGATGACCCACAAGTATAGGGGATCGTAACAGTCTTCGAGGGTAGTATTACCCAATTTATTGATTCGACACAAGGGGAGCCAAAGAATACTTGCAAGCCTTAACAACTGAGTTGTCAATTCAGCTGCACCTAGAAATAGTTCTTGCTCACAGAAGTTTATCAGTAGCAACAACTTTGTAGTAGCAATAGCAAAGCAACAGCAGCAGCAAAACAAGAGCAATAGTAACAGTAGTAGCAAACAGTAGGATATGAGCGCGGTAGGCATAGGGATGGACGGGTGGGCGTTGCATGGACGAGTCTAAACATGTAACTTCAAGATCTAGGGAAATTGCAGATAAATAAGAATAAGCATCCAAGTACTAAACAATCATAGACATGTGCTCCATATATAGTCATGCGTGCTCGCAATGAGAACTTGCACAACATCTTTTGTCCTGCCATCCCGTTGCAGCGAGGCCTCAAGGGAACTACTAGCAATTAAGGTGCTCCTTTTAATAGAGCACTGGAGCAAAGCATTAACACTCTGTGAACACATGTGATCCTCACATCATAGCCATCCCCTTAGGTTTCCCAATTTCTGTCACTTCGGGGCCTTTGGATCCTGACAATGATATGTGTACACAACTTGCAGATAAGATCACAAACAATACTATCATAATGATTCAATAATAAGTTTAGACCTGAGATCATGGCACTCGGGCCTAGTGATAAGCATTAAGCACAACAAGTTGCAACAAAGTCAAATAGCACTAATAGAGGTACTAGGCACCATGCCCTAACAATCTTATTCGATTACATGATAGAACTCATCCAATCCCTACCATCCCCATAGCCTACAACGGGGGATTGCTCACTCATGGATGAGGGAAACATTGATGGTTGATGGAGAGGCATTGGTGATGACGATGGCGATGATCCTCCCCAAATTCCCCGTCCGACAGGGTGCCAGAACGGAGTTTCCGGTTCCGAACCGCAGCTTCTGGTGGTGGCGGTGCAGCGGAACTCTTTCTAGAAAAACGTCGACCCCCCTCGATTTTTAGGTCAAGAGGCATCTTATAGGTGAAGAGGGAGCCCGAGGGGGTGCCTGGGGCAGCCACACCCTCCCCAGGCGCGGACTGGGCCTACCCGCGCAACAGGGGGTGTGGCCCCCCCAGGGCTCCACTCCGTCTCGTACTCTGGCTCCGTGGATCTTCTAGTGAAATAGGATTTTTGGCATATTTTCTGGGATTTTTCCTGATAGTTGATTTTCTTCACAAAAACTAGACACCAAGGTAATTCTGCTGAAAACAACGTTAATCTGTGTTAGTTGTATCCAAATCACACAATTTTAGAGGAGAAACAATAGAAAAAGTATTCGGAAAAGTAGATACGTTTTGGACGTATCAACTACAAACAAAGTTCATGAATAACATGCATTGAAAAACATTTTTTTGTTTCACATACAGAAAACATGGCATAGTGGCATTCAGATTGTCCCTCATAGAGTAGCAAATATATGCATAGGACACCTTCAAAGTTCATAAGAGTGACTAGATACAAATAGCACAAGAACAAGTAATATCAACAATATGCATCAATCAATAAGTTTTGGGACAATGCACATAGAACTAAGAATGACAACTATGCTCTCTTAACTGGTGCCTAAAGGTAGAAGGTGGAGACTCAATATAATAGTGGAAGAAAGGCCCTTCATAAAGGGAAGCAGGGATTTCAAGTTTCAAAAAGAGCTTCCAAAAATTATGGTACTTGCTACCTTTCAGCCCTCATTGCCCCTATCATAAGCATCTTGAAGTGATTAAGGTTAAAGTGAACAAACTATGGAGTATATGCTTGACAAAGTATAAGTTGGCAATCTCATGTCCCTTGAATACGAGGGACAATCCTCATGCTACTCAACTTTAGTCACCTGTAAGTTCTTGTCATAGTAAGTACATGTGTATCATAAAGAACCGCCAACGGGGTACCCCTTGCACATGGTACATGAGCTATCCCATAACCAAAATGACAAGGCAAGCAGACAATGAGCATCTCAGTGATCTTTTTATTTGCTATTTGCATAGGTTTTTATTGAGGATGCTTCACAGATTTCTCATTATGGTGATGCTGCAAGTGTCCACCATGATGATGCATGTCTTAGGCTAGTGGCCCAGGCGTTTCTCTAACACAAAATACATAACTCCATGGACTTACAAGATCCCCTTTTATTTCACATCGATGACATCCATAGACAAAAGAGCATGATATCAACTGTGTACAAAGTACAAGTGCAATGTTGAAAGCGTTCCTCGTGACAACACGGTTCTGCTAATTCCAATGTATAAGTGCAATCATATACAACATAGATGACACAATGGTTCAAGTTTATTAGGGGCAAGAAAAATAAAGTGTGCCATCAAGTTTGTGAGAGCTTTAATCACTAAGTTTTCACATAACAAACTACTTTTTAATTGTAAGATAGCTGAAAACGAGAATATACTTAGAATGGTGTAACACACCATGCATAGGAATTTATAGTGGACACTTTGGAATAACTTGGTTTATTGGGAGTTGGAAGCATGAGTAGAGCATACTCATACAAGTGGAGGCTCGAAAAATACTGGGGGCGACCAACTAAGAGAGCAATAATGGCCATAATCATGCAGAGCGACAAAACATTACTAATCAAGGCAAAGAGTGGTACTACAAGTAAATGACTAAATGATCATAGAGGCTATGGTGACTTGTTCATAGTCATAACATGGTGTAATCATGTGCCAAGTCAACCCAAACAAAGCATCAAAGGAGAATACCACAATACTATGCTTTTGTATGCTAAAACAACGTACTTTTTTCAAGGCACACTAAGAAATCCCAATTGTTTGGAACAATTCATGCTATAGCAATAATCACTAAGCATAAGGTCAAAACAACACCTAGCATGACATGCTAAAGTCTAAGTCACAGTCAAAGCAAGCACCTCTTGCACTATTCAATCAAGAACTTTCTACTCCTTTCCAACACCAATCAACTTATTTGAAACAACATAACGAGAGCAGGGGTCCAAACTACTTTATTCAAGAAAACTAAGCAAATCAAATGAAAACTAAGATGCTCCAAGAACAACACAACTATGCATGAAACAATAAAAACGAAGTGTCTTGAAAGACCTGAGCTTTTTATTGATGAGGAAGGGGATGCCTTGGGCATCCCCAATATTCGATGCTTGTACCTCTTGGATATTTATTGGGGTGACACCGGTGTGGCATCCCCAAGCTTGAGATTTTGTCCATTCTTCATCTCATTACATCATTCTCTCTCTACACCTAAAAATTTTCCTTCATACAAAACTTCACACAATCTTCATTAGCAACATTAGTGTATTCAAAAGATAATAGACCCTTAGGTTTAGCTTTATAAGAGCAAAAAATTTCACTAAAAAGACAAGAAAATTTATAAACTCCTTAAAAAATCTCAATTTCCCAAAAAGAACCCCAAAAGGAATCAATAAGAAGCAAATGCAAATAATGGCAGAAATCTGTCAAAACAGACCAGTAGGTAGAAACGGATTTTTTCGAAGACCTTATGTTGCTCAAATAAAAAAGTGTTGAACTAAAGAAAGTTATCTAACATACTGGGGTATTTATTTGTAAATTTTCAGATCAATCTGACTTACAGAGATTCCTCACGAATTTTTATGGTGGAGCACAAAAATCTGTTTCGGGATAGCAACTCCCCAAATCTTACTTCCCTCTCATTAGAGGTCATTCTTGGCACAAAAATAAAAAAAAGGATAAGAAGAGGTCATTACTTAAGTAATAACTTCCAAGACTCAAGAAAACTCTTGGGGTATCTCCCAACAAGTACTTTTCTTTAACGCCTTTAAGTTAGGCACAAGAAGCAAGAAATCAAGTATTTTCAAATGAAGAAGCATTAACATCAAACCTTGCTTTCATAGGAGGAGGAAAAAGCAACTTCTCTCAGTGTTCAATACCTTTCTTGAATGAAAATTGATATTTAATGGTGCCTTATTTCATATCAATGATGATACCAACAGTTCTAAGAAAATGTCTTCCCAAAGTAATAGGACAAGAAGCATTGTATTCAACATCCAAAACATAGAAATCAACAGGGACATAAGCATTGTTAACCATAATGAGGACATCATTAATACTCCCCATGTGTTTCTTCTTAGCATTATCATTAAGTGGGACATCCAAATAACAATCTTCCAAAGGTGGCAAATCAAGCATTTCATAAATCTTCCTAGGCATAATAGAGACACTAGAACCAAGATCATATGAAGCTTTGAGATCAAAGTCATTCACTTGCATATTAATAATGGGTTCCCAACTATCTTCTACTTTCCTAGGAATAGAAGCTTTGTGTTTCAACTTCTCTTCCTTAATTTTAACAAGAGCATCTGTAATGTGTTTGGTGAAAGCTACATGCATATCACTAGCATCAGAACTTCTAGCAAGCTTTTGCAGGAACATAATCACTTCAGAAATATTGCAACCATCAAGATCGAAATCAAACTTAGCATCACTAGTAGTAGACTCATTAGGCTTAGGCATTGTAGGAGGAGGAATAGGAACTTCTTGTGGTTTAGTGGCATCCATATTGGTGGTGATAGTGCACGCACTATTGTTTCTAGCAATTTCAGCTTCCATTTCCCACTTAGCATGAAGTTGGGCTAATAGTCTAACATTTTCATCAATAGTAACTTGTATGGCATGAGTAGCAGCAAAGGTACTTTCCATGGTTTCAGGTTTAGCAACCATTTTATTAATAAAAGAGGACTGTGCTTCAGACAAAGAGGAAATATTTTTCTCTACATTCAAAAGCTTTTCCTCCACAATCTTTTTGAAAGTGGTTTGTTTACTAATAAAGTCTTTGAGCATGACTTCAAGTTTAGAGGGGGCACTTCTAGCATTGTTGTAGGATTTTCCATAGGTATTGCCACCAAAATTATTACTATAGGCATTGTTGTTGAAATTGTTGTTTCTAATGAAGTTCACATCAACTTGCTCTTCTTTAGCAACCAAAGAGGCTAAGGTAACATTATTAGGATCTAAAGGAGCTTTCCCATTAACAAGCATAGCCATAATAACATCTATCTTATCACTCAAAGAGGAGGTTTCTTCAATAGAATTTACCTTCTTACCATGTGGAGCTCTCTCAGTGTGCCATTCAGAATAATTAACCATCATATTATCAAGTAGTTTTGTTGTAGCACCCAAGGTGATGGTCATAAAGGTACCTCTAGCAGCTGAATCCAACAGGTTTCTTGAAGAGAAGTTCAAACCTGCATAAAAAGTCTGGATAATCATCCAAGCAGTAAGTCCATGAGTGGGACAATTCTTAACCAAATATTTTATTCTTTCCCAAGATTGAGCAACATGTTCATTATAAAGTTGTTTAAATTTCATTCTCCGGACTTTACGACACTTGTGAGTTGGCACGTCTTGCTAGAGGCCGCTACCATCTATAGATCTGAGACCAAATGTTCATAGAAGTGAGTGAGACTCAGAGCCATGACGGGATACTTGGAGGTATATCTCATGTTGTGTCTAGGTGTACGTGAACCTACAGGGTCACACACTTAAGTGTTAGGAGCCCATGTGGATTAGATCCATGTGGTAGTTGGGGTACAACCTAAATGGGCCTCAAGAGTTGATCCCAACTAGGGGTTCATATATGTGGAGCAACAAGGGATAGTCCCTGACGACCTAGCTATCACTTTCTCCACTCCCAAATCGGGTTAGACAGGATCTAGCAATCCCCTGCCCATGATCCTTCCTGTACATTGGATACCGGTAGAGGCATTGCACGTCGCGGTGCTGGAGACAAAGGAGTTTGTGGGGATCTGGCAAAGGAGTTTGTGGGATCCGGAGGAGCTATTCGTGATATCGATTGGCACTGCATCAACTAGCATGCTTCATCAATAATCTGCACCTGCGCGTCTAGTGGTAAATCTCGTGGACTATTACTTGAGATGGATCTTGGGAGCCCCGCATAGGATAAAAGTTTTGTTTATCTTCCCGCGGACCAACAACTTTTCACCCTTCTTTGCCGCTTCACGTGTCCCCTATCGCAAAGCAATAGGCAGATCCACCATGTAGAGGTCCCAACCTTTAATAAGATTGATCCCTCCTGTGTTTACAATGCTAGTACCTGGATCAATAGCTAGCATCCACAGTTAAGATGTAATATCAAGAAACAAAGGTCATAATATAACTTTATAACCAGGAATAACATAAGTTTATTACATCAAACATAGCTCATTTGGCTATTACATTACATTGCAGCGGAATAACTATAAGCATGGGGTCCTTCATCTTCAAAGTGCCACAGGCAGATGTTGGTTGTAGACTTTGTAATCCTAATCAATCAATCTTCACTAAAATCAATCAAACCTGCAACATACAAGTTACAGCCACAAAGGGTCAATACATTTGAATTGTATTGGCAAGTGATACTATGGTAGTATAGTGGAGTCTATCTTCTATATGCATTTGGCTAAGTGGAGTTGAGGCTTGCATTGCTCAAAATAGATTTTTCCTTAACATTTGAAAATACTAAGTTTTGTTTGACAAAATCATTTTTCTCAATCAAAGATTTGAAGATCCTTTCAAGGCATCTCTCCATCAAAGATTGAAGATTTCAAACAACCCTTGTTCAAACCACAAGTTTTAACTTTAGAAATTTGAATGATGAGATTCTTGATTGTTTCCATGTCTTGATGCTCAAATTGTCCTTTACCAGGGACATGGCTAAGTACTTAGGTTTTACACTCTGCAGAGGTGGTGCACTTTCCCCACAAGACTTGGTTTCCCAAGACAAGATCTTTCAGAAGCCTTCCCTTAGACCAAAATGGACGCGCTCCAACCTATCAAACACTACCACCCACTGTCCATATGGCTAAGTTCTTGCAACCTATATGATCATGGCAGAGCCCATATTGCCAAGTGGTTGCACTTGAAGCTTCTCAACATTTGACATCTCAAATCCCTTTGTTCCTGGGTGGCCATCCACAAGTGAGATACACAATCCAAGTGCATGGCCTTGTGAACCACTCAACCATTCTCCACCAAGCTATCCCATTCCACCCAGGTGATTCATTAACTTAGTTGTTTTATTAGACAAAATCACAAGTCCTCAGACTTAGAATATTTTTCCATAGTGTGAATATATATTCCACCCATGTTTTCTATTAGCTAGGCTAAGCTTGGTAGTAGTAGGAATCTTAACTCAGGAAAATCCTACTAAGGATTCATCTACTAGGTTTCCTATAGCAAGGTTTATACTTAGAAAAACCCATGCAAGTTTTACTTAGCAAAATCACTAATGCATAGAGAAAGTAATAGGATAGAAAGTATGAAGCATCACTTGCCTTTTGGAAGGGAATGGTGGTTCACTCCTTGATCTTGCTAGTCTCACACCCCACTACAAGTCAATCAAGCAAACACAAATTCAATTCACATTCCAAACCAAAGTCAAACAAACAATTTTTTTACACACAAAGTAATGGAATCTAAGTCATGCATAAGTATGCAAAGGTTGGTTCTATTTTTAAGGATGGTCTCCACTAGTCTTGTAAACTTTGTAAGTTCCAAATTGGTCATTTACCAAAATGGCAAAGTCATTTGCAAATGGGTTTTATCCATAAACCATTCTTAAATCCATTCATCATTTCAGGTGGTGAAAAATGTTTTTATCAAGGCAAAACTATTAAGTTGTTCACCAAATGAGTTGCTAATTTGCAAAACTTGGTGTTTTAGGTCAGTAGGTTTGGTCCAAAACATTTTCTCAAAGTTTTCTTTGCAAAAACATTTCCATAATAAAATCAATGATTTTATTTGGCTAGAAAATGGCTAAGTCAACTAATCTAACCTAAACTTTACCAAAATCATTTTCAACACCAAAGGTTGGTTCCTAGGGTCAGTAAGGTCACATCAAACCATTTTGCAAAAGTTTTAACCCTAAAATCAATTTTAAACAATTTTTATACTCTAAATAAGCTCACAAAAGAATCTGCAAAATCAAGCAAGCTAACATATACTATTTGCTAAACTAATTCCACAGTTGGCTAGGGCTTGTTCTCCTGAATCCATTGATATAAAATTTGTAATTTTTGGACGTGTGGTTTGAAAGTTACAGAGGTTTCAAAATGGCTTTTAAATCTGGTTTCTAATTCTGTTTTAATCAAACACTGGCCACGCGTCGAGCCGTGATTGGCCGGTACCGTTTCGTGCGGATCGCACAGCTGCAAACCGTTGGATTAAAAGGGATCTGTGCGGCTCTGATCGACGCATACCTCTTCGCTCACTTTCTTTCCTAGCCGATGGATGGCGATCTAACGGTTCCTATCAACTAGCCAGGAACTGGCGGCGAGATGTTACCGGCGAGCGGCGGAGCGGCCAGTTGGCGGCGGCGCTGGCGAGGTAGGAAGCGAGAAAGGGAAAGAGTAAGCTCACCTGGTTCGCAATAGCCTGGAGATGTTCAAGGCGTTGTTTGTTCGACGAGGGGCGCTCTGGAGTGGGCTTGATTTCTCGCCGGAGTGGGGCTGCGCCTCGGGCGTGGTCAGTCGTCGAAGGGGGCGAGGTTGCAGGCCACGCGCGAGTGATTGGCGAGCACCTGGAGATGCAGAAGACGCGGACTAATCAAACGGCATGATCCACTGATCAAGGCGCGCACGGAGTCGAGTGCTAGAGCTCACCGGAGTCGCGGGGGTCGTCGGTGGCGTACAGGTGGAGACGTTGCCGACGTTCTGGAGTGCTCGGGGGCGAGCTGGCGCTACGAAGATGATCACCAGGAGGTGGGGATCACGTGAGTATGGTTGAGGAGGCAAAGGGTGGTGAGGGGCTGCCGGAATCGGACGAGAACCTCGTCGGAGCAGAGGATGCTCGAGGAGAAATTGAGACGGCCTGGGGGCGTGTCGAAGTGAGGCGACAGAGGGAAAGTGGAGAGGAATCACTGGCGTTTAAAGGGGCGTGGTTATTACATGAAATCAAATCCTCCTTCATGTGCAATCAATCGCCGGAGTAATCTCACTGCAACGGTCAGGGCGACGGTGTCTCGTTGATGACGATGGCTGGGGATGTGGGGCCTGCTTGTCAGCGAGTGAGAAAAGTTCCAGGTGGGCTCCAGTTGTCATTCACTGCGTGGGTTTGTTTTGCGGTGAAAAACGATTCACTTCGCTGAGAGAGATAGGTGGGCTCGGTTGGGCTGAGTTGGGCTGGGGCAGTTGGGCCAGTCTGTTCCATATTTTTTTTCTTCTGAAATCTTTTTCCTTTTCTAATTCTATTTTTCTGTTTTGAACTTCATCCAACTAATCAAGCATTCAAATAATTCAAACAATTCAAACAATTATAATGAGTTTTTGATTCTGTTTATCAACATAAACCAAATCTCAAATATAAAATAATATTTTTATTTATTTTAAAATCCATTCATTATTTAATAAAATGGACCTTTTGTTTATTTAATCAAAATAGGGTTTGATTTATTTATTAGAATCCTAATTTGAAATCCAAATATTTTCAAAACCAAAACAGTAGGTTTTATTTGAAAATAAAAAATATTTGGAAAATTTGTTTAAAACAAAATAACATTCTTACTTTAGGCTCCATTAATAATTAAATAGATTGAACCTTAGTTATTAAATCAAATAGGATTTGTTTTATTTAGTTATTTATTTTGAAATCTAAAATAAAACCAAAACACTTTAGTAGGTTTTAATTAAGAAAATAAAATACTTAGAAAACTTATTTAAACTAAATAATTAAGTTTTAGTGTTTTATTTAAAATGGGAAAAGCCTTTACTTTAATAAAATTTGGATATTAAATCCTTATTATTTTATTTAAATAAACCCTTGCTATTTTTATTCAAAACAAAATGTTTTAATTCAAAAGCTTGGCCAAGGTTTATTTTGGCTTTATAAAATAATCTTTATTTATAAACTCATCTTTTCTTTTGAAAAACCAAATCCTTTATTAAGAGATCAAAATAGTAATTCCAAAGCATTTTAATTTTCTTTATTAAATGTTTAACTTTTTAAATCCTTTTAGGATTTTATTTAATTCAAATGGTTTGAAGGTCCAATTGAATTCAAAAGGTTTCTTCTGGCTCTGAAAATCAAACAAAGTTTTATTTTATTCATTTATTTTCACATTACAAGATTTGGAAAATCTTGGGATGTGACACACCATCTCGGGTGAGCTTGCATTACTACCTTGCTGCTCCCCCGGACATGTGGATGTAGTCCAACTATATCAGGTGAGCTCCCATCATTACCTTGTTGCTCCCCCTGCACATGTGGATCTAGTCCAACTGTATCAGGTGAGCTCCCATCACTACCTTGCTGCTTTCCCTGCACATGTGGCTGCCGTCGAGAGTACACCCTTAGATTCTGTGGCCACTGATCCCTAACATCCCACCGATCGCTAACATGAAGTTGATGGGTACTGATCTGAAGTGTACCTACTATTGGTTGCACTTGAGCTATTGGATGGACATGAGCCTGCTCATTATCATCAGTGTTTTTGCCCAAAGCATCAGTAGTATGAGTCACAACGACCTTCTCCCCCTCATGACCATCTTTCATAGTGTGTAGATGGTCAAGCTCTCTAAACAACAAGATCGGATCAGTCGATTCACCATAGAATGGCTCAGATTCTCTAAAGGTGACATCCATACTTACAAACATGCACTTCGCAGATGTACTCCAACACGTATACCCCTACTAACTATAGGAATAACCCACAAAACACATTTTACTCCTCGTCGATCCAATTTCCCAATAGATGTTCTATGATCTCGAACAAAACATGTGCTGCCAAATAACTTAGGAGGGACAACAAACTTATTCTCCCCAAACAACAACTCACATGGGGATTTCATACCTAGTATCCTGGAAGATGTTCGATTGATCAAGTATATGGCAGTCATGACTGCTTCACTTCATAAGAACTTGGGCACATTCATCGTATACATCAGCGAGCGAGCCACTTCCAAAACATGGAGATTCTTTTGCTCGGCCACACCATTTTGAGGAGGGGTATCTAGGCATAATGTTTGATGAAGAATACCTTGGTCAGCCAAGAAGGCCCCAAGGTGGTGTTCACATACTCTATGCCATTATCAATCCTGATCACCTGCACCCGCACCTGAAACTGATTCTTCACATATGCATGAAAGTTATGAAAACAGCGGAACACCTCATCCTTGTGGCACATCAAGTAAACCCAAAGTCATGCGAGAATAGCAGTCAATAAAGGCAACAAAGTACTTCATTCCATTCACTGACACCACTAGGAAAGTCCATACATCCAAATGAATCAACATAAAAGGAGATATGCTCTTAAGCCCCTTACTCACATATGAGGCTCTTGTGTGTTTAGCATATTAGCAAGCATCACATATTAACTTGCCCTTTCCTATTCCACACATAATATCCGGAAATATTCTACTCATCTTATCGAATGATACATGTCCCATCCTAGAATGATGTATCATTGCCTGCTTCTCCTTGTCCTCCATGGTTGCAACATAGACCAAATCTGGATGCACCCCATTGTCCATGTACCAGAGCCCCCTACGCCTGGTGCCAGTCCAACCATCTGCCTCGTCTATTGATCCTAAATCAAGACACCAAACTTTTCAATAGTCACACTATAGTCTTGATGGGGTTCGTTGCATAGAAAACAACAAATTTCCTACGGTTGCAACCGCCAAGACCAAATCAAGGCGATACTATGCAATGGTTTTAGATGGACTCACCCTTGAAGACTGCTAGCGGGATAATGTTCCTGCAAAAAAATTGGTTGATGTAGATGTACACGACCATCCTTAGGGACGTGCAGACGATCAACACCACAAGAGGGCATTGCCTCCATAATCGGTGGCATGTACGGTGTGCCGACGACTTCCGTCCCTCGCTCCATCTAGGTAGCGGAAGTAGTGGATCCCCGAGAACTCCAGTAGCACTATGAAATGGTAGAGGTGGTGGAGGGTAAGATCTCGAGCAGGGCTTCGCCTAAACACCTTTTCTTATGGCAATGTACAAGAATAGCAAGAGGGAGAAGATGCCATCCAAAGGGCATATGAGAGGAGAGGGAGAGTGTGTGTGAGAGGGAGGATGTATCCACCTCCTTTTATTGGGGAGGGGGGGGGGGGGCAAGCCCCTCCCTTGGCTGGCGCCAAGGAGTGCCCCCTCCCCTCCTCTCATTCATGTGGGTGGACTCTCCACTCAGAAATAATCAAGATCCAGTTTCTCCCATTTAATATCAACTCAAAAAACCAAAGATCTTTCCATTAAAGCACTTTAATTCTCTTGGTTTAATTCAACTCAATTTAATGAACACATTAACATTTTATTTCCTTGCTTTGTTTCGATACCCGAAACCATTTTGGCAGATTCGATAGAACAAATTCCTACGATGTCCATTATCTTCTCATGTGTTCCTTATCCACTCAACTACGTCGACTACCCTTAAGTGTGTCTCCCTACGGGTTTGAGAACTATGTAGACATGCTCGAGACTTTTTCGCTGTAGTCCGATCAATAATCATTAAAGGGACCTGGAGATCCATAATGACTCCCACTAGCTCCACAAAAATCCAATGATCGTCTGAACCTTTTTCGCTGTAGTCAAATTCCTTTTGTCTCACGATATTTTACTTGTCCAAGATCCGATCATTTGGTATCTTACATACCTTGTTTCATCTTGTTCCCGACAAGTACTCTTTTTCTCGTTCCCTGATGTAACATTCTAGTGATCAAATAACTTGCTTAAAAGCTATATCAATGTGATATCACCAAGAGGGCCCTGAGTATATCTCTCCATCATCTGGATGGACAAATCCCACTCTTGATCCACGAGCAGCAACTAACACTTTCCATGTACCTGACAACACCTTTATAATCACCCTGTTATGGTGTGATGTTTGATGGAATCAAAGTACTTTTCTAGTGGAAGTGATTGACGTGATCTCATGGTCTAAGGACATTGAGTTACTATGAATGCAATAGCAATATAAACTTGAGGGCTTGATCGTATTGCTAAACCTACTGTGGGTGACTGTTCATCATATCATTCTCCAATGATATGACCCTATTATTAACAACATCCAATATTCATTATCAGGAAACCTTTGATCATCTATTCATCACAAACTAGTATTAAGAGAGGCATTACTACTAAACCTTTTTTCTGTTTATAAATCACACATGTATTAACATTTCCTATTAACACAATTATAGCATGAAAAATAAACATCTATTATAAACCTAGAATAACATAATAACCACTTTATTATTGCCTCTCAGGCATATTCCTTTCAGTCTCCCACTTGCACTAGAGTCAATAATCTAGTTTACATAATTACAAATCTAACACCCATAGAGTTCTGGTGCTGATCATGTTTTGCCCTTGGGAGAGCTTTAGTCAAAGGATTTGCAACATTAAGATCCGTGTCTACTTTGCAAATCTCTACATCACCATCCTCAACATGTTCCTAGATGGAGTTAAACCAGCGCTTTAAATGCTTGGAATTCTTGTGAGACCTTGGTTCCTTAGCATTGGCTATGGCACCATTGTTGCCACAATAGATTACCATTGTGTCACATCCCAAAATTTTCCAAATTTTGAAATATGAAAAATAAATAAACAAAATAAATAATTGTTGAAATTTAGGGTGAAAAGAAACTTTTTGATTCCAAATGGAAACGTCAAAATCCATCTTGAACAAAGTAATCCTAAAAGGATTTAAAAAGATAAACAAATATTAAATAAAAAAATATATAGATTGGAATCACCAATTTTGGGTCTTTAAATAAAAATATATGGATTTTATAAGGAAAAGAAAGAAAGAAATAAATAAGGAATATTTAAAAGCCAAAATAAATCTTGACCAAACAAATGAAATGAAAGATTATTGATTTATAAAAGAAGTAAAGGATTATTTAAATAAAATCATAAGGATTGATTAATATCCAAATTTATTTAAATAAAGACAACTCCCAATTTCAATGAACATTAAATCATCTAAAAGTATTTTAAATAATAATTCAAAGTGAATTATTTGCACTAATGAATAAATAAAACCTACTAAAAAAGGTTTGACAAAAATTAGAATTCAAATAGAAGTTTGAAAACATATTTAAAATCCTATTTAAATAATGACAAGTGTCTATTTTAAATATATAATAAACCATAAAAGGGATGTTTGAAATATTCTAAAAATGGAAATTTAAATACATTAATAAACAGAATAAAACCTACTGAAAGTTTGAAAAATAAATTTGAATTCAAATGAATGTTGAATTTGAAAACAGAAATTCAAAATAGAAAAGGAAAAAGAAAACAGGGAAGAAAAAAAATAGAATGGACCAGCCCAAACTAACCTACCCAGCTAAGCAGGACCAACCAGCCCAACTAGCAGCCCACCCGGCTTTCCCTGCACAAAATGATTCGCACCGCGCGGTTTGCCCCCTCAGACGCTAACAGCAGGACCCCACGCGCACCTCCTCTCTTTGCTGACCGCTGGACCCCACTGCCAGCTCGTCTTCTTCTTCACCCGCGTCGACCGTTCCCCCTCGCACCTCGCAGTTTCTGCCATTGATTCAGTTGATCAATTCGCATTGATGCTGAAGCGATTACTCCCTGCAACCGTACCCTCTTAAATGCCCCTCTCCGCTCTATCTTCCCCCAACTCTCCACACCCTCTCTGCCCCAGGGCTGTTCTGATTTCGAACCACACCGCACTACCTCCGACGAGCTCCTCCGGCCAATTCTGGCCAACACCACCAGCCCCGTTACCCCCAGAGCAAACTAGTGAGATCCCATCTTCTTGCGCATCTTCTAGTACCACCCACTCGCTCGCGCGTGCTTCGGAAAATCGGCAAGGACCACCTCTAAATGCCGCCATCGTCTGTGCCCACTCCGGCGACCCCTCCCCGTAAGTTTCGTCCACTCCTCTCTTTCTTGATGATGCACACGCATTCGACACACTCGCCCGCGTCTAACGCCTCCTCCCGTTTGCCTTGGCATGACCTGCAACCTTGCCCCCGTCGACGGACAGAGATGCCTAAAGCAGACGCCATCTCCGGTGAGCAATCGCCGCCGCTCCCGTGCGCCCCTCGGCGAACAGACACATTGAGCTTCACTGCAACCATGCGAGCACGGTAAGCACCTCCATTCCCTCTCTTGCTTCCTAGTTCGCCAGCAACGTCACTGACAGAGCCGCGCCGCCGCATAGCCGTCATCGAGCGTCGCTAGTTCCTGGTCATAGCGTCGTAGCCATTGGATCGTGATCGTCTGGTTAAGATTAGATTTTAACTGAAGAGATAAGTTTTGATCTGTGCCGCACGATCTTATTTAGATCCAACGATCCACAGAGCGCAATCCGCACGAACCGGTACGCGCCAGTAAGAAACAACCACGTGGCCCTAGGTGTTGTTTTAAAAACAGAAATGTTCTATTCGATGTTTGATTTTATAAAATTCATAACTTTAAATCTACACGTCCAAATTTTGCAAACTTTATATCATTGGAATTAGGAAAAACAATTCTACCCAACCATGCCCTTTGTTTAATGATTTGCCTCTGTAATATTGGTTGTTGCAGAAACATGTGTAGGCATATTTTGAGTATAAAATATATTCTAAAAATGTTTTTAGGGTAAAATATTTTGTAAATGGATGGTTTTGAACCTACTGACCATAAGAACCAACTTGTAGATTTAAAAGAATATTTTGTGATGCTAAAGAATAAATCTTTGAATAAAATCATTTCTAGTTAAATAAAAATGTAGATTATATTTTAAAAATTCTTTTTAAAGTAAAACCTTTTGGAAAATGATTTGAATTAAACTCTCTGACCCTAAACAGAAAGTTTTGGACTTAAAAATGTATTTGATTAAACCTTAGTAAATTACTACTTGTTAAAGGCATTTCTAGCAAATAAAAAAAATATTGCTTTGATTTAAAAATGGAATTTAGGTGAAACCTTTTGCAAATGGATTAATATTAAACACTTTGACCATAAACACTAACAATTGTGTTTAAAAAATATATTTGACTAACACTACAAAATATTATTTTGTTTTAAATCATTTTTAGCAAAACAAAAATGATTTAAATGGCCATTTTCACCAACTTGAATTTAAATGGTTTTACCACTTTTGTAAGTGACCAATAGGAGCTTTAAATGTTTAGAGCCTAATATAAACCACTTTTCCAAATAAAACAATCTTTTGCATGCTTGCATGCATTGCTTGATTTTATTGTTTTATGTGGTGAATTGTTTGAATGCTAGTTTGAATATGTGCTTGCTTGATTGAATTGTAGTGAAATTTGAAGAGTGTGATATTTGCAAGATCAAGGAGTGAACCAATATTCTCTACTAAAAAGGCAAGTGACACTATCATCCATGTCCTACTATTTTCACTACACTTAGTGGTATTTTTGTAGTATGCATGATAGGGCTACTATGTTACTATGCTATGTCCTATTTGGAAACCCTTTATACCTTCCTTAGTGAAAACATCATAGTTGTAGTATGCTTAGCCCTGCTATAGACTTGGGATAGAAAACATGATATGATTATATGAAGTGTTGGAAAAATATATGTTTTATATAATAAAACAAGTACTCAATGAATCACCTGGGTGGAAAGAGGATACTCAATTGTGGATAAGGTGGCAACAAAGGGAACCATGTTTATATGGCTATCTTTTTGTATGTGCACTAGAAGAAAACCACCCAGGGACTTAGAGATTGAACCTGTTTCTCGTCAGTGGCTTCCGTGTACAGCCACATGCTAAATGGGCTCTGGCTTAGTCAACTACATAGTGGAACACCCTTGCATTGACACCTACTTAGGTTAACCAGATTCATGTATTGGAAATATATCCTTACATTTGTGAATGGTAGACAAGCTAGCATCATGTATTGGGAGGACTTCTATGAAAAGACTTTGTCACATTCTGGATCTGCTAGTACTCCATTTGGTGTGTACTTATCCAGCGGCCACTGGTGGCGTCAAGACGAGATTGTGTCATGTGGGTAAAGTGTAAAACTTGTGCAGAAGATCAAAATTCTAAGTACTTAGTGTAGAGGTCCCAACCTTTAATAAGGTAGTGATCCATGTCAACACACTTTACTAACATCAAACAAACCTGCAACATAATAAGTTATAGCCACAAGGGTCAATACATTTGAATTTTATTGGCAAGTGATACTATGGTAGTATAGTGGAGTCTATCATCTATATTCATTTGGCTAGGTGGAGCTTAGGCTTGCTTTTCTCAAAATAGATTTCCCTTATCATTTGAAAACACTAAGTTTTTGTTTGTCAAAATCACCCAAGGCATCTACCAATAGAAATTGGTGATCCTTTAACCCTTGTTCAACCACAAGTTTTTAACTTAGAAATTGGGATGAGGAGATTCTTGATAGCTTCCATGTCTTGATGCTCAAATTGTCCATTGCCGGAGACACGGCTAAGTACTTAGATTTTACACTCTGTAGAGGTGGTGCACTTTCCCCACAAGACTCGACATGCATCGAGACAAGATCTTTCAGAAGCCTTCCCTTATACCAGAATGGACGCGCTCCAAACCTATCATCCCCTACCATCAACTGTCCATTTGGCTAAGTTATTGCAACCTATATGATCCAGGCAGAGCCCATAATGCCAAGTGGCTTCACTTGAAGCTTCTCAACATTTGACATCTCAAATCTCTTTGTTCCTGGGTGGCATTCCACAAGTGAGATACACAAGGTAAAACATATAAATGGGCCTTTTGTAACCACTCAACACAAACCAATCCACCATTCCACCCAGGTGATTCATTCACATAGTTGTTTTATTAAACAAAACACAAGTCCTTGACTTAGAAATATTTCATAGCATGAATATAATCCACCCTTGTTTTCTAGTAGCTAGGATAAGCATGATAGTAGTAGGAATATTAACTTAGGAAAATTCTGCTAAGGTTTCATCTACTAGGTTTCCCATGGCATAGTTTACACTTAGAAAATTCCATGCAAGTCCTACTTAGAAATTTCACTAATGCATAGTGAAAATAATGGGACAAAAGTATGAAGCACCACTTGACTTTTTGGTAGATATTATAAGTTCACTCATTGATCTTGCAATAGTCACACTCCTCAAATTTCACTACAATTCAATCAAGGCACAAATTCAATCTACCATTCAAGCAATTCATCACATAGAATAATAAAAAAACAAAGCAATGCATGGAAGCATGCCAAAAATTGTTTTATTTGGAAAAGTGGTTTCTAATAGGTTATAAACAGTTTGAAACACTTATTTTTCATTTATGAAAGTGGCAAGGTCATTTATAACTGTGGCAAAACCATTTTAAGTCAAGTTAGTGAAAATGGCCACTTTAAGTCATTTTTGTTTTTCTAGAAATGATTTAAATCAAAGTGATAGTCTCTAGTGTTTGTAGAATATTTTTAAACACAACATTTTAGTGTTTTAAGGTCAAGTGTTTAATATTAGAATCATTTGCAAAAGGTTTTAGATATAAACCATTTTAAACCAAAGCCATGTTTTATTTCATTGGAAATGTCTTTAAACAAAGTAACAATCTTCTAGGGTTCATCAAATATGTTTTTAAATTCTAAAACTTGGTGTTTAGGGTCAGAGTGTTTAAATCAAATCATTTTGCAAAGTGTTTTACTCAAAAAGCATTTTTAAAACATAATCAATATTTTTGTTTGACTAGAAATGCTTTAATTCAAAGGAATATTTTCTAAGTGTCACATAATATATTTTTAAATCCAAATTTTGGTTTATATGGTAAGTAGGTTAAAAAAAACCATTTAAAAAAGATTTTATCCTAAAAACAATTTTAGAATAAATTTTATACACAAAGTAAGCCTAAACAATTTTATGCAAAAACAACTAATTTAACAGAAACAATTTACTAAACAAAGTACATGGTTGGAAAGTGTTTGTTTTGCTGATTCCATTGATATAAAATTTGCAAAATTTGGACGTGTGGATCAAAAGTTATGAATTTTGCAAATTCAAATACTAGATAGACAAGTTTATGTTTTCAATTTAAAAGGGTGGACACGTGTCTTGTTGTTATTGGTCTGTACTGATTCGTCTAGATCAAGCAATTCTGACCGTCAGATCTAACTCATAACGCACGACACAGATTGAGCGTACCGGTTCGCTTAAATGATTCTATCTACGCCACAGGATCAAGATCCAGTGGCTCTCAACCACACGGCCATATCCTGGCGGTGCTGGCACGACGGCGAGCGGCGGGGCGCTCGGGCTACGGCGTTGCAGTGGCTACAGGAAGCGAGGAAGAGGATGGGGAGGCTCACCAGGTTCGCCGAGACGTGCTGAAGCTCGAGGTGGTTGTCTCGGGGACAGGGGCGCACAGACGGGTCGCCAATCTCTCGCCGGAGCTCGCGAAGGCGTCGGGTGCTCTCTGTTGAAGACGATGGCGAGGCTACGGTGCACGCTAGAGAAAAATGGAGGTGCCGTTAGATGCACGGGGTCATGGCGAGTACGTGCGTGTGAAAGAGAGGGGTTAGGGCGGTCAGGTTTTACCAGGGGGCTTCGCCGGAGAAGGAGCAGATGGTGTCAATGCTTAGACAAAGACGGAGGCGATGTTGTGGGGCACGCGCGGGCGAGTGGAGGCTACAGGTAGATGCGTACAGGGATGGGAAGTAAGCTCGCGTTCACTAGGGGGTAAGGGGAGGGTCGAGCTCGCCAGAATCTTTACCGGAGCTTGCCGGAGACAGTGAGAGCTCGAGCAAAAAATTAGGGGCAGCCTGGGGCTCTCATGGGATGGGGTCTAAGGGGAAAGATAGAGGAGGTGCGGGCGAATAAGTGTGTGTGGTCAGGGGGAAAGAATCACACGACATTGATGCGAATTAAACAAGCGAATCAACGCCAGAGAAAAAGGGAGGTGCTGTTAGATGCGCGGGGTCGTGGCGAGTACGTGCGTGTGAAAGAGAGGGTTTAGGGCGGTCAGGTTTTACTAGGGGCTTCGCCGGAGAAGGAGCATATGGTGGCGATGCTTAGACGAAGACAGAGGTGATGTTGTGGGGCACGCGCGGGCGAGTGGAGGCTACAGGCAGATGCGTACGGGGATGGGAAGTAAGCTCGCGTTCACTAGGGGGTAAGGGGAGGGTCAATCTCGTCAGAATTTTTACCGGAACTTGCCGGAGACAGTGAGAGCTCGAGCAAAAAATTAGAGGCAGCATGGGGCTCTCATGGGATGGGGTCTGAGGGGAAAGATAGAGGAGGTGCGGGCGAATAAGTGTGCATGGTCAGGGGGCAAGAATCACGCGGCATTGATGCTAATTAAACAAGCGAATCAACGGCAGAAACGGGAGAGGGAGGGAGGAAGAACTGGTCGCGGTGGGTTGAAGGGATGACTGACAGGTGGGGTATGTTTGACAGAGAGAGAGAGAGAGAGAGATGGTGGTGCCAGGTGATCATTGACTGTGCGGGTGCGCTGTTGAGTGAAAAGAAAATGGTTCGGGGGGGGTTTAGTTGGGCCAGGTTGGGCTGGGGTCTGTTCCATTTTTTGTTCTGTTTCATTTTTATTTTTCTATTTAGATTTTATGTTTTGATTTTTATTCAATTGATTTCAAACCTTTTTCTTTTCAAATCTTTTCAAATATTTCAGTAAGTTTTTTAATCTGTCTAAACATGTATTTTAAATAACATTTTAGGAATAATTCTTTTATTCTTCTTATGGTTTTATTCTTTATTAAAATAAGCATTTGCCTTTATTCAAATAGGATTAAATATATATTTTCAACTCTCATTTGAAATCAAATTTTCATCAAACCTTTTCAGTAGGTTTTATTTATTCTAATGGGGTGTTAAATAATTCACGTTGGATTATTTAAAGTATTTTAATATGATTATTAATCATTTAAATTGGGCAAATGTTTTTATTCCAATGAAATCAAATATGGTTTTAATTCCATAAATTTTATTTAGATGATTCTTTGATTCCATTTAAGTTATTTAAATAACTTTTATTCCACTTGGGTAAATTCCAATTATTATTTTCCCATGATTTAATTAATCATTCTTATTAGGGATTTTGCCTTTAATCAAATGGAATAGAATTTGGTTAAGGCCATTTTATTTTATTTGAATATTCTTTATCCCCTTATTTTAATAGGAATATCTTTATTTCATTTGCTTATGGATTTTGCCAAGATTTATTTGGCTTTTAAATATTCCTTATTTATCTATTTATTTATTTATCTTATAAAATCCACATCTTTTTATTTATAGATCCAATACTTGGTGATTCCACTTTGTATAATTTTATTTAATATTTGTTTATCCTTTTAAATACTTTTAGGATTACTTGTTCATAATTTAGTATGGATTTTAGATAGGAGCTTTATTAGCTTTGAAGTTTAATTTCTTTATCTTATTAACTTCGTAAGATTTTATCTATGGTTCCAAATTAAGTGAAACCAATTTCTATGGTTTCATAATATTTTATTTATCATTCTTGACCATTTATAAATTTTTGTTGACAAATTTTTATATGGATCAAATCCATAGTCTTTGGGATCTTGAATAAGATTTCTTCCATTAGGGTTTTAGAGTTTTTGTTTAACTTTTCCAAGTGTTTAAATTTCAAGATGCATTTATGAAGAATGCATTTCACTTGATTTGAATTTAGTTGGATTCAAAATTTATTCAAAGTTTGTTCAAGATGGGTTTTTAAGTTTCCATTTAGAATCAAAAAGTTTCTTTTCACCCTAAATTTCAACAATTATTTATTTCGTTTATTTATTTTTCACATTTCAAAATTTGGCAAATTTTGGGATGTGACAGGCTACCACCCTTAAAAGAAATCTCATCCCGAGTTTTGGGGTGGCTAGAGGTTACAAGTTGGATTCAAAGCAACTAGGGTACTACCACCCTTAAAAAGTTTTCCACTAGATTACATCTTGGCTTGCTTGGGATCTTGATGAAACTTCTCTGGGCAGACATCTGCATAGTGTCCTTTGTTTCCACACTTGAAACATGTGACAAGGCTGAGATCTCTCATAGGCTTGTTTGTCTTGTATCTCATCTTTTCTGTACAATTGCTTGCATAATGTCCTTGGTTACCACAATTGTAACATGTGACAAGATTGAGTTCTTCACGTATCTTCTGTGGACAAGTTGATATATAATGGCCTAGCTCTTTGCAGTTGTTGCACCACACTTGCCTAATATCCTTCTTTTCCTTTGGGATATTTGCTTCTTGTTTGTTTCATTGGTTCTTCTTATTTTCTGGACATTCATTGGCATAGTGTCCCATCTCTTTGCATTTGCAACATTGCACTTGGCTTTTGTCCTTCTTCTTCTTGGGTTTCTCCAAAGCTAGGAGTTCTTGTAGTTCATGCTCTTCATATCTCACCTCAAATGTGCGAAAGTCTCCTTGTTTCCTTAATCGTTTCCTTGGATAATACATATGTTTCCTCTTTTGTCCATCAATGTGTGTCATAGTGCATGGAGGTGCAAGATGAGATTTTCCTTTGTCTTCATCCTTCTTGGTAGAAGTTGTTCCCTCATGGGGGTTTCCAACTTTTGATGCACTCCACCTTGTTTCCTTTGTTGAACTATAGGATAGATGGGACATTGGATAGGGACATGATTATTTCCTTCACATAGGAAACAAGTCACTTGAGATGTGGGTCATTGTTTAGTTGGATGTTTCTCTTCACAATTGGGGCATTGATCTTCATGCTCTTTGGAAGTGTGATCCATGTCTCCACAAATATTGCAAGATTGAGTTCCTTCTATAATATCATCCTTGACATCATTGTTGTCACAAACTCCTTGGGAAAGGTTGTCTTTCATGTTGATCATTTGAGTGGTCATCCCTTGCAACAATTGGGATTGGATTTCCAAAAACTTTTGGACGGTTGGGTGTAACTCATTATTGTTGGCTATAAACTGAGTTGTCATCTGATTCAACTAGGCTTGGGTTGCTAGAAATTGTTCTCTCATGTGCATCTCTTGGTTGTTGTTGTCACCATTCTTGATGTTGGAGTTTCTTGGGGAAGTCATCTGTTTGGGTTGGATTGGGATTAGAATAGGCAAAGATTTCTAAGGAATAAGTCTAATCACACACAACAAATCACACAAGCAATGTGCAAGCAATCACAAACAAACATTCCACTCAAACAACAAAGTTCAAGCACATTTTTAGGCAACAAAATATTTTTGCTACACCACATAAGTTGGTGGGTTTGATATAAACTAAACACTAATATGGTGGTCAACTATATGGTTCACTTGAGATCATTCCATTCTTCTTAGTTGATTCTTCATGATCAATATCATTGTATCCTTGGAGAAATTTCTTGTATCTTGGTCACAAAACTTCAAAGGTGATGATGGTTCCTTCTAAGTTGTGTTTCCTTAGTCTTCAAGTCCTGAGTAACATTCTTGTCTCACTTGTAGTCTTTAGTGATATCCAAGTTGAAGTCCTTGGTGAAAATAAAGTTGAAGTCTTTGATGATGTTGAAGTTGAAGTCAATTGAGTTGGTGAAGTCCTTTGCTCATGATGAGGTCTTTCTCCATGGTTGAGCTCCTTGTCCATCAAGTTGAAAATAGAAGATATGTAGAATCAAAACCAAAAGTGGTTGAGGAAAGAGTTTACAAGATCATCTGTAAATAAGTTTTGGAACAAATACAACTCATATTTTTCTAAGGGGTTTTGTCCAATCCTAGGGTTCCAATCCTACAGGCAACACAGTGCTCTAATACCATCTGTAGAGGTCCCAACATTTAATAAGGTAGTGATCCCTGTGTTTACAATTCTAGTCCCTGGATCAATAGCTAGCATCCACAGTTAAGATGTAATATCAAGAAACAAAGGTCATAATACAATTTTATAACCAGGAATAAAATAATTCATTACATCTTACATAGATCATTTGGCTATCTCATTACAATGCAGCAGAAATAACTATAGCATGGAGTCCTTATCTTCAAAGTGCCACAGGCAATCATGTTGGTTGTAGACTTGTAATCCTAATCAACACACTTTACTAACATCAAACAAACCTGCAACATAATAAGTTACAGCCACAAGGGTCAATACATTTGAATTGTATTGGCAAGTGATACTATGGTAGTATAGTGGAGTCTATCATCTATATGCATTTGGCTAGGTGGATCTTAGGCTTGCTTTGCTCAAAATAGATTTTCCTTATCATTTGAAAACACTAAGTTTTTGTTTGTCAAAATCACCCAAGGCATCTACCAATAGAAATTGGTGATCCTTTAACCCTTGTTCAACCACAAGTTTTTAACTTAGAAATTGGGATGAGGAGATTCTTGATAGCTTCCATGTCTTGATGCTCAAATTGTCCATTGCCGGGGACACGGCTAAGTACTTAGACTTTACACTCTGTAGAGGTGGTGCACTTTCCCCACAAGACTCGACATGCATCGAGACAAGATCTTTCAGAAGCCTTCCCTTAGACCAGAATGGACGCGCTCCAAACCTATCATCCCCTACCACCAACTGTCCATTTGGCTAAGTTATTGCAACCTATATGATCCAGGCAGAGCCCATAATGCCAAGTGGCTGCACTTGAAGCTTCTCAACATTTGACATCTCAAATCTCTTTGTTCCTGGGTGGCATTCCACAAGTGAGATACACAAGGTAAAACATAGAAATGGGCCTTGTGTAACCACTCAACACAAACCAATCCACCATTCCACCCAGGTGATTCATTCACATAGTTGTTTTATTAAACAAAACACAAGTCCTTGACTTAGAAATATTTCATAGCATGAATATAATCCACCCTTGTTTTCTACTATCTAGGCTAAGAATGATAGTAGTAGGAATCTTAACTTAGGAAAATTCTACTAAGGTTTCATCTACTAGGATTTTAGGATTTCCCATGGCATAGTTTACACTTAGAAAATTCCATGCAAGTCCTACTTAGAAATTTCACTAATGCATAGTGAAAATAATGGGACAAAAGTATGAAGCACCACTTGCCTTTTTGGTAGAGATTATAAGTTCACTCCTTGATCTTGCAATAGTCACACTCCTCAAATTTCACTACAATTCAATCAAGGCACAAATTCAATCTACCATTCAAGCAATTCATCACATAGAATAATAAGAAAACAAAGCAATGCATGCAAGCATGCCAAAAATTGTTTTATTTGGAAAAGTGGTTTCTAATAGGTTATAAACATTTTGAAACACTTATTTGTCATTTATGAAAGTGGCAAGGTCATTTATAATTGTGGCAAAACCATTTTAAGTCAAGTTAGTGAAAATGGCCACTTTAAGGTAATTTTATTTTGCTAGAAATGATTTAAATCAAAGTGATAATCTCTAGTATTTGTAGAATATTTTTAAACATAACATGTTAGTGTTTTAATGTCAAGTGTTTAATATTAGAATCATTTGCAAAAGGTTTTACCTATAAACCATTTTTAAACCAAAGCCATATTTTATTTCATTGGAAATGTCTTTAAACAAAGTAACAATCTTCTAGGGTTCATAAAATATGTTTTTATATTCCAAAACTAGGTGTTTAGGGTCAGTGTGTTTAAATCAAATCATTTTCCAAAGGTTTTACTCAAAAAGCATTTTTAAAACATAATCAATATTTTTGTTTGACTAGAAATGCTTTAATTCAAAGGAATATTTTCTAAGTGTCACATAATATATTTTTAAATCCAAATGTTGGTTTATATGGTCAGTAGGTTCAAAACAAACCATTTACAAAAGATTTTATCCTAAAAACAATTTTAGGATAAATTTTATACACAAAGTAAGCCTAAACAAGTTTTTGCAAAAACAACTAATTTAACAGCAGAAATTTACTAAACAAAGTACATGGTTGGAAAGTGTTTGTTTTGCTAATTCCATTGATATAAAATTTGCAAAATTTGGACGTGTGGATCAAAAGTTATGAATTTTGCAAATTCAAACACTAAATAGACATGTTTATGTTTTCAATTTAAAAGGGTGGACACGTGTCTTGTTGTTATTGGTCTGTACGATTCGTCTGGATCGAGCAATTCTGACCGTCAGATCTAACTCATAACGCACGGCACAGATTAAGCGTACCGGTTCGCTTAAATGATTCTATCTACGCCACATGATCAAGATCCAACGACTCTCAACCACACAACCATATCCTGGCGGTGCTGGCGCGATGGCGAGCAGCGACGCGCTCGGGCTATGGCGTTGCGGTGGCTACGGGAAGCGAGGAATAGGATGGGGAGGCTCACCAGGTTCGCCGAGACGTGATGAATCTCGAGGTGGTCATCTCGGGGACAGGGGCGCACAGACGGGTTGCCAATCTCTTGCCGGAGTTCACGAAGGCGTCGGGTGCTCTCTGTTGAAGACGATGGCGAGGCTACGATGCACGCCAGAGAAAAAGGGAGGTGCCGTTAGATGCGCGGGGTCGTGGCGAGTACGTGCGTGTGAAAGAGAGGGTTTAGGGCGGTCAGGTTTTTACTAGGGGGCTTCGCCGGAGAAGGAGCAGATGGTGGCGATGCTCAAACGAAGACGTAGGTGATGTTGTGGGGCACGCGAGGGCGAGTGGAGGCTATGGGCAGATGCGTACAGGGATGGGAAGTAAGCTCACGTTCACTAGGGGTAAGGGGAGGGTCGAGCTCGCCGAAAGTTTTACCGGAACTTGCCGGAGACAGTGAGAGCTCGAGCAAAAAAATAGAGGCAGCCTGGGGCTCTCATGGGATGGGGTCTGAGGCGAAAGATAGAGGAGGTACGGGCGAATAAGTGTGCATGGTTAGGGGGCAAGAATCACGCGGCATTGATGCTAATTAAACAAGCGAATCAATGAAAGAAACGGGAGAGGGAGGGAGGAAGAACTCGTCACGGCGGGTTGAAGGGATGACTGACAGGTGGGGTCTGTTTGACAGCGAGAGAGAGATAGACGATGGGGCCAGGCGATCAGTGACTGTGCGGGTGCGCAGTTGAGTGAAAAGAAAACGGTTCGGGGGTGGGGGGGGGGGTTAGTTGGGCTAGATGGGCTAGGTTGGGCTGGGGTCTGTTCCATTTTATTTGTTCTTTTTCATTTTTCTTTTTCTATTTAGATTTTTATTCAATTGATTTCAAACCTTTTTCTTTTCAAATCTTTTCAAATATTTCAGTAAGTTTTTTAACCTGTCTAAACATGTATTTTAAATACCATTTTAGGAATAATTCTTTTATTCTTCTTATGGTTTTATTTTTATTAAAATAAGCATTTGCCTTTATTCAAATAAGATTAAATATATATATTCAACTCTTATTTGAAATCAAATTTTCATCAAACCTTTTCATTAGGTTTTATTTATTCTAATGGGGTGTTAAATAATTCACTTTGGATTATTTAAAGTATTTTAATATGGTTATTAATCATTTAAATTGGGCAAATGTTTTTATTCCAATGAAATCAAATATGGTTTTAATTCCATAAATTTTATTTAGATGATTCTTTGATTCCATTTAAGTTAATAAATAAATTTTATTCCACTTGGGTAAATTCCAATTATTATTTTCCCATGATTTAATTAATCATTCTTATTAGGGATTTTGTCTTTAATCAAATGGAATAGAATTTGGTTAAGGCCATTTTATTTTATTTGAATATTCTTTATCCCCTTATTTTAATAGGAATACCTTTATTTCATTTGCTTATGGATTTGGCCAAGATTTATTTTGGCTTTTAAATATTCCTTATTTATCTATTTCTTTTTTTATCTTATAAAATCCACATCTTTTTATTTATAGGTCCAATACTTGGTGATTCCACTCTGTATAATTTTATTTAATATTTGTTTATCCTTTTAAATCCTTTTAGGATTACTTGTTCATAATTTAGTATGGATTTTATATAGGAGCTATATTAGCTTTGAAGTTTAATTTCTTTATCTTATTAACTTCATAAGATTTTATCTATGGTTCCAAATTAAGTGAAACCAATTTCTATGGTTTCATAATATTTTATTTATCATTATTGATCATTTATAAATGTTTGTTGACAAGTTTTTTATATGGATCAAATCCATAGTCTTTGGGATCTTGAATAAGATTTCTTCCATTAGGGTTTTAGAGTTTTTGTTTAACTTTTCCAAGTGTTTAAATTTCAAGATGCATTTATGAAGAATGCATTTCACTTGATTTGAATTTAGTTGGATTCAAACTTTAATAAAAGTTTGTTCAAGATGGGTTTTTAAGTTTCCATTTAGAATCAAAAAGTTTCTTTTCACCCTAAATTTCAACAATTATTTATTTATTTTTCACATATCAAAATTTGGAAAATTTTGGGATGTGACACTTAGTTGTGTCCCCGGTTATGGATAACTCTGAGCAACTAAGGCCCGAAGCTATGGAAGATCTCGACATTTTAATTTCTCAAAGTAAAACTTGATGGTGTCAACAAGGGATTAGAAGCACTTGGAGTTTTCCAAGGAGTTCAGAAAGATTGTCAAAAGATCAAAACTATTTTGAAAAGATAGGATAAAACTATATTTCTTTCTGCAAATGAGCCTAAAACCTACTTAGCCAATTATGCATGTATTGATAGGATCCACTTATTTCTACATAGTAGTGAAACTTGCCAATACAATTCAAATGTACTGACCCTTGTGGCTGCAACTTATTATGTTGCGGGTTTGTTTGATGTTAGTGAAGTGTGTTGATTAGGATTACAAGTCTACAACCAACATGATTGCATGTGGCACTTTGAAGATGAAGGACTCCATGCTATATAGTTATTTCTGCTGCATTGTAATGGGATAGCCAAATGAGCTATGTAATATGTAATGAATTATTTTATTCCTGGTTATAAAGTTGTATTATGACCTTTGTTTCTTGATATTACATCTTAACTGTGGATGCTAGCTATTGATCCAGGGACTAGCATTGCAATCACAGGGACCTTTACCTTTATAAATGTTGGGTCTTACAGATGGTATCAGAGCACTGTGTTGCCTATAGGATTGTAACCCTAGGATTGGACAAAACCCCTTAGAAAAATAGGAGTTGTATCTGTTCCAAAACTTATTTACAAACAATCTTGTAAACTCTTTCCTCAACCTTTTTGGTTTTGATTCTACATCTCTTCCTTTTCAACTTGATGGACAAATCCTCCACCATGACCAAAGACTTCAACTTTAGTTTTACCAAGGACTCCAACTTAGACATCACTAAGGACTACAAGTGAGAACCAAGAGACATTATATTGCCTACCAACTAACTAAGACATTGATATCATGTTAGTGTATGGATCATACTGACCTATTAGGTATGACTATACTAGGTTGATTGTTTTAAGAAAACTTGTTGTTTCCTTCAACTCATGAGTTAAACTCATAAGTTGTTAAGTGAATAGTTGCTTGTTGATTGTTTGATTGAACTTGATTGTTTTTGGTTGTGTGTTAGAACTTATTTAGATCTATCTATCATTACTTATCCTTATCAAACCAACAGATGCCTCCCCGTCGTGCTAACCCCAACCAAAACAACAACAACATCACTCCTGAGATGCAGCAGTTGATGACATCTCAAGCTCAACTGATGCAGATGATGATGCAGTTGGTGAAAAATCAGAATCAGAACAACAATAACAACAACAACAACAATCAAAATAATCCTCCAGCACTTGACATGCTCACCAGATTTCTGAAACTGAGGCCTGCAAGGTTCTCTGGAACAACTGATCAAATGGTAGCCAATGACTGGTTACGTTCGGTGAACAAGGACTTAGTGATTGTTGGCTGCACCGACGAGGAAAATTTAGGTTTGCAGCATATCTACTCGAAGGACCAGCAGCAACATGGTGGGACAACTTTCAAATCACCACTCCCCTTGAGGATGTGACTTGGGATATTTTTGAGGATGGTTTCCGTACAGCTCACATCTCATCCGGAGTGATGAACTTGAAGAAAAAGGAGTTCCACAATCTGAAACAGCGTCACCTCAGTGTAGTTGAGTACATTGAGGAGTTCAACAGTCTGGCACGCTATGTACTGGATGAAGTTGATACAGATGCTAAGAGGAAAGATAAATTCCTTGAAGGACTTAATTATGAGTTGAACCTGTAGCTGTCTGTTGCCTATGTCCCAACTTATCAATCACTTTGTGACAAAGCCACTATCTTGGAAATAAGATGAATCAAGTTGAGAACAGAAAGAGGAAGCATAAAATCAAGTATCACTCAGGATCATCACAAAAGAAACGTTCATTCAAAAAGAGCAATGAAGATTCTGGACCACATCAGCATCACCACAACAACAATGGAAGTGATAATAATGGGAATGATACTGACAATGGGGATGACCTTGGACAGAACCAACATGGAAATTCTAGGAAGAAAGACATTATCCAGTTGTAGTGCTATAATTGTAAGGAACTTGGACACAATGCATCAGACTGTCTTGAGAAGAAAAAGAAAAAGGATGCTAGAAACTCCAATGGAAATGACTCCAATGTGGCCTAGAAAGGACATCTGAACCACATCGACATGTATGGAACCCTTGAAGAATTAGATGATGAAGATGGCAGCAATTAGTTAACTCAGTTGAGTCAAATAAGGATTCCTTGTTTGGATATCAATTATTGAACCCATAGTCAAGTGAACCATCAATGTAACCCTATAAGATTTTATTTTAAGGGTGGTAGTACCCTAGTTGTCTTCAAGCCAACTTGTAACCTCTAGCCTTCCCAAATCTCGAGACGAGATTTATTTTAAGGGTGGTAGCCTGTCACATCCCAAAAATTTCCATTTTTTGAAATGTGAAAAATAAATAAACAAATTAAATAATTGTTGAAATTTAGGGTGAAAAGAAACTTTTTGATTCCAAATGGAAACATCAAAACCCATCTTGAACAAAGTAATACTAAAAGGATTTAAAAATATAAAAAAATAAAAAATAAAAAATATACATATTGGAATCACCAATTTTGGGTCTTTAAATAAAAAGATATGGATTTTATAAGAAAAAGAAAGAAAGAAATAAATAAATAAGGAATATTTAAAAGCCAAAATAAATCTTGACCAAACAAATGAAATGAAAGATTATTGATTTATAAAAGAAGTAAAGGATTATTTAAATAAAATCATAAGGATTGATTAATATCCAATTTTATTTAAATAAAGACAATTCCCAATTTAAATGAACATTAAATCATATAAAAGTATTTTAAATAATAATTCAAAGTGAACTATTTGCACGAATGAATAAATAAAACCTACTGAAAAAGGTTTGACAAAAATTAGAATTCAAATAGAAGTTTGAAAACATATTTAAAATCCTATTTAAATAATGACAAGTGTCTATTTTAAATATATAATAAACCATAAAAGGGATGTTTGAAATATTCTAAAAATGGAAATTTAAATACATTAAAAAACAGAATAAAACCTACTGAAGTTTGAAAAGGGTTTAAAAAATAAATCTGAATTCAAATGAATGTTGAATTTGAAAACAGAAATTCAAAATAGAAAAAGAAAAAGAAAACAGGGAAAAAAAATAGAATGGACCATCCCAAACTAACCTACCGAGCTAAGCAGGCCCAACCAACCCAACTAGCAGCCCACCCGGCTTTCCCCGCAGAAAACGATTCGCACCGCGCGGTTTGCCCCCTCAGACGCTGACAGCAGGACCCCACGCGCACCTCCTCTCTTCGCTGACCGCTGGACCCCACTGCCAGCTCGTCTTCTTCTTCACCCGCGTCGACCGTTCCCCCTCGCACCTCGCAGTTTCTGCCATTGATTCAGTTGATCAATTCGCATTTATGCTGCAGCGATTACTCCCTGCAACCCCACCCTCTTAAACGCCCCTCCCCGCTCTATCTCCCCCCACTCTCCACACCCTCTCTGCCGCAGGGCTATTCTAATTTCGAGCCACACCGCACTACCTCCGACGAGCTCCTCCGGCCAATTACGGCCAACACCACCAGCCCCGTTACCCCCAGAGCAAACGAGTGATACCCCATCTTCTTGTGCATCTTCCAGTACCACCCACTCGCTCGCGCTGCTTCGGAACGCCGGCAAGGACCACCTCTAAACGCCGCCGTCGTCTGTGCCCACTCCGGCGACCCCTCCTCGTAAGTTCCGTCCACCCCCTCTCTCTCGATGATGCACACTCATTTTCCACACTCGCCCGCGTCTAACACCTCCTCCCGTTTGCCTTGGCATGACCTGCAACCTCGCCCCCGTCGACGAACAGAGATGCCTGACGCTGACGCCATCTCCGGTGAGCAATCGCCGCCGCTTCCGTGCGCCCCTCGGCGAATAAACACCACCTTGAGCTTCACTGCAACCACGCGATCACGGTAAGCACCTCCATTCCCTCTCTTGCTTCCTAGTTCGCCGGCAACGTCACTAACAGAGCCGCGCTGCCGCACAGCCGCCGTCCAGCGTCGCCAGTTCCTGGTCATAGCGCCGTAGTCGTTAGATCGTGATCGTCTGGTTAAGATTTGATTTTAACTGAAGAGGTAAGTTTTGATCTGTGCCACACGATCTTATTTAGATCCAACGATCCACAGAGGGCAATCCGCACAAACCGGTACGCGCCAGTAAGAAACAGCCACGTGGCCCTAGGTGTTGTTTTAAAAACAGAAATGTTCTATTAGATGTTTGATTTTATAAAATTCATAACTTTAAATCTACAGGTCCAAATTTTGCAAACTTCATATCATTGGAATCAGGAAAAAGAATTCTACCCAACCATGCCCTTTGTTGAATTATTTGCCTCTGTAATATTGGTTGTTTTTGCAGAAACATGTGTAGGCATATTTTGAGTATAAAATATATTCTAAAAACGTTTTTAGGGTAAAATATTTTGTAAATGGATGGTTTTGAACCTACTGACCATAGGAACCAACTTGTAGATTTAAAAGAATATTTTATGATGCTAAAGAATAAATCTTTGAATAAAAGCATTTCTAGTTAAATAAAAATGTTGATTATGTTTAAAAAATGCTTTTTAAGTAAAACCTTTTGGAAAATGATTTGAATTAAACTCTCTGACCCTAAACACAAAGTTTTGGACTTAAAAATGTATTTGATTAAACCTTAGTAAAGTACTACTTGTTAAAGGAATTTCTAGCAAATAAAAAAAATATTGCTTTGATTTAAAAATGGAATTTAGGTGAAACCTTTTGCAAATGGATTAATATTAAACACTTTGACCATAAACACTAACAATTGTGTTTAAAAAATATATTTGACTAACACTACAAAATATTATTTTGTTTTAAATCATTTTTAGCAAAACAAAAATGATTTAAATGGCCATTTTCACCAACTTGAATTTAAATGGTTTTACCACTTTTATAAGTGACCAATAGGAGCTTTAAATGTTTAGAGCCTAATATAAACCACTTTTCCAAATAAAACAATCTTTTGCATGCTTGCATGCATTGCTTGATTTTATTGTTTTATGTGGTGAATTGTTTGAATGCTAGTTTGAATATGTACTTGCTTGATTGAATTGTAGTGAAATTTGAAGAGTGTGATATTTGCAAGACAAGGAGTGCACCAATATTCTCTACTAAAAAGGCAAGTGACACTATCATCCATGTCTTACTATTTTCACTACACTTAGTGGTATTTTTGTAGTATGCATGATAGGGCTACTATGTTACTATGCTATGCTATGTCCTATTAGGCAACGCTTTATACCTTGCTTAGTGAAAACATCATAGTTGTAGTATGCTTAGCCCTGCTATAGGCTTGGGATGGAATACATGATATGATTATATGAAGTGTTGGAAAAATATATGTTTTTTATAATAAAACAAGTACTCAATGAATCACCTAGGTGGAAAGAGGATACTCAATTGTGGATAAGGTGGCAACAAAGGGAACCGTGTTTATATGGTTATCTTTTTGTATGTGCACTAGAAGAAAACCACCCAGGGCCTTAGAGATTGAACATGTTTCTCATACAGTGGCTTCCGTGTACAGCCACATGCTAAATGGGCTCTGGCTTAGTCAACTACATAGTGGAAGACCCTTGCATTGGCACCTAATCAGGTTAACCGGATTCATGTATTAGAAATATATCCTTACATTGGTGCCTGGTAGACAAGCTAGCATCATGTATTGGGAGGACTTCTATGGAAAGACTTTGTCACATTCTCGATCTGCCAGTACTCCATTTGGTGTGTACTCATCCAGCGGCCACTGGTGGCGTCAAGATGAGATTGTGTCATGTGGGTAAAGTGTACAACTTCTGCATGATCAAAATTCTAAGTACTTAGACGTGTCCCCGGATATGGACAACTCTGAGCAACTAAGGCCTGAAGTTATGGAAGATCTCGACATTCTAATTTCTCAAAGTAAAACTTGATGGTGTCAACAAGGGATTAGAAGCACTTGGAGTTTTCCAAGGAGTTCAGAAAGATTGTCAAAAGATCAAAACTATTTTGAAAAGATAGGATAAAACTATATTGCTTTCTGCAAATGAGCCTAAAACCTACTTAGCCAATTATGCATGTATTGATAGGATCCACTTATTTCTACATAGTAGTGAAACTTGCCAATACAATTCAAATGTATTGACCCTTGTGGCTGCAAGTTATTATGTTACAGGTTTGTTTGATGTTAGTGAAGTGTGTTGATTAGGATTACAAGTCTACAACTAACATGATTGCCTGTGGCACTTTGAAGATGAAGGACTCCATGCTATATAGTTATTTCTGCTGCATTGTAATGGGATAGCCAAATGAGCTATGTAAGATGTAATAAATTATTTTATTCCTGGTTATAAAGTTATATTATGACCTTTGTTTCTTGATATTACATCTTAACTGTGGATGCTAGCTATTGATCCAGGGACTAGCATTGCAATCACAGGGACCTTTACCTTTATAAAGGTGGGGTCTTACACATTGGATCCAAAGAAATTGGAACCACACCTAGTTCAGAAATGAACTCCTTCATACAAAATGCTTTCGCCACTGGTTCTAAAGCAGAGATATATTCTGTCTCCATTGTAGATCTTGCTATCACACCATTCATAAAAAAAATATCCGGATTGTGACTTAGAGTCATCCAGATCAGTGTCAAAGCTAGCATCGATGTAACACCTTGCAACGAGCTCTTCTTCACCACCATATATGTGAAACATGTCTTTAGTTATTCTCAAGTACTTAAAGACATTCTTGTTGGGCCACGCAGAGATAAAACAAAACTTTTTTCCTCTAACGTGGTGATCCCAAGATCTAGACGAGGTAGAAGGCCACGAGGTTTACCACTAGACGCGTAGTTGCGGATTACTGATGAAGCGCGTCAGTTGATGCAATGCAGTCCTTTGCGATCCGATCGTCCTGGTGCTGATCGTACAACACCTCTATTGGTATCCACACGTACAAGTAGGAGTACCGGCGGCGAACTGCTAGGTTCGATACGACGGCAGGACTGCTATGGAGCTAGGGTTTCCAACACATGGAATGACCTAACCGAACAACGATTAACCTTTATGGGTTACGGTGCTCCACTATATATAGGGAGTGAACGTGGGCTCCACTCTCGTGGCCCATTCAGTAAAGCCCATATAACACTAGTCAGTGTGAGTCCGACTCACTGACTCAGTCCTAATCCGGCTCGGGTCCAACCCGACCAGATTTCCGGTTCAGATCCAATCCGAACTTGCTCCCGCTCTTAAGTGTGTGACCCGGTAGGCTCATGGCTACTTAGACACGATTACAGTCCGACTCTCAATCGATCAGTCGGTAGCGGCTCCTAGCAGAACGTGCCGACTCCCAAGTACCAAAGAGTCATGAAGACTTGCGTTTCCAATGCGACTTACGTCCGAGTCCCTTTTGCCTCACGATATACCTTGTCAGACTATAGGCGAATATTCGTCATCCCTTAAATAGTCCGACTCTCTTCTCGATCCGAGATAAGTGATTCACCCGACTAACTCTTAGTCGATCGCCTCGGTTAACACTTAACCGGGTCGTGCATGGACATGCTTTCCGAATCATATCATCCGAGAGGGCCCAGAGAACATCTCTCCAAGTGGAGGAGCAAAATCCCATCTTGGTTATTCACATCACGCAGCTTGATTCTCAGTCAACCCGAACTCTGCCTTTATAACTGCCCAGTTACAGATCAGCATTTGACAGAACCTAAGTCGGTGATCCTCAACTCGGACTATGCAATAACCTCAGGTCTAAGGATTACATTGATTGAGATATACAAATGACAACTTGTTCGTTGTACCTCAATATGGGTCAATCCGAATCGCTAAACTCTTTATCCGAATCTGTGTAAGTCGGAATGGCATCTCCATGCCCATGACAAGTGGAACCGAGTCATCAAGCCGACTTTCACATTGGTCTAAGTTGTGTGTCCAGCACAACCTCGATGACCAAGGATAGTACAAACAACATGAATGCATAGTTCCACAACCGAATCACATATTCAATGATACATATCAGATGTTTATACAAGGACAACTTTATATCTTTATGAATACAATGGGAAATCTCATCATACATCATTGCCTCTAGGGCATATTCCCAACATTCTCCCACTTGCACTAGAGTCAATCTTCCGACATCACATGTCTAAGCATCTAATGCCCATGGCTCTCAGGTGCGCCTCATGCTTCGGTTGGGGTAACGACTTTGTCAACGGATCCGCAATATTTGCATCCGTGTGTACCTTGCATAACTTGATATCACCCTGATCCACGAACTGGCGAATCAGATGGTACCGCATGAGTGTGCTTGTTCTTCTGGTGTTTTCTAGGTTCCTTGGCTTGTGCAATAGCACCATTGTTGTCACAATACACGTATAACGGATTGGACGAGCCCTGAACCACACCAAGATCCATGAGGAAATTCCTCATCCAAACAGCTTCCTCTATTGTAGATGCAGACACAGTCTCTTGCTTGGAACTCTTCCAGCTCATAGCACCTCCGTTTATAATAAACACGTATCCGGATTGCGAACGAGAATCATCAGAGTTAGTAAGATAACTCGCATCCGTGCAACTATTTACACTGAGTTCATCTTCACCACCATAAACCAAAAACATATCCTTAGTCCTTCTCAAGTACTTTAGGATATTTTTAGCCGCTGTCCAGTCGATTTCTCCAGGATCAGCCTGGTATCTGCTCACAACACTTAGAGCATACGAAACATCTGGCCTAGTACAAATCATGGCATACATGATGGATCCGACTGCAGAAGCATACAGAATCGCACTCATCCGACTTTGCTCATCAGTTGTCGAAGGACACTGAGTCTTGCTAAGTTTTACACCATGGGACATCGGTAAGAACCCCTTCTTAGACGATTCCATGTTGAACTTCTTCAACACTTTGTCCAAATAAGTACTCTGACTCAATCCAATGAACCGTCTTGATCTATCTCTATAGATCCGGATTCCAAGAATATATGTTGCCTCACCCAAGTCTTTCATTGAGAAACTCTTTTCCAATGATTCCTTGGTTTCTTGCAACATCTGGACATCATTTCCAATCAATAATATGTCATCCACATATAAGATTAGAAATAGGATGCTATAGCTAACATGATCCGAACTGATTTAAGCATCTACGGGCGAGAAAGTCTCGTCGTAATCAACTCCTTGAACATGTCGGAACCCCTTCGCGAAAAGGCGTGCTTTCTAGACGGAAACATTTCCATCCATATCAGTTTTCTTCTTAATGACCCATTTGCACTCGACGGGTATTGCACCATCTGGCAGATAAACCAAGTTCCAAACTTGATTTTCATCCATGGACTGTAACTCGGATCTCATGGCTCCAAGCCATGACTCGGAATCAGATCCCACCATCGCTTCCGAATAATTCACCGGTTCATCACTGTCTAACAGTAACACATCACAAACACTTCGTAATCTCGCCGATCTTCGTAGTACAGGTGTTGCTGCCGGCTCAGCTACCACGACCGGCTCAACCTCCAAGGTTTTTTCTGACTCGCTACTAGCCGGTTCCTCTCGAATTTCTTCGAGCTGAACCGTGCTCCCACTTATTCCCCGACTGAGAAACTCTTTCTCAAGGAAGACACCGTTCCGAGCGACAAATACTTTGCCCTCTTTTCGGTTGTAGAAGTAGTAACCCAAGGTTTCCCTCGGATACCCCACGAAAATACACTTATCCGACTTGGCTGTAAGCTTGTCCGGCTGAAGTCACTTGACAAATGCTTCACAACCCCAAATCTTAAGAAAAGACAAACTCGGCTTTTTGCCTGTCCACATCTCATGCGGTGTCTTCTCTATCGATTTTGATGGTACTCTGTTTAGTGTGAACGCCGTTGTTTCTAGACAATAACCCCAAAATGATAAAGGCAGATCTGTCCGACTCATCATTGATCGTACCATGTCCAACAAGGTTCGATTCCGCCTTTCCGAAAAACCGTTCCTTTGCGGCATTCCCGGCGGAGTAAGTTGAGGAACTATTCCACAACTTTTCAGATGGTCATCAAACTCATGGCTCATGTACTCGCCTCCTCGGTCCGACTGAAGAAACTTTATTTTCTTGCCGAGTTGATTCTGTGCTTCATTCTGGAATTCTTTGAACTTTTCAAAGGCTTCCGACTTATGTTTCATCAAGTAGATATATCCATACCTACTCAAATCATCAGTGAAGGTAATGAAGTACACATAACCACCTCTGTCTGTCGTGCTCATTGGTCCACATACATCACTATGTACTAGTCCCAACAAGTCGGACGCCCTTTTGCAACTCTTTGCAAAAGTTGTCTTGGTCATTTTGCCGAGTAGGCAAGATTCGCATGTCTCGAACGACTCCAAGTCAAACGAAGTTAGGAGTCCATCATCATGGAGCTTCGTCATGCGTTTCCAACTTATATGACCAAGGCGACAGTGCCAAAAGTAAGTCATATTCAGATCATTTGGTTTCAACCTTTTAACGTTTATGTTATAAACCGACTCACCATCAAGATTCAAAATAAATAACTCGTCCTGGACGAGTGCAAAGCCGTGAAACATATCATTCAAATACAAAGAACAACCATTATTCTTGATATTCGACTCATAGCCTTGCCTCATCAAACATGAAGCAGAAATAATGTTTCGACTGAGCACTAGAACATAATAACAATTATTCAGTTCCATAATGAATCCGGAAGGTAAATGGCGCTGCATCGTACCGACTTCCAACGTAGCAACTCTTGCTTTGTTGCTGACTCGAATATCAACCTCGCCTCTTGCTATGCTTCTAGTTCTTACCAGTCCCTGCAACGAGTTGTAGATGTGAATAACTGATCCAAGTATCATATACCCAAGAACTATTAGGTGCATCAGCAAGATATATGTCTATAAACATTGCAAACAAGTGTACCTGAGTTGGAAGTCATACCTCCACTCTTGGCTTTGTCAGCCAAATACTTGTTGCAGTTCCTCTTCCAGTGGCCGTCCGCCTTGCAATAGAAGCAAGTGGATCCGGCTGAAGGAGATGGCTTAGTCCCTGAGGAAGCGCTTGGGACCGGGTCCTGAGCCTGCTTTCCTCCTGACTTAGCCTTCTTCTTAGTCCAAGAACTCTTCTTAAACTTAGCCTTATTTTGCACCATCAACACTTGACTGGCGCCCTTCTTGAGATCCGCCTCTGCCTGCTTGAGCATCCCATGCAATTCAGTGAGCTTCTTATCCATACCATGCATGTGGTAGTTCGAAATGAACTGCCCATATGCACTAGGAAGATAGTTTAGAATTATATCCGTAGCAAACTCTTTGCTAATGGGGTAGCCAATCCTCTCCAGAGACTGCACATAACCAACCATTTTGATCACATGCGGACTCAGTGGATCACCATCCTTAAGCTTGCAACTCCAGCAAAGCCTGAGAGACTTAATACCTCTCAGTCTTCGCCTGACCTGGAACATACTTTTGAGGATTTCGATCATATCGTAGGCCTCAACATTCTCGAACTGCTTTTGCAAGTCCGGTTCCATGTGAGAAAGCATAAGACAACTAATATCCGTGGACTCATCCTTAGACCGATGGTAGGCATTAGTGGCAGCGACAGTCGCATTCTCATTCGGCTCATCTGGAAGTGGGTTGTCTAGGACATGGTCCTTCTTTTCTTGTTTGAGAACAATTCTCAGATTTCGATACCAGTTGGTAAAATTAGTGTCGTTCAGTTTATATTTCTCAAGAATGGTTCTCAACGCAAAAACGGATATCTGAGAGTGACTGCTACTTAGTGCAATGATCTACAACAGAAAATATGCAAAACACTTAAGACATGTATTCATAAAAGAGCAAGCATATTAAACACTTTAATATTTTATGCTCCCACTAGAAACAACACCCCTCCGATAGTTGCTTAGATTCAGGACCCTAAATAAGCAAGTCGGCTAGTGAGCTTTAGCATCACTGCTAGCCGCCAAGTGATCTAGGTAGACAACTCCTTGTCAATCGTATCTCATACGACTCATGTTGGACGGGTGGCATCACATGCCCCGGCTCCCATCCGACTTTTCCCCGAGCCCCACAACCGTTGTGATAGACCCGTCTAGCTTACCAAGTGTTTCCGTAGTAAGAGTCCGACTCGAACCCACCTAGTCGGAAATAATTGGCAGCACCTCAATTTTATGAGCCCACTACCAAAACTGTCCGACTTGTGATGATGCAAACACTGGCGGGAAAAAACGACTAGACCTTCTTTGAGGGATTATATTTTACCGACTATCTAATAGAGGTAAAACAGAGACATAACAATAACACAGAATAAAGCAATTATAATGTGAAATGGTATGGCCCTCTTCATGGTGATCTCCATCTCCACAAAACCTATAATCCGACTCGTGCCAACTCTTGTCACTTGCCGTCTTAATCCATGTCGCCGACATGTACATCGCCTTGCAAGCTATCCGGGTTCTCCATACATCTACACTAGCTTAGTAAAGTAAATTACTAGAGAATCCGACACGCAGGTCGTTATACAATAAAATGACATCACCTAGGCTCCAGCCGGCTGACAAAACCGTGATTCGCAGATCACGTATGGATTACACACATACATCACACATGCACATGAACCATACCATTCACAACTTCCTGCAAAAACAAGTTATGCATAGATACGCTATCTACCGTCGTTGTGAAACTCGCAACGACATCTAAGGCGCTACGACAAGGAGAAGACATATAGCGGGTGGGGATCGAAGGGGAAGCACCCCTCGCGGGTCGGGTAGCGCCCGACAATTTTTCCAAAAACGTAGATCTCATCTACGATCCGGACATGGATTCCGACCATTGTTCCTATTCGATCAAACTCTTTGATCTTCGATCACCGCTTCTGGATTTACGTGTTACAGTCTACCCTGATGGCGGAAACCGACCGATAGGGGTATGTCATTCGACGACCTCAGCAGTATGATCACAGAAATCAGATCTACCATTCCTCGAGTACAGTTGATCCAATCAACCTTGTACAAAACCGATCTATCTCATAGATCAACCACCAAAACAGCATATAGATCTCATCTACAGCCAACCGCATATCACATATGCGAGATCTCGAGCCTAAAACCAGAAGCTATCGCTCTGATACCCCTGTTGGGCCACGCAGAGATAAAACAAAACTTTTTCCTCTAACGTGGTGATCCCAAGATCTAGCCAAGGTAGAAGGCCACGAGGTTTACCACTAGACATGTAGTTGCGGATTACTGATGAAGCGCGTCAGTTGATGCAGTGCAGTCCTTTGTGATCCGATCTTCCTGGTGCTGATAGTACAACACCTCTGCTGGTATCCACACGTACAAGGAGGAGCACCGGCGGCGAAATGCTAGGTTCGATACGACGGCAGGAATATTGTGGAGCTAGGGTTTCCAACACATGGAATGACCTAACCGAACAACGATTAACCTTTCTGGATTATGGTGCTCCACTATATATAGGGAGTGAACATGGGATCCACTCTCGTGGCCCATTCACTAAAGCCCATATAACACTAGTCACCGTGAGTCCGACTCACTGAATCAGTCCTAATCCGGCTCGGGTCCAACCCGACCAGATTTCTGGTTCAGATCCAATCCGAACTTGCTCCCGCTCTTAAGTGTGTGACCCGGCAGGCTCATGGCTACTTAGACACGATTAGAGTCCAACTCTCAATCGATCAGTCGATAGCGGCTCCTAGCAGAACGTGCCGACTCCCAAGTACCAAAGAGTCATGACGACTTGCCTTTCCAATGCAACTTACGTCTGAGTCCCTTTTGCCTCACGATATACCTTGTCAGACTATAGGCGAATATTCGTAATCCCTTAAATAGTCTGACTCTCTTCTCGATCCGAGATAAGTGATTCACCTGACTAACTCTTAGTCGATCGCCTCGATTAACACTTAATCGAGTCGTGCATGGCCATGCTTTCCGAATCATATCATCCGAGAGGGCCCAGAGAATATCTCTCCAAGTGGAGGGGCAAAATCCCATCTTGGTTATTCACATCACGCAGCTTGATTCTCAGTCGACCCGAACTCTGCCTTTATAACTGCCCAGTTACGGATCAGCGTTTGACAGAACCTAAGTCGGTGATCCTCAACTCAGACTATGCAATAACCTCAGGTCTAAGGATTACATATACAAATGACAAGTTGTTCGTTGTACCTCAATATGGTTCAATCCGAATCGCTAAACTCTTTAGCCGAATTTGTGTAAGTCAAAATGGCATCTCCATGCCCATGACAAGTGGAACCGAGTCATCAAGCCGACTTTCACATTGGTCTAAGTTGTGTGTCCAGCACAACCTCGATGACCAAGGATATTTAGTACAAACAACATGAATGCATAGTTCCACAACTGAATCACATATTCAATGATACACATAAGATGTTTATACAAGGACAACTTTATATCTTTATGAATACAATGGGAAATCTCATCATACATGATTGCCTCTAGGGCATATTCCCAACAATTCTTAACTTCCTTCCAGTGTTCCAAACCTGGATCAGATTGGTACCTGCTAGTTAAACTAGTAGCATGTGCCACATATGGTCTTGTAACATATCATACATAAGAGAACCTATGGCTGAGGCATAGGGGACATGGTCCATCATTTCTCTATATGTTGCTGTACTAGACTCCGAGTCTTACGCAAAATCATACCTTGTACTCATAGGTAAGAATCCCTTCTTACTTTCGTCCATTTTGAACTTCTTCAAAATATTGTTAAGGTATGTACTCTGTGACAATCCTATTAAGCGTATTGATCTATCTCTATAGATCGTGATGCCTAATATGTATGCAGCTTCACCAAGATCTTTGATTGAAAACTTACTATTTAAGTAATCATTTATGCTTTTCAAAAGTTCTTTATCATTTCTAATCAATTATATGTCATCCACATATAATATTAGAAATCCTATAGAGCTCCCACTCACTTTCTTGTAAATACAAGCTTCTCCGATGGTTTGGACAAATCCAAACCCTTTGATTAATTCATCAAATCAGAGATTCCAACTTTAGGATGCTTGCTTCAGTCTATAAATGGATCGCTGAAGTTTGCATACCTTGTTAGCATCCTTAGGATCGACAAAACATTAGTTTGCATCATATATAACTCTTCCTCAATGTTTCCATTAAGGAACGCTGTCTTGACATCCATCTGCCAGATTTCATAAACAAAAAATGTAGCAATTGCTAACATAATACTAACATACTTTAGCATCACTACCGAAGAGAAAGTCTTATTGTATTCAACTCCTTGAATTTGGTTGGAACCCCTTCGCCACAAGTCATGCTTTATAAACGGTCACATTACCGTCATCGTCCGTTTTATTTTTGAAAACCCATTTATTCTCAACGGCCTTTCGATCGCGAGGTAGGTCCACCAAAGTCCAAACTTGGTTTTCATACATGGATTCCATCTCGGATTGCATGGCTTAAAGCCATTTGTTGGAATTTGGGCTCATCATCCCTTCATCATACGTCGTAGGGTCATCGCTTCATCATTTGTCGCAGGGTCATCGCTTCCATCTACCATGAAATTTAGGACTGGATCACCGTATAGTTCAGGAACTGTGCGTATCCTGCCTAACCTGCGAGGCTCAATAGTACTCTCTGTTGGAGTTTCATGAGGAGGAGGTTCCTCATCACCATTCCCTTCTTCCATTGGTGGAGTCAACATTGGAACATATTCCGGCACTATTCTACTCGCCACTTCGGGAAGAGAAGGTTCAATAACCTCATCGAGTTCTACCTTCGTACTACTCACACCTTTGGAAATAAACTCTTTTTATAGAAAAGATTCATTCTTGGAAACAAAAACTTTGCCTTCGGTCAATGATAGAAAGTGTATCCAATTTTTTCTTCTGGGTATCCTATGAAGACGCATTTTTCCGCTTTGGGTTCAAGCTTATCAGGCTGAAGTTTCTTCATATAAGCATCGCAACCCCAAAATTTTAGAAATGGCAGCTTAGGTTTGCTACCAAACCATAATTCATATGGTGTCATTTCAACGGATTTCGATGGTGCCCTATTTAAAGTGGATACAGCTGTCTCCAATGCATGACCCCAAAATGACAGTGGTAAATCGGTAAGGGACATCATAGATCATACCATATCTAAAGTTTGATTATGATGTTCGGATACACCATTACGCAATGGTGTTCCAACGAGAGTGAGTTGTGAAATAATTCCACACTGTCTCATGTGTGTGCTAAAAACGTAACTAAGATATCCTACTCCACGATCAGATCGTAGAAACTTGATCTTTCTATGACGATGATTTTCTACTTCACTCTAGAATTCTTTGAACTTTTCAAATGTTTCAGATTTGTGTTTTATTAAGTAAATATACCCATATCTACTTAAATCATCCGTGAAGGTTACAAAATAACGATATCCGCCGCGTGTCGACACACTCATTAGACCACATACATCGGTATGTATTATTTCCAATAAGTCGGTCGCACGCTCCATTGTTCCAAAAAATGGAGTTCTATTCATCTTGCCCATAAGTCTTGATTCACATATTTCAAATGATTGATAATCAAGTGATTCCAGCAGTCCATCAGAATAGAGCTTATTCATGCGTTTAACACCAATATGACCCAAATGGCAATGCCACATATATGCAGTAATATCATCATTCAATTTGATTCTTTTGGCATTCACATTATGAATATGTGTACTATTAATATCAAGATTCAAAACAAATAAACCATTCAACATATAGGTGCATGACGATAAAAGATATTATTCATATAAAAGGAACAACCATTGTTCTTGGATAAAAATGAATAACCGTCTTGCATTAAACATGATCTAGATATGATGTTCATGCTTAACATAGGCACAAAATAACAATTATTTCGGTTTATTGTCAATCCCGATGGTAGATGAAGTGGCAGCATCCCAACAGCGATCACATCAACCTTTGATACATTGCCTACACGCATCATCACTTTATTCTTGGCTAGTGGTCGACTATTCCTTAGTCCCAGTTTCGAGTTACATATATTAGCAACCGGACCGGTATCAAATACCTAGGTTCTACTTCGACTACAAGTAAGGTACACATCAATAAAATGTATATCACATATAACTTTGTTCACTTTCCTGGCCTTCTTATTATTGGGGTTCCGGTGCAGAAAACAAAAAATTTCCTACGAGGGATCGCCGTAATGCCCAAGATCTATCTATTAGTAATGAAGTAACGGCCAAGAGGTTTTGGATACATACCCTTGTATTCCAAAAGCGGCTAACATTCCGAGGGGAATGTGGTTGAAGTAGTCGTGCTCGTAGCTGACCTCAAGGTTGCGAAGCTCCTCGCAGGTCACCCCTTGCCCCATCACCGTGTAGCAGTCCGGCTCATGACATCCAAGGTTCCCCAAGTGTGGACCCTCGTGGATTCGTACACATAAAGTGTGCGATGAGACCTCTGTTTCCCCGATCATACTGGGAGTGTATAAGTAGATATCCGGCTTAGAATCCCCGTTGCGCAACAGTGTGCTACAGGTGCGTCATCTCTTGCGCGAATAGTCCTAGACTGTGCCAACGCGTGGAGACAACTAGAGAGAGAGATTGGAGGCATGTGGAGGAGGAGGAGAGTTTCCAACTCATGGGATTGGTGTTCTGTTGTATGTTCCCTCCTCCAGGAGGGGTCCTTTATATAGGGGTGGAGGGGGAAATCTTGCCCCTTCCCCAAGCTTTCCAGGCGGCAGCCAAGGGAGGGAGGCAGCCCTAAGGCACCCCCAAACCCTAACCCTAGCCGCCGGCCAGCGGGTGTGGGTAGCCCTAGGCGCCCAAACCCTAGGCTCCAAGGCCCTTCCCTCATGTGGCTTCCCTCATGGGCTCCCTAGGAAATTTGGCCCATTAGTGGAATACTCTTTCAAATTAGATTTTAATAATATACTTAATATTAGTTACATTAATTAATATGTAAATACATATTACAAAATAGGATTTGACCCAAAACACCTTTCGGTTCCCCTTTGATATCATCCGAAGAACTTCGGAACTTCCTGGAACAATTCTGGTCCCCTCATGGAACTTTTCCAGCTTCCTTTATTTCTCCAAACAACTTCGGATATCTCTCTGCGGAACAATTCCAGCTTTCTCTTTCTCTACTATGATTCCAACTTACGGATGATCTCAAGCTCATTGTACCCTTAATTGGATCCCCTCATGGCTCAGGAATGGCACAAACATGATCTCTATTAATGATCAATAGCGGGACCGGGATGCCCATAATGATCCCTATACATTCCACGATGACGATGTCGTTTGAACCGTAAATGTCGAGTCCAATTCCCTTTGTTTATTTGATACGACTTGTCTAAGATCCGATCATTTGGTATCACATACCTTTTTCAATCTTGTTACCGACAAGTATTGTTTCACTTATTATCGTGATATTACATCCCCGTGACCTAGTCACATGTTGCAACATTATGGATGTAATCTCACAAAGTCAGCCTAATGTATCTTACTCGTCATTGGGTGAACAACTCCCGGTCTTGATGCATAGGCCTCAACATGTTCTTCCGGATACCCAACATACACCTTTACAATCACCGTTTCATGGAGTGACGTTTGATGTAGTCCAAGAAACCTCAGGAAACAATTATTAATATGATCTCACGGTCTAAGGATAAGGAGACTATGTTTCTAACTATTGCAATGATGAACCTTGTGACTTGATCGTGTCGCAATATTTGGGAAATTTCCATCACATCATTCACCAATGATATGACTATGTTGTCAACTAGCACTATCACCCATGATCAGGAAACCTTGATCATCGATTGCCCAACGAACTAGTATGAATAGAGGCTACTAGGAACTTATGTTTCATATCACACTTGTATCAATGTTTTCTGTTTATACAGTTATAGCATAATATGAAACTATTACGAACTTATTGGGATATGACAATAATAAACCCTTTTATTATTTGCCTCTAGGGCATATTCCCTTCAGTCTCCCACTTGCACTAGAGTACAAATAATCTAGCTCACATTTACTAATCATAACCATATCACATATGCATTTATTGATCATGCACGCTCATGGGAAACGTCTTGTCCCTATTCTATACCAGATCAGTATGTCTTTTTCAAATAATTAATGTCTTCCTAATTTTGACATTGACTCCATTATCTCATAATGGGTTGAAGTATTCGTTTGGCGATAGAGTGAGACTTTGTTTCTATTATTTATATGACAGTCAACTAGTCAATTTAACTTTCACTTTTGTCATGTAAACCTTTGAAACACACTTAGCAGAAGTCGAACTTCTTCAGCCAAAACTATACTTCTATATCTATGTGTAGGTTCTAGTGAATAACATCCAACTATGTCCTAACTTTGATTCTTGCCATTCAAGAATGAATTTTAACTTTGGTTCAACCAACTAGAACCTTGGGTCATATTATGTCAAGTATACAATATGGTTATATTGAAGAACCTATGACTGAGGTATAGGAGATGCAACACATCTCTTTCTTTATTTTAACCATAGTTGTAATGCTGAGACTAACTCTATGCTTCATACAAGTAAGAACCACTTTCTTATCTTGTTCCATTCCTAACTACTTAAAAATCCTATCTAGGACCGACAATAATGTTTATTAAACTTGCCAATCTATCTTGGTAGATTTCATTGTTTAATAATTTGTTCAACTTCATCCATATTTACTAACTTAAATATTATAAATACCAATCACATCATTCATATATGTCTTCCACATATTTCAGAATGATGACACACTCCCACTCAAATATGACATCCATATATGAGATCTAGGGATTTCACTTAGCTCCCACTCAAAATATGCCTCTTACATATTAAGGTTTAGCCAAGTCATTAAGCTCCCACTCAGATGCAACTACTCTCAATAATCTTGGACATTCCAAAATCCTTTAATCATCATCAAATTGAGAATTCCATCTACGATATTCCAATATATATGTATTGCTAGTGTAAATCCAATAGACTCAAGCATCGCTACATTTGTAGTTAACTCCTTGAATTTGTCCAAACATACTTTGTGACAAATCAAACTTTATGTATTTCCATTAAGTTTCATTTCCTTCTTATGACTTTGCAGTCATTTATAAATATCAAGTAAACATATTTACTTAATAAGATCAAGTAACATATTACTTTCAATCTTAAATGTAACTTAATACAGGATTTATGACTCCTAGTCATTTCTCGCAGTTAGTTCCATCACACTTCTTTGTATTTTGTAGGTATGTCTTGTTCAAATAACATGACAAGTGAATCAATAATATAATTTCACAAACTTGCATAATATATCGTTGAATCCTACTTTATTTAGTAAAAGTATTCGCTGAAAGTTTATGATCATTATCATTAGTTTCTCCTCTATTTTTAGAGTTTGTTTCATGAAACAAATTTCGCTGCGCCACTCAACAACTAGGAGGTAAGGTCAAATACCTTGTTTTGATCTTCTACTTTCTTCCACATGTATCTTCATCAAGACACATCAACTTATGACAACAACAAGTTTGCCCTTTGTGGAACATATGTTCATAGTTTCCTAAGAATACGCTATAAAGACTTGTTTATTCGCCACGATTTTGAATCATCGAAATCTCTAGAAACTCGAACATGCCATAACTCTTATGGTATTGTTTCCACGAATCTTTAGATGTTCCTTTGTATTTCAAACGAGTGTTTGCTTATTTTAATGCCTAACTCTAAATGATAACTACAACCCTAATAAGAGATAATGTTGGACCATATGTATCTAATACAAAATGATTATGATGTTTAGAAATATCAACACCTTGAATTTGTCCAATTACCATAGTTTGTGAAACATCTTTCACAAGTCCATTTATGCCAAAATTAACTTAAATACTTTAGTCACGTCGATCAAATCTAAAATACTTTGTACACTTGTTAATTCCATATCCCACTTTGTTGTGAAATCATTTGAAAAATTCAAATGATTTCAAACTCAGTTTTTTCATTAAGTAAATACACCTATTCACTTAAGTCCATAATGAAATAATTATTTCCACTATTTGTTGAGAATATGATACATCACTATGTATAAAATTCAACATTTCTTTGCATATCACCGTTTTACCAGAATGAAGAGTTTTAGTCATTTTTCCAAACGAGGCATTGTTTTGCAAAGTCTCTAGATCAAATATATAAGACCCCGATTTTCATCTAGAATGAAAAACGTGCAATAACCACCTTGACTTAAATGATAGTGTCATTTCATTATCAAACATTGGATATATTTTAGCATTCTAATACTTTATAAATTCTTAACATCAGTGAAGTCCTCACCGAGTCGCGCCAGCGCTACCCGCATTACCAAAAATTGGTATATGCGGTCTTCCGAGCCTAGCGGCGACTGCCGCACTACTTCTAGGAGAACCCAATCACGGTCGTCTCCTCAGCGCCGTTGCAGGACATCATCCGCAACCGCGAGGCGACCGGGCGAGTCGCCAAGTGGGCCGTGGACATCGGAGTCCACAACATCAGATACGATCCACGCAAGGCAATCAAGTCGCAGGCCTTGGCAGACTTCCTCGGCGACTGGGAGGAGGCACAACATCCAGAGAAGTTGCCGTACCTCCACTACCGGTCGCTACACTTCGACGGCTCCAAGAACGCAGACGGCGTAGTGACAGGGATCGTCCTCACATCTCCAAAGGGCGACAAGCTACGCTACGTCATGTACCTCGACTTCACCCCCTGCACCAACAATATGGCCGAGTACGAAGCGCTCCTCCACGACATGCGAGTATCCAAGGAAATGAACATCAATCGTCTGCGCTGCTACGGCGACTCCGACCTCGTCGCCGGGAAAGTTGCCGGCACATGTGATACAGTCTCCCCCACCATGGCGGCATACCGCCAAGCAGTGGACCAGCTGGGAGGCCACTTCCCCGGCTACTCCGTCTAGTGGATCAACCGGCGCAACAACGAGGAGGCTGATGCCCTCTCTCTCATCGGGTTGGCTCGCCTCACGCCACCCGCCGGTGTCTTCCTCGACACCATTACCAAGCCTTTCGTCTCTCCCCTGAGGGAGATCGACATCGAAATTCCGCTGCAACCAGAAGCAACCCTGGTCTCCATGCTCGCGGAGCCAAGCGACTGGACCACGCCATACATTGCCTACCTAGAGGGAGGAACCCTACCCGCTAACAAGACGGAGGCCCAGATGATAGTACGCCACTGCAAGTCCTTTGTCATCATCAATGGTGAGCTTCACAAGCGCAGCGTGACCGGCGTGTTTCAACGCTGCGTCCAACCAACGGAAGGTCGCAAGATCCTCCAAGACATCCATGCTGGCGACTGCGGCCACCACGCGGGCTCTTGGTCGCTGGTCGCCAAGGCCATGCGACATGGATTCTACTAGCTCACTGCGCATGCCGACACAGTCGAAATCGCCCAACGCTGCGTCGGATGCCAGAAGTACGCCAACCAGACCCACGTCCCAAGATCGACGCTCAAGACCATCCCCATCACCTGGACATTCGCCGTGCGGGGCATGTACATGGTAGGCCCCTTCAAGAAGGCCCCCTCCAGCTTCACCCACCTCCTAGTCGCAGTCGACAAATTCACGAAGTGGGTTGAGGCCAAGCCAGTCCGCAACTGCGATGGGAAGACCGCCACCAAGTTCCTACGCGAGCTCATCCATCTCTACGGGTTCCCGTACAGCATCATCATGGACAACGACACCAACTTCGCCAAAGGATCCATGGCCGAATTCTGTGAGGAGCACCACATACGACTCGACCTCGCCTTAGTCGCCCAGCCAAAGTCCAACGGCCAGGCGGAACGTGCCAACCAGAGCATCCTCCATGGCCTGAAGCCGCGACTGCAAGTACCCCTCGAGCGAACTCTAGGGTGCTGGGTCGAAGAACTCCCCTCTGTCATCTGGGGCATCCGCATCTCTGTCAACATGTCTACAAGGTTCACCCCTTCTTCATGGTGTACGGTGCTGAAGCCGTCATGCCGACCGATCTCGAGCACGACTCGCCTCGGGTGGTCAACTACGCGGAGGACGACAACGAGCTCGGACGACAGGACGGGGTCGACCAGCTCAACGAAGCACGCGACCTATCTTGCTCCCGCACTGCCATCTATCAGCAAGGACTACGCCGCTACCACAGCCGGCGAGTCCGGACTCGCACCTTCCAGGAAGGCGACCTGATCCTGCGACTGATCCAGGACAAGAAGGGCATGCACAAGCTTTCTCCCCCTTGGGAGGGACCATTCGCCATCGGGCGAGTCCTGGGCAACGATGCCTACTACCTCATTGACATCTGAGGCAACAGCAAACTCGACGTCAAGCGTCCATGGAATGTAAATCTCCTACGGAAGTTCTACTCCTAGAACTCCAAACATGTACCCCCCACCCGCTATGAAATAAAGACCGATTCGCACAAATGGTGCTCACTCTCCATACCTTGTGCCACTCGCACTCGTAATAACAGCGCTATGCTACTCGCGGAAGTCAACTCTTGTTCACGCGACTGGCACGACCAAGTATTGCGGTACGAAGGCACCGAAAAATTTCGGCCTTGTATCGTCCACGAAAAAAGCCAACCCAGAGCCCCATCGGAGTCGCCTCGCTCGACTGGCTTTCTGAGCCAAGACAACTTCATTCGCTTCAAACATCGACCCAGTCCTCCACATCCCTGGCGCAGCGACTCGAACGACTAAGTACCACGCTCGGGGACTGGCCCAATCCAAACCTGAGTGACTAGGGAAAACACCAAGTACGAGAGCACGTCCTGGATATGCCACGTGACTGATCCCACGGATCAGGTGGAGCGACGCGCCTAATACAACGCTTCTTGTCCTCACCTACCTTGGGCATGCAACTAGAACAGCCAAGTACCACGCTCGGGGACTCGGCCACCCGACCCCGTTCGTGCTCGGGAAAATGGCTAAGTACGGAGCACCCCTTGGAGTCGCCACGCGACTGGCTTTCCAAGCCATGGCGATTTGACCTCAACTGACTAACAGTATAAAAACAAACATACACGTAAAAAACGAGGTAAACCCCATAAAAGGGCGGACGCGCTCGGGGACTCGGACAAATTTAACAATTCAAAATCAAATCAAGCACTGACAAAAGTATTCATGAATTCCTTATGGCAGCAAAATTTGTTCACTTACAAGGGCGGTTACATAGTAGTTACAACTAACGCCACTCGGCAAACTAATTTACTCCGCAGGCTTCGACGACGATGTGCCACCGCTCCCACAAAAACGGATGAAGGGAACCCACGGGTTCGATGGGTACATTGTCAAGGTGCCCGCCATCGCCGATCGGAAGGGTTGCTCTACCTTGGAGTCGCGGCGCGCCTGCTCGGGGTCGTTCGGCGCAATGATCGTCTCCTGGTACAGAATGAGATCACCTATCGCCAGCACCCGGTCGGAGTAAACCGCAGCCCGCTCGGTCAACTTTAGCACCTCAGAGATCTCGATCGTGCCCGTCGATGAAGGGTACCCGCTGGTGACGTCGTCCAGGTTGAAGTCGTCGGGGAAGTGCGCGAGCCCAAGGCTCAGCGCAGTAGAAGTGCCACGACAGAAGGCCGACCGTGACATGAAATCGACAACCGCCGGAGCCTTCTCCAGGTAGCGCCAGACTTCGACGAGGTCGCTGGGGATCACCTCCATCGGTGAAATTTCTTGAAGGCACGCGCGAATGCAAGTCGCTGACAGTTCGGCCAAATCCACCAGCATGGTGACACACTGCCGCGCGTCATACGATTGCGCTTTGGCCTCATCATCAAGAATCCTCCCTGCAGAATAGAAGGAGCTTAAAATCATAATCAAGCGACAGAATAAAGGCGACCCGCGTGCTCGGGGACTCACCGATCCTACAGATTCGAGAGATCATCTTGCAGCCTGGCAACGAGGGCATCCGACAACTTCCGCTCATCAGCACTAGCAGCGACGGCCGCCTTCGACCTTTCATCGGCCGAGGTTGTCGATGCCTTCGCGGATTTGATATCTCGTTCGAGCTTGGCCATGCGCTTCTCCGTGGTGCTTAAAGACGCCTGGGCAGCCGTCAACTCACTAGCGGGGACCATACCCTCGCGAGCCTTCTCAATCGCGGCCGCTTGACTCTCTGCATCAACACAGTTGTCAGCATAACATAAGGAGAAGACGTCCTTGATAACAATCACATCAAATTATTACCACCAGTCTGTTCTTTCGTCCCCTGCACGAAGTGAATTTCCTTCTCCAGACGCTCCTTGGCGGCCAATCGGTCTGTCGACTCACGCTGCAGGCCCTGCACAACCATAATAATATCAGCAAAGAAACTACTAAGTGCCTAGCCGCTGAAATTCAACGACTAGCCACTCGGGGACTGGGCAGCAAAGAAATTCCTAAGTGCCTAGCCACTAAAATTCAGCGACTAGCCACTCGGGGACTGGACAACAAAAACAGTAAGGATCCAATCACTGAAAATTCAGCGACCAAATCCTTGGGGACTGGACATACCTGGATCGCCGCACCCAGCATGTTGTGGAGCTCGACTGCATCCAATGACGGGAGCACGACAAGTGTGCGCCCGTGACGCTGCTCCACTTCCGCCGACTGCGCTGGAGCACTCGATGTGGAGGCCCTCGCCACAAAGCGAGGGAAGGTGGTCACCGCCGTCCCCGCGGCACTCGCCGTTGGGCCCGTCGCACCAACTAGTGCCACGGGCTCGACCTGTTGCGACTCCGCGTCCACTGCGGCCTTCTCAATCGCATCCGCTCCAATCAGAGCCTCACTCGGGGCACCGACTGGCTCGTCCGAGATTGTGACGACCTCGTCGCCCTTTGCCTTCTTCGCGCCCTCAACGGACGCCTCAACCTCGTCTCCCTTCCTCTTCTTCGAAGAGTCGACTCGCGCTTATGCGGCACCCAATGGGACCTTAGCCACTAAGGGGTGACCTATTTTATTCACACCAGTCCTGCAACACAATGCCGTTAACAAACTCGCCGGCCAAATGTGAATCTGTTGTTCAAATAAATAATCTAAAGGCTACTCACTTGGCGACTGGGATAAAGCGAAGACCAGTACGAATGCTGTCTGGCTTCTCCAACTCCGGCCCCAGCTTCCGACTGAGGCCCGTCTCGAACACGCTCTGTGCCCAAGACACCGAGGGATTCTTTGAGGATGAGGCCGTGGCAGGAGGATCAGCGGCAATCTCGGCGGCGAGGCGCCAGCGGAAGGGGCGGCCCCGAGCCCGGTGACTGTGGTGAAGGGCGGTGGCAGCGACACCAATGACACCTCACCTTCTACCATGGCCGTGTCGGTTGCCGCAGTCGCATGTGCCGGCGCGCTGGCCCAGCTTCCTCGGCTGTGCTGGTAGCTTCGGAGCTACTCGCAGACCTAGGCGGTGACACGGTCTTCGCCGGCTTCTTCTTCTTCTTCTGTGGTGACTTCTTCTTCGATGGCGTTGCCGCGCGCCGTGATGTGTGCTCAAGGATCTCGTCGTCGCCCTCGTCATGAGCCTCGAGGCTCTTGCTGGCCTCGAGCTCGCGTCGTCACTGTCCACGGGTCTTACGGGCCGTGGGTGCGACGACCTCCATGGCCTCGTCACCATCTTCATCATTGATGACATCGTCATCATCATCGCCTCCGACGTTGCCCTTGTCTGATGAGGACTCGCTCTCGTCGTCGACGGACTCGTTAGAATTTTCGTCGTCAGCGGGCGGAAGCCAACCTTCCACCACTTGGAACAACTGCAAAGATAAACGCGATTAGCGAAACCGTGACAGCATATCTGCGACTACGAAATGTACAAGGAAGTGAGAAATTACTGTCGTAGCCTTGCACGTCGCGGTATACGGGGCAACCCCGGCCTTCGCATTGAGGTATTCCGCGTCGGTGATTTTCTTCAAGGCCAAGTATAATCCTTGAGCTTCCACTCGGCATGGCAAGACTTCGTCGGGTCGCCTTTCCCGTGTACTCGTACATCCAGTTGGCGCGGTCGGCTAGAGGCACCAACCGCCACCCGGACCAGCAGTTGTAGAGGTTGATGGTTTGGAGGCCTTTCTTCTTCAAGTTGCGGATCGTTAGCAACATTTCGTCGACCACCATCCGCTGGTCGTGCGGGAGCTTGGTGACTTGAAGACGACGCGGCTCGGGCCGGTCGGCGAAGTACATCAGAAGCGCCACCTCACCGTCCGGAGTCGATTCGCTGACGTAGAACCAGTGCTTCTTCCACTCGTTTGCCGCCTTCTTCGGCAACATCAGATCAAAGAAAGAGGCCTCCGATTTCAGCTGGAAGGTGAGGCCGCTCGCGGGAAGGATCGGGCCGCCTGTCTCTTCACGTTCGATCCTGCCGTGGAAGAGATCTTGCCACAGGGGGAAGTACGGCCGGTAGCCTAGGTAGCACTCGCAAAACTCCACAAAGATGGCGAGTTGCTCGATGCTGTGCGGCCCTAGGTCTGACCGCTGGATGCCATAATACGCACAAAAGCGGCGAAAGAAGATGGAGGTGGGGAATCCAAGCCCCCTCTCCAGGTGGCTGGTGAAGCAGATAAACTCACCGTCGCGGGGATCTGGCACCACTTCTCCGGCCGCGGGGATGAGCCATCTCCCGGCGTGGAGGATCCCTGCCTCCTCAAATGATTTCAGCAGCACTTTCGTGCACTTGGATCTTCCCCATGGTTCCGTCGAAGGCACCATCAGTTGAAGGATCTAGGGTTGTTGGTCGCTTTGGTCGCTATGGAGGAATGGAAGACTGGGAGATGCGCGAGATCGGGGGAAGTGCGGGGAATGATCGCCCTTCACCCGTCACTCTCCTTTTATAGCCGTTGCTACCCACCATTTTCGGGGAGCCGTTACCGCGCAGTGATTACGCCAATATTACCGTTGGATTACCAAACAGCTAGTTTGACCGATGCTGACGGTCCAACTTCGTCTACTCGACTCGCCCTAGCTGTGACTCCACTATTCGCCGACCTGGTCACCCTAGATGCGACTCCACTATTCGCCGACCTGATCACCATAGCAGTGATCCGACTCGCCAACCCATTCGTCGCGCAGCGATTCGATTGGTTGTCGTTAACGTGACTAAGATAACAAGTTCCCTCTTACATTCAGGGAGTCCACCGCCGATTTGACTAGGCGTCCAAATTGGACCCGCATACTTCGACTGCCAAAAAACACCTATGATGAATCATCGACGGCCTCGGGGACTACTAATGAGGATATGCCGAGTGGGGTATACCAGCAGGACGTTTTGTACTAGCCCAAGCTGCCAGCGAGTGGGCCTGCAGGACGACGACTGGATCAAGACCCAACAAGGAGCCACGCGACTTATAACTACCTCGGTGAATTACGCTCCTAGTTACAAGCCTGGATGAGCGAAAATGGTTGAAATAGTACGGTGGGGCCCAAATGCAACTCACAGGTAGACCTTTCGGCCGTCCCAACCACTTCCAAACATCGGGACAAGAACGGGCGGCGTAATCGGCAGGCGAAGGGATCAACTACATACACAAATGAGTATGTATGCAAGCCACCATACAACAGTACATCAGAGCCATTCCATCTAAAAGAAATAGAAATATTGCAACGCCATACGGCAAGATCCAAATATCCTAGATAGATATAATAGTTTAGGATATCTCCTCATACATCAAACATCAGAGTATCAGGCGGAAGCGGCAAACAAGATCCGAGTACGGATAAGAAGCAAATCGGCATAAGATGCCCCATAAATAAACACATCCCGCCCACAGATCTCACGGATCCCCGTTCCCGGAATCTCTACACCGAATGATCGTTGCCCACATCGTCCGTCTCCTCCACCCAGTATCCGTCTTGTGAGCGTACCTGTTCATCTGAATCAAATAATTTATCGTGTGAGACCCTAGGGGTACTCAGCAAGTCTTTATGCCTCTAAAGGGGACACAACCTGGGGTGACGCAATTGCAGCAAAAGATAAACCCTAACAGTTCTATAGATACTCGCTAACCATCCACCTAACCAAAGATAGACGGATGTCCGTAAATTAATGACAACAGTTATAACAGTAATATCAACAGATCCATCCTCCTCCTCGCTTACCAACGAGGAAGCGGACGAACACCCCCCATCCGTTGGCAGTTTTATTAACCATTCCATGAGTGTTGCACTATTTACTAGTCAGTTACTTAGTCAAATTAAAGCGGTACTTTAGTTATGCTTGTCTATGATCGAGAAACTGTGCTCCAAGTCATCCATAACCGCGGACACGGCTTTCAGAAAGTTTTACCCTGCAGGGGTGCACAAATAGCAACACACACTCGATCAACCTCGGAAAAACCAAATCAAAACCCAACGAGGCATTCACGACAAAGCAATCACAGGATTTAGAAATATTTCAGGGGGCCACCCCATTAAGCTACCCGCAACGAAGTTACCCGACTTCGAGACGGACTCAAGGTTTGCGTCAATGGCTGTAAACGACTGGGAACCCGAAAATGTGACTGGGCTTGTCGATACCGCAAAAACACTCCGCTTCCCTAAACAGTACAGGTGCAGTACCTCGCACAATTTAAATAAAGCAGTAAAGCATGGCATAAGTACAGGATAGTAGATAAAACCTCAAACTAGTTTGTGGCCCCAAGAAATAAGAATGAATCAAGCTCTGGCTCAGGGGGGTCCCATAATCCTCCCGGATGTGGATAGCGCGAATATTCAAGGAACAGGAATCAAGTACTCGGGGTCCTACGGGACACAAGTGAGCATGAAAAACCAAATAGCAGATATTGCTCACCGGTGCCACTTTCATTAGTTATCCCATTACTACTCAGGTTAAGTTGTTTAGGTACCTCGTTATCCATCAGACACACACATACCCTACACATGCTGTTCTACGACTCGCATGGCTCAAACAACTCCTATAGTAATGGCTCATGGGATGGAGGAACAAGCTTCGGTGGGGTTTAAAAGTAAGGCTATGCAATACTTGGGATTCAAATTAATGCAAACGAGACTCAATGATGCAAGAATAAGATAGAGGCAATAGGTACTATATGTATGCAAGCATGTGGTAGTGCTTGCCTGGCAGCTCAGTTGAAGCGAGAGAAGGATCTGGGTAGTGCTCCTGGGTTTCTTGATATATCCCCTGTTCCGCGTCTATTCGAAGAAGAACCAAACAAACAAGGGCCAACATAAATAAAGTGCACGAGCATATGAATAAAATGCGACAAGCAAACAATCATGCCATGATGAATGATGCACAATTTGCATGGCAATAAAGTAGCATGGCATGGGTGAGGTGTAGAATACAAGAAATAAACATTTTATTGAATTTTGGCCACCTTTTATACTCCAATAGTTTGCTGTTTACATTATATTTATATGATGCATGCTGCAAAACAGAACAAGGAATGCATAAACAGAAAGGTCTCGTCGAGCTAATCATTTTAGACATATCATTTGTCAAATTTGGAGTTATAAAACAAAAGTTATTAATTTATTAAGGCAACAGGGCATTTTATTGTAATTTAAATCAACTTGAAATTTTAAGTGTTCAAAATATATTTTGGATAGCATATTTGAATTCCTCACATTTTTCTGATCTCAAAACATATATTACATGTTTAGTTTGGAGTTATATTTTAAAAGTTATTGGAAACCAGATTTGAAATTGAATTTAAAATAAATTTGAAAAGGTTTGAATTAAAACAGATAACAGAAAACATTTTGTCACTCAGTCCAGACCTAGCCACAGTCACAGACAGGTGGGGCCAGGCTGACTGGGCGACACAGCGCGCAAAAGCTTTCCTCACCGCGAGTTGATCTAGCCGCAGCAGCTGACCAGTAGGCCCGACGCGCGAGCGGACCCACGCGCCAGTGGTTGGCCGCATCTGTGACACGCGGCGGACCCAGGGACTGCGGGTTGAGTACCGCAAAGTAGCGGTGCCTTTTTATAAAACCGCACAGAGGCAGACAGGTGGGGTCGGAGGGGAGCGCGGGTTGACGGGATAAAAAGGATGGGGGTTATTTGCAAAGTGCACACGGGCTACTGTTTCTCTTCCTCTGTTTCTGACGAAACTGACGCCGCCGCTCTGCAGAGGAAAAACAGGGGCGACCAGGGCTCGAACACGCGACCTGGGCGTGCGCGCGGAGGCGGCTACCGCTGGGCTAGGACGGGGTTGGTGTTAGGAGGGTGGACGGGGCCTAGATAGGGCTTACGCGACGGGGGAGCGCACAAACAGCAGCGAGCGGCAGCGCACGGTGGGCGTTCGACGAAACGAACGACGAGCACATGCGACGACCGCGAGGCGGACCATGTCAGGGGAGACGGGAGGCTCACCGCGAGGCTGTTGATGGTGGTGGTTCGGGCAGAGGCGCCGGCGATCGTCGACGAGGCAGGGGCCGAGCGAAGCTAGGGTTTCGTCGGGGCGGTGCTGGTTCTGGGGCTCCTGGGGCTTCTCCTCCTCGCTGGCGTGTACGGGGCGACGCAGCGGGTCCTCCTCGTTCTCCCAGACCACCTCCACGTCGAGCTTGACGGCCGGATCGTCGAGGCGACGCGGTGCTGGCGGTGATCGACGAGAGAGGGTGGGCGTTGGTGGAGAAGGAGGGGAGGAGCGGCAGGCGCCCTGGGTAGATCTAGGGGAGGCAGTAAGCGAGAGAGAGGGGTAGATAAGGACGGGAGAGGAGAGGGGGTGCCGTGGGGAGGTGGTGATGATAAAGGTGGCTCCGGCCACCTTTTTCTCCTCTACCCCCATGTGCTCGAGCTGGAGGGGAGGCAGGCACGGGTGGGGGGCGTCCAGGTGGGGCCAGGGAGCGTTCAAGGAGGGGTTTGCTCGGGTGGGGCTGCTGTGGCAGAGAGGGAGCTAGAGAGAGGGAGGGGAGTGGCATGGAGCTAGGGTTGGAGCTAGGGTTTGGAGAGAGGGGGGTATGGCTCGGGTTAGGGGTTGTTTAGGGTTGGGGTGGAGAGAGAGAGGAAGTAGATGGGGTGTGGGGCCAGGGAGAGGGGTAGCCATGTGGGGCATGCATGATAGAGAGAGGAGAGAGGCCGAGAGAGAGATGAGGTAGGGTGATTAGGGTTTGAAAGAGAGGGATTAGGTGGAGGGTTTTCCTTTTGGGCAAGCTCGAGCAAGAACAAAACAAGATCAAACAAGAGCTATCCCACAAAGAGGAAGGGGTAAAAGGTGGTGATGGGGTTTGATTAAATGGATTGTTTGAATTCAAACAAACAAGCTTCCTACCAACATCCAATAAAACACAAATAACAAAATAGACAAGGGAAAGCTTGCATGGGACATGCATGAGTGTTAAACACCACATTTATACTTGTGAAGACAAATATAAATACACATGGGCATTTACCCAAGCATGCATACAATATTCGAATTAAAGCCCTCACAAGAAAGGAAGCTTGCTCTCTCATATGGAATATGTGTGTATGAACCATGCATGGATACAAGGTGGTCAAGCTAGTGTGTGTGTCCCACTAGGTAACAAATGGCCATAATATATATTCATGCATGAGCATATATTCAAACAATACCCATGTGGAAGCTTGACAAGGAATTATACTCACATAGCTTGCAAAGGTGGCCATGTGGCTCCACATAATCCATATTGTGGGAACAATATATATTATATATGGAAGCATGTATACCAAGAAGTGGATCCATCTTGCTACATATGGGCTAGACATAAAGACCAATAAATGCAATTGCCCATATATAGTTTTGATGGTGGAATTGTAAGGTGATGACAAGAAAGGTGGTGGAGTTGGAATAAAAGATATGCCCCCAACTCAACTTGGGCATTTAACAATATATCAATAACCAAATACAATATCAAGAGGCAAATACAATTAACAATGCATATGAGAGAAGAGCCAAACCAAAAAGGGTTTTATATGATGCTCAAATGCAAGGTGGCATGATGACATGAGCATGATATAATGATGATGCAACAATTATATATATGAAGTAGCCATTATATTACTAGACCAAGTAGCATTACAATTGTTAGACAATTGGGATGCTACAACTCTCCCCCACTAAACAGGAATCTCGCCCTGAGATTCTAGGAAGAAGAAGAAGACTCAAAGAGGGTAGGATAGTTGGCACGGAGCTCATCTTCACGCTCCCAAGTGGCTTCATCAACGGAATGGTGCGACCACTGCACCTTGCAGAACTTGATGGACTTGTTGCGAGTCCTTCTTTCTGCGATTTCAAGGATTTTTGTGGGGTGTTCTTGATAAGACAGGTCTTCTTGGAGATTGATAAGCTCATGATCCACGGTCCTGCCGGGATCCTTGAAGCACTTATTGAGTTGAGAGATGTGGAAAACATCATGGACCTTGAGTTTTTCCGGGAGCTCAAGAGCATAAGCAACTTCTCCTCTTCTTCCACGAATTTTGAATGGACCGATGTATCTAGGAGCCAGCTTTCCTTTGATACCAAAACGGTGCGTGCCTTTCATGGGAGTGACACGAAGGTAAACGAGATCACCAGGGACGTACACCATGTCCGTGTGTTTTCTGTCATAATTGCTCTTCTGGCGACTTTGAGCAATCTTCAGATTTTCAAGAATGATATGCACCTTCTCCTCCGCTTGAGTTACAATGTCAGGGCCAAACCAAATTCTTTCTCCTGCACCTGACCAACCAATCGGAGTTCTGCATTTGCGGCCATAGAGAGCCTCAAATGGTGCCATCTTTAGACTTTTCTGGAAGCTGTTGTTGTAAGAGAATTCAGCATAAGGAAGACATTCTTCCCACTTCATGCCAAAAGAGATGACGCAAGCACGAAGCATATCCTCCAGAATCTGATTGATCCTTTCAACTTGTCCTTGCGACTGAGGGTGGTAAGCTGTGCTGAAGTTCAATTTTGTTCCCAAAGCATTTTGGAAACTTTCCCAGAACTTGGAAGTGAAGATGCTCCCACGGTCTGAACTGATCTCAAGCGGAACCCCATACAGAGAGACAATTCTGTTGATATAGAGCTCAACCAACTGAATTCCAGAAATTGTTTCCTTGACGGGGAAGAAGTGAGCCACTTTAGAAAGCCTGTCAATGACAACAAAGATTGCATTGTTGCCCTTCTGCGATCTTGGAAAACCAGTGATGAAGTCCATCTCTACTTTCTCCCATTTCCATTCCGGGGGTTTCAATGGCTGTAGAAGACCGTAAGGTTTCTGATGGACAGCTTTCACTCTGCGGCAGACATCACACTCCGAGACATACTTGGCACAATATCGTTTCAATCCCGGCCACCAATATTGTGTTTTCAAGTCCATGTACATCTTTGTGCTGCCAGGGTGGATAGAAAGAACAGATTCATGCGCCTCCTTGAGAACTTGCTCTCTCAAACCCGGGTAGTTCAGAACAAACATCCGGTGTTCAAAGAAAAGCGTGCCTTGATCATCGACGTGGAAGGACTCATACTTCGGAAGCTGAAGTTTTGAGATGATCTTTTTGGTGTGCGGATCACCATGCTGAAAGGAGCGAACCTTTTCTTCCAAGAGAGGAGTAGCCAGAAGGTTCAGGAGATACCCTTGTTCCACAATTTCAAGGTTGAGCTGACGGAATTCCTCGCACAAGAGAGGCTGTTGTTCTTCCATCATGAGGTTGTTGACATAAGCTTTGCGGCTGAGAGCATCGGCCATGACATTAGCTTTGCCCGGAGTGTAGTTGATGGTCAAATCAAAATCATTGATTGCTTCAATCCACCTCCTCTGCCGAAGGTTGAGATCAGGCTGAGTGAAGATATACTTCAGACTCTTGTGATCAGAAAAGATTTCACAATGGTTGCCAAGCAAGTAGTGCCTCCATAGTTTCAAAGCAAAGACAACTGCTGCGAGCTCGAGGTCATGTGTAGGATAGTTGATCTCATGCGTCTTCAACTGTCGAGAGGCATAAGCAACAACTTGTTTTTCTTGCATAAGGACCGCACCCAATCCTTGCAAAGAGGCGTCACAGAATATCTGGAAAGGCTTAGATGTGTCCGGAGGAACCAAGACTGGTGTGGAAGTGAGCTTCTCTTTGAGTGTCTCAAAGCTTGCTTGACATGCAGGAGTCCAAAGGTATTTCTTGCCTTTCTTGAGGAGATCGGTAAGAGGCTTCGCTATCTTCGAAAAGTTCTGGACGAAGCGACAGCAATAACTAGCCAAACCAAGGAAACTCCGCACTTCTTTGACATTAACAGGAGGAAGCCATTCAACAATTGTCTTTACAGTTTCCGGGTTGACTGCAATGCCCTTGGCAAAGATGACGTGACCAAGATAGGTTACTTGAGGCAGCCAAAACTCACACTTGGAGAACTTTGCATACAGGCGGTTCTCACGAAGCTTGTTTAGGACACACCGAAGGTGTTCTTCATGTTCTTCCTTTGACTTAGAATAGACTAGGATGTCATCCAGATAGACCACAACGAACTTATCAAGATACTCCATGAAAACCGAGTTCATAAGCCTCGAGAAGGTAGCAGGTGCGTTGGTGAGACCGAAGGACATGACCGTGTACTCATACAGGCCATAGCGGGTGGTGAAAGCTGTTTTAGGAACATCTTCCTTGCGAATTTTGATTTGGTGATAACCACTTCTCAAGTCAAGCTTAGAGAATACCACAGCTCCAGCTAGCTGATCGAAGAGATCATTAATCCGCGGAAGGGGATATTTATTCTTGATGGTTTTAGCATTGAGAGCCCGATAGTCAACACAAAGTCTATCAGTCCTGTCTCGCTTCTTCACAAAGATTGTTGGGCTACCCCAAGAAGAAGTACTGTGTTGAATGAAACCCAACTTCTCTTGTTCATCAAGCTGACGTTTGAGTTTAGCCAACTCAGCAGGACCCATTTTCTAAGGCCGCTTGGAGATAGGAGCCGTTCCAGGTTCAAGCTCAATTATAAACTCAACCTCACGATCCGGAGGCATACCTGGAAACTCTTCAGGAAAGACATCTGGGAACTCACAGACCACCGGAACACTCTGAATAGCTTCCATAGCATCATCATTCAGAGCCGCCAAAGAGAAAAGCTGGATAGCAGGAGTCAGACTTGGAGAATAGACTATATGGCCTTCGGGAATCTTCAGAGAAACCGAGCGTTCAGCACAATCAATCACAGCTGCATTTTCTGTCAACCAATCCATGCCCAAGATGACATCAATGTCAGAATTGCCCAGAACAATTAAGGATGCCGAGAACGAAGAGCCACCAATCTCAATTTGATTGCCATGGCTGATTTTAGCAGCTGCCATTGTTGCTCCAGGAGAAAGGACCATTAACCGCTTAAGGAGAGGATCCATAGCTAACTCATTTTCATTTGCAAACTTGTGAGAAACAAATGAATGCGATGCACCAGAATCAAACAAAACTCGTGCAGGGACTGAGTTAACGGATAGCATACCCATCACAACTCCAGGTGTATGCTCAGCTTGAGCGGCGTTGACACAGTTGGCACGAGCAACAGTAGACTCGGGCTTGGTGTTGATGTTGAGAGCCCGAGGTGGTGGTGCACGAACCATAGGAGAGCTTGCCGCAGATCTTGGAGGTGGTGGAGGAAGAGCTTTGTTTTTCATCGGACAGTTCCAGTACTGATGCCCAGTGTCTCCACAAGTGAAACAAGCACCAGGTGGACGTGGAGCAACTTAGCCAGGGACTCCGCCAGGCGCTCCAGGGTAGTGGTGGTTGTAGCCCCTGGGAGCAGCAGTGAGGAAGTTTGTTGGCCTTGCCGCGTAGCTTGCAGGTCTTGGTGGAGCCGGGAGCGACGGTGGGGTGTTAGGAACCCAGACACGACGCTTAGAAGGAGTTGACATAGCTGAAGAGCTTGCTGCCTCGCGGTTGTGTTTCTTTGACTCCTCAAACACTTGCTTACTTGTTTCTTCCTGCAGAGCTGTATGCTGAAGTTCCAGAAAAGACGCCGGCCTTGCATGTGTGATTGCATATTTAATCGATGCATTGAGCCCTTGCCGGAACCTCTTTTGCTTCTTCTTGTCATCAGAGATCTCATCGCCCCCATAACGAGAAAGGTTCATGAAGTTCCTGATGTAGGTATTGACATTATCATTGCCCTGCTTGAGGTTGAGAAACACTTCCTTCATCCTCTCCATGACAATTTCTGACAGATACTGCTCTTTGAAGGCTCCAGTGAACTGTTCCCAAGTAGGCTGAAAACCAATGCAGTTTGCCTTCAGGTAATTCTCCCACCAGAGAGCTGCATCTCCCTTCAGAAGGTGAGTAGCACACTTTACCCATTCTTGCTCAGGAACATCAGCAGTTGCCAGTAACCTTGACATCTCACGCAACCAATCATCAGCATCAAGTGGTTGATCAGAAACATCAAATTGGCGTGGGTTGAACTTCAGAAAGCTTTTGATGTCTCCTCGCTTGGGAGGTGGAGGTAGCGGAGCAAACTCATTCCTCCTGACACTTTCTTCCAAACGCTGCTGGTTCTGCTGCATTGCTGCCAAGGCATTGGCGATGCTTGACAACGCGGCCCCCAGTTCAGGTGGTATGTCCTCCTCAGAACGGCGTGGTGGTGCCATCCTGTTATTGATATAAAACACAAGTCAGTACTATAATGGAGAATAATAATAATCCAAAATAGTACCAAGATGGAATTAACCAATATTAAAGGATACAATTTACTAAGATGATATTAAAATATCAGCAAAGTTTAAAGCACCTAGAAGATATTAAGCATATCGCACACGACTGAAAAGGAGTGTGGTACACAACTTAACAAAGAAAAATTTTCCGCAATTTCGGCATTAAAATACCAATAGATGCGCAAAATCACTTAACGAATCAAGATTAGCGACTCTACCAATTCAATATACAAGAGCGAATGATAAGAGTAGTGGTATGGTCGCGACTCCATCCCGCACTCAAATCATTACTCCGCACATGAATAAGTAAAACACATATCCCAACACCTTCTTCTCAAGATGAACCTAAAGATTAGTAACTACGGAAACGAACACCCCAAACAAGATAACGTCGGATAACAAAGAGTAAGACAGATCGCGGCGGTATACAACGAATCAGATAGATCGCGTCGGTTTGCAAAAGCCTGTCGGTATGGAATGTACCAACAGTTGATAACCAAAAGGCCGATTGTGATAACAACTTGGATGCAACAGATAGACAAGGAATTACACACACACACACACACACACACACAACCTATGGTACTACGGAAACCCAGAACACGTGAATCCTAGTTTGAACTTTTAAGAAGAGGATTGAAAACGTTGCACTTCCTTACCAGAAAAGGGTGGGTGGGTAAGAAGAAAAGTGGAAGCAGTCCTACTCTCACGTTTTGTTTTTCCCTAGTATACATAACTACCAAAAATATTTGCTAGACTGACAACGACCATTTGACTGAGACCCTGAAGGGCGGGATGGCTGTAACACCCTCAGAATCGACCCTATGCAAGTTTCAGCGATTCCCGCCAAATCCGCATAGAAACGATTCAAAGGTGCCCACCAGGCACTTTCGTGCGGGTGGAAAACGAAGTAATAACATTACACAACAGTCCTTGATGGGACCCACAGAACAGATATATACAACAGTGACTCAATGAGTCAAGAATACAGATATACAATACAAAGATCCAAATCACCTTGAAAACGATAGAGCGTCCAGCTACGGACAAGATGCAAATGGGGCTAAGAGCCCTGAAGTATAACCAATGGCGTCCATAACCCTGCCCAGGCCAAGCCAGAAGGGTAACCCTGCTAACGACGTCGATCTCAAAACCTGCTTAAACAAAAGGGGTGCCGACAAAGGGCAAAGACAAAAGAGGAGCGTCAGTACTGAGGCCAGTACACGGCGAGACTAGAATTCGGCGGTCCTCGCCTACATAGGTATGGTGGACTGAAGCGGCAGCGGCAGCATGCACTAAACAACCTATAGAGACTCGGCACATCTGGCGGCTATCAGAGAGGGGTAAGAAAGACCTATTCGGAACCAATCTGATTCTACCAACAGACAAACCCATCCTGGTGTGTCCCCCTCGAGACCAATCGAGGAAGTCAACCGAGGAACTCACACAGTTGGCAGTTTTATTTATTCCGTTATAGTTGCGGCAATTACTAGTCAAATATAGATAGTCATCCTGATAAAATAAGCAGTGGGCACTTTTATTTAACCATTCCATTGTAGTTGCAGCACTTACTAGTCAGATACAATTAGCATGAGATATCCCAAAACCCAGCAGTTGTTGGTACTTTTATTTAGCCATTCCGTTGTAGTTGCAATACTTACTAGTCAGGTACAATGGTCGCAAGCGAAAACCCAAACAAGCAATTGTTGGCAGTTTTATTTAGCCATTCCATTATAGTGAAGCTGATTACTAGTCATTATAAAGTCAAATTTATAGCACTACTTTAGTTATAGTTGTCTATGATCGAGATACTGTGCTCCAAGTCGTCCATAACCGCGGACACGGCTTTCAGAAAGTTTTACCCTGCAGGGGTGCACAAATAGCAACACACACTCGATCAACCTCGGAAAAACCAAATCAAAACCCAACGAGGCTTTCACGACAAAGCAATCACAGGATTCAGAAATATTTCAGGGGGCCACCCCATTGAGTACACCCGAAACGAAGCTAGCTGACTCCGAGACGGACTCAAGGTTTGCGTCAATGGCTGTAAACGACTGGGAACCCAAAACTGGGCTTGTCGATACCGCGAAAACACTCCGCTTTCCTAAACAGTACAGTGTGCTATCCATCGCACAATTTAAATAAAGCAGTAAAACATGGCATAGGTACAGGATAGTAAATAAAACCTCAAACTAGTTTGTGGCCCCAAGAAATAAGAATGCATCAAGCTCTGGCTCAGGGGGGTCCCATAATTCCCCCGTATGTGGATAGCGCGAATATTCAAGGAACAGGTATCAAGTACTCGGGGTCCTACGGGACACAAGTGGACGGTTAACAACCAAATAACATCTATTGCCCACCTGTGCCTCTTCTTACCTACTTCAATTTTAGTTGTTAAACAATAATTAAAGTCTTGATCATCTCCAACAAAAACATGCGGCAATGCTCCAACAACTGTGGTACTTGACAACACGCAACAGCACTTGAGCAAGCGACTACGACGCGCAGGTCCAACTATCTACCAAACAACAGGTAATAGGAGGTGTCCAAGGCAATATACGGCTGCAAGGGATATCACGGGTACGAAAACTAGAGCATCGCAACACAGATAGCAATAGATCAACAGGAGGGAATAAATACTATAAAAGTAAGATAGGTAGAAAGGGGGAGATGCTCGCCTGAAAACATTGCCAAAGGTTCATCCGGAGATCGGGGCGAAGCTCACATCAACTCAACGGCCTTATCCGCGAAGAAGCAAAACACTAGAATAAACACCGGATGCGATATTTAATACTACGGCAAAAGATCGGGCATGATGCATGTATGATGCATGGCATGGTAAATATGCGGTGCGATTAGGTCATATTAAGCGGAACCGGGGGTCCCGACAATTATTCAGATGGTTCAAGTTATTTAACTACCCCGCAATTTAAATGTTGTCTTAACATGGCAAAATATAGCACCGGTTCGCTATACCAATTTAAATGAGGCCAATATAAGGCTAGATTTACCCGCATATGGGCCCATATTTAATTATGAGATGAATCAGCATAATGCCCCCAAACCGCACAAATATGCCTGCGAGTATGACAACTAATATGCAACAATTATATAGATGGCATTTATAAAAATAGGGTTCTCGGATAAGGGTCACACATTGAGGGGTCTCGGCGATCTTGGTTCCGGGGTTCGGGGTTCGGTCTCAGGGTTTAGGGTTCGACGGGAGAACGGCTCGACGAGATCGGGATCGGTACGGGAAGGAGGTCTTGTCGCAACCGGGAAGCAGGACTTGGTGTGGCGTCGGGGCGCATCGGACTCGCCCTGGTCGATGTCGATCTTGTCGCATCCGTGGTCTTCGGGTCCGTGTAGACGGCCATGGCGTTCAAGGTGGCGAACTTGGCGTTCTGCGTCGGTGTCCTTACCGTCCGTGTTCTCGAGCGTCGCAACCGGGAAGGAGTACTTGTCGCACATGTGGTCTTCAGGTCCGGGGTCTCAGTCATGGCATCCTATTGTAGATCTTGTTGGTGGTCCGGCAAAAGCCACCGGGTTCGGTCTTGGTTCCATTGTCGATGGCGATCTTGGCGGCACACTTCGAGTGGTGAAGATCTTGAGGTTCCAAGGGGTTCGGGTCTCAACGCCTTTGAATCTCAGAACTTGGTGTCCGCGGCCTTTGGTTCCGGGTGGAAGTACTTGGAGTCCCAGAGCCACCGGATGACCTTGACTGATATAGTCCTCGCGTCCATCCCTTTGGGTTCCTACGTGTTCGTTGAACTTGGTACCGGTACCGATGGAAACAAACATGGCGAGGCTACACCCGAAGAGAGGCACGATCATGCTTGGGAGCATCAGGCACGGGGAAGCAGCTGACACACATGGGCACAAGCCTGTTGTGTGTGCTCTAGGACACGCAGACACATAGGCAGCAACAGCCGCAGGTCAACGGCGGGGAGGCGGATAGGGAAGACGGCGGAAGCATCGATGAGGTCACGGCGGCGGCGCAGAGCTCGTCGGTGGGCACGGTGACGAGGGCGGGCGCGGCCTCTGCGGCGCAGGAGAGAGGCCACAGCGGCCGACGCGAGCCTGCGGCGACTCGGAGATGGGCCAGCGTGGCAGGGGGCCCCTGGCGGCGGAACGGAAGAGGCAGGGCCGGAGGGAGCTTCTGGGCGGCGGGGCCAGAGGGCGACGAGGAGGCCGCGGTCGGGGGAGGACGACGCGGAGAGGCCCGCCGGCGACGGCGGCGTCGGGGCACAGCCGAGCTCGAGGAGGAGGAAGAAGGAGCGGACGCGGGCGGGCGCGGCCGCGCGTCGGGGCGAGCGAGGTCGGCGGCGCACGGGAGGAGGGAGGCGCCGGAGGGGAGAGGAGAGGCGACGCGGGGGGGCCTGGGGCGGTGGATGCGGGGCAGGTGGCCAGGGGGCGGGGAGCGGTGGTTGGGGCGGGGACAGGACGAGGCCGAGGCGAGGATGGCAGGGCGGCGCTTGTAGGAGGGCGGCGAGGTCGCGGGAGAAGGAGGGAGCGGCCGGCGACTGGTGGTGGTGAAGGGGGAGGAGCGAGGAGGGGAAGGAGAGAGGAAGCGGACGGAGCTCTGCAGGGCGACGGGACCGCGGCCGGAGGAGGGGAGGCGCGGCCGGAGGCGGGGCCGGAGGCGGCCGGAGGTGGGAGGAGAGAGGAGGGAGGAAGAGGAAGGGGGAAGAGGAGCGGGAGGTGGAAGAGGGCCAGGGGAGGGGAGAGCGCGGCGTGGGAAGGTGGGGCCGGGGTGGGGCCCAGGGAGCGGGGCCAGCTCGGTGGAGGACAGGGTGGGAGTGGGGCTGTGGGGCCCGGGGGACAGGGAGAGGAGGGAAGGGAGTGGGGGTGGCTGGTGTGGTGGTGTGGGGCTGCTGGGTAGGCCAGGTGCGGGTGGGGCCCAGGGGGAAGAGAGAGAGGGTGAGGGAGTGGCTGTGAGGAAGAGAGAGAGAGAGGGAATGGGGTATGGATTGGTGAGGTGGCGGTGGGTGTGATGAGGTGGAGGGGAATGTGAGGTGGAGGGAGGGGATTGGTGGGTAGACTAGGATTGGGTAGGTTAGGGATTAGGTTTAGGTTTATCATTTTGTAAAAATATTTGTTTGTTTTGTTTTGTTTATTTTAAAACAAGACTACTTTGCAATTAGTTTATAGGTAAATAAAATATCCGATATGATCGGGGTTTTGCATTTGAAATAAAGAGGGTATTTGTACAAAGCAAAACTAGGCTTTTAGCAAATTCTTTTAGGCAAACAGATGCATGCTGAGGTCATGATGATGCAATGCACAAAAATCAACGTGATTTTCTAGTAGTGGTTTTGCGGGATGCCACAATTCGACACCACTAACAATGGATCTCGCCCTCGAGATCCGCCTCATGGTACCGGAAAGAAGGTCGGTGATCCGCATCTTCTCGCTTCGTGTAGATCCCCGCGACACCACTAACAAGAGGTCGTTGTCCCTGATCGTCGAGGAAACACTCCGGGAACAAAAGGTCGAAGGTAGAGGCATCAACAAATTAAGCCACCCCTAACTTCCGTGGACGGAGTAAAATTGCTGGATCCACTGCTTCGATGTACAAGAGCGAATGATAAGAGTAGTCGGATGGTGATCAGTCCATCGCGCACCCAAACCATTACTCTGCACACGAATAGGCGGATTGTGCAACCAACTCTCGGAATTAGACTGAAGATCTCGACAAGCGAGGTTCGGAAACAAAGGAGGGATGCAGACTCTGCATCGGATCTGGCGTGGATGATGTTGTCGCATCGGAAAACACTGGAAGGCACAAACAAGGAACAAAGAATGGTACCACGGATAAAGGACCACCCAGATAGCAGGAGGACCGGATGTAGAAACACCGTTATCAAAGGAGGAAGCGAAACCCTGAAGGTACGACGGAACCCAACCACGGGAAATCCTGGACTCGAAGAGAGAGAAGAGAGCGGATTCAAAACACGCAGGGGTGAGGGAGAGCAGCAGAGGGGTAAGGAGTAAAATCAGACCTAATCAGAACTATCCAACCGATTTTTCAAAAATAGTTTTGACACTCTACTTCGGCCGTTAGCTAGGTTATCCTATAGGCTGGACTTGTGGGGTATCGCAACTGTTGTGCTCTGATACCACTCTGTAACACCCTCAGAATCGACCCTATGCAAGTTTCAGCGATTCCCGCCAAACCCGCATAGAAACGATTCAAAGGTGCCCACCAGGCACTTTCGTGCGGGTGGAAAACGAAGTAATAACATTACACAACAGTCCTCGATGGGACCCACAGAACAGATATATACAACAGCGACTCAATGAGTCAAGAATACAGATATACAATACAAAGATCTAAATCACCTTGAAAACGATAGAGCGTCCAGCTACGGACAAGATGCAAATGGGGCTAAGAGCCCTGAAGTATAGCCAATGGCGTCCATAACCCTGCCCAGGCCAAGCCGGAAGGGTAACCCTGCTAACGACGTCGATCTCAAAACCTGCTTAAACAAAAGGGGTGCCGACAAAGGGCAAAGACAAAAGAGAAGCGTCAGAACTGAGGCCAGTACACGGCGAGACTAGAATTCGGCGGTCCTCGCCTACATAGGTATGGTGGACTGAAGCGGCAGCGGCAGCATGCACTAAACAACCTATAGAGACTCGGCACATCTGGCGGCTATCAGAGAGGGGTAAGAAAGACCTATTCGGAACCAATCTGATTCTACCAACAGACAAACCCATCCTGGTGTGTCCCCCTCGAGACCAATCGAGGAAGTCAACCGAGGAACTCACACAGTTGGCAGTTTTATTTATTCCGTTATAGTTGCGGCAATTACTAGTCAAATATAGATAGTCATCCTGATAAAATAAGCAGTGGGCACTTTTATTTAACCATTCCATTGTAGTTGCAGCACTTACTAGTCAGATACAATTAGCATGAGATATCCCAAAACCCAGCAGTTGTTGGTACTTTTATTTAGCCATTCCGTTGTAGTTGCAATACTTACTAGTCAGGTACAATGGTCGCAAGCGACAACCCAAACAAGCAATTGTTGGCAGTTTTATTTAGCCATTCCATTATAGTGAAGCTGATTACTAGTGATTATAAAGTCAAATTTATAGCACTACTTTAGTTATAGTTGTCTATGATCGAGATACTGTGCTCCAAGTCGTCCATAACCGCAAACACGGCTTTCAGAAAGTTTTACCCTGCAGGGGTGCACAAATAGCAACACACACTCGATCAACCTCGGAAAAACCAAATCAAAACCCAACGAGGCTTTCACGACAAAGCAATCACAGGATTCAGAAATATTTCAGGGGGCCACCCCATTGAGTACACCCGCAACGAAGCTAGCTGACTCCGAGACGGACTCAAGGTTTGCGTCAATGGCTGTAAACGACTGGGAACCCAAAACTGGGCTTGTCGATACCGCGAAAACACTCCGCTTTCCTAAACAGTACAGTGTGCTATCCATCGCACAATTTAAATAAAGCAGTAAAACATGGCATAGGTACAGGATAGTAAATAAAACCTCAAACTAGTTTGTGGCCCCAAGAAATAAGAATGAATCAAGCTCTGGCTCAGGGGGGGTCCCATAATTCCCCCGTATGTGGATAGCGCGAATATTCAAGGAACAGGTATCAAGTACTCGGGGTCCTACGGGACACAAGTGGACGGTTAACAACCAAATAACATCTATTTCCCACCTGTGCCTCTGCTTACCTACTTCAATTTTAGTTGTTAAACAATAATTAAAGTCTTGATCATCTCCAACAAAAACATGCGGCAATGCTCCAACAACTGTGGTACTTGACAACACGCAACAGCACTTGAGCAAGCGACTACGACGCGCAGGTCCAACTATCTACCAAACAACAGGTAATAGGAGGTGTCCAAGGCAATATACGGCTGCAAGGGATATCACGGGTACGAAAACTAGAGCATCGCAACACAGATAGCAATAGATCAACAGGAGGGAATAAATACTATGAAAGTAAGATAGGTAGAAAGAGGGAGATGCTCGCCTGAAAACATTGCCGAAGGTTCATCCGGAGATCGGGGCAAAGCTCACATCAACTCAACGGCCTTATCCGCGAAGAAGCAAAACACTAGAATAAACACCGGATGCGATATTTAATACTACGGCAAAAGATCGGGCATGATGCATGTATGATGCATGGCATGGTAAATATGCGGTGCGATTAGGTCATATTAAGCGGAACCGGGGGTCCCGACAATTATTCAGATGGTTCAAGTTATTTAACTACCCTGCAATTTAAATGTTGTCTTAACATGGCAAAATATAGCACCGGTTCGCTATACCAATTTAAATGAGGCCAATATAAGGCTAGATTTACCCGCATATGGGCCCCATATTTAATTATGAGATGAATCGGCATAATGCCCCCAAACCACACAAATATGCCTGCGAGTATGACAACTAATATGCAACAATTATATAGATGGCATTTATAAAAATAGGGTTCTCGGATAAGGGTCACACATTGAGGGGTCTCGGCGATCTTGGTTCCGGGGTTCGGGGTTCGGTCTCAGGGTTTAGGGTTCGACGGGAGAACGGCTCGACGAGATCGGGATCGGTACGGGAAGGAGGTCTTGTCGCAACCAGGAAGCAGGACTTGGTGTGGCGTCGGGGCGCATCGGACTCGCCCTGGTCGATGTCGATCTTGTCGCATCCGTGGTCTTCGGGTCCGTGTAGACGGCCATGGCGTTCAAGGTGGCGAACTTGGCGTTCTGCGTCGGTGTCCTTACCGTCCGTTTTCTCGAGCGTCGCAACCGGGAAGGAGTACTTGTCACACATGTGGTCTTCAGGTCCGGGGTCTCAGTCATGGCGTCCTATTGTAGATCTTGTTGGTGGTCCGGCAAAAGCCACCGGGTTCGGTCTTGGTTCCATTGTCGATGGCGATCTTGGCGGCACACTTCGAGTGGTGAAGATCTTGAGGTTCCAAGGGGTTCGGTTCTCGACGCCTTTGAATCTCGGAACTTGGTGTCCGCGGCCTTTGGTTCCGGGTAGAAGTACTTGGAGTCCCAGAGCCACCGGATGACCTTGACTGATATAGTCCTCGCGTCCATCCCTTTGGGTTCCTACGTGTTCGTTGAACTTGGCACCGGTACCGATGGAAACAAACATGGCGAGGCTACACCCGAAGAGAGGCACGATCATGCTTGGGAGCATCAGGCACGGGGAAGCAGCTGACACACATGGGCACAAGCCTGTTGTGTGTGCTCTAGGACACGCAGACACATAGGCAGCAACAGCCGCAGGTCAACGGCGGGGAGGCGGATAGGGAAGACGGCGGAAGCATCGGTGAGGTCACGGTGGCGGCGTAGAGCTCGTCGGTGGGCACGGTGACGAGGGCGGGCGCGGCCTCTACGGCGCAGGAGAGAGGCCACAGCGGCCGACGCGAGCCTGCGGCGACTCGGAGATGGGCCAGCGCGGCAGGGGGCCCCTGGCGGCGGAACGGAAGAGGCAGGGCCGGAGGGAGCTTCTGGGCGGCGGGGCCAGAGGGCGACGAGGAGGCCGCGGTCGGGGGAGGACGACGCGGAGAGGCCCGCCAGCGACGGCGGCGTCGGGGCGCAGCCGAGCTCGAGGAGGAGGAAGAAGGAGCGGACGCGGGCGGGCGTGGCCGCGCGTCGGGGCGAGCAAGGTCGGCGACGCACGGGAGGAGGGAGGCGCCGGAGGGGAGAGGAGAGGCGACGCGGGGGGGGCCTGGGGCGGTGGATGCAGGGCAGGTGGCCAGGGGGCGGGGACGGTGGTTGGGGCGGGGACAGGAGGAGGCCGAGGCAAGGCTGGCGGGGCGGCGCTCGTAGGAGGGCGGCGAGGTCGCGGGAGAAGGAGGGAGCGGCCGGCGACCGGTGGTGGTGAAGGGGGAGGAGCGAGGAGGGGAAGGAGAGAGGAAGCGGACGGAGCTCTGCAGGGCGACGGGACCGCGGCCGGAGGCAGGGAGGCGCGGCCGCAGGCGGGGCTGGAGGCGGCCGGAGGCGGCCGGAGGCGGGAGGAGAGAGGAGGGAGGAAGAGGAAGGGGGGAGAGGAGCGGGAGGTGGAAGAGGGCCAGGGGAGGGGAGAGCACGGCGTGGGAAGGTGGGGCCGGGGTGGGGCCCAGGGAGCGGGGCCAGCTCGGTGGAGGACAGGGTGGGAGTGGGGCTGTGGGGCCCGGGGGACAGGGAGAGGAGGGAAGGGAGTAGGGGTGGCTGGTGTGGTGGTGTGGGGCTGCTGGGTAGGCCAGGTGCGGGTGGGGCCCAGGGGGAAGAGAGAGAGGGTGAGGGAGTGGCTGTGAGGAAGAGAGAGAGAGGGGGAGTGGGGTATGGATTGGTGAGGTGGCGGTGGGTGTGATGAGGTGGAGGGGAAGGTGAGGTGGAGGGAGGGGATTGGTGGGTAGACTAGGATTGGGTAGGTTAGGGATTAGGTTTAGGTTTATCATTTTGTAAAAATATTTGTTTGTTTTTTTTGTTTATTTTAAAACAAGACTACTTTGCAATTAGTTTATAGGTAAATAAAATATCCGATACGATCGGGGTTTTGCATTTGAAATAAAGAGGGTATTTGTACAAAGCAAAACTAGGCTTTTAGCAAATTCTTTTAGGCAAACAGATGCATGCTGAGGTCATGATGATGCAATGCACAAAAATCAACGCGATTTTTTAGTAGTGGTTTTGCGGGATGCCACAATGGCTCGGTGAATTACGCTCCTAGTTACAAGCCTGGATGAGCGGAAATGGTTGAAATAGTACAGTGGGGCCCAAATGCCACTCACAGGTAGACCTTTCGGCCGTCCCAACCACTTCCAAACATCGGGACAAGAACGGGCGGCGTAATCGGCAGGCGAAGGGATCAACTACATACACAAATGAGTATGTATGCAAGCCACCATACAACAGTACATCAGAGCCATTCCATCTAAAAGAAATAGAAATATTGCAACGCCATACGGCAAGATCCAAATATCCTAGATAGATATAATAGTTTAGGATATCTCCTCATACATCAAACATCAGAGTATCAGGCGGAAGCGGCAAACAAGATCCGAGTACGGATAAGAAGCAAATCGGCATAAGATGCCCCATAAATAAACACATCCCGCCCACAGATCTCACGGATCCCCGTTCCCGGAATCTCTACACCGAATGATCGTTGCCCACATCGTCCGTCTCCTCCACCCAGTATCCGTCTTGTGAGCGTACCTGTTCATCTGAATCAAATAATTTATCGTGTGAGACCCTAGGGGTACTCAGCAAGTCTTTATGCCTCTAAAGGGGACACAACCTGGGGTGACGCAATTGCAGCAAAAGATAAACCCTAACAGTTCTATAGATACTCGCTAACCATTCGCCTAACCAAAGATAGACAGATGTCCGTGAATTAATGACAACAGTTATAACAGTAATATCAACAGATCCATCCTCCTCCTCGCTTACCAACGAGGAAGCGGACGAACACCCCCCATCCGTTGGCAGTTTTATTAACCATTCCATGAGTGTTGCACTATTTACTAGTCAGTTACTTAGTCAAATTAAAGCGGTACTTTAGTTATGCTTGTCTATGATCGAGAAACTGTGCTCCAAGTCGTCCATAACCGCGGACACGGCTTTCAGAAAGTTTTACCCTGCAGGGGTGCACAAATAGCAACACACACTCGATCAACCTCGGAAAAACCAAATCAAAACCCAACGAGGCATTCACGATAAAGCAATCACAGGATTCAGAAATATTTCAGGGGGCCACCCCATTAAGCTACCCGCAACGAAGTTAGCCGACTTCGAGACGGACTTAAGGTTTGCGTCAATGGCTGTAAACGACTGGGAACCCGAAAATGTGACTGGGCTTGTCGATACCGCGAAAACACTCCGCTTCCCTAAACAGTACAGGTGCAGTACCTCGCACAATTTAAATAAAGCAGTAAAGCATGGCATAAGTACAGGATAGTAAATAAAACCTCAAACTAGTTTGTGGCCCCAAGAAATAAGAATGAATCAAGCTCTGGCTCAGGGGGGTCCCATAATCCTCCCGGATGTGGATAGCGCGAATATTCAAGGAACAGGAATCAAGTACTCGGGGTCCTACGGGACACAAGTGAGCATGAAAAACCAAATAGCAGATATTGCTCACCGGTGCCACTTTCATTAGTTATCCCATTACTACTCAGGTTAAGTTGTTTAGGTACCTCGTTATCCATCAGACACACACATACCCTACACATGCTGTTCTACGACTCGCATGGCTCAAACAACTCCTATAGTAATGGCTCATGGGATGGAGGAACAAGCTTCGGTGGGGTTTAAAAGTAAGGCTATGCAATACTTGGGATTCAGATTAATGCAAACGAGACTCAATGATGCAAGAATAAGATAGAGGCAATAGGTACTATATGTATGCAAGCATGTGGTAGTGCTTGCCTGGCAGCTTAGTTGAAGCAAGAGAAGGATCTGGGTAGTGCTCCTGGGTTTCTTGATATATCCCCTGCTCAGCGTCTATTCGAAGAAGAACCAAACAAACAAGGGCCAACATAAATAAAGTGCACGAGCATATGAATAAAATGCGACAAGCAAATAATCATGCCATGATGAATGATGCACAATTTGCATGGCAATAAAGTAGCATGGCATGGGTGAGGTGTAGAATACAAGAAATAAACATTTTATTGAGTTTTGGTCACCTTTTATACTCCAATAGTTTGCTGTTTACATTATATTTATATGATGCATGCTGCAAAACAGAACAAGGAATGCATAAACAGAAAGGTCTCGTCGAGCTAATCATTTTAGACATATCATTTGTCAAATTTGGAGTTATAAAACAAAAGTTATTAATTTATTAAGGCAACAGGGCATTTTATTGTAATTTAAATCAACTTGAAATTTTAAGTGTTCAAAATATATTTTGGATAGCATATTTGAATTCCTCACATTTTTCTGATCTCAAAACATATATTACATGTTTAGTTTGGAGTTATATTTAAAAGTTATTGGAAACCAGATTTGAAATTGAATTTAAAATAAATTTGAAAAGGTTTGAATTAAAACAGATAATAGAAAACATTTTGTCACTCAGTCCAGACCTAGCCACAGTCACAGACAGGTGGGGCCAGGCTGACTGGGCGACACAGCGCGCAAAAGCTTTCCTCACCGCGAGTTGATCTAGCCGCAGCAGCTGACCAGTAGGCCCGACGCGCGAGCGGACCCACGCGCCAGTGGTTGGCCGCATCTGTGACACGCGGCGGACCCAGGGACTGCGGGTTGAGTACCGCAAAGTAGCGGTGCCTTTTTATAAAACCGCACAGAGGCAGACAGGTGGGGTCGGAGGGGAGCGCGGGTTGACGGGATAAAAAGGTTGGGGGTTATTTGCAAAGTGCACACGGGCTACTGTTTCTCTTCCTCTGTTTCTGACGAAACTGACGGCGCCGCTCTGCAGAGGAAAAACAGGGGCGACCAGGGCTCGAACACGCGACCTGGGCGTGCGCGCGGAGGCGGCTACCGCTGGGCTAGGACGGGGTTGGTGTTAGGAGGGTGGACGGGGCCTAGATAGGGCTTACGCGACGGGGGAGCGCACAAACAGCAGCGAGCGGCGGCGCACGGTGGGCGTTCGACGAAACGAACGACGAGCACAGGCGACGACCGCGAGGCGGACCATGTCAGGGGAGACGGGAGGCTCACCGCGAGGCTGTTGACGGTGGTGGTTCTGGCAGAGGCGCCGGCGATCGTCGACGAGGCAGGGGCCGAGCGAAGCTAGGGTTTCGTCGGGGCGGTGCTGGTTCTGGGGCTCCTGGGGCTTGTCCTCCTCGCTGGCGTGTACGGGGCGACGCAACGGGTCCTCCTCGTTCTCCCAGACCACCTCCACGTCGAGCTTGACGGCCGGATCGTCGAGGCGACGCGGTGCTGGCGGTGATCGGTGAGAGAGGGTGGGCGTTGGTGGAGAAGGAGGGGAGGAGCGACAGGCGCCCTGGGTAGATCTAGGGGAGGCAGTAGGCGAGAGAGAGGGGTAGATAAGGACGGGAGAGGAGAGGGGGTGCCGTGGGGAGGTGGTGATGATAAAGGTGGCTTCGGCCACCTTTTTCTCCTCTACCCCCATGTGCTCGAGCTGGAGGGGAGGCAGGCACGGGTGGGGGGCGTCCAGGTGGGGCCAGGGAGCGTTCAAGGAGGGGTTTGCTCGGGTGGGGCTGCTGTGGCAGAGAGGGAGCTAGAGAGAGGGAGGGGAGTGGCATGGAGCTAGGGTTGGAGCTAGGGTTTGGAGAGAGGGGGTATGGCTCGGGTTAGGGTTGGTTTAGGGTTGGGGTGGAGAGAGAGAGGAAGTAGATGGGGTGTGGGGCCAGGGAGAGGGGTAGCCATGTGGGGCATGCATGATAGAGAGAGGAGAGAGGCCGAGAGAGAGATGAGGTAGGGTGATTAGGGTTTGAAAGAGAGGGATTAGGTGGAGGGGTTTCCTTTTGGGCAAGCTCGAGCAAGAACAAAACAAGATCAAACAAGAGCTATCCCACAAAGAGGAAGGGGTAAAAGGTGGTGATGGGGTTTGATTAAATGGATTGTTTGAATTCAAACAAACAAGCTTCCTACCAACATCCAATAAAACACAAATAACAAAATAGACAAGGGAAAGCTTGCATGGGACATGCATGAGTGTTAAACACCACATTTATACTTGTGAAGACAAATATAAATACACATGGGCATTTACCCAAGCATGCATACAATATTCGAATTAAAGCCCTCACAAGAAAGGAAGCTTGCTCTCTCATATGGAATATGTGTGTATGAACCATGCATGGATACAAGGTGGTCAAGCTAGTGTGTGTGTCCCACTAGGTAACAAATGTCCACAATATATATTCATGCATGAGCATAAATTCAAACAATACCCATGTGGAAGCTTGACAAGGAATTATACTCACATAGCTTGCAAAGGTGGCCATGTGGCTCCACATAATCCATATTGTGGGAACAATATATATTATATATGGAAGCATGTATACCAAGAAGTGGATCCATCTTGCTACATATGGGCTAGACATAAAGACCAATAAATGCAATTGCCCATATATAGTTTTGATGGTGGAATTGTAAGGTGATGACAAGAAAGGTGGTGGAGTTGGAATAAAAGATATGCCCCCAACTCAACTTGGGCATTTAACAATATATCAATAACCAAATACAATATCAAGAGGCAAATACAATTAACAATGCATATGAGAGAAGAGCCAAACCAAAAAGGGTTTTATATGATGCTCAAATGCAAGGTGGCATGATGACATGAGCATGATATAATGATGATGCAACAATTATATATATGAAGTAGCCATTATATTACTATACCAAGTAGCATTACAATTGTTAGACAATTGGGATGCTACACGACTGGAAGCTGAAGGCCCAGAAGCGTAGCTAGGCCCAGTCGGATTAGGTCAAGCACCCTCTAAATCCTTAACTAATTTGGTTGTAGATCTGTAAACCCTAGCGAGGTTTGTCTATATAAACCTCCCTGGGATACGCATAGAGGACACATTCCATCATACACCCCCTGCGACTCGCCGCCTAGTCGTCGAGCTCGCCCTTGTACTCTCTCATCAATACAATCTAGTAGGAGTAGGTCTTTACCCTCCGGGGGGCCAAACCTAGGTAAAACCCTATGTATTGATGTCTACGCACTTCTATTCTTGTTGACAGTTGTTGGGCCTCCAAGTGCAGAGGTTTGTAGAACAGCAGGAAGTTTCCCTTAAGTGGATCACCCAAGGTTTATCGAACTCAGGAAGGAAGTGGTCAAAGGTATTCCCTCTCAAGCAACCATGCAATCAAGATACAAGAAGTCTCTTGTGTCCCCAACACACCCAATACACTTGTCAGGTGTATAGATGCACTAGTTCGGCGAAGAGATAGTGAAATACAAGTGGTAACGGTTCCAAAAAAGAGCTTTGATGGACCTTGATGGTGAGGTAAAGAGTGGAAGCAAGCAAACATGCAACAAATCTAGAAGCAAACGGTGTTTCAATGTTTAGAAACAAGGCCTAGGGATCATACTTTCACTAGTGAACACTCTCTCATATAAATATCCTCTCTTCATGATACTACTCTTAACTACTCTCCAGTTGGACACTCTAATCATCAGTAGGGCTGTAACAGCACTCCTCAAAGTCCGCCTTCCCCAATTTAGATAACCCCACACTATCACCTTGAGCACTAGATGGTTCCAACAAACACCACAATTTCAGAGAGACATCCAACTCCAAATATAACCCATAACAAATATTCAATCTAGCCAAAGTGCCACATACGGTATGCACGCTGTCACTTTCACACACGCAGGGAAAAGCATAGATCTATTAAAGCACAAGGAGTATTTATGTAGACTCAAGCCTAAGTTCCACCATGGCGTGCACGCTGACACTTTCAGGAACATGGGGAGAGCAGAGATCTATTGAAGCACTTGAGTAGCAAGGTAGATCTACTTGATTACAAAGCTCATGACCACAAGTTCATGCATAGAGAGAGATGAACACATAGCTACCGGTAGAGCCCTTAGGCCTGAGGAAGAACTACTCCCTCCTCATCATGGGAATTAGCAACCGTGATGAAGATGACGATGGAAATCGATGGAGATGGCTCCGGGGGCACTTCCCCGTCCCGGCAGGGTGCCGGAACAGAGACTTTCTGTCCCCCGAACCTCCCCTTCGATGACGGTGGCGCTACAGAGGTTTTCGTGTATTTCTTCTGGATGTATGATGGACGATCTAGGGTTTTCTCATCGGGGGATTCTTGTAGGCGAAGTGGGAGGCTGAGGAGGCGGCCAGAGGGCCCACACCCTCCCCAGGCATGGTCCAGGCTTGGCCGTGCCCAGGGGGGTCTGGCCACCCTCTGGTGCCTCTCCATCCCTCCTTCTGGATTCTTGTCCCTCATGGAAAGTTATTGACTTTGGCTTTTGTCCCGTCCAATTCCGAGAATATTGTTTTTCCGCCTTTCTGGAACCAAAAACAAAAGAAAACAGGCAACTGGCACTATGGCAACTTGTTAATAGGTTAGTCCTAGAAAAGATATAAAAACACCTCAAAGAAAGACAAAGCAAAGCAAAGTAGATACTAAACAAGCATGGAGCATCAAAAAATATAGATATGTTTCCGACGTATCAAGCATCCCCAAGCTTAACTCCTGCTCTTCCTTGAGTAGGTAAGTGATAAACGAATAATTTTTGAGGTGACATGCACCATCAAAACCAAGATCAAACCATTTGCAAGCATTGAAAGCTGGGAACAAAGAACTCTAAACATGTGCATGAAAGATGGAGTTCTAACAATAAGACATAGTAACTATGCATGCAACATGAAAGGCTAAAAACAAAGATCATGAATAACATGCATTGAAAAATGTTTGTTTGTTTCACATACAAAAAACATTGCATAGTGGTAATCATATTGTCCCTCATAGAGTAGCAAATAGATGCATAGGACACCTTCAAAGTTTATAAGAGTGACTAGAAATAAATAGCACAAGAACAAGTAATATCATAATATGCATTAATCAATAAGTTTTGGGACACTGCACACAGAATGACAACTATGCTCTCTTAATGGTGCCTAAAGGTAGAAGGTGGAGACTCAATAGTAGTGGAAGAAAGGCCTTTTTGTAAAGGAAGCAGGGATTACAAGTTTCAAAAAGAGCTTCCAAAAATTATGGTACTTGTTAGCTTTCAGCCATCATTGCCCCTATCATAAGCATCTTGAAGTGATTAAGGTTAAAGTGGCAAAGATGGAGTATATTCTTGACGAAGTATAAGTTGGAAATCTCAAGTCCCTCGAATATGAGGGCCACACCTCATGCATACTCAAATTTGGGCACAAGTAAGTTCTTGTCATTGTAAGTATTTGCATATCATTGAGAACCGCCAACGGGGTATCCCTTGCACACGGTACAGGAGCTTTCCCATAACCAAAATGGCAAGGCAAGCAGACAATGAGCATCTCAGCAATCTTTTTATTTACTATATGCATAGCTTTTTATTGAGGATGCTTCATAGATAGCTCACTATGGTATGCTGCAAGTTTCCACCATGATTAGGCATGGCTTAGGCTAGCGGCCGAGGCGTTTCTCTAACATAGAATACAAACTCCATGGACTTACAAGTTCCCTCTTTATTTCACACCGGTGACATCCATAGACAAAAGAGCATGATATCAACTGAGTACAAAGTACAAGTGCAATGTTGAAAACGTTCCCCGTGACAACATGGATCTGCTAATTCCAACTTATAAGTGCAAGCATATACAACAAAGTTGTCACAATGGTTCAAGTTTATTAGGGGCAAAGAATATAAAGTGTGTCGTCAAGTTCGTGAGGGCTTTAATCACTAAGTTTTCACATAACAAAATACTTTTTAATTTGAAGATAGCTGAAAACAAGAATATACTTGGAATGGTGTAACAAACCATGCATAGGAGTTTATAGTGGACACTTTGGAATAACTTAGTTTCTTGGGAGTTGGAGGCATGAGTATAACTTACTCATACAAGTGGAGGCTATCAAAAGACTGGGAGCAACCAACTAAGAGAACAATAATGGCCATAATCATGCAGAGCAATAAAATATTACTAATCAGAGCATAGAGTGGCACTACAATTCAAGGACTAAATGATCATAGAGGCTATGGTGACTTGTTCATAGTCATAACATGGTGTGAGAATGTGCCAAGTCAACCCAAACAAAGCATCAAAGGAGAATACCGCAATACTATGCTTTTGTATGCTAAAACAACGCATGATTCCTTCAAGGCACATTAAGCAATCCTTATTGTTTGGAACAAGTCATGCTACAACAATAATCACTAAGCATAAGTTCAAACAACACCTAGCATGACATGATAAAGTCTAAGCCACAGTCAGAACAAACTCCCTTTGTACCAGTTAAGCATGAAGCTTCCTACTCTTTTCCAACACCAAACAACTTATTTGAAACAGCTCACAAAGATAATAATCAACAAAGATCAGTGAGCTTGTCTCACAAATCTACAAAGAAGAACTAAAAAGTTCTAAGCTGAAAGCACAAGAAAACTAAGGCTGAACGCCGTGCTAGCAAAAGTGAACACTCACAAAACAATAAGAGTGAAAACTAGATTGTTCTAGGCAATGGAAACAGAGTGTGTCTCTCTCCAAAAGAAGTGTGGTGTAACCAACCAACTTACTCAAGCAAACTAAAACCAAAAATGAAAACTAAGACGCTCCAAGAACAACACAACTTGTGCATAAAACAATAAAAACGAAGTGTCTAGACAGACCTGAGCTTTTTATTGATGAAGAAGGGGATGCCTTGGGCATTCCCAAGCTTTGACGCTTGTACCTCTTGGATATTTCTTGGGGTGACACCGGGGTGACACCGGGGTGGCATCCCCAAGCTTGAGATTTTTTCCATTCTTCATCTAATTACATCATTCTCTCTCTACACCTAATTTTTTTTCCTTCATACAAAACTTCACACAATCTTCATTAGCAACATTAGTGTATTCAAAAGATATTAGACCTCTGGCAAAGCTTTAGAACAGCAAAAAATTTCACTAAAAACACAATCTACTGTAGCAACTCCTTCAAAAATCTCAATTTCCCAAAAAAAAACCCAAAAAGGAATCAATAAGAAGCAAATGCAAATAATGGCAGAAATCTGTAAAAAATAGACCAGCAGGTAGAAACCGATTTTTTCGAAGACCTTATGTTGCTCAAATCAAAAAGTGTTGAACTAACGAAAGTTATATAACATACTGGGAGATTTGTTCGTAAATTTTCAGCGCAATCCGAGTTACAGAGACTCCTCACGATTTTTTTGGTGTAGGACAGAAATCTGTTTCAGGACAGCAACTCCTCAAATCTTACTTCCCTCTCATTAGAGGTCATCTTGGCACAAAAAGCAAATAAAAAAAGATAAGGAGAGGTCATTACTGAAGTAATAACTTCCAAGACTCAAGGAAACTCTTGGGTTATCTCCCAACAAGTACTTTTCTTTAACGCCTTTAAGTTAGGCTTGATAGCTTGAGAAGATGCTCACATAAGAATTATGAATTGAAGTCAAAGAGAGCATCAAGAAGAAAATTCAAAACACATTTAATTCTAACCCACTTCCTATGCATAGGAATCTTGTAAATAAACAAGTCATGAAAGCACAAAGCACCAAGCATAGGAAAGCAAAACAAGTGCAACTTCAAGACTTTCAACTTAAAGAGGGGAAACTTAATATTATTGAGATGCATAAAACCATGTTTCCCTCTCTCATAATAACTTTCAGTAGCAACATGAACAAAATTAACAATATAACGATCACATAAAACATTCTTATCATGAGCCACATGCATATAATAATTATTACTCTCCACATAAGCAAAGGCATTCTTATTAATTGTAGTGGGAGAAAATTCAACAAAATAGCTATCACTATTACTCTCATCACCATAATCATCAAATATAGGAGGAATATTGTAATCATAATTAATTTTCTCCTCAATAGTAGGTGGACTGAAAATATCATATTCATCATTGTAATCATCATATATTGGAGGTTTGGTATTATCATAAGCAATAGAATAGCTATCTTCCAAAGTTGGGGAACTAAAAAGATCATTTTCATAAAAACTAGCTTCCCCAAGCTTAGACGTTTCCATAGCATTAGCAACAATGGTGTCCAAATAATTCATACTAATAACATTGCTATTAGCATGCAAATAAAGTTCCATATGTTTTTTAATTTTCTCTTCAAACACTTCATGTCCTAACTCAAGATAAATACTATAGAGCTCTCTAATTTTGTTGTTGTTTTCCATTAAGCCTAACTAGTGAAAACAAGAAACAAAAAGACAAAATTGCAGAATCTAAAGGAAATAACTTTGAGCACTCACACTGGAGGATGTGAGTACCTTTTACATTACCTCCCCGGCAACGGCGCCAGAAAAGAGCTTGATGTCTACGCACTTCTATTCTTGTAGACAGTTGTTGGGCCTCCAAGTGCAGAGGTTTGTAGAACAGCAGGAAGTTTCCCTTAAGTGGATCACCCAAGGTTTATCGAACTCAGGGAGGAAGTGGTCAAAGGTATTCCCTCTCAAGCAACCATGCAATCAAGATACAAGAAGTCTCTTGTGTCCCCAACACACCCAATACACTTGTCAGGTGTATAGGTGCACTAGTTCGGCAAAGAGATAGTGAAATACAAGTGGTAACGGTTCCATAAAAGAGCTTTGATGGACTTTGACAGTGAGGTAAAGAGTGGAAGAAAGCAAACATGCAACAAATCTAGAAGCAAACGGTGTTTCAATGTTTAGAAACAAGGCCTAGGAATCATACTTTCACTAGTGAACACTCTCTCATATAAATATCCTCTCTTCATGATACTACTCTTAACTACTCTCCAGTTGGACACTCTAATCATCGGTAGGGCTGTAACAGCACTCCTCAAAGTCCGCCTTCCCCAATTTAGATAACCCCACACTGTCACCTTGAGCACTATATGGTTCCAACAAACACCACAATTTCAGAGAGACATCCAACTCCAAATATAACCCATAACAAATATTCAATCTAGCCAAAGTGCCACATACGGTATGCACGCTGTCACTTTCACACACGCGGGGAAAAGCATAGATCTATTAAAGCACAAGGAGTATTTATGTAGACTCAAGCCTAAGTTCCACCATGGTGTGCACGCTGACACTTTCAGGCACATGGGGAGAGCAGAGATCTATTGAAGCAGTTGAGTAACAAGGTAGGTGTACTTGATTACAAAGCTCATGACCATAAGTTCATGCATAGAGAGAGATGAACACATAGCTACCGGTAGAGCCCTTAGGCCTGAGGAAGAACTACTCCCTCCTCATCATAAGAATCGGCAACGGTGATGAAGATGGCGATGGAGATCACCGGAGATGGCTTCGGGGGTACTTCCCCGTCCTGGTAGGGTGCCGGAACAGAGACTTTCTGTCCCCCGAATCTCCAATTCGATGATGGTGGCGCTACAGAGGTTTTTGTGGATTTCTTCTAGATGTATGATGGATGATCTAGGGTTTTCTCATCGGGGGCTTCTTGTAGGTGAAGGGGGAGGATGAGGAGGCGGACAAAGGGCCCACACCCTCCCCAGGCGCGGGCCAGGCTTGGCCGCGCCTAGGGGGGTATAGCCACCCTCTGGTGCCTCTCCGTCCCTCCTTCTGGATTCGTGTCCCTCACGGAAAGTTATTGACTTTGGCTTTTGTCCCGTCCAATTCCGAGAATATTGATTTTCTGCCTTTCTGGAACCAAAAACAGAAGAAAACATGCAACTGGCACTATGGAAACTTGTTAATAGGTTAGTTCCAGAAAACATATAAAAACACCTCAAAGAAAGACAAAGCAAAGTAGATACTAAACAAGCATGGAGCATAAAAAATTATAGATACATTTTCGACGTATCATGTCTCTGCCCTCATCTCGCACTACAGATGGCTGGCCGACCTTCCCCCTCGTTCTACTACTCACTTCCGATTGCAGCATCTGCCGTGGCCATTCCCACGACACGTTTAATCCTTTTTTTTCAGCAAACCAGTGAGATTGACAACCTCACTGTAAGTTGGGGCAAAGTCTTGAGTTTTTGTTGTGCAGGATTCCAAGTTGCTAGCAACACCTTGGAGTTGTTTCCTTGCTCCTACTGGTTCAATAACCTTGGTTTCATAACTAAGGGAAAACTTGATGCTGTTCTCATCATACCTTCCTCTTGGGGTTTCCTAACGAAGCTCTACAGTGATCTGAGACACGTCAAGACATTTTCTGGCGCCGTTGCCGGGGATTTTAAGGGAAGCTTCACAAGGGGTGTTCTTCACAACCATTCTCTTTACTTTGTTTTTGTTTTTCTTAGTTTCTTTTGCTTTGTTTTTCTTGCTTCTTTTTATCAAAAAATCCAAAAAATAAGTTTCGTTTGGTTTACCTTTTCTTATCAAAAACACAAAAAATTAGTTCTTCCTATAGTTGTCACCTTGCTCTAGCCCACCATGTTGATCCCTAAGTTCACCCTGAAAGACCTTTCAATAGGTAGTGGCTCTATAATTGGGAAAGAAAACATTGAAGAATGCTTTAATCATATTAGCAAACATGAGGATATTGAGGATAGATCCTTAGCAGAACTTGCTCCTAATTATGAAATTGTTGCATCTTCTTTAGTTCACATGTTGGAGGCTAGGTTTGTTAACCTTAACCCCATGATGCAAATAATGTTTCTTAAACTTAAAGAAGTTGAGGATACTGAAAAGAGAGATTTTATTTTGGAAACTTTGCTAAAGGGGTTCAATGATGTTGCTTAAGAAGACAAAAAGGTCTTTGATCATTTTAATATGCTAGGATAATGTGTAGATGTTATGGGTACATTAGAAAAGTTGGATAAAACCAAAACCAATGGAGAGGAAATTGAAATACCCATACCTTTTAAATTTGTAGGAATGCATGAAGCCTTAGAAAAGAATTTTGATTGGATTGTTCCTGAAAACCCGTTTGATGAAAGTAGTGAACCCAAGAGTGCTGAGAGAGGATCCTCTACTACTCATTTGTATGAAATACCTTTCCTAGTTGAAGAAATTTCGAGTATTGATCTTAATGCTTCTTCATTTGAAAATACTTGATTCTTGCTTCTTGGGCCTAACTTAAAGGCGTTAAAGAAAAGTACTTCTTGGGAGATAACCCAATAGTTTTTTTGAGTCTTGGAAGTTATTACTTCTGTAATAAAACTCTCCTTATCCTTTTTGTTTGATTTCCGTGCCAAGAATAACCTCTAATGAGGGAGAAGTAAGATTTGGAGAAGTTGTTGTCCCAAAACAGATTTTTGTGCTTCACTGTAAAAATTCATGAAAAATATCTGTATGTCGGATTGAGCTGTAATTTTCTGAGTAAATCCCCCAGGTCGTTATCTAACTTTCGTTAGTTCAATACTTTTCGATTTGAGCAACAAAAGGTCTTAAAAAAATCGGTTTTTACCTGCTGGTCTGTTTTAACAGATTTCTGCCATTATTTGCATTTGCCTCTTGATCAATTTCTTTTGGGTTTCTTTGGTAAATTGAGATTTTTTGAAGGAATTTCTATAGTACCTTGTGTTTTTAATGAAAGTTTTGCTGTTCTGAAACTAAACCCAAAGGTTTATTCTTTTGAATGCACTAATGTTGCTAATGAAGATTGTGTGAAGTTTTGTATGAAGGAAATTTTCAAGTGTAGGGGAAGAATGATGTAATGAGATGTCAAGGGGATAACCCCCAGTAGGGTCATAAGGGGTAAAACATTTTCGATCTTGGATTAGGCCGAGTCAAAGAAACCACTGGCCGAGTCACGACGGCCGAGATACGAAGCCTATGTAAGGCCATCATAAGAAGTATGTCGGCCCGCATAGGACAAAGTTGTTTGTCTTGCAGGTAACGCCAGGTCGGATCTCACCAGAGAAGGTCGGGTCAAGAAGGAAGCATGGAAACTTTTCGAATAAGATCCAGGAGGGACCATGGAAAATCATGGTTAAAAGAGAAGGGCGCTGCCGAGTGACATAAAAGGATCCGAGTGATGCCAAAAGCAAGGACTGGCGTACAAAAGCACCGTATGACGCCGAAGAGCTGGCGCCTATGTACAGGAAGGTTGTTGGCTCTACAGCTTTGTGGACTGGGTCAAGGGCCAAGGGTTGTCCCATGACCCGGCCCGCACAGTAAGGATAAAGATCCAAACAGTAAACCCTAGGTACCAAGGTTGTAACCTAGCTACCCCATCACCTATATAAGGAGGGGCATAGCTAGGGTTTAAGGAGGTTGGACCAAGTAGTGAACTAGTGCCCTGAGGCTATGCTTGAACAACTCTAGGAGCACTTGTAAACATCAAGGAGGAATAAGAATCATAAGTCTGGATAGTTCATCGTGTTCATCGTGTGTGGCTAGACCGTGCACTCCCTCCCCAGTTACCACAAGCGTCCATTTGGCCCCCAACTTAAGTCTACCCATGGCATCTGTCGTGACACCACCACGATAGTTGGCACCCACTATGGGGCAGAAGCAGGCGTTTGCTGGAGTTTTCATCCAGACGGGCAACATCATCGCCACAATGGGCGAACGCATCTACTCTGGCCTCGTCTAGAGGTTTGGAGCTCTCAACTTCGTCAGCGACAACGCGGGCTGCTTCTGGACCAAGCCGTTCCCTCAGGGCGGTCGCTTCATCAAGTTCGGCGAGCACCAAATCTACGTTTCAGTGTGCGTGGAGTGCGCATACTTGGAACGCGTCATCTTGGAGCCGGATCCACCTACGGTTCACACCGTGGGAAGGCTTCATTAGCTCATCTCTGCTGAGGTAATGATGACTGCACCTGATCCATCGCGTCCCCCAGCACCTCTAGTAGCTCCTGTAGTGAATGATAATGTTGAGGAAGAAAACCCATACGCAACACCAAGGGCAGCAAGAACTGTGAAGGCACCATTGGAAAATCCAGAGATCATAGCTGGGATAAAAGATCCAAGGAGTTGCAGGAAGCAATAGAAAAACTAGCAGAGCCAGTAGCGTCTACAGCTGACCCGGCACGCATGCAAGCCGAATTAGAGGAAACCAGGAAAAAAGTGTTGGAAAAGGCGAAGGAGTTAGCCCAACTGCAGCAGGATATGGATATAACGATCCGAGAATATAACTCGGCGAACCGAGTCAAGGGTGCTAAGACCCGTCTTGAAGCAACAAGGGATAAGAGGAAGGAACCTCAATGAAAATCTGGTGGATGCTACGTCCAAGGTAACCCCAGAGTGCAGCAAAGAAATAGCCATTTGGCCGACATACAACACGGCGGCAGCAAACTTGAGGGTCGCAGATGGCCGAGTTACCTGATGTCTACGCACTTCTATTCTTATAGAAAGTTGTTGGGCCTCCAAGTGCAGAGGTTTGTAGAACAGCAGCAAGTTTCCCTTAGGTGGATTACCCAAGGTTTATCGAACTCAGGGAGGAAGTGGTCAAAGGTATCCCTCTCAAGCAACCCTGCAATCAATATACAAGAAGTCTCTTGTGTCCCCAACACACCCAATACACTTGTCAGGTGTATAGGTGCACTAGTTCGGCGAAGAGATAGTGAAATACAAGTGGTAACGGTGCCAGAAAAGAGCTTCTGGCGGGGAGGAAAAGACTAAAGGAAAACTGAAATAAAGAAAGCAGCAAGCAAACATGTAATAGATCTAGATGAAAACGGTGTTTCAATGTGTAGAAACAAGGCCTAGGGATCATACTTTCACTAGTGAACACTCTCTCATATAAATATATTCTCTTCATGATACTACTATTAACTACTCTCCGGTTGGACACTCTAATCCATGGTAGGGCTATAACAACACTCCTCAAAGTCCACCTTCCCCATCTAGATAACCCCACACTGTGAACTTGAGCGCTAGATGGTTCCAACAAACACCACAATTTCATAGAGACAACCAACTCAAAATATACTCATGATAAGATTTATGAACTCTAGCCTAAGTGCCACCACGACGTGCATGCTGTCACTTTCACACACGTGGGGGGAGCAGAGATCTATTGAAGCACTTGAGTATTCATGTATACTCTAGCCTAAGTGCCACCACGGTATGCACGCTGTCACTTTCATACACGTGGGGAGAGCCGGAGATCTATTAAAGCACTTGAGTAGTAGAGTAGATCTACTTGATTACAAAGCTCGTGGTCACAACAAGATCATGCATAGAGACAGATGAACACATAGCTACCGGTAGAGCCCTTAGCCTAGAGGAAGAACTACTTCCTCCTCATCATGGGAATCAGCAACGGCGATGGTGATGGAGATCGATGAAGATGGCTTCGGGGGCACTTCCCCATTCCGACAGGGTGCCAAAACAGAGACTTCTGTCCCCCGAATCTCCCCTTCGGTGGCGGCGGTGCTGTGGAACTTTTCGTGGCTTTCTGGTCGATGATTTAGGGTTTGTGAGTTAGGGTCTTCTTATAGGCGAAGAAGGCAAGGTTGGTGGAGGGCCAGGGGCCCACACCCCCTATGGGCGCCACCAGGTCTGGCCCACGCCCACCTAGGTTGTGGCCACCCTGGTGTCCTCCTCCATCTCTGCTTCGTGGTTCCTTGTTGCTCTGGGAAAAATAGTGACGTTGGCTTTTGTCCCATCCAATTCCGAGAATATTGATTTTTTGCCTTTTCTAGAACCAATAATAGAAGAAAACATGTCACTGTGGCATCTTGTTAATAGGTTAGTACTAGAAAACATATAAAAATATCTCAAAGTGTAGACAAAGCAAAGCAAAGTAGATACTAAACAAGCATGGAACATAAAAAGTATAGATACGTTTACGACGTATCATTACCCCACTTGATGGGCGAGGCAAAGAAAAAGCAACAGGAACGAGTAAACGAATTGGTGAGAGCAGCAGGAAAGCTAAACGAAGCGTACTACAAGGCAAATCCGGGTATAGCTGGAAGTTCACAGCTCGTTCACTCGGCAACCCCAATCCCGGCCAGGTCTGCAGGCCATATAGCCTACTCGCCAGGGGATGCACCGAGATAGAGAAAAGAGAAAAGTGTGGACTCAGGAAAAAACAAGCAGATGGTTGCCTATGATCCGCCATTGGCTCAAGGGAACCCGGCTCGTGCTCAAGGCACAAGAAGAAAATGCTGGTCAAGGAAACGAAAACCAAGAAAATGCTGGACGAGAAAGGCAGGGCGGACAAAGAAATGATAATGGAGGCCAGAACTTTGCACCTCAGCCTAGGCATGGGGCTCACTCGGTAGGAGGAGGAAACCCAACTCCGAATCCCCCACCAGCCCAACCCAAAGAAGACAGCAAAGTGCGGTAAAAGCAGTGCAGCAACCTGCAGACCCAAATGCCAATAGGTATAATGATGGTTACTCGGCAATGGTGAATGATAGATACGAAATGCCAGATCACGTGTACCAAGCAATGGGATCAAGATTAGGAGGCAGAAATCTCCAACCAGATGACGCAAGGCTAAAGCTTGACCGAATAAAAATGGCGGAGCTTGCCGAGTTTCAAGGCCCGTAGGGACCACCATGTTTCAGCTAGCAAGAGGAACATGAGAGAGCCACCAGTGCCCAACTTTCAGCTGGCAAGAGGAACAAAAACATATGATGGAAGAACCAAGCCAGAGGATTGGCTTATTGATTATGGAACTATGGTAAAAATTGCGCAAGGTAATCTGAGATGGGCAGTGAGGTACGTGTCGTAGATGCTAGAAGGACCAGCACGGGTCTGGTTGAACAATTTACCACCCGGAAGCATCAACAACTGGATTGATTTCCACGAAGCTTTTGTGAGCAATTTTACAAGCACCTACCAGAGGCCGAATCTCCCACAGAAGCTGGCTATGTGTAAACAGAGGCCAAATGAAATAGACAGAGAGTTCCTCACCAGATGGTACACTATGCACAATTATTGTGAAGGATTAATCGAATCCCAGGCCATTGCATGGTTTGCACAAGGATGCAGAAACGAAAGTGTGCTATGGCAGAGATTATAGAGAGATATGCCAGCAAGCTTAGCCGAAATGATAAGAATTGCTGACTCATATGCGTTAGGGGATCCGACTCAGCCTCTACTCATGTCGGCAGATGGGATCACGGAGACTCAGATCTACGATGCAGCCGGGTCACAAAGGCGCCATGAGAGAAGTGAGTACAGGAGCAAAAGACGAGATGAGAGGCCGGATTATAGGTACGGTTCGGCTCAAGTCGCAGCAGTAAATCAAGATCATCCTGATGCTGGAAGCATCCAACGTCAGAGGACAAGTGGGCAACTTCAGTGGGTACCAAAAAATGATGGAAAAAAGGCATATGAACAGAGAAAACCATATCAGGAAAGGCAAAAGTACACTTATGAGATGATGTTGGACCAACCTTGCAAGTTTCACACACTGAGTCCAAGTAAGCCGGCAAATCACACAACTAGACAATGCACTTGGTTCCAGAAGGGTGACAGTGTAGACCCGCCAACTCAGCAGCTACCACCACCACTTACAGAGGAAATGCTCAAGTTGTTGGAACTGAGCACAGATATGAGAACCGACAGCCGAGATATCAAAACCAGGAAAGAAGAGAAGTTGTCCATCAAGTGCATGACCCAAGGAATGATGGCACTCATGTTGTCCATGGGACCAGAAACAAGTACAAAGAGCATCACCAGAGCTATGTCGTGTTTGTCACAGAGCCAACTGACAAGAAAATTCAATAGATACAGATGATGGAAGTAAATGCCACAATGCCAGCGATACCAAAGTACATGCATTGGTCTGAGCAGGAGATAACATGGAGCATAAAGGATCACCCCAGGATCATGCCGACACCAGGAGGATATGCTCTAGTACTAGATCCAACTTTCATGGGCCCAGATATCAATGTGAAGTTCTCCAAGGTACTAATAGATGATGGCAGTAGCATCCACATCATGTACAAGGATACTATGCTCAAGTTGGGCATCACTATGAACATGCTAGAGCCGACTAAGACAACTTTTCATGGCATTGTACCGGGATTGTCATGTGAGCCAATTGGGAAGATCTGGGTTGACGTCTTATTCGGCAATAGGGAGAATTGTTGCACTGAAGCCATAGATTTTGAGGTGGTAGACCTCGTTAGCTCGTATCATGTGTTACTCGGCAGACCAGCTATGGCAAAGTTTATGGACACTCCTCACATTGCTTATGTAAAGATGAAGCAGCCAGGTCCATGTGGAGTTATAACAGTTGAGGGTGACTACAAGCGATCCATCGCATGCGCCTCAGCCGGATCTTCGTTGGCCGAGTCACTGGTAATAGCACAGGAAAATCAGCAAATGATGGAGGTTGCAGCATTGGCTAATGCGGCACAGATGTCCATGCCGGCACTCACCAACCCGCACGGCAGTGTATCCTTCCAAGCTACCAAGGAGACCAAAAAGATACAGATTGATGAGGCTTTCCCAGAGCGCACAGTGACTATTGGCGCAGGGTTATCTGACAAATAGGAAAGCGAGCTCACCGACTTCCTTAGTGAGAATCGGGATATCTTTGCATGGTCCACACAGGATTTGCAAGGAGTTCCGAGGGAGTTGGCTGAGCACTCTCTACATGTAAGGCCAGATGCCAAGCCGGTGAAGCAACCCCTCCGCCGCTTCGCCGAAGATAGGAGGAAAGTAATAGCTGCCGAGATAGCCATGCTCTTGGCTGCCGAGTTTATCATGGAAGTACTGCATCCAGATTGGTTGTCGAATCCAGTCCTGGTCGAGAAGAAAAAGGATGACCCGAACATGGCAGTGGTGTGGTGCATGTGTATTGACTACACGAACCTCAATAAGGCATGTCCAAAAGATCCATTTCCACTGCCACAGATCGATCAAGTCATTGACTCTACTGCCGGATGTGAGTTGTTGCCACTTGTGGATGCGTATTCTGGTTTCCATCAGATACCACTGAATCCGAGTGATCAAATAAAGACAACTTTTATCACCCCGTATGGGGCTTATTGCTATCGTACTGTGTCGTTCGGGTTAAGAAATGCAGGTGCAACGTATCAAAGATGCATGCAAAAATGTTTGCAACATCAGCTTGACAAAAATGTTCAAGTGTATGTCGATGATGTGGTAATAAAAACCAAACAAAGTCATACCCTAATCGAGGACTTGCGTCAAACATTCGCAAACTTAAGAAGATTCCGGATGAAACTTAACCCATAAAAATGCACCTTTGGTGTCCTGGCTGGCAAATTACTCGGATTCCTTGTATCCAGCCGAGGAATTGAAGCTAACCCGACAAATATCAGGGCCATCGAAAGAATGAAATTGCCGAAAACCCTCAATGATGTCCAGAAGTTCACAGAGTGCCTAGCCTTGTTGAGCAGGTTTGTAAGTTGGCTAGGCGAAAAAGCCTTACCATTATACCAACTGATGAAAAATCAGATAAATTTACATGGACATAGCAAGCTGATAGCGCTTTCCATGAACTTAAAAAGATGTTGGCAACAACACCAATATTAGCCTCACCACTATCCAAAGAGCCAATGCTGCTCTATGTCGCAGCAACCAATCGAGTTGTCAGTGCGTTAATTATGGTAGAGCGCGAAGAAGAGGGCAAATCAGTCGAAAGACCAGTTTATTACTTGAGAGAAGTGCTCTCCACATCAAAACAAAACTACCCCCACTATCAAAAAATGACATATGGGGTGTATATGGCAGCAAAGAAGCTGGACCACTATTTTCAAGAACACCCAATCCGGGTAATACGTGAGGCACCTATCTCGGACATATTGGGAAGTAAAGATGCCAGTGGCCGAGTGGAAAAATAGGCCATAGAGCTAGCACCATATACTCCACAATACGATAGGCGAGATGCAATTAAATCTCAAGCTGTAGCAGATTTTTTTGTGGATTGAATGGAAATGCAGTACGAGCCGCCATTTCCAGACCCGAATTACTGGAAAATACACTTTGACGGGTCCAAGACAAAAATGGGTCCGGGTGCCGGGATCGTTCTTACTTCACCAAAGAAGGACCAGCTCAAATATGTGTTGCAAATCCACTTCGCTGCATCCAACAATGTTGCCGAATATAAAGCACTTGTTCATGGGATAAAAGTGGCTAAAGAGATTGGCATCAAGAGGATCATGTGCTTTGGCGACTCAGACTTGGTTATCCAGCAAGTATCTAGGCACTAGGACACACTGGATGCAAATATGGCACTCTATCGTTTCCATGTGCAACAGATATCGGGATACTTTGATGGATGTGAATTTCATCACATACCCAGAGCAGAAAATGAGGCAGGTGATGTGTTATCCAAGTTAGGCTCATCTCGACAAGCAATCCTGCCAGGAGTAGCATTGGAACATCTCGGAAAGCCATCTATCAAGCCGTCACCCGAATCCAAGTCAATCTTCATCCAGGCAAGCCAGGAGTCAGATGCTATACCAACGGACATTGACACAAGGGCAGGTTCGAGTAACCCGGGGACTGTTCCACCTAACCCGGGGACTGCCGAATCACATTCAGGGACTACCCAGGTTATGTCGGCTGAATATGTCGGCTGAGCCAATGGAAATTGATGGAGAAACAGATCCAACACCAGTGATACCAATTTGGGCACAACCAATATTCAACTATTTGAAGGATGGAACTTTGCCTGATGATGAGATATTAGCAAGACAAACAGAAAGAAGAGCAAAATCATACACCATAATTAATAAGGAGTTGTACAAGAGAAGTGTGACAAGTGTGTTACAACATTGTATTAGCTCAGGGCAAGGCCAAGAGATACTGTTGGATATTCACCAAGGAGAATGTGGGCATCATGCCTCATCAACAGCATTGGTAGCCAAAGCATTCCGACATGGATTCTATTGGCCAAGTGCACTAGTGGAAGCACAAGATCTAGTGAGAAAATGCAATGGATGTCAATTGGTATGCAGCAAAATCACATTTGCCTGCATCAGAGCTAAATACTATACCAATCACTTGGGCATTTGCGGTATGGTGCCTGGATATGGTGGGACCATTCAAACTAGCACGGGGCGGCATGACCCACATACTAGTCATGGTTGACAAGTTCACGAAATGGATAGAAGTGAAGCCCATCAAAAAACTTGATGAAAAAACAGCTATCACATTCTTAAAGGATATAATCCTAATATATGGTCAGCCGCATAGCGTGATCACATACAATGGGACAAACTTTTCCGAAGGGGATTTTGCTCGATTTTGCAAGGAAAGTCGAATAAGACTCGACGTAGCATCAGTCGCTCACCCAGAATCTAATGGGCACGTTGAACGAGCTAATGGCTTAGTTCTATCCGGGATAAAACCTCGGCTAATGGAACCACTCCAGAGATAACCTAATTGTTGGATAGAGGAATTACCCTTAGAGCTATGGAGCTTAAGGACAACTCCGAATCGATCAACAGGCTATACGCCGTTCTTCCTTGAGTATGGGGCAGAAGCAGTTTTGCCTGCTGACATAGAACATGACTCGCCAAGAGTAAGGAAATACTCGGAAGCTGAGGTAAAGGAGGCTCGAGAAGATGGAGTTGATTTACTCAAGGAAGCTTGAGAATTGGAACTGTCCAGATCCGCCATATACCAACAAAACCTATGACGCTATCATAGATGGAAAGTTCAACCTCATGTTTTCCGAGAAGGGGATTAGGTGCTCATACTAGTGCAACACACAACTGGGATGCACAAGTTATCACCCCATGGGAGGGTCCATTCATTGTGAGCAAAGAATTGCACAATGATTCATATTATCTGATAGATGCTCATGAGGCTCAAAAGAACAAGGCAGATAGGTCAGGTGATGAAACCAAAAGGCCATGGAATGTGGCATTGCTTCATCCTTTCTATACCTAGGGAAAGCAATGTATGTATCTCTCAAACTCTCATATGTCGGACACTTATGCGGGCTATGTGCTAATAATAAAATGGCATGACTCGAAAAACTGACTCGGGGACTCCCCCTCATGTTTATTGCTTTCTATTCTTATGTCGGTTGGCCCTGTTTGATACTCCGGAAATGTATCTATAATTTTTGATGCTCCATGCTTGTTTAGTATCTACTTTTCTTTGCTTTGTCTACACTTTCAGGTGCTTTTTACATGTTTTCTAGTACTAACCTATTAGCAAGTTGCAACAGTGCCAGATGCTTGTTTTCTGCTATTTTTGGTTTCAGAAAAGTTAGTAAAGAAATATTCTCAGAATTGGAAGGGACAAACGCCAAAGTCAATTACTTTCCGTGGGGAACAAGAAGTCCAGAGGGGAGACGAGGAAGCATGCCAGGGAGGCTAAACCCCCCAGGCACGGCCAGGGGTCGGCCCGCGCCTGGGTAGGGTTTGACCCCCCTGGTCGCCTCCTCGGCCTCCCCCTTCGCCTATAAGAAGCCCCCGATGCAGAAACCCTAAGAACCCGATCAAATATCCATGAAACCGTCTATAGCCGCCGCCACCATCGTCCCTAGATCGGGGGGATCTGAAGTTCTTCCCGGAACCCTGCCGGAGGGGAGATCATCCCGGAGTCCTTCTCTCCGGTATGATGAGTGAGTAGTTCCACCTTGGACTATGGGTCCATGTAGTAGCTAGATGGTTGTGTCTCCTCCTTTGTGCTTTCATTTATAGATCTTGTGGGCTCCATTCATGATCAAGATCTAATCTATTTGTAATCATGCATGTTGTGTTTGCGGGGATCCGATGGATATTGAGATTATTATGTTGGTTTGATTAATGTTTTTGTCTTTATGATTCTATCATGTCTGTGTTGTTTGTGATCTTGCATGCTCTCCGTTGTTAGTAGCTATCTTGGCCAAGTAGTTGCTAGTGACTCCAAGAGGGGGTATTTATGCTCGATAGTGGGTTCATGCCTCTAGTTTCCAAGGGAAGTGACAATAATCTCTTCGGTTGTAGATGTGTTGTTGCTACTAGGGAGAAAACAATGGTATCTTGTTCATGGAACATGTGGACTGTTTACCTTACACACTTTGCTTAAAGCAGTTCTCTGTTGCTTGCAACTTAATACTGGAAGGGGGTTCGGATGATAACCTGAAGGTGGACTTCTAGTCATAGATGCAGTTGGATGGCGGTCTATGTATATTGTTGTATTTCCCAATAGAATCTCATAGGATCTTTCTGACTAGTAATTGCATTGTTATGCCTTGCTCAGTTCCTGTCAATTGCCCTGCTATAATTTGTTTACCCTTCATGCCATGTTGTTTATCTAAGGAGAGCACCTCTAGTGAACTATGGACCCCAGTCCAATATTTACCATTGATACATCTTCCACTATTACTTGTTTACTTGCTGCAAACCATTATTTTCACACCTTATGTTTAATCCTTTGTTACAGCAAACCAGTGAGCTTGACAACCTCACTGATTCGTTGGGACAAAGTCTTGAGTTTGTGTTGTGCAGGTCTCCGCATTGCTTGCAACACCTGTGTGACGTTTCCTTCCTCCTTCTAGTTTGATAAGCTCAGTCTCAATTGAGGGAAAACTTGCTGCTTGCTCTTCACACCCTACGGTTGGGGTTACCAACGAAGTGCCACGTCGAGCATCATCAAGGCTTTTCTGCCGCCATTGCCGGGGAGGCTAAGGACATCTTCACAAGGGGAGTCCTTCACTTCCTTTCTCTTTACTTTGTTTTTAGTTTGCTTTATTTCTTCTGCTTGGTTTTGTTTGCCTCTTTTGAAAAAACCCAAAAAAATAGTCTAGTTTGGTTTGCTTGCTTTATTCAAAAACACAAAAAAATTAGTTCCTGCTCTAGCTGCTACTGCTGTTTTTGGCTTGCCCACCTTTGCCAAAATGATCTCTGCTGAGAACACCAAGTTTTGTGACTTCACTAGCACCAACAACAATGATTTCCTAAGCACTCCTATTGATCCACCTGCTCCTGATGCTACCTTTTATGAAATTAAGTCTGCTTTGTTGAATCTTGTGATGAGAGAGCAATTTTCTGGTGCTGGTTCAGATGATCCTGCTGCCCATCTCAATAGATTTGTTGAACTTTGTGAGATGAAAAAGTATGAGGATGTAGATGGAGATATTATTAAGCTCAAGCTTTTTCCTTTCTCCTTGAGGTGAAAAGCTAAAGAATGGTTGCTTTCTTTGCCTAAAAATAGTATTGATTCTTGGACTAAGTGCAAAGATGATTTTATTGGAAAGTACTATCCTCCTGCTAAGATTATATCTATGAGAAGTGACATTATGAAATTTAAACAACTTGATAGTGAATGTGTTGCTCCAGCTTGGGGAAGAATGAAATCTTTGGTTAAAAATTTCCCTACTGACGGACTCACTGCTTGGATGATTATCTAGACTTTTTATGCAGGTTTGAACTTCTCCTCAAGAAATCTGTTGGATTCAGCTGCTGGAGGTACCTTTATGGGCCTCACTTTGGGTGCTGCAACAAGGCTCCTTGATAATATGATGGTTAACTACTCTAAATGGCATGTTGAGAGAGGTCCACATGGTAAGAAGGTAAATTCTGTTGAGGAAACTTCCTCTTTGAGTGAAAAGATTTATGTTATTATGGCTATGCTTGTTAATGGGAAAGCTCCTTTAGATCCTAATAGTGTTCCCTTAGCCTCTTTGGTTGCTCAAGAAGAGCAAGTTGATGTGAACTTCATTAGAAACAACAATTTTGGCAACAATACTTATGGTAATTATAGGCCTTATCCTCCTAGTGGAAATGTTTATCATGGTAGATCTTGAATGCCTAGTAGAGAGATCCACTAAGAATTTTATGCAGATGCAATATGAGAAAAATAAGATTTTCACTAAAACTATGGAGGAACAGTCTATCATCTTGAAAAACATTAGCCATCAGCTTGAGAATCTGAATAGATAAATTCCTAGTTTACACTCAAAAAATTTGAGTGTTGAGAAAAATATATCCTCTTTGTCTGAAGCTCAGTCTTCCTTGATTAATAAAATGGCTGCTAAACCTGAAACTATGGAAAACACCTTTGCTACTGCTCATGCCATACAAGTTAGTATTGATGAAAATGTTAGGCTGTTAGCTCAACTTCATGCTAAGTGGGAAAGGGAAGTTGAAATTGATAGAAACAATAGTGTGTGCACCATCACCACTAAACCACAATTAGTCCCTATTCCTCCTCCTACTATGCCTAATCCTATTGAGCCTACTACTAGTCATGCTAAGTTTGACTTTGATATTGATGGTTGCAATGTTCCTGAAGTGATTATGTTCTTGCAAAAGCTTGCTAGAAGTACTGATGCTAGTGATATGCATGTTGCCTTTACCAAAAACATTATAGATGCTCTTGTTAAGATTAAGGAAGAGAAGCTAAAACACAAAGCTTCTATTCCTAGGAAAGTAGAAGATAGTTGGGAACCCATTATTAATATGCAAGTGAATGACTTTGATCTCAAAGCTTCATGTGATCTTGGTTCTAGTGTCTCTATTATTCCTAGGAAGATTTATGAAATGCTTGATTTGCCACCATTGGAAGATTGTTATTTAGATGTCCCACTCAATGATAATGCTAAGAAGAAACTCATGGGGAGTATTAATTATGTTTTCATTATGGTTAACAATGCTTATGTCCCTGTTGATTTCTATGTTTTGGATGTTGAATACAATGCTTATTGCCCTATTACTTTGGGAAGAACTTTTCTTAGAACAGTTGGTGCTATCATTGATATGAAAGAAGGCACCATTAAATATCATTTTCCATTCAAGAAAGGTATTGAACACTTCCCTATGAGAAGAGAGAGGTTGCTTTTTTGCTCCTCCTTTGAAAGAAAGATTTGATGTTAATGCTTCTTCATTTGAAAATACTTGATTCTTCTTGCTTCTTGTGCCTAACTTAAAGGAGTTAAAGAAAATTACTTGTTGGGAGATAACCCAAGAGTTTCATTGAGTCTTGGAAGTTATTACTTCAGTAATGACCTCTCCTTATCCTTTTTGTTTGCTTTTTGTGCCAAGAATGACCTCTAACGAGAGGGAAGTAAGATTTGGGGAGTTGCTGTCCCGAAACAGATTTCTGTCCTCCACCAAAAACATACGTGAGGAGGCTCTGTAACTCGGATTGCGCTCAAAATTTACAAATAAATCCCACAGTATGTTAGATAACTTTCGTTAGTTCAACAATTTTTGATTTTAGCAATATAAGATGTTCTAAAAAATCGGTTTCTACCTGCTGGTCTGTTTTAACAGATTTCTGCCATTATTTGCATTTGCTTCTTATTGATTCCTTTTTGAGTTATCTTTAGGTGAATTGAGCTTTTTGAAGGATTTACTACAGTAGCTCGTGTTTTTAGTGAAAATCCTTGTTGTTCCAAAGCTTTGTCAGAGGTCTAATGTCTTTTGAATACACTAATGTTGCTAATGAAGATTGTGTGAAGTTTTGTGTGAAAGAAAAATTTCAGGTGTAGAGAGAGGATGATGCAATGAGATGAAGAATGGACAAAAGCTCAAGCTTGGGATGCCACCATGGTGTCACCCCAAGAAATATCCAAGAGGTACAAGCGCCAAAGCTTGGGGATGCCCAAGGCATCCCCTTCTTCATCAATAAAAAGCTCAGGTCTGTCTAGACACTTCGTTTTTATTGTTTCATGCACAGTTGTGTTGTTCTTGGAGCGTCTTAGTTTTCGTTTGCTTTGCTTAGTTTGTTTATTTTGCTTGAGTAGTTTGGACCCCCGTTCTCGCTGTGTTGTTTTGCAAATAAGTTGCCTGGTGTTGGAAAGGACTAGTAAGTTCTTGCTTGTAAGTGCAAGAGGAGCTTGCATTGACTGTGACTTAGACTTTAGCATGACATGCTAGGTGTTGTTTTAGAATTATTCTTAGTGATTATTGCTGTAGCATGTCTTGTTCCAAACAATTGGGATTGCTTAGTGTGCCTTGAAGAAATTATGCGTTGTTTTAGCATGCAAAAGCATAGTATTGTGGTATTCTCCTTGGATGCTTTGCTTGGGTTGACTTGGCACATGCTCACACCATGTTATGACTATGACAAGTCACCATTAGCCTCTATGATCATTTATCCTTGACTTGTAGTATCACTCTATGCTTTGATTAGTAATGCTTTGTTGCACTACATGATTATGGCCATTATGCTCTCTTAGTTGGTTGCTCCTAGTATTTTGCTAGCCTCCACTTGTATGAGTAAGCTCTACTCATGCTTCCAACTCCCAAGAAACCAAGTTTTTCCAAAGTGTCCACTATAAACTCCTATGCATGGTGTGTTACACCATTCCTAGTATATTCTTGTTTTCAAATATATTCCAATTAAAAACTATTTTGTTATGTGAAAAATTAGTGATTAAAGCCCTCACGAACTTGATGGCACACTTTGTATTCTTTGCCCCTAATAAACTTGAACCATTGTGACAACTTTGTTGTATATGCTTGCACTTATACGTTGGAATTAGCAGAACCGTGTTGTCACGGGGAACGTTTTCAACATTGCACTTGTACTTTGTACTCAGCTGATATCATGATCTTTTGTCTATGGATGTCACCGGTGTAAAATAAAGAGGGAACTTGTAAGTCCATGGAGTTTGTATCATGTGTTAGAGAAACGCCTAGGCCGCTAGCCTAAGCCATGCCTAATCATGGTGGAAACTTCAGCATCACCATAGTGACATCTATGAAGCATTCTTCTTGTAAAAAAAGAGACACATTGAGAAAAGAGGAAAGAGAGAAAAAAGCACCATATTCCCATGGTTAATAAGAAGATTGCTGAGATGCTCATTGTCTGCTTGCCTTGTCATTTTGGTTATGGGATAGCTCCTGTACAATGTGCAAGGGATACCCCGTGTGAGACCCTAGCGCATGGCTCAATAGGATTGATAGGAAAACCCATACCAACAAGTTGCAACTTATTTTCCGGAAGCTCATTCGAAAAGAAATCTAAGGTTAGCGTGCTTGGCCTAGAGCAATTCTAGGATGGGTGACCGACCGGGAAGTGGGTAACCGGGTGCGCATGAGTGAGGACAAAGTGCGCAGAAAAGACTAGTGTTGGTCTGTGGGGCTAGTCTAGAGATTCTATTGAGCTGCCAGAAGTGACAGCCGTCGGTCCGGAGTGGCCGGGGGTGTTACAAGTTGGTATCAGAGCCGACCCTCGCGGTTAAACGGGCGTGTGCGGGTCAGTGGCGGACATGTGGCGCATGGCGCGTGTGGCCCGGAGTGGACACGGCATGGCACATGTGCCGGCACTGGACGCACAGACGTGTGCCAAGAGGGGACGTTCCTGGCTTGTGGTTGATCGACGAGGACGTCGATCTTCTAAGGGTGGGTGTATGTGAGACCCTGGCGCATGGCTCAATAGGATTGATAGGAAAACCCATACCAACAAGTTGCAACTTCTTTTCCGGAAGCTCATTCGAAAAGAACTCTAAGGTTAAGCGTGCTTGGCCTAGAGCAATTCTAGGATGGGTGACCGACCGGAAAGTGGGTAACCGGGTGCGCATGAGTGAGGACAAAGTGCGCAGAAAAGACTAGTGTTGGTCTGTGGGGCTAGTCTAGAGATTCTATTGAGCTGCCAGAAGTGACAGCCGTCGGTCCGGAGTGGCCGGGGGTGTTACACCCCGTTGGCGGTTCTCAATGATATACAAATACTTACAATGGCAAGAAATTACCTGGGCCCAAAGTTGAGTATGCATGAGGTGTGGCCCTCGTATTCAAGGGACTTGAGATTGCCAACTTATACTTTGTCAAGCATATACTTCATCTTTGCCACTTTAACCTTAACCACTTCAAGATGCTTATGATAGGGGCAATGAGGGCTAAAAGCTAACAAGTACCATAATTTTTGGAAGCTCTTTTTGAAACTTGTAATCCCTGCTTCCTTTACAAAAAGGCCTTTTATTCCACCACTGTTGAGTCTCCACCTTCTACCTTTAGGCACCATTAAGAGAGCATAGTTGTCATTCTATGAGCAGTGCTCTAAAGCTTATTGATTGATGCATATTGTGATATTACTTGTTCTGGTGCTATTTGTTTCTAGTCACCCTTGTGAACTTTGAAGTTGTCCTATGCATCTATATTGCTACTCTATGAGGGACAAGCTGATTACCACTATGCTATGTTTTCTGTATGTGAAACATACAAAGTTTTTTCAATGCATGTTATTCATGATCTTTGTTTGTATCTTGTCATGTTGCATGCATAGTTACTATGTACTATTGTTAGAACTCCATCTTTCATGCACATGTTTAGAGTTCTTTGATCCTAGCTTTCAATGCTTGCAAAATGGTTGGATCTTTATTGTGAGGTTGCATGTCACCTAAAAAATTATTCTTTTTATCACTTACCTACTTGGGGACGAGAAGGAGTTAAGCTTGGGGATGCTGATACATCGGAAACTTATCTATAATTTTTGATGCTCCATGCTTGTTTAGTATGTACTTTGCTTTGTCTAGACTTTGAGGTGCTTTTTACATGTTTTATGGTACTAACCTATTAACAAGTTGCAACAGCGCCAGATGCCTGTTTTTTGCTGTTTTTGGTTTCAGAAAAGTTAGTAAAGAAATATTCTCGGAATTGGACGGGCAAAAGCCAAAGTCAATTAGTTTCCGTGGGGAACAAGAAGTCTAGAGGGGAGACGAGGAAGCGTGCCAGGGAGGCCACCACCCCCAAGGCACGGCCAGGGGTGGGCCCGCGCCTGGGTAGGGTTTGACCCCCCTGGTCGCCTCCTCGACCTCCTCTTCGCCTATAAGAAGCCCCCGATGCAGAAACCCTAAGAACCCGATCAAATCTCCACGAAATCGTCTGTAGCCGCCGCCACCATCTTCCCTAGATCGGGGGATCTGAAGTTCTTCCTGGCACCCTGCCTGAGGGGAGATCATCCCGGAGGCCTTCTCTCCGGTATGATGCGTGAGTAGTTCCACCTTGGACTATGGGTCCATGTAGTAGCTAGAGCGTTGTATCTCCTCCTTTGTTCTTTCATGTATAGATCTTGTGATCTTCGTTCATGATCAAGATCTAATCTATTTGTAATCATGCATGTTGTATTTGTGCGGATCCGATGGATATTGAGATTATTATGTTGGTTTGATTAATGGTTTTGTCTTTATGATTCTATCATGTCTATGTTGTTTGTGATCTTGCATGCTCTCCGTTGTTAGTAGCTATCTTGGCCAAGTAGTTGCTAGTGACTCCAAGAGGGGGTATTTATGATTGATAGTGGGTTCATGCCTCTAGTTTACAAGGTAAGTGACAATAATCACTTCGATTGTAGATGTGTTGTTGCTACTAGGGAGAAAACAACGATGTCTTGTTCATGGAACATGTGGACTGTTTACCTTACACACTTTGCTTCAAGCAGTTGTCTGTTGCTTGAAACTTAATACTGGAGGGGGTTCGGATGATAACCTGAAGGCGGACTGCTAGTCATAGATGCAGTTGGATGGCGGTCTATGTATCTTGTTGTATTGACCAATCGAATCTCATAGGATCTTTTTGACTAGTAATTGCATTGTTATGCCTTACTCAGTTCCTGTCAATTGCCCTGCTGTAATTTGTTTACCCTTCATGCCATGTTGTTTATCTAAGGAGAGAACCTCTAATGAACTATGGACCCCAGTCCAATCTTTACCATTGATACATCTTCCACTGTTACTTGTTTACTTGTTGGAAAGCATTACTTTCCACACCATACGTTTAATCCTTTGTTAATAGCAAACCGGTGATCTTGACAACTGCGGTGACCCAGCATACCATTGCATGATGTAGTACACTATAGTCATTGACATAGCACCAATGGAACACCGTTCACGGGTATTACATCCCTCAGAGTGGTACAACAGAAACACAGCAGGTCCAAGACATGACTATAGGTTACAACTGGACTCTTTACAAAAGATCTAGAGAACACTCTAGGTTAAAGAGAGAGAAAGAAACTTCTTACAAAGAAGAATCAGAAATATTCAACTCAAATCTACCATACTTATAAAACTAGTATTTGAACTACTGGGCTTGCATTGCTACTATTGCAATACTCTACAGAATTAGGTTCTATGGCTAGATATTATATTTCTATCTAATCAGCAACTTCGTCTTCACTTTAGTTGATGTATATGCTGACTTCCTTTACTTTATTGAAGAGCTTGAGCTTTTGATGATGATTCCTGGAGCATAACTTGATGTATACGTCTACTTAATGGCTTCAGAATCTATCAAGGGTTAAGAAGATACGTTGAGTACGAGCGTACTCAGCAAGTTCCCTAGAAAATGAGTGTTTGATGCACTATATCTACAGCCACAGACCAGAGGTCGTAGGAAATGCAAGTTTTCGTAAACATTTCTTCAAAGGTTGCTTTTATTCTTAAAAGCTATGTCTGTTATCCTTCACGGGTTTACCAGAACTTTCATGGAGTTCCTTTCCTGCCGCGTTCACAACTCCTTCCCGAAACAGGGAGTAACAAGTTACAGTTCTTACACTCTGCAGAGGTGTGTTATTTTACCCATGAGAGATCAAATCCTTGTTGCACAACGGGCGATCTTTTCCGTCCACACTTCCTATGGTGTGGGGCCTAGTAGATGATCCAAGCCAATCAGTATCCTTCTCCGCGACCCCGCATACACCGCAATTGTTGTATGCCCAAACTCAAGGTAGACCTTTCCCCGTATAAAACGGCTATACCTTAGCGGGATACACACAAAAACCATTAACACTAGAAATCTGCCTTTTGTAAGCCCAGATCCACGGTAGACCTTTCCCCATATAAAATGGCTATACCCACGATCTGCAACTTACAAATGCCCAGAACAGTGTCCAATGCATGCAAAAGGGAGCCGATACAGTTGACTTCTCGGTCCCATTCCAAATCTCATGGTTAACGCGTAATATACGACGCAAGAATCACTGGCGACATTGGTTGTTAAGTCCTAGATAATATGTTCCTTTACCACCAGAACTTTCATAGTAGGTTATTACCTCTTGGTAAATAACCTATAATCATATTATTATGAAAATAGTATTTTATTACCTTTTTGAAATGCAGGTGATGACAACACTGAATTTGCAAAATACTTTACAGAAAAATAATCAAAGGACATGAGCAAGTGTGAACTTGCCTTTTGTGATTGCAAGATTATGCACTCACGGTCTTCAAGACAATATAAGATCCAATATCTGAAATCAGCATCATTGGTCCGATAAGGACTAATCTTTAAAGAAGCAAGATGCTATTATGCATAAGTAATGTAATGCAATTGATAAACGCGATTCCCGGGGATAACGTTGATCTAGGGTTTGGAAACTGGAAATGGTTCCTGTTAGAATGTGTTGTCCTTTTAGATAAGTTTCATATTTGTGCTTCTTATTAAGGTTTGTGATTGTGTGTGAAACAACATGTAATTATAATATCATAAAATAATGAGATACACACAAATGTGATGCTACTCAAGATTGCTTATACTATAATTGTTTATCTTCAAATTTGTACTTTACAAGTAATGTCACTTATAAAGAACTTAAGTGTTATCAATCCTAAGTATACAAGTAAAGTATAAAGTAATGTTATTATGATTAATTGTCATATGTTGACTGAAATGGCAAAAACGAATAACTTTTGAAGAAAAGATTTCTTTATTAAGGTTTAAACAATTCTGATAGTTTTTACAATATGGTTGATAGAATGTCATTGATATTGTTTATGCTTTCTTGAATAGTTTGGGCTTGAGATTCTTATAACTTAATTATAAGAGACCAAAGTTAACTATAAAACACATAACAAAGTCTTTAGCATAGTATTTGAAGTATTATAGACTAAAGACATAGATGGTTTTAAGGTATATTGCTTATGTTATTTGTTCCCTATGTACTTTATAATGTTTCCTTAAAGTTACTGAAGAATGGTTATACTTTTATTTGGTGTAGGGGTTTCTTGATTTTATAATGGAATAGAATCATTTATCTTTTTGTGAATGAATGGTTATAATTGGTAATCAGGGAAATAACATTACTTAACTACTTATGGTTTCACTATAGGGTTTTGATTTGTTTATAAACATGTGGTTGAATGATAACTCAATAAGATTGTATTTAAAATGTGTTGCACCATTTTGACTTCATATTATCTATATTTAAGACTAATAATTTTTATTACACTCAATTGGCTAATTTTAGAAATATTAGCAAATTTTATTTACCTTTATATTATTATTAACTAAGGAATTAGGTTTAAATTCAAGTTGTTAAAGTGTTTTAAATTTTTATTTACCTCAAAAGTGGAATATTATATTTTTAACATGTAGGTTTTATTTTTGTGATCATTTTTGTATATTGCACTTATTTTTGTGATTTATAAATAATAAGATAGGATTTTTATAAGATTTACTATTTTATAAACACTTAAAAAATAATAAATATTTAATTAAGTGAAACAATAATGCATGATTATAATTTTAAATTATTTTTCTAAGATTTTTGATATTTTATTTATATTTTTAACATTCACCAATATTAAAATATGAATTTTCAAAGTATTAAAACTTGTAAAATCTTTATTAAATAATAATTATTTAAATTGTTGGCATAATAAAGTTTAATAATAGTTTTAAGCTGTAGATTTTATTTTTCTAAACATTTTCATAAATTACATATATTTTTCTGGATTATAAAACAAAATTTATTAATTTAACAAGTTTTAATCATTTTATTACATTTTAGAAAATATTTATATTTGATCTTATAATATTTATCTATTTCCAAAACAGGAAATACTTTTGATATCGAGCCTAAACCTAGCTAAGGTCAATGACCAGTGGGGTCAGTACCACGTCATGCGCCACATGTGCAAAGACTGGGTCAAATTAGTTGACCGGTTGACTTCACGCAAGCATGACGTCACTATGACGTCATCCCGCCGGTGATGATCAGGTGGCAAACAGCGGCGGCGATCTACCGAGGTTTTGCAAATGCGGTCATTGTAGTTCGAAAGAGCACACGTCAGGGAACCTATTAGCAGCGCCACCGCTCCTATTTGGTCGCCAGAATGTGGTCGGCGACGAGCTTTGCAGCGGCGGATGTCGATCTATGGCGACAAAATAATAGCATAAGTAAAGGAGGGGTTTGAGAGGACGTTAGGATTCGCTGGCTCACCACGAACGTGTAGATGTGGTCGGTGTGGACAGGGGAGGTCGGAGTCGTCGGCATCTACCGTGACGGAGCACGACCGGAGCTCAGGAAGATGACCTCGTGGCGTCGAGTCCTGGCGCCCCTCCTCGATTCCTTTGACTAGAAGGCCCAGGGGAATAAGGCGAAGCCGTGTGCTTGATTAATGGAGCATGGGAGGGCTCGGAGCAGCGTCAATCGTCGGTGACTCGGAGCTAGGGTTTCAGGAAAGAGGAATTTGCGAGAAATTGAAAGGGGAAAATGATGTGCTCGGCCTTATCCATAGCGGCTTCAAGGCTTTGTAGGCACCGGGGGCGGTGTAGCATCCCAGTTGTCTAACACCTGTAATGCTACTTGTTCTAGTAATAAAAAGGGCCACTTCCTACATATAATTGTTGCATCATCATCATATCATGCTCATGTCATCATGCCATCTTGCATTTGAGCATCATATAAAACCCCTTCTTGTTTGGTTCTTATCTCATGTGCATTAATAATTGTAGTTGCCTCTTGATATTGTATTTGGTTCTTGATATATTGTTAATGCCCAAGTTGATTTGGGGGCATATCTCTTATTAACTCCACCACCTTTTCTTTTCACCACCTTATAATTCCACCATCCAACTAAATATGAGCTTGGCATTTATGGGTTTTACTTCTAGCTCATGTGGGTTGGGATGGATCCAATTCTTTTCCACATGTTCTCATCTTGGCATCATTTTGTTTTCACATTATTGATACATGAGAGCCACATGGCCACCTTTGCATGCCTTGTGAGTGTGACCCTAATTCTAGCTTCCATATGTGTTGTTTTTGGGGTTATCATCATGTTGGTATATTTGGTGGGCTTGAAAATATCTAGTGGCATATACACACTAGCAAGTCCCAAATATAATCCCATGTGATCATGTCCTTATACTCCACTTGGATTTCTTTCTAAATTCCTTAGCTTGGGCCTTACTCCACACTTTGGATTGCATAAGAAATGCCATGTAAATAATCTTGTTTTCACAAAGATAAACATGGTGTTAATTAATTATGCATGGCCCATGCAAGCACCCCCTTAGGCTTGGTCTTGTTGATCATGCCAAAACCTCATCACATACCCACCCTTACCATCTCCACCTTTTCCTCCCTTTTTCTAATCTTGGCCTTGTTGGGGTTTGGTTGATGCTTGGTTGATCTTGTCAAAAGAACCCCTAGCATCTATCCTTCCCCCTCTCTATAAACCTAAACCCTAAGCCACCCCCATACCCCCATCCTAGCCAAACCTAGTCCACACCTCTTCTAAACAAACCCTAAGTACCCCTTTCTCTTTTCTCTCCTCTCTAGCCGAGCCACCCCTCTAAACCTAAACCCTAGCCACCTGCCCCCTCTCTCCATGGCCACCTCTCCCTGCCCTAGCTACCAACCCTAAACCCTAGTCCAACCCTACCACCCGAGCCGTCCCCTCTCCCTCTCTTCTCTCCCTGCCCTAGGGGCCCCTCCAGACCTGCCTGCCCCGAACCTCCCTTCTCCTTCCCCTGGACCCACCCTGCAGCCTCTGCCGTGCCCTGGACCAGCCCCCCAGCCACCCTGCCCAGGCCGATCACGTGCTCGCGAGGAGGAGCCCAAAAAGGTGGCCGAAGCCACCTTTTTCCTAGCCACCTCCCCACGGCACCCTCTCCCCCTCTGGCCTTATCTACCCCCCTCTCTCAACCTCCCCTGCACCCTAGATCTGCCCCAGGGCTCGCCTTCCCCTCTCTCTCCATCGTCGCCAGCTAAACATCGCCGGCCACCGTCGGCTTCGGCGTCAACCTGCAGTATGAGGAGGCGGGCGTGGTGTTGTGGGCGTCGAGGAAGGACAGGAGGTCCCCGGCGTCGCCACGGTACACGGAGCCGCGGAGGAGAAGCCCCGAGCCGGCTGCACCGACGCCACACCGACGCGCAAAACCTAGCTACCCGGCGTCAGCCCCGCCGTCGATCGCGACCGCCCCTGCCCGAACCAAGCACGCCACCGAGCCCGCGGTAAGCTCCTAGCCCTCCCAGACATCCTCCCGACCTTAGTCGCTTCCTGGACGCGACGATCTTTTTGTCGAGCGGCCTCCGCGCGCCAGAGCTCGTCGACGTCTGCCGCTAACCCGTGCCGCGTCAGCCTTACCTAGGCCACGCGCGCCCTCCTGTCACCTACCCAAGCCTACCGCAGTGGCTCCGGCCCTCTGCGTGAGCCAGCGGTCCCGCGTTCGATCCCCCACCGCGCCGCGCGCGTCGCGCGAGCGTCTGTCGCGCATGCTCTGTCCGGTTCAGAGGAAGAACAACAGTGCGCGAGGCTGTTTAGCCAATAACCCCCCCAACCTTTTTAGTTCACCACCCGCACTCCCTCGGCCCCACACGTCTGTCTCTGTGCAGTTTTGCAAAAAGGTGCCCGATGTTTCGATTTGGCAACCCGCGGTCCCTCCCGCTGCGCCGCGTGGCCGCCTCGCGTCCACTCGCTGGCGTGTGGGCCTGCTAGCCCACCGGCCCCACCTGTCTGTCTCCTGGGCTAGCCAGAGCCGCGGTGGCAGAAGTTTTGGCTGCGCGCGTGGGCCCTCTGTCGCCCTGGCCCATCTGTCTGCGGCTGGAGCTAGCTGTAGATGGGTGTACAAAGTTTCTGCTTTGTCTGTTTATTTCAAATCTAATCAAATTATTTAAATTCAAACTCAAATCCTGTTTTAACATAACTTTTGAAATACAAACTCAAATAATGCATATGTTATATGTTTCTGAACCAGAAAAATGTGAGGATTTCAAATATGCCATTCAAATTGCCTTTTGCACATTTAAAATTCCAAGTTGAGTAAAATTACAACAAGTGCCACTAGAACTTAAATAATTAATAACTTTTGAAATATAACTCCGAATTTAACAAATGATATGTCTAAAATGATCAGCTCGACGAGACTTTTCTGTTTATGTTATCCATGACTTCAATTGCAGCATGCATCATATAAATATAAAGTATACAGCAACTATTATGACAATAAAATGTGACCAAACCTTAATAAAATGACTTATTCTTGTATACCACACCTCACCCATGCCATGCTACTTTATTGCCATGCAACTTGTGCATCATTCATCATGGCATGATTGTTTGCTTGACGCATTTTATTCCTATGCTTGTGCACTTTATTTTTGTTGGCCCTTGTTTGTTTGGTTCTTCTTCGGATAGACTCTGAGCAGGGGATATATCAAGAGAACCAGGAGCACTACCCAGATCCGTCTCTCGCTTCCACCGAGCTGCCAGGCAAGCACTACCACATTCTTGCATACATACAGTACCTATTGCCTCTATCTTATTCTTGCATCATTGAGTCGCGATTGCATTAAACTGAATCCCAAGTATTGCATAGCCTTTACTTTTAAACCCCACCAAGCCTGTACCTCCATCCCATGAGCCATTACTACAGGAGTTGTTTGAGCCATGCGAGTCGTAGAACAACATGTGTAGGGTATGTGAGTGTCTGATGGGTAACGAGGTACCTAAACAACTTAACCTGAGTAGTAATGGGACAACTAATGAAAGTGGCACCGGTGAGCAATATCTGCTATTTGGTTTTTCCTGCTCACTTGTGTCCTGTAAGACCCCGAGTACTTGATTCCTGTTCCAAGATTATTCGCGCTATCCACATCCGGGAGGTATATGGGACCCCCCTGAGCCAGAGCTTGATTCCGTCTTATTTCTTGGGGCCACAAACTAGTTTGAGGTTTTGTTACTATCCTGTACTTATGCCATGCTTTACTGTTTTATTAAGATTGTGCGAGGAGCACACTGTACTGTTTAGGATCAGGACACGTTTTCGCGGTGTCGACAAGCCCAGTTTTGGGTTCCCAGTCGCTCACAGCCGTCCACCCAAACCTCGGGTCCGTCTCGGAGTCAGCTAGCTTCGTTGCGGGTGTACTCCAAGGGGTGGCCCCCTGAAATATTTCCGAATCCTGTGATTGCTTTGTCGTGAAGGCCTCGTTGGGTTTTGATTTGGTTTTTCCGAGGTTGATCGAGTGTGTGTTGCTATTTGTGCACCCCTGCAGGGTAAAACTTTCTGAAAGCCGTGTCCGCGGTTATGGACGACTTGGAGCACAGTTTCTCGATCATAGACAAGCATAACTAAAGTACCGCTTTAATCTGACTAAGTAAATGACTAGTAAATAGTGCAATACTCATGGAATGGTTAATAAAATTGCCAACGGATGGGGGGGTTGTTCGTCCGCTTCCTCGTTGGTAAGCGAGGAGGAGGATGGATCTGATGAAATTACTGTTATAACTGTTGTCATTAATCCACGGACATCCGTCTATCATTGGTTAGGCGGATGGTTAGCGTTTATCTATAGAACTGCTAGGGTTTATCTTTTGCTGCAATTGCGTCACCCCAGGTTGTGTCCCCTTTAGAGGCATAAAGACTTGCTGAGTACCCTTAGGGTCTCACACGATAAATTATTGGTTCAGATGAACAGGTACCCTCGCAGGACGGATACTGGGTGGAAGAGGCTGATGATGTGGGCAACGATCGTTCGGTGTAGAGATTCCGGGAACGGGGATCCGTGAGATCTGTGGGCGGGATGCGCTTATTTCTATGGCATCTTATGCCGATTTGCTTCTTATCCGTACTCGGACTTTGTTTTGCCGCTTCCGATTGATACTCTGATGTGTGATGTATGAGGAATTATCCTAAAATATTATATCTATCTAGGTCATTTGAAATCTTGCCGTATGGCGTTGCTATATTTCCTTTCTTTCTAGATGGTATGGCTCTGATGTACTCTTGTATGGTGGCTTGCATACATACTCATTTGTGTATATAGTTGATCCCTTCGCCTGCCGATTACGCCGCCCGTACAGGTCCCGTTGAGTTGGAAGTGGTTGGGACGGCCGAAAGGTCTACCCGTGAGTGGCTTTTGGGGCCCCACCGTACTATTTCAACCACTACCGCTCATCCAGGCTTGTATCTAGGAGCGTAATTCACCGAGGTAGTTACAATTGGTATCAGAGCCATCCCGACCTTCAGGGTCTCAGCCAAACGGTCGTTGTCAGTCTAGCAAATATTTTGGTAGTTATGTATACTAGGGAAAAACAAAACGCGAGAGTAGGACTGCTTCCACTTTTCTTCTTACCCACCCACCCACCCTTTTCTGGTAAGGAAGTGCAACATTTTCAATCCTCTTCTTAAAACTCAAACTAGGATTCACGTGTTCTGGGTTTCCGTAGTACCATAGGTTGTGTGTGTGTGTGTAATCCCTTGTCTATCTGTTGCATCCAAGTTGTTATCTAATCAGCCTTTGGTTATCAACTGTTGGTACATTCCATACCGACAGGCTTTTGCAAACCGACGCAATTTATCTTACTCTTTGTATCCGACGCTATCTTGTTTGGGGTGTTCGTTTCCGTAGTTACCAATCTTTAGGTTCAACGTGAGAAGAAGGGGTTAGGATATGTGTTCCACTTATTCATGTGCGGAGTAATGCTTTGGGTGCGGGATGGAGTCGCGACCATACCACTACTCTTATCATTCACTTTTGTATATTGAATTGGTAGAGTCACTAATCTTGATTCGTTAAGTAATTTTGCGCATCTGTTGGTATTTTAATGCCGAAATTTGTGGAATTTTTTTTTCTTTGATATATTTGTGTACCACACTCCTTTTCAGTCGTGTGCGATATGCTTAATATCTTTTAGGTGCTTTGAACTTTGTTGATATTTTAATATCATCTCAGTAAATTGTATCCTTTAATCTTGGTTAATTCCATCTTGGTACTATTTTGGATTATTATCATTCTCCATTATAGTACTGACTTGTGTTTTATATCAATCTCAGGATGGCTCCACCACGCCGTTCAGATGAGGACATACCACTGGAACTTGGGGCCGCGTTGTCAAACATAGCCAATGCCTTGGCAGCAATGCAGCAGAACCAGCAGCGCTTGGAAGAAAGCGTCAGAAGAAATGAGTTTGCTCCACTCCCTCCACCTCCCAAGCGAGGAGACATCAAGAGCTTCCTGAAATTCAACCCTCGTCAGTTTGATGTGTCTGATCGACCACTGGACGCGGATGATTGGCTGCGTGAGATGTCAAGGTTGCTCGAGACTGCTGATGTTCCGGAGCAGGAGTGGGTCAAGTGTGCTACTCACCTTCTGAAGGGAGATGCAGCTCTTTGGTGGGAAAACTACTTGAAGGCAAGCTGCACTGGGTTTCAGCCTACTTGGGAAAGGTTCACTGCAGCTTTCAAGGAGCAGTTCCTCTCAGAGATTGTCATGGAAAGGATGAAGGAAGCTTTTCTCAACCTGAAGCAAGGAAATGATAACGTCAAAACCTACATCAGGAACTTCATGAATCTATCTCGTTATGGTGGCGATGAGGTATCTGATGACAAGAAGAAGCAGAAGAGGTTCAGGCAAGGGCTCAATGCATCGATCAAGTATGCAATCACACATGCAAGGCCGGCATCTTTCCTGGAACTACAGCACACAGCTCTGCAAGAGGAAGCAAGCAGGCAAGTGTTTGAGGAGTCCAAGAAACACAACAGGGATGCATCAAGCTCTTCAGCTATGGCAGCTCCTTCTAAGCGGCGTGTCTGGGTTCCTAACACCCCACCGTTGCTCCCGGCTTCACCAAGACCTTCAAGCTACGCGTCAAGGCCACCAAACTCCATCACTGCTGCTCCCAGGGGCTACACCCACAACTACCCTGGAGCGCCTGGCGGAGTCCCTGGCTACGTTGCTCCACGTCCACCTGGTGCCTGCTTCACGTGTGGAGATCCTGGACATCTGAGCTGGAACTGTCCGATGAAGAACAAAGCTCTCCCTCCACCCCCGCCAAGATCTGCAGCAAGCTCTCCTATGGTTCGTGCACCACCACCTCGGGCTCTCAACATCAACACCAAGCCCGGGTCTGCGGTTGTTCGTGCCAATTGTGTCAACGCCGCTCAAGCTGAGCATGCACCTGGAGTGGTGATGGGTATGCTATCCGTTAACTCAGTCCCTGCACGAGTTTTGTTCGATTCTGGTGCATCGCATTCTTTTGTTTCTCACAAGTTTGCAAATGAGAATGAGTTAGTCTTGGTTCCTCTCCTCAAGCGGTTGGTGGTACAATCTCCTGGTTCAAACATGAGGGTTGTTCATATCAGCCATGGCAATCAAATTGAGATTGGTGGCTCTTTGTTCTCGGCTTCCTTAATTGTTCTGGGCAATTCTGACATTGATGTCATCTTGGGCATGGATTGGTTGACGGCAAATGCAGCTGTGATTGATTGTGCTGAGCGCTCGGTTTCTCTGAAGATTCCTGAAGGCCATATAGTCTTTTCTCCAAGTCTGACTCCTGCTGTCCAGCTTTTCTCTTTGGTGGCTCTGAATGATGATGCTATGGAAGCTATTCAGAGAGTCCCAGTGGTCTGTGAGTTTCCGGATGTCTTTCCTGAAGAGTTGCCGGGTATGCCTCCGGATCGTGAGGTTGAGTTTGTAATTGAACTTGAACCTGGAACGGCTCCTATCTCCAAGCGGCCTTATAAAATGGGTCCTGCTGAGTTGGCTGAACTCAAACGACAGCTTGATGAACAAGAGAAGTTGGGTTTCATTCAACACAGTACTTCTTCTTGGGGTAGCCCAACAATCTTTGTGAAGAAGCGTGACAGGACTGATAGACTTTGTGTTGACTATCGGGCTCTTAATGCTAAAACCATCAAGAATAAATATCCCCTTCCGCGGATTAATGATCTCTTCGATCAGCTAGCTGGAGCTGTGGTGTTCTCTAAGCTTGACTTGAGAAGTGGTTATCACCAAATCAAGATTCGCAAGGAAGATGTGCCTAAAACAGCTTTCACCACCCGCTATGGCCTGTATGAGTACACGGTGATGTCTTTTGGTCTCACCAACGCACCGGCTACCTTCTCGAGGCTTATGAACTCGGTCTTCATGGAGTACCTGGATAAGTTCGTTGTGGTCTATCTGGATGACATCCTGGTCTATTCTAAGTCCAAGGAAGAGCATGAAGAACACCTGCGGTGTGTCCTAAACAAGCTTCGTGAGAACCGCTTGTATGCAAAGTTCTCAAAGTGTGAGTTTTGGCTGCCTGAAGTAACCTATCTTGGTCATGTCATCTCTGCCAAGGGCATTGCAGTCAACCCGGAAACTGTGAAGACAATTGTCGAATGGCTTCCTCCTGTTAATGTCAAAGAAGTGCGGAGTTTTCTTGGTTTGGCTAGCTATTGCCGTCGCTTCGTTCAGAACTTCTCGAAGATAGCGAAGCCTCTTACCGATCTCCTCAAGAAAGGCAAGAAATACCTTTGGACTCCTGCATGTCAATAAAGCTTTGAGACACTCAAAGAGAAGCTCACTTCCACGCCAGTCTTGGTTCCTCCGGATACATCTAAGCCTTTCCAGATATTCTGCGACGCCTCTTTGCAAGGATTGGGTGCGGTACTTATGCAAGAGAAACAAGTTGTTGCTTATGCCTCTCGACAGTTGAAGACGCATGAGATCAACTATCCCACACATGATCTCGAGCTAGCAGCAGTTGTCTTTGCTTTGAAGCTATGGAGGCACTACTTGCTTGGCAACCGTTGTGAAATCTTTTCTGATCACAAAAGTTTGAAGTATATCTTCACTCAGCCTGATCTCAACCTTCGGCAGAGGAGATGGATCGAAGCAATCAATGACTTTGATTTGACCATCAACTACACACCGGGCAAAGCTAATGTCATGGCAGATGCTCTCAGCCGCAAAGCTTATGTCAATAACCTCATGATGGAAGAGCAGCATCCCCTCTTGTGCGAGGAATTCCACCAGCTCAACCTGGAAGTTGTGGAACAAGGGCATCTCCTGAACCTTCTGGCTACTCCTCTCTTGGAAGAAAAGATTCGCTCTCGTCAGCTGGGTGATCCGTACACCAGAAACATCATCTCTAAACTTGAGCTTCCGAAGTATGAGTCCTTCCACGTTGATGATCAAGGCACGCTTTTCTTCGACCACCGGATGTTTGTTCCAAACTACCCGGGTTTGAGAGAGCAAGTTCTCAAGGAGGCGCATGATTCTGTCCTCTCTATCCATCCTGGCAGCACAAAGATGTACATGGACTTGAAAACACAATATTGGTGGCCTGGTTTGAAACGGTATTGTGCCAAGTATGTCTCGGAGTGTGATGTCTGCCGCAGAGTGAAAGCTGTCCATCAGAAACCTTTTGGTCTTCTACAGCCATTGAAACCTCCGGAATGGAAATGGGAGAAAGTAGAGATGGACTTCATCACTGGTTTTCCAAGGTCGCAGAAGGGCAACAATGCAATCTTTGTTGTCATCGACAGGCTTTCTAAAGTGGCTCATTTCTTTCCCGTCAAGGAAACAATTTCTGGAATTCAGTTGGCTGAGCTCTATAGCAACAGGATTATCTCTCTGTATGGGGTTCCGCTTGAGATCAGTTCAGACCGTGGTAGCATCTTCACTTCCAAGTTCTGGGAGAGTTTCCAAAATGCTTTGGGAACAAAGTTGAACTTCAGCACTGCTTATCACCCTCAGTCACAAGGACAAGTGGAAAGGATCAATCAAATTCTAGAGGATATGCTTCGGGCTTGCGTGATCTCTTTTGGCATGAAGTGGGAAGAGTGTCTTCCTTATGCTGAATTCTCCTACAACAACAGCTTCCAGAAGAGTCTGAAGATGGCACCATTTGAGGCTCTCTATGGTCGCAAGTGCAGAACTCCGATTGGTTGGTCAGGTGCAGGAGAAAGAATTTGGTTTGACCCTGACATTGTAACCCAAGCAGAGGAGAAGGTGCATATCATTCTTGAGAACCTGAAGATTGCTCAAAGTCGTCAGAAGAGCAACTATGACAGGAAGCACACGGACATGGTGTATGTTCCTGGTGATCTCGTGTACCTTCGTGTCACTCCCATGAGAGGAACACACCGCTTTGGTATCAAAGGAAAGTTGGCTCCTAGATACATCGGTCCATTCAAGATTCGTGGTAGAAGAGGAGAAGTTGCTTATGCACTTGAGCTTCCAGAAAAACTCAAAGTCCATGATGTTTTCCACATCTCTCAGCTCAAGAAGTGCTTCAAAGATCCCGGCAGGACCGTGGATCATGAGCTAATCGATCTCCAAGAAGACCTGTCTTATCAAGAACACCCCACCAAAATCCTTGAGACCGCAGAAAGAAGGACTCGCAACAAGTCCATCAAGTTCTGCAAGGTGCAGTGGTCACACCATTCTGTTGATGAAGCCACATGGGAGCGTGAAGATGAACTCCGTGCCAACTATCCTACCCTCTTTGTGTCTTCTTCTTCCTAGAATCTCGGGGCGAGATTCCTGTTTAATGGGGGAGAGTTGTAGCATCCCAGTTGTCTAACACCTGTAATGCTACTTGTTCTAGTAATAAAAAGGGCCACTTCCTACATATAATTGTTGCATCATCATCATATCATGCTCATGTCATCATGCCATCTTGCATTTGAGCATCATATAAAACCCCTTCTTGTTTGGTTCTTATCTCATGTGCATTAATAATTGTAGTTGCCTCTTGATATTGTATTTGGTTCTTGATATATTGTTAATGCCCAAGTTGATTTGGGGGCATATCTCTTATTAACTCCACCACCTTTTCTTTTCACCACCTTATAATTCCACCATCCAACTAAATATGAGCTTGGCATTTATGGGTTTTACTTCTAGCTCATGTGGGTTGGGATGGATCCAATTCTTTTCCACATGTTCTCATCTTGGCATCATTTTGTTTTCACATTATTGATACATGAGAGCCACATGGCCACCTTTGCATGCCTTGTGAGTGTGACCCTAATTCTAGCTTCCATATGTGTTGTTTTTGGGGTTATCATCATGTTGGTATATTTGGTGGGCTTGAAAATATCTAGTGGCATATACACACTAGCAAGTCCCAAATATAATCCCATGTGATCGTGTCCTTATACTCCACTTGGATTTCTTTCTAAATTCCTTAGCTTGGGCCTTACTCCACACTTTGGATTGCATAAGAAATGCCATGTAAATAATCTTGTTTTCACAAAGATAAACATGGTGTTAATTAATTATGCATGGCCCATGCAAGCACCCCCTTAGGCTTGGTCTTGTTGATCATGCCAAAACCTCATCACATACCCACCCTTACCATCTCCACCTTTTCCTCCCTTTTTCTAATCTTGGCCTTGTTGGGGTTTGGTTGATGCTTGGTTGATCTTGTCAAAAGAACCCCTAGCATCTATCCTTCCCCCTCTCTATAAACCTAAACCCTAAGCCACCCCCATACCCCCATCCTAGCCAAACCTAGTCCACACCTCTTCTAAACAAACCCTAAGTACCCCTTTCTCTTTTCTCTCCTCTCTAGCCGAGCCACCCCTCTAAACCTAAACCCTAGCCACCTGCCCCCTCTCTCCCTGGCCACCTCTCCCTGCCCTAGCTACCAACCCTAAACCCTAGTCCAACCCTACCACCCGAGCCGTCCCCTCTCCCTCTCTTCTCTCCCTGCCCTAGGGGCCCCTCCAGACCTGCCTGCCCCGAACCTCCCTTCTCCTTCCCCTGGACCCACCCTGCAGCCTCTGCCGTGCCCTGGACCAGCCCCCCAGCCACCCTGCCCAGGCCGATCACGTGCTCGCGAGGAGGAGCCCAAAAAGGTGGCCGAAGCCACCTTTTTCCTAGCCACCTCCCCACGGCACCCTCTCCCCCTCTGGCCTTATCTACCCCCTCTCTCAACCTCCCCTGCACCCCAGATCTGCCCCAGGGCTCGCCTTCCCCTCTCTCTCCATCGCCGCCAGCTAAACATCGCCGGCCACCGTCGGCTTCGGCGTCAACCTGCAGTACGAGGAGGCAGGCGTGGTGTTGTGGGCGTCGAGGAAGGACAGGAGGTCCCCGGCGTCGCCACGGTACACGGAGCCGCGGAGGAGAAGCCCCGAGCCGGCTGCACCGACGCCACACCGACGTGCAAAACCTAGCTACCCGGCGTCAGCCCCGCCGTCGATCGCGACCGCCCCTGCCCGAACCAAGCACGCCACCGAGCCCGCGGTAAGCTCCTAGCCCTCCCAGACATCCTCCCGACCTTAGTCGCTTCCTGGACGCGACGATCTTTTCGTCGAGCGGCCTCCGCGCGCCAGAGCTCGTCGACGTCTGCCGCTAACCCATGCCGAGTCAGCCTTACCTAGGCCACGCGCGCCCTCCTGTCACCTACCCAAGCCTACCGCAGTGGCTCCGGCCCTCTGCGCGAGCCAGCGGTCCCGCGTTCGAGCCCCCACCGCGCCGCGCGCGTCGCGCGAGCGTCTGTCGCGCATGCTCTGTCCGGTTCAGAGGAAGAACAACAGTGCGCGAGGCTGTTTAGCCAATAACCCCCCCCAACCATTTTAGTTCACCACCCGCACTCCCTCGGCCCCACACGTCTGTCTCTGTGCAGTTTTGCAAAAAGGTGCCCGATGTTTCGATCTGGCAACCCGCGGTCCCTCCCGCTGCGCCGCGTGGCCGCCTCGCGTCCACTCGCTGGCGTGTGGGCCTGCTAGCCCACCGGCCCCACCTGTCTGTCTCCTGGGCTAGCCAGAGCCGCGGTGGCAGAAGTTTTGGCTGCGCGCGTGGGCCCTCTGTCGCCCTGGCCCATCTGTCTGCGGCTGGAGCTAGCTGTAGATGGGTGTACAAAGTTTCTGCTTTGTCTGTTTATTTCAAATCTAATCAAATTATTTAAATTCAAACTCAAATCCTGTTTTAACATAACTTTTGAAATACAAACTCAAATAATGCATATGTTATATGTTTCTGAACCAGAAAAATGTGAGGATTTCAAATATGCCATTCAAATTGTCTTTTGCACATTTAAAATTCCAAGTTGAGTAAAATTACAACAAGTGCCACTGGAACTTAAATAATTAATAACTTTTGAAATATAACTCCGAATTTAACAAATGATATGTCTAAAATGATCAGCTCGACGAGACTTTTCTGTTTATGTTATCCATGACTTCAATTGCAGCATGCATCATATAAATATAAAGTATACAGCAACTATTATGACAATAAAATGTGACCAAACCTTAATAAAATGACTTATTCTTGTATACCACACCTCACCCATGCCATGCTACTTTATTGCCATGCAACTTGTGCATCATTCATCATGGCATGATTGTTTGCTTGACGCATTTTATTCCTATGCTTGTGCACTTTATTTATGTTGGCCCTTGTTTGTTTGGTTCTTCTTCGGATAGACTCTGAGCAGGGGATATATCAAGAGAACCAGGAGCACTACCCAGATCCGTCTCTCGCTTCCACCGAGCTGCCAGGCAAGCACTACCACATGCTTGCATACATACAGTACCTATTGCCTCTATCTTATTCTTGCATCATTGAGTCGCGATTGCATTAAACTGAATCCCAAGTATTGCATAGCCTTTACTTTTAAACCCCACCAAGCCTGTACCTCCATCCCATGAGCCATTACTACAGGAGTTGTTTGAGCCATGCGAGTCGTAGAACAGCATGTGTAGGGTATGTGAGTGTCTGATGGGTAACGAGGTACCTAAACAACTTAACCTGAGTAGTAATGGGACAACTAATGAAAGTGGCACCGGTGAGCAATATCTGCTATTTGGTTTTTCCTGCTCACTTGTGTCCCGTAAGACCCCGAGTACTTGATTCCTGTTCCAAGATTATTCGCTCTATCCACATCCGGGAGGTATATGGGACCCCCCTGAGCCAGAGCTTGATTCCGTCTTATTTCTTGGGGCCACAAACTAGTTTGAGGTTTTGTTACTATCCTGTACTTATGTCATGCTTTACTGTTTTATTAAGATTGTGCGAGGAGCACACTGTACTGTTTAGGATCGGGACACGTTTTCGCGGTGTCGACAAGCCCAGTTTTGGGTTCCCAGTCGCTCACAGCCGTCCACCCAAACCTCGGGTCCGTCTCGGAGTCAGCTAGCTTCGTTGCGGGTGTACTCCAAGGGGTGGCCCCCTGAAATATTTCTGAATCCTGTGATTGCTTTGTCGTGAAGGCCTCGTTGGGTTTTGATTTGGTTTTTCCGAGGTTGATCGAGTGTGTGTTGCTATTTGTGCACCCCTGCAGGGTAAAACTTTCTGAAAGCCGTGTCCGCGGTTATGGACGACTTGGAGCACAGTTTCTCGATCATAGACAAGCATAACTAAAGTACCGCTTTAATCTGACTAAGTAAATGACTAGTAAATAGTGCAATACTCATGGAATGGTTAATAAAATTGCCAACGGATGGGGGGGTTGTTCGTCCGCTTCCTCGTTGGTAAGCGAGGATGATGGATCTGATGAAATTACTGTTATAACTGTTGTCATTAATCCACGGACATCCGTCTATCATTGGTTAGGCGGATGGTTAGCGTTTATCTATAGAACTTCTAGGGTTTATCTTTTGCTGCAATTGCGTCACCCCAGGTTGTGTCCCCTTTAGAGGCATAAAGACTTGCTGAGTACCCTTAGGGTCTCACACGATAAATTATTGGTTCAGATGAACAGGTACCCTCGCAGGACGGATACTGGGTGGAAGAGGCTGATGATGTGGGCAACGATCGTTCGGTGTAGAGATTCCGGGAACGGGGATCCGTGAGATCTGTGGGCGGGATGCGCTTATTTCTATGGCATCTTATGCCGATTTGCTTCTTATCCGTACTCGGACTTTGTTTTGCCGCTTCCGATTGATACTCTGATGTGTGATGTATGAGGAATTATCATAAAATATTATATCTATCTAGGTCATTTGAAATCTTGCCGTATGGCGTTGCTATATTTCCTTTCTTTCTAGATGGTATGGCTCTGATGTACTCTTGTATGGTGGCTTGCATACATACTCATTTGTGTATGTAGTTGATCCCTTCGCCTGCCGATTACGCCGCCCGTACAGGTCCCGTTGAGTTGGAAGTGGTTGGGACGGCCGAAAGGTCTACCCGTGAGTGTCTTTTGGGGCCCCACCGTACTATTTCAACCACTACCGCTCATCCAGGCTTGTATCTAGGAGCGTAATTCACCGAGGTAGTTACAGGCGGCGACACGAATCTTGGCGCTCGCCGGCGACGAGGGTGCGGCCACTGAGCTGCTTGCATCATCGGAAGGTCGACGACGGCGTGAGGAAGACGACGAATCGGTACTGGCTGTGTTGGGCTATTGCTGGGCCGACATGGGACGATGTTGGGCTGCGGGAAAGTGAGCAAGTTTGCTCAGAGTGGTGAATAGAAGATGGGCTTTGGCCTGGTTTCGTTTGTAACGTCCTAGGATTAGCAGCCAGAAATAGAGGACACATGTGTGCATTGCATTCATGCATAAGAAAATCTGGAGAATTTTCACGCAAAACTAATAAAACACGAAGGGATCGGAGTTCCTCTCGTTCTGGTGGTTTAGTTTAACACATCAGAGTGAGTACGAAGAATTTTGACATTACTTTTGCTGATTTCTTTGATCTAAGGGAAACAAATTTGAATTTAATAAACAACTGATATAATTCAAGAGTATTTGAATTGAAAATTCAAATCACAAACAATGCAATAATTAAGAGAATACTATTAAGGATAATAGATATTATTATTACAAACAAAAAGTCTTATTGTTTACAAATCTCAATATATATTACAAAAGAAATAGAAATTATAAAAAGAAAGAAGACTTAACTTTATTAAATAAAATACAAACCCTTACAAGTTTCAACTAACAAAAAGAAAATTGAACTTTATTACATTAATAAAAGAACACAATATTATTTACAATGTTTAAGAATAAAATAAAGTTGTAAAAGAATAAACAAAGGAAATCTTAAATTACATCTTCTTGTCTTTAAGGTTTTCTTCCTGATCACTTTCATTCCTGCATAATAATGAGACAAAAAGAAAACAAATAAAAAAATTGGTTAGTGTTAGCTGAACTCTCAGATTGGCAATGAAATGCATTGCTGATCTCATCACTGAGTATTTCTAAAACAAAGGGACAAAGAGTAGTGTCCGTTCTTATTCTCGGAATATCGCCTCAGACTGTGCATCACCGGCTGAGGGCAAATTACCACTTGGCAACACCAAAAATAAAGCTCATCCTAGGATAAGGTCCAGTCAGTCGAGCTGATCAACATGGAAAAGATCTCAGCAATGAAACCTACACCAGGACAAGGTCCAACAAGCTAGTAGCTTACACAACACATGCACAGCTCTATGCTGTAAACACCACAAGAGAGCACCAGATAGAGAGAGAGCACAGCCGTAGCTAGCAAAACTGCACCTTCTCACATTCAACTATCCATCTCAACAAGTCTAGAGTACATGGTTCAGCACCAAAACCTCCACCAGCACTCTGGTTGATTGGGGAAGCCATGCAGGAGCCAGGGGGAGAGGAGATTCACTAGTTCACCTCTAAACCATCCATTCCACCACAAAACCAACATGCCTGATCCATTCAACCACTACACCAAAACTCAAGGACTCACTGTTCTTGAGAACTCATCATCAGATTTACCACAGCACATCCATATCTCACCAACCAAGACATTAGCCAGATCACCACCACATCACTGGTACCATGGTTGCTTCAAGAAGCCATCCAATGGCAAGGACAAGGTGGAGAAGGCCAGGCTATAGCTGCTGTAGTGGATGAAGTAGTAGAAGGAGAGGAGCAGGATATCAAGATACAGCAGCAACTGAACTAGATCTCTATCAAGTGCAGCCTCCACACAACTATATGTGATTATCTCCATAATCATATATAGCCTCAGTTCCTATCAATTTATTTTAGAAAAGGTTTTGGAAAGAAAAGGAGCTCTCAGTCCAGCATAGGAAAACTATGCTAGCCTCATCATAGAGCTTGGAAGGCAATTGTAGTATCTGTTCTTACTACAGATCCTAACCTCAGCCTTTGCATCATAGGCTAGGCCAAACCATCAAGCATAATACATGTTCTTATCAGTACAGAGAGAGAGATAGTAGAACACACAAAAGATTGTGCAAGAGTGTACCTGCAACCTAATCCAATCAATCATCGACTAGATTTAGTCAAGGAGATTAGTTGGGGTCACTTTGTACATCCCCATACACTCCTATGTGTGAAATACATCTAGGGGATCAGATGATTAGTGGATCATCTATACCTAAGCAATAAAACCATATTAAACTACAGGCTGTCAAGATACAGAAATAATCTAATAATGTTTTTGTTTTTAAATTAAAAAGGGATTGATGGTCATCCAATAGTTGAACTAGGCAGAATAGTCCAGCAAGTAAATTTTGAGCATCTGCATATGCTCCAATAATCAAGAAGCACTAGGAATCAACCAATCTTTAGCCAAAGATAACTAAATACTTCAAGAAATACAGTACCATATCGTATATACTTTACTTTACATTAGCTCTTGTTGAGATAAATTGCATATATCCAACTATAAATAAACCTTTAGAACCAAAACAAAGTACATCACTCCTTGAAATGCTTAGAACTGAATTTGTATTCAGTTAACAGTCTAGTGTATGTTCAGGATCGATAGAAATAGAATCACAGCGAGTCATTTATGCGTGGGATGAATTAACCATTCCAAACCGAGGCATCACCTAGCATGTGTGTATAACATATCAATAGAACTATAATTACACAATTACTACAACTCGTAGCAGAGATCACTTAGTTTCAGCCTAGCATCGTACATGTATATCAATTAAAATGTAGTATGACTATCTTAAACCAAAGATATCAGGGGTGAGTAATTCATCCAAGTTGGGGCCATTGGGGTTAACTTGGCCATATTTATCAAATACTAGATTGTTTGTTTCTAACACTCAACATATTGATTAGCCACCTTATGAAATTCGACACAGAAGAAATGATAAATGTAATAGAGAAAATTAAGTGGATATGGGAACTAGAATATCCCAAATAGCTGTACAAGTTTACTTTACAATTTTATCAATACCAGAAAGGTATGCAAGGCTCTATACGAAAACCATAAACAGACTATTTTACAACAACAGTTGGGCTGAAACTTGTTTTCATCGTCCTGGACAAACGACTAGGCCAAAATGGCTGAATGACCACTCAAAATGATCGTAAGAACGAACCCTACAAACCATGTTCTATAAGATTGCTCTAACTTGTCCATATGAACCCTTTAAAATGGATATTTTCGTTTCTGTATACTAGAAATAGCTGCAGAACGAATCTTTGACCAAATGCCACTCATGGGGCTGCTAACCCGTGCCTAATCTTCATGAACTAATCTCCAATAAACAGCCAAAGGTCATATAACTGACGCAGAGGTATTTACCTGAACCGAGACGTCGTAGTCATCTCAGTCGATGCCGGGGTTGCGCAGCCATAACAACACCATCCTGCTGGCATCGAGGTGGAAGTTGACAACGTCCTCGTCACAACAGAAGAAGCTCCACAACTACAACCTCATCAAAGTTAGTCCACAAGGAGGCGTATCGAAGCACGTCGGGGTTGCAGCCAGTACTGCCATCCCGCTGGCGTCAAGGTTGAGGTAGTCGAAGCAGACGCAGCAGCCACACCACCGCTGTGATGCCCAGGTCATATCAAACCAGGTCGCCGATGTGTGAGTGCGGCCAGTGGCATTCGCGTGGTCGAGCAGGGGCTCGAGAGGGAGGCGAGTTCCCCGAGAGGGTGCAGTAAGAGGCGTGCCTCGACCTAGAGCCGAGTAGCGGAGACGGCAGGGAACGGTAGGATCCATACTGCACCGCCATGGACAACAGGCCGACCGGCGAACCTAGGGTTCGTCCGGGCGTGCAGGGAGGAGCATGGGAGCATGGAGGCGGCAGGTAACCGGTGGAGGAGTTCATGGCCTGGCCATGAAGGTGACCAGAGGTGCCGGAATCGATCGTCGTCGACCTTCTGTACAGCGGCGACGGATCGAGGGTTCCGTGGAGAAGACGCGTGCGAGAGCGGCGTGGGGATGAGCCGGTTGGGGATTCGATGGAGAAGGAGGCGGCGGACCTTGTGTAGACGAGCGTCGGCGCCGGAGAAGCGCCTCGCGGCGGCGCATCGCCGATGCGAGTGGAGAACAAATGCGTGCTGCCTCTGTCCGTTCGTGCGTGTTTAGTTCTGAACCAAGCAGGGTGATGTGCGTATATTTGGGCTTAGCCCAAAACCTGAGTACGTGTGTGTCAGTAGGCCTAAACTAATATCATTTTCATAATTAGATAACTCATATGTGTGTGCGCCACTAATCCAATTAAATATAGCCCAATTAGTTTAACAAAAGTAAAAATAATATTTTACACCTTTAAAATTAAAATAAATTCCAGGAAATATTAGAAGCTTAAGAAATTCACTACTCAACCATTATAATACAAACAATATACCAATAGGTTCATAAGAACTAGATTTAGGAGTGCGCCTCGGCGCACGGTCCGGTGGCTCTCGTACCAGCTTCTATTATGTATGACAACTGATATAAATAGATGGAAAATGATAATGTGTTCATACATTTCCATTGCAAATGACACATAGGCATGATCTGAGAAGAATAGGTCCAGGAGGTGCTTTATAGATCGACATAATTCAACATCTTCTACAATCTAAGACGAAAGTAAAGGTAGACAAACGAAAGATGATAGTTCTATAAGTAGTCTGTTGGCTAAACAGTTGCTAAATAAATGTAGAGATGAGGAATATTATACATACTGGTGACTACTTGGTTCGAAATAATAGAAAAATGTGTTTAATAAGGTAAATGCTGCTGGCTTACACTACATACATACACAACGGTACAATCGACTACTCCCTCCGACCCATATTACTTGACTTGAATTTATTAAAATTCTGATGAACCTATATACTAAATAGTGTCTAGATTCATCTAAATCTATATAAATTTGAGTCAACTAATATGGGTCGAAGAGAGTACAACATAGGTCAAAATGCTAGAGCTGGAGGGATTGGAAGGTGTGATGATCCTCTTCCTCAAACCGAGATCCTGAAGCCAAAGGTACCTATTTGTGTCATACATTCGTTGATAAAACACGTTGTATCCATGACACTCGGGTTCCAAGGAAGTGATCATCTTTAGTGAAGTCAGACTCACGTTGTTAGCCTTCATGACAATAGTGTTGTGTACGTCGACCTTTGAAGCTGCAGCTCATCCATCATGGCACTGAGCATTACCTTAGATGGTGAATTTTGATGACGTCCATGGTGTTCACCTGGTGCAGAGGATGGTACATGAGAAATTGGCTGATGGGTATCTTAACCAATAGCACATGCAATACCAGACATGAGGCACATGTAAATAGGAGGCTATCTTAACCAATAGCTTATTTTCATCCAGGTGGTGTAGACTAAATTAGATACACTAAATACCACAAATAATAAGTTTAAAGAGGAAGATGAATGATATAGGAGAAATTGCAAGAAATAAATGGCAGGCGTGTATCACAAGGCAATACGTATATTGTTCTTGCTCCAATTTCCATTAATAAATAACACATGAGCACATCCAAGGAAATAAAGCAATAAATATTTAGTGCGGCAAACCATAAATTAGGGAACTAATACATAAGAAATTTGTGTCATTATCAGCATATTATAGAGAAAGAACCTCGACGGGCAAAGCACAAGTACAGTTTTTAATCCGAAGAATGCTGCAGAGAAAGAACCTCCAGGTTTGAAATTCAGTTTGAAGTATTTCTATTGAAAAAGAGTAATCCTCATGGACGAACTCAGGAAGTATCAACAAAAGTACTAATATAATTGTTTAGGCTCAAGCCTAATATCTGATACTCACTCCTTATGGTACTCTACAGACTTACTCTAGATCAGCTAGCCATGAACAGATTGCTATGTGGTGCTGTTGGCTCTCGTATGATGATCCTATCTATGATCACTGACCTCCAGGTTCAAAAATGCCGATGAATCAAAACGGTTAATACAATGAACACCAATCAAAACCATTTTGATCTGAAATAATGTATGCATCGCTCAAAGTAAACCTACCATCAAGATAGAGATTTAGAGTCAAAACTCAAGAGACATCTATTTTTTCGATCTCACATCATTCCTTATGATTTAAGAGAATAGCTTACACACTAAAAGGAGTCTATATACATTAGTGTCTTATAAAAGCTAAAATATCTTATTTTGAAACGTAGGGAGTATAACATATTACGTGCATACAAAAGGAAATTACACTGGAAAATAAGAACATATGATACATAAATGTGGTATTCGGTACGTAAAGAAACATTCAGAGTTACATTTCTTTTGGCTGCAACCACCTTGGTAAAATTCATACCCTCCCACAATAGAGCCCTTGTCTCTGACATGATTCTTCATGTCAGGAGAAAATAACACGAGAATCGTGGGAACTAAAATATTTCTCGAATTATATAAACATGCTAAGTCTGATTTTTTTTGAAAGATCCAGCAACTGCTGGCCTTCTGATTTTCATTGGTAGGTAGAGTATGTACAGGTTGCCAGAGGCAAGGAGTTAAAACAAAAGGAAATCCAGAGAAGGGAAAAAAGACGTGGGAAAGAAACCCAGCAAACTAAAAGAGCTCAGGGAGGTTCCAAGTATGAAAATTTTAACCATGGACAAAGAGATACAACTGATAATCTGTAAACTGGTATCACCCAAATAAAAACACTACCTATATCGAGACAAATTCCCACACAATAAAAAGAACATAATGGGTAATGTAGATGCACAAAACTTAGATGATAGACATGTCTAGCTTCACAACGATGCATTTCAACCTACCATAAAGTCAACGGAAGTAGACGAGGTCAAAGATGATACAAGTTGAGATGTGGGCATGTTAGAAAAGATAAATCATTGAATAAATAATTCTGAGATGATACAAGTTCTTTACATTGAATCAGAGATGATACAAGTTCTTTACCTTGATTAAATAATTCTGAACCACATGTCGTCGAAACAGACTCCATGAGCAAAGTAAATAATTCAAGATATACCAACTGTCGTGTCAACAAAGCAAGTTCAGACCCAATGGTTGCATTAACAAAAACGACACCTTCAGCTACAAAAGAGGCAGCCGCTCATAACCAGGACATGACTTTGCTCTTTGCACATTACTCACCATGCAACAACAGAACTACAGAAGTAAAAAATGCCCTACATTTCTATCTCCAGCAGAAATCAGCAGGAACTGAACTGAACATAGGATAAAGAACAAATGACTGTGCCTTTTCACCAAAGTGTAGCTACTGCAATTCTAATTATAACTAAATGTACTCAATAGCAAACCCAAATAAAAATAGGATGGCATACTCAAGCATGTATCTATTAGCAATATTGGAAGGTTACCTTTCTAGGTCGGCTCCTTCCTCTTCATCTACTTTCTTTATTATTTTTGGAAACTGCCCCTTTATTGGCTAATGCTTTGTTATTGCATAGTGTTGATTGTAATTAGCACAATTGTAAACGCCACGCCAGGGAGAGGAGCTATGTCAAGTCTCAGGTACGATATATAGATAAATGGCCTGGAGGAGGGAGAGGCGACCTCTGCGGTAGCGCGAGCAGAGGTCAGGAAACCTCCTTTTGAGCAGCGGTGAGCAAGGAGTAGCATGGAAGGAGCATCACAAGATTGACCGTTGACCCCACGCTCTAGTTGCAGTGAGGAAATTTCCGCCATTCTCATGGTAATACATCCTTCTAACATAACCAAGAAGATACCATAATCACCTATCCTGAGATAGAGGGCAAAGTATCATCAAAATTCACCCGAAGAGGAGTTTGACAATCTACACATTTGCCGAAGATATAAATCTGGATGATCATAAGATTAGTTAACAACAATGGAGTTCCGATCAATACGGTTTCAGCCCAAAACAACAATGAACGTGACTGCCATGATCTTTCATATTAAAAAATTAACAAAAAATAAGAAAAACATAGATGATATCACCTGTGCATTTGTGTGTTGATTCACTGCAGAACAACAAATGAGGCTGCCGTCCGACATGTTGCTCATTTATCTCCTTGATATTATGCTTATCGCTGAACTTATTGGAGGAGGGTCAGAGGACAGCTGGGAGGACTCTACTATAGTTACCGAAAAACTCAAGTATCATATATATCTGCTTCAAACTGCAACCAGTACAGATCCTTGGATGAATCAAGCACCATGAGAATAGATTAGCATAAGATGAGAAACACCATTGAAGCATGGTCAAGCCTGGGTATTCAAAGGTCAGATAGCAAGGGGAACAGCGGGAGCCTTAATTGAATAGTGAATTTGTTGGATGGTTGCAGCATAGATATAGCTTTGAAACTGAGAATAATCAGCGGAAAAGAACATATGTCAAATGGATCATCCTACGCAACTAAAATGTCCTGCCCTACATAATTAAATCCAAAAAAGTTTTTGCAAAGGGAAAGACGATTACAATAGTTTAATCCTAGAAGCTCCACACTACTAATCCCTTATTTCCAAACACCGTGTTAGGGAACTATAGTATTCCATTGAGATGGTAAAGCAACTCATCAAATCAGATTATCAAGAAGAAACCAATAATACTAAAAAAAATACAAATTCACTGCATTTAAACTACGTAAGAAATAAAGGACTAAAAAAATCAGTAAAAATATACACATTGTGAGGGATGAAAGACGTTGTGTGAACAAACCTATGCAAATGGTTATATTCTATGAAAGTTGATACCCTCTACCTTGTCACACATCATATGATGGATTAAGGGAATATTGATCATATGGTTAGATAGCACTACATATCATTTTTCCCATGGTAGCAGGACCCCGAAGATCATTTCTCAAGAATCTAGATACTAACCTGAACCAGATCCATCTGACTTGCAGTGCCAAAATCATCTCGGCAGTTTCAAGTAAACAAAGCACTCACAGTATTCGAAATTGACATACTTTGAGGAGAAATGAAGGAACCGAGGGAACTTGGAAATGGGCCTAAGGATAGACAATATCAATAGCCATGAGGCATGTGGCCAGAATCGTCAAACTGAACAATCTGGAGTTAAGTAACCATTAGTCATGGTATATCTTATCACTTCTAGTATTAATCAATCATGTATCAGCATAGAAAAGCCTCATAGAGAAAAATATTGAGAAATTAACTGATGTATGAAATAAAAGGAGCCCGCAAAGCTAGCTCAATAAAAGAAGCTGCAACCTCAAACATGAAAGTTTATAAGTTGAAAAATGCATTCCAGATTTATCTCCTGGCATAATGGTGCTCACGATATCACCTCGAGGAGCGAATCTTCATCGCCAGGCAGAACCAAATGCCATTCCCAATTTTAGCAGATCTATTATTCATGGTTTCAGATGTATAGAATGAATAACATCAGGCAATGAATATTATTTCATTCAAGAAAAGTCAAAGAAGCATTCTACAACAACAAAGTTTGGTTTAACTCCACCAAAAAAAATATAGACTACAAATCAAAACGGAGAGGAATGGATTCCAACAGAGAAGCACATTATTTCATTCAAGAAAATGCAAAGAAACATTCTACACGTCTAATTTTCCATCCAAACCGACCGAGACTAATATCTAGAGCATGTCACTTTATTCAGAGAACATGTACTGATTCATGTAGCTACAGAAACCTATGAACTGAAACAAAGTTCCTTACGGAAAAAGTGTGTTCTTTAAGGCACCAAATATATTATTTTGTGCCACTGATATGCGTCAGTCTCACCAAAAAAAATTACATAACAGTAGCAGTAAAATACCTGTCAGTTTTACTAATAGTAGCAGGCAGCAAGAAATGAAGGAAACGCTCAACCGCTCTCGACTAAACTGAACAAAAACAAAACCACGAAGAGAGCAAACAGAGGAAGAAAAGGATTAAATAACAATACAAAATCGACTGTCGTCGGCGGCCACCTCCTCTCCCATCTGAATTGAACAACTCCAACGTGCGCTAGAAAAAAATCAAGGCTCTTGCGCGTCTTCCATTAAATAAAAAATAGATCAAGAAGAAGTAAAACCATGACTAAAAGAGGGGGGGAGGGAGAACGGCTCACCCTAGCCGAACTCGCCACAGAGGGCATCCATCGCGAGGAAAGGGCGGCATCAGTGAAGGTGGGGAAGACAGCCGGCGACTCCTTGGATAGGAAGATGAAGAAACGGAAGAGCCGGCGGGGAGGGCTGCGGGACGAGAGGGGCAGGGGAAGCGCGAGGGGCGGAAGCGCACGGCGGATGGAAAGAATATAGAGACCCGGCCCTGCCCCAGCGCGAGGAGCCGTCTCCACCATCGCCACCACCACGTACGGCTGCCCACCCCGTGCCAGGCCCGCTGACAAGCATCGGGCCAAAAGAAGGGGGCCACGTCCAGCGAGAGCAAGAGGGTAGGCTGCGGCGTAACCGACGGCGGCGGTCTGGACGCGGGACGGGCGGGGGGATGGGCGCGGGTGGCGGCGTATGGGCACGGGACGGGCGGAGGGATGGGCGGAGGGCCTGCCGGTGTGGCTGACGAGCGCACAACGGGCGGAGGGATGGGCGGAGGGCCTGCCGTCCTCACCTGCTGTCCTTCGCGCGCGCGTCTTCTCACCTGCGGTGCAACGTACCCAGCGGCCGACAAGTGGGCCGGCGACCACACGGGCCCAGCTGCAGCGAGAAGGAGCAGAGGGCGGGTAAAACACCGCCGGTAAAACACCCGTGCAAGTACCAGCACCGTCCTCACCTGCTGTTCTTTCGCGCGTGCGTTTTCTCACCTGCGGTGCAACGTACCCAGCGGCCGATAAGTGGGCCGGCGACCACGCGGGGCCCAGCTGCAAAGAGAAGGAGCAGAGGGCGGGTAAAACACGGCCGGTAAAACAACCCGTGCAAGTACCAGCACCGTCCTCACCTGCTGTCCTTTCACGCGCGCGTTTTCTCACCTGCGGTGCAACGTACCCAGCGGCCGACAAGTGGGCCGGCGACCACGCGGGGCCCAGCTGCAGCGAGAAGGAGCAGAGGGTGGGTAAAACACGGCCGGTCCAGTAGGCAGAGGGAGACGCACGAGCAGATCTGAACCTCTGTTTCCAAATCGAACGGCTGAAAAAATCAGAATTTCGTCCCCTCAACCATGTCTTTAGATATGATCTAATTATTTACGATGTAAAATTATATGTTTGTGTTAAAAAAACTTATTGTTCCCTTTATGTTGTTATAAAACTAAAGGAAATTAATAGGAACTAATTGTGTTCTTATCATGCCCACATAAAGTTTTATTGGTAAGATAATATTATCTACCTTTGGCCTTAAATAATAGAAGTATAAGTTTCTTAATGAAAAAACAAACTAATTTCTAAACTACCATTTAAAAGTAATTTAGTGACAAATTCCAAAAAGGCTTTATAAATTATAAATAATCAAGAATGTTAATCTTAAATTATGATTCACCTTACTATTATCTATTTGAAAATATAGTGAGTATCTTTAAAACCAAATAAAATTCTAAAGTGTTGCAACTCATAATTTTTGCATGCTCATAAGCTATCCATATTGTTTTATTTGCTAAAGCATTTCATTAAGTCAAGATGATACGAAGATATCACTACGAAGGAAGTTAAAAGTAATCATGATGAAATTAATGAGTAATCCAGAGGTTTGATTAAAACTCATAGTTGTCTTTAATAAAAGAATAGTCTTTTGCAATATCATAAATGTTCTTAACACTGCTCAACTATTATAACGTGATTCCTCATTAAAGAAAATTACCTATTTAAATGAAATCAATCCAAAGATGACTAAATCTTATAATCAATCACTTAAACTCAATCCATACTTAATAAAACATGGGAATCTACTTTGGGATTTATACAAATGCATATCATTATCTATGCATAATAGCATATTGCTTCTTTAAACATTAGTCCTTACCGGACCAATGATGTTATTTCAGATATTGGAGTTTATACTGACTAGAAGACCTTGGCTACATAATCTTGTAGTAAAAAAAAGGCAAGTTCACACTTGCTCATGTACTTTGATTATTTTCTGTAAAGTATTTTGCAAATCCAATGTTGTCATCACCTGCATTTCAAAAAGGTCAGAAAACACTATTTTCATAATAATATGATTATAGGTTATGTACCATGAGGTAATAACCTACTATGAAAGTTCCGGTGGTAAAGGAACATATTATCTAGGACTTAACAACCAATATCCCTAGTGATTCTTGCGCCGTATATTACGCGTTAACCATGAGATTTGGAATGGGATGGAGAAGACAGCTAGATCGGCTCCCTTTTGCATGCCAACGGATGACCGGGCCGTTGCTGCAACTCCTCTTGTAGAGGGTTGGCAGGTTATGGGTGGGATCACTCAACTTCCCACGACTTCTGGTATCTATGAGGGTTGTACAACTTAGGCTGCTATTGGAAACAAGTTTTATCCTAGGCCTGATGTGCACTTCGTCGGGTATGCGGGGTCGTGGAGAAGGACAGTGATTGGCTTGGATCTTAGGTTGGTCCTCAAACCAAGGAAGTTTGAACGGAGACATACTCCCGGCCGTGCAACAAAGCTTAAGATCTCTCATGGGTAAAGTGACGCACCTCTGCAGAGTGTAAGAACTGTAACTTGTTACTCCCTGTTCCGGGAAGGAGCTACGAACGCGGCAGGAAAGGAACCCCACGAAAGTTCTGGTAAACCTGTGAAGGCTGACGGACATAGCTTTTCAGAATAAAAGTAACCTTTGAAGAAATGTTTATGAAAACTTGCATTGCCACGACCTATGGTCTGTGGCTGTAGATATAGTGCATCAAACAATCCTTTCTAGTGAACTTGCTGAGTACGCTTGTACTCAACGTATCTTCTTAACCCTTGCTAGATTCTGAAGCCACTAAGACGACGTCTATATCAAGTTATGCTCCAGGAATCATCATCAAAAGCTCAAACTCTTCAATGAAGTAAAGGAAGTCAACATATACATCAACTAAAGTGAAGACAAAGTTGCGGATTAGATAGAAATATAATCTCTAACCATAGAACCTACTTCTGTAGAGTATTGCAATAGCAGCAATACAAGCCAAATAGTTAGATGCTAATCTTATTATCATAATAGTTATGAGTTGATTATTTCTGATTCTTCTTTGTAAGAAGTATATTTCTTTCTCTTTAACCTAGAGTGTTCTCTGGATCTTATGTAAAGAGTCGAGTTGTAACCTATAATCATGTCTTGGACCTGTTGTGTTTCTGTTGTACCACTCTAAGGGATGTAATACTAGTAAACGATGTTTCATTGGTGTTATGTCAACGACTATAGTGTACTACATCATGCAGTGGTATACTGGGTCACCGCACGTTTCTGTTAATTTTTTCCTTTTCTCTATCCTTTTCTATATTCAGTTTTCTATGTTACAAATCCATTCCAAATTTAATCTTCACAAGGTATAAAATACCAAGGGTTTTTGTGGAATTGTTAGAATAATACATATATTAATGATAACTAATTTTCTCTATATATATTTTTGTATTTATAATTTTCATAATTATATGGGGGATTCTTTTATTAAATAGAACAAATAGACATTATGGTTTTAGGATTTGTTTATGATCTTATAAAATGATTCTTATTTCTTTTTAATGGTTGCAATGATAATGGTTTTAGATAGCTAAGGATATGCAAAGAATATATCCATATTACTATTATATAGCAATCATTATATAAGATGATTTAATTAATAAGGTTCTTAAAATGGTAATTTCTATTATTCCAATTCCACTAATGGGTGAATAATGTTTTAATACTTTTTGATATGACATTAAATATACATTGATATTTAGGATTGAGATAGGAGTTAGGGTTTGGAATTATAAATATTTACCATGATTTTTTTAGGAGATTCAAAATAAGTGTATTATTTTGTGGATAAACCCTATGGGTGAAGACATATTGCCCTCCTGTTTGTGATCAGGAATGCTATTTCCTTTTACAAATAGAGAGTTATTCTTTAGAATGAATTATGAGAGAGAATTGATAATTATAATTTCCAGGCACTATGATTTTAATGTTTGTAGTGACAAAGATATACTTGAGTGATTTGCTATAGGAAAATATTCCTATAAGTCATTATGGAAATAAGATGATTGATCAAACAGATGAGATATATTAATCTTGATTATAGATTTAGGGTTTAGTGATTACCAAGAATCCCTATCTTCCTTACTTCATAATTCTTGACTTCTAATTAAGGAATTCCTTTCCTAGATATTCTATTTTTTAACCATCACCATGTGTTAACATGATGAGCTTTACTTCACAAGAATATTCTTATCCACCTTTTATTCTTCTAAATCCATTTATAAATCCAATGGGCTTGACACTAAAGCATTTCATAATCTTCTCATATCCATACTTGGTTATATCAACCACTCTACTGCTGATAACCTACAATCCAACAAGTGGTTACTTCTAACTCCATTCATACTCTTCCTTAATCATCCACTACTAATATTACTCCAGCAGATGTATATATCAAACTTTAATTCACCTCAAGTGTTTAGTATTTTCTAAGAGGAAATTACTACTTATATAATCCAATGTTGCTCTAGCATCATCTTAATCATACTATCTTGTCTCTACTTAACTCCAGTAACTAATACTCCAACCTCACATTATATTAAAGTGACCTGTCATGGCTAACCTAGAATAACATATCTATACTAGGGTTCAATCATGTTATATCCACCAATGTCACTTATACATGATATAAGCATTCAATCTTGGTGACTAAAGTAGGATCATTATAATCCTTTGATCATTTATGGCTTAGGTTTCCAGTTGGCTAATCAAGGTCTCATCAATACAACATTACAGTTGTATTATAATTATCTTCTGTTTATCTCTATTGGACTAAGAGATATTATTCATTGACTATACCTACTTGATCCAATAGGATTACTCCTGGTAACTATCTTCAGGATTCATCCTTGTAATCTTCTTTATTACCATATAATTATATATTCCAAATAACTCTTCTATCATTTCAGGAGTGAGTTAACTCCATCAACTATCACAATGATCTTATTCTCTTCCAACACTCCCATCCTATAGATGATATCTAAAACTAGCATTACCACTTACCTCTTCTTACTTCTTTCTCTTAAGGACCTAAGTGAATGTTATGATATGAATAAGAGTTGATAGATCAAGATTTGATAGGTTAAGAATTGGTGATTCATTAGTTGATTATTCAACATTGATGTGCAAAAGATATTAGAACAAGGTTCAATAGAGATGATAAGGATTGATATGGGAAGAACGATATATGGTGAATGATCTTGACTTGGTTTCTATCCTACTCAATCTCACTAACGAGTTAAGGTTAGGTATTACCATGATACTCATGGTAGGAATGGATAAGAATGATATAGGTCAAGTCTTAGTTATTATATTCATGTTACTTAAGTTATATTTAGAACTTGGTATTCATGAGTTGTGTAATGAATACTAGGATATGATTTATTAAGGATCAAATATAAATCCTTAAGTAATATGTTGTGGTTTAGTTTTATTATATTTGATCTACCCTTAGATCAAATCATGTTACCCAAAATAAAGTTTTAACAAAGGTCCTATTGAAACTTATCACAGTCAACTTGATGATCTACTTCAATTCCATCAAGTTGAGAGAAGCTTCAATCACTTTGACAAGTTTTGTTCAAAAGCGCGAAAATTGTTTGGATTTTCTATGCATGAATGCAATGCACACATCTGTGTTCAGCTTATTTCTAAGCTCTAATGCTGGGATGTTACAACAACCTCACTGATTCGTTGGGACAAAGTCTTGAGTTTGTGTTGTGCAGGTCTCCGTGTTGCTTGCAACACCTGTGTGACGTTTCCTTCCTCCTTCTGGTTCGATAACCTCGGTCTCAACTGAGGGAAAACTTGATGCTTGCTCTTCACACACTATGCTTGGGGTTACCAACGAAGTGCCACGTCGAGCATCATCACTGTTGCCTAAACTTTCCTCAGATTAGTAATGTATACACGCATAAGGTCAACTCTTCGACTACGTTGTTGTCCGAAAACATGGCTTCATGGCAAGCAAGAGAAAAAGGCCAAGGACGGGTAAAAATGAACAACGGATACGCAAAGGAAAAAAACGCGAGTCTACCCTATGTATTTTTAACTAACCAATTGCAGGAAATGTTGGCCTACATGTCGAATGACTCTACGTCAAGTGGCCTAGTTTCATACCCACTAACTTAATCCTTAAAAATTTGAGACTCTAATGTCGAATGCCAAAAAAGGTAGACAAGATCCAAATTCAGGGATAAAGAAACGACAAATGAAACTCGGGGACTTGCCCCTGAGTAATTCACATTTAAGCAAAATAAAAGTTTAAGCCTTCACAAAGGAACACACCCAAAAGAGCTGTAGTATTTCTTACATCTGCACCCGACATACCGAGGATCTCATGAGATTCAAGCGTTTTTTCTTAACCAGCCTAAGAGGCAACTGGACTCGAAGGAGGATCGACAGGCTTGGAGCTAGGCGCATCATCAGGGTCATCCGAGTCACGTATGTCGGCTGAGGCCGCCATGTCGGACTTAGTGGCCTCGCTGTCAAACGCATCATCTTCGGCAGTCTCGGCAGTAGGCTCAGCGGCATCAAGAAAACTGGGACCATCGCACCAAGCATGGACCAGAGCATACTCCACCATGGCATAGGCTCTCTCTTGGCACCTCTTTTTTTTTGAACCTAAAGACTGTGCGGCAAAAGCCCCACAACAAATTTATTGCTCATACTGAACCAAAAAAATTACAAGATAGAAAAAAATACAAAACAGAGAACAAGTAAAGGAAAAACTACCTGTACATTCTCTACCTGAACCCCTACTAAATATATTCACAGTACTACTGTAAGCTTCCTATCCAGGCCATAAGAGAGGGGTGAAGATTCTTTTTAATCCTATACCCAAGTAAGGACATATCATGCACAAAGTTCCTCTTCCAACCAGCAAACGTTGGTCTCTCATGTTGAAAGATTTTCCCATTTCTTTGCTTCCATATATTCCAACATGCCTTAATCACAACCTCCATAAAAAAGGTTTAGCAAACTCTCTCCTTGCTGCATTTGCAGCAACTTGAATATCTTGTTCAGGCGGCCAGTCAATCTGCAAGTAAGTCCAAACTCTCTGACTAAAGTTGCACTCAAAGAACAAGTGCATTCTGTCTTCATAGGCTCTAGCTGGGCATAAGACACAATGGCTATCATTGGTGACATTCCAATGTCTCCTCTTCAAAATATCACTTGTGTTCAATCTATCATTAAGCAATAACCAGGCAAAGAACTTGTGTCGCATGACACAACGGGATTTCCATATCCAATTATTCAGTCCCATCACCACAATGTGCTCATGTAAGTGCTGATAATATACCGATGCAGTATAGGTACTGCCCCAATTATATATCCATGAATCATTCCCCACTGATAGAGGGTTAGTTCTCATAAGATCTTTCATGATCTGCAGTTCATCAAAAGCTTGTACAGACATTGGCAAATGGAAAAGCTGTGTGATATTCGGCTCACCATAAACCTCAGCAGCTGTGAGCTTCTGATCCAAAGCATAAGAAAACAGCCTCGGATATCTCTCTAACAATGGTTGGGTGGATTCATCAAAACGCCACTTGTCTGAACAAAACAAAAATGTATCCCCACATCCTGGCAGAATTGTAGCAACAGCACGATACTTGTCCATCAATTGGCAAAGGTCTCTCCACTAGAAAGACCCACACAACTTCTCAGCTTGAGGCATAGAAGATTGATAATATGAATGCCATATTAGTTTAACCCACAGTATGTCTGCCTTGTTAAAGAATTTATCCAAGTGTTTTAGCAGAAGTGCGTCATTTTTTTTTCGAAAATTAACTATGCCCACACCTCCTCTCTTCTTTGGTTTATAAAGCATCTCCCAAGCCGCCAAAGACTGCTTCGTTGTGTCAATGTTGTCTCTCCAAAGGCATTGCCTTAAAATTCTGTCCAACTGTTTAATGATACCAGGAGGTATATTCAAAGAGCAGAGGAAGAAAATAGGAATGGATGACAGGGCTGAATCCACCAACTGTAATCTAGCACCTTGAGACAAAAAACAGGAAATGCATGTTAACTTCCTCTCAAGCCTGGTAACAATCGGAGCTAGGTCCTGTATTCATGGTCTGGTTGATCCCAGAGGAAGTCCTAAATATGTGAAGGGAAGGGAAGCAACTTGACAGCCAAAACTCTCAGCCAACTGAGACATCACATCAGTTTCAACGTTAACCGGGATCATACTTGACTTGTGGAAATTAATTCTGAGGCCAGTCGATTCACTAAAATCCTGCAGCACATCCTTCAGAGCCATGACCTGAGTCAGATCAGCCGTCAAGATCAACAAAGTATCGTCTGCATACTGAATAATAGGGAAGTCAGGATCATTGATCTCAATCGGAAGAGACAACCTATTTCTCTACAGCATATCATTAACCACTGGCTGTAAGAGCTCAGATCCCAGAACATATAGAATAGGAGAAAGAGGGTCTCCTTGCCAAACTCCCCATTTACACTGAAATTGCTTTCCTGGCACACCATTCAGTATAATTATAGACATTCCAGAAGATAGAATACTTTTGACCCAATCCAAAGTTTTTTCATCAAAACCTTTCTGTCTCATAACCTGAATAATTGCCTCATGCTCAATAGTGTCAAATGCTTTAGCAAAGTCAAGTTTGAGTATAATAATAGGCCTCTTGAAGCATGACATTGATAAAGATATTCAAATGTCCATGCCACACAATCTTGAATAGTTATATTCCTTATGAAACCATAATAATTCTTATGCACACAACTAGTAATTTTCAACTGAAATCTGTTTGCCACCAATTTAGTTAAAAATCTCAAGCAAATATTTGTTAGGGAGCTAGGCCTGTAATCATTCACACTCTCTGGAGATCGAATTTTAGGACCCAAAGTGATGAAAGATTCATTGATATTTTGCAGGTTCAAGTAACCCTTATGGAAATCCTCTGCCAGCTTATAAAACTCATTCTGAATGACAGACCAACATTTCTTAAGGAAAAGACCATTGAAACCATCCGGCCCAGGCGCCTTATCTGGAGGCATTTTCTTGATAATAAGCTCAATTTCTTCCTTAGAGAAAGGTTCTGATATCTCTTATAAACCATCCACTTTGTCCATGATGTCAGCTAAATTAAACTTTATATTAATACCTTTTGACTTACCCATCCTGTCTTTGTAACTTGACGACAACAAACCTGCCATCTCAGTATGACCAGACACCAGCCTTCCATCATCACCTTTCAACATTGAGATTGAGTTCCTTCTATATCTCTGCGTAGCCATGGCATGAATTTTTTTTGTGTTGTCTTCCCCTACTTTTATCCATCTCATTGTGCATCTCTTCCTCCAATAATTACACTCCACTAGTAGTAACTCTTCCAGATGCAACTTAACTATCTTTCTGAAATTAAATTCAGTGGTAAACAGGGGTCTATGCTCTTCTATATTGTCCAGCAAGAGAATTACCTTATTACAATTCTGTATAGTAATTTTAAGCTTTGAAAGACTGAGATTCCACTTCTTTAGAGCAAATCTTAAAGATTTGAGTTTTTCTGCTAAAATGGCCGAACTATAACTTCTCTTAGAATTAGTACTCCAAACCTGTTGCACACACTCCATGAAACCTGGATGATCAACCCAAAAATTCTCGAATCTGAAAATGTTGGACTTGGGTATAATAGTATCTATATTGACCACACATGGCACATGGTCAGACGCTGTGTTAGCAAGAGGCTCAACAGTAGTATTTGGATAAGTCGAAATCCACTCAGCACTTGTGAAAAACCAGTCCAACTGCTCTAACAAAGGCTGTGCTTGCATGTTCGACCAAGTGAACTTTCTTCCTTTGAGTGGTAGCTCTAGTAACCCCAAGTGACCAGTGATGTCATTAAATAAGGACATGTCATTAATGTCCCCACCAGGTTTATTCCTATTTTCCTCACTTCTGATGAAATTAAAATCTCCTAAAAGGAGCCAATGGCTGCCAGTAGGGATGGAAAGATTGAACAACCAATAAACAAAAGCATCTCGAGAGGGGCCTTGACAGGGACCATAAATAGTAACCAAGTTCCAACTTTCACTGTTATGCACTAAGGTGAAATTCATAACAATACCAAATCTCTGAATCTCAATCAGTTGACCCACAAAAGCAGCAGAATTCCATAAAACAAGGATTCCACCAGAAGCTCCCACTGATGGTGAATATACAAAATTGTCAAATATTTTTGGGCAAAACTTCCTAATAAGCTTCTGGTCAATGAAATCACATTTTGTTTCTTGGATACAAATTATGGAACATTGACTCTCTTCAATTTTGTTTCTTAAGGCCTTTTGATGTTTATCTGCATTAAGCCCTCTGATATTCCAACACAAAACCCTCCATTTTCTAGTTTTCTGCGGACACATTATAACACATTTGAGAAACAGGCATCTTCAATGAAGCATAGCCCCATCGAAATTTGAGATCCCAACCAGATATATCATCACACCCACACAGCAGATCATACATAGATGCAGAACCAAAATTATCATGATATGAAAACAGATAAACATTGCCAAGGAGTGTAATGTTAACACAGGTCTGCCAGCAAAATAAAAGAATCAAGTCCACAGATATGAAAACAGGGGTGCTCTCCCTCCAAAGTTGTTGATCTTCTACTTATCATCGGAACTTGATTTGGATGGCTTCTTCCTAGGATCTGCTTTAAGCTTCTCCTCTGTGATCAGCAGTGGATCGATTCCCAACGCCAAACCAACATGTTGCATCACTCTAATTGGAGTTTCTGGTGCGACTGTCTCATTGGGATGTTCATGTTCTTCACCCACTGTGTCAACCTGCACATCTCTATCATCTTGCTTTGTCTTCTGCACTTGTGTTTTTACCCGTTTCCTGGGTCTGGGCACTGTGTCACACAGCGGGGAAGGCCTGAGCCCATTTCTTCTGACACAGCTATGAGTGCTTCTCCTGTAAACATTGTCAACAACACTAAGTTCAGACTTTTGAGCTCTCGGCTTTCTTTTTTTCCCAACTGTCAGTTGTGGAGTTGAGAAGGAAGCAAGTGGTGATGATTGTTGTGTTTCCATATGAGGTGCCAAAAGGTCTGATTGATTCCCCTCAATCTCAATAATTCTGGCCGTTGACTTCCTCCTTTTAGTCACCACTTTCCTTTTTGCCAAGAAGGTCACAACAGCAGAGTCAGGGGCACTGGGAAGGACACCCCAGTCACTTTTGCACAAAAACTCAGTCTGTCTAAACTCACTGTGGATGGGCCTTGGTATATGTCTGAATATGAGGTTTGGAATAGCAATCTCCAGCACTTTCCCTAAAATCATATCTGGAGGAAGAACTGGCCCAATAAAAGTTCTCACCATGCCAACTTGTATATGACCCACCACCATTATTTGCTGCTTAACCTCCTGGTCATCTTGATGTTCATTAACAACTGACTGAGCAGCAGAAGGGTCTAGAGCAATAGAATCCTGGACAGACTCTTCTACAGGCTCGTCAATAATAATCTCATCAATCTCTTCCTCCATCTGCTCCCCACCCTGATTGTTATCCTGTTGTTGTTGAGCATGAAGGGGGACATTATCCCATCCAAGATCAGGATATTGCGGCAGAACCATCAAATTATTATTGATCATCATGTTACCAGGCAAAGGGTGGGGGTTTCCATCTGGAGGCATCTGATCCTCATCAGCAGGTAACTATCCATCAAATGGTGAAACAATAACATACACAGGGGCAGTCCAAGTCTCTCTGGCATCTCCCAAATTTGCATAGTTTCCAAAGACAATATCCCTAGGGACCAAAGCAGGAGAGTGGTACGTGGCATAAATCATGGTACGTTCAATGAAAGCATCATCCTGATGCCAATGATGAAACTTCCCAAAGGCAGCAACAACATTGGATATGTCATAGTCAGTACGATAGTCAAGGGGGACACCTAGGACCATCAACCAACCTGTTCGAGAACCCTGACTAGCCCTGTGATTCTAACGTCCATTATGATGCACAAATCTGACAAACACATGATCATCAAGCTCAAAAGGATTTTGCTGCACCAAGGCGCTAACCGCGGTGTGACTACGGAGTTCAAAAAGACCAACACCAAACAGACATGGATGCATACTATTCACTGCCCTTTGATGATGATTAACTATAAAGTCTCTGATAACATCACGCCAAAAAACCTCATCTTCCTGAGGCGGAGCAGGCTCTAAAACAGCGACACAAAAGTTACCGTGACGTGCAGGCGGTGTGACCGTTGCATTGTAGAAAGTGTGTGGCAGTCTTGACGGCCCTCCATCAACGATCTGAAACCCATGAGGCACCCAACGCGCCGTATCCAGCTTGAAATTGGCCATCTTCAGCAAGGCAGGCGTCGAAAAAGACGCAAATTGATTAGGCGTAGGCTGCAAGTCAGCCAACAAGGGTTCCGGTAGGGTTGCGCTACAGGTTGTGGGTTGGTCTTGCCTCTGTTTCAGGTCACCAGCAGTAGATATAGGTGGGGGTCCGAGTTGCAACCCTGCCTGTCCATCGACCTTGTTTGTTTAGGAATCCACTGCTTTGCTCTTTTAGCTTGAAAACAGTTTTTCCTAACATGTCCATAGTGGAAACATGAACGACATCGGATATCAGACATGCAATTTTTTGTAGCGTGACCCATCGAGAGACAACGACCACAATCTAGGACCCTGTAGGCCATCTGGTCAACCAGAGCAGCAAGCCCATCAAGATCATCATCCTCTTGCTGGTTCGACTCATGGGCCGGGTCTCCAGAACCCATGTTTTGGGCCTGGCCCAAGCAGGCAATTGAAACCGAGAAAGGCGGTCTTTTGTTCTCTTGAGCATCCGCAGGCAAAGATTACGAGCTGTGCTGATGGTTGCATTGTGGAGACAAAGGTAAAGTAGTGCCAAAACTAATACTCGGAAGAGTCGTTGTCATATGGAGAGCTGGCAATATAACCCCAGTTTTCTTACTATTGTCTTGGTATCCTTTACAGGCCTCATAAGACAGAGTGTCAGCAAAAACCAGCTTCTTTCTAAAATCTCTAGCAGACTTGATGATTGACTTGGGCACAGGTTTCCTCAAAGCAGATAAACCCTGCACCATCCTTTTTTTACCTGGACTTACCAATTCCCATTCAGAATTACATTCTTTTTGCCAATCCCTGAATTCTTTATGCCAATTTGGACCTCCACGGCCCCAAAGATGAAAGTAACATTTGAATTGATCACACCGAAAAGACCTCAGGTTCAGAATTTGAAATCCAACTGCTTTGGATGACACGCAAAAAGTAAAAACTCTGTCCCTTAATACTGAGACTTTCAGATTGCCACAATATCCTCCAATAGCTGCCTCAAGATCAATACTCACTGAATCCTCATCCAATCTGAAATTGGCTCGTCCAAAAGAAACAACCATAATAAAGTGGCCAGTATCTTCAGACGGATGAACACCCATAGAATATTTATGCCTAAGAAACTTGGCAAAACGTGACCCTTGAGAAAAATCCAGACCAAGGGCCAATGACGAGTGAACCGCCAACGAGATGCCATCCCCATCCAGGGGAGCAGGATCAACATAATCAACATGATCCACAAGAACAGGAGACTGCAAGCATTTAGCAATAGTAACAAGGTGACCAGGGAATTTTACCTTGTGATCTTTGAGCGGGAATTCACCAGGTTCTAGATAACGAGTTGTAATTTTTTCTCCCTTGGCATTCATCAATGCAAGCAGATTATTGGAGACATGTAGATGCAAATCTCCATCATAAGCCTTATGTCTTCTACGATCCAAATCTTTGGCAGTGGTGTAATGGATCTTCCAATGCCCATCCATGAAATCCTTGGGAGGTTCTGCAACAGCAATGACCTGAGCGGCATGTGAGGTAAAACATACCTCTGATCCAATTCAAATCTCCTCATCCGCTGAAAGATGCCTCCCAATGATGGGCGCACCCTTGGGGTTCATGAGCACAATCCAATCCTGCCAGATGTGTAACTCCCCTTCAAGAGGAGCGCTGATCTGGGCCAGATCCTGACCCATTCGGGAGTTGAACGTGACCTTCCATCGATGGGAAGGGGGAAGCATGACGAGAAAAACCTAGACTAAAATGGCTACCGATGTGAAGAGGGAAGAACGCCGGTGAAAATGGGTGGATCGACGTGGAGAGATCACCAGAGATCAGGGAGATCGCCGGTGAAGAAGGTTCTAGGGTTTAGGACGGTGGGGGGGGGGGGGGGTGGAGAGGTCGCCATCCTCTCTTACCATTGTTGGCCTTATCATGATGAGCCCTGGATCATGATTCCACTTTCCTTCAGCCCTAATATGCTGAAGAACATCAAGATTGATGTCTTCATACCAGGAAAGCATGAAGGACAAGGTCTTATCTGCGGCAGCACAACCAGCCGACTCGCGCCATTCATCAAGCCTTTCCTAAGCAAGTAAGTGTAGGGGTTCGTAGCATGGAAAATAAAAAAATTCTACCGCATGCACACAAACAAGCCAAGATCTATCTACTAGATTGTAGAAACGAGTCGATAGAAGCACTCACCCTCGAAGATTCCAAAGCGGTTAACAAGAGCAGATTCTCGTGGGTGATGTAGTCGTACACTTGCCGATCTCAAGATCGCGTAGACGATCCTTCTGGCGCTGTGTTCCGGCAGCGCTTCCGTAGTCGGTCACACGTTAGGTACTCGATAAAGACCTTCCTCTCCCTTGTTCCAGCAGGCAGCGGAGGTTGTAGTTCTCCCCTCGCGATTCCGGCAGCATGACGGCGTGGTGTCGGAAGTAGAGGGAAGATCCCGCAGGTCTTCGCCTAAGCCGGTGCGAGTTATGGTGGATTAGGGTTTACCGGAGATCTAGGGATTAGATGACCGGGAGGAGGAGGAGGTGTCGGTGGCGGCTAGGGCAGCGGCGACGAACCGGCGGCGGCACGGCGGTGCGGGGAGGCGGTGCGCGGGCGGCGGCGGCGGGGCTGCGGCGGCGGCTCGTGTGCGGGGAGTGGGGCTAGGGCTTGTGTTGGGGCAGCCCCCCTCTATTTATGAGAGGGGGGCAGCCTTGGGAGGGGTGGATTTGAATAGAAACCCAAACCCAAGTTGGATTGAGAGAAGGACTTTTTTCCTCTCCCACTAGGAAACCATTGTTCCAGTTTGACTTTTCAAACTCCCTTTGACTTTCAATTTAGAGATTTAATTCTCTCTTACAAATGCACACACCATGTGACCTAGGATATGATCCAATCATTCCACTTACCCATGACACTTTCATGGACCATTCTCCTTCCGGACCGGTGAACCTTCTAGACCCTTCTAGAACCTCTCCGATGAAAACATAGAAAACTTTCCTGAACTCCGAAATAGGACTTTCCTTATATGAATCTTATTATCCAGACCATTACGGATCTCCTCGTGATATCCCGGATCCCATCCGAGACTCCGAACAACATTCGGTATCCCTACTAACATTCCATATCTACTAAACAACATCGAATCCTTAAGTGTGTCTCCCTACGGTTCGTGAATTATGCGGACATGACCAAGACACTTCTCCGATCAATAACCAATAGAGGAATCTGGAAATTCATATGGCTCCCACATATTTCTATAATTACTTTGCGATCGAATGAACCACTTACATACGATACCAATTTCCCTTTGTCTCATGATAGTTTACTTATCCGAGGTTTTGATCGTCGGTATCTCTGCATACCTAGTTCAACCTCGTTACTGATAAGTACTCTTTTCCCGTTCTCGTGATATGTGATCCCTTGTGAGCCAGTCACATGCTTGCAAGCTAATTGGATGACATTCCACCGAGAGGGACTAGAGTATATCTATCCGTCATATGGATGGACAAATCCCACTCTTGATCCATGTGCCTCAACCCATACTTTCCGAACACTCAATGCCACCTTTATAGCCACCCAGTTACGGTGTGGTGTTTGATATCATCAAAGCATCCTTCCGGTGATGGTGATTAACATGATCTCATGGTCGAAGGAATTAGGTTACTATGTATCAGAAAGCTTATAGCAAACGAACTATTGAAATGACTTGATCTTAATGCTACGCTTATCTATAGGAGTATGTCCATCATACCATTCTCCTAATGATATGATCTTGTTATTAATAACATCTCAATGTTCATGATCGTGAAACCACAATCATCTATTAATCAACAAGCTAGTATTATAAAGAGGCTTTACCAGGGACTCTAATTTAGTTTACAAATCACACAAGTGATAATGTTTCCGGTTAATACCATTATAGCATGAATGTAAACATTTATCATAAACACAAAGATATAATAATAACCACTTTTATTATTGCCTCTAGGGCATATCTCCAATAGTAAGATCTTAGCCGCCAGAGGTTCCACGAGTGTGGGTGAATCTTCATCCGACCAGAGTGTCCTGAATGCATGGATTGCCGACTTAAGTAAGTCGACACCACATGACTTCAAAGTAGTCACGCACTCTGTGAGGGCAGCCAGATGCTCGTCAATGGTGACCTCGCCGTCTGCCGGGTCACCAGACTTGTACCTCACTTTCTTCATGGCCCTCAAGGAAAACATGTTGGCCTCAGGAAAGTTCTCTACAAGAAGAAAGGATAACATCAAAAATAGTGAAAGAAAGATAAAAAGTAAGAGCAAGAGCACAACGAAAAGGGTAATAACTCACTACCGCTGAAAGAGTTAATCATGCCAAGCTTGGTCTGCCAGATCTTTGCCTTATCCTGAAGTCCATCCAAGTCTCGATGAGCCGAGTCAACCACCGATTCGGCCTCCTTGAGTAGCTGATTCGTCTTCTCAGCTCTAGCAGCATATTTCCCATCTTTCTCGACAAGCTCTTGGCCCAGACCCTCCACCTCGGACTTGTGCTTCTGCTCCATGTCCGCCACCTGCTGTTTAAGCCGAGTCACCTCATCTCGCTACTTCTGAAGCTCGACCTGGTGCTGACCTGCTTATTCGGAATGTATGTTTCATCAATACTGGAAAAAGTATCTCGGCACAACCGAGATAAAAACGGAAGAATAAGGAAACACTAATGCTGGGCAGCTACAAAATTTCTAAGGAAAAGAGCATTACTTTCAGCGTGAGTGATTTGCTTGTGCAGCGTATCGATGGTGGACTGTGCAGAAGCTGTGGAAAGAATAACAAGAAGAAATCAAGATAACAAGATAAAGATGATTTGCCAGTAAGAAGCAAGCCAAGTAAGGGGATGTACCTTGGCCCTGAGTCTCATCCTTCAGGTTTCGATGAGCAGCCTCAAGTTTTTGATACTCCCATAGCAGAGCTTGGTGTATCTTGGTACGCTCATTGTGCGTGAGCTGTAGAAAAGAAAAATGATCAGAAAGTGCTCAGTAGGTCAAGTGATTCTATCCCGACAGAAAGTAAAAAGAGATGCATTTAAGTTTTGAGCTTATAGCCGAGTAACTGCGTTACTCGGCAGTAACCTCGGGGACTAGGGAATATATGAATATGAAAATACTCAGAACACAAAAGAGTAAGGTAATCGCGTACCTCATTCACCCGGTCTTCTTGAGCCATAAGCACAATGGCTTGCTGAGTCATCTCGGACACGGTCTTGGGACCTAGCTGTACCTGCTTGCCAGAACTAGAACGAGCACCCAAGCTCACCTCTTGATCATCGGCAGCGTTCCAGTCCAGAGCAAAGCGCTCAGCAGAACCAAGGCTATGCCCGCTGTGTCCGGGTAAGGACTTGCCCCCCTTTAAAGGTGGCTCCTACTTTAGCACAGGTAGCAGCAGTGCTAGCATGCAGGGGGCTGGCTCTAGGAACGCCGATGGATCCGGCAGCACCAGATCTACCCAACTGACCCACCGAAGCAGGTGTCATTGTTGTTGAGGTTGGCTTGATCCGCGGAGCGGAGCCAGGAGCAAAGACCAAGGTTTGTTGCTTAGGACCTGATGGCTGGACAGGCGCAGTCCGGGTCTGGGATTTGGTTGTAGGGGCTGAATTAGCAGGTCTGGTGCTGGGTGGTTGAGACAGGGGAGCCGAGTGAGTAGGATCAACAGCAGGTTGGGGAGCAGAAGCTGGTTTCACTGGTTGATCACGAACTAGGAGAGATGCACTAGGCACATTCTGGGTGGACTCGGCTCCAATGTTGTTGGTGCCGAGTCCCAAGTCTACAGTTACAGAGGCAATAGGATATGCTAGCTAAGTCCCCTCCGCCGAGTGCGCTGCCGGGTCAGCCTCAGGCTGAGGCTTGGAAGCCTCAACCGTGGGGGCAGAGACCCGAACAGGGCTCTATGAATCTGGAGTAGCACGGGGAGGAGAGACTGGCTTTGAGATAGAGGAGGCCATGCAAGAAGCTTATTGGTTTGCTGACAAGGCAGCGCTAAAAATAAAAGCATAAACCTATAAGGAAAGAACCACAGAAAGGAAAAATATAAGGTAACAGGTCACGAAAGTTACCCAAAAATGGTGGGGTCGCACGGCATGCGTCGACCTACCCGGTGAGTAGTCTTGCGGGGTTGAGAAGAAGTGGTCTCGGCGGCCGCGACGGTTTCAACCCAGTGCTTCTTGTAAGGCTGAGTACTGGAGGAGGCCCCAAGCCGCTTACCTGGTAGCAAGGGGAGGATCCTCGTGTACCTAACCAGCTGCATAAGTAAATGTAAAACTCAATGGGATAAGCCAAAAGATTAAGGCAAAGAACAAGTACCTCCAAGACCTCACAATCGTCATCGTCATCATCTGACCAATCCTGCAAAGGATTTCGAGTAAAATTCTTACCCAGAGTCGGAGCAGCAGCAGCGTGCAGAATGGGCATGAATCACTCCAAGTCAAACTCAGCCTCGTCGTGTTCTGATCGATCCTCGAAGTAATGGCTGGGAGGGACGATGCTATCATCAACCAGGTGCACAAGATTCTACAAAAGGCAAAGAGAACAAAATCAATAAAAGAAACATATGGCAAGTAGGTGTCGGGTAAAGTATGTTGGCAGAATACAATTACTCGGAGGCTTACCCAGGGAACGAGCCTATCTCGGCTAAAGGGAGGACAACTCCAAGCCCAGTTGTAGAGGTCCCAACCTTTAATAAGGTAGAGATCCCTGTGTTTACAATGCTAGTCCCTGGATCAATAGCTAGCATCCACAGTTAAGATGTAATATCAAGAAACAAAGGTCATAATACAACTTTATAACCAGGAATAAAATAATTCATTATATCTTACATAGATCATTTGGCTATCTGATTACAATGCAATAGAAATAACTATATCATGGAGTCCTTCATCTTAAAAGTGCCACAGGCAATCATGTTGGTTGTATACTTGTAATCCTAATCAACACACTTCACTAACATCAAACAAACCTGCAACATAATAAGTTACAGCGACAAGGGTCAATACATTTGAATTGTATTGGCAAGTGATACTATGGTAGAATAGTGGTATCTATCATCTATATGCATTTGGCTAAGTGGAGCTTAGGCTTGCTTTGCTCAAAATAGATTTTCCTTATCATTTGAAAACACTAAGTTTTTGTTTGGCAAAAACTTTCCCAAGGAACCACCAATAGAAATTGGTGAACCTTCACCCTTGTTCAACCACAAGTTTTATCTTAGAAAATTGGGATGAGGAGATTCTTGATAGATTCCATGTCTTGATGCTCAAATTGTCCAATACCAGGGACATGGCTAAGTACTTAGATTTTACACTCTACAGAGGTGGTGCACTTTCCCCACAAGACTTGGTTTCACCAAGACAAGATCTTTCAGAAGCCTTCCCTTAGACCAAAATGGACGCATTCCAACCTATCAAACCCCTACCACCAACTGTCCATTTGGCTAAGTTATTGCAACCTATATGATCCAGGCAGAGCCCATAATGCCAAGTGGCTGCACTTGAAGCTTCTCAACATTTGACATCTCAAATCTCTTTGTTCCTGGGTGGCATTCCACAAGTGAGATACACAAGGTAAACCATAGAAATGGGCCTTGTGTAACCACTCAACACAAACCATTCTCCCCATTCCACCCAGGTGATTCATTCACTTAGTTGTTTTGTTAAACAAACACAAGTCTTTGACTTATAAATATTCCATAGCATGAATATAATCCACCCTTGTTTTATACTAGCTAAGCTAAGCATGATAGTAGTAGGAATCTTAACTAAGGATAATCCCATTAAGGTTTCATCTACTAGGATTTCCCATGGCATATTATACTTAGCAAAATTCCATGCAAGTCCTACTTAGAAATATCACTAATGCATAGTGAAAATAATGGGACAAAAGTATGTAGCATCACTTGCCTTTTTGGTAGAGAATTATAAGTTCACTCATTGATCTTGCAATAGACACAATCTTCAAATTTCACTACAATTCAATCAAGGCAAAAATTCAATCTACCATTCAAGCAATTGATCACATAGAATAATAAAAACAAAGCAATGCATGCAAGCATGCCAAAGATTCTTTTATTTGGAAAGGTGGTTTCTAACAGGTTATAAAAAATTTAAAACACATATTGGTCATTTATAAAAGTGGCAAAACCATTTGATATTAAGTTAGTGAAAAATGGCCACTTTAAATCATTTTTGTTTTGTTAGAAATGATTTAAATCAAAGCAATACTTTCTAGTGTTTGACAAATATATTTTTAAACACAAATGTTAGTGTTTTTATGGTCAAGTGTTTATTATTAAAACCATTTGCAACAGGTTTTACTTATAAACCATTTTTAAACCAAAACAATATTTTATGTTGTTGGAAATGCCTTTTAGCAAAGTAATAATTTTATAGGGTTCATCAAATATATTTTTAAATCTCAAAACTTGGTGTATATTCTAATACTGTTTATTAACATATTCTAAAGTCAAATTTATAATATCTTTTTTATTATTTTTAGGGTATATTAATTATTTAAAAAAGGCCCTTGTCTTAATTCAAATAGGATTTATTAATGTTTTCAAACTCTATTTGAAATCTAAATTTTACCAAATCTTTTCAGTAGGTTTTATTTAAAACAAATCACTTTGAATTATTATTTTAAAAGACTTTATTATGTTTTTAATGTTCATTTAAAATGGGAAATGTCCTTACTTAAATAAAAATGGATATTAATAAATCCTTATGATTTTATAATCCTTTACTCTTTTTATTAAACAAAAATATTTTATTTTATTTGCTTGGCCAAGTTTTAATTTGGCTCTCTAAAATAGTCCTTGTTTATTATTTCTTTCTTTATCTTATAAAATCCATATCTTTTTATTTATAGATCCAAACTTGGTGATTCCAATTTGTAAAATCTTATTTAATATTTATTTATCCTTTTAAATCTCTTTAGGATTAATTGCTCACTATTTGGTATGGATTTTTGGATAGGTGCTTTATTAGTTTTGGAAATTCAATTTCCTTATCTTACTAAATTCATAAGATTTTATCTATGGTTCCAAATTGAATGAAATCAATTTCTATGGTTTTATAATATTTCCATTTGTCATTCTTGATCATTTATAAATGTTTGTTGACAAATTTTATATGGATCAAATCCATAGGCTTAGAGTAATCTTGGAAATGATTTTCTCCCATTAGGTTTTTAAAGTTTTGGTTTATTTTCCAAGTGTTTAAATTTTAAGATGCATTTATGAAGAATGCATTTCACTTGATTTGAATTTAGTTGGATTCAAATTTATCCAAAGTTTGTTCAAGATGGGTTTTGATGTTTTCACTTTGAAACAAAAGTTTATTTTCACCCTAAATTTCAACAATTTTTTTTCACATTTCAAAATTTGGAAAATTTTGTTGGGATGTGACACCAGTCCTCCGCCAAGTTCAGCTTGAAAATGGAGCTATCTCGGCGGGCCACAGAATTATTGGGAATCTCTAAAGTGCAGTGCCGAGTGGGGTCATGAGAGCCACTCATGAAACGGATCTTGTGGCATTTGGCCTGGATGGGGCTAACTCGACGAGAGATAAAAGTGCACATGAGGTCCTCCTCCGTCTATTGGAACTCCTCCTCCGGGTAGAGCAGCCTCTCGATGATGCCATGAGCCTCATTCACCGCCTGATTCTTACCTCGCGGGTCAAGCTTCCAAAGGTCCTTGCTTGGAACTTCATCCTTGAAGGGGGAAGACGGACGTAGTCGTTGAACCCACTGTTCTTGACATAGAAAACGGTTCTATGCCACTTCTTGCAAGAATTAATGCCGGTGACGCGAGGAAAGATGGAGTCCCTCCTGGGCATGATGCTAGTAGCACCACACCGAGTAGGCCTCTTTTTAGAGGAGGGGACGCCGGTATTGGGAACGACCTGGATCCGGAAGTTAAAATATTTGGCCCAAAGAAGAACAGTGGGACAAAGACCAAGGTAGCCCTCGCAGGTAGAGATAAAGCAAGAAAGGGAGCCAATGGCATTGGCAGGAAGATGATGGGTTTGCAAATGGAAAGTAGACAAAAACGACTTAAAGAAATTTTAACAGGAAGATCAAAGCCACTCTTGAAGTGAGAAAGGAAAACCACCCGTTCATTGGGTTCGGGTTTAGGAGCAATCTCACCGAGGGGAAGGCGACAATCAACCTCAGGAGGGATGCGCCTAGTAGAGCGCAACCACTCAATCTCCTGGTGGGAAACCTCTGAGCCCTCCCAAGCACCGCGCTCACTGACAGTCTCGTGCTCCTCCACCTCGCGCGCGTCCATGATCTCCGGAGGCTCGGGCCCTTCCTCCATCGGAAGAGGCCTAGAATGCCGAGGACCTGTCAGGGAATCGAATGAAGGAAGGGGTAATTGTTGGGCCAGTGGTGCGAGAAGGAAGAAGACCTAAGGAGCAGTTGCATATTGGGCAGGCGCGAGGAATAAGAAGGCTTGGGGGAAAACTGAAGCGGCAGGGGCGGTTACGTTCCCCCACGCCCCTACTTAAGGGGAGTAAAAACCCCAGACGTGGGATCTCTGTATGCCATGTGGCCATGGGCCCGGCCGGGTAAACGCATCAGCGGACGCCACGTGCGCGCAGTACACGAGTCAGGCCACACCACATCACGCTACGCAAGACACGAGGAGCTGAACGATGGGACTTCCACAGTGAAGGGAGTAACTGCGCCGCCGTCACTGTGCTGTCAGGATTTGAGACAAAATTTGAGGCAAGCAATCATGACTACAACCTGTCAGTGACTAAGGTTAATATAAAAAGCCCAAGGTGACTCAGCAAACCCAGAAGTGACTCGGCATAGGTCAAGAAGACCACGCGAAGTCCAAGATGAGACTCGAAAAGATCAAGACAGACTCGGCAAACATCGAAGTTATGCCAAATAGGCCATCCAACAAGAGCAATACAGAGTAAAAAGAGAAGTTCAAAGTACATTAAAGGAACCTAGAGATGCCTAACAGCAAAAACTACTAGGCCTCACCAGCTTTGGGGACTAATGTCGGGGATAACCCCCGATAGGGTCATAAGGGGTAAAACATTGCCCAAGTTGGCTTAGGCCGAGTCAAAGAAACCACTGGCCGAGTCACGGTGGCCGAGATACGAAGCCTATGTAAGACCAGCATAAGAAGTATGTCGGCCCGCATAGGACAAAGTTGTTTGTCTTGCAGGTAACGCCAGGCCAGATATCACCAGGGAAGGCCGGGTCAAGAAGGACGCGTGGCAAATTTCCGAGTAAGATCCAGGAGGGACCATGGAAAAGCATGGTCAAAAGAGAAGGGCATTGCCGAGTGACATAAAAGGATCCGGGTGACGCCAAAAGCAAGGGCTGACGCACAAAATCACCGTATGACGTTGAAGATTTGGCGCCTATGTACGAGAAGACCATTGGCTCTACAGCTTTGTGGACTGGGTCAAGGGCCAAGGGCCGGCTCGTGACTTGGCCCGCACAGTAAGGATAAAGATCCAAATAGTAAACCCTAGGGCCCAAGGTTGTAACCTAGCTAGGGTTTAAGGAGGTTGGACCAAGTAGTGAACTAGTGCCCTGAGGCTATGCTTGAACAGCTCTAGGAGCACTTGTAAACATCAAGGAGTAATAAAAATCATAAGTCTGGAGAGTTCATCGTGTTCATCATGCACGGCTAGACCGTGCACTCCCTCACCGGTTACCACAAGCGTCCATTCGTCCCCCAACTTAAGCCTACCCATGGCATCTGCCGTGACACCACCATGACATGAGATGAAGAATGGAAAAAAAGCTCAAGTTTGGGGATGCCACCCCAAGAAATATTCAAGAGGTACAAGCGTCAAATCTTGGGGATGCCCAAGGCATCCCCTTCTTCATCAATAAAAATCTCAGGTCTCTTTCTAGACACTTCGTTTTTATTGTTTCATGCATTGTTGTGTTGTTCTTGGAGCGTCTTAGTTTTTGTTTTTGTTTGCTTAGTTTTCTTGAATAAAGTAGTTGGACCCCCGCTTTCGCTGTGATGTTTCAAATAAGTTGATTGGTGTTGGAAAGGAGTAGAAAGTTTCATGCTTATAGTAGTACAAAAGGGAGCTTATTTTTACTATGGCTTAGACTTCATCATGTCAAGCTAGATGTTGTTTTGACCTTAAGCTTAGTGATTATTGTTGTAGCATTACTTGTTCCAAACAATTGAGATTGCTTAATGTGCCTTGCAAGAATCAAGCATTGTTTTAGCATACAAAAGCATAATATTTTGGTATTCTCCTTTGATGCTTTGTTTGGATTGACTTGGCACATGCTTACACCATGTTATGACTATAAACTAGTCACCTTAGCCTCTATGATCATTTAGTTTTTAACTCGTGGTACCACTTTATGCTTTGATTGATAATGTTTTGTCGCTCTCCATGATTAGGACAATTATTGCTCTCTTAATTGGTCGCTCCCAGTCTTTTGCTCTCCTCCACTTGTATTGAGTGAGCTCTACTCATGCATCCAACTCCCAAGAAACCAAGTTATTCCAAAGAGTACACTATAAATTCCTATGCACGGTGTGCTACACCATTCCAAGTATATTCTTGTTTTTATCTATCTTCCAAATTAAACTTGTTATGAGAAAATTAGTGATTAAAGATCTCACAAGCCTGATGCCACACTTTATTTTTCTTGCCCCTAATAAACTTGAACCATTGTGTCATATATGTTGTATATGCTTGCACTTATAAGTTGGGAATTAGCAGAACCGTGCTGTCATGGGGAACGCTTTCAACACCTGTAAATATTTACCCAGTTGATATCATGCTCTTTTGTTTAAGGATGTCGACGGTGTGAAATAAAAGGGGAGATTGTAAGTCCATGGAGTTATGTATATGTGTTAGAGAAACGCCTGGGCCGCTAGCCTAATCCATGCCTAATCATGGTGGAAACTTGCAGCATAACAATAGTGAGCAATATGTGAAGCATCCTCAATAAAAACCTATGCAAATAGCAAATAAAAAGATCGCTGAGATGCTCATTGTCTGTTTCCTTGTCATTTTGATATGGGATAGCTCCTGTATCATGGGGCAAGGGGTACCCCGTTGGCGGTCCTTTATGATACACATATACTTACTATGACAAGAACTTACTGGTGGCTAAAGTTGAGTAGCATGTGGAACGACCCTCGTACTCAAGGGACATGAGATTGCCAACTTATACTTTGTCAAGCATATACTCCATACTTTGTTCACTTTAACCTTAATAACTTCAAGATGCTTATGATAGGGGCAATGAGAGCTGAAAGCTAACAAATACCATAATTTTTGGAAGCTCTTTATGAAACTTGAAATCCCTGCTTCCCTTTATGAAGGACCTTTATTCCTACTTTTATATTGAGTCTCCACCTTCTATCCTTATGCACCAATTAAGAGAGCATGGTTATCATTCTTAGTTCTATGTGCATTGTCCCAAAACTTAATTGATTGACTCATAATGTTGATATTGCTTGTTCTTGAACTATTTGTATCTAGTCACCCTTATGAACTTTGAAGGTGTCCTATGCATATATGTTTTGCTACTTCATGAGGGACAAGCTAAATACCACTATGCTATGTTTTCTATATGTGAAACAAACAAAGGTATTTCAATGCATTGTTTTTCATGATCTTTGTTTGTATCCTTTCATGTTGCAACATAGTTACTATGTCTTTTTGTTAGAACTTCATCTTTCATGCTCATGTTTAGAGTACTTTGATCCCAGCTTTGAATGCTTTGTGAATGGTTTGATCTAGATTGTGATGGTGCATGTCACCTAAAAAATTATTCTTTTATCACTTACCTACTGGAGGACGAGAAGGAGTTAAGCTTGGGGATGCTTGATACATCGTAAACGTATCTATAATTTTTGATGGTCCATGCTTGTTTAGTACCAACTTTGCTATTCTTTGTCTACACTTTGAGGTATTTTTATACATTTTGTGGGAGTAACCTATTAACAAGGTGCCGCAGTGCCAGTTGCCTATTTTCTGCTGTTTTTGGTCTTAGAAAATCTAGTAAGGAAATATTCTCAGAATTGGACAGGAAAAAAGCCAAAGTCAATATTTTACCTAGACGAACACAGAGAACAAAGGGCGACCGGAGGTGCGCCATAGGGTGGCCACACCCCCCAGGCGCGGGCCCACCCTAGGCCACACCTGGCAGGGTGTGGTCCCCCCGGCGGCCCTCCTGCCTCGCCTCTTCACCTATAAAAGCTCTCGATGCCAAAACCCTAAGTACCCGATCAGATCTCCACGAAACAGTCCATAGTCGCCGCCACCATCGTCCCTAGATCAAGGGGATCTGAAACTCTTCCTGGCACCCTGCCGGACGGGAGAGATCATCCCGGAGGCATTCTTCATCACCCTGCCAGCCTCTGGTATGATGCGTGAGTAGTTCACCCTTGGACTATGGGTCCATACAGTAGCTAGATGGTTGTTTCTCCTCCTTTGTGCTATCATGTTTAGATCTTCTGAGCTCTGTTCATGATCAAGATCATCTATTTGTAATCATACATGTTGTGTTTGCCGGGATTCGATGGATATTGAGATACTATGTCAGATTGATTATTCATTCTATCATGTCTTATTGATTATTTATTATTGATTCTATCATGTCTGTGTTGTTTGAGATCTTGCATGCTATCCGTTTCTAGTAGCTATCTTGGCCAAGTAGATGATAGTGACTCCAAGAGGGAGTATTTATGCTCGATGGTGGGTTCATGCCTCTATTGAATCTGGGGAAGTGACATAAATCTCTAAGGTTGTAGATGTGCTATTGCTACTAGGGAGATAACAATAATCTTTTGTTCATGGAACAATTGTATTGTTTACACACATTGCTTAATGCAATTATCCGTTGCTTGCAACTTAATACTAGAGGGGGTTCGGACGATAACCTGAAGGTGGATTATTAGTCATAGATGCAGTTGGATGGCGGTCTATGTATATTGTTGTAATTCCCAATCAAATCTCATAGGAATCATGAATGTCTAGTATTTGCATTGTTATGCCTTGTTCAGTTCCTGTCAATTGCCCCGCTGTAATTTCTTCACCCAGCATGTTATGTTATTTATCTTAAGGAGAGCACCTCTAGTGAACTATGGACCCCGGTCCAACCTTTACCATTGTTACATCATCTACTATTACCGTTTACTTTCTGCAAGAAACCATTACCTTCCACACTATACATTTAATCCTTTGTTTTCAGCAAACCAGTGAGATTGACAACCTCGCTGTAAGTTGGGGCAAAGTCTTGAGTTTGTGTTGTGCAGGATTCCAAGTTGCTAGAAACACCTTGGAGTTGTTTCCTTGCTCCTACTGGTTCGATAACCTTGGTTTCATAACTGAGGGAAAACTTGCTGTTGTTCTCATCATACCTTCCTCTTGGGGTTTCCCAACGAAGCTCTATAGTGATCTGAGCTGTGTCAGGGAGACAGTGATTAATATGATCTCACAGTCTAAGGAGAAGGATAATACGTTTATGAATATTGCAATGATGAATCTCGTGACTTGATCGTGTCGCAATCTTTGGGAAATGTCCATCACATCATTCATGAATGATATGACCTCATTGTCAACTGGCACTATCACCCATGACCAGGAAACCTTGATCATCGATTGCCCAATGAACTAGTATGAATAGAGGCTACTAGGGACTTATGTTTCATATCACACCTATATAAATGTTTATTCTTGATACAGTTATAGCACAATATGAAACTATTACAAACTTATTGGGAGATGACAATAAATTCCCTTTTATTTTTGCGTCTAGGGCATATTCCCTTCACTTATCTGCCAAGTACTTTGAGCAACTCTGCTTCTAGTGACCACCCCTTTGCAGTAATAGCACTCGGTATCAGGCTTAGGGCCTCCCTTAGTCTCCTTCTCAGGTGCGGCAACAGACTTGCCATCCTTCTTGAAGTTACCATTAGGCTTGCATTTCTTGCCTCTTTTATTGAAACTGGTGGTCTTATTGACCATCAACACTTGATGTTCCTTTTTGATGTCTACCTTGGGAGTTTTTAGAATAACTGCGAGTTCAGTGAGCGAATTGTTCGCACCATTCATCTTGTAATTAATTACAAACCCTTTGTAACTTGGTGGAGGAGATTGTAGAACCCTATCCATCGTGAGATTAGTTGGAATATCACATACCAGTGTCTCAAGACATTGAGCGTAGCCCATCATATTAATGACGTGCTCGTTTACAGAGCTGTGCTCCTCCATCTTTGCGATAAAGAACTTTTCGGATATCTCATATCTCTCGGAACGGATTTGGTCCCCAAACATAGTTTTGAGCCTCCACCATGACATCCGCATCAGTAAGTTCAAAGAGTTTTTGGAGTTCGGGCTCCAACGATTGGAGTATCGCACACCGCACAAGAGTGTAGTCATCAAACTTTGTGTCATACACAGTATGCTCCTCTCGAGGAGCATCATTTGCAGGGGCATCACCTAATGGACCGTCAAGCACATATGCCATTTTCATGCCCGCGAGGATAATCCTGAAGCTGCAGTGCCAGTTGGTGAAGTTAGACCCATTGTCTTGCAACTTTTCTTTCTCAAGGAATGCATTAAAATTGAATGCAGGGGGTGCCTGTTGCCTGCCAAAACCCACCGGCGAGCAGCGACGAGCAACACGAAGAGCCGGGAGGCTCCCAGAACTGCTGCTGGGCCCTGGTCCCTCGGGCAACGGCCCGCAAAACTCCGGCACACGTCCTGGCTGATGTAAGGGCGTGCCACCTGACCTATACCTGGTCAGGAAGGTGATGGATTGCTTCGATTGGTTTCCTGCATGGCAAACAAGTATACGTAAAATTTGAGCCGCGACCGGCTCCCAGGTTTCCCTGTGAATCGGCTCCTGGAGCCGATTATCCCATGGTTCTGCATTAGATCTATGATAACATGGGGTTATGCTTCATCAATACAAGTTAACTCGATCTACGATAGTTTAACGTTTTCACCACGTAATTGGAACATCCTACACGTAATTGAGCCTGGTAAATACAAAAGATGATAGAAAACTAACCCTAGAGAAGGCCTAACAACCGACGTATAGTCAATTCCCGGAACAACTCCTCTCGAATTAGCAAACCATATCCTCACGTACTACTGGATCGTTCAACCCGTTTGCAAGGCCTGACTACGTGGATATCAAACTAAACCTTGGAAAACAAGGCAAAACTATAACGGATCAAATCGACTGAATAAAGATCAAGCAAGATGCTACCCTTACACCCGGGAAAAGGTGCAAAGGCAGCGAGATAACTAGAGGCAGCATAACTAAACAAATCATAGAAAAAAGTACCGATGCTAGCCTAAACAAATCCATGATAATAGTATTACTCGCCATCAACAAGGCTTCAGTACGAGTAACACCAAATAACGCATAAGCAGATACTGCCTAGATCGCAAGATGCGATCTAGGCAGCATGACACTTACCCGAAAGAAACCCTAGAAACAAGGGGTGGCGATGCGCCGAGATTGTGTTTGTTGTGAACGTGATCGTCCTCTTTTTCTCAATAACCTTAGGTACATATTTATAGTCCGGAGACTTTCTATCTTTGGAATAACCCTAACAACTCTATCTCTTACTTAAACCGAAACGGAACCTACTACAATATAAGATACACGGGCAATTTAGCCCAAATCCACGCACAAGGCCGATTCAACAACACGTTGCATATATGTATCTTCCAAGCCCATCTTGATTACGGCCCATCTCCTCCTTTGGCCAAAATATGGCGATAACACATGCCCCCCTGGTTTTGGCAATAATAATTCCAAAACCACTCTGCTGATGTTTTTTCTTCCCCCTTTTTTTTATATCGGGTTACGCGTTGCAGAGCAGAATCGTCACGCCACCCCCTCATCATGATGCCCTGTCTTCTCAACTCCTCCGCAGTGCATGATTTGACCGTTTTGGCACCACATTATGGAAACTGCTATGGCATTGAACCGTCTCCCACTATTCCCCTTATTTAAATTCATCTGAGCAGTTTGCAGCCCCCATCTTCCTCCATTAGCCAAAAAACCCTCTTCCTCCGCCGAAAAAACCCTCTTCCTCCGCCATGGCCTCCTCTTCTTCCTCCAAATCATCCGCCCTTTCCTCCCAATCTTCCAACAGGATTAGCAACCGAGAGCCGACGCCGGAGCACCCGCCAATGGCGGCGTACGAGGCTCTCGCCCCACAATGGTGGGACGAGAGGGACTGGGACTTCGCCGCCTGGTCGGAGGACGACGAGTCCCTGACCGACGGCGAGGAGGGCCTCCAGTTCCTTGTCGACGGGGAACTGGAGATGGAGAGCTCCGACGACGCCTGGTCCTGGGATGGCGTCGAATCCTCCGACGAGGAGGAGGAAGCGGAGGAGGATACCTCCTCAGATGAATACCCGCCGGTGAAGCGCTTTCGCGCCGGGTCCAGCGAGGACACCGAAGACGACGACGAGGACAAGGAGACCCCCGCTGACATCCTCAGCAGCAGCGACAAAGACGACGCCGGCAGCAGCGCTGATGACAGCGAGTACGACGACGGCGAAGACAGCAGCGACGACACCGGCCTCTAGATTAGGAACTACTAGTAGTAGTACTAGTAGTAGATTTCCTTTTGTAAGCAATCGGCTCCATTGTAAACAATCATCTTTTGAATCAACAAAGATTGCTTTTCCAATTCGCTTTTGCCGATAGTCAAAATAGGTCAACGCTCCAGAAGCCGATAGTAATGTATCGGCTTTCACCATACTGCGCTCATACAGTCAACCAAGTCAAAGCCCCAAGAGCCGATGGTAACACATCGGCTTTCCCCACAAACGTTGACAAGGTCAAATTTGGTCGCATACTTAATCAAATCTGAGCGGCCACTTTCCAGTTTCAAACGGTAGCCTGCGACCCTCTTCAAAAAAGGCCAACCCAGATCTCCAATTGCCTCACGGAATAGACCGAGCTCACAGCGACAAGAACCCTCGATCCCCAATTGCATAGATCCATCTCTGCCGGCGAATTAGATGGCGGAATCGTCCAACACCAACACAGCAGTCTCTGGTCTGAAGGTACGCCTACTCCTCGCAGTCTGAACACGGTGCTGGAATTAATGGCAAACACCTGAATTAATGCTTTATTCCACCATTAAATTTTTTAGGTTTCAGACATTCTGCTGCCGCATCCTTCTCTCTCAAATTTTCTCTGTCTTGGCCCCCGTACAGAATCTAGTCCTGCCCATCTGATCTCTTGCGAGGCAAACAGAATCCCCTTCGTAAGCCAAAACCTAGATTTGAATTCTTGGGCCGACTGCTTGCGAGCCTGGCCTAATCCCCCTGAACATTGGGTCTCTTGGTACAGCAGGGTAGCCAAAACTTACCAATCCCAATGGGAAACCACGGGAATAGCCGATGCCTTGTATTTGTCATTGTCTCCCCTTGAGAAACATGAAAATCTCCTGAAAACCATCGGCTATTTCTGGTCCGATGCTCTGAACTGCTTCATGTTTGGTCATGGCCCCATGACACCAACTCTGTTAGACGTGGTGATGATTACTGGTCTGGACGTTACATCACCCAGCCCCTCTACTTTTAAGCTGACAAAGGTCCCCTACAAGCTTTCTTCCAAAACAGACTGCACGAACTGGGGTGCCTATCTTCAAAAACACATGAAAACTAAAGGCCCTGTCACAGAGAAAGAACACACGACTTTCCTCAACTTCTGGCTGGAACATTTCATATTCTGTGGCCCTTCCCTGGCTCCAACCAAGAATTATCTCTCCTTGGCCTACGAGCTTGCCAAAGGCACTCAACTTGGCATCGGCAAACTGTTCCTTGGAGAAGTCTATCGATATCTTCAGTTGATGTCTGTCAAATTATTCTCCGGCCTAGCAGTCAAAACAGGAGGTCCTTGGTGGTTCATTCAGCTATGGGCCCAGCTGTATTTTCAAAACCATGTCCCAAACTTCCCCCTTTTGGCAAGTTGCACCTTTCTAGATGCCAAAGGGAAGCAGATCCGATGCACCAGCTACGACTAAGCTCTGTATAGACTGCCAGGTAGTAAACTGATCCCTCAGGAAGCATCCAAGTGGTTCAGCATTTTGTTCCAAGGCCTGGACAATCCTATCTTCTTTCCTTACATGGAAGAATCGGAACATTTTGAAAATCCAATCTCCTTCAGGCTAGACAACTTTGCCGATGACACCAGCACTCGGCAGCTATTTTCCACTGTGATCCGTCCCTGTTTCCTTCCAGTTGGCATGAGCACATCCAACAGAATAATCAAGCCTGGATACGAATTCTACCAGCCGGTCCTAACGGCGCGGCAATTTGGCCTTGGACAAGTACCTCCTCATTTCTTTCTCCACCATCTTACGGAGAGCAGAGCTGACCTGCCCGATCCTCTCACTAGTCAAAGGTGTTACTCCTTCTTCGATGCTCTGACCATCCCAATTCCTAACAACCTCACCTTCGCTTCATCAACCGATGGTTTTGAGAACTGGTGGTCGATGTGGAAGACTCATGCCTTCAGGAGAGCTCTGGGACCGTTGCTGGAACAGCTCGATGCTGAATATGACATCCCCGTAGAACAGGTACCACTACTCGTAAATTTCTGGGTGCAGCTCGCAAATGATTCTTCTAATACACCACTCTGTCTCCTTGCAGCAACAAGATGGTCCTGAACCTACGCACGGTGATGGCTCCCCCTTCGAATTCTTCCCACCAGCTCCTGTGGTCCTTTTCTGCAAAAACTCGCCACCTTTGAAAAAGGTCGTGATGCAGAACCAGCCGATATCACCACAATCGGCTTCCAAGAACCAAGCAACTTCTAAGTCAGCTGCCTCTCGAGTTCCAACTAAAACAAGAACGATGGTGAGGAAGGTAGCTGCCAGGAAGACCTTGAGGCGCCGGAGCCCTTCTCCGGAAAGTTCGCATGTACGCTGATCCACGCCTTGGTTGATCTCTTTCATCCTTGCAAACATGCTCGTGCTTACTAGCTCTCCTTTCCTATAGGCTTCCGTCGAAGACACCTCCAGCGAGGACACACAATCCAATCGAGGAGAATTGGGCCCAACAGATTCTGAGAGGACCATCACACCGAGCCAGCCAGATTTGCCACCATCGGCTTCCAGGAAAAGGCTGGTTCCTGAACCTACTGCCCCCCGAGCACCAGTCGAGGCGGGGCCGGCTGTGAGCCCCAAGAGGGCTCGCAAGGGACTGCAAAGTTCTTCGTCGAGCCAGGAGGTTTCGCAACATCACCCTCCCTGCTCTTACCAATTGTTTTTTTATCTGCCGATTCATCACTATTTACATCGGCAAGCACCTTCCATGCAGGCGACTGACACTCCTAGTGGGAAAGCCGGGGCAGCGCCGATGTCTCTCGCAAGGCTGGATCTAGTAATCCCTGACGGTGTAGATGAAACGGTTACCACTTTAGTCGAGCCCCCAGCGACAACACACAAGCCGATTGTCTCGTCATCTGCTGCCCCCTTGATCTTAGGAGAGGTACGTTCGCCTCGTTCGGCTCATCCTTCCATGTTGGATGCATACTGACGCCATTTCGGCCTGCCAGGGTTGTGATATTTCAGGCCTGCTGACGTTCGACCCTGAATCCATCGAACCAACTCTCTCTGTTGCCAACGATGAGCCACGAGCAAGGGCTGTTCCACCTCAATTCCAGCGTCTCAAAGTCTTGCTGTCCTCCCCGATCGAGAAGTTGATCGAGGGTTCTGAAGAGGTGAAGAGTGTTCTTGCCGAAATCAAGGACCAACTCCCAGTAGCATTGCAGGTGAAGCTTTGGCCAGTTGTAACTCTGTCTTTCTACGAGTCAAGGGTGAAGTTGGCTCGCGAGAGGATTAATCTGCGCCGCGCCCAACTCCCACTAAAGGCCAACATTGCAGACAAATGTCAGCAGCTCAACGAGAAAAAGGCGTCTCTGGATGCCAAAACTGAAACCTCTGTCAGCGCCGCTGAGCTTGCATCCTTGAAAAAGGAACTGGGAGATCTTGAAGAGAAGGTCCGGGCGACTAAACAGCTCATCCGTGACAAAGAAGCATTCATCGCCCGCTCCCAAGACGAAGCGGAAGGCCTCAAAGCTCAACTGAAGACTGATCTGGCGGAAATACGTGCCCTGAACAAGCAGCTAGTGATGGGCAAGGACGAAGATGACGAAGCCGAGATCGCTGAGGTGGATCGTGTCCGTGCTGACGCCCTCCACGCCTTCGAGGCATTCCTTCAGTAGCTTCTTCTCGTAAACTGACACCTGCTCGTAGCAGTTTGAACATCTAGAGTCGATGGCTATGCATCGGCTGTATTATTATTATCATTTTTTATTGGCCGATTTCATGTATCGGCCCCCATATTTCACTGTCCATCGTCCCACATGCTTGAGAAATATTTCTTGAGATGCTGACCGTTGACAGCCACTGGGAATTTCACGCTGTCCAGCTCCTCAAGCATGTACGGGTTCCCCCTTAAAACTTGATCGACCCTGTATGGCCCATGCCAATTTGGAGACCATTTACCATATGCTGCATCCTTAGTCCCCAATGGCAACACAGCTTCCCATACCAGGTCGCCAATGTGGAACTCCTTTGGTCTCACCTTCTTATTATATGCACGAGCTACCTTGGCCTTGTTCTCTTTGATTTTCTCAAGCGACCACAGCCTAAGCTCAGTCACATCCTCAACACTGTCGCTCATCAGGGCCGCATATTCTTCAGTTGTTAGATCGTTCTGGAAAGTGACACGTCTCGATCCAGCCGTAATCTCCCAGGGCAATACGGCTTCTTGTCCATAGACTAGATGGTATGGCGAGGTTTTTATCGCTCCATGACATGACATGCGATAGGCCCATAAAGCCTCTGACAAAACCTCGTGCCAACGCCTAGGGTGCTCATCGATTTTCCTCTTGATCAACTTGATAAGGCTCTGGTTGGACGCTTCAGCTTGCCCATTTGTTTGAGCATAGTATGGAGATGATCGGATCAGCTTAATTCCCGTGTCCTCGTAGAACTCTCTAAACTCGTGAGAAGTGAAGACCGAACCTCCATCGGTCGTGATAGTTTGGGGAATCCCGAATCTATGAATGACATGTTCTTTCACAAAATCGATAACATCCTTCGAGGTCACTGACTTCATAGGGACGGCTTCCACCCATTTAGTGAAATAATCCGTAATGGCCAAAATCCACATGTGGCCTTTGCTTGATGGAGGATTGATCTTGCCAATCATATCCATGCCCCAACCTCGGAATGGCCAAGGTTCGATGATGGGGTTCATTGCTGACGCGGGTACCGTCTGAATTTTTCCAAATTTCTGACATGCTTGACACCCTTTGTAGTACTTAAAGCAGTCCTCAAGCATGGTGGGCCAATAAAACCCTGATCGCCTGATCAACCATTTCATCTTGTGAGCCGATTGGTGAGTTCCACAGGCGCCTTCGTGTACCTCGTGTAGGAGCCGATTGGCCTCGGTTGGCCCCAGACATTTGAGCAGTAATCCTTCCAGAGTCCTGTAGAACATGTCGTCTCCAATAAGCACATACTTCATGGCCTTGTACCTTATCCGTTTAGGTGCCCCCCGAGCCGAATCTTTCAAGTAATTGAAGATATCGGCTCTCCAGTCGTCCGCCTCCAGGAACTGTACCTGAACATCAGTTCCCTCTGCTACGTCCTTGTAGCCTGAAGCCATTTGTGCGAGATCATTCGCCTCTGTATTCTGCGATCGCGGGATCCAGTTAAAGTTTATGTACCGGAACTGTGCCATGAGCTCACGGCATTGCAACCATAATGGGAAGAGCGACTCGCTCTCACACTTGTATTCCTCCGTGAGTTGGGAAATCACCAATTTGGAGTCTCCAAAAATTTCCACTGCCTCTGCTCCAGCTTCGATGAGCAACTCCATTCCCTTGCGTATCGCCTCATACTCGGCGACGTTGTTGGTGCGAGGGGTAGCTAGCCTGATGGAGAAGGAATATGTTGCCCCCCAGGGCGACACGAGTAGAATGCCAATGCCGCAACCATCATCACAAACCGATCCATCAAAAAACATAGCCCACGCTCGTATAGACAGCGCTGCTATATCAGTGTTGATCCTTTCAGCAATAAGGTCGGCCAATGCCTGACCCTTAACCGCTTTCGCGGGTTGGTACCGGATGTCAAATTCCGATAATGCAAACATCCATTTGCCGAGTCGGCCTTTCAACATAGGAGCCGACAGCATGTGCTTTATGACATCTGATTTGCATATAATGATAATATCTGCTGAGAGCAAGATGTGGCGCAGCTTGGTGCAGGTGAAAAACAGGCAGAGGCATAACTTATCAATCTCAGGGTACCTTGTCTCTGCGTCCAGCATCCTTCTGCTGATGTAAAACACAACTCGCTCCAGACCATCATAAACCTGCACCGCCACCGAGGCGATGGACGTGTCAGCTACTGACAAGTAAATGTAGAACGGCCTATCCGGCTGGGGCGGAACCAATACTGGCGGCTTCGTTAGATATTCTTTGATCTCGTCGAAGGCTCGTTGTTGTTCTGTCCCCCAGCGGAACTCTTCATCAGATTTAATTTTCACCAGTCCCATGAACGGCTCTATTCTTCCTGACAGATTGGAGATGAATCTTCTGACGAAGTTCATCTTGCCGATGAGAGACTGCAGTTCTTTCTTCGTGGTAGGTGGCTTCATTGTTCGCACTGCCTCCTGACTTTTCAGGCCGATCTCAATTCCGCGTTCATGGACCAAGAAACCCAAGAACTGACCGGCCGTCACCCCGAAGGCACACTTCTTTGGATTCATTCGTAGCCCGAATTTTCTTGTTCGGTCTAGGACGCATTGCAGATCGTCCAAGTGTCCTTGTACTGAAGCAGACTTGACCACCACGTCATCGATATAAATTTCCACCAGCTTGCCGATCAGATCATGGAAAATGTAATTCATGGCTCTTTGGTATGTGGCGCCGGCATTCTTCAGTCCAAACGTCATGACTACATATTCAAACAACCCCACCGAACCCGGGACTCTGAATGCGGTCTTGTGTATATCTTCCGGAGCCATAAAAATTTGGTTGTAACCGGCATTGCCATCCATGAAGCTCAAGATCTTATGACCAGCAGCTGCGTTGATTAATGTCTCTGCTACCGGCATCGGATACTCATCCTTCAGAGTAGCTCTATTGAGATCCCGAAAATCTATGGCAACACGCCAGCGGGCATCCTTTTTCTCTACAGGTACGATACTAGAAATCCACTCACATACCTGCATGGCCTGATTAACTTGGCTGTCAACATTTTCTCGATCTCCTTCTTGACTTCTTTCAAAATTTCGGCCTTCATCTGTCGTGCTCGCTGCTGGAATGGCCGAAACCCTTTTTTAAGCGGGAGTCGATGCTCAATGATGCTCCTGTCTAACCCGGGCATCTCTGTATAATCCCAGGCAAAGCAATCTGGATACTCTTTCAACAAAGCTATCATCGGACCCCGCAGATTCGGATCTAACTTCTTGCTGATGAATGTTGGTCGTGGCTTATCCCCAGGACCGATGTCAATCTCCTCTAGCTCATCAGCGGAGGTAAACCCATACCCTAGCTTTCCGTCACCTGCTAAATCGATGCTAAACACGGGGCAAACAGTTGGTGAGGATAACAAAGGTAATTTGGGCCGATTGCCGGAATCGGCCCCCTTTTTGATTGCATTAGTCAAGGAAGGTTTACAACTTATCTGTGCTCTACAATGGCAGGGAACCTCCCTACTACGACTGCATGACCTGTTTGTCGTAAGATTGCTGCTTTTTATTTTTTGTGGCCGATCGCAGGGATCGGCCATACCACGTACTATCGTGGACTTTGCTACTCTGTCAGGCCAGTGGATAAGACCAGCCTCACCCCGTTTTTTGTAGCTTCAATGCGCTCACAGCCGTCTAGACTGACTCCAGAGATCGGCTCTTGGTCTCCTGCCTCCTAGATGTTCATGCCAGCTATGGAGATCTCGATCGAATCATCTGCATGAATGACCTCCACTTCATCTCCATCCCACTGTATCAGGCACTGGTGCATCGTGGATGGAATGCAGCAGTTGGCGTGAATCCAATCCCTCCCCAGCAAGACAGCGTAGGTGCTTTTGCTGTCAACGATGAAGAATGACGTAGGGATGGTTTTTCTGCCCACGGTCAGGTCCACGTTCAGAATGCCTTGCGTTTATGAAGTTTGGCCGTTGAAGTCGCTTAACGTGACGTTGGTTTTGATCAGATCTGCAGTGGAGCGTCCCAAACGCCGTAGCATGGAGTATGGCATTATATTGACTGCCGCTCCGGTGTCAACCAACATCTTGCGGACAGGCTGCCCATTGATATAACCTCGCAGGTACAGAGCTTTCAGATGTTTGTAGCCCTTCTCTTGTGGCTTTTCAAAGATAACCGGCCGTGGGCCATAGTCAAACTGTGCCACTGGTAGTTCTTTGGTTCTTGGAGCGCAAAATTCTGACGGAAGTGTGAACACCATGTTTGTACCAGCCGATGTCTTCGCATCGGCTTTTACTGGTTTGGGGCGCCACTCTTTTCTTTTCGGAAGAGCCTCCGTTTCCAAGGTTTGCCGAACTTTCACGGCCAGATCGGGCCGTGCCTTCCTTAAAGCGTGGAGGTACTGCGCTTCGGCTTCCTCCAAGTTACGCAGCCGCTGAACTCGACGCTTTTGGGTGTGCCTGAGTCCATCGGGGCACCACCTTGGCCGGTGATATCTGTCTTCTTCTTTTCCACCCATTGGCTCCTCGAGGTCTTTTGCTCGAGGAGGGAGAGGCCCTAGGCGCTTGAACACTGAGACTGGGCCTGTGTCATCCTTCTGCTGTCCACATTCTGGGCAGTTGTCGATTGTAGGTAATCGGCTCATTCCGGCATCCCAGCAATACTTGAAGAAGGGACAATCCCAATGTTTGTCCACGCCTTCTTTTTCCTTTGACTTTTCGCTAGCGAGGTGCTCATATCCTTCATCGTCTCTATCGTGCCGGCGACGTCGGTCATACTGACGCTCATACTTGTTAAGGAGATGTGTGGAGTGTGGCTTCTGATATCGCACGCTTCTCACTTGCTCCTCGGTTAAATACCGCCTGTCATCATAACGGGGCCGGTCACGTGGACCGGCCTCCTCTCTTTCTTTGCCCCGAGAGCGACCGCCTTCCTCCTCATATGTGCCATGGTGGTACACAGGTCCTGCCATATTAACATCGAACGAGAAATCTAACTGACGCCTCGTGGAGTGGCTGTGTTCTACCATGTTGACGCCGGGAAATGGGTTTGTGTCTACTTTCATGGCGAATTGCCCAAGGATCAGACGGCCCTGTTCTATCGCCGTTTGGATCTGGCGACGTAGCTCTTTGCAGTCATTGGTGGTGTGGGTGAACGAGTGATGCCACTTGCAGTATGGTCTCCCGTTCATCTCTTGAGCCGTAGGGATTTTGTGGCCTTCGAGTAACTTCAGCTGCTTTTCTTTCAGCAGTAAATCGAATATCTGCTCAGCTTTGCTCACATCGAAGTCGAACCCTTTTGCAGGCCCTTGCTGCTTCACCCATTTGCAGGACACGGGATCTGCCCCCCGAGCCCATTCAGCCACGGCCACCTCCTGGTCTTGTGTAGGATCCTCTTCTTCTGTATCGACCAGGCCTATCGGACGTTTGAACTTGTCTTGGTACAACTCAGGGTGGCGCTGTTCATACATTGTCAGTTTCTGGGCCATGTGCGCCAATGAGTTGTACTCTACTTGGAAAGCCAGATCCTTGATAGGTGCTGAGAGACCCAACACTGCCAGCTCGACCGCTTCTTTCTCAGTTAAACGAGCCGAATAACATCGGTTCTTGACAGTCCTGAAACGCTGAATGTACTCAGCTACCGTTTCTCCCCACTTTTGCCGCACCTGCGCCAGATCTGCAATGCCAGCCTCGGTAGCTTCTGAATGATACTGAATGTGGAACTGTTCTTCCAGTTGCTTCCAGGTCTGGATCGAATCCGGTGGCAACGAGGTGTACCACCCAAAAGCTGGTCCTGTCAGAGATTGCGCAAAGAACCTTACGCGTAACTGATCCGATGCTGAAATCATGCCTAACTGTGCCAGGTATCGGCTCACGTGCTCGATCGAGCTCGACCCTTCTGATCCGCTAAACCTTGAGAACTCAGGGAGCCGATACTTGGGTGGCAGCGGAATTAGATCAAACTCGTTGGGGTACGGCTTAGAATAGCCGATTGTCCTTCTCTTCGGCACGAAGCCGAACTGGTCTCTCAAGATGGTACGGATTTGCTCCACCGTTTGAGCTGCAGGGGCTAAATTCTCAGAACTCGTTCCGGTGGCGTACTTGGCTAGCCACGCCTGTTTATCAGCGTCCATCCCAGACATCCCTGCTCCGGAAATACCTGCCCCCGAAGCCCCTGCTCCAGAAACTCCCGCCCCAGAAATCCCTGCGGTTGCCACCTGGTTCGTGCGCGTCAGGTTATTGCAGTCCGGCACGTAGGTGCACACATATCCATGTGGGATCTCTTTAGGTGGTTCAAACAGGAATTGGCAATCGCCAGGGTCACCTCCAACCTTGTAGACGACGTACGCCGGTGCCCCTGGTGGCTCCGGAGCTGCAAGCGTGAATGGCAGCTGTGGCCTGGTCTGGAGCGGTCTTTCTCCCTGGTGAGTCCCTAGAGTAGGCCCCGACGGAGAGTACTGATGTTTCATGATCTCCTGAACTACGCGAACCGCGACACGCTCGAAAGCGTTCACTAGGCTCTCAGAATGGCGGTGAAGAGAATGAGCCACCATGTAATTTACTTCCTGTCGCAGAGCTCTGGTGCGCTCCTCTGAAGGAACAGACAGATCCACCTCGTCAAGAGCACCTTCGGGTGAGAACCCTTTCCATCTGATGCCATGCTTACGGGTCCTCTCAAAAGAGCCGATGAGATCGGCTTCGAAGAGAGCTTTGATATCATCATACTTTGCCTTGTGCTCCTCAGGCAGATCGTCGTACGTGACCGGTCTGTTCTCCATCGCAGCGTCGGATGTTGATGTAGACGTTGTTAAATGTCCCACCGGGCGTGCCAGAATGTGTTGCCTGCCAAAACCCACCGGCGAGCAGCGACGAGCAACACGAAGAGACGGGAGGCTCCCAGAACTGCTGGTGGGCCCTGGTCCCTCGGGCAACGGCCCGCAAAACTCCGGCACACGTCCTGGCTGATGTAAGGGCGTGCCACCTGACCTATACCTGGTCAGGAAGGTGATGGATTGCTTCGATTGGTTTCCTGCATGGCAAACAAGTATACGTAAAATTCGAGCCGCGACCGGCTCCCAGGTTTCCCTGTGAATCGGCTCCTGGAGCCGATTATCCCATGGTTCTGCATTAGATCTATGATAACATGGGGTTATGCTTCATCAATACAAGCTAACTCGATCTATGACAGTTTAACGTTTTCACCACGTAATTGGAACATCCTACATGTAATTGAGCCTGGTAAATACAAAAGATGATAGAAAACTAACCCTAGAGAAGGCCTAACAACCGACGTATAGTCAATTCCCGGAACAACTCCTCTCGAATTAGCAAACCATATCCTCACGTACTACTGGATCGTTCAACCCGTTTGCAAGGCCTGACTACGTGGATATCAAACTAAACCTTGGAAAACAAGGCAAAACTATAACGGATCAAATCGACTGAATAAAGATCAAGCAAGATGCTACCCTTACACCCGGGAAAAGGTGCAAAGGCAGCGAGATAACTAGAGGCAGCATAACTAAACAAATCATAGCAAAAAGTACCGATGCTAGCCTAAACAAATCCATGATAATAGTATTACTCGCCATCAACAAGGCTTCAGTACGAGTAACACCAAATAACGCATAAGCAGATACTGCCTAGATCGCAAGATGCGATCTAGGCAGCATGACACTTACCCGAAAGAAACCCTAGAAACAAGGGGTGGCGATGCGCCGAGATTGTGTTTGTTGTGAACGTGATCGTCCTCTTTTTCTCAATAACCTTAGGTACATATTTATAGTCTGGAGACTTTCTATCTTTGGAATAACCCTAACAACTCTATCTCTTACTTAAACCGAAACGGAACCTACTACAATATAAGATACACGGGCAATTTAGCCCAAATCCACGCACAAGGCCGATTCAACAACACGTTGCATATATGTATCTTCCAAGCCCATCTTGATTACGGCCCATCTCCTCCTTTGGCCAAAATATGGCGATAACAGTGCCATGATCAACAATGTATTTTCAAAGACTATTTAGACTAGGTTTAAAACAAATATATTTCAAGTTAATTAAAAAATTACTATGAGAACTCCCACTCAAAACGACATCCCTCTAGTCATTTTAGTGATTAAACGAACCAAATTCACTATGCCACAACCGATCATCACGAGTGGTGGCACAACTCCAATGGCAAGCATGGTATGGGCATCATATCATCCATATGACTCGTGCTTTACCTTTCGGTTCATGTTACGAGGCCATGTCTATACATTCTAGGATCATCAAGTAAGAACCTTAGTATTCACATGTGTAAAACCGTATTACACCCGTTGTATGCGAACGTAGAATCTATCACACCTGATCATCATGTGGTGCTCCGAGACGATGATCTTTCTTAATGGTGCATACTAAGGAAGAACATATTATTATCTTGATATTTAGTTGGAGGGATCATCTTATAATGCTATGGAGGCAATCAAACACAACCAAGACGATCAAATCAACACAAAATAAGAGGCATCAAAGGATAAATATTGCATGCATATATAATGTGATATGATATGGTCCTTCTCGTATTCTATCTCCATCTTGTGCATCATGGCATGATCCCCATTATTCCATCGGCGTGCCACCAAGGTCCATGGCGCCACCGTCAAGGTTGTTATCCACTAATCTAATTACGTGGATTTCCATTTTCCGGCACACATGCCATAAAATAAAATAATAACCATATGGCTTCCGTCGGTTGTTTTAAATTACAATAAAAAAATTGCACAGAACAATCTGTGTATCATAGACCATATCGCATAACATGCCCTGCAAAAACAAGTTAGACGCCTCCAATTTATTTTTGCATATTTTACGCGGCTGTGGGATTTCTAGGAAAGAATCGTTCTACCTACGAACTTCAGCCCCAACGGTGATAACTAAGTTATTAAGCAGATCGTTGTAAATTAGATATTAATTATAGTGGGAGAGACAGACACCCGCTAGCCACTTATGCAAAACTAGTTGCATGTCAAGCGTGGAATGGATGACATGTAAATCTTGTCTAGGTGCTTCATCCCACTATGCCACTAATATCCGAAGTACAAAAATTTGTAATTGTAGGGTTCGCAGCATAGAAAACAAAAAAATTCCTACGATGGGAACATCTAAGTACCAAGATCTATCTACTAGATACAAGCAACGGGTGGATATACATCCATAGAATACATAACCTCGAAGACCGAATAGCGTTAACGAGGTTGTACTCGTGGATGATGTAGACGAACGCTTGCCGATCTCAAGATCGTGATGAAGTCCGTCTGGTCCAGCCGGTCCAGCACGATCAAGTCCAGCACCTCAAAGCAGTGGTGCATCCGTGATCGCACACACGTACGGGTACCCTGACAACCTCCGTGCCCTCGCTCCAGCGAAGCAGCGGAAGCAACAAATCCTTCTAAAAAAAGCCACCGAGAACATGTATCTCGCTGATCCGAGACCATGGGGAAATTCTAAAGGGGGAGAGAGATCCTTCGCGAGGAGGTGTGTGAGACAAGTGAGAGGAGGGGGGGGCAGCCCAAGGGGGCATGGCCGCTGGCATGGAGGGTGCCCCCACCTCTCCCTCATTCATGTGGTGGAAGCTCCACTCACATAAAAACCTCTCCACTCACAATTCCACTCACATGCATTAATTTTCCACCAAAATTAATGCAAGCTCTCATTTAAATAAAACTCTTTTATTTATTTATTCAGAATTTTGTTAATTACTTTAATTAACAAACATTCACATAAACCCCCTTGCTAGTATTCCATTTCACATGCAGAACCAGTTTCAGCAATTTCAACCGAAACAGTTCCGGTGTCTAGTGAAATAAATTCCTGCGCTTTCCTTTTCTTTTTTTGACATATCATTTGCTCCGAATGGTGTCGGTATCCCTTAAGTGTGTCACCCTACGGTTCGCGAATAATGCGGACATGATTGAGACCCTCCTTTGATCAATAATCAGTAGCGGGACCTGGAGATCCATACTGACTCCCACACATTCAACGCTGACTTCTGTGATCGTGTGAACCTTTTACGCTAGTATCTTAATCCCTTTGTTTCACGATATATTACATGTCCGAGATTCGATCATTGGTATCTCCATACCTAGTTTGATCTCGTTACCGACATGCACTCTTTTCTCGTTCCCGTGATATAACATTCTAGTGATCAAATCACTTGCTTGCAAGCTAATCAATGTGATATCACCGAGAGGGCCCAGAGTATATCTATCCGTCATCGGGATGAACAAATTCCACTCTTGATCCATGAACCTCAACATAACACTTTAGTAGTTCTGAAGCCATCTTTATAATCACCCAGTTACGGTGTGACGTTTGATGTCATCGAGAAACTCTTCCGGTGTTAGTGATTGACATGATCTCATGGTCTAAGGATTAGGATCACTTCGTAAGTTGTTATAGCAATATAAACTCAATGACTTTGATCGTAATGCTATACTTCGGATGAATGTTCATCACAACATTACACTAATGTTGTGACCTCGTTATTAACAACATCCAATGTCCATGATCAGGAAACTTTGATCATCTTGTTAATCAACGAGCTAGTTTATAAGAGAGGCATAACTAGGAACTTCCTTTTTGTTTATTAAACACACATGTATTAACGTTTTCGTATTAATACAATTATAGCATGCAAAATAAACATTTATCATAAATAAGGAATACGATAATAACCACTTTATTATTGCCTCTCGGGCATATTCCCTTCAGTCTCCCACTTGCACTAGAGACAATAATCTAGTTTGAAAACTTTGCGTATTGAACACATATGGCTTTCTGGTGTTCCATATATACAATTACAAGTGGTTAACATAATCTACGGATCTGACATTTTCAGGTACGTGTGTATTTGCATGTCTTTGCGTCTTCACGCATCACTCATTCTCCAATGAGATGGCATTGTATAAATTTTGTCTTTCGGTGAGACCTTTAGTTCCTTGGGGTTAAAACACGTCGATACTATTATCGTACAATATATTTTTAGTTTTAGCCCGCTGCGAACCACACCTTAGTTTGATAACAAACTACTTGACACAAATTCCCTCCTTTGCTGCTACTATAGCAGTCATATACTTAGCCCTTTTGTTGTAGTATCCGTCACAATGTCTTAACTTTGGAATTCATCCAAATCCATCTTGGAAACTTTCTTTCCATTTCATTGTGCCACCCATAGTTTAAATTGAGATAAAACTTAATTTGTATCTTGTGACAAAACTAGTATCAATGTAACGCTTTACAATGAACTATTTGTAATTGTTTGTCACCTCTACACAAATATATTCTTAGTTCTTCCAAAAGATCATAAGAATATCCTTACTATCGTCCAATGATCATTTTATGATTCATTCTGGTATATGCTCATAACACTTAGAGAATAGGACATATCTGGATGTGTACATATCATGGTATGATTGATCAAAACATTCTCATGATTTCACTCATCAAGTGTCAAAGCACTTGAATCTTGTTTCACTTATCAAGTGTCGATACACTTGAATCTTGATTCAATTATTTTCCATGCGACAAGAACCATTTCTTGTTGTTTCTATATTGAACTCCTTCAATATCTCATATATGTACGTTTGGCACAACCATATTAGCATCACAGTCTATCCACTATAGACATTCATGCTAAATATTCGGGTTTTGCCTAAGTCTTTCATCGAAATGAAATTCTTAACCATTGTCAATAAAATATACATCATTTCTAATCAACTAGATGTCCTCCACATAATGTATTAGAAATATGTCTCAGCACTCCCACTTAATTTCTTGCAAATGCAAGCATCTTCATCGTCTCCTGATGAAAACTCCTTTTCATCACCATGATGCTTACTTCTTTGCATGTAGTCGGTTCATCATTGTCAAACAATAATGATTTACTCTCAAATCTCAATCATTTGATTGTTTATCCGACCTTCTTGGTTCAATAGGAACTTTAGACCTCCGTGACCGCAACCTTTGAGGCACATAAGCTATGAGCATTATGGCAGCCTCCGGAACGATTTCCGGCGCTGCGCAATTCAGCACATTTAGCTAAGGTTCGTTAACCTTATCAAAGTTCTATTGTCCTCCCACTTAACTTTTGCGAAAAATTCCTTTTTCAAGAAACTTCACATTTCAAGTGACAAACCCTTTTGTCCTTGGTGTTATGGAGGAATACCCAATTGTTATTCGAAATAACCTACAAATACATGCTTATCCGACTTCGGTTGTAAACATCTTACTTATGTTTAGCATACAAAATTTAAGAAATGACAACTTGGGTTTTACCCCAAACCATAACTCATATGGTGTCATTTCAACGGATCAAGATGGAGCTCTTTTTAGTGTAAAAGCGGTAGTCTCTATAGCTTTAATATTTTTAAAACATAATGGCAGCTTTATAAATAACACCTTTGATCCAACCATGTCAAACAAGGTTTCATTACAAATCTCAAACACTCCATACTCCTGTGGTGTTTCGGGAAATGTAAATCTAGGTGTTTTGCTAAACTTGCAACTCAAATAAATCCCTTTATGATAAATCATAATTCATTTGTTTTTCTTGTTACACTTGTAACTCAAATAAATCCCTTACGATAAAATCATAAACCATTTATTTTCTTGTCACAATGATTTTCACTTCATCTTGAAATTCTTTAAACATTTTCAAATATTTCATACTTCTTTCTCATTAACTGAACATTCACTTAAATTTCCAGAGAAAGCATATGAAGTTGAAATCCATCGCTTATGACTACACATAATGGACTACATACATCGATATGTATAAATTCCAATATTTTAGTCGTTCGTTCTTCTTTGGCCTTTGAACGAAGTTTTAATTATCCCGAGGAAAGCCTCACAAGCGTCACTTGATCAAATCAAAGACTCCAAAAATCCATGAAAATGGAGTTTCTTCATGTTTTCTTTCCAATATAATTTAAATGGCGATGCCACTTCGTAAGTGATCTTCCAATCATTTGTCTTGCGACATTTTAGCATTAGGTTTTATGGATGTGATTTCTCCAACTAGATTTGCAAATCATCCATCTTATATGGAATACGGTAATTATTTGAACAACATTTGTTCTCATAATAACTGATTTAAATAACAATTATTAAAACAAATCTTGAAGTCAAGCTTTGATGTCAACGAGAAATACAAACAACAGTTTGTTTGTTTTCGATGAACATCATCACATATTCTCTTGCTAGTTACTTAGGCCATTGTGGTTCATGAATTGCATCGTTCCGTATGAAATTTCATACCAACCAATTTGGTATCCAATACCCAAGAACCACATTGTTTAACAAGCAAAGAATACAACCATAACATGTATATCATCTATATACCTAAATTGGATATTTCCAATCTTTTCTTTTCTGCCAAATATATTTTATAGATTCTCTTTCAGCATTTCCTTTTTCCTTTTTAAAATAATCTATCAACATCAAAAGTGGCGCCATATACATGACACATATTCCAAAGCGTGTATATTCAAATAATAATACCTTTGGACTTGCACTTTGAAGTAGATCACCATCATCAAATGATCGGCGTTCTTCCAAAATCCATTCTTTAGTATTCTTTTAGTATAGTAAACACTTTATGTACATCTTCTATTCATCCTTATCATGACGACTTTCATGATCAAGCTACTGTAGCTTATAAAGGTGAATCGTGAGTATAACATTACTTTCCAAAACCCTTTTGGATGATTAGGATGTCTAGCATCTCCAACCTTTGTAAATTCTCATCCAATATGAGAACATATATTATACTCTATTATATTGCAACCAAAACAATGTTTCAGATATCGTTATATCTATCACACATGATGGTTTCTGAAACAATTCTTTCAGCTCCTAGATAAACTTGATATTAAAACAATCAATAATCATAGAGGCAAATGTGATACTTAAGATACTAACACTGAAATTGTTACTCTCGATTTAATACCAATTATTAAATTTCACGGAGTAAATATAATTTTGCTGAAAGTTTGCAATAGGACTTTAAACTTTAGATTGACACTCAACACAATACGATACCAGTTCGTAAAGTATATATCCAGAAATCTATAGTTCTATTATCTCAATTACAACTATGCATAAGGTGGTGAACGAATGCCAATGACTACAACAAATTATGCAAATTCACTTTGATTTAATTTATGATAAATTGAGTTCTACTAATCCAAATTAGAAATGAACTCCCACTCAAAAACGACATCCCTCGTGTCTTTTTGGTGATTACATGAACCAAATCCACTACACCAAGTCCGATCATCACGTGAGTCGGTGTAGCTTCAAAGGCGAGCATCAAATGGGCATCATATCTACTATATGACTCATGCTTAACCTTTCGGTCCGTGTTCCGAGGCCATGTATGTACATGCTAGGCTCGTCAAGTAAGAACCTTTGTATTCGCGTGTGTAACTGTCTTACAGCCGAGATATGCTTGTGGATTCAAGTACACCCGATCATCACGTGATGTCTTGAAGCGACGAAACATTGTCGGTGCATACTTAAGGAAGAACACATTTTTATCTTGATATCTAAATGAGGGATCATCTTATTATGCTAATAAAATGCCAAACAAGCAATATAAGATGCTATCAAACATCACATATTTATTAGTGGAATGATATGGTTCCCGCATATGATCTCTATCATGTGCATCGTGGTATGATCACTATCATACCTTTATGTGTAAGTCCAAGGTCTATGGAGATTACACGTTATGTATGTTGTAAGAGTATCATCTCATACTTCTACTTACAACATCACCATATCATAAAACTAGCCCAGCAACAATCTAAACTAGACGCCTCTAATTTATCCATTGCAAATTTTACGTGCCTTAGGGCTTTCGAGATAGAACCGTTCTTACCTACGAACATGAACCACAACGAGGATAACCAAATTGTTGACAACTCGTTGCAAATTAGATATTGACTATAGTAGGAGAGACAGACACCCGCTAGCCACTTATGCAAACTATTTGCATGTCAAGCATGGAACAGGTCTCATGTGCGAGGACATGTAAAGTTTGTCCGGGCCGCTTCATCCCACTATGCCACCAATATCCAAAGTACAACTAAGAAGCAATAAAATGATCATCATCGCCCACATACTCATATGTGTACTACCCGTGCAAAGCATCTACGCATAGATCCGGCTCTGATACCACTGTAGGGTCCGCAGCATAGAAAACAAAAAATTTCCTACGATGGGAACATCTAAGTACCAAGATCTATCTACTAGATACAAGAAACGGGTGGATATGCATCCATAGAATACATACCCTCGAAGACCGAATAGCGTTAACGAGGTTGTACTTGTGGATGATGTAGATGAACGCTTGCCGATCTCAAGATCGTGATGAAGTCCGTCTGGTCCAGCCGGTCCAGCACGATCAAGTCCAGCACCTCAAAGCAGTGGTGCATCCGTGATCGCACACACGTACGGGTACCCTGACAACCTCCGCGCCCTCGCTCCAGCGAAGCAGCGGAAGCAACAAATCCTTCCATAAAAAGCCACCGGGAACATGTATCTCGCTGATCCGAGACCATGGGGAAATTCTAAAGGGGGAGAGAGATCCTTCGCGAGGAGGTGTGTGAGACAAGTGAGAGGAGGGGGTCCTTTTATAGGGGAGGGGGCAGCCCAAGGGGGCATGGCCGCCGGCCATGGAGGGTGCCCCCACCTCTCCCTCATTCATGTGGTGGAAGCTCCACTCACATAAAAACCTCTCCACTCACAATTCCACTCACATGCATTAATTCTCCACCAAACTTAATGCAAGCTCTCATTTAAATAAAACTCTTTTATTTATTTATTCAGAATTTTGTTAATTACTCTAATTAACAAAAATTCACATAAACCCCTTGCTAGTATTCCATTTCACATGCAGAACCAGTTTCAGCAATTTCAACCGAAACAGTTCCGGTGTCTAGTGAAATAAATTCATGCGCTTTCCTTTTCTTTTTATGACATATCATTCGCTCCGAATGGTGTCGGTATCCCTTAAGTGTGTCACCCTACGGTTCGCGAATAATGCGGACATGATCGAGACCCTCCTCTGATCAGTAATCAGTAGCGGGACCTGGAGATCCATACTGACTCCCACACATTCAACGATGACTTCTGTGATCGTGTGAACCTTTTACGCTAGTATCTTAATCCCTTTGTTTCACGATATATTACATGTCCGAGATTCGATCATCCGTATCTCCATACCTAGTTTGATCTCTTTACCGACATGCACTCTTTTCTTGTTCCCGTGATATAACATTCTAGTGATCAAATCACTTGCTTGCAAGCTAATCAATGTGATATCACCGAGACGGCCCAGAGTATATCTATCCGTCATCGGGATGAACAAATTCCACTCTTGATCCATGAACCTCAACATAACACTTTAGTAGTTCTGAAGCCATCTTTATAATCACCCAGTTACGGTGTGACGTTTGATGTCATCGAGAAACTCTTCCGGTGTTAGTGATTGACATGATCTCATGGTCTAAGGATTAGGATCACTTCGTAAGTTGTTATAGCAATATAAACTCAATGACTTCGATCGTAATGCTATACTTCGGATGAATGTTCATCACAACATTACACTAATGTTGTGACCTCGTTATTAACAACATCCAATGTCCATGATCAGGAAACTTTGATCATCTTGTTAATCAACGAGCTAGTTTATAAGAGAGGCATAACTAGGAACTTCCTTTTTGTTTATTAAACACACATGTATTAACGTTTCCGTATTAATACAATTATAGCATGCAAAATAAACATTTATCATAAATAAGGAATACGATAATAACCACTTTATTATTGCCTCTCGGGCATATTCCCTTCAGTAATAACATGATCATCAACGCCCACATCTGTATGTGTTATAACCATACAAAGCATCTATGCATAGATATAGCTCTAATACCACTGATGGGGTTTGTTGCATAAAAACAAAAAATTCCTACGGTTGCAACTTCCAAGATCGAATCAAAGCGATACTATGTAATGGTTTTAGATGAACTCACCCTTGAAGACCGTTAGCGGGATAACATTCCTGCAAACAAACATGGTTGATGTAGATGTACACGACCATCCTCAGGGACGTGTAGACAATCAGCAGCACAACAGGGCAGCGCCTCCGTAATCGATCACACATACGGTGTGCCAATGACTTCCGTCCCACGCTCCAGCCAGGCAGCAGAAATAGTGGATCCTCGGGAACTCCAGCAGCACTACGACATGGTATATTTGGTGGAGGGGAAGATGTCGAGCAGGGATTTTCCTAAGCACCTTTTCTTATGGCAATGTACAAGGCTAGCAAGAGGGAGAAGATTCCATCCAAAAGGCATATGAGAGGAGAGGGAGAGTGTGTGTGAGAGGGAGGAGGTCTCCACCTCCTTTTATAGGGGAGAGGGGGCAATCACCTCCCTTGTCCGACACCAAGGATGTGCCCCTCCCCTCCTCTCATTCATGTGGGTGGACTCTCCACTCACAAATAATCAAGCTCCACTTTCTCCCATTTCATCTCCACTCAAAAAACCAAAGGTCTTTCAATTAAAGCACTTTAATTCTCTTGGTTTAATGCAACTTAATTTAATAAACACTTCATTTAATGATTAATTCATTTAATGAACACTTCATTTAATGAACACCTTAACATTTTATTTCCTTGCTTTGTTTCGATACCCTGAAACCATTTCGACAGATTTGATAGAACAAATTCCTGCGATGTACATTATCTTCTACTGTGTTCCCTATCAACTCAATTGCATCAAATGCCCTTAAGTGTGTATCCCTATGGGTTCGAGAACTATGTAGAAATGATCGAGAATTTCTCCGATCAATAATCATTAGCGGGACTTGGAGATCCATAATGACTCCCAGTAGCTCCATGAAAATCCAATGATTGTCTGAACCTTTTTCACTGTAGTCAAATTCCATTTCGCTCGCAATATTTTACTTGTCAGAGATCTGATCATTTAGTATCTTCCATACCTTGTTTAATCTCGTTCCCAACAAGTACTCTTTTTATTGTTCTCGTGATATAACATTCTAGTGATAAAATTACTTTCTTGCAAGCTATGTCAATGTGATATCATCGAGAGGGCCCTAACTATATCTCTCCGTCATCTGGATGGACAAATGCCACTCTTGATCTACGAACCTCAACTAGAACTTTTGAAGTACCTGACAACACCTTTATAATCACCCTGTTACGGTGTGACGTTTGATGGAATCAAAGTACTTTTCCAGTGGAAGTGATTGATGTGATCTCGTGGTATAAGGACATTGAGTTACTACGAATGCGATAGCAACATAAACTTGAGGACTTGATCGTGTTGCTAAATATACCGAGGGTGACTGTTCATCATATCATTCTCCAATGATATGACCCTGTTATTAACAACATCCAATGTTCATGATCAAGAAACCTTTGATCATCTTTTAATCAACAAGCTAGTACTAAGAGATGCATTACTAGGAACCTTTTTTGTATTTGTAAATCACACATGCATTAATGTTTCCCATTAACACAATTATAGCATGAAAAATAAACATCTATTATAAACTTGGAATAGTATAATAACCAATTTATTATTGCCTCTTGAGCATATTCCTTTCAAGTCTATGTCATCAACTAGAGCACTAAAAGAGACCAAATTGACAGGAAATGCTAGCACATGTAAACTGAGGATAGGGAGATGTTTGAGGTGCACTTTACTATGCCAACCCTGAGAACAGGTTGTCTTATACCGTCAACAGTTTGAATAGTTAACTTGTGAGTAAGAGGATGATTATTGTAAGACTCAAACACACCGAATTTATGCGCAACATGCTTAGATGCACCAGAGTCTAGAACCCATTTTGTATCATTCTCATTAGTAGCAAGAGATTTTTTTCAGAATTACCTTCATCTGTGGTGGCCAAGTGAGAGGAATCTCCATAGAAAGCACCATCTACTTCTGCACTCTATGACGTCCCACTTGCACTCGAGGGCGTCCCATTGTTCCATTCAACTGCCATATGTGCTCTCTAACCCCTTGAGTGTCCTGAGGATCCAATGTTGCCTCTAGCAGTCTGGGACCCTGAATTTCCTAAGTATCCACCTCTACCTCCAGGCGTCCTACCATGTCCCCCTCTATTGTATCCCCTGCCTCTGCCATGAGTTGGGAAGTTCCACTTTATGTGACCTATCGCCAAACAGGTAAAACAACCCCTGGTCTCTTTCTACTCTCTTTTCTTAGTAAAGACAAATGTCGAAGCTAGCACAACCTTCTCGTCAACTTGATATAGATTGAGCCACACCTCCTCTTAATTCATCTGCTTAAATGGCCTCTTCAATAGTAGGCATGGAAGTATGATGCAGCAAGGATGCTTTCCTACCATCAAAACAATGGTTGAGCCCCTCCAAAAGTTGCAGCACACATCTGCGTGCCATCCATTTGTTCCCTGAATCGATGTTGGATGCATCATAGAGCTCGAGGGGGTCACAATTATCCTGGTTCACCCATAATGTCTGCAACTCTACACATATTTCATCACTGATTAGTCTTCTGGGCGGAGGCGATGAATCTTCCCATCAGTCTAAGTAATGAGCATGACATTTCCCTTGCGGAGTATTGGGTCGACAGGGTCTTCCATATCTCAGCAGTGGTGGATAGCCCCTCCACAGAGCATCCAAGGGAGGGCACCACCGAGTTTAACAGGCACCCAATAAGCAAGGAGTTGATGTCCTTCCACTTCTTCCCATATGTACTAGTCTTGTGTCCTGGTTCTCCAATACTGCCTAACAAGTACCCATCTATATCCTTCTACTCCGCAACAAGCATTGCACTTTGAGACCAACTCAGATAGTTGGCAGCACCCTCAAGTTTGAGGTCAGTTGGTAACAACACAATCTTGTCCACTTCCCCTCGAGGAACAATGGCCCCAAAGTTCGAGCCATCTGCCCTGGAGGTGAGAAACATCGTGAGCTTCTCTAGAGCCTCAACTAGACTCTTGGCATCCATCTTCACTTCTGCAATCAACAGTCGTGCCTATCCTGTCCGCAACAGGTACTTCTTCCTCACCAAACAACTGCACACACCTAGCAACAACTCTTCCTCCTCGTCTCCCTTCTTTCGCTGTTTCCCTTCACGCAATAGCTACACCTTCTGCCACCACCACTTCATGTGGTAGCACCCTCAGTAGAACCTTCTGCTGCCACCACCGTCGACCACCGCAGCCTTTGATGCCCCCAGCAGCCTTCACGCCACCATTGCCCCTAGTAGCTACAGCTCTGATACCATGAAGAATCAGCAGAGAGGAGCTCACCTCCGATGTGCCTTTTTCCCAACAGCACTGGTGGCTGGGTTGTGGAGCTGCTTACCTTGCTCTCCTCCCGTCCCTCCTTTTCTAGGTCATCTCTCGTGTGGGCTTTGGGCCAGATAACGGTTCAACCGGTGCTCATCCCTAGGTCCTATCCTTGTCAATGGTGCAACATTGCACTCATGACCGAGCTCTGCTCCGTCCATATCCAAGTAATGGAGTGGATCTTTGTGGATGTCCTATATGAAAGGAGAATGGGAATCATGCTTTATCAATCATTGCATCATGTAGCTCTATCCCAAACCCATCAATGGGTGGATCGACCTAAGTTGCATTTTTCCCATCATGCCTCCCATTTTCCCCAATACCAACAATGTGTATAATCCCTGGCGCGAGATCCGTGCCACCAGTTGCCGCCGTGTGGACAATTGCGAGGATCCCTACAAAGAGCAAGCGGTTGATGCATGTAAAATGCATACATCAACTTTGTAGTTTGTTAACATATTTTCCCACATATTTGTATCATAGTAATATTATATCCCTGTTTTATATTGATTTTTGGGGATTTTCCAATGATCCCCTTCATTTTGGTTAAAACCCTGCATGGCAAAAAAACATGTTTTCAATGTTTTTGATGTTTTAGGACCTTAACAAAGTCAAATGGACCTGAACTTTTGGGAATTCCAATATTTATCCATGAGAAGCATATGGAGCATGATGACCCACAAGTGTAGGGGATCGCAACAGTCTTCGCGGGTAGTATTACCCAATTTATTAATTCGCCACAAGGGGAGCCAAATAATACTTACAAGCCTTAACAACTGAGTTGTCAGTTCAGCTGCACCTAGAAATAGTTCTTGCTCATAGAAGTTTATCAGTAGCAACATTTTGGTAGTAGCAATAGCAGCAGTAAAACATGAGCAATAGTAAAAGTAATGGTAACAGTGGGATTCGAGTGCGATAGGCATAGGGATGGATGGACGGGCGTTGCATGGACGATTCTAAACATGTAACTTCAAGATATAGGGCATTGCAGATAAATAATAACAAGCATCCAAGTACTAAACAATCCTAAGCATGTGCTCCAAATATAGTCATACGTGCTCGCATTGAGAACTTGCACAACATCTTCTGTCCAGCCAGCCTGTGGCAGCGGGGCCTCTAGGGAACTACTAGCAATTAAGGTGCTCCTTTTAATAGAGCACCGGAGCAAAGCATTAACACTCCATGAACACATGTGATCCTCACACCACAGCCATCCCCTCCGGTTGTCCCAATTATTGTCACTTCGGGGACTTTGGATCCGGACAATGATATGTGTACCCAACTTGCAGATAAGACCATAAACAATACTATTATAATGATTTCATAATAAGTTCAGATCTGAGATCATGGCACTCGGGCCCTAGTGACAAGCATTAAGTACAACAAGTTGCAACAAAGTCAAATAACACTAATAGAGATACTAGGCACTATGCCCTAACAATCTTATTCGATTACATGATAGAACTCATCCAATCCCTACCATCCCCAATCCTACAGCGGGGGATTACTCACTCATGGATGAGGGAAACATCGACGGTTGATGGAGATGCGTTGGTGATGACAATGGCGATGATCCTCTCCAAATTCCTCGTCCCGGCAGGGTGCTAGAACGGAGTTTCTGGATCCGAATCTTGGTTTCTGGTGGCGGCAGCGGAGAGGAACTCTTTCTAGAAAACTATCGAACCCCCCTTTGTTTTTAGGTCGAGAGGCAACTTCTAGGTGCAGAGGGAGGCCGAGGGGGTGCCTGGGGTGGCTACAACCCCTATGCGCAGCCAGAGGTAGACCCGCGCGTGGCAGCGGTGTGGGCCCCCCAGGCCCCTTCTCCGTCTCGTCTTCTGGCTCCGTGGGTATTCTGGTGAAATATAATTTTTGGCATATTTTCCGGGATTTTTCCTGATATTTGATTTTCTGCACAAAAACAAGACACCAAGGTAATTCTGCTGAAAACGGCGTCATTCTGTGTTAGTTGTATCCAAATCTCACAAGTTTAGAGGAGAAACAATAGCAAAAGTGTTCGGGAAAGTAGATACGTTTTGGACGTATCACCCCCCCCCCCCCCGAGCTTAGCTTATTGCTTATCCTCAAGCAATTCAGTTGAAAACTGAGTGCCATAAAAGAACTTTCACGAACACATTTGCTTCATATGATGTATAAGTATGCAACCAAGTCTACTCAATAGTCATTGCAAGCTATGAAGAGAAACCAACTCAATAATAGTAAGTAGCATGAAACATAAACATCAGCAATATTGCAATGCTCATAGTAAGGTATGATAGAGTGGTATCTCGCTTGCCTTTGTTTGTAGAGCACAATATAAATGCCGAGGCACCTCTGAAGTTCAAGTTAATACTAGAAGTAAAGATATCAGAGATGCAAGCATCAAAGTCATGACATAATTAACCAAGTTTTGGAACAAACACAAGAATGACAACTATGCTCTCAAGAAGGTGCTCATAGAATAAGTGGTGACTCAACAAGGGAGTGAAAGAGTTTTTAAAAGTTTGAAAGGCTTCCTAATGCTGAAAGGAAGGTACTCATTAGCTTTGAGCTCTCATTTCCCCTATCATAGGCATCTTCATATGGTTAAGGTGAAAGTGAGGTCCAGTATGAGTTATATGCTTGATAGACCATAAACTGGAAATCCCAAGTCCCTTGAGTATGAGTGCCGCTCCGCATGCTAATCAACTTTGGTTACCTGCAAGTTCTTGTCATTGTTCATACATGCATATCATAGAGAACCGCCAATGGGGTACCCCTTGCACATGATACAGGAGCTATCCCGTGATCAAAATGACAGGGCAAGCAGACAATGAGCATCTCAGCGATCTTTTTATTTACTGTATGCATAGATTTTTATTGAGGATGCTTCATAGAATGCTCATTATGGTGATGCTGCAAGTTTCCACCATGATTAGGCATGGCTTAGGCTAGGGGCCCATGCGTTTCTCTAACACAATGTATAGACTCCATGAACTCACAAGCTCCCCTTTTATTTCACATCGTCGACATCCGTAAACAAAAGAGCAAACTATAACTGGATAGGGTATCCAAAAAGTGTTGAAAGCGTTCCCCGTGGCAGCACGGTTCTGCTGACTCCCAGCATATAATTTGCAAGCATATAACTTTCATGGAAAGGTCACAATGGTTCAGGATTATTAAGTGCAGCTAATAAAGTGTGCCATCAAGTTTGTGAGAGCTTTACTAACTAACTTTCTCAAAACAGACAAACATTTTATTTGGAAGAAAACAAGGCATAAAGAATATGCACTGAATATCAAATGATGCTAATAGGTAGGTATGGTGGACACGGTGGCAATATTAGTTTTGGGGAGTTGGAAACACAGGTAGAGCTCATACCCAGTGCAAGTGAAGGCTAGCAAAAGAGAGGGAGCGACAAACGAGAGAGCAATAATTGTCATAACCATGCTTGCAACAAAAAACACTAACTATGGCATGAAAGTAATACTAGAACTCTGGGGCAAAATAAATCATCGAGGCTTACTGACTATTGTTTAGTCATATGCATGCGTGAGCATGTGCCAAGTCGATTCACATGAACAATCGGAGGAGGATACCACAATATCATACCAAAATATGAATAGAACAATGCAAGCAAACATTCATATGACATGCTACAAAATATTAGCAAGATGTAGCTAATCATAGACAAGCAAGAACTACTAAGCATCCATTAGTAACATACACCTTACAATGAACAGATTAAGCATGCTCACAATGATGAGTATATGTACAAAAATGAAAACAAAATAGAGTTCGTTACCAGCCTCTTACCACACCTCAAGTTGTCTTAATATTCATTATTGCCCTTCATTTGTGTGACTTGAATAATAACATGAAACCAAAAATCCACTGAGGACGGCTGAACCCTGCAAAGAACTCACAAACCAAAGAAGAACAACAAATATTTTTGGCGTTTTTGATTTTTTTCAAGAAAGCAAACAAAGAAAAGCAAACAAAGCAAAAACAAACCAAACAAAGCAAAATAAAACCAAAACCAAAAACTAAGACCCTCTAAGAACAACACAACTTTGCATGAAACAATAAAAACAAAGTGTCTAGAAAGGCCTGAGATTTTTATTGATGAAGAAGGGGACGCCTTGGGCACTCCCAAGCTTTGACGCTTGTACCTCTTGAATATTTCTTGGGGTGACACGGGGTGGATACCCCCCAAGGTTGAGCTTTTGTCCATTCTTCATCTAATTACATCATTCTCTCTCTATACCTGAATTTTTTTCCTTCATACAAAACTTCACACAATCTTCATTAGCAACATTAGTGTATTCAAAAGATAATAGACCCTTGGGTTTAGCTTTATAATATCAAAACTTTCACTAAAAACACAAGCTACTAAAGCAACTCCTTTAAAAAGCTCAATTTCCCAAAAAGAATTCAAAAATGAATCAATAAGAAGCAAATGCAAATAATGGCAGGAATCTGTCAAAACATAACAACAGGTAGAAACTGATTTTTTCGAAGACCTTGTGTGGCTCAAATCAAAAAGTGTTGAACTAACGAAATTTATCTGACATACTGGGAGATTTATTCATAAATTTTCAGCTCAATCCGACTTACAGAGACTCCTCACAAATTTTTATGGTGGAGGACAAAAATCTGTTTTGGGACAGCAACTCCCCATATCTTACTTCCCTCTCATTAGAGGTCATTCTTGGCACAAAAAGCAAACAAAAAGGATAAGGACAGGTCATTACTGAATTAATAACTTCCAAGGCTCAAGGAAACTCTTGGGTTATCTCCCAACAAGTACTTTTCTTTAACACCTTAAAGTTAGGCACGCCGAAGAGCAAAGATTGGAAAGGAGAAAAATAAAAGTGAGCAAGTATAACCACTGTGAAAACATTATTTTGTTTATTAAAATTCTTTTGTTAACAAGGTTGATCAAGTATTGTTACCAAAACAATCTTATATGAAACAAAACTTTGCAATCCACAAGGTGATTATGTTACCTCATACTTGATAGCAATGGACCCAATCATAATAGTTTCAAAATTTTCATGTGGAATGGGACAATATATTTATCCAACCTTGATGCTCTCAATATTTTCAATGGAATTCAGGCAATAGCTCTTAGCAACCTTCTTGGGTAAATAGACAGTATGCTCTTTGTCATTAATATTGAATGTTACTTTTTCCTTGATTGCAATTAATAACAGCACATGCGGTATTAAGAAAAGGTCTCTCAAGAATAATAGACATATTATCATCTTCAGGCATTTCAAGAACAACAAAATCAGTCAAAACCAAGCAATTATGAGATACTTGAACATGAACATCCTCACATATACCAACATGAATAGTAGTTGACTTATCATCCATTTGCAAAGATATATTAGTTGGTATCAAATTTTCTAGCTGGAGCCTCTTGTAGAGAGAAAAAGGCATAACACTAACTCTAGCTCTCAAATCACATAAAGCGGTTCTAACATAATTATTATTAATAGAGCAAGGAATAGTTGGTATACCTGGATCACCAAGTTTCTTTGGAACCTTACCATTGAAGGAGTAATTAGTAAGCAAAGTAGAAATCTCCTCATTAGGAACCTTCCTTTTATTAGAGACAATATCCTTCATATACTTTGAATAAGGAGGCAATTTAGTAGCATCAGTCAAAGGAATTTGCAAAAATAAAGGTTTCATCCACTCACAAAACTTTTTGTAGTGTTCTTCCTCCTTTGACTTGTGTTTCTTACCTGGAAAAGGCATAGGTTTCTGCACCCAAGGTTCTCTCTCTTTACCATGTTTATTAGCAATAAAATCTTCCTTAGTGTACCTAGTGTTCTTAGTGTGCTTATCAGGTTCTTCCTCATCTCCCCCTTATCAGTAGCATCATTTTTATCATTACCACTCTCAGTTTCAGCATCAGAGACAGATATACAATTAGGATCTACAGCAGGTTCAAGGGGTTCCTCAACTATTTTGTGTTTCTTTTTCTTTCTCTTACGAGTACTACCACTACTCTCACCTTGTTGAGAATCCTGCTCAATTCTTTTAGGGTTTCCTTTAGGATATAAAGGATCTTGAGTAGCTATACCACTCCTAGTTCTAATTCCATAAGCATGTTTATCTCTTGAGGCATTAACTAGCATTCCTTTTGTACCTTAGCAAGTTGATCAAGTTGGTTTTGAACCATTTGAAAGTGTTTACAAAGCATTTTAATATCATTAGAAGTTCTTTCCACAATATCTTTCAACTCATGTATAGCTCTAGAGTTTTCCAATAAATGATTCTGAACCTGTTTATTAAAATTACCTTGTTTAACAATAAAAATGTCAAGTTCCTCTAAACATTGATTAGGAGGCTTACCATAAGAAATATCACCTTCATCAAATTGTTGGAGAGAGTGTACCTCAATAGTGGATGAGTGGGGAATTGGCTTACATAATTCTTCTATAGGAGGTAGATTCTTCACATCTTCAGCTCTAATACCTTTCTCCTTTAGACACTTCTTAGCTTCCTTCATCACTTCATCATTTAATACAATAACCCCCCTCTTCTTTGGTGTGGGTTTTGGAACTGATTCAGGCACAACTGGTTCAGGAGTAATAGGCTCAGGTGTATTTAGCTCAGTTGAATTCCAATCATCATAATTCTTGCTTATCTTAGCCATTAATTCTTCAGCATTTGTAGGAATTCTTTTCCTGAATACACAATCAGCAAAGCTATCTAGGTATGTCCTAGAATCATCAGTTAGTCCATTATAATAAATATCAAGAAGCTCATTCTTAGGAAATGGACATCCAGGATGTGCATGAACCAAGGCACAGAACCTTGTCCATGACTCAGGAAATTTCTCTTCTTCTCCCTGTTTAAAATCAAAAAGTCTCTGCAAAGAAGCATGTCTAGCACTAGGAGGAAAATATTTCTGGAAGAAAGAAGCAATCAAGCAATCAGAGCTATCAATGGAACCATGAGGTAATCTATTAAACCAAGCCCTAGATTCTCCTTTTAGTGAAAAAGAGAAGATCTTAGTAACAAAATACTTGCCATCTTAAAATCATCAGAGAACAAAGCACTCATAGTAGAAAGCTCATTCATATTAGCCGCAACACTCTTATTTTCAGTCCCACAGAAAGGCTCTTTCTCAACAATATCCAAGTAGGACAAATCAAGAGAGAAATCATAATATTTATCTTTAATATCTTCGGGAGAGGTGGCAAACTTAGGATCAGAGGACAGTTTAGGCATAATGGTGCGTCTAGCGAGGAGACTCTTAATAGCACTAGTACCATGCGTGTTTCGGCACTCTTCAAAAAATTCATTAGTGAACTCAATGTAACCATCATTAATATCATAACTCTCACTAGACTCAGGTGAGCTAATAGGTGTAACAGTGTCTTCACTAGGAGTTTCGGTATTTCCTAGACTAGCCATAGTAGCATCTAGGAAAGGACCTAATGAACCACTCACATCAAGCACAATAGAAGTAACATCATGAGCATCAAAAGAAGTTTTAGATTCAGCAGTACTAGCAGTGTGTGTATCATGAGTATGTGGTGGTGGTGTAACAAGCTTACTTATAACAGACGGTGAATCAAGAGAAACGGAGGTGTTTAGGACTGTACCTCTTCTTGTAGTGGATGGTAAAATAGGGAACTTTCCATCACGAGACTTCCCCATGATGAAAGGAGAAACAGTGAACAATAATAGATCCAAGTGAACTTACAAATAAAGCTATGCTCCCCGGCAATGACACCAGCAAATAGTCTTGATGACCCACAAGTGTAGGGGATCGCAATAGTCTTCGCGGGTAGTATTACCCAATTTATTGATTAGACACAAGGGGAGCCAAAGAATACTTGCAAGCCTTTAACTGAGTTGTCAGTTCAGCTACACCTGGAAATAGTTCTTGCTCACAAAAGTTTATTAGTAGCAAGAGTTTGGTAGTAGCAACAGCAGCAGTAAAATAGGAGCAATAGTAATAGTAACGGTAACTGTGTGATTCGAGTGGGGTAGGCATAGGCATGGATGGACGGGCGTTGCATGGACGAGTCTAAACATGTAACTTCAAGATCTAGGGCATTGCAGATAAATAATAACAAGCATCCAAGTACTAAAAAATCCTAGGCATGTGCTCCAAATATAGTCATACGTGCTCGCAATGAGAACTTGCACAACATCTTCTGTCCAGCCAGCCTATGGCAGCGGGGCCTCTAGGGAACTACTAGCAATTAAGGTGCTCCTTTTAATAGAGCACCAGAGCAAAGCATTAACACTCCATGAACACATGTGATCCTCACACCATAGCCATCCCCTCCGGTTGTCCCAACTATTGTCACTTTGGGGCCTTTGAATCCGTACAATGATATGTGTACACAACTTGCAGATAAGACCACACACAATACTATCATAATGATTCAATAATAAGTTCAGATCTGAGGTCATAGCACTCGGGCCCTAGTGACAAGAATTAAGCATAACAAGTTGCAACAAAGTCAAATAGCACTAATAGAGATAATAGGCACTATGCCCTAACAATCTTATTTGATTACATGATAGAACTCATCCAATCCCTACCATCCCCAAGCCTACAGCGGGTGATTACTCAATCATGGATGAGGGAAACATCGACGGTTGATGGAGATGTGTTGGTGATGACGATGGCGATGATCCTCTCCAAATTCCCCGTCCCGGCAGGGTGCCATAACGGATTTTCTGGATCCAAATCTTGGTTTCTAGTGGCGGAAGCGGAGCGAAACTCTTTCTGGAAAACTATCGAACCCCCTTTGTTTTTCGGTCGAGAGGCAACTTATAGGTGCAGAGAGAGGCCGAGGGGGTGCCTGGGTGGCTGCACCCCCCTAGGCGCGGCCAGAGGTGGCCCCACGCCTAGCAGGGGTGTGGGCCCCCAGGCCCCTTCTCCGTCTCGTCTTCGGGCTCCGTGGGTCTTCTGGTGAAATATAATTTTTGGCATATTTTCCGGGATTTTTCCCGATAGTTGATTTTCTGCACAAAAATAAGACACCAAGGTAATTATGCTAAAAACATCGTCTGTCCATGTTAGTTGTATCCAAATCACACAAGTTTAGAGAAGAAACAATAGCAAAAGTGTTTGGGAAAGTAGATACGTTTTGGACGTATCAGAGCACGAGAATCTCACTAGGAGGACCAGGAGGGCCAAACGAGCCCAGGTGGCGCGCCCAGGCCTGGTGGGCGTGCCACCCATGCTCGTTTCCTCCTTGGCCATCCAATTGCCTCGATTCTTTCACCCACGGAGTTCTCTTGACCTAAAAATCCCTATATAAGGACCCCCCAAGGAGTCCTCGAAATGGGAGACACCAGAACACACTAGAGACAAAAACACCACTAGACAGAGTCAGATCCAGCGAAGATTGGAGGGGGAAACTCCACCAGAGCCACCTCCGGGGGATCTCCACCCTCTCCATCATCTACAACATCATCACCATGGAGTAGTCCACCTCCAGGCTATGGGTTTATGGAAGTAGCTTGATCTCTCTCTCTCTCTCTCTCTCTCTCTTGTTTTTCATAGATCTAGTACCATATGAGATTCTCTACATGATTATGGTCATATTTGTAATTCCTATGTGGTGGATCTTTGTTCTATGATTTGATATTTGAGATTGGAATCTATTTTGTGTAAGATGTTATGATAGATGCATATCATGCACCTCATTCTTAATTGCTTGTTTTGATCCAACTTGTATGCAGGAACTTGTATGGGAAGAAGTGTGTGTTAGATGGAGTAACATGGGGGTGGAGATTGAATTGTGACAAATAATACTCAAGATCTACTTTGGTTTTTACCTTTCATTTGATGCCTCACTAGGGATAAAGTGAAATCATGTGCTATAATTATCACGTGACATTGTGATAACCTTGTTAGATCAAGGTAGCATATTTGTATTTCAAACAACATGTACTATTTCTTAAAGCTATACTCTGATTGTTCTTAATTAAAGGTTGCATGGAGAGTTCCCTTTCTTGAGGAGTATAAGAGAGATGTATTACATCTCAATATTAGAATGTGATGCCCATATTAATTATTTTATCAAGCACATATAGAAAATTCCATGAGTCTTTATCATTAATGAATTTTTTTTGTAATCACCACAACCTAAAAAGAGAGTAGACAAGTGAATCCATGAACCCTAGTCTGATTTTTATCATAAGAAACACCTTTCTATTGCATCTACTATCCTTTTTATTTTTAGCAATTAATTATTTCGAAAATACAAAATACTTTCTCTATTTGCAATCACTCATAAAACCCCCAAAACAACTCTACTATCTTCCATATCATCTAGTTTGCATTATTTTACTTCCTTTACTTTTTTTACTTTAGTTTGTATCATATTTTATTTCATATTACTAATACAAAATGTTGTGCTTGACAACCACTTTGTGGAGTTGGGGACACAAGACATTTTATTTTACTTTACAGGGTGCTTGAAGAGGAGATAACAAATATCCGTCCATAGACAATTCCCGAGAGTTCGATATAAACCCTCGAGTCACCCGTGTGGGTAAAAGACGCTTGCTGCAACACTCTGCACTTGTAGTCCCCACAAAAAATGGCAGCCTTTATTGCCATCAAGACAATTTTCTAGCGTCATTGCCGATGAATTGGCGAAGGTACACCACAACTGCATCCTCATCAAGTTTGAAGAGCAAGTTATTTCCCATTGCAACTGCTAGACATTCTCTGGAACCGTCATCTTCATCAACTTGTGTAACAACCCAATCTTGGGGAGGTTGCACCACTGTGAGCTTTTTCTTCTCCTTTTAGATTTTTAAAGTATTTTATTTTGTCTTGTTTTTAGTCTTTTAAAGTTTTCCTTAAAACACAAAACACATAAAAATTAGTATAACCTTAAATGCTAAATTATGGAGAAACTTGGAATCCACATACCTAAAGGTCATGTCAGAATGTTGGAAGCCTACTATGAATATAGATCAACCAAAGAAGGAAATAGAATGTATGAATTGCTTAAAGATCTCAATCAATTTGCTATTGACTTTTGTGAATCACATAATATAACTTGCGGCACTAAAAAGACTATAAACACTCTTGCTATCAATGTAAGCATAATAGTGATCCTATTATTGCTTCTTATCAAGAGTGTAAATTTTTATGCCATGATATAGAAGAAGTTGAGAAATATATTGCCTATGTTGGAGCCCATGAGCTAGACTCTCTTATAAATAAAAAATTGAAAGCTATTCATGATGCTCGTGTAATGAAAGGACACATAGATATTATCCTCCAAATTTGCAACAGAGAATTTAGTGATAATGCTTATGTTATTAAATATAAAGAAATAACTCTTCTTCCCATGGAAAGTACTAATATATTGCAAGAAAAAGAAGATGAAAACATAATATTGGAAGAACAAGTGTGTGAAGAAGAAAATGAAGTAGAGATAATCCAACCTAATCTTGGGGAAGAGTGGGATCTTCCACCTTCACCATCAACAAATTATAGTAACAATCAAACTCAAAACTCATTTTTCATCTATGAGAACCCATCTTATGATAATTGTCCAACTAAAAATCATACCCTTCTTGTGAGGGAATTGAAACACAAATGATTATTTATTATAAACCTTCTTATTATGATGAAACTAATGATGCAACTTTACCTGCTAGTAATGCCACTAGTGAAATTATTAATGATAATGATGAATTTTGTTTAGATATGCTATATGAAAATGCTTTAGATGATGGTCCTATGATTCTTGACAACCATCCATGTATAAGAAATAAAGATATCAATGATAAACTTGCTATCTATGATGATACCCTTATGACTAAGAGTCCCATATCTTTCTTTAACTCTCCTATATTAACCATAGAAGAGAAATTTGCACTTGCTAGAAACTATATATATGGTTTGCAATTACCTTATGTTGAGAATCATCATTGCAACCATAATCTTAATAACGAAAATACTACTAGCAACTATTTTGAAAGAGGAAAGCATGCTAATGAATACCATGATAATTATTATGATGTGTAACACCCCGTCCACTGGGCCCGGGTGTAACATCCCAAAAATATTAAACTTGGATCATCAAAATCTAATCATCAAATTTAGGGTTAACAAAAACTTTTCTCAAATAAAATGAGAAAGCATGCATGTGTGTATGCATCCCATTTTGAATTCTTTTGAATTGCCTTGTTTATGTGTTTCTTTGCTTGTAAATGGATTCTTAGGTGAATTAAACATCATATAAACAATACCCACACTTTTCCCAAAGACAAATAAATCAAAACAAACCAAATTGAGTGAATGGTCATTTTGACCAATTTAACTCCCATGCCTACTTTGGTTGTCCCAAACTTTCAGAACTTAACAGAAACTTGTTTGGATCTTTACACCCCTTGATTTTACTCATAACAAAGTATCAAGGCCCACCTTGTGATCATCCAGAAACGTTCAAATGCATAGTTTAAAGGACAATTTAAAATTGAATCTATATCATATGGGAAGATCCTACTTTTTCAAAAACCACTCAAACAAGCTCAACTTTCAAAACCCAAGCATCTGCAGACTCACCAGCACCAACCTAGCACACCCACCAAAAATCTTTTCAAAATTCAAAACTCGAATTCTTGCGGCCATTTCATCAAACACCTTGCAGATTCAAATCTTCTAAAATCCAAACACTATTGTGAGCAGTGATTGGAGCCTAACTTGTTCCCTCTCTGGTTGCAACTAGGCTTTAGTAGGTCATCTAGCTCATTTGTAAACATCTAGCACCACTGTAAGCTTTGCAATGTCATCAATGGTGAACAACCGAGCGTCACCATGTCACCCCAGTGTGGACAGCAAGCTAGGAGTAGCACTAGCCTCGCCAACCTTGTCTGGGAGCAAGCTAGCACCCCACCGCCACTCCCTATCCAGCGCTCGAACCTTGCCAACCCCTGGACCACACACACGGACCATGCCAAGCTCGCCAGCAACCATGCCGAGAGCGCGTCCCGTGCGCCACGCTCGATCGACGCCCACAGACCGCGCGCCGCCCTCGCCGCGTGCATACGTGATCACCACCGTCCCAGCAACCCCGCAGACACGCTCGTTCGCCGCTGCGCGGACCACGCACGCTGTGCACATTAAAAACCTCTGTCGGGCACGCGCAGAGCGCCGCCGCATTCTGACCAAACCGCACCGCCCCACGCCTCGCCACCGCGTCGTTGAGCATCGCCAGGGAGCACCGCACCGCCCCCTACCGTCGCCCACGCCGCTAGCCTTCTGTGCCGTTGACCACGACGAGCTCAGCTTGCGCCCGTCGGTTCCCTCTCGCCACTATAAATAGAGGCCACCCCCAGCCGAATTGAGCACACCACCTCACTCCCCTCTCACCCAGAACCACCTCGCCTCAGTCCCGAAGCAAGGCGAGCAGCGCTTCGCCGGTATTGCACTGGAGCCTGTCGCTGCTGGAGAAGAAGGGGCCAGCGATTGGAGCCGCCCCAGGAGAAGCTGCCGGTACCAGGAGGTTCGTCGACTTCGTCATTCGCCCGCCTCGCTGACCCTCGCCTGAGCCCCGGTGAGCCGCCAACGACCCTCACCTGCCGCGTTAGGTTTCAGTCTCGCCGGAGTTGCCCGACGTGGACGACGACCCTCAGCCATTATATTAGAACAAGATCCCACGGCTCACATCGCCCCATACCTCTTCGCACCCCCTCGTCTCACTGACGTGTGGGGACAGCGACTTAACCAGCCCGCGTAAGCGCTGTGCTTAGCAGGCCGGCCCAGTATCGCTTCCCGCGCAGCCCAGTCATTAGAATTTAACCTTTTCCATTTTATTTCAAACACACTTCTGCACCTAGATTCAAAAATCAACCCAGATCGATTCAGTGAACCAAATTGAATGAAACCAATTTTGTTAGAAAGTTCTTGAAATGCTGAATCCAAGCCCGTTGGATTCAAGTCATTTGGATCGCTAGATCATCCTTGGTAAAAATAACAAGGCAGGAGATTTTCTGCATTCAAACATTTTTCAAATTAAAACCATAATAGCTTTTGAGTTGATTCCAACTCTCAAAAATCGCATTTAACCATACCTTTTAGAATATATAAAAATATATAGGTTTACTTATAGAAATAATGTTCAAGTAATAAAAGAATGCCACATAGGCATTTCTAGTCACTTATTTAATTAAAATAAAAGGGTAAAACCTGATTAAATTGTGACACCACTTTAAATCACATTCCCATGGACTAAAATATGTGGTGATGACATGTGTCAACATGATCCCATGTTTGGTTTGGAGAATATTAAATCTTCAGTAGTTTTTCAATGAGTAGAAATTACTTTTCTAAAAATAAAAGAAATTAAACCAAGCTTTAATCTTGTAATGTTAGAGATGATGCTAGATCCTCTATATGACCCCTTTTGTGTGATGATTGAAAGTATTTAAGTATTATTTGGTGATTGTGTACCTCGTATTTATTTATAGACGCTAGTACCGACCAAGGATATGAGGAGGAAGGAGGATACTATGAAGAAGAAGCCGAGGAGAACTTCAACCACTACTCTGCAAGGCAAGCTTATACTGATACTGTGCAAGCTAACACTTGCAAGTTACCTTACCTATGCAAGCCTAATGCTACTAGTTGAATGTGCAAGCTAACACTTGCAAGATACTCTACTGATGCAAACAAATCCTGACTTGTTACCATATGCCCTAAGCATATGTGATCATACGCACTTGATACCCCCTCCTAGTTTTATTTGCAAGCTTTCTATTTTATTTCTTTATCAAAGCTACTTCCTTAGAATGTACTTAAGTAACTTGTAGATACTAGAAAGATAATTGAAGGTTGCATAAAGAGAATAAAATTTGGCCTAAGCTAGATAATCTTTATGTCATCCTAAGGCATAAGATTGAACTTAGTTGAAACTCCACTAATTTACCACCCCTCATTAGTACTCACTCCCATTTGTAGATGCTAGTGCTAAGCATAAAACTTGCTCAACTTTAGATGGGAATACTTGGTGGAAAATGGTTATGAAAACCTTGGAATGATGGATCATTCTATTGAGATGTTTTGACATGTGTTTTCCGAACACCAGATGATTTGGATGATGAAAATGTTAAGGCATGAGCCTTAGCCCTTTATAAAACTGATGGTTATCTGGATGCGATACCATTCCAATTTTACTGTACAACCACAATACCCGAAGATTGGGTAGGGCTTGACTGGAAACTTATATACCTTAGTATTAGTTCCCTCATGGCCAAGGTCTGAGCTGAGGCTACCTTGTGAAGATTGTCCACCTGTGCAGTACCCAAGATGACAGTTGGTCATGGTTGGGAGGCCAAACTCACAGGAGAGGTGCTTATACTAGGGCGTGTAATTGAAAGGTTATGATTGATTATCCGCATACTGAGTATGGTGAATTCAGGATTTGTTCCTGACGAATGTATCGAATGTTGTGGTGAAAGTGTACAATCTCTGCAGAGTGTCAAACTATTCGAATAGCCGCGTCCGCGGTTATGGACAGTTGGAGTGGCCATACTGTTCCCCCGTCAGATGTTTTCAAAAAGACTTGTGAAATGATTTGAGAATTTTGACTTGACCACAACAGAGTTGTGAGATGAAATACAAGTTCCCACTTAGGTGTTATAAAATTTCAACTAGCTTTTCTTTGCTTCTGAACTGGGTAGAGATAAATCTGGCTTCTTGCAAAACAACCCTAGAGCCTAGTGTCCTATTATCAAAAACCCCCTTCACTTGTTAGTATTAGTTTGCGAGTACTTAAAGAGTACTCATGGCTTTGTCCCTGGCTATTCCCGTGGCCAGACTATGAAGAAGAGTACCTGGAGGATGGACCCCAGGAAGGTTATGACAACTAGGATCATCTCCCATCGTCAGCATTGCCTGTGACCCCGAAGATGGAGCTTCCCCTACGCTACCGTTGTTATTACGTATTCCGCTGCTTGAAGTTGTATTAAGAACTGGATCATGAGATCCTTATTTGTGTAAGACCTTATTTATGGTTTGTAATGGATGATGTACTGTGGTATCCAATTTTGTTATGTCTCACAAAAATGGTATTCCTGGGATTGCGATGTATGACATTATAGGCATCTGGGATTAAAAATTCGGGTGTTGACACCGGGGAGTGTCACTCCTGGTAGCTTAATAAGATCTCTAGACTAGCCCCACAGACCAACACTAGTCTTTTCTGCGCACTTTGTCCTCACTCATGTGCACCCGGCTACCCACTTCCCGGTCGGTCACCCATCCTAAAATTGCTCTAGGCCAAGCACGTTTAACCTTAGAGTTCTTTTCGAATGAGCTTTCAGAAAAGAAGTTGCAACTTGTTGTTATGAGTATCCTATCAATCCTATTAAGTCATGTGCTTGGATCTCACATACACCCACCCTTTAGAAGATCAATGCCCTCATCAATCAAGCACATCCCAGGAACGTTCCCTCTTGGCACGCGTGTGTGCGTCCGGCACATGTGCCTTCCTGTGTCCACTCCGGGCCACGCGCCATGCTCCACATGTCCCGCCACTGACCCGCACACACCTGACACGCGTATGTGCATCCAGTGCCGGCACATGTACCATGCCGTGTCCACTCCGGACCACACGTGTCATGCTCCACATGTCCCGCCACTGACCCACACACACCCGTTTAACCGCGAGGATCGGCTCTGATACCACTTGTAACACCCCGTCGACTGGCCCGGGGGTGTCACTCCTGGTAGCTTAATAGGATCTCTAGACTGGCCCCACAGACCAACACTAGTCTTTTCGGTGCACTTTGTCCTCAGTCATGTGCACCCGGTTACCCACTTCCCGGTCGGTCACCCATCCTAGAATTGCTCTAGGCCAAGCACGCTTAACCTTAGAGTTCTTTTCGAATGAGCTTTCGGAAAAGAAGTTGCAACTTTTTGTTATGAGTATCCTATCAATCCTATTAAGTCATGTGCTTTGATCTCACATGATGCTCATCATATAACAAACTTTACAAACTTGCATGCTTCCAATGGTCATATTGCTAAATTTACTTCTAGTGTTTGCAACTATTATGAAAGAGTAGGTTGCCAGTTCCCTCCTTATGTTGATAATAATTATAAAACTCATTCACCTACTGATAATATGCATAGGTATACTCTTGTTTTCTGCACCTTATTCAAATATAAAATCCCTATGCATAGGAAGAAAGTTAGAGTTCGTTATTATCGCTTTTATTTTTTGTGTTGCTCTATACCATGTTCCTATTTTATTATTTGTTTGATTGGCATGAGCACATCATGAGACCCTAGTATAGTGTATGTAACACTTTACAAGGAATAAGTAGGTATCAAATAAGCTCAAGCTACTAAATGAATTCTATATCACCTAAACCAAGTAAGTAAGCCTAGCTATATGGCTATAAAGAAAGTGCTTTGCGGGAGGCAACCCGGTCATTTTCTTCTGGATTTTTGTTTTGAACTCTTTCTGTAGCAAGGGAAGTTTTGTTTTGGTTTTCTTACTGTAGTTTTTACTAAAGTACCAAGTGGAACCCATTTTGAATGTTGAAAAGTTGATAAACATATGGAGCAGCAAATTTCTGCAGAACAGTTTTCAATGTAAGATTTTTTAGATTTTTTTGTAACTCCGATTGCGCTCAAATTTATACAGCATTTAAAACTTTTCATCCTATGTATGCGCAATTGTTTTCTAAAATTACTTACATTTCTAAGTGGGCAAAAAAAATTCATTTTGCTACTGCTTAAAATCAGGACAGATTCTGCCATGTTTTGTTTTAACCATTCCCAAGTGTCCTAAAATGATTTATATGGGTCATATTATATTCTAGGGATATGTAGGAACATTATATGCTTGCTGGAACATTTATAAAGAATTTTTTCTTTGATATATGTGCAGCAACTATTATACTCTTGTACCACTAATGTCACCTCTCAGAAAAGAGATGGGAGAAAAAGTTTTGTGTTGAAGTTTTTTGACAGGGAATAGAGGAACATCACACCACGAGTAATCTAATTATGGTGAAAATCATAAACTTGGGGATGCCCAGGGCACCCCATTGAATCCACTCAGCTCTCAGTTTGCAAACCTCTAAACTTTGTTTTCTTGAGCAACATATAACTATCGTAGAAACTTGGAGCGTCTGTTTTTATATTTTTACTTTTATTTTGCAATAAAAATACCACCAACATTATTATAAAATTCTTATGATCGGCTACTGAAAACAATGTATACCTGAATGATATTAAAACTTAAAATAATACCATGGAATAAAATAAAAAAGGTGAGATAAAAACAAAATATGAAATTCATGTTATGTTTAGTTCTTAAGATCAAGTACTTTATATGAAGCATGATCTGTTTTATGCCTATTAATTTGTATCCTTTGATTGTGCATATTTATATTCAACATTAAGAAGTAAGGTGATAAAACAAATGTTGACATTATGAACTAGATGGCACACTCATTAGATCTCTTTTTGCTAAGTCTTTTTCTACAGAAGCTAAGACTTGTTCCAAACCCCTTAAAACTAGACTAGGCATATCCGTGCCGAGTCATCCTCGCGGGAGACCCCCCTCAGCGCAGCTAGCGGCACGTAACGCTCGCCCCGTAGGCAGTGTCGAGGTGATGATGACGACACCAGCGCTAGCAGCAGGAGCAGGAGCCGGACCAAGCAAGAACCCAGCGATGGCAGACCCGACAGCGGCTAAGCCGGTAGCTGCAAACGCACCCGAAGTGCACGAGGTAACCCCCAAGGCACCAAGAGTAAGATGGCCACCACTGGAAATTCCAGAGAATATCTTGCAGGAAGCCATAGATAACCTAACAACACTTGTGACACCAATAGTTAACCCGACAAATGCACAGACAGAGTTAGAAGAAACTAGGTTGAGACTGTTAGAAGAGGCTAAGAAAGTATCTGCACTGCAGGAGTCCTTTAATAGGACCTTGTGAGAGTATGCTAGGACAAACAAGCTAGATACGGCTCCTACACAAATAGATGATCTAAGAATGAAAGGAAAGAACCTCCTGTTATATTAACAAGGAACATGAGTCTCAGCAGGGCGATTCGGCTAACCCAGGGATGTCGAGGTATAGTACCCCGACAAAGAATCTCAGGGCGGCGAATGCGGCAGCCTCGGAGTTGGAGGGATTAATCGGGGAAGCCTAGCAAAGGCAACAAGAAAGAGTAAATGAGCTGGTACGCATCGCGAACCAGCAGAACGAGGAGATATTCAGATCTAACCCGGCAAAGCCAGGGGGTTCGCGCATGGTTCATTTGGCTGGGGCTGCCTCGACGTTATTAGCTGCCACGGTATCCTCACCCGGAAATGGATTGCAAAAAGATAAGGCAGTGACCTCGGGAAAAAGAAACAAACAGATTGTTCCATATGATCCGGCAATGGCCAAAAAAGCAAATGAAAATAAAGGCAATGGAAGCCAAGGTAACAGTGGTGATAGAAACCTCAGTCATGGCAATAGAGAGCATGGGAATCTCGGAAGGGGAAATCCCGAGAATAATAACCCGGCTGAAGGGAGACGTTATCACCCGCAAGATCATCAGTCGAGGCATGATCCCCAACAGGGAAGGGATGCAGGACATGTTCCACATAACCCAGTACATGATAGATACAATGATGGTTATTCAGAAACGGAAAATGTTGGATTGGGAAAAACCACTATGGGGTGGAAGAAAGAGCTGCATATAGAAGTCTGCCGCCGAATGATGCAAGATTAAAACTTGATAGGTTGTATCGGTTTGAGTTATTAGAAGAGGAAGGTCCTACTGGTCCGGCGTGTTTTGGGTCCCGGATTATGAGTGAGCCACCTGTCCCGAATTTCCAGTTGGCAAGAGGCTCAAAAACATATAATAGAAGTACAAAACCACAAGATTGGTTGATTGACTATGCCACAACAGTGAAAATTGCAGGGGAAAATTTGAGATGGGCTGTGAGATATGTACCCCAGATGTTGGAGGGACCAGCCAGGGTGTGGCTAAATAACTTACCAGCAGGAAGTATCAATTGATGGTTAGACTTTGAGGAGATGTTTGTCAGTAACTTCACCAGTACATACAAGAGGCCGAATAGGCCTCAACAACTGGCAATGTGCAAGCAGAGACCGAATGAGACTGATGAGAATTCTTGACACGATGGTGCAACCTCAGAAACTCCTACGAAGGAGTAATTGAATCACAAGCGATTGCTTGGCTTGCACAAGGGTGCAGATATGCCAGTGTATTATGGCAAAGGCTACAAAGAGATATGCCGACTACGTTGGCCGAGACAATCAGAATAGCCGATTCATATGCACCGGGTGATCTGACCCAACCCGAGCTTATGTGGGTGGAACATCATGAGTAGCATGACCATTACACTCGTGATGGCGCAAGATCATCCAGGAAGAATGAATTCCGAGTTAGAAGAAGAGATGACAGATCGGATTACAGATATGGTTCGAATCAGGTTGCAGCAGTTAATCAGGACCAGCCAGGTGTAGGAAGCAACCAGCGCTAAAAAACGGTCCTCGTCAATGGATGACGAGGAATGACAGAAAGAAGCAATGAACTCCTGAACAGAAGAAGCAATGGAAGGAGAGGCCGAAGTACATGTTTGAGTCAATGTTGGATCAACCGTGTAAGTTCCACATGCCCAACCCGGCAAAACCATCCAACCACACAACTCGTCAGTGTGCATGGATGAAGAATGCAATGGGAAACCCAGCAGCAATGCAGGCACCACAGCAGCAACCACACCATCCACAGCAACCATAGCTTACAGGAGGAAACACACAACAATTGATGTTACCCCCACCACCTCTAAGGTATGGGAATCATGATAGGAGGGATGCAATTCACCATGTGGTGAACCAAAGCCAAGATGGCAGAGGAAACCCCAGTAATAATAGACGTAATGAGTATAGAGAGCACCATCAGTCATACTGTGTATTCACCACGGAACAGCAAGACAGACAGAGTGTACAACGCCAGCATATGGAAGTAAATGCAGTCATGCCAGCAATTCTGAGGTATATGCCATGGTTAGATCAAGAGATAACTTGGGGCATTAGAGATCATCCCAAGATCATGCCAAACCCCGGGTCATATGCCTTGGTGCTAGACCCGACGTTTGTCGGACCCGGTATCAATGTGAGATTTTCAAAGGTGCTGATAGATAACGACATCAGCATCAACATTATGTACAAGGATACGATGCACAAACTCGGCATCTCTCTGGATATGCTGCAGTTGACCAAGACAACCTTTCATGGGATACTTCCAGGACTGTCCTGCGAGCCCATTGGGAAGGTCCGAGTAGACGTCTTATTCGGCACAAGGGAGAATTGCAGAGCAGAGAATCTGGAATTTGAGGTGGTGGATCTAGAGAGTTGCTATCACGCATTACTCGGACGGCCGGCATTGTCAAAATTTATGACCAGCTGTTACATTGGTTACTTAAAGATGAAAATGCCAGGATCACAAGGGATAATAACAATAGCCGGAGACTACGGGAAATAGATGTAATGTGCTTCGGACGAATCAAATTTGGCCGAATCTTTGGTGATCACAAGGGGGAAAAATAGAATTCAGGAGGTCGCAACTTTAGCTCAGTCAGCACATCTTAACATGTCGACACTTGCTAACCCTCATGGAAGTGTGTCCTTCCAGCCAACTAAGGAGACAAAGAAAATCCAAATTGATGATCAGTTCCCAGAGCGCACCATCACCATTGGTGCCGGCCTGAATGATAAATAGGAAGGCGAGCTCACCAACTTCCTCCGTGAGAATCGGGGTATCTTTGCATGGTCTACACAAGATCTACAAGGAGTACCGAGGGAGTTGGCTGAGCACTCTTTGCCTGTAAGGCCAGGAGCAAGGCCGGTGAAGTAACCTCTCCGCCGCTTCGCCGAAGAAAGGAGAAAAATCACAGGGGATGAAATAGCTTGGCTCCTTGCAGCCGGGTTTATTATGGAAGTACTTCATCCGGATTGGCTGTCTAACCCGGTGTTGGTAGAGAATAATAAGGATGACCTGAACGTAGCCGTCATTTTGCGTATGTGCATCGATTACATGAACCTTAACAAGACGTGTCCCAAGGATCCTTTTCCTTTACCTAGGATAGATCAGGTTATTGATTCAACCGCAGGTTGTGAACTATTATCATTTGTAGACGCGTATTCTGGCTTCCACCAGATACCGTTAAATCCAGCTGATCAAATAAAAATTGCGTTTATCACCCCATATGGGGCTTATTGCTATCGTACTATGCCATTCGGCCTGCGCAATGCAGGAGCCACATACCAAAGGTGTATGCAAAAATGTTTGCATGATCAAATTGGGAAAATGTTCAAGTATATGTTGATGATGTGGTTATAAAACCAAAGAGAGCCATACACTCCTAGAAGTTATCTAGCAAACGTTTTAGAATCTGAGAAGGTTCCGAATGAAGCTTAACTCGGAAAATGCACCTTCGGGGTACCAGCCGGAAAATTATTCGGTTTTCTTGTGTCTAGCCGAGGCATAGAGGCAAATCCGACTAAAATTCAGGTAGTTGAAAGGATGGAACTGCCGAAGTGCCTCAATGATGTTCCAGAAATTTACAAGATTCCTCGCATCTTTAAGTCAGTTTGTGAGTCGGCTAGGTTAAAAGGCATTGCCTTTGTATTAGTTGATGAAAAAATCTGATAAATTTACCTTGACACCTCAGACTGATAACGCTTTCCATGAGTTAAATAAGATGCTGGCCATAGTTCCAATTTTAGCCTCGCCACTATCAAAAGAGCCTATGCTGCTAAATGTAGTAGCAACAAACCGAGTTGTGAGCGTTGTGATAGTTGTACAGCGTGACGAGGAAGGTAAGTCGGTACAAAGGCTAGTTTATTACCTAAGCGAGGTACTGTCCGCCTCGAAGCAAAATTATCCACATTACCAGAAAATGGCTTATGGAGTGTATATGTCGGCAAAAAAGCTCAAACATTATTTTGAGAAACACCCCATAAAGGTGATTTGCAAGGCACCGATAGCCGAGATAATGAGCAACAAAGATGCAAGCGGCCGAATTTCAAAATGGGCAATTGAGTTATGCCCTTATGCCCCACTATTTGATAGACGAGATGCAATCAAATCTCAGGCAATGGCTGACTTTTTTGTCGATTGGGCCGAGATACAGTATGAGCCCCCATTTATAGATCTGAACTATTGGACGATGCATTTTGATGGATCCATACTAAGAAATGGATTAGGAGCATGAATAGTATTAGCCTCTCCAAAGAAAGATCAACTGAAGTATTTGTTACAAATACACTTTGCATCATCGAACAATGTGGCCGAATATGAGGCACTTGTTCACGGTCTAAGGATGGCGAAGGAAATTGGCATACGTCGGATTCTATGCTACGGGGATTCGGACCTTGTAGTCTAGCAGGTATCAGGAAATTGGGACGCATTGGATGCAAACATGGCCTTATATCGATTTCATGTACAAAAGATTAGTGGCTATTTTGATTGGTGTGAATTTCATCACATACCTCGGGCAGAAAACGATGTTGTAGATACCTTGTCTAAACTTGGATCGACTAGACAGTCAATTCCACCTGGTATCGCCTTAGAACACCCGAGCAAGCCATCAATCATACCTTCACGAGAGTCTGAATCAACTCGTCTCTCATCAGATCAAAAATCCGAATTTGTCCCAATGGAAATTGATAAGGGAAATGAGTCGAGTAACCCGGGGACTGATTCGGCTAACCAAGGAGCTGATTGGGAAAATTCGGCAAACATTATGTCGGGAGAAGTAATGGAAATTGATGAGACAGTTAGCCCGGGGCAGGACATGCCAGAATGGGCACGACCAATATTCCTATTCCTTAAAAATGAGACCCTACCGAATAATGTGGTCCTTGCTAGGAAGATAGTAAGAAGGGCAAAGTCTTACACAATAATAAATAATTAACTTTATAAGAAAAGCGTAACGGATGTGCTGCAAAGATGTATTAGCCCAGCAAAAGGACAAGATATCCTCTTGGACATACATCAAGGGGAATGCGGGCACCATGCCTCATCCAGAGCCCTTGTGCCCAAAGCATTCCGGCACGGATTTTATTGGCCAAGTGCGCTAAAGGAAGCAAAAGAGTTGGTATCAACGTGTAATGGCTGCCAAAGATATGTCAGCAAAATACATATGCCTTCGTCCGAGTTAAACACAATACCAATCACTTGGCCATTCTCCATATGGTGCCTGGATAAGGTAGGTCCGTTTAAGCCGGCTCGCGGAGGCATGACTCACATTTTGGTCATGGTGGACAAGTTCACAAAATGGATAGAGGTAAAGCCAATAAGAAAATGTGACGGGCCCACAATAGTGAAATTTCTCAAAGATATTATTCTGAGGTATGGATACCCACATAGTATCATTACGGACAATGGCACAAATTTTGCTGAAGGAGCCTTTGCTCGATTCTACCAATATAAGTGCATAAGACTCGATGTTGCTTCGGTAGCGCATTCAACATCAAATGGACAAGTGGAAAGGTCAAATGGACTCGTATTATCCGGAATAAAACCTCGGCTTGTAGAACCACTCCAAAGGTCGGCGGGTTGTTGGATTGAAGAACTTCCAGCAGTGCTATGGATTTTAAGAACTACCACAAATAGATCAACGGGGTACACCCCATTCTTTCTTGTATATGGGGTAGAGGTTGTTCTCCCAGCCGATATAGTGCATGATTTGCCTAGAGTCACCCAATACACGAACACCGAAGTAAATGAAATATCTTGGCAAGACGATGTTGATTTAATAGAAGAAGCAAGAGAATTGGCATTGTCTAGATCAGCCATTTATCAACAAGACCTCAGACGCTACCATAGCAAGAACGCAAATCCCCGAGTCTTCAGGGAAGGAGATCTGGTCCTTCGGCTAGTGCAACGCATAGCCGGCATGCATAAGCTTTCACCTCCATGGGAAGGCCCATTCATCGTGAGCAGAGCACTGCATAATGATGCATATTACCTCATAGATGCTCAAGCACCAGAAAGGAATAAGGCGGAAAAATATGGAGACGAGTCAAAAAGACCATGGAATGTAGCATAATTCGTCCATTCTACACTTAGAGGAAGTGTACTGTATCCAGTATTATTATATGTCAGCTTAATATGTTAGAAATGAATTAATAAGACCTCGGCAACTCGAGCAGTGACTCAGGGACTGCCCCATGTTATTTATCACTATGATTATGTATTTGATATGAATGAAACCTCGGCAACTCGAGAAGTGACTCGGGGACTGCCCCGTGTTATTTGTTATGATTATGTATTTGATTTATCGAAAATGAATCCGTGAATGAGACCTCAGCAACACGAGCAGTAAATTGGGGACTACCCCGTGTTATCTATCCTGTTGTTATATATTTGATATGTTGGATGATTTATATATTCTGTCATAAATTCAAAATAGTAACGTGTGGATATCAGAAGCAACATCTCTGACTTATCGTGGTCTAGAGAGAGACTTTATGATAAATGAGATAAGAGCCAAAGGAAAATCAAACACACGAAAAGCGACTAAGAAATAAACTATACGTAAGCCGACACATGTTATATTATCTTTCGTATGACTACTACGCTATATTAACCCAAACGCTCATTTTCAAACATAGCTCGTAATCTCTAAAGAACCCCGGATAATCGAATATATTTGTTTCAAACCAATGGATTAAAAATCGCAAATAATAATACACGCTGAATAACTCAACCAGAATGGTAACAACTTACGATTAGCATAGTATATGAAAGATTCCGAAGTTATACAAATCAAACAGTACCAAAGAGGCGGATTGTGTTAAAACAACGCATGGCCGACATTCCCAGGGACTTAGAAAATAAAAAGTTTTATAGCTCAAGCATTGGCCGTAGCCAAATCGTCGGCAGGAGGAGTAATTGCAGAGGCAGGGGCTTCCAGAATAGATATCTCGGCTACCACCGAAGGCACCTCGGCTTCTGTAGAAGCGATAGCATCAGGAGCAGGGATCTCCGAGGTTGCCTGAACCTCCACGGAAGTTACCTCGGCATCAACCGAAGTAACCAAGACATCTTGAGTATTGTCCGTTTGACGCAAAGCTCCGCCTTGGGCTTGGGAAGTTTTAGTTCCCTTGGAAGAAGAACGAGCTTCAACGTTTATTCCCAAACCACCACTTGACTCATCCGAACTTTCAGAGTCTTCATCCGAGTCATATTCGTCACTAGAGTCTCCTTCAAACTCATCGCCATCAGCAGCCTCAAAATTTTCTTCGGCCTCGTCTGGGAGAAAACTTGGCCCCTCATTCCATTGATGCACATTTGCATACTCGATAAGTTGATAAGCACGAGCTTGGCAGTGAGTGATGTGATCCGGGTCTTCGACCCAAGGAGAGCCAGTATGCAAATTCATCAATGTGTCAAGAGAGATGCCCTCATACCATGAAAGAACTGCAGTAAGCGCCATGTCAGCCCCGGATCGCCTGACGGATTCTCTCTAGAGGTTCAACTAGGTTTGAGAATCCATTAGTTTCGCCATAAGTACTTCCACCTTTCTAATCTTTGGTTCATTCGGCCAGACCACATTGAAGGCTTGAATAGCCGCTTTCACCCGATCTCTTCCCATGATCTTCATCGGCTCAATGGCAGAAGCAACAGCAACCAGGAGATCCTCAATAGAATATTCTTGACCCGGAGTATTGGGGACACCTCGGCGGGCACGGGCGGTAACCAAGGCCTTAGTACTCACGGGCTCGGATTCCGGAAAGTGATCTGTAATGCAAAACATCATACAAATCAAGAGGAGCAACGAGCAAAGACCAACTCGGCCAGTAATCACAAGAGAAAAAACTCGGCCAATAAGCTTACGATGGATATATCGCAGCATCTTCTGAAGATCCACGGCCCAGCCGACCCTTTTCTTTTTGAACCGAGTAATCTCGTCGGTCATCGACTGATTTTTTAGCTCGATCGCATCGAGGAGTTCTTTGTTCTTCTGAAGCTGGAGACTTAACCGATTCTTTTCCATGGAAAACTCTTGATCAATTTTCTCCAGCTCAGACTTCTAGGATGATTTCAAGGACTCAACCTCGGCGCGGAGCCGAGCTATCTTGTCATCCTTCTCCTTCAGCTGTGCCGAATGAGTCCCTGCTTGCTCTAAAAAATGCAGCATCATATCAGGCATGGATATGCACTCCTAATGCGATGATGCAAACCTTGTAATTTGGCTGAGCCGAGGGTGGTGCACTATAATATACTCAGAAATTATCTAGAAGGAAAAATAAATAAACAAGTAAAGAGAGGATGGACGACTAACCTTCAAGACTGGCAATCTTCTTTGTCAGCAAAGTATTTTGAGTATCAATGTTAGCTGAGTAAAGATAAATCACAAGTTAATCAGGAACCAAAGACTTGAAGAAAGGACTTGAGTGCACACGTCAAATAATTTACTTGTTTTCTTCAGAATGAGAACCATCTTGTCATACTTGACCTGCAACTTCCTATGAGAAAAGAGCAGCTTCTAGAATTCGGCAGTACGTCAATTGTCATCAACCTAAGATAACAGCGAGTTATACAGGAAGAATACGCAAAAGATCCGAATCAAGCAAGACTTGACTCAGATATAGGTGGATAGATACTCAAAGATGGCACACAAAAAGATCTGAATCAAGCAAAACTTGACTTGGATCTAGGTGGCTAGATATTGAAAGCAAAAACTTAAAAAAATCTGAATGAATCAAAGTCTCACTCGGATCTAGGTGGCTGGATATTCAAAGCCAAAACTTAAGAAGATCTAAATCCAGCAAAACGCGACTCGTATATAGGTGGCTAGATGTGTTTTAAGCTAAAACATGAATATCATAAATTATCTATTACACACGCAAGCAACTATATTCTAAGCAATGGAAGCTTCTAAATGAATAATAAGTTATTCGGTTGCAAGCTCGAGGACTAGCGGGCATATAGTATACTGTGCGTAGGATGTAAAGCATAGATTGAAGCACATACCTCGTTCATCTTATCACTCTCAAGTACAACTTTGGCATCTAAATACAAACGGCTGCTAATGTCGGAAAGCTGGAAGGATTGGTTACTTGGGTTACCCTCGATCTGATCGGCAGCATTCCAATTGTTGGCATACTCTACCAATGACCTGAGGCTTCCTCCGCTCTTTGTGCGCGTTAAAACCCTGCCCTTGGCCTCTTGCCCCTATTGTGCAGCTATCCCGGCCGTCGGGCTCTTATGAAGCACGCGTTGTGTGTCGGCGGCGGAGGCAGATCTAGGTTTAGCAACAGAAGCTCCCTTGTGAAACATGTTGACGATGCTCGGCTGAGAGGAACCAGGTTTAAATTTCTAAGCCGGTTTGGATTTGGCAGCACCATTCTTCTTGGTCTTGGCAGGAACCTCGGTAACAGGCAATGACTTAGGGGGATGAACTAGACTCAGAGCAATAACCTCTGGGGCAGAAGGGGCACTAGCCTCAACAGGAGCCGAGGTAGCGGCAACTTCGGCATAAGTCAAAGTAGCAGGAACCTCGGCAGCGGAAGATTCGACGGGGATAACTTTTGGGACCTCAGAAGAAATAACCAGATCAATTGAGTGATCCGACATAATGACATCAGCACCATCCCCAGGGGCAACCTCGGCCTCATCTCACCCAGACAGACTGTTAGTCGGCATGAGAGGAGGATTATCGCGAGGAGGGCTCAAAACTCGAACATCCCCTTGAGGCGATGGCGAGGACGTCCGAGTAACATGCGAGGTCATGCTTGGACCACTTGGCTTAGCAGAAAGAGGAGCACTGCCGAGGTAAAGGGAAAGACCAAATCAGAAATAGAAAGAGAGAAACAAGAAATACAAGTTAGAACGAGCAAGAGAACTTACCCAGAGACTTCGGGCATCATTTTCTGCTTTGGAGGGTGCTGGGCGGATCTCTTAATTCGTTTCTTGGGAGCTACATCCGAAGGATCATTCGAAGCAGCACATTTCTTCGACGGAGCGGGAGCTTCGGAAGCAAGGGGTTCGACCTTGTGCACCTGGCCAGCCAGATTAGCTGGGAAAGAAGGAGCCAGAAATGTGTAAGAGATAGGCACCGTGGCAACTACCTCGAGAATTTGGACGCCGTCCGAGGTACCTTCATCGGCACGGGAAGAGGCTTTACCCCGAGTACGAGTAGGAGCAGCCTCGGGTTTGGGGATAAACTCCTCCAAGTCTGGTTCCCCATTGTTCGGGGTATTGCGGTCGTTGCTCCAAGGAAGAGCGAGCACCTCATCATCTTCCAAAACTTGTTCATCAAATTTGTGCAGAAAGGGTGGACAAAAATTAGCAAAATAATCAGCGGAACCAAGGAAAAAAACTCGGATAGGACAACTCAAATTCGAGTTACCCGAGGAGGGGGGTTATCACGGGAAAAGGGCTTCATTCCCATGCCCAATCCTCGTCCATATCAGTCTTGAAGATAGCTCGGACGCATTTCTGAATCAGGGCATATTCAAGCTCAACTATAGAGACTTGGTTGGGATCCAAAGGACCGCTCATATAGCAAAGCTTATGAGAGTGAAGATGGAAAGGGCAGATCCGGCTACTAATAAAAGCGGCCATCAAATCTTCTCCGTGAAGCCCCGCCCGAATCAATTCCTTCAGTCGTAGCTCGAACGCCTCGGCAAGAGCATCAGTATTTTTTGGATTATAGTTCCAATGTTGCTTAGAAGGAGGACCAACTGAGAAAGCAGAGAGCCGAATCTTATCCTCCTTGCCAGTATTCTTGACATAGAAAAACGACCTATGCTACTTCTTGCAAGACTCTAGGCCTGTAACTCGGGGAAAAGAGAATTCTTCCGGGGTGTGATGGAAGTGGCCCCACACTGGGTCAAAGATTTCTCGAAAGGATGGAGAGATTTATTTGGCACAACATTGGCTCGGATCTGGAAAAACTTTGACCAAACTACCATAGAAGGCCAGAGGCCAAAGTATCCCTTAGAGGCCGAGATAAAGGCTGACAGAGAAGCGATGGCGTTAGCCGGCAGGTGATGAGGCTAAAGGCCAAAGAACTCAAGGAAGCCTTTGGCAAAGTCGCTAAGGGGGAGGCCAAACCCTCTGATGAAATGCGACATGAAAACTACATATTCACCATCCCCAACTATGGGGGTAGACTCCTTGCCGGGTAAGCAACACTTTACCTTAGCAGGTACTCGAGGAGTCTTGCGGAGCCACTCGATCTCTTGGCGGGTGACCGTGGATCCCTGCCACGAATCACGCTGTGGACCCACCACGAGGTCTTCTTATCCCACGACGGCGCCGCTATGCGAGCTCGACATGGGCTCGTCGGAGGAACCAACAGAAGAAGAATCGCTGGCAGCGGGGAGCGGTCTCGAAATCCAGGGCCCCGTCGCAGCGCCGATGAGCACGGCGGCGGCGGAGCAAGAGAACCAGAGGCCTAACACAGAGACGAGGCGTGGTTTAGAAATACCAAACAACGGCGGCGCGTCGCGCGAACAGGAGCGCGGCGGCGTGGTCGCGTGAATTGGAGCATAGCGGTGGCGGCGCGAGAAGGAAGATGAAGAGGGCGAGAATGGGAAAAGAAAACCAGCCTTTCCCCCTCTCCTCCTATTTACAACGGCACGCGGTGAGTGGTAGTGGGATCGCGGATGTGCTGTGGTAACCACCAAAAGGCGTGTATCGTGTGTTGGCGATCGGCGATTGGAGCCACAGGAAGGATCACACGGCGTAGGAGGAGATCCGACCGCCATGACCATTGCGGCGATTGAAGAGTCGCTGCGTCGATATGACCGCCGTAGTGATTACTGTAGCGATGTCAGGGTGGACTGTAGCGGTACAAAAAATGAGACAAAAGGCAATGATTGAGACACGTAGGATGAGGCTTATTAGAGAAGCTAAGAGGATGCCTCGGATAATAATGGATGACTCGGAAAATGAGTCATACCTCGGACAAAGAGGGTGATTCAAGAAGGAGTAATCCACCTCTGGGCTATGGTTAACAAAAGAGACACCGACTGAATAACGAGTTGGAGAGATAAGTGTAAAAACTGAACATCTAGAAACTGATGTGGTCTAGCCGAATGGAGTCGGCGAGACCGCACCAGCTTCGGGGACTAATGTTGGGGGGATGACCCCAGGTAGGGTCAAGATAAGTAAGAATATAAAGGAGCCTTCGTGGTTTGGGCCGGGTCAAGTACGATCTGGCCGATTCACGTAGGAGTCGGCCGAATGAGGTTTGACTTATTCCGAGTCAGGTAGCTAAAACCTGACTTGGCCGACATATGAGTTATGCCAGCCTACTGCTATTACGCATCTTAAGTGCAGGTTAAGGTTAAGCCGAGTCATGCGAGGCGAGGCCGGGCCATGGGAAGCTTGCTCAAGAAGGAGAAGGCGAACCCCGAAGTCAACACTAGCCACTGTCTCTCCTCAGGAATCTGCATAGTGCCAAGCACTACAGACAAGAGACAGAGCGGCAGAGGAGTAGAAGAAGGTCACATAGGTGAAAATCCTAATGCTCGAGGCTCACATGTGATGGAATCTGTGTCTTTGCCATCCATAGAAGGGGGACACGGAAAGAAGCCCGCCGAGTTACTATTTTGGGACAAGCATATTTCACGAATATGCTTGTCCACGTAAGCCCTATAAGGAACCAAGCCACTCCTTTATAAGGAGGGGCAGGGCATCCTGAGGAGGGGATCGATTCATTTTCCACCGAGCGCTAGTAGTAGCTTCTTCCTCTCGCTCATACAGCTCCAGAAGTAAGTGTAGCTCCATTGGTGTTGAATAAAGATTGAGTTCTAGTGTTTTGAGTGTAGAAACCACTACATCTTCCCTCCCTGGATCCCACTAGTATCCATTGGCCCCCAACTTAAGCCCACTCATGGCATCTTCCGTGCCACCACCACGACAGCCAGGATGGCCAAATGAGCCTAGGTGGCGTGCCCAAGCCTGTTGGGCGTGCAACCCATGCTCAATTCCTCCTTGTCCGTCTGATCGCTTCGATTCTTTCGCCCATAGAGTTCTATTGACCTAAAAATCCCTATATAAGGACCCCCCAAGGTGTTCTTGAGACGGGAGACACCAGAACACACTAGAGATGAAAACACCACCAGACAGAGTCAGATCCGACAAAGATTGGAGGGGGAAACTCCACCGGAGCCACCTCCGGGGAGATCTCCACCCTCTCCAATATCTCCAGCATCATCACCATGATGAAGAGGGAGTAATCCACCTCTGGGCTATGGTTTTATGGCAGTAGCTTGATATCTCTCTCTCTCTCTCTCTCTCTCTCGTTCTTCATAGATCTAGTACCATATGAGCTGGTCTACATGATTATGGTCATATTTGTAATTCCTATGTGGTGGATCTTTGTTCTATGATTTGATATCTGAGATTGGAATCTATTTTATGTAAGATGTTTTGATAGATGCATATCATGCACCCCGTTCTTAATTGCTTGTTTTGATCCAACTTTTATGCGAGAACTTGTATGAGGATTAGTGTGTGTTAGATGGCATAACATGGCAGTGGAGATTGAATTGTGATAAATAATATGCAAGATCTACTTTGGTTTTTACCTTTCTTTTGCTGCCTCACTAGGGATAAAGTAAAATCATATGCTATGGTTATCACGTTTCAGTGTGATAACCTTGTTAGATCAAGGTAGCATATTTGTATTTCAAACAACATGTACTATTGCTTAAAGCTATACTCTGATTTGTTCTTAATTCAAGATTGCATGGAGATTTTACTTTCTTGAGGAGTGTAAGAGAGAGATGTATTCCATATCAATATTAGAATATGATGCCCATATTAATTCTTTTATCAAGCACATATAGAACATTACATGAGTCTTTATCATTGATGAATTGTTTTGTGATCACCACGGCCTAAAAAGAGAGTAGACAAGTGAACCCATGAACCCCGGTCCGATTTTTATCATAAGAAACACCTTTCTATTGCATCTACTATCCTTTTTATTTTTAGCAATTAATTATTTCGAAAATACAAAAATACTTTCTTTATTTGCAATCACTCATAAAAAACCAAAAACAGCTCTACTATCTTCCATATCATCTAGTTTGCATTATTTTACTTCCTTTACTTTAGTTTGTAACTTTGTATCATATTTTATTTCATATTACTAATACGAAACCTTGTGCTTGACAACCACTTGATGGAGTTGGGGACACAAGACATGTTATTTTACTTTACAGGTTGCTTCAAGAGGAGAAGACAAACATCCTTCCATAGCCAATTCTCCGAGAGTTCGATATAAATCCTCGAGTCACCCTTATAAGGAAAGACGCTTGCTGCAACACTCTGCACTTGGAGTCCCAACGAAAAATGGTAGCCTTTGTTGCCATCAGCGGTAAACTTTGGAAAGGTTTTTTTTAGCAAAAGTTGGGAAGTCCCTGCCATCTACACCGACTGGTCCACACGGCCATATACTTTGCATAGGGCAAGCAGAGGGCATGAACAAGAACCGCAACCACAGAGCTAGGTTCAACCTGTCGTTCAGCATAATATTCAACAATCAAGGTATCTTGGTGGCTGTGGTGCATTTCAGCCTTTCAGCAGCAAGCTTTCCATTTTGGAGTAAATTTATGCTCTAGTGTTCTCTCTTTATTTGCATTTATGTTTAGTGTTTTTTTTGCATCTGCACTAAAACTATACAATTTCTCCGGTTGGGGCGGCCGCCCGGGTTTTGGCTAGTTATGGTGATTTATCTAAATAATAGAATCAACATGTGATTCGCTCATGCTTCGAGAAATTTCTAGGCCTACAATCATTAAATGTTCACCATTTTATCTCTATGTTATCTTTCGAATTATATGCAACAATCAGCGAGGATTCTCTCTTCTCATTATTCTTGAAAAATGGTATATTGCCATCACATCTGTTTTCTTCTAGAGGGACATGATACTATACACACAGTATTTTTCTAAACTCGAAAAGATTTCCATTACTGAACAAAAGATTAATGAGTGAAGAAAACTTTTCTTCAGTGATGTTGTTCTATGGCAGGTATTTACAACCTCCTTCCCAGAACTCATGTTCTTTTCTCTCCTAAATCTACTAAAACCAATTCAATATCTAGCCTAAGCCACACCAAAAAAAGTTTCGAAAAAGCACTAGTAGAAAACAGGTCTTTCGTCCAGGCCATTAGTCCCGGCTGTGGCTGGGGCTAGGAATAATGGCCCGCGCCGGACGGCCCGAGCCACCCAGAACCATAGGTCCCGGCCCGTTAGACCCCATTAGTCCCGGTCTGAGACACAAACCAGGATTAAAGAGCCTTGGCCCTGCCGCTCGCTAGGGTCACCCCCTTTAGTCCCAGTTTGTATCTCCAACTGGGACTAGTGGTCTGGCCCTATATATATGCACAGCCCCCTCCTCCTCTCAACTGTTATTTTTCCTGGTGGGAGAGAGTGTTGTTGTGCTATTTTTTTCTTGTTCATACATATGCACTAGAGGTGTTCGGTGAAGTGTCCGTTAGAGCGATGCGAGTTTAGGTCACACAAGACAAAGATGATATGAGGTGCCCGAACCACACTTAAGTTTTCTCATATTTGTTTCCAAGTGTAATAAAAGGTTAGCAACTATTTTCTCGTTTAGACCATGCGGTACTAATTTTAGCATAGTGATTGTGTTTGACATATATTTGTATGATACAGATGAGCCATCCATGGATGTACGGTGACCGACGCTCTGCCGCTTTCAAAGAAGGCGTGCATTCTTTTCGAGTTGTGGCCAAGGAGAACAAGTGGCGGGATGGTTTTATGTGTTGTCCATGTGTTTACTGTAGGAATGAGAAGGCTCGCACTTCCGCAAGAGTCATTCAGAGCCACCTGCTTCGGTCTGGTTTTATGTCCGGCTATAATTTTTGGACCAAACACAGAGAAATAGAGGTTGTGATGGAAGACGGCGATGAAGAAGAGAACTATGATGACAACTACCAATCTATGTTGCCTGATTACGTTGATACCGCAATGGAAGACAATGAAGAAGAAGGAGGTGAAGAATGGGAACCTGACCGGCCTGCTGATGATCTTGGTTGGATCATTTCTGATGCAAAGCGAGACTGCGACACAGAAAAGGAGAGGTTGCAGTTTGAGCAGATGTTACATGACCACAACAAATTTTTATACCCAACTTGTGAAGATGGCCAGAAGAAGCTGGGTAGCACACTGGAATTGCTGAAGTGGAAGGCAGAGACCGCTGTGACTGACTCAGGATTTTAGAAGTTGCTGGTACTAATGAAGAGGTTGCTTCCAAGAAATAACGAATTACCCGCTAGTACATATGAAGAAAATAAGCTCGTCTGCCCTCTAGGATTAGATGTGCAGAAGATACATATGTGTCCTAATAACTGCATCCTCTACCGCGGTGAGAAGTACGAGAATTTTGATAAATACCCGGTATGCACTGCATTGCGGTATAAGATCAGAAAAGATGACCCTAGTGATGTTGATGGCGAGACACCCAGGAAGAGGGTTCCTGCCAAGGTGATGTGGTATGCTCCTATAATACCATGATTGAAACGTTTGTTCAGAAACAAACAGCATGCCAAGTTGTTGCGATGGCACATGGAAGAACGTAAGAAAGACGGGATGTTGAGGCACCCCGCAGATGGTCAACATTGGAGAAAAATCAAGAGAGACTTCCCGGACTTTGCTAGTGACGCAAGAAACTTATGGTTTGGTCTAAGTATACATGGCATGAATCCTTTTGGGGAGCAGAGCTGCAGTCACAGCACCTGGCCCGTCACTCTATGTATCTACAACCTTCCTCCTTGGTTGTGCATGAAGCGGAAGTTCATTATGATGCAAGTGCTCATCCAAGGCCCGAAGCAACCCGGCAACGTCTTTGATGTGTACCTAAGGCCATTAGTTGATGAAATTTTACAGTTGTGGGCCGAACCAGGTTTACATGTGTGGGATGAGCACAACATGATCCATTCGACCTACGAGTGTTGTTGTTCGTAACCATCAATGATTGGCCTGCTCTTAGTAACATCTCAGGACAGCAAAGAAGGGATATAATGGATGCAAAAACTATTTAGATGAGACTAAAAGCATATATCTGGATAAATCTAGGAAGAATGTGTACCCGTACAATCGTCGTTTTCTTCTGCCCAGACATCCCTTAAGGAAAAAAGGCAAGCATTTTGATGGCGAGGCAGATCACCGGAAGAAGCCTGCCCCCGTACTGGTGCTGATGTATTTGGTATGGTCAAGGATTTAAATGTAATATTTGGAAAGGGTCCCGGAGGACAACCTGTTCCGAAAGACGCCGACGGACGTGCACCCATATGGAAGAAGAAATCTATATTTTGGGAGCTACCCTATTGGGAAGTCCATGAGGTCCGCTCTGCAATAGACGTGATGCACCTGGCGAAGAATCTTTGCGTGAATATTCTAGGGTTCTTGGGCTTGTATGGGAAGTCAAAAGATACATCGGAAGCACGGGAGGACCAGCAATGTCATAAAGGACGAGACGGCAAGCATCCAGGGCAGTTTCAAGGGCCTGCCAGCTACGCTCTTACCAAGGAAGAGAAGGAAATCTTTTTGAAGTCCTTTTCAGTATCAAGGTCTCGTCTGGCTTCTCATCTAACATACATGGAATAGTAAATATGAAAGAGAAAAATTCCAAAACCTAAAGTCCCATGACTGCCACGTGCTTATGACACAATTGCTTCTGGTTGCATTGAGGGGGATTCTACCAAAAAATGTTCGGCTGGTCATTGTGAAGGTATGTGCATTCCTCAATGCAATTTCTCAGAAGGTAATCGATCCAGAAAGTCTATCAGGGTTACAAATTGATGTGGTCCAATGTCTGGTCAGCTTCGAGTTGTTGTACCCACCATCTTTCTTCAATATTATGACGCACCTCCTAGTTCACCTAGTCGAAGAGATTAGAATTCTCGGTCCTATGTTTCTACACAACATGTTCCCCTTAGAAAGGTTCATGGGAGTCTTAAAGAAATATGTTCATAATCGCACCTCCTAGTTCACCTAGGCCAGAAGGAAGCATCTCCAAGGGCTATGGAATAGAGGAGGTCATTGAGTTTTGTGCTGACTTTCTTCCTGACTTAAGCCGATTGGTGTTCCTGAATCTCGGTATGAGGGGATGCTGACTGGAAAAGGCACACTAGGAAGGAAAACAATGGTATGTATGGACAGGGATTCTTTCAATAAAGCACACTACATAGTTCTACACAATTCCACCTTGGTGGCTCCGTATATCGAGAAACACAAGATTATTGTACGCTCGGAAAACCCGGGGAAGCCTGACTCCTCGATTCAAGTGGAACACGAGGACACTTTCGGCAGTTGGTTGCAGAAACATCTCATGAATAACAACACTATTGAAGATCAGCTGTACTTGTTGGCACGGTTACCATCTTCAACTATATGTACTTTCCAAGGGTACGAGATAAATGGTAATACATTTTACACAACCGCCCAAGATAAAAAGAGCACCAACCAAAACAGTGGTGTCCACTTTGATGCAACATATGACAATGGGAAGAAGGACACATATTATGGGTAGATAGAGGAGATATGGGAACTTGAGTATGGACCTACTTTTAAGGTCCTTTGTTTCGGTGCAAATGGGTCAAGATGATAGGAGGCGGGGTACCTATAAACCAAAAGTATGGCATGGCAACAGTGGATCTCAACAATCTTGCATACATGGACGAACCATTCGTCCTAGCCAACAATGTGGCTCGGGTTTTCTATGTGAAGGACATATCTACGAAACCGAGAAAAAGAAATCAGCAAAAGAATACATCGTTCGATGAGCCAAAGCGCCAGATAGTTCTTTCAGGGAAAAGAAACACCGTGGGAGTGGATGATAAGACAGATATGTCAGAAGATTATAATAAGTTTCATGAAATCCTTCCCTTCAAAGTGAAAACTGACCCAAGCCTCCTGTTAAATGATGAAGATTCTCCATGGCTATGGCGCAGAAGAAAACAACAATACTAGATAGGGATGTTGGTGATCTATGTAATATATTAAACCTTTTATGTAATCATATTGTGAGTCAAACATTTTACCAAAATCCACATGCATGCAACATTGGTCATCTTGCTCAATCAAACTGGACGACGACTCCCAGTGCCTAAGCCGCGGGAGGTGAAAACCCAAAGAGACGGAACCATCACACGAGCATAGCTCGGGTGAGATCCCTGAAGAATCTGCCAGGTATCGTCGACCCTAGTGTCCAACGCAGCCATATAGCGACGGACGTGCTCGTCCTCCTCCCTGACACGACGACATACCACCTTATCGATGGTCGGCTCCCTCTGCACCCTTCCTGGACCAGGCGACCTCCACCAAAGAAGCTCCGGGTCGACGATGACACCCGGATTCCTCACCAAGCTACGCGTCCCGGAAGGTAGCACCATCCAGTGCTAGCCTGGTGGAGCCCAGTCTCGAACATGCCCGACGGAGCCTAGTACTCCATCGTTGTCGCCGAGTCGACTACAAGGATGCAGGATGGGCATCCTAAAGTAGGCGGCAAGGAATGTGTGTATGTGTGGGTGGACATGACGGTCGCACTATAAATAGAAGGAAAGGGTAGGCCAGGCTGGGCCAGGCAGCACTAATAATAGGGGTTGAACCTTTAGTCCCGGTTGGAGAAACCAACCGCGACTAAAGGGATTGCGGCAGGCTGGGCGAGTCAACACTAATAATAGTGGTTGAACCTTTAGTCCCAGTTGGAGAAACCAACCGCGACTGAAGTCCTTTTGGCAGGCTGGGCCAGACAACACTAATAATAGGGGTTGAAACTTTAGTCCTAGTTGGATGAACCTTTAGTCCCGGTTGGAGACACCAACCGGGACAAAACACGAGTGAGCACTAATAATAGGGTGAGTGTCGACATTATGTCGGGAGTGTCGACACTATAAATAGGCATCCTTGTGAGTCCAGTCCTCCAGCCAGTTTGAGGCATCTCCAAGATGGTCTTCAAGATTAGGGACACCACTACGGCCAGTTTCAGGGAGATGCTGCCAGAGCCTAGTCCTCCGACATCTCCAAGAAACTGGTCATAGAGGCACTCCCTAAAATGTGAAATTAGGTTAGCTCCCAGGCATATTGATCTAGTTAGAGAAGTTACAAGCTGCAAGATGGTCTTCGAGAGCAAGGACACCACTACGGCCAGTTTCAGGGAGATGCCGCCGGAGCCTAGTCCTCCGACATCTCCAAGAAACTGGTCATAGAGGCACTCCCTAATATGTGACCGCACGTGTTTGGAGATCGGATCTTCATGGTAAGTACGAATCGGGACAACATCTTCATAGTTTGGGAAAGTCGTAGTACGAATCGGAACTAAAGGCACCCCTTTAGTCCCGATCCAACCACAAAACAGGACTAACACTCAAGACATTTATTAATATTTAAAAACTAAGACTATGGAATCGGGACTCGTCATCATCATCATCATCATCATCGTCATCATCACCTGCCACTCCGGGGATCCTCAGCCCAGCCATGGCATATACCGGGGGCACCTGCCACTCCGGCCTCAGATTCACGGTGGGCGGGCGAGGGGTCTCCTGGAAGACGATGCCGCTACCGCCGAGCGTGGGAGGGGCCTTCTTATGGCTCTATGGCGGGTGGACTTGTGGGCACCGCAGGCGAGGATGGTCTCCCCTGGTGATGTAGCGCAATACGCCGTTGATAGTACGGTTCGCCCACCACAGACAGCGGCCGGCTTCGTTGTGGTTCACCGGTGGCGGGCCATCACCATCGTACCTGGCGATCTCCCTTTTCCACCGGTTAGCGAAGAAGGCATTCCAGGTGTCGTAGTTGTCGGGATCCCACTGGGGATCCATCCGCTGCTCCGGCATGAGCTCATGGTAGAAGTGGTTCGTGATGGCCGGCTGTCAGGCGGAGCCTTGAGGCACAGGAGGGACATGAACCCCTCCAGCACTCAGCATTCAGCATTCTGCCGGCGGGCGGCCGGTAGCCTAGTGGGAAAGGGTAGCTTGAGGCGCACAACGCCTCGATCTCCTCGAGTGTCAGAATGGCCCAGTAGGCGCTATCCATTTCTGTGAGAGAGGAAGGTGTGGATGTGTGCATAACCATGGCGTGGTCGGCCTATATATAGATGGAAAGGGTGGGAAAACATGGCAGGAAGCGGTGGGAAATGGCGGGAAATATCTTTAGTCCCTGTTAGTGGCTACAACCGGGACTAGAAGTTCAGAGGAAAGGGCGGAAAAACTTAACGGGAAGCGGTGAGAAATGGCGGGAAATACCTTTAGTCCCTGTTAGTGGATACAACCGGGACTAAAGCTTATTTAGAAAATGGATTTGGATTAATTATTCAAATATAAAGAACTTTTCATGTTGAAAGTTTAGTAAGATCCAAAAATATGCAAAAAATAATAGTTAATGCATTTTTAAATTGATAATGGCAAAATGGTTAATAATTTGACTATTTTAAATAGTTATTTTATAAAACAGAAAATGTATTTGGATTAATTATTAAAATTAAAGAACTTTCATGTTGAAAGTTTAGTGAGATTCAAAGATATGCAAAAATAATAGTTAATGCATTTTTAAATTGATAATGGCAAAATGGTTAATAATTTGACTATTTAAAATAATTACTTTATAAAACATAAAATGGATTTGGATTAATTATTCAAATTCAAGAACTTTTCATGTTAAAAGTTTTGTCAAATTCATAAGTATGCAAAAAAGTATAATTTACATGTTTTAAATGATATATTCGAAAATTTGAAAAAAAGCACAACGCGCGCTGGGGTTACCAGGTTACCAACCGAGACTAAAGGTCTGGCCCCAGCGCGCGAAATGAAACGCCCCTCCCTGTAACATCCCAAAAATATTAAACTTGGATCATCAAACTCTAATCATCAAAATTAGGGTTAACAAAAACTTTTCTAAATAAAATTATGAATGCATGCATATGTGTATGCATGGATTTTGAAATTCTTTGGAACCACCTTATTTGTGTGTTCCATTGCTTGTAAATGGATGGTTAGGTGAAATAAACATCATCTAAACATTTCCCACACTTTTCCTAAAGACAAATAAGTCAAAACCAATAAAATAAAGGAATGGTCATTTTGACCAATTTAACTCCCATGCCTACTTTGGCTGTCTCAAACTTCCAAAACCTAACAGAAACTTTTCTGGATCTTTGCACCCCTTGAATGTACTCATAACAAAGTATCAAGTCCCACTTTGTGATCATCCAGAAACTTTCAAATGCATAGTTTAAATGACAATTCAAAATTGAATCTTTATCATCTGGGAAGATCCCACTTTTTCAAAAACCACTCAAACAAGCTCAACTTTCAAAACCCAAGCATCTGCAGACTCACCAGCACCAACCTAGCAAACCCACCAAAAATCATTTCAAAATTCAAAACTTGATTTCATGCGGCCATTTCATCAAACAGGTTGCAGACACAAATCAAACAAAATCTAAACACTATTGTGAGCAGTGATTCTTGCCTAACTGGTTCCCTATCTAGCTCACAACCAGCTCAGTAGATCATCTAGCTAACTAAATCAAGCACTAGCACCACTGTGAGCTTGCCATTGTCATCAATGGTGAACAGCTGAGCACACCCATGTCACCCCCATGTCGACAGCAAGCTAGGAAGCAAAGCAAGCCTAGCCAGCATGTCTGGGAGGCAGCCCACCATCCACCGCCACTCCATGTCCACCGCTCGAACCTTGCCACCCACTGGACCACACGCACAGACCACGCCCAGACCGCTAGCGACCATGCCGAGCGTGCGCCAGACCGCCACCCTCGACCGAAGCCCACAGACCGCGCGCCGCCCTCGCCGCGTGCATACACAATCCCCACCGACCCAGGAGACCGCCAGACATCCCCGTTTTCCACCCCGTGACGCACAGCCACCGCTCGCCGTCGAAGACGCCGCCTCTGCCGCGCAGAGCATCGCATGTTCCAGACCAAGCCGCACCGCCCCACGCCTCGAAACCATGTCATTGAGCATCGCCAGGGAACACCGCACCGTCCCCTACCGTCGCCCATGCCAATAGCCGCCTGTACCATCGGCCCCGACGAGCTCACCGTGCGCCCCGACAGTCCCCTCGCTCGACTATAAATAGAGGCCACCCCCGCTCGATTTCTTCACACCATCTCACTCCCCTCTCCTCACTGATCGTGCCACACCGTTCCGGAGCAAGGCGAGCACCACCTCGCCGGAATTTCACCGGATCCCGCCGCCTCTGGAGAAGAAGGGCGCCATCGATTTCGTCCATCCCAGGAGCTGCCGCGACCACCCCTGAGTTCGCCGTCGTCGACTTCGTCGTTCGCCCTCCTCGCCGACCCTCGCCAGCACCCCGGTGAGCCCCCAGCACCCCTCACTGGCCGCGCTAGGTTTCTTTCTCGCCGGTTTTGTCTCGCGTCGACGATGACTCCCAGCCGTTGGATTAGAACTAGATCGAACGATCCACGTTGCCCCGTACCGCTTCACCCCTCCCTGTCTCACTGACAAGTGGGGACACCCACTTAAGCAGCCCGCAGGAGCCCTGCGCTTAGCAGACCGGCCCGTTAACCTTTCCAACGCAGCCCAGTGATTTGAATTAAATCTTTTCTATTTTATTTCAAACTCACTTATGTACCCAACTTCAAAAATCAATCCAAATCGATTCAGTGCACCAAATTGAATGAAACTAATTTTGTTAGAAAGGTATGGGAATGCTGAATCCAAGCCCGTTGGATTCAAGTCATTTGGATCTGTATATCACCCATGGTAAAAATAACAAGGCAGAAGCTTTTCTACATTCAAACATTTTTCAAATTTAAACCATAATAGCTTTTGAGTTGATTCCAACTCACAAAAATCACATTTAACCATACCTTTCAGAATATATAAAAATATATAGGTTTACTTGCAGAAATAATGTTCAAGTAATAAAAGAATGCTACATAGGCATTTCTAGCCACTTTAATTAATTAGAATAAAAGGGTAAAACCTTATTAAATTGTGACACCACTTTAAAACACATTCCCTTGGACTACAATATGTGGTGATGACATGTGTCAACATGATCCCATGTTTGGTTTGGAGAATATTAAATCTTAAGTAGTTTTCAATGAGTAGAAATTAATTTTCTAGAATTAAAAAGAATTAAACCAAGCCTTAACCTTGTAATGCTAGATCATCTATAGGACCCTTGTGTGTGATGATTGCAAGTAGCTAAGTATTGTTTGGTGATTGTGTACATCATATTTATTTATAGACGCTAGTACCGGCCAAGGATACGAGGAGGAAGGAGGATTCTACGAAGAAGAAGCAGAGGAGAACTTCAACCACTGCTCTGCACAAGGCAAGATGAGACTATACCTATGCAAGCCAATACTTGCAAGCTTATACTGATATTGATGCAAGCTAACACTTGCAAGATACTTTACCTATGCAAACCAATACTTGTTACTATGCCTACTATATGCCTTAAGCATATGTGAGCATACCCACTTGATAAGCCAATCCTAGCTTGACTTGCAAGATTCTTACTTTATTTCTTTATCAAAGCTTGCTTAGAGTTTACTTAAGAGATTAGTAGATACTAGAAAGATATTTGCAAGTTGCATAAAGAGCATAACATTTGGCCTAAGTTAGAAACCTTGATATCAGCCTAAGACATAAGGCTGTACTTAGTTGAAACTCCACTAGTCCACCACCCCTCATTAGTGCTTACCCCCACTTGTAGATGCTAGTGCTAAGCATAAAACTTGATCAACTTTAGATGGGAATACTTGGTGGAAAAATGGTGATGAAAACCATGGAATGATGGATCATTCTATTGAAATGTTTTGGACATGTGTTTCCGAACACCTGATGATTTTGGTGACGAAAATGTTGAGGCATGAGCCTTAGCCCTTTATAAAACTGATGGTTGTCTGGATGCGATACCATTCCAATTTTATCATACAACCACAATACCCGAAGATTGGGTAGGGCTTGACTGGAAACTTATATACCTTAGTATTAGTTCCCTCACGGCCAAGGTATGAGCTGAGGCTACCTTGTGAAGATTGTCCACCTGTGCAGTACCCAAGATGACAGTTGGTCATGGTTGGGAGGCCAAACTCACAGGAGAGGTGCTTATACTAAGGCGTGTAATTGAAAGGTTAGGATTGATTATCCGCATACTGAGTATGGTGAATTCAGGATTTGTTCCCTGACGGATGTATCGAATGTTGTGGTGAAAGTGTACAATCTCTGCAGAGTGTCAAATTATTCGAATAGCCGCGTCCGCGGTTATGGACAGTTGGAGTGGCCATACTGTTCCCCCGTCAGACTTTCAAAATGACTTGTGAAATGATTTGAAACTTTGACTTGACCACAACAGAGTTGTGATATGGAATACAAGTTCCCACTTAGGAGTTATAAATTTGTGACGAGCATTCGTTGCTTCTAAACTTAGTAGAGATAAATCTGGCTTTTGCAAAACAACCCTAGAGCCTAGTGTCCTATTATCCAAAAACCCCTTTACCTGTTAGTATTAGTTTGCGAGTACTTAAAGAGTACTCATGGCTTTGTCCCTGGCTATTCCCATGTCCAGACTATGAAGAGGAGTACCTGGAGGATGGACCCCAGGAAGGTTACGACAACTAGGATCATCTTCCATCGTCAGCATTGCCTGTGAACCCGAAGATGGAGCTTCGCCTACGCTACCGTTATTATTACGTATTCCGCTGCTTGATGTTGTATTAAGAACTGGATCATGAGATCCCTATTTGTGTAAGAACTTATGTACCGTTTGTAATGGATGATGTACTATAGTATCCAATTCTGTTATGTCTCGCAAAAATGGTAATCCTGGGATTGCGATGTATGGCATAACAGGCATCTGGGATTAAAAATCCGGGTGTTGACACTCCCCCTCTCTAGTCCCGGTGCGTGGCACCAGCCGAGACTAGAGACCCCCCTTTAGTCCCGGCTGGTGCCACGCACCGGGACTAGAGGGGGGTATAAATGGGGGCTTCTCTCCCGATGCGTTCCACGCACCGGGAGAAGTTGGAGGCCAAAACGACGAACAGCGCCGCCAGGCTGCCCGTCGAAATCTCCCACGAAGCCCGCACCTCCCTCTCCACACCCGCCGCGCCTCCCTCTCTAGCGCCGGCAACCGCCACCGTCGAGCCCGCCGCTCCCCTGCCGCCGTGCCCGCTTGGTCGCGCACCGCAGCCGCCAGTCGCTAGCGCCCCTGCCGACCAAGCCACCACCGGCCGCCAGCGCCCCTGCCGACCAAGCCCGCGCCCGCGCCTGCCGCCAGCGCCACCACCAGCCGCCGCCAACTCCGGTGAGGGTTAGGGTTAGGATTTTAATTAGGATTTTGTTAATTAGTTTAGGATTTTGTTATTTATATTAGTGTACATATTTAGTTTAGGATTTTGTTATATTAGTGTATATATTTTGTTTAGGAATTTGTTAATTTAGGATTTTGTTATATTAGTGTATATATTTATGATTAATTAGGATTTGTTAGTTTAGAATTTTTTTTAGTTTAGGATTTTGTTATATTAGTGTATATATTTAGTTTAGGATTTTGTTATATTGACGCATGGAATTTGTTAGTTTAGGATTTTTTTAGTTTAGAATTTTTTTAGTTTAGGATTTTGTTATATTAGTGTATATATTTAGGATTAATTAGGATTTGTTAGTTTAGAATTTTTTAGTTTAGGATTTTGTTATATTAGTGGATATATTTAGTTTAGGATTTTGTTATATCGACGCATGAACTGTCATCCGATATAGCCATCGTATGATCCCGCAATATCACTATCGTCGGTTGATGGCATTATTCCGCTAACTGCGTCCTCTTGCCATCCGTCAAGTTATGTCAAGAATAGGTCAAAGGAAATGTCTTAGAAACCATCGTCACCTCGTCGTGGTTTTTGACATGCGGTAATACCTTAGGAAGAACTCATGTGTGTCGTAAGTTAGGGTTAGGGTGGTGGTTCTCACAGGAATCCGGCCACCGCCACCGCACCTCCGGGTTTAGGGTTTAGGGTTTATTTGTTAAGTTCAAATAAATATTGTGTGCATTTTGCAGGAACTATGGATCCACCTAGTCCAATCCGCAGACACCTAGATTCGGAACACTTTCTCGAGGATATGATTCACGATGCCGATGAGGGATCTCCCTTGAGGTATCTGAACTCGTCCGGTGAGGGAGAGGAGACCAACAGACAAGAGGAAGAAGCCCATGGATGCGTAATGCAGACCGACGAGGTATATATATATGATGTCCGATGATCATGACTAGATGTACCTAGTTGTATATATATTATGTTGACGAATGTTTCTTCTCTTAGGACTCTACATCGAGCAAGAAAACCAAGCACGGCCCAGCCAAAAAGTTTCCCCAGGGTACTGTTTATGAAATTACAGAGGTTTCAGGAGACGGCGAACCATTGGCACCAAAGAAAACAAAACAAATATTTGTACAACAATGCGGAGTTGTTGCTAGAGATCGCACCCAGATCACTCTACGAGAGTGGAATAGGCCCAAAGAGGCGGAATGGAGTGATGTGTATATCGACGATAGATTCAAAGAGCAACTATTTACTGACCTAATGGCACATTTCAAGCTGCCAGAATGTGATACTGAGGACGAGACGGCTGAGATGAGAAAGAAAGTCAAGCAGTTTGCACTAAAGAAGATGGCCGAACTATTCAAGAATTGGAAGAAGTCATTATGGCAACAATATCAGAAGGACAAGAAAACCCCATTATTCGAAGGCTATCTAGAGAAGCAGCAGCCTTACTGGGATGCATTTGTGCAGTATAGGGGGTCAGGAGTTGCAGAGGAAAAGTCTGAAAAAACAAGATAAATGCTGTGAAGAAGAAATATCACCATAACATGGGGTCAGGGGGCTATGCGGCTGCCATGCCTAAGTGGGATGCAAAAGATAAAGAGATTTATGATAAAGGGATCATTCCAGAACCAATTCGCGAAGAACGGGATTTGAGGGCAAGAAATTGGTTCCTTGGGCATGGGAGTACATCTGACGAACTTACAGGGGACCTTGTTTGAAGTGACGGGATAAAGGTACTCAGGAGTACATGGATAAAAGTGGTGAAAGATATTAAAGATGGAATAAAACAGTTTCATCCCGATAGAGAGAAAGACTTGCTGACATTGGTCCTCGGGAATCGTGAACATACAAGACAAGTCCGAGGCCTTGACGGGAGTTTCACGTGGGAGACTGGGTTTCCTAAGGACCAAGGTACCTATAGAAGCCGAGCAAGAGAAAAGCAGCGACAGGAGGAGGAGGAGGCGGACAAGTTCAACCAGCTGCTAGCAAGACTTGACAAGAAGCAGCAGATTGACAAACTTAGAGGAATAGCGCGCTTGCAAGATCCTCCACTCGATATTACTGCCAACCCATCTCAGCGGAGAAGCAGCGTTGCTGAATCGGAGGTCCCGTCTAACGATGCATCCTATACAGATGGCGGTCCCGGCTACCCCATGGATGGAATTAAGGATAAGATACCTTGTGAGCTACATAATAAATTGAAGAACGTATCTATAAAGGTGGTGGTCAGATTGGCTTTGCCTTGTCCGCCTGACGCACGTTGGCATGGTCGTGGGATTCCACCTTTCTATGCTAAAGTAGGGGTGGATCAAATCGTAAAGGAGTGGGAGTCAATGGAGCTTGAAATCCCTAGACCTGAAGGTGAGATCACATTCGGAGAAGTACTTGGTGGGATCATTCTATGGTACAAAACAATATACGGTTTCCAGGCTCGGCTCCAAGGATAACACTACCGCCTCCGAGTCGTCGCAGGTATCCTTCACCTCCACCTCCATCACCTCCAAGAAGCCCACCCCATGATGACTACGACCACCACATCCCGAGTCCATCTCGATCTCCGCCGCAGGCTCAGCAGTCTTCGCCGCCCGCTAAGGACAATAAGCGGAAGCGTGCTCCGTCGGTGAGTACTAAAGGACGCGGCAGCCCAAAACAGAAAATGTCGCCCCTCCCAACAGTGCCTCATAAGAATCTTCCCATCAGACCTTATGATCGTACTGATGCGGAATCTGCAGCGATAGCAAAGGCAAAAGTGGCGGCACATTTTGAGAAGAAGAAACCCGAGCCCGCTCCGGTATACACCAAGAAGCAAAAGGCATATGCACTTGATTTTTTGAACATAAAATCGCAATATGAGTTGAACCATAAGGCAGATGACTATCTACGCACACTTCAGAAAGAAGTGGCGAAGAGAAAATCAAGCAAATCAACTACAAGCGGTAAAAAATCAGCAAGCACAGGTGCAAGCGGGACCAAAACTGCAATCAGTAAAAAATCAGACGTTCCCGTTCTCGGACAACAGGAAAAAGAAACGACCGCACCCCTCAAGGTGGTTTCATAAAATGTTCCACTCCTCGCACAACGGCCAGTAGATATGTCAATAGCTGCGGAGTTGGGGGCCAACATGGAAATTAGTCTTGATGAACTGTTAGGCCCCCAACTCGACCTTCTACCCAAGATGCCAATAGCCCCTAAATATGTCACAGGTGAGGATTTGGTCAGCAAAGAGAGGCTGAGAGAACTGCCAACACAAATGCGGAATCTCCATCAATGGTACTCAGCGGTCATGAAGCAGGGGAGAATAATGATCGTAGCCAAAGTCCCACCTGAGTACTACTTCAGACCCAAAGAGGTACATATTGAGTTTTCAGAACTGTTCCAGTTATACCATTTCGATGCCCTGGACAAATCCATCCTCAACTGCTATTGTCTGTAGTTGTTGAATTCATTGTCTACATGTTCAGTTTTTCAGTTGTTTAGTTTAGAACATGTAATTATCCTTATTATGCAGAATGAAGATCCTGTAATATAAAAGAAAAAGAATCTACAATATTGGGTTCATTGACCCAGATAAAGTGCATATAACCACACTAACGGATAACTCCGAGGAGACGGAGAAAAACATTCTAAGGTTTCTAATGGAGCAAAATTTCTCTGACCACATACTGTTTCCTTATAATTTTAGGTGAGGGTCTTATTCTGTTGTACACATTCACTTTTGATTAGTCGATGCTAATAAGTGTAACTGATGAGTTACTGATGTATATATAAATGTTTGCAACTTCCACTGGGTTCTGCTAGACATTCAACTTGATAAGGGAAGAGTTGATATCATGGACCCATCAAATATAAACCTGCAAGATTTCCACATCATGCAGGACATGCTCCAGAAGTAAGTTTCGCACTATATCGATCTCTTTCGTTGATTTCCTGAGATATCAGGTAATGAATAACTCATTCATTCATTTTCTTCGTCCGACAGGGTTTGGATCCGGTTCAAGCGCGAGGTTACCTGTGTATTTAGTGAGAAGTTGACGTTTAGGGCAGTCTCGGTAAGTAGCACGTGATATGTTCGCGCATCTCTTTACTTCTAGTTTCAATACAATAATGATGCTAGATTATTATTTTGATTGAATTATATTCTTGTAAAGTGCGTGAGGCAGCCACAGGGGTCGAATCTATGTGGATTCTACGTATGCGAGTTCATTCGCACGTTTACCACCGAACACAATGATTATAGAGTCGATGTAAGCAATGCATTCACACCATCACTTTATTGCTGTCACATTTTGTTATCATGATTGATATTCATATTGATCTCCTTTTTCTTATATATAGTTCGAGAAAATACGAGATCAACTACTACCAGCGCAACGCGTACTAGAAATTACGGACGAGCTGACGGGATTTATTGTCAAATAGATCGTAGACGATGCCGGAGAATTTAGTGTGAATAGGCGCTACTGATCTCCATATAATCGAACAGACGTGCTCTAGTCCCAAGATTTTGTGATCTCCATGTAACTATGTAAATTGTATATATTTGTATGCTCGATATCATAATACAAGTTATCTTATATATGCACGAATGTGTACGATGTGTGGTGGTGAAGAAATATTCAAAAACTATGTTGAAATGTAAAATAAGTAAATAAAATAATAAGAAATGAAATGGGTACAAAATGCTGTCGCGGCAGAGAACCATTAGTCCAAGGTAATGCTTTGCCGTGGCAGAGAAAATGAGCAAAATGCTGCCGCGGTAGATCCACTAGTCCCGGTCCTTAACATCAACCAGAACTAGTGGTGATGCACCACGAACGCACAGGGACAGCCACGTGAACATCTACTAGTCCTGACTGATAACTGGATTGGGACTAGTGATGGGCCTCTGGTCCCGGTTCAAAAACCGGGACCACAGGCCCTTACGGCCCGGAACTCTGTTTCCACTAGTGAAGTAATCAAAGACACTATCTATCTCTTGCAGGAATGCTTTAGTCTGCCATCTCCTGAATGATGCATGCTCAGAGCCCGCTTCATCCCTGACCGCTTGGCGAGCTTCTCATGGTTCTTCGCCGGACTCATTGGCATCGCGAACTCCCCAAGCGTCCGCTCGTTAAGCTTCTCGTTGAACAGGACGTCCTTGCCGTCTTCCAGCACCGGCACGACTCGCACCTTCTTATTCTTGCCGCCACACCGCTGTGGCCTCTTAGCCGCGAGCGCCGCGCTCGCGCGCACGGCAAGAGAGGCCATGTTGGCGCGGCTGCGCGAGCACTGCCGCCGGAAGCCGGAAGTATATATGCCCCGGCTGGAGCAGCTCGTCCGCGGCAAGCGCCGATGGGGGCTCGTTGAAATAGAGCTCGTCGGAGCTGCACACGACGAAAGGGGCAGCTTTGCCGCCGAGAATGTCGGAGACGGCGACGCGGAGGCTGGCCGGGAGCTCCTTCAGCGAGCTGTCGGCGGCGATGACCCTGACCGGCGCCGGCTGGTCCGCCTGCTGGGAGAGGCTGCCTACGTGGTTGAAACAACTGGAAAGCTTGGCTCCCATGGAAATCTTTGCTGGATGTGTGTTGATCTTGTTTTCAGTTCGTTGGAACTTGGATGTGGAGATCAGAAAAGGGCCAAACAAAAAGGGGACATGACTTATCATTTCAATCCCCCTCTTCTTGTCGAATTATGTGAATGCAGACGCACTGCTTGAAAATTATTGAAGGAATGCCATATTGCCATGCCATACCATATCTGTTGATTAGTACTACTACTATAGACAGAGTAGTGTTCTTACAATCTGTATAAACAGAGGAACATATACTCCATGGAGTATGGACATTGTGATTGTAGAATTCCTCCCTGAAAAAAAAGAAACATAGGCTGGTTAACCGATCTCCCTCAACTGCAATACTCCATTCTCACCGGGCTCGGAACGCGATAGTTACAAGCCAGTCGCTACCGTGTGCGCTGACGCACGCGCTGTTGCCGCATTGCGCGCGTTGACGCCCAGATACTCGCTTCACCGAATGGGAACCAGACAGCGACGACTATTTGCTCGTCCGCTCGCACTGACCAGTGATAGTAACCCAGTCAACAACATTCTGGAGATTCCCTCCCATGGGGCCAGGCGGTGAACGAGTCAGCGAAGGGCACCGCGTGTCCCCATCATCATCGCGTGCTCGCATCACCTGGGAGACAGGCCTTGCGCCCCAAACAATCCCCACGGACTTTCTTCCACGCGCGGTCGTGAGAGCGGCAGAGGAGTAAACGGGGAGTATCGGGGAATATATATACGGCTTGGAGCTCAGGGATGTGGGCAGACTTCGGCCGGCGAAGTAAACCCTCGTTCGAAGGTGAGATTTCCCGGCGGAGAAGAGAGTCGTGCTCGCTTCGGTACCTTCTCGAATTTACAGGTCAAGCACCTTGGGTCGCTAGCTTGGACCGGGTCGCGACAGGTAGCCGGGGCACTGGTTTGCTTTGGACTTCAGAGTTAACACCTGATATATGTAACTAGACTAGACTATTTTTAATTTCCTAAGTCAAGTAAGCTTCATATATTGTTTTCTTCAAGTTGAATATGGCGTTATTAGTTTTTCTTAGAAAAATATGGTTTTATGATAGATAATCAAGCAGTTTTATGATTAATTTCCAGAATATTAAACATGACTAATATAGCTACTACCACTACCACGTGCAACTCTAACTCCAACATACAGATGTGTCGCACAACATGATGAACAAAAATATGTAGCCGTAAAACATGTAATCGCAAAACTTGTTTAAACAAAAGTTTGGAGCGTGACATACATACTACATACTGATTTTGTTCTAGACCAAGTCGGCGTGGCTGTTACATACGTGACGTTGTTGATAACAATGTTGTCGGAGACATGCCAAACAAGAAGCCGACACATACGGTGAGATGCAACAACGCAAAATTTGGATGCTAGACGACTCGTGATAAAAAAAAACGAGAAATCATGCGAAGTGCTTTCAAAAATTCTATTCTCCCACTCTCATTAAAGATTACAAATATGAGAGGTTTCGGAGACATGCTCTCACGTTCGCAAATGCACGCTAGTGCTCGGAATGGACTAGACCACGATGACTAAGCAAGAAGCGAGAGGAGGCGAGATCCTAACTTAGTTTTGTGTATATTTTTCTGATGACGGACAATAGGTTTATATAGGAGGAGAACCACCGGGTCTTGTTTCAAAATTACTCTTTACACTTCAAAGAAGTGAGGCTAGCTCAATTGGTTGTGGAGTGATGTAAAAACCTAACACCTGAGATCAAATCCTCACGGATGTGGATTAAGGTTCCTATTTATACTTGAGGACCATACTATCTTGTTACTTATGAAATTTAACCTGAGGACCAGACTTGTTGCTTAACCAAGTTTAAAAATCATGATACTCATGCTTAATGGCTATGTGCATCCCTAGTCGGTGGAGATATCGGGAACTAAAATCCCCCCCCCCCCCCAATTTTAAAAGGAAGCTACAGAAGCCATCCCACGACCTAACCCTCCCTCATGGCGGCGGCTCAACACCGCCTCAGGGTAACCCCGCTAGCGCTCTTGAGACCCCTCCCCACACACCCTCCCCTTCCTTCGCCGCTACCTGAGGCATCACCGGGCTAAGCCCACGACAAGCGGAGAATGCCACGGTTGGAGGATTAGACGATGGCAAAGGCGTGGGCTTGATGTGATGAAGACTTTACTGCACATGTTGTTCATGTGAGCCTGGTGGTACGATACTTGCAGTAGGGACATCCACAAGTTGGGGCGGCAACATTGGAGGACTTCTTTGTTGGTGGTGCTCCTCTGAGTATCGTGTTGTGATTTCTAGGATAAAAATCCAAGGTATGGCCTTTATTGGTTGTGCGTAGCAGTGGCCTTGTTAAAAACATTGTTTTAGAAACACGGTATTTCTCTAGGGTGAAAATTCAAAATCTTATCGTGCAACGACAAGCTTGTGCATTGTTTCCTTCTAGAAGACGTTGCTTTAAAAAAAAAAATCTTTTGTAGTCCAAAGTGTTGTATTTGGTGGTGGTTAGAATGTTGCTCTTGCGGGTGTTTGATCACCGTAAAGGGGTCTTTTTTCCTCTATTTTCTCTTTTGGCTGTGTCGATCTTGGATGTTTTAGGCATATTGTTAGTACAGAAGCTAGGTATAATTGATATATGCGCAATATTAATATATTGTTTCTACCGGAAAAATCTCTTGTAGCCACATCCTTCAAAGGACCGGGCATCTCCTACAAGATATTTGGATTCTCATGTGTCCTTATTTCCCAAACGAACGCCATAATGTAAAATGAAGTTTTGACTAAAAAATAACTTAAAGTTTCGGTCTAGCTTAATCGAAACTAAGTATGTGCTGTGTGAACCGGATGGTTTGTCTGTAACAAAGAAATATTTTGTGATCCGCGTGCACTCATGACTCACCGGGTGAAGCATAAAAACTTCAAGAAAATCCTAACAAAATAAAAAAATAGAGAAACAAAAGCATGTCTTCATATTTTCAATAATGAAAAGCACGTCTTCAATACCACTTTTTAAATCTTAAACGGGTAAAAGATATTTCTTGACATGGATTTTGTAACTTGTAGAACAATGTTAACATCGGTCACGAACAACCAAAAGCAAGCAGTACCTTAAGAATTGATCCCCGTTCGTGTACACCTTTCCTCGGCTGAATTGCAAAAATTGTGAGGCAATGAAATAAGGCTACGTTCGAGTGCACCTTTCCTCGGCTGAATTGCAAAAATTGTGAGGCAATGAAATAAGGCTACTAAACACTAGGTATCACCACACCGACAACGAAATAAGACTAGCAAACAATTTTTTATAGCATCCACAATAAACGAAGATTACCAAACTCTTTTTTCGGAAAGGGGATCCGATCCCAGCCCGCGTCAATATTCATTTTCACTGACTGTATAGTGACCGGGTTTGCCAAGTGATCATCATTGGCTACATTCTCCTTCCCCTTTGCATTAGGACTAGTAGGCGCCACAGCCGAGAAAGTGATCATGTAATTTTTAATAAAGTTGCTGATGCAGCAACCGAGGCCTTATCGTCCCCATGAACTATGTTATTGCGGTGGTGTCAAACCCTCCAAAGCAGAAAAGGACCGTGATCGCATGTCGGTGGAGATCCTATGAAACAACGTGAGCAGCCACTCTGGGCAAGCGGCCACTAGTAGAAAACGCCCCATTGGTCCCGGTTGGTAAGGGGCATTAGTCCTGGTTACCCAACCGGGACGGGGCAATCGGGACTAAAGCTCCAATCTTTAGTCCCGGTTGCCCCACCAACCGGGACAAATGGGGGTACACGTGGCGGCGTCAGAGAGCGAGGGGGGGGGGTGGAGCAACCGTCCCGGTTCGTAACCGGGACAAATAACCTTCTGCCGCGGTAGAGAATTTATTTTGGCAACTTTTGTTGCCACGACAGCATTTTCGCCACTTTTTGTGCCACGGTAGAGAATTCATTTAGGTTCTTTTATTGTTTATTTAGTGTTTTGCACTCATCAATGAAGGAACCATTATATTACACAAGATTATCATGACAATATTACATTCGATACGCGGATCGAGTTCATGCACTACATACAAAAGTTTCTCTTTTTACAATCCCTATTGTCTATACACAGCCGAATAGTATTCCCCTTTTGGGTTTAGACTTCTGCATCCAAGAATCCCGCCAATTCCTCCTGAATTGCTCGTACGCGATCCTTTGACAGAAGACCGTCTCGTAGACGTTCGATCTGATTTAAAAAAGGAGTCAGCCTATATTAATGAAACTACACTACTAGGAAAACGGTTATAGGTAATTCACACACCCGTGACGCACATGCTAGTGGTGCCCCACGGGTAAAATAGGCGTGACGCACTGCCCACAGGTGCCCTACGGCTAAATGCCGTAAGCATGACGCACATGGGGGGTGGTACGCCACACCTATGTGTGGGCCAGGGCACGCGTGTGGCCGCAGCACACATACCCGTAGCGCACTAGGTCAAGGTGCGCTACGGATGTGCAACTTAGCCGTAGGGCACTCCGGCCTAGTGCGCTACGGGGCTGTATGTTGCAGCAGCTAGGTCAATTTAGCCGTAGGGCACTCTGTCCTAGTGCCCTACGGCTAAGTGGCCGACACCAACTCCACCCCTCCCCCCGTGGATGCCTTTTTAGGCTTTCTAAAAAATAAAATAAAATGATAAACACTTCAAAAAATAAAATCATTTCATATGTAGGTAGGTAATGTGGTATAGTTTTTAGGAAAATTAACAAACATGATGTTCCACTTTTTCTGCAAAAAAAAGTCATGCCACTGTAAAATGGCCGTAACTTTTGCACACGATGTCAAAAAAATCGTATAATATACCAAAATGACGAGAACGAGATTTCGCATCCACTCGCAACTACCTCTAGTCGTTTAGATATTTTTTAGATTTTCAAAATTTGAAAAGAGTAAAAAGTTACGGTCAAAAGGCCGTTTTTTCCTGTAGAAAAAAAAATAGAGGGCAACTTAACCGTAGCGCACCACCACCTAGTGCTCTACGAGTAAGTTGGGTGGGATTCAAAATTTGAATCCCCACCCCGCCCAGCTATCCCTCTTCCCTCCCCCTTCTCTCTCCTTTTCTTTTCCTCCCTTCTACTTTTCCTTTTCCTTTTCCTCCCTTCTCCTTTCCTTCTTCTCCTCCTCCTTCTCCTTCTTTTCCTTCTCCTTCTCCTTCTCCTTCTCCTTCTCCTCTCCTTCTTCTCCTCCTCCTCCTTATAGTGAAGATGGTGATGGAGGCCTCCTCCTTGCAACGGCGACAACGACGTCGGGCTCCTTCTTCTCCTCCCCCTCCTTGCAGTGACAACGACGATGGAGACGGCGGGCTCTCTCCTCCTCCTTCTCCTCCTTGCAGTGACAACGACGATGGCGACGGCGGGCTCTCTCCTCCTCCTCCACCACCTCCTCCTCTTTGTAGTTCCGACGGCGACGGCGGGCTCTCTCTCCTCCTCCTCCTCCTCCTCTCCGACGAGGCGACGGCGGTGACATCGACGAGCGACGGCACTGACGGCGACAGCACCGACGAGATCCAGATCTCCCTTTTTTTTTGAATTTTTAAATTTGTATCCGTGGCGCACATCACCTAGTGCGCCACGGATAGCTTTTTCATATGCGTGGCGCACAGCACCTAGTGCGCCACGGTTATCTTTTTAGAAGCGTGGCGCACCACCTAGTGCGCCACAGCTAAAAGTTAGCCGCAGCGTACGCTTTGTGGCGCACCGGTAGTGCGCCACGGATGGCCAAAATAGGTGCGCCACGAATTAGCCTTTTCCTAGTAGTGCTAAACACAATTTGATTGTAATTAAAAACTATAGAAATTGTTTACGTACGTGGAGTTGCTCTAAATTTCTGCCCTTTTTATCGCACGTCTGCCGGATGAACTCGCAAACATAGTATCCACATAGATTGTTACCTGGTCCCTGTGTCAGGCACTTTACGAGAACATATTTCAATCAAAATAATAATCAAGCATGATAATAACTGTATCAAAACTAGAATCAAAGAGATGCGCGGATATAGCTAGTGGTGCTTACATCTAGTGCTTGAAATGTAAGCTCCGCTTTCCAAACACCCCTAGACTTGTTGGTGAACCGTTTCCAAGCGCTGCCCGGCGAAGAAAACAAATAAAATAAGTTATTAATTACTTAATATCATAAAATTCACGAACGTTGCCGATATAGTGTCGTAATGATTAGAATTACCGCTGGAGAAGCATCTGCATGTCCTTCCACTGCTCAAGGGGTTTATGTTTCGAGTCCATGACTAGTACACGCCCTTTGTCAAGTTGAATGATTAACAGAATATAGTGGAAGCTGCGAATGCATAACTAATCAATTATATACTTAACATCGAGTAAGCGAAATAGAAAGTGTATAGAAGACAATAACACTCACTCGAAGTTGTAAGGAAAAAGTATTTCCCTTCTGGTTTCTTGAAACCTTAACGCGTGTATTATATTATCCTCCGTATCCTGGGGGCTTGTTTGGAGATTAGCTTCATGAACCCAATATGGGTCATTAAAGCCAATGTCATAGATTTGTCATCTGCTGCATTCGAGAATCTTCATTCTGCATATTACAGTATGATTATATACATGCAATAAACAAGGTGAGATAGCTTGAGACTAAATAAATTACAGAATTAGTACTTACAGACAATAGGCACTGATGATCGATTTGTCCAAGGCGTCTTGATTGAATAATTGAAATAGTTCATCAAATTCAATGGATATCATGTCATCCTTTTCTTTCCCATGATGCTTTTTTGTAACCCTCAGCACTATCCAGTTAGCCCCGGCCTTTGTGGCATGCATGTACCAGTTATGCAATCTTCACATTTTTGTTGGAAGATTATTTACCTCCTCAGGTTTGACGAGAGGTTTGCCGTACTGGTATTTGTATGCTACTTCACTCACGGGGAAGTACTCTAACTGGGATAAGTACTGGGCAATACTCATACCTTGAGCAGCGACAGCTTCTCCGTATTGTGCAACTACCTCTGGATCATACTGCTCTTTGGTCCCATATTCGCTCGACCCCACATTGGTTTGGGAAATCACCTTGAGAGGGGCGCAAGACTATTTTGCTTGTTCTCCAAGCTGGGAAACAGATTTCTCGCTTGCATCAGTACTGCTCTTCGAGGCTTGTTGTGCCGCATGTGACTTGAGAATAGAACGCTCATAGTCTGATGACAGCTTTGGCTCGGGTTGATGAAGAGTCTTTAGCATTTTCAACACTTTGGCTTTTTCTTCTTTGGTGCTGGGGAACTCTGGCTCTTTCGGCCGCCTCAGCTTAGCAAAAAACGCTGTCATTTCCGCATCAACGATCACCGCAGTCTCCTCTTCAGTACAGTCATAAGCTCTCTTGGGAGGAATCTTTGGTACTTTTGGAAGAGGCTCTTGTTTACGTTTCGGCGATCGCTTACCACGACGCAGAGTAGCGGTACGCTTACGAGGCGCCGATGATGGCTCCCGCGGTGATGGCTGCGCCGGAGATTGGTGAGGCGACGGAGCCGGGTGAGGCAACGAAGAAGGCTGCCGCGGCGGCGACGACCTCGCTGGAGACGGGTGAGGCGGCTGCGAAGATGGCCTTGGCGTGTGATTTCGAAGCACGATACATTCCTTTGGCCATAGAATGGTGGCGTTTGTTGCGTCTCCCAGTACAGTCACATCCCCTTCACCTGCAGGGTAGTGAAGATCCAAAACTTCAAAGGTGGGCATGATTTCATCCACCCTGACAATAGCGTAGCCCTCTGGAACCGAACGACAGTGGTAAGTTGGTGTGGGTCCAATTGGTAAGGCATAGCCGACCGCCACCTTCATTGATATGTTCACAACTTTGACATGTAGCTCGCAGTGTGTCATCTCTGTGATATCATCCACTGGGTAGCCAACAGGAGCCATCGTCGGTGCACCATCGTCATCGCCATTGTCATCACCCGGGACCTCGGTGGAAGCCACACTGCTTTTTTGATTATTTGATAGGCCGGTAGCATCGAATGAAGTGTGCTGCTGAGATGGGCCGGTAGTACTTTGCTCTTTAAGTGCGTTAATTTCATCTTGTTGTTGCTTTATTCGTTCTTCAATTGTACGCATTCGCTCTTTCTGAATATCTGCTTCAACTTCCGCCCTATCCTTTCTCCTCTGACGGCTTCTATCAAGATATTTCTTCCTCTCTTCGGGAAACCCAGTCCTCCATGGTTTGGAGCCGCTTGTGCCTCGTGTTCGTCCATCATATTCCTTATTTCCAAGGGCGAGTGTGAGCTCATCATTCTCTCTATCGGGAATGAAGTCCCCATCTTTAACAGCCTTTACTGCTTTTCTCATCTTCTCGATTGGCAAGGGGTCTTCTTTATGTCGTATGTTATATATACACTTCCCTTCCGAGTCCAACGTGCCCCCATGCCCGTAAAATCAATTCCTTGCACGTTCTACCCAATCGTCTGTCTCTGGGGTGATCTTTTTAGCACATAGTTCATTCTCAAGTTTCTCCCACTTAGGAATGCCAGCCCTGTAGCCACCTTGCCCCATAGTATGGTGATACTTCTTGTTAGCAGCATTCAGCTTATTCGTTGCAGACATTTTCTTAGCTTTTTCTGATGTCTTGTATTTCACAAACTCAGCCCAGAATGGTTTTATCTTCTCAAACTGAATATTCTTGAAATCGGGAGTCTTCTCTTTCACGACATAGTCAAGGTGCAATCTTTTCTTCCAGTTGGTGAAACACTGGGCCATCTTCTTCAAAGCCCACTCCCTGACCTTAGCCTCCATGGCTCTCCCATGTTGTAAGGCGTCCTCAACTGGATCCTCCGCATTTGGATCCAGCTCTATCTTCGGTAGTTTGAAATTAACCATGAGCCTCTTCCACAGTAAATCTTTGGCGTGGTTAGGGACAAATAAACATGTTCCCTCTTCTTCCGCATGAGCAGGCCTATTCCAATTTCGAATGGTGATCGGGATTAAGTCCCTAACGATTACTCCGCATTGTGCCACAAATTTGTTTGCGACAACTTCGGGAGCCGTCGGTTTGCCGTCTTCAGCGACATCTTCGATCCTGAACCTCTCATGGTCTTCCAACTTTTTGGTTGGGCCTCGTCTGCTCTTTTCAGTAGATTTCTTCGATCCAGAGGGCTAAAAGAAGAAAGTTCGTCGTTACTATTTCTATATAGATAGCAGATTATTAATTAATGAATTAATTATATTACATGCACCTCGCCGGAGCGGTCGTCTTCTCGATCACACAAGGCATCGCCTTCTCCCTCGCGGAAGGCATCACCTTCAACCTCAAACAAGTCGTCTCTTCGGAAAAAAGAGGATCACCCTCACCGGAGTTGTTCAGAAACGTCGATACATCTAAATTTTCTTCCCCGCGGATCACACCTTGGATCAACTCTTCCTTTTCTTCGTCTCTGTCGTGTGGGTCCATATTTTCTGCATAGGTGGAAAACGGATAAGTCAAAGCGGCTAAGGGAGAATGTTAGGTACGGTGTTGAGAGATATAAACCCTAATTCGGAGAAACCCTAATATATACATACACAATAATAAAAATGAATTTAAAATATCAGAAACCCTAATTTAGAGAAACCATCGGGCTCGGATCCTATCAGAAACCATCGGGCTCGGATCAACCCTCAGGTTCGGGATGCCCTGGCGAGGACACACCGGCTAACCCTAGGTGCAACATCGATTCAACTAGGTTCTATGACAACTAATATCATGGCTAAGCATCTACAATGCGATGGCTATCAAGAAATCTTCGATCTTCGATGGTGTTGACCTCGGTCTTTGATCTCGATCTCGTATTCTACCGTGAAGAACCGAACGCCTAGCTTGTTCAACACATGGCATCGATGCAATGCTCAAGCAAGTATGATGATATAACAAGTTAATTTGCATTGGAATGTAACCCTAAGACATGCTCGACGATTTAATCGGGGTTCCGAGGGGTGAAAACCCTAACTCGGGGAAACTCCGGAACATATGAGAGGGGTGCATTTGTTCTTCTAATTATACTTGTCATTTAAGTTGTTGAACAATGCATGATTATAGGTTAAATAGATAGGTTTCATTTTTCTGAACAATTTGATATATTATTTGTATTTTTCTGACTTATAAACAATAAGTTATTGATTTTACAATATTAAATCATTTTCTGGAATGAAAAAAAAGGCAAATAGTTTTTACACCGGGGTGACCCCTAGCCAGTGAGACTGATAGAAGGGCCCCAGTGCCAACTCAGCCTCCACGCATGCTGATGTCAACACACGCATCAGATTACTTTTATACCACAGAGGAGCCTACCCACTGAGGCTGACTGATGGGCCCTAGGCCACATCAGCTGCCACGTGAGGAAGGCCACATCAGCTGCCACGTGAGAAAGGTGACGCACGAGTGACATCAGCACGACGTCACGCTAGCGGTGAGCTCCCAGGCAGCGGTAGCGACGGCGATAGCGGGCACGCCTGGACGCGCGGATGGGCGCGTTAGAGAGAGGGCGATGCAGGGAGCAAGAGAGTAGCGGCGCCGCTCCTTCTTGGTCACTGGAGCGTCGCCTCCGTCGAGCTCGAGCGGCGGCGGCGTCGGGCACACGCGGGGAGAATAGTATAGGTGGAGAGGAAGAGAAAGAAGAGCAACGTGAGGATCAGCAGCTCACCAGGAACACGACAAAGGTGGTGGCGAGGCCGGGCGAGCTCGGGAGATGCCGGAATCGACGGAGACAGACGGCGTACGGAGCTTCCAATCCAGGCGATTGAGGTCACGCGCGAGGGAGAAAAGTAGCCGGGGCGCGCGCGGATGGAGGAAGCGGTGGTGGAGGACGGAACGCGCGGGTGGCGAGGGCGGTTCCTGTGCGCGCATCGGTGAGAAGCAGTGAAGTGAGATGGGGAAGAAAAAGAGGAGGTGCGTCAGTTATAAACGAAGGGCCTTTTGTCCCGGCTGATGGCTCCAACCGGGACTAAAGGGTCATACGTCCCGGTTGGAGCCACCAACCGGGACGTATAGTCCACTATTTTTTCATCAGCCCAAGGGGCGCGCAGGGGTCTTTAGTCCCTATTGGTGGCACCAACCGGGACATATGACCCTGTTTTCAAAAAAATTCAGCAATTTTCTCTCTATTCCCGCCTTATTTTTTATTTTGGGGTTTAGATTTGTAATTTTTTTAAATGATAATTACTTTGGAATTTTGAAAAACTTTAAACATAAAATGTGTTTGAATTTGAATAACTAATTCAAAACCATTTTCTGTTTTTAAAAATAATTAATGTAACCATTTAAAATATGAACCATCTAAAATTAATAATGAATTAACTTATAATTTTTGAATATTAATTTGGAATTTAGAAAAACTTTAAACATAAAAAGTGTTTGAATTTGAATAACTAATTCAAAACCATTTTCTATTTTTAAAAAATAATTAATGTAACCATTTAAACTATATTAATAATGAATTAACTTATATTTTTTGAATATTAATTTGGAATTTAGAAAAACTTTAAACATAAAAAGTGTCTGGATTTGAATAACTAATTCAAAACCATTTTCTGTTTTTAAAAAATAATTAATGTAACCATTTAAACTATGAACCATTAAAAATTAATAATGAATTGACTTATATTTTTTGAATATTAATTTGGAATTTAGAAAAACTTTAAACATAAAAAGTGTCTGGATTTGAATAAATAATTCAAAACCATTTTCTATTTTTAAAAAATAATTAATGTAACCATTTAAACTATGAACCATTTAAAATAAAAAATGAATTAACTTATATTTTTTGAATATTAATTTGGAATTTAGAAAAACTTTAAACATAAAAAGTGTCTCGATTTGAATAAATAATTCAAAACCATTTTCTATTTTTAAATAATTCAAAACCATTTTCTGTGTTTTAATTTGGATTTGAATTAACTTATATTTTTTATATATTAATGGGTGGGAAAAAAGGACGGGAAATAATGGGCGGAAAGAAAATTTTATTAGGATAGAACTAGAATTAAAGTACATAACGCAACTAACACAAAGTTACATAGAAGAACTGAAAATTAAGATACATGGCCAGATTAAGCCACAATCGGTCGAACTTGTTTTGCAATGTTGGAGTGATGCAGTCATGATCCTGCGTACACTTGTAATACTCGCCACTGTAGTCGTCGTACTCGCCGCGGCCGTCATCGTTGTCGTCGTCGGGGTCGCCGTAGTTGAACCTTGAAGGCTGACTACGAGTGGGCTGGACTTGAGGGTAGCGCAGGCGGGGGCTAGAGTCGGCGGTCGTGTCGTAGGCCATGACGCTTTGAAGAGTCCGACCGCGCCACCACAACCGACGGCCGGCCTCGTTGAAGTTCAGAGGAGGTGGACCATCCTCCTCGTGCCTGGCGAGCGCTCTCTCATGCCAATCCACGAAGAAGGCTTCCCAAGTCGGGAAATAGTCGGGATGCCATCTGGGATTCCTCCGCTGCTCCGGCGTGAGCTCGAAGTAGTAGTGGTTCGTGATGGCCATCCGACGCGCCACACCTAGAGGGATAGGAGGAACCGGCACGCCTCCGGCGCTCAGCATCCAGCCGACGGGGACACAGTAGCCCGGGGGCAGGGGTAGTTCGAGGCGCAAAGCGCCTCCGCCTCCCTGGAAGTTAGTGCTACGGTGGAAGTCATGGGAAAGAGTGATGAGGTTGCAGATATGAGTCTAGAGATGTGCAATGACAATGGAGGCCAACCCTATATATATATATAGTGCGAAATGGCAGGAAGATAACTGGAGGGAAGAACTGGCGGGAAGAAATCGAGGGAAAAACTGGCGGGAGAAATGGCGGGAAGAAAAATGGCGGGAAGAAAAATGGCTCATTTAGAACTTGCATTGGATCTCTGAAGAAACCATATATTGCGAGTCTAAAAATGATTTTTTAAAAAAATCACGGGCGATAGATCATGTACCTGTAGTACAAACCGGACCCACTTCCTACCGATTCGGCAGACATTTGTCCTTTTTACCCGGGATGGACGGAAAGGTTTGAGATGTCCCGGTTGGGAGATAGTCCATGTAAGCTGGACTAGTATTTTAGGAAAATGGGACGGTAGCATTCTGAAACGGCATTTTGGTGGTTACTTCACAAAACGACCCGTTTTTTGCGCTCGGAAAAAGGAAAAGGGCTTTTCCGTGCGACAAAAAGGAAAACTTCCTCCTGCAGTATTGTTCTCCATACCAATGTCCACACGCATGCAAAATATGGGCACAACATCACAAACTATGCCATGATTCAGCACATAACATCGGTCATTTGAACCGAAAGCCATGAAACCTCGAACATGATAGGTCATTTTGTGAAGGTTTTTTCGAAACATGATCAATATACCAAGTCTGGTATTTTTACTTTCAACTATGTCACATAATATGACACCACGCGAAGGATTTTCATTGTTCGGATTTTTTTGAATTTATTATGCCCGTTTTGAATTATCTGAATTTATAACTATGGTCGAACCGGCGTGCATGAAGATAGGGGACGAGCATCGTTAGAACTTGCATTGGATTTCTGAAGAAACCACATATGCGAGTCTAAAAATGATTTTTTCAAAAATCACGGGCGATAGATTATGTACCTGTAGTACAAACCGAACTCACTTCCTGCCGATTCAGCAGACATTTGTCCTTTTTACCCAGGATGGACGAAAAGGTTTGAGATGTCCCGGTTGGGAGATAGTCCATGTAAGGTGGTCTAATATTTTAGAAAAAAATGGGACGGTAGCATTCTGCAACGGCATTTTGGTGGTTACTTTACAAAACGACTCGTTTTTTGCGCTCGGAAAAAGGAAAAGGTCTTTTCCGTGCGACAAAAAGGAAAACTTCCTCCTGCAACATTGTTCTCCCTACCAGTGTACACACGCATGCATAATATGGGCACAACATCGCAAACTATGCCGTGATTCAGCACATAACATTGGTCATTTGGACCGAAAGCCATGAAACCTCGAACATGATAGGTCATTTTGTGAAGGTTTTTTCGAAACATGATCAATATACCAAGTCTGGTATTTTTCCTTTCAACTATGTCACATAATATGACACCACGCGAAGGATTTTCATTGTTCGGATTTTTTTGAATTTATTATGCCCGTTTTGAATTATCTGAATTTCTAACTATGGTCGAACCGGCGTGCATGAAGATAGGGGACGAGCATCGTTAGAACTTGCATTGGATCTCTGAAGAAACCACATATTGCGAGTCTAAAAATGATTTTTTCAAAAAATCACGGGCGATAGATCATGTACCTGTAGTACAAACCAGACCCACTTCTTGCCGATTCGGCAAACATTTGTCCTTTTTACCCGTGATGGACGAAAAGGTTTGAGATGTCCCGGTTGGGACATAGTACATGTAAGGTGGTCTAGTATTTTAGGAAAATGGGATGGTAGCATTATGAAACGGCATTTTGGTGGTTACTTCACAAAACCACCCGTTTTTTGCGCTCGGAAAATGGAAAATGGCTTTTCCGTGCGACAAAAAGGAAAACTTCCTCCTGCAACATTGTTCTCCATACCAATGTACACACGCATGCATAATATGGGCACAACATCGCAAACCATGCCGTGATTCAGCACATAACATCGGTCATTTGGACCGAAAGCCATGAAAACCTCGAACATGGTAAGTCATTTTGTAAATGTTTTTTCGAAACATGATCAATATACCAAGTCTGGTATTTTTCCTTTCAACTATGTCAAATAATATGACACCACGCCAAGGATTTTCATTGTTCGGATTTTTTTGAATTTATTATGCCCGTTTTGAATTATCTGAATTTCTAACTATGGTCGAACCGGCGTGCATGAAGATAGGGGACGAGCATCGTTAGAACTTGCATTGGATCTCTGAAGAAACCACATATTGCGAGTCTAAAAATGATTTTTTCAAAAAATCACGGGCGATAGATCATGTACCTGTAGTACAAACCGGACCCACTTCCTACCGATTCGGCAAACATTTGTCATTTTTACCGGGGATGGACGAAAAGGTTTGAGATGTCCCGGTTGGGAGATAGTCCATGTAAGGTGGTCTAGTATTTTAGGAAAATGGGACGGTAGTATTTTGAAACAGGATTTTGGTGGTTACTTCACAAAACGACCCGTTTTTGGCGCTCGGAAAATGGAAAGGGCTTTTCCGTGCGACAAAAAGGAAAACTTCCTCCTGCAACATTGTTCTCCATACCAATATACACACGCATGCATAATATGGGCACAACATCACAAACTATGCCGTGATTCAGCACATAACATCGGTCATTTGGACCGAAAGCCATGAAACCTCGAACATGATAGGTAATTTTGTGAAGGTTTTTTTGAAACATGATCAATATACCAAGTATGGTATTTTTCCTTTCAACTATGTCACATAATATGACACTACGCGAAGGATTTTCATTGTTCGTATTCTGTTTGAATTTATTATGCCCGTTTTGAATTAACTGAATTTCTAACTATGGTCGAACCGGCGTGCATGAAGATAGGGGACGAGCATTATTAGAACTTGCATTGGATCTCTGAAGAAATCACATATTGCGAGTCTAAAAATGATTTTTTCAAAAAATCACGGGCGATAGATCATGTACCTGTAGTACAAACCGGACCCACTTCCTCACGATTCGGCAGACATTTGTCCTTTTTACCCGGGGTGGACGAAAATGTTTGAGATGTCCCGGTTGGGAGATAGTACATGTAAGGTGGTCTAGTATTTTAGGAAAATGGGACGTTAGCATTCTGAAACGGCATTTTGGTGGTTACTTCACAAAACGACCCGTTTGTTGCGCTCGGAAAATGGAAAAGGGCTTTTCCGTGCGACAAAAAAGAAAACTTCCTCCTGCAACATTGTTCTCCATACCAATGTCCACACGCATGCATAATATGGGCACAACATCACAAACTATGCCGTGATTCAGCACATGACCGAAAGCCATGAAACCTCGAACATGATAGGTCATTTTGTGAAGGTTTTTTCGAAACATGATCAATATATCAAGTCTAGTATTTTTCCTTACAACTATGTCACATAATATGACACCACGCGAAGGATTTTCATTGTTCGGATTTTCTTTGAATTTATTATGCCCATTTTGAATTATCTAAATTTCTAACTATGGTCGAACTGGCGTGCATGAAGATAGGGGATGAGCATCGTTAGAACTTGCATTGGATCTCTGAAGAAACCACATATTGCGAGTCTAAAAATGATTTTTACAAAAAATCACGGGTGATAGATCATGTACCTGTAGTACAAACCGGACCCACTTCCTGCCGATTCGGCAGACATTTGTCCTTTTTACCCGGGATGGACGAAAAGGTTTGAGATGTCCCGGTTGGGAGATAGTCCATGTAAGGTGGTCTAGTATTTTAGGAAAATGGGACGGTAGCATTCGGAAATGGCATTTTGGTGGTTACTTCACAAAACGACTCGTTTTTTGCGCTCGGAAAATGGAAAAGGGCTTTTCCGTGCGACAAAAAGGAAAACTTCCTCCTGCAACATTGTTATCCATACCAATGTCCACACGCATGCATAATATGGGCACAACATCACAAACTATGCCACGATTCAGCACATAACATCGGTCATTTGGACCGAAAGCCATGAAACCTCGAACATGATAGGTCATTTTGTGAAGGTTTTTTCGAAACATGATCAATATACCAAGTCTGGTATTTTTCCTTTTAACTATGTCACATAATATGACACCACACGAAGGATTTTCATTGTTCGGATTTTCAATATACTAAAGGTTCATCTTTAGTCTCGGTTGGAGGGATTTCGGCAGGATAGGCCAGGCAGCACTAATGATAGGGGTGAGTATCGACATTATGTCATGCGGCGTGTACCTTGTCCCGGATGGTGTCACCAACCGGGACTAAAGATGAACCTTTAGGACCGGGTGGAGACACCAACTGGGACAAAATACGAGTCAGCACTAATAATAGGGGTGAGTGTCGACATTATTTCGTAAGTGTCGACACTATGCCGAGCTGCTTGTACTATAAATAGGCATCCTTGTGAGTCCAGTCCTCCAGCCAGTTTGAGGCATCTCCAAGATGGTTTTCGAGAGCAGGGACACCACTACGGCCAGTTTCAGGGAGATGCCGACGGAGCCCAGTCCTCCGGCATCTCCGAGAAACTGGTCATAGAGGCACTCCCTAATATGTGAAATTAGTTAGCTCCCAGGCGTATTGATCTAGTTAGAGAAGTTATAAGCTGCAAGATGGTTTTCGAGAGCAGGGACACCACTACGGCCAGTTTTAGGGAGATGCCGCCGGATCCCAGTCCTCCGGCATCTCCGAGAAACTGGTCATAGAGGCACTCCCTAATATGTGAAATTAGTTAGCTCCCAGTTGTATTGATCTAGTTAGAAAAGTTACAAGCTGCAAGATGGTTTTCGAGAGCAGGGACACCACCACGACCAGTCTCAGGGAGATGCCGCCGGATCCCAGTCCTCCGGCATCTCCAAGAAACTGGTCATAGAGGCACTCCCTAATATGTGACCGCGCGCGTTTGGAGATCAGATCTTAATGGTAAGTATGAATCGGGACAACTTCTTCATAGTCCCGGTCCAGCCACAAAACGGGACTAACACTCAAGACATTTATTAATATTAAAAACTGAGACTACAAAACCAGGACTAAAGGCCCCCCTATATATAGTCCCGGTCAAGCCACAAACCGCGAAAGATATCCTTCGGTGAAGCCACAAACCGCGAAAGACATGAACTAGAGTTACATAATATGAGCATGAACTTCTTGGCATATGTCCTTCCTTATGATCGCTTCAGACGTAACCATGGAGCATCTTCTTTACTTAACGGATTGCTTGGGTCAGTTTTCACTGTGAAGGGCGGAATTTCATCAAACTTATTATAATCTTCTGACATGTCTGTCTTGTCCTCGATTCCCATGATGTTTCTTTTCCCTGAAAGAACTATGTGACGCTTTGGCTCATCATATGATGTATTTGTTTGCATATTTTTCTTTCTTTCGGTCTGGAGGACATGTCCTTCACATAGAAAACCTGAGACACATCATTGGCTAGGACGAATGGTTCATCTCTATAACCAAGATTGTTGAGATCCACTGTTGTCATTCCGTACAACTGGTCTATCTTTACCCCTTCCCCATTCAGGTTGACCCATTTGCAGCGAAACAAAGGGATCTTAAAAGAGACTCCATAGTCTAGTTCCCATATCTCCTCTATGTAACCATAATATGTGTCCTTTTGTCCATTCTCGTCTATTGCATCAAAGCGGACACCACTATTTTGGTTGGTGCTCTTTTTATCTTAGGCGATCGTGTAGAATGTATTCCCATTTATTTCGTACCCTTGGAAATTCAATACAGTAGAAGATGGTGACGCGGCCAACAAGTATAGCTGATCTCCAACAGTGGTTTCATTCAAGAGATGTGTCCGCATCCATCCACCGAAAGACTTCATGTGTTCATCTGTAATCCATGATTCAGGCTTCCCCGGGTTTTTGGAGCGTACAATATTCTTGTGTTCCTCGATATACGGAGCTGCCAAGGTGGAATTATGTAGAACTGTGTAGTGTGCTTTAGTGAAAGAATCCTCGTCCCTACATATCATTGCTTTCTTTCCCAGCGTGCCTTTTCCACTTAGTCTTCCCTCATGCCGCGAGTCAGAAACACCAGTCGGCTTAAGTTCAGGAATAAAGTCAACACAAAACTCAGTGACCTCCTCTGTTCCATATCCCTTGGAGATGCTTCCTTCTGGTCTAGCACGGTTATGAACATATTTCTTTAAGACTCCCATGAACCTCTCAAAGGGGAACATATTGTGCAGAAATACCGGACCGAGAATGGCAATCTCTTCCACTAGGTGAACCAGGGCAGAATATATGGATTGATTACCTTCTGAGATATTGCATTGAGGAATGAACACAGCTTCACAATGGGTACTCGAACATTTTCCGGTAGAAGCCCCCTCAATGCAACCGGAAGCAACTGCGTCATAATCACGTGATAGTCATGAGACTTCAGGTTTTGGGACTTTTTCTCTGCCATATTTATTATCCCCTTTATATTAGATGAGAAGCCCGACGGCACCTTGATACTGTAAAGGACTTCAAAAAAGATTTCCTTCTCTGCTTTGGTAAGATCATAGCTGGCACGACTTAAGTGACGCCCTTTATCCGTCTTGTTCTGTGTATGCATGTTCTTTGGGTCTTTCATAATTTGTTGGTCCTACCGTGCTTCTGGTGTATCTTTTGTCTTCCCATACACGCCTAGGAATCCTAGCAGGTTCACGCAAAGATTCTTCGTCACGTGCATCACGTCGATTGAAGAGCAGACACGCAGGACTTTCCAATATGGCAGCTCCCAATATATAGACTTCTTCTTCCACATGGGTGCGTGTCCTGTAGCGACGTCGTTCGGAACTGATTGACCGCCGGGACCCTTTCCAAAGATTACTTCTATGTCCTTGACCATACCAAATACATCATCACTAGCAGGGAGTTCAGGGTTCTTCCAATGATCTGGCTCACCTTTGAAATGCTTGCCTTTCTTTCTTACGGGATGATTAGTCAGAAGAAATTGTCGATTCGCCAGGTACACAACCTTCTTGAATTTATGCAAATATGTACCTTCAGTCTTATCTAAACAATGTGTGCATGCCTTATATCCCTTGTTTGTCTGTCCTGAAAGGTTACTAAGAGCAGGCCAATCATTGATGGTTACGAATAACAACCCTCATAGATCAAATGGCTCTTGTTTGTAGTCATCCCACACACGTACACCTAGTTTTCCCCACAACTGTAAGAGTTCTTCTACTAATGGCCTAAGGTACACATCAATATCGTTGTCCGGTTGCTTCGGGCCTTGGATGAGCACTGTCATCATAATGAACTTACGCTTCATGCACAACCAAGGAGGCAGGTTGTAGATACATAGTGTCACAGGCCAGGTTCTGTGACTGCATCTCTGCTCCCCAAAAGGATTCATGCCATCCGTACTTACACCAAACCATAAGATCCTTGCGTCACCTGCAAAGTCTGGGAAGTCTCTCTCGATTTTTCTCCACTGTGACCCATCAGCAGGGTGTCTCAACTTCCTGTATTTCTTACGGTCTTCTTTGTGCCATCGCAACAACCTGGCATGCTCTTTGTTTCTGAACATGCGTTTCAACCTTGGTATTATAGGAGCATACCACATAACCTTAGCAGGAACCCTCTTCCGGAGGGGCTCTCCCTCAACATCACCAAGGTCATCTCGTCTGATTTTATACCGCAATGCATTGCATACCGGGCATTTATCTAAATTCTCATACTTCTTACCGCGGTAGAGGATGCAGTCATTAATGCATGCATGTATCTTTTGCACATATAATCCTAGAGGACACAGAGTCTTCTTTGCTTCGTAGGTACTCTCGGGAAGTTCATTATGTTTTGGAAACTTCAGCTTCATTATTTTCAGCATTTTTCAAATGAGGAGTCAGTTAGACCACACTTTGCCTTCCATCGCAACAATTCCAGTGTGGTACCGAGATTTGTGCTGCCATCTTCACAATTTGGGTACAACAATTTCTTGTGATCTTCTAACATGCCCTCTAACTTCAACTTCTCATTTTCTGTTTCACAGTCTCGCGTTGCATCAGAAATGACCCTACCAAGTTCATCATCCGGCTCATCTGATTCCCGTTCTTCACCTCCTTCCTCTCCATTGTCTTCCATTGCAGTATCACTGTATTCAGGAAACATATGATGATAGTTGTTATCATCATCTTCTTCTTCACCATCTTCCATCATAACCCCTCTTTCCCCGTGCTTGGTCCAACAATTATAGTTGGGCATGAAACCTTTCATAATCAGGTGGCCGCGAATGATTTTTGAGGAAGAGTACTCCTTGTTGTTCCGACATTGAACACATGGACAACGTATAAAACATTCTCTTTGTTTGCCATAGCCACATCGATAAATTTATCCACGCCTTTCATATACCCGGCTACGCGCCAGTCACCGTACATCCATTCCCGACCGTTCATCTGCATCATATAAGTAAGTTTATCAAAGAACAGGACATCATAAATAGTGAAATGACCAATTCACATTGACACATGCATTGTATCAATGATAGAGAAAAGATAAGATTGCTAACCTCGATCGAGGAAAATAAAGAGGAGAAAGCTCAAGTGCGTCTCGGACACCTTCTATATTTTTGTTTTATGAGAAATTGAACGGGATCATTCACTCAAACATTTCATCAAACACCTTGAATGCATGCATAGGGGAAAAAACTATCACACCCCTCACACCTTCCACCAAGAAAAAACAGAGTGAAGGCAGAGGGCTGGGGCGTTGCATTTATAGAGGGCGAGAGCATACGTCCCGGTTTGTAACACAAACCGGGAATAAAGGTGTGTGCCACGCCACGTGGCTGACGCCCAACCTTTAGTCCCGGTTTGTGTTACAAACCGGGACGTATGCCCCCTTACCAACTGGGAAGCATGCCTCCGGGCCCCGTGCCCGCTCGAACCGGGACGCATGCCAGCATTAGTCCCGGTTCGTGGCGCAACCGGGACTAATGCTCTGAGGGGGCACGAACGGATGGCCTGTTTTCTACTAGTGGGCCTAGATTACTTCTTCTATAGGAAGATCCCACACATTGCGCATCTCCTCTCTCGGTGATGCTATAGTACATCGAATTAGGACATGGTGCTCATCCTCATCTTCCTGGCCACAGTTAGAACAGACTGGATCAACAGTTGGGATGCGCCTACTAAGGCTCTCTTTTATAGCCAGCGAGGAAGTCGCCGCCTTCCAAGCGAAGGCACGAATTTTGTTCGGCACCTTTGCCTTCCACACAAGGTCCCATATCTGCCTATCCCCAGCTGTCTCAGAGCTCAACGGATCCCTGCTCAGAGCATTATAGGTAGGTTCCATACCCAACCGATAAGCCGACCGAACAGAGAAAAAATTGTTGCTCTCAGGATACCAAGCCACAAAATCTTCACATTACCTGGTAGGAAGTTTGATGGATAGAATAGCATTTGCATCATATACCGAACGACATGATCTGACTGCTCCTTCATCCCAAGAGTGAGAGTCATGATCAATGAACTCACTAACCATCTTTTTCTCGAGTTTCCCCTTCGAGCAGTGACACCCAAATCTCCCGATCGGGGAATCCAATTATCGCAAAAAATCCTCAACTGGGATCTAGAACCAATGCACCATATAACACCTTTCTTAAGTAATTATAGCCCGTGTATAACTCCCTTCCATGAGGCCGACCTGTTCTGAAAGAAGGCGATATCAAGTAGGTTTGCGGAGGGTATTACCTGCCTTTGAGAAGCCGATCACACAATGTATGAGGAGCGTAGAGCAACCTCCAAGCTTGTCGAGCAAGTAGGGCATGATTAAAAAAACGAAGATCTCGAAAGCCAATACCATCCTGCGATTTAGTACGTGTCATCTTCTCCTAGGACATCCAATGCATACTTCTTCGATCATGTTTATCACCCCACCAGAAATTCCTCACAATTTGGGATAGATCATCTAGAAAACCGACAGGGAATTTGAAGATTTCCATAGCGTATGTTGGCAAGGATTGCAACACTGCTTTCACTAGGATTTCTTTGGCAGCTCCACACATGTATTTCTCACACCAATCGTTGGCTCGTTTAGTGAATTTCTCCTTGGTAGACTGAATTTTTCCTTTTTTTCATTTGTCCCTCCGGCATAGGAAGTCCCAAATATTTTTCTTCAAAGCATTCTGTATTATATCTAAGAATCTCTTTTATCTTAGCTTGAACCTCCTCGGAACACCTATCACCATAAAGGATGGAACATTTGCCCAAGCTTACCAGCTGGCCCATACCTCTCTCATACTTGTCCAGATAGGATTTAACCACAGAAACTTGATTAACGGACCCTTTGAAGAAGAGGAGACTGTCATCGGCAAATAAGAGATGTGACACGCCTGGAGCACGCCGACAGATATACAGATCCTGAAGGGCCCCATCCTCGATCTCCTTTTTAATCAAGCAAGACAAACCATCAGCCACAAAGAGAAATAAATATGGAGAAAGTGGATCACCTTGGCGAAGGCTGCGAGTCTGGGTGAAGGGGTCAAAACTATGACTGTTAAAGCGAATAGAGTATCGAACGATGGTCACACATGCCATAACCCATCGAATCCATTGACTATGAAAGCCCAATTTTTCTAAAACCCCTTCCAAGAACCTCCAATCCACCCGATCATAAGCCTTGGCCAAATCTAGCTTATACACACAAAATTCCTTCATCGACGCATCACCATTCTGGATTGCATGAATACACTCAAAGGCCACAAAAGCATTGTCTGTAATAAGACGGCCCGGGATAAAAGCACTCTGAGTCGGGGAGATGATATCCTATAACAGAGACCGAAGTATGTTAACAATACATTTCGAGACCACTTTGAAAATCACATTGCACAAACTGATTGGCCGAAAGTCTTTAAGCTCTTCCAAATTATTTTTATTTGGAATTAGCACAATGGCTGTATCGTTAACATCATCTGGCATTACACCCATGGTGAACAAGCGTTGGACCGTCCTCACCACATCATCTTTTAATAGGTCCCAATTACGCTAAAGGAAACACGCTAGAAACCCATCAGGCCCAGGCACCTTGAGGGGACCAATTTGGAATAATGCATCGCTAATTTCCTTCTCTGTAAAAAGGGGCACAAAGCGTATCATTAGCGTCCGTATCCACACAAGGCTGCAGAAAATCAGTAATGACTCTCGGGTCGATATCATCCTCTCGAGTATAGAGTTTTTTGAAGAATTCTGACGTCAACTCCTCCATCTCATGGGGATCCATGGTCCAAGAGCCGCCAGGATGTTTAAGCTTTCATATATGGTTCTTTTTCCTCCTCTAAGATGCGCGACGGTGAAAATATTTTGTATTACGATCACCCCCTGAAGCCACGCAACACGTGATCGCTGCAACCACATAATCTCTTCTATATATAATAATCCATCCATCTCTCTCGCTAGCATTTCTTTTTTTGTGATACTTTCAGCATCGGATAGCAGAACAAGGGCCTCAATTTCTCCCCTCTTTTTCTCCATCTCCGTTGGAATAGATTTAAAATGTTTAGTCTTCCAGCTGTGCAGACTGGCCATCATCGTTTGCATCGACATAGCCACGTCCCCCAAGTCGTCCACATGGACTTGGCGGGACCAAGCCTACTCAACAGCAACAGGGAGCGAGGGCTCCCTCTCCCACATGACCTCATAGCGGGCGAATAGGCCTCGCCGGCCTCGATTCATCCACTACATCAGAGGCTAATAAAAGATGGAAATGATCCGATCTAGATGATGTGAGATGCCTCAGCCGCATCAATGGAAAGCAGGCAAACCACGAGGGAGATGCGACTGATCTATCTAGCTAGACTTTGACATTGCGATCACCCTTCTACTTATTATCATATGTCCAAGGTGTGATCGTGAACCCTATATCGTGCAGATCGCAGTGGGATAGCACTTCCCTAAAATCCATCATTAACCGTTTCGATCTTCTCGTCCTTGAGAAATGCTCCTCCTGCCATATAGCTTCATTGGAATCCCCCATCATCAGCTAGGGTTCAGAAGAGCATGGTTTCAGCTGCCGCAGTGTCGTCCACATATGATGACGATCACAAGCTCTAGGTTCTCCATAGACAAAGGACCCTCTCAATTTAGATGCAAACGAACCACCACTGATATGCACATCAATGTGGCAAATGTTGAAAGAAAGTAACTCCACTGCAATATCCTCCTAATAATAGAGGGCTAGCCCACCCCCTGATCCATCTCCTTTAACATGGAAACGGTGCTTCATACCAATCCAGAAGCGTAAATTTTTCACCCTCTCCTCAGATTGCCTAGTTTCACAAATGAAGGACCAGTTCTTTTGGGGGCTTCTCTGAGAAGCCGTCCTCCCCCCAGCTACCTGGAGAAGCCGGTCTAAAAAATTTGCGAGGCTTTCAAAATAGTTAAGTCTAAACAAATTTGGAAGCCTCATAAATTTTTTGAACCGGCTTCCCCAGGAAGCTGGGTGATGATGGATCAACTGATTATAGAGCTTCGTTGGGAGACCCCAAGAGGAAGGTGTGATGAGAACAGCAGCAAGATTTCCCTCAGTAAGAAACCAAGGTTATCGAACCAGTAAGAGGAAGGAAATCACTCAAAGGTGTTGCTAGCAACTTGGAAACCTGCACAACACAAACTCAAGACTTTTCCCCAACGAACAGTGAGGTTTTCAATCTCACCGGTTTGTTGAAAACAAAGGATTAACTGTATGGTGTGGAAGGTAATAGTGGTTTGCAGAAAGTAAACAGTAACAGTGGAAGATGTATCAATGGTAAAGATTGGACCGGGGTCCATAGTTCACTAGAGGTGTTCTCCTTAAGATAAACAAACATGGCATGTTGGGTAAACAAATTACAGGAGGGCAACTGACAGGACTGAGCAAGGCATAATAATGCAATACTAGACATTCATGATCCTATGAGATTCGATTGGGCAATACAACAAGATACATAGACCGCCATCCAATTGCATCTATGACTAGTAATCCACCTTTAGGTTATCATCCGAACCCCCTCCAGTATTAAGTTGCAAGCAATGGATAACTGCTTTAAGCAAAGTGTGTAAGGTAAACAATCCACTTGTTCCATGAACAAGAGACCATTGTTTTCTTCCTAGTAGGGACAGCACATCCACAACCTTAGAGATTTCTGTCACTTTCCTTAGATTAAATAGAGGCATGAACCCACTATCGAGCATAAATACCCCCTCTTGGAGTCACTAGCATCTACTTGGCCAAGATAGCTACTAGAAACGGAGAGCATGCAAGATCTCAAACAACACAGACATGATAGAATCAATAAGACAAAACCATTAATCAATCTGACATAGTGTAACACCCCCGGTCACTCCGGACCGACGGCTGTCACTTCTGGCAGCTCAATAGGATCTCTAGACTAACCCCACAGACCAACACTAGTCTTTTCTGCGCACTTTGTCCTCACTCATGCGCACCCGGCCCGGTACCCACTTCCTGGTTGGTCACCCATCCTAAAATTGCTCTAGGCCAAGCACGCTTAACCTTAGAGTTATTTTCAAATGAGCTTCCAGAAAAGAAGTTGCAACTTGTTGGTATGGGTTTCCTATCAATCCTATTGAGCCATGTGCCAGGGTCTCACATACACCCACCCTTAGAAGATCGACGTCCTCGTTGATCAACCACAAGCCAGGAACATCCCCTCTTGGCATACGTCTATGCGTCTAGTGCCGGTACATGTGTCATGCCGTGTCCACTCCGGGCCACACGCGCCATGCGCCACATGTACGCCACTGACCCGCACACGCCCATGTAACCGCGAGGGTCGGCTCTGATACCACTTGTAACACCCATGGTCACTCCGGGCCGATGGCTGTCACTTCTGGCAGCTCAATAGGATCTCTAGACTAATCCCACAATCCAACACTAGTATTTTCTGCGCACTTTATCCTCACTCATGCGCACTCGATACCCACTTCCCGGTCAGTCACCCATCCTAGAATTGCTCTAGGCCAAGCACGCTTAACCTTAGAGTTCTTTTCGAATGAGCTTCTAGAAAATAAGTTGCAACTTGTTGGTATGGGTTTCCTACCAATCCTATTGAGCCATGTGCCAGGGTCTCACACATAGTAATCTCAATATCCATCGGATCCCCGCAAACACAACATGCATGATTACAAATAGATTATCTTGATCATGAATGGAGCTCACAAGATCTAAACATGGTAGCACAAAGGAGGACTAGATACAAATAACACAACAACAAGTATATCAACAATATGCATCAATCAATAAGTTTTGGGACAATGCACATAGAACTAAGAATGGAAGCTATGCTCTCTTAACTGGCGCCTAAGGATAGAAGGTGGAGACTCAATATAATGGTGGAATAAAGGCCCTTCACAAAAGGGAAGCAGGGATTTCAAGTCTCAAAAAGAGCTTCCAAAAATTATGGTACTTGTTAGCTTTCATCTCTCATTGCCCCTATCATAAGCATCTTGAAGTGATTAAGGTTAAAGTGAACAAACTCTGGAGTATATGCTTGACAAAGTATAAGTTGGCAATCTCATGTCCCTTGAATATGAGGGCCGCTCCTCATGCTACTCAACTCTAGTCACCTATAAGTTCTTGTCATAGTAAGTACATGTGTATCATAGAAAACCGCCAACGGGGTACCCTTGCACATGATACATGAGCTATCCCATAATCAAAATGACAAGGCAAGCAGACAATAAGCATCTCAGCAATCTTCTTATTTACCATGGGAAAATAGTGCTTTTTTCTCTCTTTTCTCTTTTCAGCATGTCTCTTTTTTTATAAGAAGAAAGCTTCATAGATTGCTCACTATGGTGATGCTGCAAGTTTCCACCATGATTAGGCATGGCTTAGGTGGCGGCCCAGGCGTTTCTCTAACACACATACATAAATCCATGGACTTACAAGCTCCCCTTTTATTTCACACCGACGACATCCATAAACAAAAGAGCATGATATCAACTATGTACAAAAAACAAGTGCAATGTTGAAAGCGTTCCCCATCACAGCACGGTTCTGCTAATTCCAACATATAAGTGCAAGCATATACAACATAGATGACACAATGGTTCAAGTTTATTAGGGGCAAGAAAAATAAAGCGTGCCATCAAGTTTGTGAGAGCTTTAATCAGTAAGTTTTCACATAACAAAGAGACTTTTTAATTGGAAGATAGATGAAAACAAGAATATACTTGGAATGGTGTAACACACCATGCATAGGAATTTATAGTGGATACTTTGGAATAACTTGGTTTCTTGGGAGTTGGATGCATGATTAGAGCTTACTCATACAAGTGGAGGCTAGCAAATGACTGGGAGTGACAAACTAAGAGAGCTATAATGGACATAATCATGCAGAGCGACAAAACATTACTAGTCAAAGCATAAAGTGGTACTACAAGTCAAGTACTAAATGATCATAGAGGCTATGTGATGACCCACAAGTATAGGGGGTGTATCGTTGTACTTTTGATAAATAGGAGTGTCGATCCCAACAAGGAGCAGAAGGTGTTGACTAGTGGTATGGAGAAGGAACTCTCTGTAAATACTTAGCAAACGGATTTTTAGGGGTTTTCTGATAAAGCAAGGAAAAAAGTGCAAGTAAATAAAACAGCAAAAAATTGCAGCAAGTGGCCCAATCCTTTCTTAGCAAAGGAAAAGCCGGTGGAAATACTTATGAGGACCAAACGTTCTCGAGGACACATGGGAATTCTATCAAGTGCTTTCGCTTCATATAGCTGAGTAGTCTTCTTTGGTTTTGTAAGTGTTGTGTGGGTGAACCTGTGCTGATGTACCGACCTTACTTGGACTAATACATACTTGTGATTAAGCCCCTTGCAAGCATCCGCAACTACAAGAAAGCAATTAAGGTATAAACCTAACCACAACCTTAAACTCTGAGATCCTACACTCCCTTATGCAATGGTTTCCTAATGCGGGTTCAGGTTTCTGTCACTCCGGCAACCCCACAATTATTAGCCAAATACACAATGCATTCCCCTAGGCCCATAAATGGTGAAGTACCATGTAGTCGACGTTCACATGACACCACTAGAAGAATAGCACCACAACTTAAATACTAAACCATTGAATAATACCTCAACACAAATCTACTACTAACAACATGACTTCTTCCATGTCCTCAAGAACTAAACGAACTACTCATGAGTCATCATATGGATCAAGATCAAAGATGATATGGTGATGAATAACAATCTTAACATAAACAATACTTCAATGGTTCCACTCACAAGCATCAACTACAATAGTAATCAACACCGGGAAAGTTTCCCCTAAGAACTATGCAAGATTCAACACAATTGTTACAGCGGGATGGAGTGATGATGAGGGTGTTGGTGGAGATGATGGTGTGGACGATGATGATGATGATCCCGATGAAGTCTAGCTTGATGATGGTGTTGATGGCGACGATCTCCCCTCTCCGGGAAGAAATTTCTCCGGCAGAAATCTGTCTGCCGGAGAGCTCTTTCTCTCTCGGTGTTTTCCGCCCCGTAGAGGCGGCAAAATCTTTCTATGGTCGCTCCCCGTGTATTAGGGTTTCGAGGAGAAGATATAGGCGAGAGGGCGGAGCCAGAGGTGGGCCAGGTGGGCCACACCCCCTGTAGGTGCGGCCTAAGGGTGGCCCGCGCCTTGGGGGGTGTGGCCCCCCTGTGGCCCATCTCCGCCTCCCCTTCTGGCATTCTTCGTCTTTTAGGAAAATAGGATTTTTGTAGTTTTTCTGTTATTTTTCTGATCTTCGCGAAATTGCGTCAAAACACCATTTTTTCCATCAGAATCCGGACTCCTGTAGTTCATCCTCCAAGAATCATCCAACATGCAAAAACAGATGAAAAGACATAAGTAACACCTCTTAACATGAAATATATCAATGAATAGAGGCAAATTATGATATAGAATGGTGATGCAAATTGGACGTATTAACTCCCCCAAGCTTAGACATTCGCTTGTCCCCAAGCGAAAACTGAGCTCAGTAAACATGTCCACAAGTTTATGGAGTAAAGTGTCGATAAAAAGAATAAAGACAAGAAGCATCACACTTACCATTACACAACTCATAGAAGAAAGCAACTCACCATTATACAACTTAGCTTGCAACAAGTAGAGGAGTCACAATAGAGATGCATAAAGATAAATCATAATTGGAATTGGCAAACTTTGTTCTTGGTCAGAGAACATCTAGCAAACAGTTTCACAAATAAGCTTTTGTAGAAGTTTTACAACAGGAGTACTCTTTGATCAAACATAAAAGGTTTTTCACAATGAAGGCTTTCAAAGAAATACTCAATAGATAAGAGTCTTGTGCAAATAAGGAAGATAAAGAACATGATTGAATAAATCATCATATGAATGCCTGAAACACAACAACTCAAATGCTTGCTGGAGATAGAGAGGAAAAGGTTTACTGACTCAACTTAGAAGTAGAAGAAAGGCCCTTTATAGAGGGAAGCAGGGATTTCAACTTAATAAAGAGCTTCCAAAATATTATGGTACTTACTAGCTTTGAGCTCTCATTGCCCCTATCATAAGCATCTTGAGGTGATTAAGGTTAAAGTGAACAAGGATGGAGTATATGCTTGACGAAATATAAGTTAGCAATCTCATGTACCTTGAGTGCGAGGGTCGCTCCTCATGCTACTCAACTTTAGTTACCGGTAAGTTCTTGTCATTGTAAGTACATGTGTATCATAAAGAACCGCCAACGGGGTACCCCTTGCACATGATACACGAGCTGAAGGGAATATGCCCTGAGAGGCAATAATAAAGTGGTTATTATGTATATTCCAAGTATATGATAGATGTTTATTTTGCATGCTATAATTGTATTAATACGGAAACGTTAAAACATGTGTTTTAATAAACTAATAGAAAGTTCCTAGTTATGCCTCTCTTATAAACTAGCTCGTTGATTAACAAGATGATTGTAGAGGTCCCAACCTGATAAGGTAGAGATCCATGTTTTTACAATGCTAGTCCCTAGATCAATAGCTAGCATCCACAGTTTAAGATGTAATATCAAGAAACAAAGGTCATAGTACAACTTTATAACCAGGAATAAAATAATTCATTACATCTTACATAGATCATTTGGCTATCTCATTACAATGCATGAAGGGAATATGCCCTGAGAGGCAATAATAAAGTGTTTATTATGTGTATTCCAAGTATATGATAGATGTTTATTTTGCATGCTATAATTGTATAAATACAGAAACGTTAATACACGTGTGTTTAATAAACAAACAGAAAGTTCCTAGTTATGCCTCTCTCATAAACTAGCTCGTTGATTAACAAGATGATCAAGGTTTCCTGACCATGGACATTGGATGTTCTTAATAACGGGATCACAACATTAGTGTAATGGTGTGATGAACTTTCATCCGAAGTATAGCATTACGATCAAAGTCATTGAGTTTATATTGCTATAACAACTTACGAAGTGATCCTAATCCTTAGACCATGAGATCATGTCAATCACTAACACCGGAAGAGTTTCATGATAACATCAAACGTCACACCATAATAGGGTGATTATAAAGATGGGTTCAGAACTAATAAAGTGTTATGTTGAGGCCCATGGATCGAGAGTGGAATTTGTTCATCCCGATGACAGATAGATATACTCTGGGCCCTCTCGGTGATATCACATTGGTTAGCTTGCAAGCAAGTGATTTGATCACTAGAATGTTATATCACGGGAACGAGAAAAGAGTGCATGTCAGTAACGAGATCAAACTAGTTATGGAGATACCGATGATCGAAGCTCGGACATGTAATATATCGCGAAACAAAGGGATTAAGATACTAGCGTTAAAGGTTCCGACGATCACAAGAAAGTCATCGTTGAATGTGTGGGAGTCAGTATGGGTCTCTAGATCCCGCTTCTGATTATTGATCCAAGAGGGGTCTCGATCATGTCCGTATTATTCACGAACCGTAGGGTGACACACTTAAGAGAAACCGACATCCAATTGGAGCAAAAGTTTCATGCCGAAAAGAATAACAAGCGCAGGAATTTATTTCACTAGATACCGAAACAGGTTTTTGGGTGAAATTGCAGAAAGTGTTTTTGCATGTGAAATAGAATTCTAGAAAGGGGTTATATGTGAATGTTTGTCATTAAAGTAATTGACAAAATTCTGAATAAATAAAAAGAGTTTTATTTAATGAGAGTTTGCATTAAATTTGGTGGAAATTTAATGGCAAGTTTGAGTGGGATTTTGAGTGGAGGGAATTTAAAGGAATTTTTTGAGTGGACTGTCCACCCACATGAAGAGGGGAGGGCAAGGGGGAAGCCCCCATGCGCCGGCCACCCCCTTGGGGTCCCCCTCTCCTATAAAAGGCACCCCCTCCTCACTTCTCACTCACACCTCCTCGTGAAGGATCTCTCTCCCCCTCTAGAATTTATCCCCCATGGTCTCGGACTAGCGACATACATGTTCCCGGTGGCTATTTAGCAAGAAAGAGTTGTGCTTCCGCTGCATCACTGGAGCGAGGAGGCGGAGGTTGCTCGATGCCTCGGACGTGTGTGCGAGCACGGATGCGCTGCTGATTTGCGGCGCTAGGACTTCCTCTCGATCTTGAGATCGGCAAGAGATCGTCTACATCAACCACGAGTTTAACTCGTTAAGCTTTGTCGGTCTTCAAGGGTATGTTCTCTACGGATATACATCCGCCTGTTGTTTGTATCTAGTAGATAGGTCTTGGTACATAGTTTTTCCATCATAGGAAATTTTTTGTTTTCTATGCTGCCAACCCTACAATGCAGCAGAAATAACTATATAGCATGGAGTCCTTCATCTTCAAAGTGCCACAGGCAATCATGTTGGTTGTAGACTTGTAATCCTAATCAACACACTTCACTAACATCAAACAAACCTGCAACATAATAAGTTACAGCCACAAGGGTCAATACATTTGAATTGTATTGGCAAGTGATACTATGGTAGAGTAGTGGTATCTATCATCTATATGCATTTGGCTAAGTGGAGCTTAGGCTTGCTTTGCTCAAAATAGATTTTCCTTATCCTTTGAAAACACTAAGTTTTTGTTTGTCAAAATCACCCAAGGCATCTACCAATAAAATTGGTGATCCTTTAACCTTGTTCAACCACAAGCTTTTAACTTAGAAATTGGGATGAGGAGATCCTTGATAGCTTCCATGTCTTGATGCTAAAATTTTCCATTGTCGGGGACACGGCTAAGTACTTATATTTTACTCTCTCGAGAGGTGGTGCACTTTCCCCACAAGACTCGACATGCATCGAGACAAGATCTTTCAGAAGCCTTCCCTTAGACCAAAATGGACGCGCTCCAAACCTATCACCCCCTACCACCAACTGTCCATCTGGCTAAGTTATTGCAACCTATATGATCCAGGCAGAGCCCATAATGCCATGTGGCTGCACTTGAAGCTTCTCAACATTTGACATCTCAAATCTCTTTGTTCCTAGGTGGCTTTCCACAAGTGAGATACACAAGTATTCGCCAGTTTACTGGCCCTGTGTAACCACTCAACATAAACCTTTCACACCATTCCACCCAGGTGATTCATTCACATAGTTGTTTTATTAATCAAAACACAAGTCATTGACTTAGAAATATTTCATAGCATGAATATAATCCACCCTTGTTTTCTACTAGCTAGGATAAGCATGATAGTAGTAGGAATCTTAACTCAGGAAAAATTCTACTAAGGCATCATCTACTAGGATTTCCCATGGCATAGTTAACACATAGAAAATTTCATGCAAGTCCTACTCAAAATACCACTAATGCATAGTGAATATAGATACACTCCTTGATCTTGAAATGGTCACACTCTTCAAAGTTCACTACAATTCAATCAAGCAAGGCACAAATTAAATCTAGCATTCAAACAATTCATCACATAAAATAATAAAAACAAAACAATGCATGCAAGCATGAAAAAGATTGTTTTATTTGGAAAGGTGGTTTCTAATAGGTTATAAACATTTTAAAACACCTATTGGTCATTTATAAAAGTGGCAAAACCATTTAAAATTAAGTTAGTGAAAATGGCCATTTAAATCATTTTTGTTTTGCTAGAAATGAGTTAAATCAAAGTAATAATTTCTAGTGTTTGCCAAATATATTCTTGAACACAAATGTTAGTGTTTATGGTCAAAGTGTTTAAAATATATCCATTTTCAAAAGGTTTCACTCAAAAACCATTTTTAAATCAAAGTAACATTTTTATTTTGCTAGAAATGCTTTTTATTCAAAGGAATAATTCTTTAGTGTCACAAAATATGTTTTTAAATCTAAAAATTGGTTTTTATGATCAATAGGTTCAAAACAAAACATTTGCAAAAGATTTTAGTCAAAAATAATTTCTAGAATAATTCTTATACTCTAAATAAGCCTAGTAATGTTTCTGCATAAACAACCAATTTTCCAGAATCAAGATGCCAAACTAAGGGCATGGTTCCAAAGTTTTCTTTTTGCTGATTCCAATGATATAAAGTTTGTAAATTTTGGACGTGTAGTTTAAAGTTATGAATTTTTCAAATTCAATCATCTAATAGAAATGTTTCTGTTTTAAAAACAGAGTCTGGGCTATGTGGCTGCTTCCTGTTGGTTGGTAACGGTTCATGCGGATCGAGCAATACTGACCGTCATATCTAACTAACAACACATGACACAGATTGAGCGTACCCCTTCGTTTAAGTGGTTCTGTCGTATCCCTTCGATCCAGATCTGACGGCTCTTAGCGATTTGACCAAAAGTGGGCGGCGCTATCTAGCGGCGAGCGGCGGCGCGCTTTGTTCACGGTGGTTCCGGACAAAACAGGAAGCGAGGGAGAGGGAGGGGGTGCTCACCAGGTTCGTAGGGTGTTGATGATGCTCAATGTGGTCTTCGGAGAGCAGGGGGCGCACGAGGATGACCTGAATCGCTCGCCGGAGTTCTTGATGCCGTCAGGTGCGCCCGGTCTTCGATGAATACGAAGCTACAGGCCACGGGGAAGCCAAATGAGGGCGGCATTAGACGCGCAAGAGAGATACGAAGGTGCCAGCGTCAAAGAGTGAGGGAGGCGTGGTCATAATTTACCGAGGGAGGTCATCAGAGTCGGAGCAGGAGGCGGTGGCGCTCTATCGTCGTTGTTACCGACGCTAGGGGGAACGCGTGGGCGAGTTGTGGGTGTTGGCGGATGCGTAAGGAGATGGGGAGCATGCTCGTGGAAACCAGGGACAGTGGGGGTGACTGGGGTGGTCGGAATCATCGGAGGAGCTCATCGGAGCAGTGGAAGTTGTCGCGAGAAATTTGGGCAGCCTAGGGGCAGAGCGGGAGTGGCGTCTGGGGGGGGGGGAAAGGTAGAGGGGAGAGGGGCGACTAAGTACGCGCGGTCGTGGGCGGGAGTTACTCGGCCAGTAACGCGAATTGAAGAGCTTTCAATGGCGACAGAAACGGCCAGGAGCGGTCAGGGGGCGGGTTCAGCGGGTGGAGATGACGATCTGGCAGTGTGGGGTCGCGCTGTCAGCAAAGTGAGGGGGTGCATGTGGGGTCACCAAGTCAGCAACTGAGGGGGTCGTTCTGTGGGTGAGAGAAAACGGTTCGGAGGGGGAGAGGGAGTGGGCTGTGCTGGGCCTGTTGGGCTAGCTGGGCTAGGCTGCTTCTTTTTATTTTTTCTTCTTCTGTTTTCTGTTTCTATTTTCTGTTTTTATTTTGTTCAAATAATTCAAACACCCTTTTGAATTCAGAACTTTTCTAAACCTTCATTAAGTTTCAATACTGTTTATTAATGTATTTTAAAGTCCATTTTAGAATAATTCTTTTATTCATTTATGGTTTATTATTTATTTAAAATAGGAACTTGTCTTCATTTAAATTCGATTTTAAATATATTTTCAAACTTCTATTTGAATTCTAATTTTTACCAAACCTTTTTTATTAGGTTTTATTTATTCATTAGAGTGTTTAAATAATTCACTTTGAATTATTTCCAATATTTTAATATGATTTAATATTTATTTAAATTGGGCATTGACTTTATTTTAAATAAAATCAAATATGGTTTTAATCCCATATAAATTTTATTCAAATAATTCTTTTATTCCATTTAAGTTAATTAAATAAATTTTATTCCACTTGGCAAATTCCAATTTATTATTTTCTCAAGATTTAATTAATCATTTGCATTAGGGATTTTGTCTCCATTTAAAAATATTAGAATATGGTTTTAATCCCATATGTTTTTATTTGATTATTCTTTATCCCTTTATTTTATTTGGATTTGAATTATATTTTTTCCATTTGCTTATGGATTTAACTCATGGTTTAAATTATCTTCTAAATAATTTTCTTGGGATTTATTATTTAGCTTAGGCAATTTATCTTTATTTAAATAAAATTGGATATTGTTTAATCTTATGATTTTATTTGTATAATCTTTTTTTTCCTTTTTATTATTCAATAAACTTTCATTCTATTTGTTTATGGATTTGGCCAAGATTTAATTTGGCTTTTAAATATTCCTTATTTCTTTCTTTCTTTCTTTATCTTATAAAATCCATATCTTTTTATTTTTAGATTCAAAATTGGTGATTCGAATTGTATAATTTTATTTAATATTTGTTTATCCTTTTAAATCCTTTTAGGATTATTTGCTCAATATTTGGTATGGATTTTAGTTAGGAGCTTTATTAGCTTTGGAAATTATTTCCTTTTATCTTATTAAATTCATAAGTTTTTATCCATGGCTCCAAAATAAATGAAACCAATTTCTATGGTTTTATAATATTTTTATTTATGATTCTTGATCATTTAAAATGTTTGTTGATGAATTTTTATATGGATCAAATTAATAGTCTTAGAGAGATCTTGGAAATGATTACTTTCATTAAGATTTTAGGGTTTTGGTTTATTTTCCCAAGTGTTTAAATTTCAAGATACATTCATTGATGAATGCATTTCTATTGATTGAAATTTTGTTTGATTCCCTTTTATTCAAAGTTTGTTCAAGATGGGTTTTGATGTTTCCATTTGGAATCAAAAAGTTTCCTTTCACCCTAAATTTGAACAATTATTTATTTTGTTTATTTATTTTTCACATTTCAAAATTTGGAAAATTTTGGGATGTGACAATGATCAAGGTTTCCTGATCATGGACATTGGATGTTGTTAATAACAAGGTCACAACGTTATTGGAATGGTGTGATGAACATTCATCCGAAGTATAGCATTACGATCAAAGTCATTGAGTTTATATTGCTATAACATCATACGAAGTTATCCTAATCCTTAGACCATAATATCATGTCAATAACTAACACTGGAAGAGTATCTCGATAACATCAAACGTCACACCATAACAGGGTGATTATAAATATGGGTTTAGTACTATTAAAGTGTTATGTTGAGGCCCATGGATTGAGAGTTGAATTTGTTCATCCCGATGATGGATAGATATGCTCTGGGCCCTCTCGGTGATATCACATTTATTAACTTGCAGGCAAGTGATTTGATCACTAGATTGTTATATCACGAGAACGAGAAAAGAGTACATGTCAGTAACGACATCAAACTAGGTATGGAGATACCAATGATCGAATCTCGGACATGTAATATATCGCGAAACAAAGGGATTAAGATACTAGCATAAAAGGTTCCGACGATCACAAGAAAGTGATCATTGAATGTGTGGGAGTCAGTATGGGTCTCCAGATCCCGCTTCTGATTATTGATCTGAGAGGGGTATCGATCATGTCCACATTATTCACGAACCATAGGATGACACACTTAAGAGACACCGACACCATTTGGAGCAAATAGTTTCATGCTAAAAAGAATAACAAAATGCATGAATTTATTTCACTAGATACCGAAACTGTTTTTGGGTGAAATTGCAGAAAGTGTTTCTGCATGTGAAATGAAATACTAGCTAGGGGTTATATGTGAATGTTTGTCATTAAAGTAATTGATGAATTTCTGAATAAATAAAAGGAGTTTTATTTAAAGAGAGTTTGCATTAAATTTGGTGGAAATTTAATGGGAATTTGAGTGGGATTTTTTGAGTGGAGAATTGAAAGGGCATTTTTTGAGTGGAGCTTCCACCCACATGAATGGAGGGAGGGCAAGAGGGAAGCCCCCATGCGCCGGCCACCCCCTTGGGGTTCCCCCCTCCTATAAAAGGAGCCTCCCTCCTCACTTCTCACACACACCTCCTCGTGAAGGATCTCTCTCCCCGTCTAGTATTTTTCCTCAATGGTCCCGGACTAGCGAAATACATGTTCCCGGTGGCTTTTCGGCAAGAAAGATTTGTTCTTCCGCTGCATCGCTGAAGCGAGGAGGCGGAGGTTGCTCGGTGCCTCGGACGTGTGTGCGAGCACGGATGCGCCGCTGATTTGCGGCGCTAGGACTTCCTCCCGATCTTGAGATCGGCAAGAGATTGTCTACATCAACCATGAGTTCAACCTCGTTAAGCTTTGTCGGTCTTCAAGGGTATGTTCTCTATGGATGTATATCCGCCCATTGCTTGTATCCAGTAGATAGATCTTGGATGTACATAGTTGTTCCCATCATAGGAATTTTTTTGTTTTCTACGCTGCGAACCCTACAGTGGTATCATAGCCGGATCTATGCGTAGATGCTTTGCACGGGTAGTACACATATGAGTATGTGGGTGATGATGATAATGTTATTGCTTCTTAGTTGTACTTTGGATATTGGTGGCATAGTGGGATGAAGCGGCCCGGACAAACTTTACATGTCCTCGCACATGAGACATGTTCCACTCTTGACATGCAACTAGTTTTGCATAAGTGGCTAGCGGGTGTCTGTCTCTCCTACTATAGTCAATATCTAATTTTCAACATGTTGTCAACAATTTGGTTATTCTCGTTGTGGTTCATGCTCGTAGGTAAGAATGGTTCTATCTTCGAAAGCCCTAAGCCACGTAAAACTTGCAATGGATAAATTTGAGGCGTCTAGTTTAGATTGTTGCTGGGCTAGTGTCATGATATGGTGATGTTGTAAGTAAAATTATAAGTCGATAGTCTTACAACACACATAACGTGTAAGTTCCATAGAACTTGTCCTTACACATAAAGGAATGATGAGGATCGTACCACGATGCACATGATGAAGATCAAGTGCAAGAACCATATCATTTCACTTATTAACATGTGATGTTTGTTGCATCTTATATTGCTTGTTTGGCGTTTTATTAGCAAAATAAGATGATCCCTCATTTAGATATCAAGATAAAAATGTGTTTTCCCTTAAGTATGCATCGATTATGTTTCGTCGCTCCAAGACATCACGTGATGATCGGGTGTTCTTGGATCCATGATCATATTTCAGGTGTAAGACAGTTTACGCACGCGAATACTAAGGTTCTTACTTGGCGAGCCTAGCATGTACAGACATGGCCTCAGAACACGGACCTAAAGGTTAATCATGAGTCGTATGGAAGATATGATGCCCATTTGATGCTCGCCTTTGAAGCTACACCGACTCACATGATGATAGGACTTGGTGTAGTGGATTTGGTTCATGTAATCACCAAAAAGGCATGAGGGACGTCGTTTTTGAGTGGGAGTTCATTCTTAATTTGGATTAGTTGAACTCAATCTATCATAAACTTAATCTAAACTTTACAAATTCTATTGTAGATGGCACCACCTGCTTTTAATTTCAATGTGTTCATGGAGAAAGAGAAACTTGCATCGAACGGTAGCAACTTTACCGTATGGGCCATGAATTTGAGGATTCTCCTCACTGCTGCACAAAAACAATATGTGCTAGAAGCGCCACTAGGCCCCCTACCACTTGATGATGCCCCTGACGAGGAAAAGAACGTCTTTCAGACTTGTCAGGAGGACCACAACTTAGTTCATTGCGGCATATTGTATGGGCTAGAGCCAGAACATCGAAAGCGTTTTGAAAATGGCAATGCTTTTGATACAATGGGTGAGTTGAAAATTATTTTCGACACCCATGCTGCTGTAGATAGTTATAGTTATTCTGAAAAGTTCTTTAGTTGCATGATGGAAGAGAACAGCTCCGTAAGTGAGCATGTAATCAACATGTCGGGTTACGCCGGTAAGGTTGTGTCATTGGGAATAATGATTCCCATTGACTTAGGCATCCATCGTGTTCTCTAGTCTCTGCCACCTAGCTATAAGAGCTTCGTGATGAACTATAACATGCAAGGCATGAAGAAGTCTCTCCCCGAGCTTCTATCAATGCTTAAACCTGCAGAAGTGGAGATCAAGAAGGAACATCAAGTGTTGATGATCAATAAGACCACTGGTTTCAAGAAAGACAAGAAGGGTAAACATAAGGGAAAAAGGGCGGCAAGCCGGTTGACGTGCCTGAAAAGAAACCCTGAGTTGGCCCTAAGTCTGATATCGAGTGCTATTATTGCAAGGGGACTGGCCACTAGAAGTGCAACTGCCCCAAGTATTTGGCAGACAAGAAGGCCGGCAAGGCAAATAAAGGTATATATGATATACATGTTATTGATGTGTACTTGACTAGTACTCGCAGTAGCACCTGGGTATTTGATACCAGTTCAGTTGCTAATATTTGTAACTCGAATCAGGGGCTACGGAACAAGCGACCGCTAGCAAGGAGTGAGGTCAATATGCGTGTCGGCAATGGATCAAGCGTTGATGTGATCTCCATCGGAACGCTGCCTCTCCACTTACCATCGGGATTAGTTATAAACTTGAATAATTGTTATCTGGTGCCAGCACTGAGCATGAACATTGTATCCGGATCATGTTTGATGCATAGTGGTTATTCATTTAAATCCGAGAACTATGGTTTTTCGATTTATATGAATGAAATCTTTTATGGTCATGCACCGATGATGAATGGTTTATTTCTATTGGATCTCAATAACAGTTTTACACATATTCATAATGTTGATGCTAAAAGGATTAAACTTAATGATGATATATCCGCATATATGTGGCACTGTCGTCTAGGTCATATTGGTGTTAAATGCATGAAGAAGCTCCATTCGGATGGACTTTTGGAATCACTTGATTTTGAATCATTTGATACATGTGAGCCATGCCTTATGGGCAAGATGACTAGAACGCTGTTTTCCGGTTCAATGGAACAGGTGACACATTTATTGGAAATCATACATTCTGATGTGTGTGGTCCAATGAGTGTGTCGGCGCGAGGTGGATATCGTTATTTTGTTACTTTCACGGATTATTTGAGTAGATACGGTTATATCTACTTGATGAAACACAAGTCTGAAACCTTTGAGAAATTCAAGGAGTTTTAGAGTGAAGTGGAAAATCATCATAATAGAAAGATCAAATATCTACGGTCCGACCGTGGAGGTGAGTATCTAAGTTACGAGTTTAGCACTCATATGAAAGAGTGTGGAATAGTTTCACAACTCACACCTGCCGGAGCACCACAGCGAAATGGTGTGTCAGAACGTCGTAATCGTACTTTACTAGATATGGTTCGATCTATGATGTCTCTAATGGACTTGCCACTGTCATTTTGGGGTTATGCACTAGAAACTGCTGCATTCACTTTAAATCGGGCATCATCTAAATCCGTTGAAAAGACACCGTATGAATTATGGTCTGGAAACAAATCTAAGCTATCATTTCTTAAAGTCTGGGGATGCGATGTTTATGTGAAGAAACTTCAACCGGATAAACTCGAACCCAAAGCGGAAAATGCGTCTTCATAGGTTACCCTAAGGAAACTATTGGGTATTCCTTCTATCACAAATCCGAGGGCAAGGTTTTCGTTGTCAAGAATGGATCCTTTCTAGAGAAAGAGTTTCTCGCGAAAGGCGTGAGTAGTCAGAAGGTAGAACTCGAAGAGGTTGTAGAACCTTCTCTTCATAATATGGAGAGTAGCACAGCGCCGGAAGTGGTTCCGGAGTTGGCTTCACCAAATGAGGAGGGAACTAATGATAATGATCATGAAGCTCCGAAAGAGAATACTACCAAACCTCGCAGGTCTAGAAGGACGCGTGCAGCTCCCGAGCTATACGGAAATCATGTTATGAATTTCATGGTCGATGAAATTGATGACCCTACGACGTATGAAGAATCGACGATGAGCCCGGATTCCAACAAATGGTTAGAAGCCATGAAATCCGAGATGGAATCCATGTACGAAAACCAGGTTTGTACCTTGGTGGACTTACCTCACGACCGAAAGGCCGTGGAGAACAAATGGATTTTCAAAAGGAAAATTGATGCTGATGGTAATGTAACCGTCTATAAAGCTCGACTTGTCACAAAGGGTTTCGACAAATTCTAGGAGTTGACTATGATGAGACATTCTCTCCCGTAGATATGCTAAAGTAAGTTAGGATTATGTTAGCAATTGCTAATTTCGACTATGAGATATGTTAGATGGATGTCAAAACTGCGTTCCTCAATGCCAACATTGAAGAAGAGTTGTATATGATACAACCAAAGGGTTTTATCGATCCTAAGGATGCTGACAAGGTATGCAAGCTTCAGCGATCCATCTATGGACTGAAGCAAGCATCCTGGAGTTGGAATCTCCGCTTTGATGAGGTGATCAAAGAGTTTGGATTTGTCCAAACTTATGGAGAGGCTTGTATTTACAAGAAAGTGAGTCAGAGCAATGTGGCATTTTTGATATTATATGTGGATGAAATATTATTGATCAGAAATGATATAGATCTTTTAAACAGTGTTAAAAGTTATCTAAACAACAAATTTTCAATGAAGGACCTAGGTGAAGCATCATACATATTACGCATAAAGATCTATAGGGATAGATCTAGGCGCCTAATAGGGCTATCGCAAAGTACATACCTTCATAATATTTTAAAGAAGTTTAAAATGGACGGAAATAAGAAGGGGTTCTTACCTATGTTGCAAGGCAAGACATTGAGTAATACTCAAAGTCTGGCTAAGGAGGAAGAAAGAGAGATAATGGACAAAGTCCCCTATGCTTCAGCCATAGGCTTTATAATGTACGCCATGTTATGTACAAGACCGGATGTGGCACATGCTATCAATTTGACTAGTAGATACCAATCTGATCCAGGATCGGAACACTGGATAGCGGTCAAGAATATCCTTAAGTACTTGCGAATAACTAAGGATATGTTTCTTGTGTACGGAGGTGAAGAAGAGCTCGTCGCTAAGTGTTATGTTTATGCTAGTTTTGACGCCGATCCAGATGACTCTAAGTCTCAATCCGGATACGTATTTCTCATGAATGGTGGAGCGGTTAGTTGGAGGAGTTCCAAACAACTCGTGGTGGCGGGATCAACAATGGAGGCCGAATGTGTTGCTGCTTCGGAAGCAGCTCAGGAAGAAGTTTGGATGAAGGAGTTCATAACCGAACTAGGTGTGGTTGTGAGCTCGTTGGACCCAATGGTGATCTATTGTGACAAAAATGGTGCCATAGCCAATGCCAAAGAACCAAGGTCTCACAAGAATTCCAAGCATATTAAGCGCCGGTTTCACTCCATCCGCGAGCATGTCAAGGATGGAGATATAATGATTTGTAAAGTACACACGAATCTCAATGTAGCAGATCCGTTGACTAAAACTCTCCCTAGAGCAAAACATGATCAACACCAGAACTCCATGGGTGTTAGATTTATGACTATGTAACTCGATTATTGTCTCTAGTGCAAGTGGGAGACTTAATGGAATATGCCCTGAGAGGCAATAATAAAGTGGTTATTATGTATATTCCAAGTATATGATAGATGTTTATTTTGCATGCTATAATTGTATTAATACGGAAACAATAATACATGTGATCTTAATAAACAAATAGAAAGTTCCTAGTTATGCCTCCCTTATAAACTAGCTCATTGATTAACAAGATGATCAAGGTTTCCTGATCATGGACTTTGGATGTTGTTAATAACGGGATCACAACATTAGTGTAATGGTGTGATGAACATTCATCCGAAGTATAGCATTACGATCAAAGTCATTGAGTTTATATTGCTATAACAACTTACGAAGTGATCCTAATCCTTAGACCATGATATCATGTCAATCACTAACACCGGAAGAGTTTCTTGATAACATCAAACGTCACACCATAATAGGGTGATTATAAAGATGGGTTCAGAACTAATAAAGTGTTATGTTGAGGCCCATGGATCGAGAGTGGAATTTGTTCATCCCGATGACGGATTGATATGCTCTGGGCCCTCTCGGTGATATCACATTGATTAGCTTGCAAACAAGTGATTTGATCACTAGAATGTTATATCACAGGAACAAGAAAAGAGTACATGTCAGTAACAAGATCAAACTAGTTATGGAGATACCGATGATCGAATCTCGGACATGTAATATATCACGAGACAAAGGGATTAAGATTCTATTGTAAAAGGTTCTCACGATCACAAGAAAGTCATCGTTGAATGTGTGGGAGTCAGTATGGATCTCTAGGTCCCGCTTCTAATTATTGATCTGAGAGGGGTCTCGATCATGTCCGAATTATTCGTGAACCATAGGGTGACACACTTAAGAGACACTGACACCATTTGGAGCAAATAGTTTCATGCTAAAAAGAATAACAAAGCACAGGAATTTATTTCACTAGATACCGAAACTGGTTTTGGGTGAAATTGCAGAAAGTGTTTCTGCATGTGAAGTGAAATACTAGCAAGGGGTTATATGTGAATGTTTGTAATTAAAGTAATTGCCAAAATTCTAAATAAATAAAAGGAGTTTTATTTAAAGAGAGTTTGCATTAAATTTTGTGGAAATTTAATGGGAATTTGAGTTGGATTTTTTGAGTGGAGAATTGAAAGGGCATTTTTTGAGTGGAGCTTCCACCCCCATGCGCCGGCCACCCCCTTGGGGTTCCCCCCTCCTCGTATAAAAGGAGCCCCCTCCTCACTTCTCACACACACCTCCTCATAAAGGATCTCTCTCCCCTCTAGTATTTATCCCCCATGGTCTTGGACTAGTGAGATACATGTTCCCGGTGGCTTTTCGGCAAGAAAGAGTTGTGCTTCCGCTGCATCGCTGGAGCGTGGAGGTGGAGGTTGCTCGGTGCCTCGGACGTGTGTGTGCGAGCCGGATGCGCCGCTGATTTGCGGCGCTAGGACTTCCTCTCGATCTTGAGATCGACAAGAGATCGTCTACATCAACCACGATTTCAACCTCATTAAGCTTTGTCGGTCTTCAAGGGTATGTTCTCTACGAATTTATAGAAGCCCGTTGCTTGTATCTAGTAGATAGATCTTGGTAAATAGTTGTTGCCATCATAGGAAATTTTTTGTTTTCTATGTTGCAAACCCTACAGGAGCTATCCCATAATCAAAATGACAAGGCAAACAAACAATGAGCATCTCAGCAATCTTCTTATTTGCCATGGGAAAATGGCGCTTTTTCTCTCTTTCCTCTTTCCAATATGTCTCTCTTTTTTTATATAATAAGAAAGATTCATAGATTGCTCACTATGGTGATGCTGCAAGTTTCCACCATGATTAGGCATGGCTTAGGCTAGCGGCCCAGGCGTTTCTCTAACACACATACATAACTCCATGGACTTACAAGCTCTCCTTTTATTTCACACCGACGACATCCGCAAGCAAAAGAGCATGATATCAACTGGGTATGTATTTACAGGTGTTGAAAGTGTTCCCCGTGACAGCACGGTTCTGCTAATCCCAACGTATAGATGCAAGCATATACAACTTCGATGACACAATTGCTCAAGTTTATTAGGGGCAAGAAAATAAGGTGTGCCATCAAGTTCGTGAGAGCTTTACTAACTAGTTTTCACAAAACAAAATAATTTTTAATTCGAAAGATAGATGAAGCTTGAAAATTTGCTTGGAATAGAAATAATGCTAATAGGTAGATATGGTGGACACAAATGGCACATGTTTTGGTTCAAAGGGATTGGATGCATGAGAAGTATGCCTTCTCAAAACATGTTTTTGACTAGCAAGGCTGGGTAGCAAGCAAAAGAGCTGAAGGAAACAAGCAAACCTACAAGTGGTAAAGCCAAACATGTAATCTTCCTTGAAGACACAAAAGGTCTTAAATAAATAATACTAAGATTATGAGCCAATCGAGAAAGAAAATAAATGATACAAAATACCTGTAAGCTTTTTTCTCTTTTCCTTTCAAACCTCAAAAAGTGTTGCTACTGACTAGAGCTTGGTTTACCAAAACCAATTTAGATCTACTTGATGCTCCCAAAGTGATACCAATACTGATCAACAAGATCAATCATATAATAGAGATTGCAAACTAAAATAAGAAGTGGAAAAAGTAAAACATGGGATTTATCATTAATATTCCATAAAGGCACTCACACCAAGGGATACATAGATAACCAACTAAAGGAGAGATACTTCTGCATGCAAAACAACCTATAATATAACTTCTCTACCAAAGATATGAATCTACTAAAAAGGTAAAAAGATAAAAGATAATGATGTGATACCGTGGAACTCCCCCAAGCTTGGAACAAGCCAAGGGGATGCCAAACCTGATGAAGAATTACTCCTTCAGTGGTGGTCCCTTGTCATCATCAGACTTCCAAGGTAAAGGCTCCCCATCCACAAAGGATATCTTGGTTTCCACAATCCTAAAACTAGCAGCAGAGCTTATCGATTAAATTTAGCCTCATACTCACAGTTTTGATTTTGTATGTCGTAGATTTGTGCTTGTAATTGGTTGGTAGTCTGATGGAGTGAGAGGATTTATGCTTGGCGATGAGTTCTGAACTTATCTTATGGATGATATCCACTTCGCGTTCCACCATCTTCTTGTACCTGAAAACTTCCTGCTCCAGTGCTTCCATCCTGTCTTCCAGACTGCCTTCTCCTTTAGGACCTTGAACTTCTTTCATCTGCACCTTCCCATCCTTGAGGATCAACTCCTTGGGATGAATCTCCAACTCATACATGTACGAGTTGATGACATCCGCAGAGGAATCCTCCATGGGTGATTGATGTCTACGCACTTCTATTCTTGTAGACAGTTGTTTGGCCTCCAAGTGCAGAGGTTTGTAGAATAGCAGCACGTTTCCCTTAAGTGGATTATCCAAGGTTTATCGAACTTAGGGAGGAAGTCGTCAAAGGTATTCCCTCTCAAGCAACCCTGCAATCAAGATACAAGAAGTCTCTTGTGTCCCCAACACACCCAATACACTTTTCAGGTGTATAGGTGCACTAGTTCGGCGAAGAGATAGTGAAATAAAAGTGGCAACGATGCCAGAAAAGAGCTTCTGACTTGTTGTTGACGTGGGAGAGACTGAAGGCAAACTGAAATAAAGATGGAAGCAAGCAAACATGCAACAGATCTAGATGCAAATGGTGTTTCAATGTTTAGAAACAAGTCCTAGGGATCATACTTTCACTAGTGAACACTCTCTCATATAAATATCATCTCTTCATGATACTAATCTCTGGTTGGACACTCTAATCCATGGTAGGCCTACAAAATCACACCTCAAAGTCTGCCTTCCCCATCTAGATAACCCCACACTGTCACCTTGAGCGCTAGATGGTTCCAACAAACACCACAATTTCATAGAGACAACCAACTCAAAATATAACTCATGAATATATATGTAATCTAGCTTAAGTGCCACACACGGCGCGCACGCCATCACTGTCACACACATGGGGAAAATCATAGATCTAGTAAAGCACGATGAGTATTTATGTAACCTCTATCCTAAGTGCCACCACGATATGCACGCTGTCACTTACACACACATGGGGAGAGCAGAGATCTATTAAAGCACTTGAGTAGCAAGGTAGATCTACTTGATTACAAAGCTCATGACCACAACAAGATCATGCATAGAGAGAGAGATGAACACATAGCTATAGGTAGAGCCCTTAGCCTTGAGGAATAACTACTCCCTCCTCGTCATGGGAATGAGAAAAGGTGATGAAGATGGTGGTGGAGATCGATGGAGATGGCTCCGGGGGCACTTCCCCGTCCCGGCAGGGTGCCGGAACAGAGACTTTCTGTCCCCCGAATCTCCCCTTCGGTGGCGGAGGCGTTGCGGAACTTTTCATGGCTTTTTGTTCGATGATTTAGGGTTTTCTCCCCGGAAGGCTTTTATAGGCGGAGGAGGCAAGGTCGGTGGAGGTCCAGGGGGCCCACACCCCCTATGGGCACCACCAGGGCTGGCCTATGCCCACCTAGGGTGTGGCCACCCTAGTTTCCTCCTCCATCTCTACTTCGTGGTTAAGTGTCGTGCTGGGTAAAATAATGACTTTGTCTTTTGTCCCGTCCAATTCCGAGAATATTGATTTTCTGCCTTTTCTGGAACCAAAAATAGAAAAAACAAGCAACTGGCGTTGTGGCATCTTATCAATAGGTTAGTTCCAGAAAGTGTATAAAAATACCTCAAAGTGTAGACAAAACATAAGACAAATGATATAAAACAAGCATGGAGCATAAAAAATTATAGATACGTTTACGACGTATCAGTGATCCAGAGGAAGACATTGTGTAACATCCCAAAAATATTAATCAAGACTATCAAGTTCTAATCACCCAAGTTTAGGGCTAACAAAAACTTTTGTTAATTAAAATCAATATGAATGCATGTGTGTATGTGATGATTGCATGAATGCTTGCAATGACTTGTGTGATTGTTATGAATGGCAAGGTTTGGTTTGAATATGAAAACAACATCATCTAAATCATTTCCAAGCAGATTCAAGTGAAGATAAAATCAAAAATAAACAATATAAGCAAATGGTCATTTTTGCCAAACTTGTTCACTAAACCACTTTGAGTGTTTCTAGTCCAAGTTTTCTAACAGAAACAAATCCAATTCTTTTCACCCCTTGCTAGAACAAGTACAAGTGAACCCAAGCCCACCTTGCAAACCCACAGAAACATTTTGCAAATATATTCAAATGACAATTCAAAACTGAATCAAGTATAGATACTAAGATCACCATTTCTCAAAAACCACTCAAACCAGTTCACCTTAACAAACACAAAGCAAACAGAGACTACCAAGTATGTGACCAGTGCATTCACCAAAATTCATTCAAAAATTTCAAACTAAGTTTCTTTCGGCCATTTCATCAAACGTTGGTGAACATAGTAAAACCTGCCTAACTATCACTTTTTTTATCAATGCTTTGTTCCCTCTTTGCACCCTACTCTCACCCCTTGTCTCCCACAGTGACCACACTTAATTGACACAAGCTAGAACCCTACCCTTTGCACCATGTAGTGGTACCCGAAGCCACCCCTTGCCAACTGACCATGGATAGCTAGCAGGAGCAACCGCCGCGCCTAGCCACCATGTCCAGGAGGCAGCCCAACGTCCACCGCCACCCCCTGTCCAGCCCTCACACGCAGCCAGGCACTGGACCACAGAGAACGCGCCGCGTCCATTGTCTCTACACCATGCCGACAGCATGACAGAGCACTGCGCCCGACACGCACGTACACGCCACGCCTCACCTTCTCCGCCCGTGCCTGCAATCACCACAACACCAGCAACCCCCCAGACATCCTCGTTCACCGCCGCGTGACCCGTAGCCACTGTGGGTCGTCGAAATTGCCGTCGGTGCCGCTCATAGCACCAACGCTTTCTGACCGTTCTCGACCGACCCTTGCCGTGCCATCAAGTCCTTGAGAATCGCCAGGAGACCGTGCATCGTCCTAGCCTCCGAGCCATCCCGTTAGCTCACTACACCATCGTCACCGACGAGCTTTGCCCATGCCGCACTGCCTCTCTCCTTCGGCTATAAAAGGAGGCCTCACCAGCCCCAATTCGCCACACCATTCCACTCCCCACCTCTCACAGAGCACCACTGACCCTTCCCCGGAGCAAGGCGAGCCCCAGGTCGCCGGAATTTCACTAGAGTCTGCCGCGGAGGAGGAGAAGAGGAATCATTGATTGGAGCTGCCCCAGGAGGTGTCGCAGCCACCGTTTGAACCGCCGTCATCGACAATGTTATTCGCCCCCAATGATGACCCTAGCTGGAGCCCTGGTGAGCCTCACACGACTCTCACCGCCGCATTAGGGTTCAGTCTCGCAAGCGCTGCCCGATGAAGACGACACACCTAAACTGTTAGATCAGGTTCTAATCGCACGACCCACATGGCAACTTACCTCTTCGCGTAGTTAGAGCCGCTGACCAATGGAACATCTCTGTCAGTCGCCCTCTGTGTCATGCTATGCAGATTGGGTCGGCCTAGTAACTCTCCCGTGAGTAGCCCAGCAATTCAAACAATCATTTTCCAATTTAGTTCAAACCTAGTTGTGTCAATAGATTCAAAAATCGATTCAGAGAGATTTACTGAACCAAATTACATCAAACCAATTTTGTTAGAAAGTTATTGAATATGTTAATCCAAGCCCGTTGGATTCAAACTATTTGAACTTATAGATCATCTATAGTAAAAATAACAAGGCAGAGACTTTTCTGCATTCAAACATTTTTCAAAAATCAACCATAAATGCTTTTGAGTTGATTCCAACTCTCCAAAATCACATTTGACAAGATCTTCCTGAATATATAAAAATATATAGGTTTACTTGCAGCGATAATGGACAAGTATTAGAAGAATACCCCATAGGCATTTCTAGTCACTTTAATTAATTAAAATAATAATGTTAAACCTTATAAAATTGTGACACCACATTATCACTAGATGCTAGATCATCTAGTGTGAACCTTTGTGTGCCAAATAGATGTAGTTAAGTATTGTTTGGTGATTGTGTACCTCGTATTTATTTATAGATGCTAGTACCGACCAAGGATAGGAAGAGGAAGGAGACTACTACGAAGAGGAAGCAGAGGAGAACTTCAACCACTGCACTACTCAAGGAAAGCTATCTAATGCAAGCTACACTATGCAAGCTAATACTTGCACTTTGCAAGCTAGATAACCTATGCAATGCATTAGGCATGCTTTGGTTATGCAACCTTGGTTATACCAAATCCTAGTTTTGCTTGGAAGCTTTAATATCTTATTTATTTATCAAAATTCTTTATTACTTTTAGTTAGTATCTTGTAAATTTTGTAAAGATATTATAGGTAGCATAAAGAGCATAAAACTTGGCCTAAGTTAGATAGAACTAGATGCCATACTTAGGCATGAGATTAGATTTAGATAAGTCACACTTGATTGGCACCCCTCCTTACTGAATACCCTCAAATTTAGTGGCTAGTGCTAAGCATAAAACTTGATCACTTTAGATGGGAATACTTGGTGAAAAGGATTATGAAAACCTTAGAATGATGAGTCATTCTAATGAAATGTTTTGACATGTGTTATGAACACTAGATGATTTTTATGATGAAAATGTTGAGGCATGAGCCTTAGCCCTTTTTAAAACTGATGGTTGAGTTCGAATGCGATACCATTCCAATTTTACCCTACAACCACAATACCCGAATTTGGGTAGGGCTTGACTGGAAGTTTATATATCTTAGTATGGGTTCCCTTGTGGAAGAGGTTTGAGCTGAGGCTACCTCATTATGATTGTCGACCTGTGCAGTTCCCAAGATGACAAATGGTCATGGTTGCGAGGCCAAACTCATAGGGGAGTGCCTATACAAGGGTGTGTAATTTAAAGGTTAGGATTGATTATCCGCATACTGAGTATGGTGATTCAGGATTGTTCCTAATGGATGTATCGAATGTTGTGGTGAAAGTGTACCACCTCTGCAGAGTGTCAAACTATTTGAATAGCCGCGTCCGTGGTTATGGATAGTTGGAGTGGCCATACTGTTCCGTCGTAAGATGTTTTCAAAATGACTTGTGAAATGAATCCTGACTTTGACTTGACCCCAACAGGGTTTTGATATGAAACGTAAGTTCCCACTTAGGTGTTGTATAACATTTAGTTAGTTTTCTTTACTTCTAAACTCGGTAGAGATAAATCTGGCTTTTTGCAAAATAACCTAGATCTTAGGATTCCTACTCAAACTACTTTACTTGTTAGTGATAGTTGCGAGTACTTAAAGAGTTCTCATGGCTTTGTCCCTGGCTATTCCTATGGCCAGACTATGAGGAGGACTACCAGGATGATGGACAACCGGAAGTCTATGACAACTAGGATCATCTCCCATCGTCAGCATTGCCTGTGACCCTGAAGATGGAGCTTCGCCCACGCTACCGTTATTATATTATTCCACTGCATTGATTGTATTAAGACTGGATCATGGGATCCTTTATTTGTAAGACCTTTATTATGGTTTGTAATGGATATGAACTATGGTACCAATCTGTTATGTCTTGCAAAAATGGTAATCCTGGGATTGTGATGTATGGCATAACAGGCATCTGGGATTAAAAATCTAGGTGTTGACAAGTTGGTACCAGAGCCATCCTGACCATAGGAGACCCTAGTTAGCATGGACGCTTGAATCAAAAGAATAGTTTCAAAACAAAAGAAGTGAGTATTTATGAAAACCTATTCTCATTCTTATCACTAAGATTCTTTCAATAAAATTCATGTTCCTCAAAAATTCTTGCAAACTTACATAAAATTTGACACACTTGATCACTCTACTAACTTACTTATCCTATATTCTTATAGATGGAGGTGAAGTATAGCAAGTTCTATCAATTGGGCAATGGAGGAGAGCTCGTCTTTGAGCGCGACTTAGACCAACTCTCGAAACTTCTTGAGCACCCGCACCCTGAGTTCTTTGGATCCCAGCTCAACGATCAGCAAGGAGGAGAATTGCAATGGCTGATAGTTGCAAGTATCAGAGGAAAGATGGAAGCACCCACCTCAGAGGGAATCCAGTTCACCTTAAGAGAGAACAACTGGCTAGACAAACTCGCCAGGGCTATGTAGGAAGCTCTTTCCCGTCTGTGTGGGCAAAGCATCAATCAGATCAGGGGTACCCGCTTTGAGTTCTAGGCAAGGCGTGATGCTATGGGACAGCCGTTGGAGGTGCCATACCACCCGGAGCTGAAGCATCAGGTGGATTATCTCAGCTTCATGTTGTATGATAGGCAGAAGGAGTTGGATAATGCCCGCTCCTACACCAACCACAACCATGCCATCGTAGTCAAGAAGGAAGATTTCCATCATTGCAAAGGAGCGCAAGACCTTTCGCCGTCTATGTGACAAGAAGAATCACATTATTGCTCGCCTTCATCACAAAGTGATAAACTTGGAGGAGACCATCCATGAGCGGTACATGCAGCTTGAGGAGAGGGAGAATGCAGGGGAAGATATCCATGTAGACCCTTACTCCTACTTCATTGATGATGATGACTTCCTGGAGTACCAAGCCATGGACTTCCACACTGATGATGATGATTCCGCCTTCACTGATGATGATGATGAAGCCACCGATTCTGATGAGTAGTATCACTTGAGCACAAGCGTAGCTGTGAGGTGTATCCGGTCCCACTGTATCGTAGTTTCCCAGAATGGTTCTTAAAACCATCTGTTACCTTAGTGTGGTGTGTGTTTGTATTGTGTGCTATGAATGAATGAATGAAAGTTGCTAGTTAGCAAAACCAGAGTCAAACTCAAAGTTTAAAAGATTTTCAAAAACAAATCCATGAACCTTAGAAATTTCCCTGTTTTCTCATGATCTATCTCATTCTTCAGATGCCTCCGGAGGAAGCAGTTCATCCCCGGACCCAATGCTGCAAGTTTTGCAAATGTTGGTTTCGGACCGTGAAGCTGAAAGAGTCGAACGTCAAGCCAACTTAGATACCCTTTAACACATAGCTCAGATTTCCAACAACAATCAAGGCCAAGGAAACCAGGACAACCATGGATCCAAGCTCAAGAACTTTCAGAACACCAATCCACCCATTTTTAGTAAGTCTGAAGTGCCATTAGATGCTGATGACTGGCTGCAGACCATGGAGAACAACTTAGAAGTTGCAGGAGTAGAGGCCAATGAGAAGGTACTGTTTTCCACCCATTATCTGGTAGGAGCGGCAAGAGCTTGGTGGAATAGCATTCACACCATGAATGGAGGATAGATGATGACTTGGGACGAATTCAAACTCAAGTTCAGCAGAATCCATGTGCCACCGGGTTTAATCAAGAGGATGAGGGATGAATTCAGAGAATTGAAGCAAGGGAGGATGATAGTAGTTGAGTACCGTGACAAATTTTTGTCATTGGCTAGGTATGCACCAGATGAGATTGACACTGAAGCAAAGAAGAAGGAGAGATTCTTGAATGGTCTGCTTGATGAATTGCAGACAGTGTTAGTCAATATCACGTTTGCTGACCTTGAAGCCCTAGTGGATTCTGTAATCCATATGGAAGGCAAGATCAACCAAGCCAATGAGAATCGCAAGCGTAGAATGGTGAATCAACTAGGAACCCACCATACCCTGAAGTATCGCCCCAACCCGTTTGCAGGATATGCCCCGAGAAACAATAGACCCCCGATGACATGTCCGAACTATCCCAACAGTGGAGGAGGAAACCCAAGGCCCGGAGGAAACCACAAAAAAAACCCTGGCAACTCCAGCAATTTCAACCGTGCACCGCCCAAGTTCAACAACAACAACAACAACAACCCCACCAACACCAATACTGCCGCAAGGACTAGAAGCAATGTCGTGCCTATTGCAGGAAAAGACAAGTCTCAGGTTAATTGTTATGAATGTGGAACCAAGGGTCACTAATCCAATGAGTTCCCCAAGAAGCTTGCAGCAGCCCCCAATGTGAATGCCCCAGCTCAGCAGCAGCGCCATGTTCAGCCTGGAAGGAGATTTTCCCCAGGGAACTCGCTCAACCGCAACGGCCGCCTGTTTCACATGAATGCTGAAGAAGACCAAGAAGCGCCAGATGTCGTGCTGGATATGTTTTCTATTAACTCTGCAAGAGTGTTGTTTGATTCTGGAGCATCGCACTCGTTTGTTACAGAAGAATTTGCATGCACTAGTAAGATTTAACCAACAAAATTGAAGCATGTTATGATAGTTCAAATACCTGGTTCAACCACCAAAGCTAGAAAAATTTGCAGGGCTGTACTTATCAGAATCCATGGCATAGATTTTTATACTAACCTAATAGTACTCGGAACCAAAGGTTTGGAAGTAGTACTAGGAATGGATTGGATGTCAAAACATAAAGGATTAATCGACTATCCCAAGAAAGCCATAACCATGACTAGTACCGCTGGAGTATCAGTAGAGCATGTATCTGAAACCTTGTCCCATCAATTCAAGTGCAACAAGAGACTAGCCCAACCCACATTGACCAAGTCAGAGAAGTCTGTGAAAACCCCGACGTATTCCTAGATATTTTTCCCGATATGCCCCCAGATCGGGATATCGAGTTTATCATTGAACTAATCCCTGGAACCAGACCCATAGCTCAGAGACCTTATAGTATGAACCCATCTGAATTAGTGGAGCTGAAGAAGCAACTGGATGCTATGCTGGAGATAGGACTAATTCAACCAAGTGCGTCGCCATGGAGATCACCTGTTTTGTTTGTGGATAAGAAAGAAGGAGGTAACCGTTTGTGCATGGATTATCAGAAGCTGAATGATGTCACCATTAAGAACAAGTACCCACTTCCAAAGATAGAAGATTTGTTTGATCAGTTGATCGGTGCCAAAGTGTTTTCTAAGATTGATCTTAGAACTGGTTATCATCAACTCAAGATTCGCGCAGAGGATATTCCAAAGACTGACTTTACCACCAGATATGGACTGTATGAGTACACGGTCATGTCCTTTGGATTAACCAATGTCCCCACTTATTTCATGAACCTCATGAATAAGATTTTTATGAACTTCCTAGATAAGTTTGTCGTTGTTTTCATCGATGAAATTCTAATCTATTCCAAATCAGAAGAAGAACATGAGCTACACCTAAGGACCATCCTTGAAACCCTTAGAGAGCATCAGTTGTATGCCAAGTTTAGAAAATGTGAGTTCTGCTTACAGGAAGTAGGATTCCTCGGACATATCGTGTCGGCAAGAGGAATTGTTGTTGACCCTAGCAAGGTTAAGGATGTGGAAGAATGGCAAGCCCCAACCACTCAAACCCAAGTTCGTGCATTTCTCGGATTAGTGGGATATTACAGCAAGTTCTTAGAAAGATTCTCGAGCATCGCAAGACCCATTACCCAATTGTTGAAGAAAGATAAGAAGTTTGAATGGACGGACAAATGTGAAGCAAGTTTTCAAGAACTCAAGAAGAGATTGATCTCAGCCCCAATCTTGATTATGCCGGATATCATGAAGCCTTTTGATGTGTTTTGTGAGGCATCCAAGATCGGTCTCGGATGTGTGTTGATGCAAGAAGGCAAAGTCATATCATATCTATCCTGACAACTAAAACAACATGAGAAGAATTACCCTACCCTTGACCTAGAACTAGCAGCCGTAGTTTTAGCTTTGAATACATGGCGGCATTACCTCATGGGTAACCGTTGTGAAATTTATTCGGATCACAAGAGCCTGAAATATATTTTCACCAGAAGGAGCTGAATATGAGTCAAAGGAGATGGATAGATCTAATCAAGGACTATGACCTTGACATTCACTATCACCCCGGTAAAGCCAATGTGGTAGCAGATGCTCTTAGCAGATTGCCGTGTCGCTTGAACACCATGATTCTGAAGGACCAACCAAGCTTGCACAAGGAGTTGGAAGATTTCCAAATGGAACTAGTAAGTGAAGGATTTTTGGCTAGCATAGAACTTCAACCCACTTTGACCAGTCAGATCAAGGAGGCGCAGAAAGGAAATGCTAGTATCGACGGAATCAAACATCGTATCGGTATAGGGAAGGTACCCGGATTCACCGAAGATGAAGAAGGAGTTTTGTGGTACAAAGGACGTATCTGTGTGCCACCAGATTCAGAGTCGAAGCCCATGATACTCTTTATTCTATCCACCCCGAAGGAATGAAGATGTATCAGGATTTGAAGGAGCAATTTTGGTGGCATAAGATGAAGAGATAAATCGGAAGCTACATAGCCAAGTGTGATATCTGTCAGAGAGTCAAGACGGGACATCAGAGACCCGCAAGACTTTTGCAACCATTACAGATTCCATAATGGAAATGGGATTTAGTCGGAATGGATTTTATCACAGGTTTGCCTACATCTATTAGGGGAAATGACTCTATCTGGGTCATAGTGGATAGACTGTCCAAAGTCGCCCATTTCTTACCAGTCAATACCACTTACTAGAGTTTGAAGCTAGTAGAGTTGTACATTGCTAGAATAGTAAGTTTGCATGGAGTCCCCAAGAACATCGTGTCGGATCGAGGAACTCAGTTTACCTCGAGATTTTGGAAAAAAAATCCAAGAAGGATTGGGAACCAGACTGGATTTCAGCATATCTTATCACCCACAAACTGATGGACAAACGGAGCGAGTAAACCAGATACTCGAAGATATGTTGAGATCTTGTGTGTCGGAATATGGATCTAAATGGGAGGACTGTCTGCCTTTCGCAGAATTTGTTGGGCCATGCGGAGATAAAACAAAAATTTCCTTCTAACGTGGTGATCCTAAGATCTAGCTGAGGTAGAAGGCCACGAGGTTTACCACTAGACGCGCGGTTGCGGACTACTGATGAAGCGCGTCAGTTGATGCAGTGCAGTCCTCACGATCCGATCGTCCTGGTGCTGATCGCACAACACCTCTGTTGGTATCCACACGTACAAGGAGGAGCACCGGCGGCGAACTGCTAGGTTCGTATCGACGGTAGGACTGTTGTGGAACTAGGGTTTCCAACACATGGAATGACCTAACCGAACAATGATTAACCTTTCTGGGTTACGGTGCTCCACTATATATAGGGAGTGAACGTGGGCTCTGCTCGCGCGACCCATTCACTAAAGCCCATATAACACTAGTCACCGTGAGTCCAACTCACTAACTCAGTCCTAATCCGGTTTAGGTCCAACCCAACCAGATTACAGGTTCAGATCCAATCCGAACTTGCTCCCACTCTTAAGTGTGTGACCCCGCAGGCTCATGGCTACTTGGACACGATTGGAGTCTGACTCTCAATCGATTAGTCGGTAGCGGCTCCTAGCAGAACATGCCGACTCCCAAGTACCAAAGAGTCATGACGACTTTCCTTTCCAATGCGACTTACGTCCGAGTCCCTTTTGCCTCACGATATACCTTGTCAGACTATAGGCGAATAATTGTCATCCCTTAAATAGTCTGACTCTCTTCTCGATCCGATATAAGTGATTCACCCGACTAACTCTTAGTTGATCGCCTCGGTTAACACTTAACCGAGTCGTGCATGACCATGCTTTCCGAATCATATCTCACAAGAGGGCCTAGAGAATATATCTCCAAGTGGAGGGACAAAATCCCATCTTGGTTATTCACATCACACAGCTTGATTCTCAGTCGACCCGAACTCTGCCTTTATAACTGCCCAGTTACGGATCAGCGTTTGATAGAACCTAAGTCGGTCATCCTCAACTCGGACTATGCAATAACCTCAGGTCTAAGGATTACATTGATTGAGATATACAAATTACAACTTGTTCGTTGTACCTCAATATGGGTCAATCCGACTTGCTAAACTCTTTAGCCGAATCTGTGTAAGTTGGAATGGCATCTCCATGCCCATGACAAGTGGAACCGAGTCATCAAGCCAACTTTCACATTGGTCTAAGTTGTGTGTCCAGCACAACCTCAATGACCAAGGATATTTAGTACAAACAACATGAATGCATAGTTCCACAACCGAATCACATATTCAATGATACACATCAGATGTTTATACAAGGACTACTTAATATCTTTATGAATACAATGGGAAATCTCATCATACATGATTGCCTCTAGGGCATATTCCCAACAGTCTCCCACTTGCACTAGAGTCAATCTTCTGACATCACATGTCTAAGCATCTAATGCCCATGGCTCTCAGGTGCGCCTCATGCTTTGGCTATGGTAACAGCTTTGTCAACGGATCCGCAATATTTGCATCCGTGTGTACCTTGCATAACTTGGTATCACCCTGATCCACGAACTAGCGAATCAGGTGGTACCGCATGAGTATGTGCTTGTTCTTCTGGTGCTGTCTAGGTTCCTTGGCTTGTGCAATAGCACCATTGTTGTCACAACACACGTCTAACGGATTGGACGAGCCCTGAACCACACCAAGATCCATGAGGAAATTCCTCATCCAAACAGCTTCCTTTGCTGCCTCCGAGGCGGCAATATACTCAGCCTCTGTTGTAGACGCAGACACAGTCTCTTGCTTGGAACTCTTCCAGCTCACAGCACCTCCGTTTATAATAAACACGTATCCGGATTGCGAACGAGAATCATCAGAGTCGGTAAGATAACTCGCATCCGTGTAACCCTTTACACTGAGTTCATCTTCACCACCATAAACCAAGAACATATCCTTAGTCCTTCTAAAGTACTTTAGGATATTTTTAGCCGCTGTCCAGTGGATCTCTCCAGGATCAGCCTGGTATCTGCTCACAACACTTAGAGAATAGGAAACATCCGGCCTAGTACAAATCATGGCATACATGATGGATCCGACTACAGAAGCATATGGAATCGCACTCATCCGACTTCGCTCATCAGTTGTCAAAGGACACTGAGTCTTGCTAAGTTTTACACCATGAGACATCGGTAAGAACCCCTTCTTAGACGATTCCATGTTGAACTTCTTCAACACTTTGACCAAATAAGTACTCTGACTCAATCCAATGAGCCTCCTTGATCTATCTCTATAGATCCGGATTCTGAGGATGTATGTTGCCTCACCCAAGTCTTTCATTGAGAAACTCCTTTCCAATGATTCCTTGGTTTCTTGCAACATCTGGACATTAATTCCAATCATTAATATGTCATCCACATATAAGATTAGAAAATTTACTTTGTTCCCACTAAACTTCTTGTACAAACAAGAATCATGATCACTCTTGATGAAGCCAAACGATTTGACTACCTCATCAAAGCGAATATTCCAACTTCGAGATGCTTGCTTCAACCCATAAATGAATTTATGAAGTTTGCACACCTTGTCAGCATTAGCCGGATCAACAAAACCCTCGGGCAGTATCATATACACGTCCTCGGTGAAATTTCCGTTAAGGAAAGCCGTTTTGACATCCATCTGCCATATCTCGTAGTCGAAATAGGCAGCTATAGCTAACATGATCCGAACTGATTTAAGCATCGCTACGGGCGAGAATGTATCGTCGTAATCAACTCCTTGAACTTGTCGGAACCCCTTTGCGGAAAGGCGTGCTTTATAGATTGAAACATTTCCATCCATATCAGTTTTCTTCTTAAAGACCCATTTTCACTCGACGGGACTTGCACCGTCTGGCAGATCAACCAAGTTCCAAACTTGATTTTCATCCATGGACTTTATCTCGGATCTCATGGCTCCAAGCCATGACTCGGAATTAGATCCCACCATCGCTTCCGAATAATTTGCTGGCTCATCACTGTCTAACAGTAACACATCACGAACACTTCGTAATCTTGCCGATCTTCGTAGTACAGGTGCTGCTGCCAGCTCAGCTGCCACGACCGGCTCAACCTCCAAGGTTTTTGCCGACTCGCTACTAGCCGGTTCCTCTCGAATTTATTCGAGTTGCACCGTGCTCCCATTTACTCCCTGTCTGAGAAACTCTTTCTCAAGGAAGACATCGTTCCGAGCGACAAACACTTTGCCCTCTTCTCGGTTGTAGAAGTAGTAACCCAAGGTTTCCCTCGGATACCCCATGAAAATACATTTATCCGACTTGGCCGTAAGCTTGTCCGACTGAAGTCGCTTGACAAATGCTTCACAACCCCAAATCTTAAGAAAAGACAAACTAGGCTTTTTTGCCTGTCCACATCTCATGCGGTGTCTTCTCTACCGATTTTGATGGTACTCTATTTAGTGTGAACGCCGCTGTTTCTAGACAATGACCCCAAAATGATAAAGGCAGATCTGTCTGACTCATCATTGACCGTACCATGTCCAACAAGGTCCGATTCCGCCTTTCTGAAACACCGTTCCTTTGAGGCGTTCCTGGCGGAGTAAGTTGAGGAACTATTCCACAACTTTTTAGATGGTCATCAAACTCATGGCTCATGTACTCGCCTCCTCGGTCCGACCGAAGAAACTTTATTTTCTTGCCGAGTTGATTATGTGCTTCATTCTAGAATTCTTTGAACTTTTCAAAGGCATCCGACTTATGTTTCATCAAGTAGATATATCCATACCTACTCAAATCATCAGTGAAGGTAATGAAGTACTCATAACCACCCCTGGCTGTCGTGCTCATTGGTCCACATACATCACTATGTACTAGTCCCAACAAGTCGGACGCCCTTTCGCAACTCTTTGCAAAAGGTGTCTTGGTCATTTTGCCGAGTAGGCAAGATTCGCATGTCTCGAACGACTCCAAGTCGAACGAAGTTAGGAGTCCATCATCATGGAGCTTCTTCATGCGTTTCCAACTTATATGACCAAGCCGACAGTGCCAAAAGTAATTCATATTCAGATCATTTGGTTTCAACCTTTTAACATTTATGTTATAAACCGACTCACCATCAAGATTCAAAATAAATAACCCGTCCTGGACGGGTGCAAAGCCGTGAAACATATCATTCAAATACAAAGAACAACCATTATTCTTGATATTCGACTCATAGCCTTGCCTCATCAAACATGAAGCAGAAATAATGTTTCGACTGAGCATTGGAACATAATAACAATTATTCAGTTCCATAATGAATCTGGAAGGTAAATGAAGTTGCATCGTGACGACTTCCAACGCAGCAACTCTGTCTTTGTTGCCGACTCGAATATCAACCTCGCCTCTTGCTACGCTCCTAGTTCTTACCAGTCCCTGCAACGAGTTGCAGATGTGAATAACTGATCCGGTATCATATACTCAAGAACTATTAGGTGCATCAGCAAGATATATGTCTATAACATTGCAAACAAGTGTACCTGAGTCGGAAGTCATACCTCCACTCTTGGCTTTGTCGGCCAAGTACTTGCTGCAGTTCCTCTTCCAGTGGCCATCTGCCTTGCAGTAGAAGCAAGTGGATCCGGCTGAAGGAGATGGCTTATCCCCTGAGAAAGTGCTTGGGACCGGGTCCGGAGCCTGCTTTCCTCCTGACTTAGCCTTCTTCTTAGTCCAAGAACTCTTCTTGAACTTAGCCTTATTCTGCACCATCAACACTTGACTAGCGCCCTTCTTGAGATCCGCCTCTGCCTGCTTGAGCATCCCATGTAATTCAGTGAGCTTCTTATCCATACCATGCATGTGGTAGTTCTAAATGAACTGCCCATATGCACTAGGAAGAGAGTTCGGAATTATATCCGTAGCGAACTCTTCGCTTATGGGGTAGCCAAGCCTCTCCAGAGACTGCACGTAACCAACCATTTTGATCACATGCGGACTCAGTGGATCACCATCCTTAAGCTTGCAACTCAGCAAAGCCTGAGAGACTTGATACCTCTCAGTCTTCGCCTGAGCCTGGAACATACTTTTGAGGCTTTCGATCATATCGTAGGCCTCAACATGCTCGAACTGCTTTTGCAAGTCCGGTTCCATGTGAGCAAGCATAAGACAGCTAATATCCGTGGACTCATCCTTAGCCCGACGGTAGGCATTGGTGGCAGCAACAGTCGCATTCTCATTCGGCTCATCTGGAAGTGGGTTGTCTAGGACATGGTCCTTCTTTTCTTGTTTGAGAACAATTCTCAGATTTCGATACCAGTTGGTAAAATTAGTGTCGTTCAGTTTATCTTTCTCAAGGATAGTTCTCAACGCAAAATCGGATATCTGAGAGTGAATGCTACTTGGTGCCATGATCTACAACAGAAAATATGCAAAACACTTAAGACATGTATTCATAAAAGTGCAAGCATATTAAACATTTTAATATTTTATGCTCCCACTAGAACCAACACCCCTCCGATGGTTGCTTAGTGATGCAGGATCCTAAATAAGCAAGTCGGCTAGTGAGCTTTAGCATCACCGCTAGCCGCCAAGTGATCTAGGTAGACAACTCCTTGTCAATCGCATCTCATGCGACTCCTGTTGGACGGGTGGCATCACATGCCCCGGCTCCCATCCGACTTTTCCCCGAGCCCCACAACCATTGTGATAGACCCGTCTAGCTTACCGAGTGTTTCCGCAGTAAGAGTCCGACTCGAACCCACCTAGTCGGAAAGAATTGGCAGCACCTCAATTTTATGAGCCCACTACCAAAAATGTCCGACTTGTGATGGTGCAAACACTGGCGAGAAAACCGACTAGACCTTCTTTGAGGGATTAAATTTTACTGACTATATAATAGAGGTAAAACTGAGACATAACAATAACACAAAATAAAGCAATTATAATGTGAAATGGTATGGCTCTCTTCATGGCGATCTCCATATCCACAAAGCCTGTAATCCGACTCGTGCCAACTCTTGTCACTTGCTGTCTTACTCCATGTCACCGACATGTACAACGCCTTGCATGCCTTCCGGGTTCTCCAAACAGCTACACTAGCTTAGTAAAGTAAATTACATAGAGAATCCGACACGCAGGTCGTTATACAATAAAATGACAGCACCTAGGCTCCAGCCGGCTGACAAAAACCGTGATTCGCAGATCATGTATGGATTACACACATACATCACATACATCACATGCACATGAACCATACCATTTTCCGAAAACGTAGATCTCATCTACGATCCGGACATGGATTCCGACCATTGTTCCGATTCGATCAAACTTTTTGATCTTCGATCACCGCTTCTGGATTTACGTGTCACAGTCTACCCTGATGGCGGAAACCGACCGGTAGGGGTATGTCGTTCCACGACCTCAGCAGTATGATCACGGAAATCAGATCTACCATTCTCCGAGCACAGTTGATCCAATCAACTTCGTACAAAACCGATCTATCTCATAGATCGACCACCAAACAGCACATAGATCTTATCTACAGCCAACCGCATATCACATATGCGAGATCTTGAGCCTAAAACCAGAAGCTATCACTCTGATACCACTGTTGGGCCACACAGAGATAAAACAAAAATTTCCCTCTAACGTGGTGATCCCAAGATCTAGCTGAGGTAGAAGGCCACGAGGTTTACCACTAGACGCGCGGTTGCGGATTACTGATGAAGCGCGTCAGTTGATGCAGTGCAGTCCTCACGATCCGATCGTACTGGTGCTGATCGCACAGCACCTCTGCTGGTATCCACACGTACAAGGAGGAGCACCGGCGGCGAACTACTAGGTTCATATCGACGGTAGGACTGTTGTGGAACTAGGGTTTCCAACACATGGAATGACCTAACCGAACAACGATTAACCTTTCTGGGTTACGGTGCTCCACTATATATAGGGAGTGAACGTGGGCTATGCTCGTGCGACCCATTCACTAAAGCCCATATAAGACTAATCACCATGAGTCCAACTCACTAACTCAGTCCTAATCCGGTTTAGGTCCAACCAACCAGATTACAGGTTCAGATCCAATCCGAACTTGCTCCCGCTCTTAAGTGTGTGACCCCGCAGGCTCATGGCTACTTGGACACGATTGGAGTCTGACTCTTAGTCGATCAGTCGGTAGCGGCTCCTAGCAGAACGTGCCGACTCCCAAGTACCAAAGAGTCATGATGACTTGCCTTTCCAATGCAACTTACGTCCGAGTCCCTTTTGCCTCACGATATACCTTGTCAGACTATAGGCGAATAATTGTCATCCCTTAAATAGTCCGACTCTCTTCTCGATCCGAGATAAGTGATTCACCCGACTAACTCTTAGTCGATCGCCTTGGTTAACACTTAACCGAGTCGTGCATGGCCATGATTTCCGAATCATATCTCACAAGAGGGCCCAGAGAATATCTCTCCAAGTGGAGGGGCAAAATCCCATCTTGGTTATTCACATCACACAGCTTGATTCTCAGTCGGCCCGAACTCTGCCTTTATAACTGCCCAGTTACGGATCAGCGTTTGACAGAACCTAAGTCGATGATCCTCAACTCGGACTATGCAATAACCTCAGGTCTAAGGATTACATTGACTGAGATATACAAATGACAACTTGTTCGTTGTACCTCAATATGGGTCAATCTGACTCGCTAAACTCTTTAGCTGAATTTGTGTAAGTTGGAATAGCATCTCCATGCCCATGACAAGTGGAACCGAGTCATCAAGCCAACTGTCACATTGGTCTAAGTTGTGTGTCCAGCACAACCTCAATGACCAAGGATATTTAGTACAAACAACATGAATGCATAGTTCCACAACCGAATCACATATTCAATGATACACATCAGATGTTTATACAAGGACTACTTAATATCTTTATGAATACAATGGGAAATCTCATCATACATGATTGCCTCTAGGGCATATTCCCAACAGAATTCTCATACAACAGCATTTACCAAGCCAGTTTGCAAATGGCCCCATTTGAATTCATGTATGGAAGAAAGTGTTGTACCCCTTTGAATTGGGCGGAAGTAGGAGAGAGTCAGATTTTCGGACCTGAAATCCTACGAGAAGCCGAAGAGAAAGTTGACAAGATCCGTGAGAACCTTAAGACCTCCCAATCTAGGAAGAAGAGTTATGCCGACAAGAGACGTCAAGACCTAGCCTTCAAATATCAAAGATTTTGTATATCTAAAAGTATCACCCTTGAAAGGAATGCAACATTTCCAACTCAAACGAAAGTTAGCCCTAGATATATCGGACACTTCAAGATTTTGAATCGCCGAGGAGAAGTCTCATATCAACTGGAACTGTCGGAGCAAATGACAGCCGTGCATAATGTGTTCCATATCTCGTTACTTCGCAAATGCCTAGAAGTCCCGGAGAAGACCGAAGTTTTCAATAATATTGATCACAGAACCATAGAGATCAACGATGACCTAACCTATCCTGAAGTACCCATTCGTATTTTGGAAGAAGCCTTTAGAACCACCAGAACCTGGAGTATCAAGTTTCTCAAGATCCAGTGGAGTAACCATACTGAAGAAGAAGCTACCTGGGAGCAAGAAGACTACATTAGGACTGAGTTTCCAGATCTCTTTAAATCCTAGTTTTCCTTTTACTTAAATCTCAGGACGAGATTTTGTTTAAGGAGTGAAGGTTTGTAACATCCCAAAAATATTAATCAAGACTATCAAGTTCTAATCACCCAAGTTTAGGGCTAACAAAAACTTTTGTTAATTAAAATCAATATGAATGCATGTGTGTATGTGATGATTGCATGAATGTTTGCAATGACTTGTGTGATTGTTATGAATGGCAAGGTTTGGTTTGAATATGAAAACAACATCATATAAATCATTTCCAAGCAGATTCAAGTGAAGATAAAATCAAAAATAAACAATATAAGCAAATGGTCATTTTTGCCAAACTTGTTCACTAAACCACTTTGAGTGTTTCTAGTCCAAGTTTTCTAACAGAAACAAATCCAATTCTTTTCACCCCTTGCTAGAACAAGTACAAGTGAACCCAAGCCCACCTTGCAAACCCACAGAAACATTTTGCAAATCTATTCAAATGACAATTCAAAACTGAATCAAGTATAGATACTAAGATCACCATTTCTCAAAAACCACTCAAACCAGTTCACCTTAACAAACACAAAGCAACCAGAGACTACCAAGTATGTGACCAGTGCATTCACCAAAATTCATTCAAAAATTTCAAACTAAGTTTCTTTCGGCCATTTCATCAAACGTTGGTGAACACAGTAAAACCTGCCTAACTATCACTTTTTTTATCAATGCTTTGTTCCCTCTTTGCACCCTACTCTCACCCCTTGTCTCCCACAGTGACCACACTTAATTGACACAAGCTAGAACCCTACCCTTTGCACCATGTAGTGGTACCCGAAGCCACCCCTTGCCAACCGACCATGGATAGCTAGCAGGAGCAACCGCCGCGCCTAGCCACCATTTCCAGGAGGCAGCCCAATGTCCACCGCCACCCCCTGTCCAGCCCTCACACGCAGCCAGGCACTGGACCACAGAGAACGCGCCGCGTCCATTGTCTCTACACCATGCCGACAGCACGACAGAGCACTGCGCCCGACACGCACGTACACGCCACGCCTCACCTTCTCCGCCCGTGCCTGCAATCACCACAACACCAGCAACCCCCCAGACATCCTCGTTCACCGCCGCGTGACCCGTAGCCACTGTGGGTCGTCGAAATTGCCGTCGGTGCCGCTCAGAGCACCAACGCTTTCTGACCGTTCTCGACCGACCCTTGCCGTGCCATCAAGTCCTTGAGAATCGCCAGGAGACCGTGCATCGTCCTAGCCTCCGAGCCATCCCGTTAGCTCACTACACCATCGTCACCGATGAGCTTTGCCCATGCCGCACTTCCTCTCTCCTTCGGCTATAAAAGGAGGCCTCACCAGCCCCAATTCGCCACACCATTCCACTCCCCACCTCTCACAGAGCACCACTGACCCTTCCCCGGAGCAAGGCGAGCCCCAGGTCGCCGGAATTTCACTAGAGTCTGCCGCGGAGGAGGAGAAGAGGAATCATTGATTGGAGCTGCCCCAGGAGGTGTCGCAGCCACCGTTTGAACCGCCGTCATCGACAATGTTATTCGCCCCCAATGCTGACCCTAGCTGGAGCCCTGGTGAGCCTCACACGACTCTCACTGCCGCATTAGGGTTCAGTCTCGCCAGCGCTGCCCGACGAAGACGACACACCTAAACTGTTAGATCAGGTTCTAATCGCACGACCCACATGGCAACTTACCTCTTCGCGTAGTTAGAGCCGCTGACCAATGGAACATCTCTGTCAGTCGCCCTCTGTGTCATGCTGTGCAGATTGGGTCGGCCTAGTAACTCTCCCGTGAGTAGCCCAGGAATTCAAACAATCATTTTCCAATTTAGTTCAAACCTAGTTGTGTCAATAGATTCAAAAATCGATTCAGAGAGATTTACTGAACCAAATTACATCAAACCAATTTTGTTAGAAAGTTATTGAATATGTTAATCCAAGCCCGTTGGATTCAAACTATTTGAACTTATAGATCATCTATAGTAAAAATAACAAGGCAGAGACTTTTCTGCATTCAAACATTTTTCAAAAATCAACCATAAATGCTTTTGAGTTGATTCCAACTCTCCAAAATCACATTTGACAAGATCTTCCTGAATATACAAAAATATATAGGTTTACTTGCAGCGATAATGGACAAGTATTAGAAGAATACCCCATAGGCATTTCTAGTCACTTTAATTAATTAAAATAATAATGTTAAACCTTATAAAATTGTGACACCACATTAAATCACATTCCCAAGTATTAAAATATGTGGGAATACATGTGTCAACATGATCCCATATTTTAATTGGAGAATATTAAATCTTAAGTAGTTTTCAATGAGTAGAAATTACTTTTCCGAAATAAAATAAATAAGACTAAGCCTTTAATTATTGTGATGATGCTAGATCATCTAGTGTGAACCTTTGTGTGCCAAATAGAAGTAATTAAGTATTGTTTGGTGATTGTGTACCTTGTATTTATTTATAGACGCTAGTACCGACCAAGGATACTAAAAGGAAGGACACTACTACGAAGAGGAAGCAGAGAAGAACTTCAACCACTACACTACTCAAGGCAAGCTATCTAATGCAAGCTACACTATGCAAGCTAATACTTGCACTTTGCAAGCTAGATAACCTATGCAATGCATTAGGCATGCTTTGGTTATGCAACCTTGGTTATACCAAATGTAACACCCTCAGAATCGGCCCTATGCAAGTTTTAGCGAAAACCCGCCAAACCCGCATAGAAACGATTCAAGGGTGCCCACCAGGCACTTCCGTGCGGGTGGAAAACGAAGTAATAACATTACACAACAGTCCTCGATGGGACCCACAGAACAGATATATATACAACACGACTCCATGAGTCAAGAATACAGCTATAATATACAAAGATCCAAATCACCTTGAAAATGATAGAGCGTCCGACTACGGACAAGATGCAAATGGGGCTAAGAGCCCTGAAGAATAACCAATGGCGTCCATAACCCTGCCCAGGCCAAGCCGGAAGGGTAACCCTGCTAACGACGTCGATCTCAAAACCTGCTTAAACAAAAGGGGTGCCGACAAAGGGCAAAGGAAAAAGGAGGAGCGTCAGTACTGAGGCCAGTACACGGCGAGGCTAGAATTCGGCGGTCCTCGCCTACATAGGTATGGTGGACTGAGCGGCAGCGCAGCATGCATTAAACATCCTATAGAGACTCGGCATAACTGTCGGCTATCAGAGAGGGATAAGAAAGACCTATTCGGAACCAACCTGATGCTACCATCAAACAAACCCATCCTGGTGTTTCCCCCTCGAGACCAAACGAGGAAGTCAACCGAGGAACTCACACAGTTGGCAGTTTTACTCATTCCGTTATAGTTGTGGCAATTACTAGTCAAATATAAATAGCATGAGTCATTCTGACATAATAAGCAGTGGGTAGTTTTAGTTAACCATTCCGTTGTTGTTGCAACACTTACTAGTCAAATATACGATTAGCATGAGATATCCCAAAACCCAGCAGTTGTTGGTACTTTTATTTAGCCATTCCGTTGTAGTGAAGCTGATTACTAGTCATATCGGATACAAGTCAAATTATAACAGTAAACTTTAGTTATAGTTGTCTATGATCAAGCACTATGCTCCAAGTCGTCCATAATCGCGGACACGGCTTCTCGAAAAGATTTAACCCTGCAGGGGTGCACCAAAGTTTCCACACGCACTTGGACCCTTTTTGCCAGATCAGTTAACATACACCCATCGGTATGTCGGCGGGGCCTAAGTCATGACGTTTCCCAGACCCAAAGCAAGCACGGGGGGCCACCCCACTAAGTACACCCGCAACGAAGTCGGCCGGTCTCCGAGACGGACTCAGGGTTTGCGCCAGTGGCTGTAAACGACTGGGAACCCAAAACTGGGATTGTCGATACCGCGAAAACACTCCGCTTTCCTAAACAGTACAGTGTGCTCCTCGCACAATCGTAAATAAAGCAGTAAGCATGGCATAAGTACAGAATAGTAATAAAGCCCCAAACTACTTTGTGGCCCCCAGTACAGTACTTTGAAATCAGGTACTAAATCGATGGGGTGCCCATACATCCCACATGTGGTTAGCGCGCTCGATCTCAGAACAGGTGTCAAGAACTCGGGGTCCTACGGGACACAAGTGGACGGTTAACAACCAAATAACATCTATTGCCCACCTGTGCCTCTGCTTACCTACTTCAATTTTAGTTATTAAACAATAATTAAAGTAAACGATATTTAAAGCCATGATCATCTCCAACATTGAACATGCGGCAATGCTCCAACAACTGTGGTACTTGACGACACGCAACAGCACTTGAGCAAGCGACTACGACGCGCAGGTCCAACTATCTACCAAACAACAGGTAATAGGAGGTGTCCAAGGCAATATAAGGCTGCAAGGGATAACACGGGTACGAAAACTAAAGTATCGCAACACAGATAGCAATAGATCAACAGGAGGGAATAAATAATATAAAAGTAAGATAGGTAGAAAGGGGGATATGCTCGCCTGAAAACATTGCCGAAGGTTCATCCGAAGATCGGGACGAAGCTCACATCAACTCAACGGCCTTATCCGCGAAGAAGCAAAACACTAGAATAAACACCGGATGGGCTATTTAATACTACGGTAGAAAATCGGGCATGATGCATGTATGATGTATGACATGGCAAGGTGCGATGCAATTAGGTCATATTAAGCGGAACCGGGGTCCCGACAACTAATTAAACGGTTCAAGTTATTTAACTACCCCGCAATTTAAGGTTGTCTTATCAAGCCAAAACATGTCACCGGTTCGCTACGCAATTTTAATTGGGACCAATATAAGACTAGATTTGCCCGGATATGGCCCCATATTTAATTATAAGGTGAATCGGCATAAGGCCCCCAAACCACAGACAAGTATGCATGCATGATCAATTTAATATGCGACAGTTTTATATCTAGCATTTATAAAATAGGGGCTCGGGAAAAGGTTCACACATCGGGGTTCGGAAGATCTTGGGGGTTTGGGGTTCGGGGTCGGTCTCAGGGTTCAGGGTTCGACGGGATCAGTCTTCGAAGGTCGGTTGCAAGATGAAGAGCTTGGCGTTCCGGGAAGAAGGACTTGGTGTGGCGTCGGGGCGCATCGGACTCGCCCTGGGTCGGTGTCGATCTTGTCGTCGATGGCGAACTTGAGTGGATCGGGTACCGGGGTCTTCGGATCCGTGAAGTAGATTTTGTCGCACGGTGTCCGGGAAGACGAACTTGGCGTATTCGTGTCGTCGATCTTGGCGTTCAGGTTGAAGTACTTGTCACATATGTGGCCTTCGGGTCGAAGAACTTGGCACGCCAGGGTTCGGTCTTCCGACTCTGGGAGGATCGGTTTTCAGGGTCTCGACACCTTCGGTTCCTGGTGGCGATCTTGGCGTCCGAGGGTTTAGGTTCGATCTTCGGGTTCCAGAAGGAGATCATGAGGATCCATGAAGAAGAACGTGCCGTCCGGAAAACTTGAGAGTGGTTCTTCGAGGGTCGCCAGGTGCTGTAGGATCTTCAGGTTCTTTTCACGTGTTGGTGAAGCTCTTGGATTTCGGTGTTGAGGTGCCCATCTTCGGAAGGTCCCACGATGTATTGACATAAACACCCAAGAAGATGCATCGGCAGAGTACCCGACGAGGTAAACATCCCAAAGCCAAACTGCAACGCGCATCGTGGTGCCAAAACAGACAACCAGCGAACACGGCCTAGCAAAAACTCATAGAACAAAGGGCTGCCTTGAGCGCTCGGTGCAGAGGAGGTTGCACGGGACGCTGCAGGGGCACGAGGGGGTGGTACACGGGGCAGCAGACGCGGGCCAGGGAGGGGCGAGGCCGGCGACGCCGGCGGTGGCTTGAGGCCGAAGACGAGAAGAGGGGGGAGATGGTGACGAGGCATGGGGCAGGGAGACCGGAGGCGCCGTGCGGCCGGCAGAGGGGAAGGAGGCCGACGGAGGTAGGCGACTCTGCTCGGGGGAGGAGGCGCAGGCGGGCAGCCCCTGCAGGTGGCGGGGACGCGGGGCCGGGGGAGTGGGTCGGCGGCCGAAGGCGAGGCGGGCGAGGCCGGCCGGAGCCGAGCACGGCGGCGGGCGACGCGGGGTGGACAGAGGCGGCGGCGCTCGGAGGAGGGGAGAGGCCGGGCGGCGGGGAGACGGCTGCGCCGGCGCCGGCCGGCGAGGCGGGGCGAGGAGGAGAGGGCGGGGCGTGCCTGCAGGGAGGGGAGAGAGGGCATGCGGCGGCGCTGGGTGGCAAACGGCGGGGCGGTTGGCGGCGGGGCTCGGCTTGCAGGCGGAGGGGCCGGACGCAGGCGGCGGATGACGGGGTCGGCGGCCCCGAAGAGGAGGCGGGCGCCGGCGGGGAGAGAGGCCAGGGAGGCGGAAGCTCCTGGTGGCGGGGGTGGTTTCTCTGGGGAGGAGAGAGACGGGGGCAGAAGGAGGAGCACCGGGCGGCGGGGTTGGGCAAAACGACGAGCGGGGCTGTGTCTGACGGGAGGAGGCAGGAGGAGGGGATCATGCGGGAGGAGCGGGGGAAACGTGAGGTGGGGCGCGGTCAACAGCGGTGGGGCCAGAGGGAGGGTACCGGGCGCGGGGTGGGTGTGTCGCATGCAGGAAGTGGGGCTGGGGGTCGTGTGTGCTGTGTGGGGTGGGGTGGGACAGGTGGTGGGTCAGTGGGGCCGGGTCCAGGGGGAAGTTGGGAGGTGGGTGAGAGAGGTGGTTGTGTTTGGTTGGGTGGGGAATGGGATGAGGGTGAGGTGGCGAGAGAGGATTGGGTGGGGTGAGGTGGAGGGGGTTTGGGTAGATTAGGTTGGGTAGTTTTAGGATTCTGGTGGACCGTTTTGAACTGGGGGTGGCCGACTGGGTCGGATCGGCCCGGTTGGCTGCCCCCTAAAAATTAATTAAATATTTTATTTATTTAAAACAGGGCTTTTGCAAACCGTTAGCAGACAAAACAAAATGATCCGGAGACCCGGGTTTTTGTGTTTGAACAAGGACGGGGCGTTTAGAAAACAAAAATAGGTTTTTCCGCAAATAGTTTTATGCAAGCAAATGCAAGATGATGACGATGCTCAAATGCAAAGTGGCATGATGACATGAGCATGCGGTCATGATGATGCAATGCACAAAAACAACGCGATTTTCTAGTAGTGGTTTTGCGGGATGCCACACCAAATCCCAGTTTTGCTTGCCAGCTTTAATATCTTATTTCTTTATCAAAATTCTTTATTACTTTTAGTTAGTATCTTGTGAATTTTGGAAAGATATTATAGGTAGCATAAAGAGCATAAAACTTGGCCTAAGTTAGATAGAACTATATGACATACTGAGGCATGAGATTATATTTAGATAAGTCACACTTGATTAGCACCCCTCCTTAGTGAATACCCTCAAATTTAGTGGCTAGTGCTAAGCATAAAACTTGATCACTTTAGATGGGAAAACTTGGTGAAAAGGATTATGAAAACCTTAGAATGATGAGTCATTCTAATGAAATGTTTTGATATGTGTTATGAACACCAGATGATTTTGATGATGAAAATGTTGAGGCATGAGCCTTAGCCCTTTTTAAAACTAATGATTGAGTTCGAAGGCGATACCATTCCAATTTTACCATACAACCACAATATCCGAATTTGGCTAGGCTTGACTGGAAGTTTATATATCTTAGTATGGGTTCCCTTGCAGAAGAGGTTTGAGCTGAGGCTACCTCGTGATGATTGTCCACCTATGCAGTTCCCAAGATGACAGATGGTCATGGTTGGGAGGCCAAACTCATAGGGGAGGTGCCTATACTAGGGTGTGTAATTTAAAGGTTAGGATTGATTATCCGCATACTGAGTATGGTGATTCAGGATTGTTCCTGACAGATGTATCGAATGTTGTGGTGAAAGTGTACCACCTCTACAGAGTGTCAAACTATTCAAAACATCCAAATCTAAAATGCAAAGGTCGTCTTATTCAAAATCTCAATCATCACATCCCCTCTCTCCTACTTCACACCTCGGAACGCGCTGCTCTTATAGAGAGAAAGGCGCTTTCCCATCTTCTTAACCCAAAATGAAGGGGTACCGCCGGGAGCCGTGTCCACGGTTATGGTCAGTTGGAGTGGCCATACTGTTCCGTCATCAGATGTTTTCAAAATGACTTGTGAAATGAATCATGACTTTGATTTGACCCCAACTGGGTTGTGATATGAAACTTAAGTTCCCACTTAGGTGTTGTAAAACATTAAGTTAGTTTTCTTTAATTCTAAACTTAGTAGAGATAAATCTAGCCTTTTGCAAAATAACCTAGAGCTTAGGATTCCTACTCAAACTACTTTACTTGTTAGTGATAGTTTACGAGTACTTAAAGATTACTCATGGCTTTGTCCCTGGCTATTCCTGTGGCCAGACTATGAGGAGGACTACCAGGATGATGGACAGCAGGAAGTCTATGACAACTAGGATCATCTCTCATCGTCGACATTGCCTGTGACCCTGAAGATCGAGCTTCGCCCATGCTACTATTATTATATTATTCCGCTGCGTTGATTGTATTAAGACTGGATCATGCGATCCTTTATTTGTAAGACTTTTATTATGGTTTGTAATGGATGATGAACTATGGTACCAATCTGTTATGTCTCGCAAAAAGGCAATCCTGGGATTGTGATGTATGGCATAACAGGCATCTGGGCTTAAAAATCCGGGTGTTGACACATTGTGGCTCCAAAACTGAGAATCTGCCTGACAGAAACAGATTGAAATGAAAACACGACGAGAACACGATATACGGACCTCGGGGGATCCGGGGGGTTATATATTACGAAGTTTCAATGCATAAGGAAGGTACTGTGCGAAAACGAGGCGGAGATGGAGTTCAGGGGGCTCAGACCCCCTCCAGCCACGGCCAGCTGGGGCCTGCGCCTAGGGTGGGTGTGGCCACCCTGGCCTCCGTTTCCTCATCTCATGACCTTCCATATGTAATAGAAACATCAAAAATATAAAAAGATCAGGCTATCACGAACCTTCAGTTTTCACCACTTTTTTACCTATTAAAAGACGGTCTCTGCAGATTCCGGTGTTTGGTTTCTAATAAATTCTTCTGGAGTCACCATTTGAATAATATCAACATCTTCATTATAATAATCTCTAGAAATATAATGTTTGACCCTTTGACCATTCACCACTTGTGTAGTGTTGTCCTTCAAAGAAGATATTTTGATAGCCCCTGAACCATACACTTCCTCAATAACAGAAGGTCCTTCCCATTTTGAGGGTAGTTTCCATGCAAAAAATCTGATATGCGATCTATACAAAAGAACCTTCTCACCAACATGCAATTTTGGGTAATTTGAGAGAACCCAGAATAACCATCAAGAAAAAAACTGGGTCTTTTTAGACAACCTTTCTAGCATTTGATCAATAAAGGGCAAAGGATAATGATCTTTCTTAGTAACTTTATTAACCTTTCTAAAATAAATGCACATCCTATACCCAACCACTACTCTTTGGGGTATAAGCTCATTATTTTCATTTGGCACAATGATGATTCCCCCTTTTTTGGGACACAATGAATAGGGCTAACCCATTGACTTTCAGCAATTGCGTAAATAATACCAGCATCAAGGAGTTTTAATACCTCATTTCTTACCACATCCTTCATATTAGGATTTAGACGGTGTTGGTGCTCAACAACTGGTTTTGCATCAGGTTCTATATTAATAGCATGCTGACATATAATGGGAGAAATCCCTTTTAAATCATCAATAGTATACCCCATAGCTCCTCGGTGTTTCTTCAATATTTCCAATAACCTTTCCTCATCCTTTCCTGAAAGTTTGGAACTAATAATAACAGGATATATTTTCTTATCATCAGGTAGAGGTTTTAATTCGAAAACGGGGTCCCCTTTAGGTGGTAGTGTGGTACCCAAATCTTCCACAGGTAGATTATGCTTAAGTAGCTCAGGTTGAAAAAGGAAAACCTCGTCAATCTCATTTCTTTCCTTCATGAAGACCTCGCTTTCATGATCTTCCATAAATTGCTGCAGGGCATTGTTAGGAGCAAGAGAAATAGCAGAAAGTTGTTCAACCCTGAAATCCTTGTTAGGCAATTCATTTTCATAAGGACTTTTAGCAAATTTGGAAAAATTAAACTCATAATACTCTCCATCAAACTTAGTCAAAACCTTTTCCTTCCTACAATCTATGATAGCCCCACAAGTATTCAAGAAAGGTCTACCAAATATAATAGGACAAGTTTTACTAGCTTTAGAACCAAGTATTAGAAAATCAGTAGGATATTTAATCTTACCACAAAGAACCTCCACATCTCTTACAATGCCAATGGGACAGACTGTCTCTCTATTAGCAAGGTGAATAACCACATCAATATCCTCAAGCTCACAAGGACCAATTTCATGCATAATTTCCCTGTAAAGCTCATAAGGAATAGCACTAGAACTAGCACCAATATCACATAAACCATAATAGCAATAATCACCAATTCTAACATAAAGCACATGGACACTATCTTTTCTAGATTTTCTAGGATGACAGATAATATTAGAAGTGTCTTCACAGAAGACAATGTGCTCATCCTCTATATTTCTAGTGACAAGATCTTTCACAATAGCTACCACAGGTTCAATATTTATTTGCTCATCAGGTTCCACAGTTTTCTTTACACTTTTGCTAACCACATTAGCTATGATAGAATGTTCCTTTACATTAGCAGGAAAAGGAATTTTCAACATAAGGTTCAGGAAAAATAGGATCAACAATACAAACTTTAATGCTAGCAGGAACATGGGTAACAATGTCTTTATAAGGAGCATGGTACTTGGCCTACTCCTTTTTGGGAATTTATATGTAAGAGGCAAAGGCCTTAAAATAGTTGGCAATACTTTGAGAATCAAGACCATACTCATTACTAATATCACGGAAGTCATCAGTTCCCATAAAAGATTTAATGCATTCATAATCATAGTTTATACCTGATATTCTTCCTTTGTCATTCTCCCATGCTTCAGTGTTCTCTTGAATACAGTCTACGAGATCCCATTTAGTGTCACATCCCAAAATTTTGCAAATTTTGAATTGTGAAAAATAAACAAACAAAAGAAACAAATGTTGAATTTAGAGGGAAAAGAAACTTTTTGCTTCTAAATGGAAACATCAAAACCTTACTTGAACAAAATTTGAATGAAAAAGCAACAAACAAAATTTTCAAACAAATCAAATGCATCAATGCATGGAATGAATCTTGATTTTGAACACTTGGAAAAGTTAAACCTAAACCCGAAACCCTAATGAAAGAAATCATCTTCAAGATCACTTGCAAAACTATGGCTTTATTCCATATAAAAATTTAGCAACAAACATTCTAAATGACCAAAAATGGTAAACAAAAATATTACAAAACCATGGGAATTGGTTTCACTCCATTTGGAGCCATGGATAAAAACTTATGATTTTTATAAGATAAAAGAATGTATTCCAAGGCTAATAAAGCTCCCAGCTAAAATGAATACCAAATTATGAGAAAAGTAATCCTAAAATGATTTAAATATATTAAATATGATTATACAAATTGGAATCACTATTTTTGGAACTATAAATAAAAAGATATGAATTATATAGGACAAAGAAAGAATTAAATAAATAAGAATTATTGCAAAGACAATTTAAACCTTGGCAAAATCCATGAGTAAATGGATTGAAAGTAATTTAAATATTATATAACGATAGCAGATTATTTAATTAAAATTATATGGGTTTATGAACCATATTCAGTTTTATTTAAATAAAGACAAAATGCCTCACTTAAATGAATATTAAATCATAAGAAAATATTTGGATTACTCCAAGTTGGACTAAATAATACACAAATTATGGGTATAAAAACATACTGAAATTTTGGTGAAGATTCGAAATCAAAAAGAGGTTTAAATCATTTGATTTATTTAAAAACAGAAAATGAAAACAGAAAGAAAAAAACTAAACAGGAAAAAAAAGAGAAACCACCTGCCCAACTAGGCCCAGCAGGCCCCATACCAACAGCCCACCCGGCCACTCCCCCTCTTCCCCAAGGTTTTCTTCACCACGCACACACCCGCGCCCCTCCATGACAGCATGGTCCCACCCTGCCTTGTCAGCGTCGCCTCCACCGCGCGCAAGAACCATTCTTCCCCTCTCTACTGTTTCCTCACTTTTAATCCACGTAAATTCAATTAAATTCGAGATCAATTGCTCCCTCGGCCACGCTCACTTAAACACCTCCCCCTCCTCTCTGTTTCCACTCATTTTCCCACACCCGAGCGCCGCCAGGCTCCGCGCATTTCTCCTTACACCGCCACTGCCCCGACGAGCTCCGACGACCGATTACGGTGAGGTCTAACCTCCCCCTCGCCTCTGGTTTGATTTTACGCATCCCTTGTACCCACATGCACACGCACACGCTAATGCTTTTTGTTTCTCCACTGGCGCTCTGTAGGCACGCCTCCGTCGACGACTTCGAGCACCCAACGCTAGGATCATCTCCGACAAGGAATTCCGGCCAGACCCGTGCGCCACGGCCCCCGTCCACGACCACCTTGATCACCACGGCGTCTCCGTGGCCTCATTAAGCATCGCCACCACCCTCTTACCCCCTAGAATCGCCGGAGCATCACCGACAGAGCCGCCGCCGCAGCTTGCCAGCAGCACCGCCCAACTCTGGCCAGAGTGATGTGATCCACTAGATCAAGATCCTGCGGCTAGGATAGATCTTATAGCGAAGGGGTACCCGCAGATCTGACCCTCTCAGATCCACTTAGATATAACGGCTCGCATCGCGTGATCCAGCCGAATCGGTACTAGCCAATTAGAATAGGCCATGTGGCCAGACCTTACTGTTTAAATCCAGATTTTGTTCTATTAGAGGTTTAAATTTGTAAAATCAATAATTGTTGATCTTTTTGTCCAAAAAATGCAAATGATATATCAATGAAATGAAACCTTTTCACCTATGGCCTTGAATTAGTCATTTGCTTTTAAAAATTAGAGTTTTATGCAGAGACTTGTTTAGGTCTATTTTGAGTATAAAAATTGTTCTAAAAATTAATTTTGAGTAAAACCTTTTGCAAATGGTTTTGTTTTGAACCCTCTGACCATAAACACTAACATTTGAAATTTAAAATTATATTTTGTTGACACTAGGAATTATTCCCTTGAATAAAAGCCTTTATAGTAAAACAAAAATGATTTAAATGACTTATTTTCACTAACTTGGTTTCAAATGAAACTCCACCTTTACAAAAGACCAGTAGGTGTTTTGTGTTTAGAACCTTGTTAGAAACAACTTTTTCAATACAATAATCTTTTTTCATGCTTGCATGCATTTCTTTGTTTATTGTTTTTTTTGTTATTTATTTGTATGCTAGTTTTGAATGTGTGCTTTGCTTGATTATGATGTAGTGAACTTGGAAGAGTGTGACATTTGGAAGATCAAGGAGAGTACCTAGATTTTCTACTAAAAAAAGGCAAGTGATACTTTGGTCATCAAAAGTCCCATCTTTTCAATATTGCATTAGTATTATTTTTGTAGTATGCATGATAGGACTATTTTGTATATTGCTATGCTATAGTAGATCCTATAGAATATATCTTGGTAGAAATATTCCTAAGTTAAGAGACATGTTATGCTAGTATGCTTAGCCAAGCTAGAAGAATGCAAGGGTGGAATATTCATGTTATGGTATTATACAAAGTCTATGACTATGTTTTTGACTAAGAAAACAACTTGTGAATGAATCACCTGGGTGGAATGGGAAGATTGGATTGTGTTGAGTGGTTACTCAGGGCCCATTTCTATGGTTTACCCTGGTGTATCTCACTTGTGGATGGCCACCCAGGAACAAAGAGATTTGATATGTTTTGTGTTGAGAAGCTTCTAGTGTAACCACATGGCATATGGGCTCTGCCTTGACCAACTAGGTTGCAAGAACTCAGCCAGATGGACAGTTGGTGGTTGGGATGATAGGATGGAACGCGTCCATGGTGTTCTGAGGGACTCGATGCATGTCGAGTCTTGTGGGGAAAGTGCACCACCTCTCGAGAGGGTATAAACTAAGTACTTAGCCGTGTCCCCGGTAATGGACATTTTGAGCATCAAAGACATCGAAATGATCAAGGATCTCCTCATCCCAATTTCTCTAAGTTAAAACTTGTTGGGTGAACAAGGGAAGCACCTGGTGTGTATCTAGTGTGCCTTTGTTTGATAAAGTGTTTTGAAAAAGAGAAAACTATTTTACAAAGGATAGGAAAAACTTATTTTATTCAAAGGCCAGCCAAAACTCCACTTAGCCATATATTCATGTAGATGTTTGATTCTCATATCAATATGATATCACTTGCCAATACAATTCAAATGTATTGACCCTTGTTGTTATAACTTATCATGTTGCAGGTTTGTTTGTTGAGTAGGGATTACAAGTCTACAACCAACATGTTTGCCTATGGCACATGAAGATGAAGGATTCCATGCTTTATAGTCATATCTGCTCCTATGTAATAAGATAGCCATATGAGCTATATAAGTTGTAATGAACTATTTTTATTCCTGGTTATGAGTTTTAATATGACCTTTGTTTCTTGATGTTGCATCTTAAACTATGGGTGCTAGCTATTCGATCCAGGGACTAGCACTATAAACACAGGGACTTGTACCTTATTGGGTCCAGGCCTCTACAGATGGTATGAGTGCACTATGTTGCCTGTAGGATTGTAACCCTAGGATTGGACAAAACCCCTTAGAAAAATAGGAGTTGTATTTGTTCAAACTTATTCACAAACAATCTTGTAAACTCTTTCCTCAACATTTTGTTTTGATTCTAAATATCTTCCTTTTTCAACTTGATGGACGAATACTTCAACATGACCAAGGACTTTAACATCACCAATTACTTCAACTTAAACATCTCAAGGGACTCCAACTTCAGTTTCACCAAGAACTTCAACTTGGACATCACTAAGGACTTCAAGTGAGATAAGAATAATACTCAAATCCTGGAGACCAAGGAAACTCAACTTAGGAGGAACCATTATAGACATCACCCTTGAGCCTTGTGAACAAGATGAAAGAATTTCTTCCAAGGATACCATGATCTTGCTCCTGATGTAACAACTAAGAAGGATGGAATGATCTCAAGTGATACCCTATAGTTGGACCACTATACTAGTGTTTAGTTTAAAATCGATTTATTGATCATACCAACTGATACGTCCAAAACGTATCTACTTTCCCGAACACTTTTTCTATTATTTCTCCTCTAAACTTGTGTGATTTGGATACAACTAACACGGACTGATGTTGTTTTCAACAGAATTACCTTGTGTAACATCCCTAAAATCATGTTTTCAAAGATTGCATATCATACATGCATGCATATAATTTAGGGATCATTTTCCAACTCATTTCAAGAAATCAGAAGCACTTAGTGCTATTATTTTATGTGGCCAACCATTAATCAAATGCCACTCTCAATTGAGAATATAAATGTCTTAAACCAAGCTTTTTTTGTTCTTTGATTGTTTTAGTTGAATACTAGAGTTTGGACAAAAATTTCCAAACAAATATGGTTTTAAAACCATCTTCAAATCTATATCAAACCATGTGCTAAGGCATTGTTAGTTTCAAAAATCTTCAAGGACCATGCTAGTCCAACAAGACAGTATGATTCTATACTCAAAATTATACAAGTTTCACTTTACAAAAATCCAGACAAGATTTGAATTTAATTGCTTTTGAATTGATTGAAAATGATTCCTGAAATTCATTATAGAAAAAGAAAAGGAAATAGGAAAACCAACTGGGCCTGGCGCCACCAATCTAGCCCAGCAACAGACCTAGCCCACTAAGCCCACCCGGGGTTTTCCCCTCTCTCTCTCACACGGCCAGACTTACCCCGCGCTCGCTCACTAGTGGACCCAAGTGCCAGGCGAGCATCGTCCCCAGCCACGCGCCCCCACGACCCCGTCGACGCCTCCGTTACCTCATCACTGCCGCAATTGATGCGAGCTTAATTACCGGTGTTTCCTCGCGATATTCTCGCACCTGCTCCGGCTATAAGACCCCCTCCCCTCGCTGCTCATTTCCCCTCACTCAGCGCACCATTTCCGCCACCTGGCTGCGCGCATTCGATCTCGGAACCCCGCAGCACCGACGCACTCTGGCGACCTATTCCGGTGAGTCCCGTGGTCCCCTTCACCTCTCGTTCATACGAGCTTGTCTGCCTTGCCCGTGCGCATCTTCTCACACCCTCTGTTTGCACTATATCGCCCCAGGTCGCCGTCTTTGTTCACGGCCGCAACCACCAGAGCCGCCGCTCAACTCCGGCGAGCAATAGCGGTAAGATTCGAGCGCCCCTTGCCTTCTCCTTGAAACCATCTTGCTCACTATAACCTTGTGCACCCCCTGATGCATTTTATTCGTGCTAGGACGACACAGAGCCTCGGCAACATTGACGTCTGCAACCACCCGACGCCGCGCACGACTCCGACGAGCTCCAGCGACCACCTCTGCGGGCCCCTTCGCCAACCAAGCCCACCTTGAGCATCAGCAACGTACGGCGAACTCGGTAAGCCACTTCACCCTCTCCCGCGTGACCTAAAACGTCGGCACCGTCTCTGACGGAGCCGCCGCCGCCACTCGCCGCTGCTAGCGCCGCCCGTCTATAGTCGTTTGATCAGTGACCGTAGGATCTAGATCTAACGATTAGGAATAGATCTGTAGCAAAGCGGTACGAACTGATCTGGGCCGTGCATGTTAAGTTAAATCCAACGGCCCGCGAGTGTGATCCGGTGCGGATCGGTATCAACCAATCAGGGAGCGCCGCGTGGCCAGTTCTTTGATTTAAAATCTGAATTTAGATCTATTAGATGTTTAAAATTGTAAAATTCATAACTTTTGATTTCCACGTCCAAATTTGACAAATTTTATATCATTGGAATCAGGAGAGAAAACCCTTTCTGTTTATGCAATGTGTTTAATGTTTTGCCTCTGAATAAATGGTTGTTTTTATAGAAACATTTGTAGGCATAATTTGAGTATAGTAATTATATGAAAAATGTTATGTTTTTCAAATAAAGTTTATTTGGCATGTTTTGGACTTGTTTATGATTCAGTATTGTGTACTTGTCTTGTTTGGTGTAGAAAATCATCACATGGAATTTTCCATACATTCATGTATTTTTGCTTGTATAAAATGTGTATGTGATTTTGTGCCATTATTTTATGTGTAGATTTTGGTGCAAATAGTGATTGTGATTGTGGAGATTGTTGCTACTCCCCAAACTACCAAGGCAAGTGGTGATTCATGACTTCATTCCTATGTTTTTCAACTATGCACTAGAAATATTTTGCTAGACTTGCATGAATATTTTGATCTATATGCTATGCTTGGGAAATCCTAGTAGTTGTAGAATTGCTAGAAATTTCTAAGTTAAGATGCTTATCTATGCCATGCTTAGCCTAGCTAGTAGCAACCAAGGGTGGTTATATATTCATGCTATGAAGAATATTTCTAAGTCTTTTGACTTGTGTTTTTGCTTAATAAAACAACTAAGTGAATGAAACACCTGGGTGGAATGGAAAGAATGGTTTGTGTTGAGTGGTTACACAAGGCCCATGTCTATGGTTTACCTTGTGTATCTCAGTTGTGGAAAGCCACCCAGGAACAAAGGGATTTGAGAGGCCAAATATTAAGAAGCTTCTAGTGCAGCCACATGGCATTATGGGCTCTGCCTAGATCATATAGGTCGCAATAACTTAGCCATTTGGACTGTTGGTGGTAGTGGGATGATAGGTTGGAGCGCGTCCATTTGGTATAAGGGAAGGCTTCTGAAAGGTCCTGTCTTGTTGGAAATCAAGTCTTGTGGGGAAAGTGCACAACCTCTGCAGATGGAAGAATCTAAGTACTTAGCCATGTCCCTGGTATTGGACAACTTGAGCATCAAGACATGTAAGTTATCAAGAATCTCCTCATCCCAATTTCTAAAGTTAAAACTTGTGGTTGAACAAGGGTGAAGGCTCACCAATTTCCATTGGTGGTTCCTTGGGAATGTTTTGTCAAAGAAAAACTTAGTGTTTTCAACTAATAGGTAAAACCTATTTTGAGCAAAGCAAGCCTAAGCTACACTTAGCCAAAAATGCATATAGTATCTAGACTACTAATATTCTACTAAGGTATCACTTGCCAATACCATTCCAATGTCTTGATCCACTGTGGTTGTAACTTGTGATGTTGCATGTTATTCTGATGGTGATTAGGGGTTATGAGTCTACACTCAACATGCTTGCCTGTGGCACATGAAGATGAAGACTTATTTGTCTTATTATATATTTGAACTCTTGTATTAGGCCTGTGGCCATGGAGTTTGTAAAAGACTATGTTTGTCTCTAGAATGATATGTAATAATGACCTTTGTTTCTGCGTAATTCATCTTAAACTGTGGATGCTAGCAATGATCCAGGGACTAGCATTGCAATCACAGGGATCCTTACCTTTATAAAGGGAGGGATCTTACAGATGGTATCAGAGCACTGTGTTGCCTGTAGGATTATGACCCTGGGATTGGATTAGAAACCACTAAGGAAAAAAATTTCAACAACTTCCACACTTGTCTTATTCTTCTCGTAAACTTTTCTAATCTTCTTTCTCATCTCTACTGATAGAAGGATGCATTGTTAGCCTTTAGACTAGAGAGTGAAAGATGTTTTGTGCCTTGTTAGTTGTACCACCACACTTATCATTATATTTCCAAAAAAATTAACTAAGTGTTTTTGAACCTTAGATGTTTGTATATTATGAATTGTGTATGTTATGCTTGAGTCACTTTGTTTGTGTGATTCTATTGATGTTGTTTCTAACATTTGCCTATCTTATAAAATAGATGCCTAATGTTACTATCAGCACAGCTGAAGAGTTCAAGGGAACTCGTTTTGGCACTCGTCTTATTGAGCTCACTAGTGTGCTCAATCTCCCACTTCCTACCATCATGATGCTTCCCATCACCAAGTTCGAGAGGAAGGACCTTTGGGGCTTCAAGGTTACCCAGCCAGGACGCCAGACTGAGCAGCCACGGAGGCCATCACCTTCAAGCTCATGCATGATGACAAGGAGAGAGGCCTAGAGGTAGTCATGCAGGATTTGCTTGGACGCTTATTAGGGAGACACTCTCGAGAGATTAGAGGTACTCACTTCCACGCCTTCGGTAGACGTGATGAGGATGGAGAGGCCATTAACTTTGAGGACACTGCTAGAGAGACGGTAGAGCTGATTCGTCTATACCTCCAGGACTTAGAGGTTCTTCTTAGGCACCTAGATACTGATAGGACCAACATCATGCTTAGCAATGACGAACTCCAGGTGCAGCTTTGTGAGAAGGACAAGCTCTTCGCGGAGCAAGATGAGATAGTCAAGGAGATGGAGGCCAAGTTTGAGAGTCAGGATAAAAAGTTCAAGAGTCAAGAGAAAAGAGTCCAAGATAGGAACAAGAGGATTCGAGACATGACTGCAGAACTAGAGGCCAAGGACTTTGAGCTCGAGCATCAGCAGGTGGTGATTGAGAGACTTCGTTCACAGAAGAGGGATCTCAAAGCCAAGGTTGAGACCTTGACCACCAATGTCGAGGAGTAAAAGACCTCTATGGAGAATGCAGGTCTTACACTTGTCGATGAGGAGGTTGATGCAGAGGAGTAGTGGTGACTACTTATTTACCTTATATTTATCATGTTTTCGATTATTGAGTCGCAATGACCATCCAACATGTGGATGGATTGCTATTGGTGTGTTTACTTTTCAAAACTTGTTGTTTATGTTGTTGAACTTTTGTTATTTTGATGCATGCTTGGTGATTGTCTATGTGATGTATTGTGCATGTTAAGCATATATGGGTATCTTGTTCTTATCCTTATTGAAAACCACAGATGCCTCCCCGACGTGCCAATCCCAACCCTAACAACAACAATATCACCCCTGAGATGCAGAAGATGATGACAGCTCAGACGCAGCTGATGCAGATGATGACCACGTTCATACAGAACCAGAACAACAACAACAATAATAACAACAACAACAATCAGAACAACCCACCGGGTTTTGACATGCTTACCAGATTCTTAAGACTGAGGCTAGCAAAGTTCTCAGGAACTACTGATCCCATGGTGGCCAATGATTGGCTATGCTCAGTGAACAAGGACTTGGTAACTGTTGGCTGTACTGATGAGGAGAAAGTCAGGTTTGCAGCACACTTGTTGGAAGGACCAGCAGCTACTTGGTGGGATAACTTCCAGATCACCACTCCCATTGAGGATGTGACATGGGCTATCTTTGAAGATGGTTTCCGTACTGCTCACATCTCATCCGGAGTGATGAGTTTGAAGAAGAAGGAATTTCATAACTTGAAGCAGCGCCACCGCAGCGTGGCCGAATATATTGAGGAGTTCAACAATCTGGCGCGTTATGCACCAGATGAAGTTGACACTGATGCTAAGAGGAAAGAAAAGTTCCTTGAAGGATTGAACGATGAATTGAACCTGCAGTTAGCTGTGGCCTATGTCCCCACATATCAATCTCTTTGTGACAGGGCTGCCATCTTGGAGAGCAAGATGAAACAAGTTGAAAGCAGGAAGAGGAAGCACTCTGACAAGCACAGCTCGGGATCGTCTCACAAGCGTTCCCATTATGATGATAGTGAGAATTCTGGATCCCACAAGCATGGGAAGTACAACAAACACCACAACCACAACCGTCATCATGACAACAAGCATCACCGTAGTCATGACTATGACAAGTACAAGAATCACAAGAGTGGGTACAAGAACCACCACAACGGAAGTGGAAGTGGTAGTGGAAGCCAGCCTGTCAAGAAGGATCTTAGTCAGGTTGAATGTTTCAAGTGCAAGAAGATGGGGCATTATGCAAATGAATGCCCATAAAAGAAAGTTGAAGGACCCAACAAGCCCAACCCTTTCCAGAAGGGGCAAGTGAACCACGTCAATGTGGAGGAAATCTATGAAGAGTCAGATGCTATGGCTGGTAAGTTCAAGCTCAATTCTATTCCAGCACTTGTTCTTTTTGATACTGGTGCATCACATTCATTCATATCAAAAGCATTTGTTTATAGAAATGAGTTTCCAACTGAAAACATTGGGTGTCCCATAAAAGTAAGTTCTCTAGGGGGAGATATGATAGTGAGTCTTGGATGTCGGGATCTAGTAATAGAGTTTGGAAAGCATAAGTTTCCAGTAAGTCTGATAATCCTAGATTACCAAGGACTGGATGTAATTTTAGGAATGGATTGGATGACCAAGTAAGAAGGAGTACTAGATTGTGCTAATCGAACAGTTGCACTCACAACCCCGGAAAATAAACGGATAAGATTCAAGTCTAACTTTGAATCGAAAGGGAGTAAGCTAAATTCTCTTAAGGGGGTTAGCATAGACAGTGTGCCAATTGTGAGTGAATATCCGGATGTGTTTCCAGAAGAATTACCAGGAATGCCACCAGATAGAGATGTGGAGTTTCTGATTGATTTGCTACCAGGATCGGGACCAATAGCAAATAGACCGTACAAGATGTCAGTTGATGAGTTGAAAGAACTCAAGAAACAACTTGGAGAACAGTTGCAGAAAGGATTTATCCAACCAAGTTCTTCATCTTGGGGAGCACCAGTCTTTTTTGTGGAAAAGAAGAATAGAAGTCAAAGGTTATGCATAGATTACCGTTCACTCAATGAGGTGACCATCAAGAACAAATACCCTTTGCCTAGAATCAATGACTTGTTTGATCAGCTAGAAGGAGCCTGTGTGTTCTCAAAAATTGATCTCCGGTCAGGATATTTCCAGCTCAAGATAAGAGAACAAGACATACCTAAGACAGCTTTCACCACTAGGTATGGATTGTATGAGTATACCGTGATGCCATTCGGTTTGACCAATGCACCAGCATACTTTATGAATATGATGAACAAGGTGTTCATGGAGTTCCTTGATAAGTTTGTTGTCGTTTTCATCGATGACATTTTGATCTACTCCAAGAGCAAAGAAGAGCATGAAGGACATTTGCGTTTGATACTTGAAAAGCTTAGGGAGCATAAGTTGTATGCCAAATTCAGCAAGTGTGAGTTTTGGTTGAATGAAGTTGGATTTCTTGGACACGTTGTGTCAGGAGATGGTGTAGCAGTTGATCCTGCTAAAGTTTCAGCTGTAACTGAATGGGAATCTCCTAAGTCAGTGAAAGAGGTTCGTAGTTTCCTTGGCTTGGCAGGATACTACAGAAGGTTCATTGAGAATTTCTCCAAGATAGCTAAGCCAATGACGGAGTTACTAAAGAAAGACAAGAAATTTGCTTGGTCTGAGGGATGTGAACTCAGTTTTCAAGAATTGAAGAAGAGACTAGTGACAGCACCAGTCTTATGTCTGCCAGATTTGGAGAAGGATTTCCAAGTGTATTGTGATGCATCTCATCATGGATTAGGTGCAGTTCTAATGCAAGAAGGTAAAGTTGTGGCTTATGCCTCGAGACAACTCAAAAATCATGAGGTAAACTACCCAACTCATGATTTAGAGTTAGCCTCCGTTGTCCATGCACTCAAAACATGGAGACACTACCTTTTGGGAAAGCGATGTGAAGTGTTCACAGATCACAAAATTTTGAAGTATATCTTCACCCAGAAAGAGATTAACATGAGACAAAGAAGATGGCTAGAACTCATCAAGGACTATGACTTGAGTTTGCAATACCACCTCGGTAAATAAAATGTTGTAGATGCTCTAAGCCGTAAAGTTTTTGTGATTGGCCTTACTAAGGGAGAATTTCCAGATGATCTGTGTGCCCAATTTAGAGATCTCAGATTGGAGATTGTACCTGAAGGACATATCATGTCATTGGATGTTCAACCCACTTTGTTGGACAAAATCAAAGAAGCCCAAAAGATAGATAAGGAAATAGAAGAGATTAAGGAAAAGATTGGCAAGGGAAAAGCCAAAGGATTCCATGAAGATGTACAGGGTACTTTATGGTGTGGAAAACGTATTTGTGTTCCACAAGATCCGGAACTTCGGAAACTGATTTTACAAGAAGCACACAACTCACCGTATTCCATTCATCCGGGTAACACCAAAATGTATATGGATATGAAAAAAAGATTTTGGTGGAATAATCTCAAGAAGGACATTGCCGAACATATTGCTTTGTGTGATGTATGTAGTAGAGTGAAAGCGGAACATCAGAAACCAGCCGGATTGTTACAACCACTACTTATTACTGATTGGAAGTGGGAAAGATTGGCATGGATTTCATCACCGGATTGCCAAGGACCAGGTCAGGATATGATTCTATTTGGGTAGTAGTGGATCGCCTAACTAAAGTGGCTCAGTTCATACCCGTGAAGACAACCTATACAAGTGCTAAGTTAGCCAAGATCTATATGAGTAGAATTGTATGTCTACATGGAGTACCCAAGAGTATTGTGTCTGATAGGGGAACTCAATTCACTTCCCATTTTTGGAGGCAACTACATGAGTCATTGGGAACGAGGTTGGAATTCAGCACTGCTTTTCATCCTCAGACGGATGGACAAACAGAAAGGACCAACCAAATTCTTGAAGATATGTTGAGGGCATGTGCCCTAGACTATGGAGCCAGTTGGGATGAAAGTCTGCCTTATGCAGAATTCTCATACAATAACAGCTATCAAGCCAGTATTGAGATGGCACCATTTGAGTTTCTCTATGGGAGAAAGTGTACCACTCCATTGTTATGGAATGGTGTGGGAGAAAGAAGTTTTTTCGGACCAGAACTAATCAAGGAGGCTAAAGAGAAAGTCAAGCTAGTTAAGGATAGATTAAAGATAGCACAGACCCGACAGAAGATCTATGCATATCCTAAGCGTAGAGAAGTCACCTATGAAGTAGGTGATAGAGCTTATCTTAGAGTGTCACCACTTCGTGGAGTGAAGAGGTTTGGAGTCAAAGGAAAATTGGCCCCAAGATATGTTGGACCATTCAAGATTCTGAGTCGTAAAGGAGAAGTAGCTTACGAGATTGAATTGCCAGAATCATTGTCTGTCGTTCACAATGTGTTTCATGTGAGTCAACTTAAGAAATGCCATCCAGAGATGGAGGAGACTTCTTTGAAGGATACCATACCTTTGGAAGAGGTCCAATTAGAGAGTGACCTCACTTATGAAGAAAAACCTATCAAGATTCTTGAGACTGCAGAAAGAGTTACTCGGACTAAGACTATCAAATTCTACAAGGTTCAATGGAACCATCGTTCCGAAGAAGAAGCCACATGGGAAAGAGAAGATGATCTTAGGAAAGACCACCCTCACCTATTTTCTAGCCAACCCGAATCTCGAGGGCGAGATTCACCTTAAGGGGGTTAGATTTGTAACATCCCTAAAATCATGTTTTCAAAGATTGCATATCATACATGCATGCATAGAATTTAGGGATCATTTTCTAACTCATTTCAAGAAATCAGAAGCACTTAGTGCTATTATTTTATGTGGGCAACCATTAATCAAATGCCACTCTCAATTGAGAATATAAATGTCTTAAACCAAGCTTTGTTTGTTCTTTGATTGTTTTAGTTGAATACTAGAGTTTGGACAAAAATTTCCAAACAAATATGGTTTTAAAACCATTTTCAAATCTATATCAAACCATGTTCTAAGGCACTATTATTTTCAAAAATCTTCAAGGACCATGCTAGTGCAACAAGACAGTATGATTCTATACTCAAAATTATACAAGTTTCACTTTACAAAAATCCAGAAAAGATTTGAATTTAATTGCTTTTGAATTTGATTGAAAATGATTCCTGAAATTCATTATAGAAAAAGAAAAGGAAATAGGAAAACCAACTGGGCCTGGCGCCACCAATCTAGCCCAGCAACAGACCTAGCCCACTAAGCCCACCCGGGGTTTTCCCCTCTCTCTCTCACGCGGCCAGACTTACCCCACGCTCGCTGACTAGTGGACCCAAGTGCCACGCGAGCATCGTCCCTAGCCACGCGCCCCCACGACCCCGTCGACGCCGCTGTTACCTCATCACTACCGCGATTGATGCGAGCTTAATTACCGGCGTTTCCTCGCGAGATTCTCGCCCCTGCTCCGGCTATAAGACCCCCTCCCCTCGATGCTCATTTCCCCTCACTCAGCGCACCATTTCCGCCACCAGGTTGCGCGCATTCGAGCTCGGAACCCCGCAGCACCGACGCACTCCGGCGACCTATTCCGGTGAGTCCCGTGGTCCCCTTCACCTCTCGTTCATACAAGCTTGTCTGCCTTGCCCGTGCGCATCTTCTCACACCCTCTGTTTGCACTATATCGCCCCAGGTCATCATCTTTGTTCACGGCCGCAACCACCAGAGCCGCCGCTCAACTCCGGCGAGCAATAGCGGTAAGATTCGAGCGCCCCTTGCCTTCTCCTTGAAACCATCTTTCTCACTGTAACCTTGCGCACCCCCTGATGCATTTTATTCGTGCTAGGACGGCGCAGAGCCTCAGCAACATTGACGTCTGCAACCACCCGACGCCGCGCACGCCTCCGACGAGCTCCAGCGACCACCTCTGCGCGCCCCTTCGCCAACCAAGCCCACCTTGAGCATCAGCAACGTACGGAGAACTCGGTAAGCCACTTCACCCTCTCCCGCGTGACCTAAAACATCGGCACCGTCTCTGACAGAGCCGCCGCCGCCACTCGCCGCCGCTAGCGCCGCCCGTCTATAGTCGTTTGATCAGTGACCGTAGGATCTAGATCTAACGATTAGGAATAGATCTGTAGCGAAGCGGTACGAACAGATCTGGGCCGTGCATGTTAAGTTAAATCCAACGGCCCGCGAGTGTGATCCGGTGCGAATCGGTATCAACCAATCAGGGAGCGCCGCATGGCCAGTTCTTTGATTTAGAATCTGAATTTAGATCTATTAGATGTTTAAACTTGTAAAATTCATAAGTTTTGATTTCCACGTCCAAATTTGACAAATTTTATATCATTGGAATCAGGAGAGAAAACCCTTTATGTTTATGCAATGTGTTTAATGTTTTTCCTCTGACTAAATGGTTGTTTTTACAGAAACATTTGTAGGCATAATTTGAGTATAGTAATTATATGAAAAATGTTATGTTGTTCAAATAAAGTTTATTTGGCATGTTTTGGACTTGTTTATGATTCAGTATTGTGTACTTGTCTTGTTTGGTGTAGAAAATCATCACATGGCATTTTGCATACATTCATGTATTTTTGCTTGTATAAAATGTGTATGTGATTTTGTGCCATTATTTTATGTGTAGATTTTGGTGCAAATAGTGATTGTGATTGTGGAGATTGTTGCTACTCCCCAAACTACCAAGGAAAGTGGTGCTTCATGACTTTATTCCTATGTTTTTCAACTATGCACTAGAAATATTTTGCTAGACTTGCATGAATATTTTGATCTATATGCTATGCTTGGGAAATCCTAGTAGTTGTAGAATTGCTAGAAATTTCTAAGTTAAGATGCTTATCTATGCCATGCTTAGCCTAGCTAGTAGCAACCAAGGGTGGTTATATATTCATGCTATGAAGAATATTTCTAAGTCTTTTGACTTGTGTTTTTGCTTAATAAAACAACTAAGTGAATGAAACACCTGGGTGGAATGGAAAGAATGGTTTGTGTTGAGTGGTTACACAAGGCCCATGTCTATGGTTTACCTTGTGTATCTCAGTTGTGGAAAGCCACCCAGGAACAAAGGGATTTGAGAGGCCAAGTGTTAAGAAGCTTCTAGTGCAGCCACATGGCATTATGGGCTCTGCCTAGATCATATAGGTTGCAATAACTTAGCCATTTGGACAGTTGGTGGTAGTGGGATGATAGGTTGGAGCGCGTCCATTTGGTCTAATGGAAGGCTTATGAAAGGTCCTGTCTTGGTGGAAATCAAGTCTTGTGGGGAAAGTGCACAACCTCTGCAGATGGAAGAATCTAAGTACTTAGCCATGTCCCTGGTATTGGACAACTTGAGCATCAAGACATGGAAGCTATCAAGAATCTCCTCATCCCAATTTCTAAAGTTAAAACTTGGGGTTGAACAAGGGTGAAGGTTCACCAATTTCAATTGGTGGTTCCTTGGGAAAGTTTTGTCAAAGAAAAACTTAGTGTTTTCAACTAATAGGTAAAACCTATTTTGAGCAAAGCAATCCTAAGCTACACTTAGCCAAAAATGCATATAGTATCTAGACTACTAATATTCTACTAAGGTATCACTTGCCAATACCATTCCAATGTCTTGATCCACTGTGGCTGTAACTTGTGATGTTGCAGGTTATTCTGATGGTGATTAGGGGTTATGAGTCTCACTCAACATGCTTGCATGTGGCACATGAAGATGAAGACTTATTTGTCTTATTATATATTTGAACTCTTGTATTAGGCCTGTGGCCATGGAGTTTGTAAAAGACTATGTTTTTCTCTGGAATGATATGTAATAATGACCTTTGTTTCTGCGTAATTCATCTTAAACTGTGGATGCTAGCAATGATCCAGGGACTAGCATTGCAATCACAGGGATCCTTACCTTTATAAAGGGAGGGATCTTACACCTTGGTGTCTAGTTTTTGTGCAGAAAATGAACTAGCAGGAAAAATCCCGGAAAATATGCCAAAAATTATATTTCACCAGAAGATCCACGGAGCCAGAAGAAGAGATGGAGAAGGGGCCTGGGGGGCCACACCCTTGCCAGGTGTGGGCCCACCACTGGCCGCGCCTAGGGGGTGAAGCCACCCCAGGAACCCCCTCGGCCTCCCTTTGTGCCTATAAGTTGCCTCTCGACCTAAAAACCGAGGGGGGTTCAATAGTTTTCCAGAAATAGTTTTGCTCCGCCACCGCAACCAGAAAGCAAGATTCGGATCCAGAAACTCCATTCTGGCACCATGTCGGGACGGGGAATTTGGAGAGGATCATCGCCATCGTCATCACCAACGCATCTCCATCAACCACCGATGTTTCCCTCATCCATGAGTGAGTAATCCCTTGTTGTAGGCTTGGGGATGGTAGGGATTGGATGAGTTCTATCATGTAATCGAATAAGATTGTTAGGGCATAGTGCCTAGTATCTCTATTAGTGCTATTTGACTTTGTTGCAACTTGTTGTGCTTAATGCTTATCACTAGAGCCCGAGTGCCATGATCTCGGATTTGAAATTATTATTGAATCATTATGATAGTATTGTTGTGATCTTATCTGCAAGATGTGTACACATATCATTATTCGGATCCAAAGGCCCCAAAGTGACAATAATTGGGACAACCAGAGGGGGTGGCTGTGGTGTGAGGATCACATGTGTTCATGGAGTGTTAATGCTTTGCTCCGGTGCTCTATTAAAAGGAACACCTTAATTGCCAGTAGTTCCCTAGAGGCCATGCTGCTACGGGCTGGCTGGACAGAAGATGTTGTGCAAGTTCTCATTGCGAGCACGTATGACTATATTTGGAGCACATGCCTAGGATTGTTTAGTACTTGGATACTTGTTATTATTTATCTGCAGTGCCCTAGATCTTGAAGTTACATGTTTAGACTCGTCCATGCAATGCCCATCCATCCATCCCTATGCCTACCGCACTCGAATCCCACTGTTTACTGTTACTGTTACAATTGCTCTTGTTCTACTGATGCTATTTCTTTGTTGTTGCTACTACATAATTGTTGCTACTGATAAAATTCTGTGAAAAAGAACTATTTCCAGGTGCAGCTGAATTGACAACTCAGTTGTTAAGGCTTGCAAGTATTCTTTGTCTCCCCTTGTGTCCAATCAATAAATTTGGTAATACTACTCGCGAAGACTGTTGCGATCCCCTACACTTGTGGGTCATCAAGACTATTTTCTGGCGCTGTTGCCGGGGAGCATAGCTTTATTTGTAAGTTCACTTGGATCTATTATTGTTCACTGCTACTCCTTTCATCATGGGGAAGTCTCGTGATGGAAAGTTCCCTATTTTACCATCCACTACAAGAAGAGGTACAGTCCTAAACACCTCTACTGCTCTGATTCACCGTCTGTTATAAGTAAGCTTGTCACACCACCACCACATACACATGCTACACACACTGCTACTACTGCTGACTCTGAAACTGCTTTTGATGCTCATGATGTTACTTCTACTGTGTTTGATGCGAGTGGTTCATTAGGTCCTTTTCTAGATGATACAATAGCTAGTCTAGGAAATACCGAAACTCCTAGTAAAGACACTGTTACACCTGTTAGCTCACCTGAGTCTAGTGAGAGTTATGATATTAATGATGATTACATTGAGTTCACTGATGATTTTGTTGAAGAGTGTCGAAACACACATGGTACTATTAAGAGTCTCCTTGCTAGACGTACTATTATGCCTAAAATGTCCTCTGATCCTAAGTTTGCCACTTCTACCATAGATATTAAAGATAAAGATTATGGTTTCTCTCTTGATTTATCTTATTTAGATATTTTTGAGAAAGAACCTTTTTGTGGGACTGAAAATGAGAGTGTTGTCGCTCATATGAATGAGCTTTCTACTATGAGTGCTTTGTTCTCTAATGATTTTAAGATGCGCAAGTAGTTTGTTACTAAGATCTTCCCTTCTTCACTAAAAGGAGAAGCTAGGGCTTGGTTTAATAGATTACCTCCTGGTTCCATTGATAGCCCTGATTGCTTCTTTCTTCCATAAATATTTTTGTCCTAGTGCTAGACATGCTGCTTTGCAGAGACTTTTTGATTTTAAACAAGGAGAAGAAGAAAAATTGCCTGAGTCATGGACAAGGTTCTGTGCCTTGATTCATGCATATCCTGGATGTCCATTACCTAAGAATGAACTTCTTGATATTTATTATATTGGACTAACTAATGATTCTAGGACATACCTAGATAACTTTGTTGATTGTGTTTTCAGGAAAAGAACTCCTACAGATGTTGAAGAATTAATGGCTAAAATAATCAAGAATTATGATGATTGGACTTCAACTGAGCTAAATACACCTGAGCCTATTACTCCTGAACCAGTTGTGCCTGAACCAGTTCCAACACCAACACCAAAGAAGAGAGGAGTTATTGCATTGAATGATGAAGTGATGAAGGAAGCTAAGAGGTGTCTAAAGGAGAAAGGTATTAGAGCTAAAGATGTGAAGAATCTACCTCCTATAGAAGAATTATGTAAGCCAATTCCCCACTCATCTACTATTGAGGTACAGTCTCTCCAACACTTTGATGAAGGTGATATTCCTTATGGTAAGCCTCCTGATCAATGTTTAGAGGATCTTGACATTTTTATTGTTAAGCAAGGTAATTTAATAAACAAGTTCAGAATCATTTATTGGAAAACTCTAGAGCTATTAATGAGTTGAAAGATATTGTGGAAAGAACTTCTAATGATATTAAAATGCTTTGTAAACACTTTCAAATGGTTCAAACCCAACTTGATCAACTTGCTAAGGTACAAAAGGATATGCTAGTTAATGCTTCAGGAATTAAACATGCTTATGAAATTAGAACTAGGAGTGGTATAGCTACTCAAGATCCTTTATATCTTGAAGGACACCCCAAAAGAATTGAGCAGGATTCTCAACAAGGTGAGAGTGGTGGTAGTCCTCGTAAGAGAAATAAAAAGAAACATAGAATAGTTGAGTAACCACTTGAACATGTTGTAGATCCTAATAGTATATCTGTCTCTGATGCTGAAACTAAGAGTGGTAATGATAAAAATGATGCTCCTAATAAGGAGGAAGTTGATGAAGAACCTGAGAAGCACACTAAGAACACTAGGTACACAAGGAAGATTTTATTGCTAATAAACATGGTAATGAGAGAGAACCTTGGGTGCGAAACCTATGCCTTTTCTAGGTAAGAAACACAAGTCAAAGGAGGAAGAACACTACAACAAGTTTTGTGAGTGGTTGAAGCCTTTATTTTTGCAAATTCCTTTGACTGATGCTATTAAGTTGCCTCCTTATTCAAAGTATATGAAGGATATTGTCTCTAATAAAAGGAAGATTCCTAATGAGGAGATTTCTACTTTGCTTGCTAATTATTCCTTCAATGGTAAGGTTCCAAAGAAACTTGGTGATCCGGGTATACCAACTATTCCTTGCTCTATTAAGAATAATTATGTCAGAACTGCTTTATGTGATTTGGGAGCTGGAGTTAGAGTTATGCCTTTTTCTCTATAAGAGACTCCAGCTAGAAAAGTTGATACCAACTGATATATCTTTGCAAATGGCTGATACGTCAATTACTATTCCTGTTGGTATATGTGAGGATGTTCCTATTCAAATTTCTCATAATTGCATGGTTTTAACTGATTTTGTTGTGCTTGAAATGTCTGAATATGATAATATGTCTATTATTCTCGGGAGACCTTTTCTTAATACTGAAGGTGCTGTCATCAATTGCAATCAAGGAAAAGTAACTTTTAATATTAATGACAAAGCGCATACAGTATATTTCCCCAAGAAGGGTGCTAAAAGCTATTGCCTAAATTCCATTGAAAATATTGAGAGCATCAAGGTTTGAGAAATATATTGTCCCATTCCACAAGAAAATTTTGAAACTATTATGATTGGGACCATTGCTATCAAGTATGAGGTAACATAATCACCTTGTGGATTGCAAAGTTTTGTTTCATATAAGATTGTTTTGGTAAAAAGACTTGATCAACCTTGTTAACAAAAGGATTTTAATGAACAAAATAATGTTTTCACGGTGGTTATACTTGCTTTCTTCTACTTTTAGCCTTCCTAGTCTTTGCTTTTGCTTTGGTTTTGTTAGTTGTTTGTTTGTTCGAGTTTCTTAGAGCTTCTGTAGTTTGGTTTTTGTTTGCTTTTGCTTCTTTTGAAAAAACTGTTTCTGCTAGAAAATCAATTTTCATATCCTGAAAATTGGCCAAAAATAAAGTTTCCCAAAAAATCCCAGAAAATTCAAAATAAATTTTTCCTCGAAAAAAGGGGCATAGAGGCACCTGGAGTGACCTAGGGGGCCACCCCAGGCTACCACACCCATGGTAGGCGCGGCCTACCTGTGGGCGACGCCTAGGGCGGTCTGGCCCACCTGGGCCCCTCCAGGATGCCTCCTCAAATCCACCTTCTTTCTCTCTCCCAAAAAACATCGGAAACTTGCTCAAGCTCGAGTTCTTGCTGTTCTTGCTCGCGATTTTCGATCTCCTTGGTCAGCCCATCTTAAGTGCTGATTTTTGGAGGGATTGCTCCTTGGTATGTGCCTCCTCCACTTGTCCAATTAGATTTGTGATTGGTAGATTGTATTTTGAGACTTTGGCAGCTATAGGTGTCAGGTTGTTTGAGCTTGCATGCTTGTTCTATGCTTAGAAACTTTATTTTGATGCATGTGTAGCCCTCTAGCAAGTTCCTATAGTAGTTTCTCACTGTTTATCAACTTAGAAATCACTTGGTTTGATGTTTGTCTAAAAATTTCAGAATTAAAGAAAGGTCATGGACAACCACACATTTGGTGAAATATTTGAGAGTGGTGCACCTAGAAGGGCAAGGCTTTCCAAGGTCATCCACCAGTACTAGACCCTCATATAATGAGGATCTCATTACTCCATGATTTGGTGACGAGGGAGATGAAGGGGATGCGCACCCCTCCACCTTTCCTTGCCAAACTTTCTTGCGGGCTGTTGGGATTCTTGATAATTTTATGACCTTGGTTTGAAGGGCTGGACTAAAAAGTTACAAGCGGGATGAGATCGCGCAATATGCTATGCTCACTAAAACATTTGTGGAGAGCTTTTCTTTTACTAATAGCGTGTTCAAGCCAGATGTGTCTTTCAAAATTTATGGCAGGGCTCATTCCATGACTTTGAAGCAATTTTTTAAGGCCCTGGGACTTGGTACAGCTGGGTCAGCAAAGAAGATTCCAGCTCAACCCGCTGATTTGTTGGAGCTTTACCGAGGAATAACCAATGTGATGACCGTAGAGCTCAACGAGGAAAGATAAAGAATATTCAACTCCCAGCCATCAGGTACTTTGCCTACTATCTTGCCACCAGTGTTCTTGGTAGGGAGAACACTAGTAATATTTCCAACTATCAATTGGCCTTCTTAGCTGCTGCGCTCAACAATGAAGCTAAGTATAATCTTGGTTCTCTCATTGCTCGTCGCTTAGCTGCTAAGGGACCCATTTATGGGGGAATTATTGCTAATCATGTTGCCGCCGCCTTGAACATTGTTGTTGATCCACATGATACAGTTTTGGATCCTCAGAAGCTTGATCTTGCTGCCATGAAGGCGCACCACTTTGTCACCACTGGCTCTACCCTTGAGAACTTGGTTTATAAAATGTTGTTTATTGACGGGGAAGAGAGAGATATCCCTCTACCCCAAACCACTTTGTTCAGTATTTCTCAGGGACCTTTGTCACGCTAAAAGGGGGAGATGGATGACAAGTAGCGCTCTCTTAACTTCCACGGGCACTATCAGGAGGAAGCACCATCATACGACCCCTCTGTGTATTACACATGGGAGGCCTCGAGTTCATACCAGGACGAGGGAGCTTCCTCGACATACTACGAAGGTGCATCTTCTTAGACACCATGGGATTGAGCCCCACTTAGGCCAACAGCCTAAGATTGGGGGGGGGTATACCGACATCACACTCATATATATATCATGTTCGGTCGGTTCTTTGTATATCCTTTGTTTCGCTTTCTTTTTGGTTCTTGTTGCTTCTTTCTCAAAAACACAAAAATAGCAAAAATATTTTTGTTGTTTCTCTTGGTTTGTTTCTTTGTTTTGGTTTGCCTTAAAATAAAAAATCCAAAAAGATTTTGCTTTGTTTGCTTCTTGTTTGGTTTGCCTTTTCTTTGTTTGGTTTTGCTTTGTTTGCTTTCTAAAAAAATCGAAAACACCAAAAATATTTGTTGTTCTTCTTTAGTTTTGTTAGATTATTTGCAGGGTTCGGCCGTCCTCAGTGGAGTTTGGTTTCATGTTATTATTGAAGTCACACAAGTGAAGGGCAATAATGAAGATTAAGAAAACTTGAGGTGTGGTAAGAGGCTGGTAACGAACTCTATTTGTTTCATTTTGTACATATACTCATCATTGTGAGCATGCTTAGCCTGTTTGTGTAAGGTGTATGTCATTATGGATGCTTAGTAGTTCTTGCTTGCTTGTGATTAGCTCCAGCTTGTTAATAGTTTGTAGCATGTCATATGAATGTTTGCTTTCATTATTTTATTCATACTTCGGTATGATATTGTGGTATCCTCCTCTAAAAGTTTCATGTGAATCGACTTGGCACATGCTCACGCATGCATATGACTAATCAATAGTCAGTAAGCCTCGATGATTTATTTTACCTCAGAGTTCTTGTATCACTTTCATGCCATAGTTAGTCTTGTTTTGTTGCAAGCATGATTCTGACAGTTATTGCTTTCTCGTTTGTCGCTCCCTCTCTATTGCTAGCCTTCACTTGCACTGAGTATGAGTTCTACCTGTGTTTCCAACTCCCCAAAACCAATATTTCCAGATGTGTCCACTATACCTACCTATCAGCATCATTTGCTACTTCAGTGCATATTCAATATGCCTTATTTTCTTCCAAAATAAAATGTTTTGTCTGTTTTGAGAAAGTTAGTTAGTAAATCTCTCACAAACTTGATGGCACACTTTATTCCTTGCGCTTAATAATCTTGAACCATTGTGACTTGTCCATGAAAGTTATATGCTGGGAGTCAGCAGAACCGTGCTGTCACAGGGAACGCTTTCAACACTTTTGGGATATCTCATCCAGTTGATACCTTGCTCTTTTGTTTGCGGATGTCGACGATGTGAAATAAAAGGGGAGCTTGTGAGTTCATGGACTCTATACATTGTGTTAGAGAAACACCTGGGCCGCTAGCCTAAGTCATGCCTAATCATGGTGGAAACTTGCAGCATCACCATAATGAGCATTTATGAAGCATCCTCAATAAAAATCTATACACATAGTGAATAAAAAGATTGTTGAGATGCTCATTGTCTGCTTGCCTTGTAATTTTGATCACGGGATAGCTCTTGTATCATGTGTAAGGGGTACCCCGTTGGCGGTTCTCTATGATATGCATGTATTTACAATGACAAGAACTTTCAGGTAACCAAAGTTGAGTAGCATGCGGAGCGACCCTCGTATTCAAGGGACTTGGGATTTCCATTTTATGGTCTGTCAAGCATATGATTCAAAGTGGACCTCACTTTCACCTTAACCACATGAAGATGCCTATGATAGGGGCAATGAGAGCTCAAAGCTAATGAGTACCTTCCTTTCAGCATTTGGAAGCCTTTCAAAACCGTTTTCACCACCTTGTTGAGTCACCACTTATTCTATGAGCACCTTCTTGAGAGCATAGTTGTCATTCTTGTGTTTGTTCCAAAACTTGGTTAATTATGTCATGATTTTGATGCTTGTATCTCTGATATCTTTACTTCTAGTCTTCATGTGAACTGCAGAGGTGCCTTGGCATTTATATTGTGCTCTTCAAACAAAGGCAAGCGAGATACCACTCTATCATACCTTACCATGAGTATTGAAATGTTGCTTATGTTTATGTTCCATGCTACTTATTATTATTGAGTTAATTTCTCTTCATAGCTCGCAATGACTATTGAGTAGACTTAGTTGCATACTCTTTACTATGAATTGTCTAAGCATCAACTCCTGTGCTGAGAATATTTACATCATATTAAGCAAATGTGTTTGTGAAAGTTCTTTTATCGCACTCAATTTTCAACTGAATTGCTTGAGGACAAGCAATAAGCTAAGCTTGGGGGAGTTGATATGTCCAAAACGTATCTAATTTACCGAACACTTTTGCTATTGTTTCTCCTCTAAACTTGTGTGATTTGGATACAACTAACACGGATCGATGCTGTTTTCAGCAGAATTACCTTGGTGTCTAGTTTTTGTGCAGAAAATGAACTATCAGGAAAAATCCCGGAAAATATGCCAAAAAATATATTTCACCAGAAGATCCACGGAGACAGAGGACGAGACGGAGAAGGGGCCTGGGGGGCCCACACTGTAGGGTTTCGTAGCATGGAAAACAAAAATTTTCTATCGCATACAAACAAACAAGACAAGATCTATCTACTAGATTGTAGCAACGAGTCGATGGAATAACTTACCCTCGAAGATTCCAAAGTGTTTAACGAGAGCGGATTCTCGTGGGTGATGTAGTCGTACTCTTCCCGATCTCAAGATCGCGTAGACGATCCTTCCGGCGCTGCGTTCCGGCAGCGCTCCCGCAGTCGGTCACACGTTCGGTACTCGACGAAGACCTTCCTCTCCCTTGTTCCAGCAGGCAGCGGAGGTTGTAGCACTCTCCTCGCGATTCCGGCAGCACAACGGCGTGGTACCGGAAGTAGAGGGAAGATCTCGCAGGGCTTCGCCTTAAGCCGGAGCGAGTATGGTGGAGTATGAGAGAGCTCCTCGGCGATCTAGGGTTTAGACACACCAAGGAGGAGAGGCTAGAGCCGGCGGCTAGGGTTCCGGGACACCCAAGTCGGCGGCTAGGGCAAAACCCTAGGGGGGCGGCGGCTATGGTGGTAGGCGCCAAGCTAGGGTTTGGAGGAGAGGTACTTGTGTGTGCTAGGAGGGAGCCCTGCCCCTCCTTATATAGGTGGAGGGGCCGGCGGCCAAGGGGAGGGAGGGGAGTCCCTCCCCAACTCGGCTTGGGTGGTGCGCCGGCTTGGGGAGGAGGACTCCCTCCCCAACTCGGTTTCACCTCCTCCTCTTCTTTTCCACTTTCCAAATTTAGCCGTTTGACTTTTCAATTTAGCTATTTGACTTTTCAAACTAGGATTCGATTAATACTTTATTTGGAACAGCGATGACACTTAGTACATGATGCAATCATTCCAACTTGCAATGACACATTCATGTACCCCTTCCCCTCCGGAGTGCCGGACATTCCGGAACCTTCTAGAACATTCCCGATGAAAACACCGGAATCATTCCTGAACTCCGAAACGGGACTTTCCTTATATGAATCTTATTCTCCGGACCATTCCGGATCTCCTCGTGATATCCCGGATCCCATCCGAGACTCTGAACAACATTCGGTCTCTTTCTCATTCATTCCATAACTACTCAAACAACGTCGAATCCTTAAGTGTGTCTCCCTACGGTTCGTGAATTATGCGGACATGATCGAGACACTTCTCCGAACAATAACCAATAGAGGAATCTGGAAATTCATATGGCTCCCACATATTTATACGATTACTTTGCGATCGAATGAACCGCTTACATACGATACCAATTTCCCTTTGTCTCACGATAGTTTACTTATCCGAGGTTATGATCGTCGGTATCTCTGCATACCTAGTTCAACCCCGTTACCGATAAGTACTCTTTTCTCGTTCCCGTGATATGTGATCCCTTGTGAGCCAGTCACATGCTTGCAAGCTAATTGGATGACATTTCACCGAGAGGGCCCAGAGTATATCTATCCGTCATATGGATGGACAAATCCCACTCTTGATCCATGTGTTTCAACCAATACTTTCCGAACACTCAATGCCACCTTTATAGCCACCTAGTTACGGTGTGGTGTTTGATGTCATCAAAGCATCCATCCGGTAAAGGTGATATGCATGATCTCATGGTCGAAGGAATTAGGTTACTATGTATCAGAAAGCATATAGCAATTGAACTATTGAAATGACTTGATCTTTATGCTACGCTTATCTATAGGAGTATGTCCATCATATCATTCTCCTAACGATATGATCTTGTTGTTGATAACATCTCAATGTTTATGATAGGGAAACCACAATCATTTATCAACCAACAAGCTAGTGATGTATAGAGGCTATACTAGGGACTTCAAATTAAGTTTACAAATCACACAAGTATCATTGTTTCCTTGTTAATACTATTATAGCATGAATGTAAACATTTATCATAAACACAAAGATATAATAATAACCACATTTATTATTGCCTCTAGGGCATATCTCCAACAGTCTCCCACTTGCACTAGAGTCATCTAATCTAGATTACATGGTAATATACCGAACACCCATGGCAGTTTGGTGCTGGTCATGTTTTGCCCTCGGGAGAGGTTTAGTCAACGGATCCGCCACATTCAGATCTGTGTGTACTTTGCAAATCTTTATATCCCCATCTTGGATATGTTCTCGAATAGCGTGAAAACGTAGCTTGATGTGCTTCAGCTTCTTGTGTGACCTTGGTTCTTGCGCATTGGCTATGGCGCCCATGTTATCACAATAGATAGACATTGGGTCCAGCGCACTAGGAACCACACCCAGCTCTGTAATGAACTCTTTCATCCATATCGCTTCTTGTGAAGCCTCCGAAGCAGCCATGTATTCCGATTCAGTTGAAGATCTCTCCACAACGCTTTGCTTTGCACTCCTCCAGCTAACTGCTGCACCATTCAAAATAAATACGTATCCAGATTGTGATTTAGAATCATCTGGATCGGTGTTCCAACTAGCATCGGTGTAACCATTAACAACGAGTTGTTCATCACCTCCATAAGAAAGAACCATGTCCTTAGTTCTTCTCAAGTACTTAAGGATGTTTTTGACCGCTGTCCAATGATCCACTCCTGGATCACTTTGATATCTGCTAGTCAAACTAACAGCATATGCAATGTCGGGTCTAGTACATAGCATGGCATACATTAGAGATCCTATGGCTAAGGCATAGGGAGTCTTACTCATCCTTTCTCTATCTTCTGTCGATGTCGGACTTTGAGTTTTACTCAAGGTCGTATTGGGCAACATGGGCAAGAACCCTTTATTGCTATCTTCCATTCCAAACCTCTTTAGAACTTTGTCCAAATATGTACTCTGTGGCAATGATATTTGGCGTTTCGATCTATCTCTATAAATCTTTATGCCTAATATGTAAGCTGCTTCACCAAGATCCTTCATTGAAAAACTATTATTCAAATATTCCTTGACACTATTAAGAAGGTCTACATCATTCCCAATCAACAATATGTCATCTACATATAGTATTAAGAATGCTACAGAGCTCCCACTCACTTTCTTGTAAATACAAGCTTCTCCATAAGTTTGTATAAAACCAAAACTTTTGATCACCTTATCAAAACGTTGATTCCAACTTCGGGATGCTTGCTTCAATCCATAGATGGACCGTTGAAGTTTGCATACCTTGTTAGCATCTTTAGGATCGACAAAACCTTTGGGTTGCATCATATACAACTCTTCATCAATGTCTCCATTGAGGAATGCTGTTTTGACATCCATCTGCCATATCTCATAATCATAATATGCAGCGATTGCTAACATAATCCTCACAGACTTTAGCTTCGCAACCGGTGAGAAAGTCTCATCGTAGTCAACTCCTTGAATTTGTCGAAACCCTTTTGCGACAAGTCGAGCTTTATAGACAGTAACATTACCATCAGCATCTGTTTTCTTCTTGAAGATCCATTTGTTCTCGACAGCCTTCCGGCCATCCGGTAAGTCCACCAAAGTCCATACTTGGTTTTCGTACATGGATCCAATCTCGGATTTCATGGCTTCTTGCCATTTATTGGAATCTGGGCTCATCATCGCTTCCTCATATGTCTCGGGGTCATCGGTGTTATCCACCAACATGACACTCATAACGGGATCATACCAATCTGGAGTGGTACGAGTTCTCGTTGACCTTCGAGGCTCTGTAGCAACTTCAACCGAAGTTTCATGATCACCATCATTAGCTTCCTCTCTTATTGGTGCAGGCACCACAGGAACTTCTTCCGGTGCTGCGCTACTCGCAATTTCGAGAGAAGGTTCAACAACCTCGTCAAGTTCTACTTTCCTTCCAGTCACTTCTTTCGAGAGAAAATCCTTCTCTAGAAAGGCTCCATTCTTAGCAACGAAGATTTTGCCTTCGGATCTGTGATAGAAGGTATACCCAATAGTTTCCTTCGGGTATCCTATGAAGACGCATTTTTCCGCTTTGGGTTCAAGCTTGTCCGGCTGTAACTTCTTTACATAGGCTTCGCATCCCCAAACTTTAAGGAACGACAATTTAGGTTTCTTCCCAAACCATAATTCATACGGTATCATTTCAACGGATTTAGACGGTGCCCTATTTAAAGTGAATGCGGTTGTTTCTAATGCATAACCCCAAAATGATAGCGGTAAATCTGTAAGTGACATCATAGAACGAAACATATCTAAGAGAGTTCGATTACGACGTTCGGACACACCATTACGCTGTGGTGTTCCCGGCGGTGTCAACTGTGAAAGTATTCCACATTTCTTCAAATGCTTGCCAAACTCGTAACTTAGATATTCACCTCCACGATCAGAACGCAGAATTTTAATCTTCTTGTTACGTTGATTCTCTACCTCACTTTGAAACTCCTTAAACTTCTCGAAAGTTTCAGACTTATGTTTCATGAAATAGATATACCCATATCTACTCAAGTCATCTGTGAAGGTAAGAACATAATGATAACCACCGCACGATGCTACACTCATTGGACCACACACATCGGTATGTATGATTTCCAATAAGTCCGTAGCTCGCTCCATCATACCAGAAAATGGAGTCTTAGTCATTTTTCCCATCAGACATGCTTCGCATCTTTAAAGTGATTCGAAATCAAGTGATTGAAGAAGTCCATCGGAATGGAGTTTCTTCATACGCTTCACTCCAATGTGACCAAGACGACAGTGCCACATATAGGTCGAGTTATCGCTCGATTTCAAACGTTTAGCCTCAATGTTATTAATGTGTGTATTTCCACTATCGAGATTCAACAAGAATAGACCATCTATCAAAGGTGCATGTGCATAAAACATATTACTCATATAAATCGAACAACCATTATTCTCGGACTTAAACAAGTAACCGTCTCGCAATAAACAAGATCCCGATATAATGTTCATGCTCAACGCAGGCACCAAATAACAATTATTTAAGTATAAAACTAATCCCGATGGTAGATGAAGGGGTAGCGTTCCGACCGCGATCACATCAACCTTTGATCCGTTTCCCACGCGCATCGTCACCTCGTTCTTCGCTAGCTTCCGTTTATTCTGCAGCACCTGTTTCGAGTTACAAATATGAGCAACCGAACCAGTATCAAATACCCAGGCACTACTACGAGTACTAGTGAGATACACATCAATAACATGTATATCAGTTATACCTTTCTTCTTGATGTTTCCGTTCTTCAAATCCGCCAAGTACTTTGGGCAATTCCGCTTCCAGTGACCTTCTCCCTTGCAGTAAAAGCACTCAGTTTCAGGCTTAGGTCCAGCCTTGGTCTTCTTCGCCGGCGCGGTAACTTTCTTACCACCCTTCTTGAAGTGTCCCTTCTGCTTAGACTTGCCTTTCTTGAATTTGGTGGTCTTATTGACCAACAACACTTGGTGCTCTTTCTTGATCTCCACTTCTGCAGACTTTAACATAGAAAACAGTTCTGGCAACTGCTTGTTCATGTTCTGCATGTTGTAGTTCATCACAAAGTTCTTGTAACTTGGTGGTAGTGATTGGAGGACACGGTAAATCCCCAAAGCATTAGGAATCACTATACCCAAGCTTTGAAGTTTGTTTGCGTGCCCAGACATCTTAAGCACATGCTCACTGACGGAGCTGCCCTCTTCCATCTTGCAGTTAAAGAACTTTTCAGAAGCCTCATAACTTTCAATTGCCGCATGAGTCTCAAAGATCAATTTGAGATCCTCGACAATATCATATGGGTCTGAATTCTCAAACCTTTTCTGAAGCTCCGATTCCAAACCATACAAGATAGCACACTGAACTATGGAGTACTGATTCTTCAGAGCGAGGTAAACATTCTTTACTTCATCGAAAGCATCAGCTGCAGGTGGGTCACCCAGCGGTGCATCCAGCACATAGGTCAAATTACCAGCTGTGAGGACAATCCTCAAATTGCGGAACCAATCCGCGAAGTTGCTTCCATTGTTTTTCAACTTTTCTTTCTCTAGGAACGCATTAAAATTGATGGTAGGGGCTGCCATTGATCTACAACATATTTGCAATAGTTTAGACTAAGTTTATGACAAATTGAGTTTAAATTAATATTAAAATTAATCGAGGTGAACTCCCACTCAAAACAACATCCCTCACATTGTTTTAGTGATCACACGAACCAAATCCACCACATCAACACCGATCATCACGAGAGTTGATATAGTTTCAATGGCGAACAATCGTCATGTTCATCATATCTACTATATGATTCATGCTTTACCTTTCGGTGATCCGTGTTCCGAGACCATGTCTGTACATGCTAGGCTCGTCAAGATCAAACCTTAGTTTCCGCATGAGCAAATCTGGCTTGCTCACGTTGTATACACTTGCAGAATCTAACACACCCGATCATCACGTGGTGCTTCGAAACAGCAAGCTTTAGCAACGGTGCTAACTAAGGGTGAACACTTTATGACTTGAAATTCATGTGCATGAGGGATCATCTTATAATGCTACCGTCGTCTACTAAGCAATACAAGATGCATAAAGGATTAACATCACATGCAATTCAAAATATGTGATATGATATGGCCTTTCTTCTTTGTGCTTCCGATCTCCATCTTCAAGCACGAACATGATCTCCATCATCACCGGCATAGCATCAAGGTCAATGACGCTTCTCCATTGTTGCCGTCCACCGGCTTCAACTATTACAACTACTTTGAATAGACACGCGGGTCTTAACATAAATTAAAGACAACCATATGGCTCCTGCCGGTTGCCAACTTACAATAAGGAACATTGCATACATCAAATATAATCACAATCATGGCCATATCACATCACTGCACACCCCTGCAAAACAAAGTTAGACGCCTCTACTTTCTTTGCATGTTTTACGTGGTTTGGGGCTTTCAATAAGTGTCGTTCTAACTTACGAACATGAACCACAACATTGATACTAGTATTGTTAGTCACCCGTTGTAAATTGGATCTTAACTATGCTAGGAGAAACAGGCACCCGCAAAGCCACTTATGCAATACAAGTTGCATGTCAAGCGTGGAGCAAGTCTCATGAACGATGTCATGTAAGGTTAGCCCGGGCCGCTTCATCCCAACATACCGCAAGATGCAAAGTACACAAGAAGCAATCGACAATAAAAGCATCAACGCCCACAATGACCATTGTGTTCTACTCGTGCAACAGATCTACATATAGACACGGCTCTGATACCACTGTAGGGTTTCGTAGCATGGAAAACAAAAAATTTCTATCGCATACAAACAAACAAGCCAAGATCTATCTACTAGATTGTAGCAACGAGTCGATGGAATAACTTACCCTCGAAGATTCCAAAGTGTTTAACGAGAGCGGATTCTCGTGGGTGATGTAGTCGTACTCTTCCCGATCTCAAGATCGCGTAGACGATCCTTCCGGCGCTGCGTTCCGGCAGCGCTCCCGCAGTCGGTCACACGTTCGGTTCTCGACGAAGACCTTCCTCTCCCTTGTTCCAACAGGCAGCGGAGGTTGTAGCACTCTCCTCGCGATTCCGGCAGCACAACGGCGTGGTACCGGAAGTAGAGGGAAGATCTCCCAGGGCTTCGCCTTAAGCCGGAGCGAGTATGGTGGAGTATGAGAGAGCTCCTCGGCGATCTAGGGTTTAGACACACCAAGGAGGAGAGGCTAGAGCCGGCGGCTAGGGTTCCGGGACACCCAAGTCGGCGGCTAGGGCAAAACCCTAGGGGGGCGGCGGCTATGGTGGTAGGCGCCAAGCTAGGGTTTGGAGGAGAGGTACTTGTGTGTGCTAGGAGGGAGCCCTGCCCCTCCTTATATAGGTGGAGGGGCCGGCGGCCAAGGGGAGGGAGGGGAGTCCCTCCCCAACTCGGCTTGGGTGGTGCGCCGGCTTGGGGAGGAGGACTCTCTCCCCAACTCGGTTTCACCTCCTCCTCTTCTTTTCCACTTTCCAAATTTAGCCGTTTGACTTTTCAATTTAGCTATTTGACTTTTCAAACTAGGATTCGATTAATACTTTATTTGGAACAGCGATGACACTTAGTACATGATGCAATCATTCCAACTTGCAATGACACATTCATGTACCCCTTCCCCTCCGGAGTGCCGGACATTCCGGAACCTTCTAGAACATTCCCGATGAAAACACCGGAATCATTCCCGAACTCCGAAACGGGACTTTCCTTATGTGAATCTTATTCTCCGGACCATTCCGGATCTCCTCGTGATATCCCGGATCCCATCCGAGACTCCGAACAACATTCGGTCTCTTTCTCATTCATTCCATAACTACTCAAACAACGTCGAATCCTTAAGTGTGTCTCCCTACGGTTCGTGAATTATGCGGACATGATCGAGACACTTCTCCGAACAATAACCAATAGAGGAATCTGGAAATTCATATGGCTCCCACATATTTCTACGATTACTTTGTGATCGAATAAACCACTTACATACGATACCAATTTCCCTTTGTCTCACGATAGTTTACTTATCCGAGGTTATGATCGTCGGTATCTCTGCATACCTAGTTCAACCCCGTTACCGATAAGTACTCTTTTCTCGTTCCCGTGATATGTGATCCCTTGTGAGCCAGTCACATGCTTGCAAGCTAATTGGATGACATTTCACCGAGAGGGCCTAGAGTATATCTATCCGTCATATGGATGGACAAATCCCACTCTTGATCCATGTGTTTCAACCAATACTTTCCGAACACTCAATGCCACCTTTATAGCCACCCAGTTACGGTGTGGTGTTTGATGTCATCAAAGAATCCATCCGGTAAAGGTGATATGCATGATCTCATGGTCGAAGGAATTAGGTTACTATGTATCAGAAAGCATATAGCAATTGAACTATTGAAATGACTTGATCTTTATGCTACGCTTATCTATAGGAGTATGTCCATCATATCATTCTCCTAACGATATGATCTTATTGTTGATAACATCTCAATGTTTATGATAGGGAAACCACAATCATTTATCAACCAACAAGCTAGTGATGTATAGAGGCTATACTAGGGACTTCAAATTAAGTTTACAAATCACACAAGTATCATTGTTTCCTTGTTAATACTATTATAGCATGAATGTAAACATTTATCATAAACACAAAGATATAATAATAACCACATTTATTATTGCCTCTAGGGCATATCTCCAACAGTCTCCCACTTGCACTAGAGTCATCTAATCTAGATTACATGGTAATATACCGAACACCCATGGCAGTTTGGTGCTGGTCATGTTTTGCCCTCGGGAGAGGTTTAGTCAACGGATCCGCCACATTCAGATCTGTGTGTACTTTGCAAATCTTTATATCCCCATCTTGGATATGTTCTCGAATAGCGTAAAAACGTAGCTTGATGTGCTTCAGCTTCTTGTGTGACCTTGGTTCTTGCGCATTGGCTATGGCGCCCATGTTATCACAATAGATAGACATTGGGTCCAGCGCACTAGGAACCACACCCAGCTCTGTAATGAACTCTTTCATCCATATCGCATCTTGTGAAGCCTCCGAAGCAGCCATGTATTCCGATTCAGTTGAAGATCTCGCCACAACGCTTTGCTTTGCACTCCTCCAGCTAACTGCTGCACCATTCAAAATAAATATGTATCCAGATTGTGATTTAGAATCATCTGGATCGGTGTTCCAACTAGCATCGGTGTAACCATTAACAACGAGTTGTTCATCACCTCCATAAGAAAGAACCATATCCTTAGTTCTTCTCAAGTACTTAAGGATGTTTTTGACCGCTGTCCAATGATCCACTCCTGGATCACTTTGATATCTGCTAGTCAAACTAATAGCATATGCAATGTCGGGTCTAGTACATAGCATGGCATACATTAGAGATCCTATGGCTGAGGCATAGGGAGTCTTACTCATCCTTTCTCTATCTTCTGCCGATGTCGGACTTTGAGTTTTACTCAAGGTCGTATTGGGCAACATGGGCAAGAACCCTTTCTTGCTATCTTCCATTCCAAACCTCTTTAGAACTTTGTCCAAATATGTACTCTGTGACAATGATATTTGCCGTTTCGATCTATCTCTATAAATCTTTATGCCTAATATGTAAGCTGCTTCGCCAAGATCCTTCATTGAAAAACTATTATTCAAATATTCCTTGACACTATTAAGAAGGTCTACATCATTCCCAATCAACAATATGTCATCTACATATAGTATTAAGAATGCTACAGAGCTCCCACTCACTTTCTTGTAAATACAAGCTTCTCCATAAGTTTGTATAAAACCAAAACTTTTGATCACCTTATCAAAACGTTGATTCCAACTTCGGGATGCTTGCTTCAATCCATAGATGGACCGTTGAAGTTTGCATACCTTGTTAGCATCTTTAGGATCGACAAAACCTTTGGGTTGCATCATATACAACTCTTCATCAATGTCTCCATTGAGGAATGTTGTTTTGACATCCATCTGCCATATCTCATAATCATAATATGCAGCGATTGCTAACATAATCCTCACAGACTTTAGCTTCGCTACCGGTGCAGCTGAATTGACAACTCAATTTTTAAGGCTTGCAAGTATTCTTTGGATCCCCTTGTGTCGAATCAATAAATTGGGTAATACTACCCGTGAAGACTATTGCGATCCCCTACACTTGTGGGTCATCACCAACCTATCTGGTATAGAAAAAATATTTTTTTGCCTAAAATATGCTTGAACATTGTTTGTTTTAGTGAAATGTTTGATTGTTAATGCTTGCTTATTGCTTGTGTGAATTGTTGTGTGTGAGTAGAATTCTCTCCCTAGAAATATTTTTCCTATTCTAATTCCAACCCAACCCAAGAACATGACTTCTCCAAGAGACCACAACTCCAACATCAAGGATGGTGACAACAACAACCTCAAGATCCACATGACAGAACAACTGCTAGCAACCCAAGATAAGTTGAATCAAGTGACAACCCAGTTTTTAGCCAACAACCACAACAACACTGAGTTAGACCCAACCATGCTAAAGTTCTTGGGATCCCAATCCCAATTGTTGCAAAGGATGACCAATCAGATGATCAACATGAGAAGCAACCCTTCCCAAAGGAATTGTGATAACCATGATTTCAAGGATGATATTATGGAAGGAACACAAGCTTGAAAAATCTATGGGGACATAGGACAGACTTATAAGGAGCATATTGACCAGTGCCCAAATTGTGAAGAGAACAATCCAGCTATACAATGCCCCACATCTCAAGTTACCTGTTTCCTGTGTGAAGGAAATGATCATGTTCCTGTCCAATGCCACATCTATCCTATAGTTCAATAGATGAAATATCAAGCTAAGGATGGAATACATCAAGTCTTTGGTAACACTCATGAAGGTACAACTTCCACCAAGAATGATGAAGACAAAGACAAATCTCAGTATGCACCTCCATACAAGGTAACCAACTTTGGTGAACAAAAGAGGAAACATGGATGTTATCCTAGGAACCGTTCTAAGAACTGAGGAAGTTTTCCTACATTTGTAGTGAATTATGAAGAACATGAACTAAGAGACCTCCTAGCCTTGGAGAAACCCAAGAACAAGAAGAAACGCCCCAACCCCAGCAAGCAAGACATTAGCCAGATGCAATGTTACACTTGCAAGGAGATGGGACACGATACTAATGAATGCCCAGAAAAGAAGAAGGGCCAAGGAAACAAACAAGATATAGTGATACCAAAGATAAAGAGGGATATTATCCAGGTGATGTGCCACAAATGCAAAGAGCTAGGCCATTATGCATCAAATTGTCCAGAAAAAGAGAAGAACAAGACAAGCAAACTTGGAAAGGATCTCAACCTTGTCACATGTTTCAAATGTGGTAATAAGGGACACTATGCAAACAACTGTACATCAAGACACCAAGTAAGCCAAGATGCAATATAGTTAAAAACCTTTTAAGGGTGGTAGTACCCTAGTTGTCCTGAAACCAACTTGTTGTTTCCAACCTTCCCGAATCTCAGGACGAGATTCCTTTTAAGGGTGGTAGTTTGTCACATCCCAAAATTTTGCAAATTTTGAAATGTGAAAAATAAACAAAAAAAAATGTTGAATTTAGAGGGAAAAGAAACTTTTTTCTTCTAAATGGAAACATCAAAACCTTACTTGAACAAAATTTGAATGAAAAAGCAACAAACAAAATTTTCAAACAAATCAAATGCATCCATGCATGGAATAAATCTTGATTTTGAACACTTGGAAAAGTTAAACCTAATCCCTAAACCCTAATGAAATAAATCATCTTCAAGGTCACTTGCAAAACTATGGCTTTGTTCCATATAAAAATTTAGCAACAAACATTCTAAATGACCAAAAATGGTAAACAAAAATATTACAAAACCATGGGAATTGGTTTCACTCCATTTGGAGCCATGGATAAAAACTTATAATTTTTATAAGATAAAAGAATGTATTCCAAGGCTAATAAATCTCCCAGCTAAAATCAATACCAAATTATGAGAAAAGTAACCCTAAAAGTATTTAAAAGGATAAATAAATATTAAATATAATTATACAAATTGGAATCATTATTTTTGGAACTATAAATAAAAATATATGAATTTTATAAGACAAAGAAAGAATTAAATAAATAAGAATTATTGCAAAGACAATTTAAACCTTGGAAAAATCCATGAGTAGATGGATTAAAAGTAATTTAAATATTATAAAAAGATAAAAGATAATTTAAATAAAATTGTATGGGTTTATGAACCATATTCAGTTTTATTTAAATAAAGACAAAATGCCTCACTTAAATGAATATTAAATCATAAGAAAAATATTTGGATTACTCCAAGTTGGATTGAATAATACACTAATAATGGGTATAAAAACCTACTGAAATTCTGGTGAAGATTTGAAATCAAAAAGAGGTTTAAATCATTTGATTGATTTAAAAACAGAAAATGAAAACAGAAAAAAACTAAACAGAAAAAAAGAGAAACCACCTGACCAACTAGGCCTAGCAAGCCCCAGCCCAACAGCCCACCCGGACACTCCCCCCTCTCCCCCCAGGTTTTTCTCACCGCGCACACACTCGCGCCCCTCCCTGACAGCACTGTCCCACCCTGCCCTTTCAGCGTCGCCTTCACCGCGCGCAGGAACCGTTCTTCCCCTCTCTGTCATTTCCTCACTTTTAATCCGCGAAAATTCAATTGAATTCGAGTTCAATTCGCTCCCTCGATCATGCTCACTTAAACACCTCCCTCTCTTCTTTGTTTCCCTTCATTTTCCCACACCCGAGCGCCGCCAGTCTCCGCGAATTCTCCTCACACCACCACTGTCTCGACGAGCTCCGATGACCGATTATGGTGAGGTCTGACCTCCCCCTCGCCTCTAGTTTGCTTTGACGCATCCCCAGTCCCTGCATGCACACGCTAATGCTTTTTATTTGTCCACTGGCACTCTGTAGGCATGCCTTCGTCGACGACTTCGAGCACCTGACGCCAGGAACATCTCCGACAAGGAATTCCGTCCACGACCACCTTGAGCACCACGACGTATCCGCGACCTCAGTAAGCATCACCACCACCCCCTAGCATCGCCGGAGCATTGCCGACAGAGCCGCTGCCGCAGCTTGCTAGTAGCGCTGCCCCCACTCTGGCCAGAGTGCTGTGATCCACTAGATCAAGATCATGCGGCTAGGATAGATTAAATAGCAAAGGGGTACCCGCAGATCTGAGCCGCCCAGATCCACTTAAATCTAATGGCTCGCATCACGTGATCCAGCCGAATAGCTACTAGCCAATTAGAACAGGCCACGTGGCCAGACCTTTCTGTTTAAATCCAGATTTTGTTCTATTAGAGGTTTAAATTTGTAAAATCAATAACTTTTGATATGTTTGTCCAAAAATTGCAAATAATATATCAATGGATTCAGAAAAATGAAACCTTTGCACATATGGCCTTGAATTAGTCTTTTTCTTCTGAAAAATTAGATTTTTATGCAGAGACTTGTTTAGGACTACTTTGAGTATAAAAATTGTTCTAAAAATTATTTTTGAGTAAAACCTTTTGCAAATGGTTTTGTTTTGAACCCTCTAACCATAAAAACTAACATTTGAAATTTAAAATTATATTTTGTTGACACTAGGAATTATTCCCTTGAATAAAAGCCTTTATAGTAAAACAAAAATGATTTAAATGACTTATTTTCACTAACTTGGTTTCAAATGAAACTCCACCTTTACAAAAGACCAGTAGGTGCTTTTAAATGTTTATAACCTTGTTAGAAACAAATTTTTCAATAAAATAATCTTTTTACATGCTTGCATGCATTTCTTTGTTTATTGTTTTGTTATTTGTTTGTATGCTAGTTTTGAATGTGTGCTTTGCTTGATTATGATGTAGAGAACTTGGAAGAGTGTGACATTTGCAAGATCAAGGATAGTACCTAGATTTTCTAATAAAAAAAGGCAAGTGATAATTTGGTCATCAAAAGTCCCATCTTTTCAATATTGCATTAGTATTATTTTTGTAGTATGCATGATAGGACTATTTTGTATATTGCTATGCTATAGTAGATCCTATAGAATATATCTTGGTAGAAATATTCCTAAGTTAAGAGACATGTTATGCTAGTATGCTTAGCCTAGCTAGAAGAATGCAAGGGTGGAATATTCATGTTATGGTATTATACAAAGTCTATGACTATGTTTTTGACTAAGAAAACAACTTGTGAATGAATCACCTGGGTGGAATGGGAAGATTGGTTTCTGTTGAGTGGTTACTTAGGGCCCATTTCTATGGTTTGCCCTGGTGTATCTCACCTGTGGATGTCCACCCAGGAATAAAGAGATTTGAGATGTTTTGTGTTGAGAAGCTTCCAGTGCAACCACATGCATATGGGTTCTGCCTTGACCAACTAGGTTGCAAGAACTCAGCCAGATGGACAGTTGGTGGTAGTGATGATAGGATGGAATATGTCCATGGTGGTTTGAGGGATTGCTTCTGAAAATTCTCGTCTCGATGCATGTCGAGTCTTGTGGGGAAAGTGCACCACCTCTCGAGAGGGTATAAACTAAGTACTTAGCTGTTTCCCTGGTAATGGACATTTTGAGCATCAAAGACATTGAAATGATCAAGGATCTCCTCATCCCAATTTCTCTAAGTTAAAACTTGTTGGGTGAACAAGGGAAGCACCTGGTGTGTATCTAGTGTGCCTTTGTTTGATAAAGTGTTTTGAAAAAGAGAAAACTATTTTACAAAGGATATGAAAAAACTTATTTTATGCAAAGGCCAGCTAAAACTCCACTTAGCCATATATTCATGTAGATGTTAGATTCTCCATATCAATATGATATCACTTGCCAATAAAATTCAAATGTATTGACCCTTGTGTCTGTAACTTATCATGTTGCAGGTTTGTTTGATGTTAGTGAAGTTTGTTGAGTAGGGATTACAAGTCTACAACCAACATGTTTGCCTGTGGCACATGAAGATGAAGGACTCCATGCTTTATAGTCATATATGCTCCTATGTAATAAGATAGCCATATGAGCTATGTAAGTTGTAATGGACTATTTTATTCCTGGTTATGAGTTTTAATATGACCTTTGTTTCTTGATATTACATCTTAAACTGTGGGTGCTAGCTATTCGATCCAAGTACTAGCACTATAAACACAGGGACTTGTACCTTATTGGGTTCAGGCCTCTACATTTAGCTTCTTCCTTCATACTCCCTCCGTTTCAAAATATAAGATGTTTTAGGTTTGTGAAGGAAATATTTCTAGACTTGTTTTAGTATGTAGATTCACTCCAAACATGAGTGAACCTATATACTAAAAGTAGTCTAGATACATTTTCTTCACAAAGCTAAAACATCTTATATTTTGAAATGGGGGGAGTACATGTGAATGATACAGCACAAGAAGCATCTAGTAAATCTTTATCATGAAGAGAAAGCCTAGCATAAAAGTTATTGATAATAATATTGTTATGGAGTTCATGAATGGGACATTTAAACATTAGTAACTTCAATCTCCCCCAAGCTTGAGCTGTACTCTCTCCATCACGATGCCAAAAATTATATATTAGATTCCTATCCTTATGAATCTCACTAGGAGGATAGAATTTAGAGTAAAAGAGAGGTACTATTTCCTCCCATTCCATGGATTGTCCATTCTTCAGTAGCTTATACCATTCTTCAGCTCTTCCTTTCAATGATATAGAGAGTAACTTCTTCACATGTTCAGTTGTGATACCTGCACACTTAAACATCCCGCATAATTCATGGATAAAAAGCAAATGATCACCAGGATGGACAGTTCCATCCCCTAAATAATAATTATCCATAACACGATCAACAATACTTGTAGGTATCTTAAAAGGATCTATCTCAACAGGTGGTGGTTCATCTACTACCCTAACAGTGGTAGTAGTTTTTCCAAACAGAAAACCAAGTGGGTTATCCATATTGGAAACAAAGTAACAAACAGAAATAAAAAGCAATACTCATAGTAGAAGTTTCCTTTACCAGTTCCACTCTTCAATAGCGCTTCACTACCCGGCAACGGTGCCAGAAAATAGTCTTGATGACCCACAAGTATAGAGGGTGTATCTTAGTACTTTCGATAAATAGGAGTGTCGATCCCAACGAGGAGCAGAAGGTGTTGACTAGTGGTATGGAGCAGGAACTCTCTATAAATACTTAGCAAACAGATTTTTAGGGGTTTTCTGATAAAGCAAGGAAATAAAGTGCAAGTAAATAAAACAACAAACAATAGCAAGTGGCCCAATCCTTTCTTAGCAAAGGACAAGCCGGTGGAAATACTTATGAGGACCAACCGTTCTCAAGGACACATGGGAATTCTGTCAAGTGCTCTCACTTCATATAGCTGAGTAGTGTCAACACCCGGATTTTTCAATCCTAGATGCCTGTTATGCCATACATCGCAATCCCAGGATTACCATTTTTGCGAGACATAACAGAATTGGATACCATAGTACATCATCCATTACAAACGATACATAAGTTCTTACACAGATAGGGATCTCATGATCCAGTTCTTAATACAACATCAAGCAGCGGAATACGTAATAATAACGGTAGCATAGGCGAATCTCCATCTTCGGGGTCACAGGCAATGCTGACGATGGGAGATGATCCTAGTTGTCGTAACCTTCCTGGGGTCCATCTTCCAGGTACTCCTCTTCATAGTCTGGCCATGGGAATAGCCAGGTATAAAGCCATGAGTACTCTTTAAGTACTCGCAAACTAATACTAACAAGTAAAAGGGTTTTTGGATAATAGGACACTAGGCTCTAGGGTTGTTTTGCAAAAGCCAGATTTATCTCTACTAAGTTTAGAAGCAACGAATGCTAGTTGAAAATTTTATAGCACCTAAGTGGGAACTTGTAATTCAGATCGCAACCCTGTTGTGGTCAAGTCAAAGTCTCAATTCATTTCACAAGTCATTTTGAAAAGTCTGACGAGGGAACAGTATGGCCACTCCAACTGTCCATAACCGCGGACGCGGCTATTCGAATAGTTTGACACTCTGCAGAGATTGTACACTTTCACCACAACATTCGATACATCCGTCAAGAACAAATCCTGAATTCACCATACTCAGTATGCGGATAATCAATCCTAACCTTTCAATTACACGCCCTAGTATAAGCACCTCTCCTGTGAGTTTGGCCTCCCAACCATGACCAACTGTCATCTTGGGTACTGCACAGGTGGACAATCTTCACAAGGTAGCCTCAGCTCAGACCTTGGTCGTGAGGGAATTAATACTAAGGTATATAAGTTTCTAGTCAAGCCCTACCCAATATTCGGGTATTGTGGTTGTACGATAAAATTGGAATGGTATCGCATCTAGACAACCATCAGTTTTAAAAAGGGCTAAGGCTCATGCCTCATCATTTTCATCACCAAAATCATCAGGTGTTCGGAAACACATGTCCAAAACATTTCAATAGAATGATCCATCATTCCAAGGTTTTCATAACCATTTTTCCACCAAGTATTCCCATCTAAAGTTGATCAAGTTTTATGCTTAGCACTAGCATCTACAAGTGGGGGTGAGTACTAATGAGGGGTGGTAAACTAGGGGAGTTCTAACTAAGTTCAATCTCATGCCTAAAGATGACATCAAGATTATCTAGCTTAGGCCAAATTTTATGCTCTTCATGCAACCTTCACATATCTTTCTAGTATCTACCAAACTCTTTAAGTAAACTCTAAGTAAGAGCTTTGATAAAGAAATAAAATAAGAAGCTTGCAAGTAAAACTAGGATTGGTTTATCAAGTGGGTATGAGCACATATGCTTAAGGCATATAGTGGGCATGGTAACAAATAGTGGTTTGTTTCATCAGCAGAGTATCTTGCAAGGGTTAGCTTGCACATTCACTAGTAGTATTAGGCTTGCACAATATCAGTGTAAGCTTGCTAAATTGCAAGTGTTAGCTTGCCTTGTGCAGAGCAGTGGTTGAAGTTCTCCTCGGCTTCTTCTTCGTAGAATCCTCCTTCCTCCTCGTATCCTTGGTCGGTACTAGCGTCTATAAATAAATACGGGGTACACAATCACCAAACAATACTTAACTACTTGCAATCATCACACACAAGGGTCCTATATATGATCTAGCATCATCACTAATATTACAAGGTTAATGCTTGGTTTAATTCCTTTTATTTTTAGAAAAGTAATTTCTACTCATTAAAAAACTACTTAAGATTTAATATTCTCCAAACCAAACATGGGATCATGTTGACACATGTCATCACCACATATTTTAGTTCATGGGAATGTGATTTAAAGTGGTGTCACAATTTAATAAGGTTTTACCATTTTATTTTAATTAATTAATGTGTCTAGAAATGCTTATGTAGCATTCTTTTATTACTTGAACATTATTTCTGCAAGTAAACCTATATATTTTTATATATTCTGAAAGGTATGGTTAAATGTGATTTTTGAGAGTTGGAATCAACTCAAAAGCTATTATGGTTTAAATTTGAAAAATGTTTGAATGCAGAAAAGCTTCTGCCTTGTTTTTTTACCATGAGTGATCTATAGATCCAAATGACTTGAATCCAACGGGCTTGGATTCAGCATTCATAGACCTTTCTAAAAAAATTGGTTTCATTCACTTTGGTGCACTGAATCGATCTGGGTTAATTTTTGAAGTTGGGTACACAAGTGTGTTTGAAATAAAATGGAAAAAGTTTAATTCAAATCACTGGGCTGCGCGGGAAGAGTTAACGGGCTGGCCTGCTAAGCGCAGTGCTCCCACGGGCTGCTTAAGTGGGTGTCCCCACTCGTCAGTGAGACAGGGAGGGGCGAAGCGATACGGGGCAACGTGGGTCGTTCGATCTGATTCTAATCCAACGGCTGGGAGTCATCGTTGACGCGAGACAACGCCGACGAGAAAGAAACCTAGCGCGGCCAGTGAGGGGTGCTGGGGGCTCACCGGGGTGCAGGCGAGGGTCGGCGAGGCGGGCGAACGACGAAGTCGACGACGGCGAACTCAGGGGTGGTCGCGGCAGCTCCTGGGGTGAACGAAATCGATGGCGCCCTTCTTCTCCAGAGGCGGCGGGCTCCGGTGAAATTCCGGCGAGGTGGTGCGCGCCTTGCTCCGGGAATGGTGTGGCACGATCAGTGATGAGAGGGGAGTAGAATGGTGTGAAGAATTCGAGCGGGGGAGTCCTCTATTTATAGTCGAGCGAGGGGACCGACGGGGCGCACGGTGAGCTCGTCGGGGCGATGTTACAGGCGGCTATTGGCATGGGCGACGGTAGGGGACGGTGCGGTGTTCCCTGGCGATGCTCAACGACATGGTTTCGAGGCGTGGGGAGGTGTGGCTTGGTCTGGAACATGCGACGCTCAGCGCGGCAGAGGCGGCGTCTTCGACGGCGAGCGGTGGCTGAGCGGCACGGGGCAGCGAACGAGGATGTTTGGCGGTCTCCTGGGTCGGTGGGGATTGTGTATGCACGCGGCGAGGGCGGCGCGCAGTCTGTGGGCTTCGGTCGAGGGTGGCGCTCTGGCACACGCTCGGCATGGTTGCTGGCGAGGTTGGCATGGTTCGTGCGTGTGGTCCAGGGCTTGGCAACGCTCGCGGCTGGGACAGGGAGTGGCGGTGGACGGTGGGATGCCTCCCATACATGCTGGCTAGGCTTGCTTCTCTTCCTAGCTTGCTGTCGACATGGGGGTGACAAGGTTGGCTTCGGTTGTTCACCATTGATGGTAATGCCAAGCTCACAGTGGTGCTAGTGTTTAGTTAATCTTGCTAGATAATCTACTGAGCTGGTTGTGAGCTAGAGAGGGAACCAGTTAGGCAAGAATCACTGCTCACAATAGTGTTTAGATTTTGTATGATTTGCGTGTGCAACCTGTTTGATGAAATGGCCGCATGAAATCAAGTTTTGAATTTTGAAAAGATTTTTGGTGGGTTTGCTAGATTGGTGCTGGTGAGTCTGTAGATGCTTGGGTTTTGAAAGTTGAGCTTGTTTGAGTGGGTTTTGAAAAAGTGGGATCTTCTCATAGGATAAAGATTCAATTTTGAATTGTCATTTAAACTATGTATTTGAAAGTTTCTGGATGATCACAAAGTGGGCCTTGATACTTTGTTATGAGTACATTCAAGGGGTGCAAAGATCCATAAAATTTTCTGTTAGGTTCTGAAAGTTTGAGGCGGCCAAAGTAGGCATGGGAGTTAAATTGGTCAAAATGACCATTCCCTTAATATATTTGTTTTGACTTACTTGTCTTTATGAAAAGTGTGGGAAATGTTTTAGATGATGTTTATTTCACCTAAGAAACATTTTACAAGCAATGAAACAATCAAACAAGGTGGTTCCAAAGAATTTCAAAATCCATGCATACACATATGCATGCCTTCATAATTTTATTTAACAAAGTTTTTGTTAACCCTAATTTTGATGATTAGAAATTGATGATCCAAGTTTAGTATTTTTGGGATGTTACAAGTAGTCTTCTTTGGTTTTGTAAGTGTTGTGTGGGTGAACCTGTGCTAATGTACCGACCTTACTTGGACTAATACATACTTATGATTAAACCCCTTGCAAGCATCCGCAACTATAAGAAAAAATTAAGGTATAAACCTAACCACAGCCTTAAACTCTGAGATCCTACACTCCCTTGTGCAATGGTTTCCTAACGGGGGTTCAGGTTTCTGTCACTCCGGCAACCCCACAATTAGTAGCCAAATACACAATGCATTCCCCTAGGCCCATAAATTATGAAGTATCATGTAGTCGACGTTCACATGACACCACTAGAAGAATAGCACCACAACTTAAATACTAAACCATTGAATAATACATCAACACAAATCCACTACTAACAACATGACTTCTCCCATGTCCTCAAGAACTAAACGAACTACTCACGAGGCATCATATGGATCAAGATCAAAGATGATATGGTGATGAATAACAATCTGAACATATACAATAATTCAATGGTTCCACTCATAAGCATCAAATAGAATAGTAATCAACACCGGGAAAGTTTCCCCTAAGAACTATGCAAGATTCAACACAATTGTTATAGCGGGGTGGAGTGATGATGAGGGTGCTGGTGGAGATTATGGTGTGGATGATGATGATGATCCCGATGAAGTCTAGCTTAACGATGGTGTTGATGGCGACGATCTCCCCTCTCCGGGAAGGAATTTCCCCGGCAGAAATCTGTCTGCTAGAGAGCTCTTCCTCTCTCGGTGTTTTCCGCCCCGTAGAGGCGGTGGAATCTTTCTGTGGTCGCTCCCCGTGTATTAGGGTTTCGAGGAGAATATATAGGCGAAAGGGCGGAGCCAGAGGTGGGCCAGGTGGGCCACACCCCCTGTAGGCACCGCCTAGGGGTGGCCCGCGCCTTGGGGGTGTGGGCCCCTATGGCCCATCTCCGCCTCCCCTTTTGGCATTTTTCGTCTTCTGCGAAAATAGGTTTTTCCGTAGTTTTTCTGGTATTTTTATGATCTTCACGAAATTGCATCAAAACACCGCTTTTTCCATCAGAATCTTGACTCCGGCAGTTCATCCTCCAAGAATCATCCAACATGCAAAAACATATGAGAAGACATAAGTAACACCTATTAATATGAAATATATCAATGAATAGAGGAAAATTATGATATAGAATGTGATGCAAATTGGACGTATCACTATGGTGACTTGTTCATAGTCATAACATGGTGTGAGCATGTGTCAAGTCAACCCAAACAAAGCATCAAAGGAGAATACCACAATACTATGATTTTGTATGCTAAAACAACACATGATTCCTTTAAGGAACATTAAGCAATCCTAATTGTTTGGAACAAGTCATGCTATAGTAATAATCACTAAGCATAAGGTCAAAAAAACATCTAGCATGATATGCTAAAGTCTAAGTCACAGTCAAAACAAGCTCCTCTTGCACTATTCAAGAAAGAACTTTCTACTCCTCTCCAACACCAAGCAACTTATTTGAAATAACACATCGAGAACGGGGGTCCAAACTACTTTATTCAAGCAAACTAAAATGAAAAATAAGACTCTCCAAGAACAACACAACAGTGCATGAAACAATAAAAATGAAGTGTCTAGAAAGACCTGAGATTTTTATTGATGAAGAAGGGATGCCTTAGGCATCCCCAAGCTTTGATGCTTGTACCTCTTGAATATTTCTTGGGGTGACACGGGGTGGCATCCCCAATCTTGAGCTTTTGTCCATTCTTCATCTCATTACATCATTCTTTCTCTACACCTGAAAATTTCCCTTCATACAAAACTTCACACAATCTTCATTAGCAACATTAGTGTATTCAAAAGATAATAGACATTTGGGTTTAGATTTAGAACAGAAAAACTTTCACTAAAAACACAAGCTACTGTATCAATTCCCTAAAAAATCTCAATTTCCCAAAAAGAACCCAAAAAGGAATCAATAAGAAGCAAATGCAAATAATGACAGAAATCTGTCAAAACAGACCAGCAGGTAGAAATCGATTTTTTCGAAGACCTTATGTTGCTCAAATAAAAAAGTGTTGAACTAACGAAAGTTACCTAACATACTGGGGGATTTATTAAGAAAATATCAACTCAATGCGACTTACATAGATTTTACACGAATTTTTATGGTGGAGCACAAAAATTTGTTTTGGGATAGCAACTCCCCAAATCTTACTTCCCTCTTGTTAGAGGTTATTATTGGCACAAAAAGAAAATAAACAGGATAAGGAAAGGTCATTACTAAAGTAATAACTTCCAAGACTCAAGGAAAATTTTGGGTTATCTCCCAAGAAGTACTTTTCTTTAACGCCTTTAAGTTAGACTTGATAGTTTGAGAAGATGCTCACATAAGAAATATGAATTGAAGTAAACGAGAGCATCAAGAAGCAAATTCAAAACACATTTAAGTCTAACCCACTTCCTATGAATATGATTTTTGTATGCAAATAAACTCACAAAGAACAAAGTGACAGGCATGGGAAGATAAAACAAGAGTAACTTCAAAACTTTTAACACATAGAGAAGTGTTTTGGTACCATGAAAACTTCTACAACCATATTTTCCTCTCTCATAATAATTTTCAGTAGCCTCATGAATAAACTAAACAATATAACTATCACATAAAGCATGCTTTTCATGATCTACAAACACATAATTTTTATCAAGCTCAAAAATAGTTGGATTAAAACCTTCAAACCTACTTTTAACAATTTTATAACAAGATGACTGATCATTCAATATAGGACCATCATCTAGAGCTTTATCATAAACATTTTCTAAGAAAAACTCTTTAGTACCATGCATTTCTAAGTTAGTCACAAATATAGGATTATCATAGATAACAGGAGCATAACTATTATCACAAGTTTTACCCATAGCAGATATTTCAAAAGAATCCACAAGAACATAACATTCATCCTCCTTTGGTAAGCATGGGGGACAATTAAATAATCTAAGAGGTAAAGATTTACTCTCATTAGAAGGTAGGCATGGGTAGATCCATTCTTCCTCCTCTTGACCATCACTCTCCTGCTCTTTTTCATCTAATGAGCTTTCAGGTTCAGCAATTCCGTCTTCCATAGGCTCCTACAAGGCATTAGTCTCTTCCGTTTGTGGAAAGAACCTATTAAAATATTCAAGAATATAGCCATTTTATTCCTTCTAATTATCAAAGCAAAATTTAAATATCTCATAAACCTCATATTCACAAGGTGCATCATCAGTATTTTGAAGCAAACTGGCAAGTTCAAATGCACCTTGAAGGCAATAAATTCTTCAATTTGTTCCACATCATAAAAGTCATAATTTCCTTTAACATAAGAAGATATGGTAACATTATCATTATACTCACATTGAAAAGTTAGATGTTTATACCTCTTACAGCAACAAGATTTATCAAAGCAATAAGTAACATTATAAGTAGAGCACACCTCTCTAGCAATAGTATTCAATTTATCAATTTGTTACCATAAGTGTTTCCCTTTTTATGTCAATTTATAATAATTCTTTTGTTCTTCCGTGAACCCACCTTGCAAATAAGAACTAGTTTCAAAGAAACCATCCATTGATAGAAAGCATGACAAAACAAGGCAATAACAGACCAGCAACTAGAGTAGGAACTAATTTTTTTGTGTTTTTGATAAGAGAAAGCAAACCAAATGAAACTATATTTTTTTTGTGATTTTTGATAAAAAGAGGCAAACAAAACCAAGAAAAAGAAACTAAGCAAAACAAAAACAAAGTAAATAGAAAGGTTGTGAAGGACTACCCTTGTGAAGCTGTCCTTAGCCTCCCCGGCAACGGCGCCAGAAAAGTCTTTGATGATGGCTCAGTTGATTACAGAGCTTTGGGAGACCCCAAGAGGAAGGTGTGATGAGCACAGCATCAAGTTTTCCCTCAGTAAGAAACCAAGGTTATCGAACCAGTAGGAGGAAGGAAACGACTGAAAGGTGTTGCTAGCAACTTGGAAACCTACACAACACAAACTCAAGACTTTGCCCCAACAAAAAGTGAGGTTGTCAATCTCACCAGTTTGCTAAAAACAAAGGATTAACTATATGGTGTGGAAGGTAATAGTGGTTTGCAGAAAGTAAAAAGTAATAGTGGAAGATGTATCAATGGTAAAGATTGGACCGGGGTCCATAGTTAACTAGAGGTGTTCTCCTTAAGATAAACAAACATGACATGCTGGGTAAACAAATTACAGCAGGGCAATTGACAGGACTGAGCAAGCCATAATAATGCAATACTAGACATTCATGATCCTATGAGATTCGATTGGGCAATACAACAAGATACATAGACCGCCATCCAACTGCATCTATGACTAGTAATCCACCTTCAGGTTATCATCCGAACCCCCTCGAGTATTAAGTTGCAAGAAACATAAAACTGCTTTAAGTAAAGTGTGTAAGGTAAACAATCCACTTGTTCCATGAACAAGAGACCGTTGTTTTCTCCCTAGTAGCAACAACACATCCACAACCTTAGAGATTTATGTCACTTCCCTTAGATTAAATAAAGGCATGAACCCACTATCGAGCATAAATCCCCCCTCTTGGAGTCACTAGCATCTACTTGGCCAAGATAGCTACTAGAAAAGGAGAGCATGCAAGATCACAAACAACATAGACATGATAGAATCAACAATACAAAACCATTAATCAATCTGACATATTAATCTCAATATCCATTGGATCCCTGCAAACACAACATGCATGATTACAAATAGATGATCTTGATCATGAAAGGAGCTCACAAGATCTAAACATGGTAGAACAAAGGAGGAGATACAACCATCTAGCTACTACATGGACCCGTAGTCCAAGGTGGAACTACTCACGCTTCATACCGGAGGCTGGCATGATGAAGAAGAAGGCCTCCAGGATGATCTCCCCTCCGGCAGGGTGCCGGGAAGATCTTCAGATCCCCCGATCTATGGACGATGGTGGCGGCGGCTACGGACTATTTCATGTAATACTGATCGGGTACTTAGGGTTTTGGTATCGGGGGGTCTTTATAGGCGAAGAGGCAAGGCAGGGGGCTGCCAGGGCGGCCGCAGCCCGCAAGCGCGGGCCCACTCAGGCCGCACGGCCAGGGGGTGTGGCCTCTTGGTGGCTCCCCTCCGTCTCGTACTATGGCTCCATGTCCCCCACGGTAAAATATTGACTTTGGGTTTTTTCCCGTCCAATTCCGAGAATATTGATTTTCTGCCTTTTCTGGAACCAAAAATAGGAGAAAACAGGCAACTGGCACTATGGCATCTTGTTAATAGGTTAGTCCAGAAAAACATATAAAAACACCTCAAAGTGTACACAAAAGCAAAGTAGATACTAAACAAGCATGGAACATCAAAAATTATATATACGTTTCCGACGTATCACTAGGGGTAGGGCAGCTTCTGGGAGAAGCCGCCAAAGGAACTGGGCCGAAGACTAGGCAGGGCTTTGATGTCTACGCACACTTATATTCTTGTAGCCAGTGTTGGGCCTCCAAGTGTAGAGGTTTGTAGAACAGTAACAAGTTTCCCTTAAGTGGATTACCCAAGGTTTATCAAACTCAGGGAGGAAGAGGTCAAAGGTATCCCTCTCAAGCAACCCTACAATCAAGATACAAGAAGTCTCTTGTGTCCCCAACACTCCCAATACACTTGTCAAGTGTATAGGTGCAATAGTTCGGCAAAGAGATAGTGAAATACAAGTGATATGGATGATTATAAGACAATGGTGCCAGAAAAGAGCTTGATGGGGAGGAATAAACTAAAGGCAATCTGAAATAAAGATGGAAGCAAGCAAACACGCAACAGATCTAGTTGTAAATGATGTTTCAATGCTTAGAAACAAGGACTAGGGATCATACTTTCACTAGTGAACACTCTCATATAATTATCTTCTCTTCATGGTTCTACTCTGAACTACTCTTCGGTTGGACAACTCTAATCCATGGTAGGGCTATAACAGCACACCTCAAAGTTCGCATTCCCTATCTAGATAACCCCACACTGTCACCTGGAGCGCTAGATGGTTCCAACAAACACCACAATTTCATAGAGACAACCAACTCAATATATACTCATGATAAGTATTAATGGAATCTTTAGCCTAAGTGCCACACGGTGTGCACACTGTCACCTTCACACACATGGGGATAACCGGAGATTACAATTAAAGCACTTGAGTAGCAGAGTATATCTACTTGATTACAAAGCTCATGACCATAATAAGATCATGCATAGAGAGAGAGATGAACACATAGCTACCGGTAGAGCCCTTAGCCTCGAGGAAGAACTGCTCCCTCCTCATCATGGGAATCATCAACGGCGATGGATATGGTGGTGGAGATCGATGGAGATGGCTCCGGAGGCAATTCCCTGTCCCAGTAGGGTGCCGGAACATAGACTTTTGTCCCCCAAATCTCCCCTTTGGTGGTGGCGGCGTTGTGGGACTTTTCGTGGATTTCCACCCGTATTAGGGTTTTCGTCTCGGGGAGACGTATATATAGGCGAAAGGGCAAGGTCGGTGGAGCCTCGAGGGGCCCACTCCAGGGGCTGGAACGACCAGGGGGACCCGCGCCACCCCTAGGTGTGGCCGCCTCGTTGCGCCTCCTCATCTCTTCTCTGGACTCCGTGTCTGCTCCGGTAAAATATTGACTTTGGCTTTTGTCCCGTCCAATTCCGATAATATTTCTTTTCTGCCTTTCCTGAAACCAAAAACAGCATAAAGCAAGCAACTAGCACTGCGGCATCTTATCAATAGGTTAGTTCCAGAAAATGTTTAAAAAACACCTCAAAGTATAGACAAAACATAACAAAGTTGATACAAAACAAGCATGGAGCATCAAAAATTATAGATACGTCTACGACGTATTAAGCATCCCCAAGCTTAACTCATGCTCATCCTCGAGTAGGTAAGTGATAAAAAGAATAATTTTTTAGGTGACATGCACCATCACAATCTTGATCAAAATATTTGTAAAGCATTGATAGTTGGGATCAAAGTACTCTAAACATGAGCATGAAAGATGTAGTTCTAACAATAATACATAGCAACTATGTTGTGACATGAAAGGATACAAACAAAGATCATGAATAATAATGCATTGAAAGACGTTTGTTTGTTTCACATATAGAAAACATAGCATAGTGGTATTCAACTTGTCCCTCATGGAGTAGAAAAACATAAATGCATAGGACATCTTCAAAGTTCATAAGGGTGACTAGATACAAATAGTTCAAGAACAAGCAATATCAACATTATGAATCAATCAATAACTTTTGGGACAATGCACATAGAACTAAGAATGACAACTATGCTCTCCTAGTTGGTGCATAAATATAGAAGGTGGAGACTCAATATAAAAGTAGGAAGAAAGGCCCTTCATAGGGAAGAAGGGATTTCAAGTTTCATAAAGATCTTCCAAAAATTATGGTACTTGTTAGCTTTCATCTCTCATTGCCCCTATCATAAGCATCTTGAAGTGATTAAGGTTAAAGTGAACAAAATATGGATTATATGCTTGGCAAATCATAAGTTGGCAATCTCATGTCCCTTGAGTACGAGGGTTGTTCCTCATGCTACTCAACTTTAGTCACAAGCAAGTTTTTGTCATTGTAAGTATATGTGTATCATAGAGAACCACCAACGGGGTACCCTTGCCCCATGACACAGGAGCTATCCCATATCAAAATGACAAGGCAACAGACAATGAGCGTCCCAGGAATGCTTTTATTTACCATGAGAATGGTGCATATTTTTTTCTATATTTTTTCTGAGGATGCTTCATGGATGCTCACTATGGTGATGCTGCAAGTTTCCACCATGATTAAGCATGGCTTAGGCTAGCGGCTCGGGCGTTTCTCTAACACACATACATAACTCCATTAACTTACATGCTCCCCTTTTATTTCACACCGCCGACATCCATAAACAAAAGAGCATGATATCAACTGGGTAGATATTTACACGGGTTGAAAGCGTTCCCCATGACAGCATGGTTCTGCTAATTCCCAACTTATAAGTGCAAGCATATACAACATAGATGACACAATGGTTCAATCTTATTAGGTGCAATAAAGTAAAGTGTGCCATCAAGTTTGTGAGAGCTTTAATCACTATTTTTCACATAACAAGTTTAATTTGGAAGATAGATAAAACATGAATATACTTGGAATGGTGTAACACACCATGCATAGGAATTTATAGTGGACTCTTTGGAATAACTTGGTTTCTTGGGAGTTGGATGCATGAGTAGAGCTTACTCAGTACAAGTGGAGGCTAGCAAAAGACTGAGAGCGACCAACTAAGAGAGCAATAATGGCCATAATCATGCAGAGCGACAAAACATTATCAATCAAAGCATAAAGTGGTACCACAAGTCAAAAACTAAATGATCATAGAGGCTAAGGTGACTGGTTCATAGTCTTAAAATGGTGTAAGCATGTGCCAAGTCAACCCAAATAAAGCATCAAAGGAGAATACCACAATACTATGCTTTTGTATGCTAAAACAACGCATGATTCTTTCAAGGCACATTAAGCAATCTCAATTGTTTGGAACAAGTCATGCTATAACAAGAATCACTAAGCATATGGTCAAAGAAACATCCAACATGACATGATAAATTCTAAGCCACAGTCAAAGCAATGCTCCTTTTGTACCACTTAAGCATGAAACTTCCTACTCTTTTCCAACACCAATCAACTTATTTGAAACAACTCAAAAAGATAATAATCAATAAAGATCAGTGATAAATTCTCACAAATCCACAAAGAAGAACTAAAAAGTTATAAGCAAAAATCATAAGAAAACTAAGGCTAAACACAGTGCTAGCAAAGGAGAACACTCACAGAACAATAAGAGTGAAAACTAGAGTGTTCTAAACAATGAAAACAGAGAGTGTATCTCTCCAAAAGAAGTGTGATGTAATCCAACCAGCTTATTGCAGCAAACCAAACAAAACAAAAAAATACACTCCAAGAACAACACAACAGTGCATGAAGCAATAAAAATAAAGTGCCTAGAAAGAAGACCTGAGATTTTTATTGATGAAGAAGGGGATGCCTTGGGCATCCCCAAGCTTTGGCGCTTCTACCTCTTGAATATTTTTTGGGGTGACACGGGGTGGAATCCCCAAGCTTGCGCTTTTGTCCATTCTTCATCTCATCACATCATTCTTCCCCTACACTTGAAAATTTTCTTCATACAAAACTTCACACAATTCTTCATTAGCAACATTAGTGTATTCAAGATAATAGGCCCTTGGGTTTAGTTTCAAAACAAGGAAAACTTTCATTAGAACACAAGCTAATGTAGCAATTCCTTTTAAAATCTCAAGTGATCAAGGAGAACTCAAAAAGAAACCGATTAAGAAGCAAATGAAAATAATGGCAGAAATTTATCAAAACAGATCAGCAGGTAAAAACCAATTTTTTCGAAGACCTTCTGTTGCTCAAATCGAAAAGTGTTTAACTAACTGAAGTTAGATACCAACCTGGGGCATCCAATCAGAAAATTACAGCTCAATCCGACGTACTGGGATTTTTCACGAAGTTTTACAGTGAAGCACAAAAATCTGTTTCGGGACATCAACTTCCCCAAATCTTACTTCTCTCTCATTAGAGGTTATTCTTGGCACAAAAACCACACAAAAAGGATAAGGAGAGGTTATTACAGAGGCAATAACTTCCAAGACTCAACAAAATAAAAACTTAAATAAATTGGGCTATCTCCCAATAAGTACTTTTCTTTAACGCCTTTAAGTTAGGCATGATAGTTTGAGAAGATGCTCACATAAGAAATATGAATTGAAGTAAAAGAGAGCATCAAGAAGCAAATTCAAAACATGTTTAAGTCTAACCCACTTCCTATGCATAGGAATCTTGTAAAGCAACAAGTCATGAAAGCACAAAGCAACAAGCATAGGAAAGCAAAACAAGTGCAACTTCAAAATTTTCAACATATAGAGGGGAAACTTAATATTGTTGAGATACATAAAACCATGTTTCCCTCTCTCATAATAACTTCTAGTAGAAACATGAATAAAATTAACAATATAACTATCACATAAAACATTCTTATCATGAGCCACATGCATAAAATAATTATTACTCTCCATATAAGCATAGTCATTCTTATTAATCATAGTGGGAGCAAATTCAACAAAATAGCTATCATTATTATTCTCATCACTATAGTTATCAAATATAGGAGGCAGATTGTAATCACAATTAACTTTCTCCTAAATAGTAGGTGGACTAAAAATATCATATTCATCATTGTAATCATCATATATTGGAGGTAAAGTATCATCAAAGCAAATTTTCTCCTCTAAAGCTGGGGAACTAAAAAGATCATTTTCATAAAAATTAGCTTCCCCAATCTTAGACTTTTCCATAGCATTAGCAGTAATAGTGTTCAAAGAATTCATACTAATAACATTTCTATTAGCATGCAAAAAAAAGTTCCATAGGTTTTTAAATTTTCTCTCCAAACACTTCATGTCCTAACTCAAGATAAATACTATAAAGCTTTCTAATTTTGTTGTTGTTTTCCATTAAGCCTACCCAGTAAAAACAAGAAACAAAAAGATATTATTGCAGAATCTAAAGGAAATAACTTCGAGCACTCACACTCTAGCAACAGTACTAGAAGATAGCTTAGTAGCTAGAGGATGTGAGTACCTTTTACCTTACCTCCCCGGCAACAACGCCGGAAAAGAGCTTGATGTCTACGCACGCTTCTATTCTTGTAGACAGTGTTGGGCCTTCAAGTGCAGTGGTTTGTAGAACAGCAACAAGTTTCCCTTAAGTGCATTACCCAAGGTTTATCAAACTCAGGGAGGAAGTGATCAAAGGTATCCCTCTCAAGCAACCCTGCAATCAAGATACAAGAAGTCTCTTGTGTCCGCAACACACCCAATACACTTGTCAGGTGTATAGGTGCACTAGTTCGGCGAAGAGATAGTGAAATACAAGTGATATGGATGATTATAAGACAACGGTGCCAAAAAAGAGCTTGATGGGGAGGAACAAACTAAATACAATCTGAAATAAAGATGGCAGCAAGCAAACATGCAACATATCTAGTTGTAAACGGTGTTTCAATGCTTAGAAACAAGGCCTAGGGATCATACTTTCACTAGTGAACACTCTCATATAAATATCTTCTCTTCATGATGCTACTCTGAACTACTCTCCGATTGGACAACTCTAATACATGGTAAGGCTATAACAGCACACCTCAAAGTTCGCATTCCCCATCTAGATAACCCCACACTGTCAGCTTAAGCGCTAGATGGTTCCAACAAATACCACAATTTCATAGAGATAACCAACTCAAAATATACTCATGATAAGTATTTATGTAATCTTTAGCCTAAGTGCCACACGGTGTGCACACTGTCACCTTCCCACACGTGGGGATAACCGGAGATTACAATTAAAGCACTTGAGTAGCAGAGTAGATCTACTTGATTACAAAGCTCATGACCATAATAAGATCATGCATAGAGAGCGAGATGAACACATAGGTACCGGTAGAGCCCTTAGCCTCGAGGAAGAACTACTCCCTCCTCATCATGGGAATCAGCGACGGCGATGGATATGGTGGTGGAGATCGATGGAGATGGATCTGAGGGCAATTCCCCGTCCCGACAGGGTGCCGGAACAGAGACTTCTATCCCCCGAATCTCCCCTTAGGTGGCGGCGGCGCTATGGTACTTTTCATGGATTTCCGCCTGCGTTAGGGTTTACGTCTCGGGGAGATGTATATAGGCGAAAGGGCAAGGTTGGTGGAGCCTCGAGGGGCCCACACCAGGGGCTGGCGTGGCCAGGGGGACTCGCGCCACCCCTAGGTGTAGCCGCCTTGTTGCGCCTCCTCGTCTCTCCTCTGGACTCCATGTCTGCTCCGGTAAAATATTGACTTTGCTTTTGTCCCGCCCAATTCTGAGAATATTTATTTTCTGTCTTTTCTGAAACCAAAAACAGCAGAAAATAGGCAACTGGAACTGTAGCATCTTGTCAATAGGTTAGTTCTAGAAAATGTATAAAAATACCTCAAAGTGTAGACAAAACATAACAAAGTTGATACAAAACAAGCATGGAGCATAAAAAATTATGGATACGTTTACGACGTATCAGGCTTGTAGGTCTGCACAAGGCAGTCCAGCTCTTGAACGGTTGTGGGTTGCCCCAGACCCCGGCCGTTCCAGCCTATAATACTCATTGGGCCCGGCGGTCTTCCTCGAAGGAGGCTGCCGATGATGCCAAAGAGTTTCCAGATGAGTCAGTTCTTCTTTGTTTTGTTCTATCCTTGCTTTTTACATAAGTAGAGGGCAAAGGGGGCATAGTAGGATCAGTATCCTCTGGCACAGTTGTGTTTGTTGCAGTCACCAGGTCCTCCTCCATGTTCTCAAAACCCAGGTTCCTCCTAGCACTGAGATCCCCCGTCACCAGGCTCCGTATCCTCTCCAATCACCTCTGCATTGATTTGTTGAAGTGTATAAGTGGATTGCACTAGCCCTTTCCATCAGTTCGGACTTTTGGTTGCGTTGGCTAGTGCATGAAGCTTGACATGGTATCAGAGCCTAAGGTCTCGATTTCGAGTCCTGGCTTTCGCAATTTATCCTAAAATTGCTGTTGACCCATCTGTGTCCAAGTATAGGCCTCTTGAGTTATACGTGAGTTTCGTGCGCCGTCTCTCTCTTCCGGTTGCACGTGCTGACTTCTCCCCGTCACACGTGAGAGGGGATGTTGAAGTGTATAAGTGGATTGCACTAGCCCTTTCCATCAGTTCGGACTTTTTGTTGCGTTGGCTAGTGCATGAAGCTTGACATGATTTTCATAGGGCTTGAGGCAGTATCCTTCAGATCTTCCTCCTTGTCCAGGTGTGCCTCCCCTGATGACATCTTCCGAGGTCCAACAAACAGGTTATCACCACGGCCACCACGACCACGACCGACCCCCCTTGCAGGAAAGGAACCTCAGAAGCTTGGGAGGGTATTCATTTGGGTCCTCCTCTTAGCCAGCATCCACTTCCCATGCTGGATATCCTATGGATTGTGGACGCCATCCCCACACTCCTCTAGATCGTGTCCCAGAATACCACAAACATCGCAAAAATATCCAATCTTCTCATACTTAACATGTAGCAGAGTACGCCCTTTACCAACAATATTCAGAGGGGTCCAACAGATTAAAGGCTTGTTAACATCAATTATAACACGAACTCTGACATAATCCCCTTCAAACCAACGAGGATGCTGCAACTCTACGCTCTTAACCTGCCCTCCTTCTAGCCAACTGATCAACAATACCGCCCTTTGTCCGATACAGCTCCGGGATCGAATGAATCTGAGCGCAAATAGCAGTACGGTTAAGATCAATCGTCGCTGGATCGACCATGACATCATACTCCGCCATCATGACAACTAGTTTGCGGAACAGCCAGGGGCCTGATACATCACCTTGTTCCAATCCCCTAAACAGAAGAATTTGCAGGTAAAGAGGTTGTCATCAACCTCCCTTAACTCTGGGTCTATCGCCAGACTCCAGATATACCACAGAGTTTGGAATAACGCATCAGCACTGAAACTTTTCGAGATATGCACTCGAGCAACTACAAGCCAACGAGCACTCTTTTTCATCTCTGCCATATCTCTTTCCCTGACTACCACGTCATCGAGTTCACCGCCATGCAACTCCATGTGCTGCATAGCACGTGCCAGAGCCTCGTCACCATCGGCATGTAGCCCTGAACCAGACGTTTCCTCCGACATCGTCACCATGGATCCAATCGCTCAACTCAAAAATCCCAAACCCTAGCACCAGGAACACCAAGACGGGTAGGCAAGCCAGCTGCCCCACGATCAGCCCAATCGCACCTGATGCCGGCCGGTAGGAGAGGATCAATCTGAGCAGGAACAAACATGGACTCATAGCGGAGACGGGCCGCTGGAGTAGAGGAAACCAGATCGCCACGAGGTCGCCCACGGGACCAGGAGCGAACAGGTACCAAATGTATCTATACACTAAAATACGTCTAGATAAGATTACCAAATTCTAGCAATAGAGCATCCATGATAAACTAAGATTACCAAACACTTGTATTACAACATGCATAATTTGTCATCAAGGGCCCTAGTCCAATTTCACTGCGAATGTTTGGAGATAATAAAATGTAAAATAGAAAATCCTCGACATAGCCGACCAAAGTTTCAATTCCTTGACCCATGTAAGCCAAGATAGGAAAGACACCATCTCTCTAATACGAAGCCGTTTTCTTCGCTGATGCAGAAAAAACAAGCAAGAACGAGCGTTATCTTCTATCACATGAATGGCGCCCGTGTGGGGGAGCGGTGGACGCCCTTCCGGGGATGACGGCGGTAGCTGATCTTTCCGGTCGTCTGAAGGTTGGGTGGCCCGGACTGATCTTCTTCTTCTGATCCTCCCCGCTTGCGTTTCGGATCAAGGAGGAAAGTCAGGGTGGAATCCGACACCATTGAGTCAAGCTGCAATCAACAGATAACATAAATGTGCATCAGTTAAGGTATAGTATAGGCTAGTCGCAAACAGAACTTAGCAGGAAAATATGTAGTCTTTGATGCCTGAAATCTATCGATCGTTGCATAAGGTTATGGACCACATGTGCCAATATATTGGGGAAAAAAGCCCCAAATAAAATGGCGTACTGGTTGCAACTATTTGGCGATTTCAGCTTTATTTTAAGCATCACATATGTGTGTAATTTAGTTTCTGCTATAAGAATATACGAGACTTTTGCATGGATATACATCATCCTATAAATAAAAAGTTCTTAAAGTTCGGTACCAGGGCCCAAGCCCAACCAAAAAAAGTGGTCTAGTACAAATTTTTGCGATGAAACTGATGTCCCCCGGTTGTATCCTAAATCTATCTACTAATTTACACACAGGTAGGTTCGTCGGCCAATGTTTTGGTTCCGACTTTTCTCTTTTCCGTTTTACCCCTGTGTTGTTGGACAATTTAAAGGGAGTGCCACCGCAAAGTCATAGTCGAGAGAGAAACAGACCCACCATCGGGAAATCCCCTTCCTACCTCCCTGCAACGCGCGAGGCTCCGTCGCCGCCCTCGCTCGTCCCAGTCGCCGTTGCTTCCCAGCGAGCCTCCTCGCCACCGCGTTTTCTCTTCGGCCCTCTCTCCATGGCTCTCTTCCTCTCTCACGCAGGAGCTACCAATCGTCGAACGCGGCCACCTACTTCCCGAGTGCTGGGCCTGCTTTCCCGTGTTCGCCCTACCAGATCCCCTCACCACTGCCGCCTAGGTCTAGACCCCTCCACCGTTGCTGCCCTGGACCGGTTCGGCACCGCGGAGCAGCCGTCTCATCTTACCTCCGGCCTCCCGTTCCGTCGGTGAGGCCCTCTCCTGGACACCGGAAATGGCCCCGATTTGTGGGGAGGTGGAGCTGGGCTGTCCATCCATGCCCGTGAGGTTAGATTCCCCTACTTCAGCCGGAGATGGAGGTTCCAATCCGAGTGGATTTGGCCTTCACGCCAGTGTGATGGATGGATTCGTCTCCGGATGCGGCTATGGTGACAAACGCAACGAGCTGCTGAGCCTTGAAGAAGTGGACATGGTGCTCGCCCTGACCATGCGGTGTGTCGCAATTAAACGCCCGGCCGGTCACGCACAACTGGTTACAGTCTGCACTGACCTTGCCATCCACCGCACTATACCTTACCTAATCGCTGACCATGACATGCTAGCCTCGCCTCCAAAAGTGTGGCCTTCACGGATCCCCCGAAAAATATTTAATTGCATGGACAAGCTGATAGGATTTTTCTTGCTTGTTTTCATATGAGTGTGGTTGGGTGAGGTTTAGGCTTAGAGGTACCTCTATTGGTAAAGGCATTTTACCCAGTGGATCAGGAGCATGTACTTGGTAAAAATGGATGCATATAACAAAAAATGAATAATGTCAATAGAAAAATGCTAATTACCCATACTTGGGTGAAAAAAGGGGTACTCCCTCCGACCCATATTAATTGACTCAAATTTGTCTAAATTTGAATGAATCTAGACACTATTTAGTATATAGGTTCATTCAAATTTTGATAAATCCAAGTCAACTAATATGGATCGGAGAGAGTAAATAGTTGTATATAGAAAATGAGTAATGTCAATAGGAAAAATGCCGCTAGAGGAAAGTAGCATCTAAAGCCAACTTGTAAGTTAAAAAACTCAATTCTGGTAAACATAGAAAATAGCTAAAGGAACCAACACTATATTGTTTTGGACGCAAATGACAATTAAAAATAAAAAATATCTAGGAGAATAATGAAACCTCTTCAAAATATATAACTTTACACTACTCAAATGTGAGATGAATAATTAACGCTACTTAGAATTACATATATATTTGTGTATTTAGTAAATGTTGACCGAAAACAATAAAGGAACCAACACTATATTGTTTTGGACGCAAATGACAATTAAAAATAAAAAATATCTAGGAGAATAATGAAACCTCTTCAAAATATATAACTTTACACTACTCAAATGTGAGATGAATAATTAACGCTACTTAGAATTACATATATATTTGTGTATTTAGTAAATGTTGACCGAAAACAATAAAGGAACCAACACTATATTGTTTTGGACGCAAATGACAATTAAAAATAAAAAATATCTAGGAGAATAATGAAACCTCTTCAAAATATATAACTTTACACTACTCAAATGTGAGATGAATAATTAACGCTACTTAGAATTACATATATATTTGTGTATTTAGTAAATGTTGACCGAAAACAATGATAGAGATGATGAACACATAATAATAAAAAGGGGCAATAATTGGACATAGCTTTAAAGCCTTAGCAACACACGGGCCGTTGTTGCACTTGTTCAAATTTTATGTTTACTGCTACTGAATTTTTGTATGCTGGATTGGTTCAGTACAGCAATAGAAGGATATCACTCTGATATTGGAATTTTAGGTTGGCTGTTCTAACTGATTACATGTGTTTTAATGGTTGGCATAGCTTTTTTGAGATGTTTAATAAGAGGAATTATAAACCAAATTGTCATGAGAATCGGATTGGTAGCCCACAGCAGCAACCAGCGCCTGATGTACAAGATTCCCAGTCCATTAGACTTAGCAAGATGATTTTGTTAGCAAGGATATACACATAATGTCCTGTAGTTTCAGAAAAATAATAGAATATAGGAGAATAGATGTAAGGGGCAATATTAAAGGTTAACATAGAGTTGGAAGAAGTCTATGACATGAATCTATGACATGAATCTTAACAGGAAGGCCAAATATGAAGATGCATGGGAGATATTTTTTACATGCTTGAAGATGTGCATCTTATTAGAGTAGGAACTACTCATGACATCTAGGTGGACAGAAAATAGTGAAATTCAACTATAATGACTTTGCATTGTTGTCCTACTAATCCAAGGAGATTTTGGCTTAACAAGTAAGGAAATGCACGACGAGACTTGAGCTTGAGAGACTGTGGCAACGCACGGGCATTTAGCTAGTAGTACTAGTATCTGTTTAGACAAACATTCCTAAATTAAAGCTTCCCGAACAAAGATTGGCCTTCCTAAAAACAGTAGGATACACACACAGCTGGAGTACCTTCCTAAACGGAGTATAGTAGAAAAAAAAACTGCGTGTGACCCAGATCTATTGAACAACTAATGGTAATCCGCACCACAGCAAAACACAAAACAAAAACATCGGACGATAGATCCTGCCCGTCCATTCGAAATCATAATCGATCCAATCCGTCCACGTGGTGCATGGCCGCATATGTTCAGAAACGGAAAGAAACGAGGCTAGGGCGGTAGGTAGATCGGACATGTGGCGTATACCTTGCATCCCAGGCAGCAGAAGCGGAAGACGGCGTCGACGAGCCCGCGGCCGCACTCCTCGCACGCGCCGGCGGCGCCGACGCACTTGTTGAAGTGCTGCGGCGCGCGGGGCCTCGGGTTGAGGAACACCACCTTGTCGGCGTTGATGACGTACGTCTGCACCAGGGACAGGTCCGCCACCGGCTTCAGCTCCGCCACCCGGATCACCTCGTGGTACGACGACCGCCGTATCTGCAACACCCATCCACCCACGACACGTAACGTCGTGCGCCGCCGTTGTTAGTTAGCCCGCGCGGACGAACAATTTACTACATGGAAGAAAGAGATGCATGCGCATGACGATGCTAATTAAGTTTGACGTAGTACCTGGACGATGCGGTGGCCGCGGTGGGCGCCGACGCAGAGCGGGCAGCAGATGGCGCCGTCGTCGCCGGCGCAGTCGAGGCAGAAGTGGTTGCGCTCGTTCTTGACCAGTTCGGGGTGGAGGGCGCACGGCTCGAAGAACTTGGCGCCGAGCAGCGGACGCAGCCACGTCGGGACGAACCGCTCCTCCGCCCCGGCCTCGTCGTCGCTGAAGTCCATGCCCATCCACGACGACGACGACGACATCTCGTTGCTCTCTGTTACCCAGCCAGCAAGCAGAAAAACACGAATGATACGCTCGTATTAGATCCCCAGGAAGCGGAAATGCCAAGAACAGTGTAGAGCTAGCCAGGATGGATAGTATAGGTAGCACGAGCGAGAGATTGGTACACTGTTACCTCGACGTTCGTCCGGGGTGGAGGCGGCGGCTGGAGGCTGGCACAGGTCTCTGCAGATCTGCGGAATGTGGTGAGATTCGCTATATTTATTTGCTGGGAGGGAGAGAGGGGGAGAGATCAAAATGGAAAGAAAACCATGTAGGGTTTCATGCGCCTACAGGAGCACGTTTTACAAAAAATACTTGCTCGTTTCTTTCCAAGGATATCCAGGGGCCTATGTTCACAGATTTTGTTTCCGTCTTTGCCCAGCTGTCTCCTGCCAAGACCATTTAATTTTAATTTGTCCACGAGCACTAAAATAAATCAGCTGAAAAATCCCTACTAAGAAAAATAACATTAAAACTAGAAAATTGCATTTACGCAGAATAGTAACGAGACGCAAAATCGGAGGGCAACCTCCATATGATTAGCGGAGCCAGATTCCAGACAGTGGTTGTAAAGGACCCAAAAAATAGTGAAATATATATAATCAGAATTATATCGTATACACATATTATACAAACATATGTTGTTTTTCCCAAATATTGTGGGTATACATTTGTACACCCATGTATATCCTTAGCTCCGCCCATGGTCCTTATCATATTGGTGTGACAATGGTTAATTCATTTACAAGGTTCACATATTTGGATCATATCTTACCATATGGTCTACAAAAATGTGGGGAGGGTCGGCGAGGCGATCGCCACCTGCCATCGGATTGTTATATGGGAGATGGGTGTCACCTGAGGATGACAAGGAGAGAACTCGCCAAGATATTAGGAGGACCCGTTTGGCCTTGAGTATGAAAATGAATTAATCAAATGATATATCTAACTACTTCCATAATTTAAATTAACATAATCAAATTGATGAATGCTCATCACAAGAAAAATATGAGGACAACTACATATTCATGGTAGTGAAATGAACTACCAATTGTTCGTCTACAAGATCTATATGTTTAGATCACCACTTACCTGATTAGGCGGCGAAGCCCTCGCCACTTGGCATTGGTTTCCAGGGAAGGTAGTGGCGCCGGAGAATAGAAAAAAGAGCATCCGCCATGATTAAACTAGATCATTGTTTTTCGTGTGGTCTATGACGAGGTGATGAAGCCCAGGCCGGGAATCACCGATTTTTTTCTATTGGAGAGTGAGTAGTGACAGAGGATGCAAAAACATCAAAGAGGAAGAATACACTAAAATGCAAAATTCACAAACAATTAGACATCGTGTTAGACATCATAGATTGTTAATGGTTCCTTGCAAGGTTTAAGGATTTAGATCACATCTTACCGTGCAATTTCTTATTAGGTGACAAGGGACGACCCTCCGCCTATCAACCACAAGATGCATGAAACAAAGGACACAAAAAAACAAGAGTGGCGCCCGGACAAAGGAGTGCATTGATAAATATATGTAGGACTTGCCAGACGAAGTAGGGATGAGATCTATACATACGAGAGAGGAAACCTGTAAATCGATAAGGGGAAAAGATGCATATGTGAGGATGTTAGAACACATATATCGATAAATAAATAGGTTTATTCAACAAGATATTAGGATGATTGGGTAGCCGTGTAGTTGTGGAGATGGAATGTCAAAGAAGTCAGCAGACATGGTAGGGTGAAGAGTTGAATTTCTAGGAAATAAGCAAGCCAATAAGTGTATACTCTAGCAGCATAATGTCACATGCCCATCTTTCAATGATCTATGTATTGATTTTGATTTTAAATAGCGGTGGGTTAACCGGCCATTCTTTTATAGGGCGTGTAGCTAAATTCTAGGTAGGACTAGGGTGGCGGCGCAGAGAGGAGGGGTGCTAGGGTTTGCGAAACTAAAACAAACATACAGGTGGCGGCGCAGAGAGGGAGGGATGCTAGGGTTTGTGAAAACATCGAAACATACATATATCATAAAAGGAGGGTAACTTTGGGAGGTATGACACGTCCATGTTTCAATTGACCAACTTCGTTTGATATATATTAGCTCTACAAAATCTTAGCAAAACCATATTTATAAGTTGTATAAAATCCTTTTTTATAAGTTGTATAAAATCCTAACAAAACCATATATATTGCATTGAAACTTACCATGTATGTTTTAAATCAATATGTCCATTTGCTAAGTTTTATGAAAATGAGAAATGAGAATGCTATAATTCAAGTTTCAAAACTCATGTTAGCACTCTGTCTTTCTTTTTTTTGCGTGGAGTTAGCACTCTGTCTGCCTATCTCTTTTGCTAAGGTGAGTTCCGGTGCACCTAGATTTCAAAAATCTGCACCCTGAATCGTGAAGACTGGGAGTTTGGGAATAATCTCTGCTTGCTAAGAAACGAAGTCCTCTCTAGTTTCACGAAAAGAGGCATTTTCTTTTCCAAACCATGCAATTTTTATTTTTTTGCAAACCACGCATTCTTGCACCTTTCTAGTACTACGGTCTAACTTCACCTTTGCGGTTAATTTGCCATTTTTCAACCTTGCAAAAAAAAAACTTCGCAGTCATTTATTTCCCTAAGAAAAATATCTTCGTAATCATTTTCTTATTTATTGGCAAATCTTACCAGTAAGGAAAACAGTTAATGAATTGCCAGGCGATTTCTACTCGGTATTTTGGCGTGTTCCCCTGTAATAATGGAAGTTTAATTACTAGGGGCCCAGTGAATCTTTACTGGCATGAGCGTATATATGCAGAATATAAAAGTTAAGAAGGGGCCAATTAATTACTACGAAAAATAAAAAAAATGACCGTTAGATGGGTAAAAGAACGGGGGGAGAGCTTGGCACGTGTGCAATGCGTCGCGAGCGCCGGACGCAACCACCCAGAGGGCAGAGGCCCAGCCCACAGAAACGAGGCTGCGATTCCAAGACCAAGATGGTGGGCCGTGCTGAGCCAAAATGGTAGACAGCCTTTTTTTTATAAATCCGTGCAGGCAGAGCCGCGTGAGTTCGGCCGGCCCAAGAAGGCGCGCAGTTCCTTCCTTCCTTCTCACGGCCCCTTTCGTCGTCGTCGTCGTCCTCCTCCTCCTCCTTCTCTCTCTAAAATAACTGTGACCAAACGCCAAATATTCCTCCCTTCCTCCGCCGAGACGCCTGACCGGAGAACCCCACACCAGCCTTCGTAGTTTGGACGCCTGCGCCGCAGGTAGAAGCGGGGCCTAGGGCGTCCGGCCCCGATCCGCCTACCTCCGTGCCCTGCGAGGACGAGCACCGGCAAACTAGGTAAAGCCCACTCTCCTTCTCCCCCGTATCGTTCCCGATCTACGCGGATGACTCGAGCACAGGGCGGTGGATTCGTGGAGAACTGCTGCTGTCCGGATTCCTGTAAAACTTTCCGACTCCAGTCGACTCCAGCGGTTTCTATCTTCGTATTGTCGTGTCGATGGATGTAGTGGAATATAGATCTCCTGCCCGCGCCGCTAGCGCTGTCCCAAGGGCTTAGTTCTGGTCGGTTTCCATGGCACTCGTTGCTGTGATTTCGTACGATTTTGGTGCTGTGGAATACTGGAATCATGGATTAGTAGTGAAATTATCAGCGGGACGACTGATTTGGTACGGTTTATCCCTTGCTATGTTTGCACTTGCCCCCACGGTTCCACCTTTTTTTGTCCTAGCACCCTGTTGAGCAATGGCAAAGGGTGAAAATAGCATAGCCCTGCTCCTCTAGTGCCAGAACAGGGGTGATATTGTGCCAGTCTGGTTTAATTTCAGCCGGTTATTTCTTGACCCATATGTTTGAACATAATGATGCACATAGAAGCAGACTTGTTTGAGGGGCACATGGAGTTGTGTGGTTCACGTACTGCTTAATTCTGATCAATCCTGTTGATCGCTTGATTTATTTCTCATTTATACTACTACTGCTTTGGTAGGGTGTCTCACTTGAGTTGTGTTTGCCAGGTGATAGAATGCAATACCCTAGAGGTACGGAACGAGAGGACTTCTCCGCCCCAAAGTCACAGAAGAGGAAGGCTGAGTATCGGTCTCTGCCTGCAGGCCAGATCAAAACTGAAACTGAGCTGCTGCGCAGGAGGGAGGTTCCACACTCGTCGGCCAATATACCCAAGCCACCTAAAAGAAGCATCAAGAATGAGCCTCACCCTCACACGCCGCAGTCTGATAGAGGAACACCAGATTCGCTGACAGATTCTGGCCCGGCTGATGAATATCGGGCATTGCGGAAGAAGTACCTGCTCCTGGAGGAAGAGAACTACACGCTGGACGAACAGTTAGGCTTGGCAGAAGAGGAAGCCAAGACTCTCGAGGATGAGAAGTTCGCACTCCTGGATCAGCTTGTTGTCTTGGAAGGCCTTGTGGACCCTCTGCAGCTGAAGCCACAGCGGAGTTTTTCGTAGTGTAATTCTGCACCTGGTATTGTTAGTTGTTACTCCTTTCTAGACGTAGCCAACTGTAGTGGAAGAGACAAAGCTTTGATATCAGGTTTTATGGAAGCTCGCTCTAGATGAGATAGCTGTGTGGAGTATGTGTGCATGATGAATGGGTGTGATACTTTGGAATGATTTATGACGGCAAAGCGCATGTGAATCTTGCCTCAAGTTTAGTCCAGGATATAAGAACTAGGGGATTCGTGAATGATAATTGAACTAGTATATAATGTATCTCTATACTCAGTTAATGCCATTGTTCCTGTAAATTGATAAAGCAACACGTTTCATATGGAAGTTTCTGATCATACATGATGCTACTTATTTCATATTATGTTCTACATTTGGAAAATGGCAACACATATTTGCAGAGGATTACTTATTTCTCAGTTTATTTAGCAAGGTGTTCTTAAATTCTGCGCTGCCCATCTTAAGATCAGTTGATATAGTGAACATAAACTGGTTTCGTACTATACACACTTTTTGGTAATCTGAATTTTGTGGAAATCTGATGGTCATCAAAACGAAATAGTAACTAATTGCCCCCATGATGCTCTGAACAAACATTATTTGTCCAGACGGGCATGATGCTCTGAAAAAACATTATTTGTCTAGAGGGGATGATTTCTAGACCCGAAGGCAAATATTACACGATGCACTTCACATAATATCTAGAGAAAAAAATCAACATATAATCATAAATCAAAGTTATAAATCATCTTTATTTTATATTATAATATTACTAGGGTTTCTTCATATCTCCCCAAGAACAGGGGAACTACTCATACATAAAGGGGATCAACATTATGACAATAGTATGGAAGATATATGAAAGGTACATTTGAATACAAGTACAAATCCATAATAGAGTTTGGATTACAACCAAGTAAACAAAGGAATCGATGTTGGAGACGGTGTTGATGATGATGATGAAGATCGATGCGTTGCCTTTCAAGATCCAAGTTCCTTCTTCCTCTTGAGTGGTGTGGTGGTAGAGATCTTGTGTTCGGCGGCTATGGAGGCGGCGGAGCGGCAGGGCTCCTCCCCGGAGGCGTGTGTGATTGGATTCCCTGGCGGCTAGGGTTTCCCCTCTTTAAGTAGGCTTCTGGAGGCTCACGAGGCGGTTTTAGGAAGATGATGGAAAAATATCACACACACTTCATATGGCTAAGTCTGGTGCTTGTAACTTCTCTATATTGTATCCTCTTCGTTCCTCTTGGCATCCTTTATCAGCACCTAAACACATGTCAAAGACAAGGAAAAGTAATAAAATTCCAATAAAACTAATATTTGTGCAACACTCATATGAAAATAAAAGAGAACTAGTAATCATGCATAATATACTCTACACCGTAGGGATTTTTCCCTACGGTAATTCGGTAAAAAAAATATGCATAATAGACATAGTTGCAACTAGATGGAGCATGAGATGAGTGACAATAAGAATGATTTGTATGCTTAAATATGCATCATAATTGCACTCATTACACATCCACCTTGAGATATGGCCGTCGCCTCCCCCTCTCTCATATTCTCTCCCTCCTCTGCAAAGAAGCACGACGAAGCCCTACTGAATTTCTTCACCACCATAGTCAGCGCTGCCATTATGCTGTCGGAGTCTAATGGAGATCCTCTCTCTCTCTCTCTCTCTCTCTCTCTCTCTCTCTCTCTCTCTCTCTTGCAGGATTAAGAAGGAGGAGACATTTGGCGCCCCCGGCGCCTCACTTGTTGTCAAAAAAAAGAAGAAGGAGGAGACGCCACCAAGACGGAACGTGTGGATACCGCGAAGGTGCCGCCAGATCGCATGACTACATCGGTTTGAACTAACATAAGTGAACAACTACATCACCCACGATCTTTAGATAGTTAACTTCTCGTGTTTTTTGAGGGGAAGTAGATTATTCTCGCTACATATATCTCGTAGATCCGATCTTGTTGAGTTTTCTTCTTGCTATTCTGTAAAATTTCTTTTCCATGCAACGAACCTATCAATTAGTACCATGGTTGTTGTTGTCGTAACATCGGCCAGTTCCAACGAGAACTTGTCGCTGATATGGTCATCAACGCCACTGCGTGCCTGCTCTTCTCCCACACCTCCCACATCGGTGTTAGAAAATCGGAATCGTCGTCTTACTCCCTGGCATTAACACGGAGCGCATCTTCCCTGTCTCTTCCCGGTTGCAAGTGTTTTTTAAAGATCGGACGATAAGCCAGGAGCATGAAAGAGAAAGAGCGGCCAATTTCTCATGCAGTAGGCAAACCCAATTGAGGGCATATTCGATAGATCGGCGTCCCGGCAATTTCAATTTTTTTCCTTTGAGTTAACGAGGGGATCACGGACAAATTTATTTTAGATGTCGGCTTTAAAAGAAAGGCGGGGATTATGTCTCATTTTCCAAGAATAGAAGGTATCCCTTGGAACTTGTTTGTAGCTCGTGTTCTATTACCTGTGTGGTTTAGTTGATTTGGGATCTTGTTCTGCCTTAGCAATCCACCATGCGAGTCAGGTTTGTGTTAAGAAATGGATCTAGGAACTAGGAAAAAACACACAAAGCAATCCACCGTTCCTTGTTGCCATGAACAATGGATGGGTTTCTACTGCTCTGCTGTCGCCTTCCGTGGGTTAACTGAACTACTAGTTTGCTTACTAGTCGCGGGGAGAGAGCTGGTTTTGGTGTGTTCCTAGTGTAGTTGTTTAGAAACCAAGTGAAGAGCAACTTCTGCATTAATTTTCTCTTGAGGAAGAACTGGTTTCGAATGATGTTCTCTTGAGATATTAAGCCTGCCTTCATGCACTTTATTTTGAGCATGTAACTCGCACAGCTCCGTGTTTCACTGTTGAAACTGAAACTGATAACTCTCATAGTGCATTTAGAAACGGCAAATGCACCAAGTGCCATGACTCTATTTAGCTAAAAGAAAATGCAGCACTCTATTTAGCACTTTCTGGTTGCAAACATTAACTTTTTGTAAGGCAGAATAACAACTAGAGTCAAATTGCTACTAAGACTTTGGCTGCAATTTGAACTACATTTCAGCACGAGCATTGGGGGCTACACTACATCGTTCTTTGACATCCTGTATAAGTATAAACTCGGATTTTCTATCCAACTTCATGCTTGGGGGCTAGAGGGTAAGATATAAAAAAAGTAAAGAGTTGAAAAAGACAACTTACAGCATGTTCATGTTGGAGCTTGTAGAGGCTGGTCTTGATTTCAAGCGTGACCTTTTCAGCTAAAGTCAACTGTATGAAAGGAGCAAGCGGAGTTTCTCTAGCCTTTAGCCTTTCGTCCTCAAGACGAGCATGTTCCAGCAGCTCCGCAAGCTTCACATCTTCAGCTTCTTTTACCTCCTCCTCTGCTGAAATGTTCCTGGTTCTTAGGCATTCCTGGGCAAGCCTATTGAGATCTTCGTCGGTTTTTCAGATGAAGCCAGTCGGAATTTTCACGGGATCATCGGCAATATTTTTAACTAAGCGATCATTACCCATGGAGGGTTCACCCTTATATTTAACCGACTCGTCGATGATGACATCGGGTTGCAAGCTCTGAGACGCAACTTCAGTTTCACCAGCGCGTGGAGATTGAGTCTCCTCTGACACTGTGGCCTGGAGTGGATTGGGAGTCGAAGGGGCAAGAATAGGAGAATCCATTGACAGCTTCTGCTGGCGCATCACCTTCCCCGGCTTTCCTTTTCCCTTTTAAAAGACTTGGCTCTGAATGAAAACATGTCATAATCGTTAAGATTTGGGATCAAGCATAGTCAGAAAACAAGAAATTCTGGTAGAAGAAGTGTACCTTTTAACAGCAGGCACCACTTGTGGGCCAACAGATACAACTGGATTCTTGCATTTCTGGGTTGCATCATTAGGTACTTCTCCAGATTCTTCTTGTTCAGAAAGATCAGGATTTTCCACAGGAAATCCCTTGAGGGGAGCAAGCTCCGACTCAGGGAGGTTAGCAAGCTGAAAGTCAAAAATAAAACATCTTAGTATTGCAAAACACTCAAAATAACAAAACAGCAAGAAGGTAAATCGGAAATCTTACCAGAGTCAAAGGCTTCTCTTACGTATACATATGCATGGAGATCCCCGAAATTTTCCTTTCGTGGTGTGGAACACGGCAGTGCCATCGAGGGACACTCGGGGTGCAATATGTGGCTAACGCAACGGGTTGGGCACGATGAACTGCAAACATAGCGACGTACCCAGGTTCGGGGCCATCTCTGTGAGGTAATACCCCTACTCCTGCAAGATTTACTATGATGGGGGCGAATGCCCAATACAAGTGCTCCTAGAGCTATTTTCTTAGCAACTATCGGAAGCTAGAGGAAGATGATGATCTAGAGGAGATATCTACTGAATGTGAATCTTACCTAGAACCCTATAGCTCTACCCTCCCTTATATACTGGCTGGGTGTAACACCCAGTCCACTAGGCCCCAGGGGTGTCACTCATGTTAGCTTAATAGGATATCTAGACTGGTCCCATAGACCAATACTAGTCTTTTCTGCGCACTTTGTCCTCACTCATGCGCACCCGGTACCCACTTCCGGTCGGCCACCCATCCTAGAATTGCTCTAGGCCAATCACTCTTAACCTTAGAGTTCTTTTTGAATGATCTTCCAGAAAAGAAGTTGCAACTTGTTGGTATAACTATCCTATCAATCCTATTAATTCATGTGCTTTATGTGATATCCAAGCACATGACTTAATAAGACTAATAGGATACTCATACCAACAAGTTGCAACTTCTTTTTCGGAAGCTTATTCGAAAATAACTCTAAGTATGGGTGACTGACCGAGACCATGGGGGATAAATTCTAGAGGGGGAGAGAGATCCTTCACGAGGAGGTGTGAGTGAGAAGTGAGGAGGGGGTGCCTTTTATAGGAGAGGGGGGAACCCCAAGGGGGTGGCCGGCGCATGGGGGCTGCCCCCTTGCCCTCCCCTCTTCATGTGGGTGGACACTCCACTCACAAAATTCCTTTAAATTCCCTCCTCTCAAAATCCCACTCAAACTTGCCATTAAATTTCCACTAAATTTAATGCAAACTCTCATTAAATAAATCTCTTTTTATTTATTCAGAATTTTGTCAATTACTTTAATGACAAACATTCACATATAACCCCTTGCTAGAATTTCTATTTCACATGCAAAAACACTTTCTGCAATTTCACCCGAAAACCTGTTTCGGTATCTAGTGAAATAAATTCATGCGCTTGTTATTCTTTCCGGCATGAAACTATTGCTCCAATTGGATGTCGTTGTCTCTTAAGTGTGTCACCCTACGGTTCGTGAATAATGCGGACATGATCGAGACCTCTCTCGGATCAATAATCAGAAGCGAGATCTGGAGACCCATACTGACTTCCACACATTCAACGATGACTTTCTTGTGATCATCAGAACCTTTTACGCTAGTATCTTAATCCCTTTGTTTCACGATATATTACATGTCCGAGATTCGATCATCGGTATCTCCATACCTAGTTTGATCTCGTTACTGACATGCACTCTTTTCTCGTTCCCGTGATATAACATTCTAGTGATCAAATCACTTGCTTGCAAGCTAACCAATGTGATATCACCTAGAGGGCCCAGAGTATATCTATCCGTCATCGGGATGAACAAATTCCACTCTCGATCCATGGGCCTCAACATAACACTTTATTAGTTCTGAACCCATCTTTATAATCATCCTGTTACGGTGTGACGTTTGATGTTATCAAGAAACTCTTCCGGTGTTAGTGATTGACATGATCTCATGGTCTAAGGATTAGGATTACTTCATAAGTTGTTATTGCAATATAAACTCAATGACTTTGATCATAATTCTATACTTCAGATGAATGTTCATCACACTATTATACTAATGTTGTGATCCCGTTATTAACAACATCCAATGTCCATGATCAGGAAACCTTGATCATCTTGTTAATCAACGAGCTAGTTTATGAGAGAGGCATAACTAGGAACTTTCTGTTTGTTTATTAAACACACATGTATTAACATTTCTGTATTAATACAATTATAGCATGTAAAATAAACATCTATCATATACTTGGAATACACATAATAAACACTTTATTATTGCCTCTCAGGGCATATTCCCTTCATACCATATGAAATATCTTTTGCCCAGCAAGGTCGGAGAAAGGGTAGGACTGAGAAAATAGTTTATTTGCATGCACCTGCTTTGTTTAACTTTGATAACAGGCAAGGATGGTCACTTACGAAGGAGGAGGTTGACACTTATGTGGGGAACTCTTCCAGCAAGAGGAGAATGTTGAAGAGGATGTCGAAGACCATTCGGTTCAGCCCTCCAACTTGGGAGAGTCTTCATACCAGCAGCCCTCATTTGATTGGGGCGCGTCTTCTTATACATCGCAGGTGCCTGACTATGATCATTCCTATGATGACCCACCAGCATGGGGGTATTATCCGCGCTATTGAGCCCCACTTAGGCCAAAAGCCTAAGCCTTGGGGGAGGTATATCGACATCACACTCATATATATATATATATCATGTTCGGTCGGTTCTTTGTATATCCATTATTTTTGCTTTATTTTTGGTTTTTGTTGCTTCTTTCTAAAAACCCAAAAATACCAAAAATATTTTCGTTGTTTCTCTTGGTTTGTTTCTTTGTTTCTTTTCTTTGGTTTGCCTTAAAAGAAAAATCCAAAAAGATTTTTTCTTTGTTTGGTTTGCTTTGTTTGGTTTGCTTTGTTTGGTTTTTCTTTGTTTGCTTGTTTCTAAAAAATCGAAAACACCAAAAATATTTGTTGTTCTTCTTTGGTTTTGTGAGTTCTTTACATGGTTCAGCCGTCCTCGGTGGATTTTGGTTTCATGTTAATTATTCAAGTCACACAAGTGAAGGGCAATAATGAAGATTAAGACAACTCGAGGTGTGGTAAGAGGCTGGTAACGAACTCTATTTGTTTCATTTTTGTACATATACTCATCATTGTGAGCATGCTTAGCCTGTTTGTGTAAGGTGTATGTCATTATGGATGCTTAGTAGTTCTTGCTTGTCTATGATTAGCTCCAGCTTGCTAATAGTTTGTAGCATGTCATATGAATGTTTGCTTGCATTGTTTTATTCATACTTTGGTATGACATTGTGGTATCCTCCTCTGTCTGTTCATGTGAATCGACTTGGCACATGCTCACGCATGCATATGACTAAACAATAGTCAGTAAGCCTTGATGATTTATTTTGCCTCAGAGTTCTTGTATCACTTGCATGCCATAGTTAGTCATTTTTTGTTGCAAGCATGATTATGAAAGCTATTGCTCTCTCGTTTGTCATTCCCTCTCTATTTCTAGCCTTCACTTGCACTGAGTATGTGCTCTACCTGTGCTTCCAACTCCCCAAAACCAATATTGCCAGCTGTGTCCACCATACATACCTATTAGCATCATTTGCTATTCCAGTGCATATTCCATATGCCATGTTTTCTTCCAAAATAAAATGTTTGTCTGTTTTGAGAAAGTTAGTTAGTAAAGCTCTCGCAAACTTGATGGCACACTTTATTCCTTGCGCTTAATAATCTTGAACCATTGTGACTAGTCCATGAAAGTTATATACTTGCTAATTATATACTGGGAGTCAGCAGAACCGTGCTGTCACGGGGAACGCTTTCAACACTTTTTGGATATCTCATCCAGTTGATTCCTTGCTCTTTTGTTTATGGATGTCGACGATGTGAAATAAAAGGGGAGGTTGTGAGTTCATGGAGTTTATACATTGTGTTAGAGAAACGCCTGGGCCGCTAGCCTAAGCCATGCTTAATCATGGTGGAAACTTGCAGCATCACCATAATGAGCATCTATGAAGCATCCTCAATAAAAAGCTATGCATATGGTATAAATAAAAAGATTGCTGAGATTCTCATTGTCTGCTTGCCTTGTCATTTTGGTTATGGGAAAGCTCTTGTACCATGTGCAAGGGGTACCCCGTTGGCGGTTCTCGATGATATGCATGTATTTACAATGACAAGAACTTTCAGGTGACCAAAGTTGAGTAGCATGCGGAGCGACCCTCGTACTCAAGGGACTTGGGATTTCTAGTCTATGGTCTGTCAAGCATATGATTCAGAGTGTACCTCACTTTCACCCTAACCACATGAAGATGCCTATGATAGGGGCAATGAGAGCTCAAAGCTAATGAGTACCTTCCTTTCAGCACTGGGAAGCCTTTCAAACCTTCACAAAACCGTTTTCACAACTTTGTGGAGTCACCACTTATTCTACGAGCACCTTCTTGAGAGCATAGATGTCATTATTGAGTTTGTTCCAAAACTTGGTTAATTATGTCATGACTTTGATGCTTGTATCTCTGATATATTTATCTCTAGTCTTCATGTGAACTTCAAAGGTGCCTCAGCATTTATATTGTTATCTTCAAACAAAGGCAAGCGAGATACCACTCTATCATACCTTATTATGAGCATTGCAATGTTGCTTATGTTTATGTTTCATGCTACTTATTATTATTGAGTTGGTTTCTCTTTATAGCTTGAAATGACTATTGAGTAGACTTAGTTGCATACTTCTTATCATGAATTGTCTAAGCATCTACTCCTGTGCTGAGAATATTTACATCATATGAAGCAAAGTGTTCGTGAAAGTTCTTTTATCGCACTCAATTTTCAACTAAATTGCTTGAGGACAAGCTATAAGCTAAGCTTGGGGGGATTTGATACGTCCAAAACGTATCTAATTTCTCGAACACTTTGCTATTGTTTCTTCTCTAAACTTGTGTGGTTTGGATACAACTAACACGGACTGACGCTGTTTTCAGCAAAATTACCTTGGTGTCTTGTTTTTGTGCAGAAAATGAACTATCAGGAAAAATCCCGGAAAATATGCAAAAAATTATATTTCACCAGAAGATCCACAGAGCCAGAAGAAGAGACGGAGGGGAGGCCTGGGGGGTCCAGACCCACCCCAGGCACGAGCCCACCTAACCCCGCGCCTAGAGGGGGTGTGGCCACACCAGGCACCTCCTCGGCCTCCCTCTGCGCCTATAAGTTGCCTTTCAACCTAAAAACTGAGGGGGGCTCGATAGTTTTCCAGAAAGAGTTCCGCTCCACCGCCGCCACCAGAAAGCAAGATTCAGATCCAGAAACTCTGTTCTGGCACCCTGCCGGGACGGGGAATTTGGAGAGGATCATCGCCATCGTCATCACCAACGCATCTCCATCAACCACCGATGTTTCCCTCATCCATGAGTGAGTAATCCCCCACTGTAGGCTTGGGGATGGTAGGGATTGGATGAGTTCTATCATGTAATCGAATAAGATCTGTTAGGGTATAGTGCCTAGTATCTCTATTAGTGCTATTGGACTTTGTTGCAACTTGTTGTGCTTAATGCTTGTCACTAGGGCCCGAGTGCCATGATCTCAGATCTGAACTTATTATTGAATCATTATGATAGTATTGTTTGTGATCTTATCTGCAATTTGTGTACACATATCATTATCCGGATCCAAAGGCCCCAAAGTGACAATAATTGGGACAACCGGAGGGGATGGCTGTGGTGTGAGGATCACATGTGTTCACGGAGTGTTAATGCTTTGCTCCAGTGCTCTATTAAAAGGAGCACCTTAATTGCCTGTAGTTCCCTAGAGGCCCCGCTGCCACGGGCTGGCTGGACAGAAGATGTTGTGCAAGTTTTGATTGCGAGCACGTATGACTATATTTGGAGCACATGCCTAGGATTTTTTAGTACTTGGATGCTTGTTATTATTTATCTGTAATGCCCTAGATCTTGCAGTTACATGTTTAGACCCGTCCATGCAACGCCCGTCCATCCATCCCTATGCCTACCACACCCGAATCCTACTGTTACTGTTACTGTTACTATTGCTCGTGTTTCACTGTTGCTGTTGTTGTTGCTATTGTTGTTGCTTTGCTATTGCTACTGATAAACTTATGTGAGCAAGAACTATTTCCAGGTGCAGCTGGACTGACAACTCAGTTGTTAAGGCTTGCAAGTATTCTTTGGCTCCCCTTGTGTCGAACCAATAAATATGGTAATACTACCCGCGAAGACTGTTGTGATCCCCTATACTTGTGGGCCATCACCCAACTTGATCAACTTGCTAAGGTACAAAAGGATATGATAGTTAATGTCTCAGGAGATAAACATGCTTATGGAATTAGACCTAGGAGTGGTATAGCTACTCAAGATCCTTTATATACTGAAGGACACCCTAAAAGAATTGAGCAGGATTCCCAACAAGGTGAAAGTAGTGGTAGTCCTCGTAATAGAAAGAAAAAGAAACACAAAATAGTTGAGGAACCACTTGAACCTGTTGTAGATCCTAATAGTATATTTGTCTCTGATGCTGAAACTAAGAGTGGTAATGATAAAAATGATGCTCCTGATAAGGAGGAAGTTGAGGAAGAGCCTGAGAAGCACACTAAGAACACTAGGTACACTAAGGAAGATTTTATTGATAAGAAACATGGTAGTGAGAGAGAACCTTGGGTGAAGAAACCTATGCCTTTTCCAGGTAAGAAACACAAGTCAAAGGAGGAAGAACACTACAACAAGTTCTATGAGTGGATGAAACCTTTATTTTTGAAAATTCCTTTGACTGATGCTATTAAGTTGCCTCCTTATTCAAAGTATATGAAGGATATTGTGTCTAATAAAAGGAAGATTCCTAATAAGGAGATTTCTACTTTGCTTGCTAATTATTCCTTCATTGGTAATGTTCCAAAGAAAGTTGGTGAACCAGGTATACCAAATATTCCTTGTTCTATTAAGAATAATTATGTTAGAACTGCTTTATGTGATTTGGGAGCTCGAGTTAGTCTTATGCTTTTTTCTCTCTATAAGAGACTCTGGCTAGAAAAGTTGATACCAACTGATATATCTTTGCAAATGGCTGATAAGTCAACTACTATTCCTGTTGGTATATGTGAGGATGTTCCTGTTCAAGTGGCTCATAATTGCTTGGTTTTAACTGATTTTGTTGTGCTTGAAATGCCTGAAGATGATAATATGTCTATTATTCTTGGGAGACCTTTTCTTAATACTGCAGGTGATGTCATCAATTGTAATCAAGGAAAAGTAACATTCAATATTAATGACAAAGAGCATACTGTTTAGTTCCCCAAGAAGGTTGTTAAGAGCTATTGCCTGAATTCCATTGAAAATATTCAGAGCATCAAGGTTGGAGAAATATATTGTCCCATTCCACAAGAAAGTTTTGAAACTATTATGATTGGGACCATTGCTATTAAGTTTGAGGTAACATAATCACTTGGTGGAATACAAAGTTTTGTTTCATATAAGATTGTTTTGGTAACAAGACTTGATCAACCTTGTTAACAAAAGGATTTTAATGAACAAAATAGTGCTTTCACTTTGGTTATTCTTGCTTACTTTTACTCTTCTCCTTCCCATTCTTTGCTATTTCTCTTGTTAGCTCTGGTTTTGCTAGTTGTTTGCTTGTTAGAGTGTCTTAGAACTTCTGTACTTTTGGTTTTGGTTTGCTTCTTATAATAAAATATTTTCTGCGAGAAAATCAATTTTCATACCCAAAAAATTGGCCAAAAATAAAGTTTCCCGAAAAATTCCAAAAAATTCAAAATAAAATTTTCCTAAAAAAAGGGGCAGAGGGAAACCTGGAGTGACCCAAGGGGGCACCCTAGGCTAGCACACCCCTGGGCGGCATGGCCAGCCCCAAGTGGCGCCTAGCAGGGGTGTGGCCCACCTGTGGCCCTCCAAGATGCCTCCTCCCAGCCATCTTCTTTCTCTCTCCCGAAAAACACCGGAAAACTTTCCCAAGATCGAGTTCCTGCTGTTCTTACTCCCGATTTTCGATCTCCTTGCTCAGCCCATCTTTGCTACTGATTTTTGGAGGGATTGCTCCTTGGTATGTGCCTCCTCCGCTTGTCCAATTAGATTTGTGATTGGTAGATTGTATCTTGAGTATTTTGCTGCTATATGTGACAGGTTGTGTGAGCTTGCATGCTTGTTCTATCCTTAGATATTCCATTTTAATGCATGTGTATCCCTCTAGCAAGTTCCTATAGTAGTTTCTCATCATTTATCAACTTGGAAATCACTTGGTTTGATGTTTGTCTAAAAAATTCATAAAGGAAGATGAGTGCATACCCACTGAATCAATATGATTTGATGGTACCTGAGCCAATGAAAGTTCATCGTGACGAAGGAGTCTTCCCTTCCATATATCCATACCATGAATTTATGAGAGCAGCAGGGATCTTCCAAGATTTCCAAACTATGATTACCAATGCGGGGTTGGAACACTTTGTTGAAGGGGAACCACTTCAATATGCTAAGCTAACCATGACTGTTGTGCAGGACTTCCGGTTTACTTGGTCTTCTGTGCAGCAATTAAAGTACCTCAATGGGGATCTTGTGAGAAGATCAAGAAGAGGCCTAAGTCACTTATGGATTTATATGCTGAAATTTGCCAAGGTTTCGACTTCTCAAAGGAAAGTGGTAAAATTCAGAACATTTTGTTCCCAGCCATTAGATATTTTTCCTATTTCATTACCAAGTGTGTTCTTGCTAGAAAGATTGCTAAAAAGTTATCTTCTTTTGATGTAGCCTTTATCTCAGCTACTTTGAATAGGAATAGATCTTATAACCTGGGTGCTTTGATAGCTTACCGTCTTACCACTAACCGCGAGAAGGGTGGAATTTGTGGAGGTCTCATCGCCTCTAGGTTGTTAGCTTTCCATGGTTTAGAGCCACACCATTCAGATTATCGGTTCCCCATAGAGAGGCTTGATCTTGATTCCATGGTTCAGCATATTTTTGTTTTTCTAGGGGCTACTGTGAGAAGTTTACCGTATGAGTTATCCTTTGTCAAGCGTGGTTTGAGAGGGGGTAGGACTAAGAAAGTAGTTTATTTGACTGCACCTGCTTTGTTTGAATTTGATAACAGGCAAGGATGGTCGCTTACGGAGGAGGAGTTTGACACATACGTGGCGGAGCTCTCCCAACAAGAGGAGAATATTGGAGAGGATGCCGAAGATGATTCGGTTCAGCCCTCCAACTTGGGAGAGTCTTGATACGTCCAATTTGCATCACCGTTCTATATCATAATTTGCCTCTATTCATTGATATATGTCATATTATGAGGTAATACTTATGTCTTTTCATATGTTTATGCATGTTGGATGATTCTTGGAGGATGGACTGTCGGAGTCTGGATTCTGATGGAAAAAGAGGTGTTTTGATGCAATTTCACGAAGATCAGAAAAATACCAGAAAAATATCGGGAAATTATATTTTCCCAGAAGACAGAGGAAGCCAGAAGGGGAGGCGAAGAAGGGCCACAGGGGGCCTACACCCCCCTAGCCGTGGGTCCCCCTAGGCCGCACCTAGGGTAGGTGTGGCCCACCTGCTGGGCCTCCGACTCCGCCCTCTCGCCTATATCTTCCTGACGTAACCCTAATACCAGGGCGACCACAGATAGATTTCTGCCGCCTCTGTGGGGCGGAAAACACCGAGAGAGAAGGATCTCTCCGGTAGACAGATTTCTGGGGAAATTCCTTCCCGGAGAGGGGAGATTGTCGCCATCAACACCGTCATCAAGCTAGGCTTCATCGAGACCATCATCATCATCCACACCATCATCTCCACCAACAGCATCATCACTACTCTGTCCCGCTGTAACAATTGTGTTGGATATTGCTTTAGTTCTTAGGGGAAACTTTCCCGGTGTTGATTACTATTGTAGTTGATGCTTGTGAGTGGAACCATTAGATTATTTTTTATGTTCAGATTGTTATTCATCACCATATCATCTTTGATCTTGATCCATATGATGTCTTGTGAGTAGTTCGTTTAGTTCTTGAGGACATGGGAGAAGTCATGTTGTTATTAGTGGATTTGTGTTGAGTTATTATTCAATGGTTTAGTATTTAAGTTGTGGTGCTATTCTTCTAGTGGTGTCATGTGAACGTCGACTACATGATACTTCACCATTTATGGGCCTAGGAGAATGCATTGTGTATTTGGCAACTAATTGTGGGGTTGCCGGAGTGACAGAAACCTAAACCCCCGTTAGGACACCTTTTCACAAGGGAGCGTAGGATCTCAGAGTTTAAGGCTGTGGTTAGGTTTATATCTTAATTACTTTCCTATAGTTGCGGATGCTTGGAGGGGTTTTAATCACAAGTATGTATTAGTCCAAGTAAGGTCGGTACATTAGCACAGGTTCACCCACATAACACTAACAACACCAAAGAAGAGTACTCAGCTATTTGAAGCGAAAGCACTTGACAGAATTCCCATGTATCCTCGAGAACGTTTGGTCCTTATAAGTATTCCCACCGGCTTGTCCTTCGCTAAGAAAGGATTGGGCCACTTGCTACATTTGTTCTTTGTCTTTCTTACTTGCACTTTGTTTTGTTGCCTTATCTGAAAACCACTAAAAATCCGTTTTCTAAGTCTTTACGGAGATTTCCTACTCCACACCACTAGTCAACACCTTCGGCTCCTCGTTGGGATCGACACTCCTATTTATAGAAAGTACTACGATACACCCCCTATACTTGTGGGTCATCAAGACTATTTTCTGGCGCCGTTGCCGGGGAGTGAAGCGCTATTGAAGAGTGGAACTGGTAAAGGAAACTTCTACTGTCAGTATTGCTTTTTGTTACTTCTTGTTACTCTGTTTCCAATATGGATAACCCACTTGGTTTTTTGTTTGGGAAAACTACTACCACTTCTAGGGTAGTAGATGAACCACCACCTATTGAGATAAATCGTCTTAAGATACCTATAAGTATTGTTGATCGTGTTATGGATAATTAATATTTTGTAGATGGAACTGTCCATCCTGGTGATCACTTGCTTTTTATCCATGAATTATGCGGGTTGTTTAAGTGTGTTGGTATCACAACTGAATAGGTGAAGAAGAAGTTACTCTCCATATCCTTGAAAGGGAGAGCTGAAGAATGGTATAAGCTGCTGAAGAATGGGCAATCCATGGAATGGGAGGAAATGGCTTCTCTCTTTTATTCAAAATTCTATCCTCCCAGTGAAATTCATAAGGATAGAAATATGATATATAACTTTTGGCCTCGTGATGGAGAGAGTACAGCTCAATCTTGGGGGATATTGAAGTTACTAATGCTTAAATGTCCTATTCATGAACTCCCTAACAATATTATTATCAATAACTTTTATGCTAGGATTTCTCTTCATGATAAAGATTTACTAGATGCTTCTTGTGCTGGATCATTCACACATATGAAGGAAGAAGATAAATGGGATCTACTAGACCGTATTCAAGAGAACACTGAAGCTTGGGAGAATGACAAAGGAAGAAAGTCAGGTATAAACTATGATTATGAATGCATTAAATTTTTTATGGGAACTGATGACCTCCATGATATTAGTAATGAGTTTGGTCTTGATCCTCAAGTTCTTGCAAAATGTTTTAATGCTTTTTCCTCTTATATTGAAATTCCTAAGAAAGAGTGGGACAAGTACCACGCTCCTTATAAATACATTGTTACCCATGTTCCTACTAGCATAGAGGTTTGTACTATTGATTCTATTTTGCCTGAACCTTATGTTGAGAAAATCCCTTTTCCTGCTAAGGTAAGGGAACATTCCATTATAGCTAATATGTTTAGGCAAAGTGCAAAGAAAACTGTGGAGCCCGATGAGCAAATTAGTATTGAGCCCGCGGTAGATATTGTGAAAGATCTTGTCACTAGAAACATAGAGGATGAGCATATTGTCTTCTGTGAAGACGCTACTAATATTGTTTCTCATCCTAAAAAAGATAGAAAAGCTAGTGTCCCTGTGCTTTCTATTAGAATTGGTAATCATAGCTATTATGGTTTATGTGATATTGGTGCTAGTTCTAGTGCTATTCCTTATGAGCTTTACAGGGAAATTATGCATGAAATTGGTCGTTGTGAGATTGAGGACATTGATGTGGTTATTCACCTTGCTAATAGAGAGCAATTTTGCCCCATTGGCATTGTAAGAGATGTGGAGGTCCTTTGTGGTAAGATTAAATATCCTGCTGATTTTCTAGTACTTGGTAAAGAAGCTAGTAAAACCTATCCTATTATCTTTGGTAGACCCTTCCTGAATACTTGTGGTGCTATTATAGATTGTAGGAAGGAAAGAGTTTTGACTAAGTTTGATGGAGAGTCTTATGATTTTAATTTTTCCAAATTTGCCAAAACTCCTTATGAAAATGATCTGCCTAATGATGATTTCAGGGTTAAACAACTTTCTGCTATTTCTCTTGCTCCTAACAATGCCTTGCAGCAGTTTATGGAAGATCATGAAAGCGATGTCTTCATGAAGGAAATAAATGAGATTGACGAGGTTTTACTTCGTCAGCCTGAGTTACTTAAGCATAATCTACCTGTGGAAGATTTGGGTACCACACTACCACCTAAAGGGGACCCTATTTTTGAATTAAAACCTTTACCTGATGACCTCAAATATGCTTATCTTGATGATAAGAAAGTGTATCCTGTTATTATTAGTTCTAAACTTTCAGGAAAGGAAGAAGAAAGGTTATTGGAAATACTGAAGAAACACCGAGGAGCTATGGGTTATACTCTTGATGATTTAAAAGGAATTTCTCCCACTATATGTCAGCATGCTATTAATATAGAGCCTGATGCAAAGCCAGTTATTGAGCACCAGTGCCGTCTAAATCCTAAGATGAAGGATGTGGTAAGAAATGAGGTATTAAAACTCCTTGATGCTGGTATTATATACCTTATTGTTGATAGTCAATGGGTTAGCCCTGTTCATTGTGTTCCCAAGAAAGGGGGAATAACTGTTGTGCCTAATGAAGATAATGAGCTTATACCCCAAAGAGTAGTGGTTGGGTATAGAATGTGCATTGATTTTAGAAAGATAAAGTTACTAAGAAAGATCATTATCCTTTGCCCATTTATTGACCAAATGCTTGAGAGGTTGTCCGAAAAGACTCACTTTTGTTTTCTTGATGGTTATTCTGGGTTTTCTCAAATTGCTGTGAAAGCACAAGACCAAGAGAAAACTACTTTCACCTATCCTTATGGTACTTATGCTTATAGGCGTATGCCTTTTGGTTTATGTAATGCTCTTTCTACCTTTTACAGATGTATGTCTGCTATCTTTCATGGTTTTTGTGAAGAAATTGTGGAGGTTTTCATGGACGATTTTCCGTCTATGTAACTTCTTTTGATAACTGCTTGCACAACCTTGATAAAGTTTTGCAGAGATGTGAAGAAACTAACCTTGTTCTTAATTGGGAGAAATGACACTTCATGGTTAATGAAGGGATTGTTCTTGGACACAAGATCTCTGAAAGAGGTATTGAAGTTGATAGAGCCAAAATTGAAGCAATTGAGAAGATGCCTTGTCCTAGAGATATCAAAGGTATTCGTAGTATCCTTGGTAATGTGGGTTTCTATAGGAGGTTTATTAAAGATCTCTCCAAAATTTCAAAGCCCCTTACTAATCTTCTTCAAAAAGATGTACCTTTTGTTTTTGATGATGATTGTAAGGAAGCTTTTGAAACTTTGAAGAAAGCTTTGACTACTGCTCCTATTGTGCAACCACCTGATTGGAGTTTATTTTTTGAAATTATGTGTGATGCTAGTGATTTTGTTGTGGGTGCTGTCCGTGGGCAACGTGTTGATAAGAAGTTGAACGTTATTCATTATGCTAGTAAGACTCTAGACGCTGCTCAAAATAATTATGCTACTACTGAAAAAGAGTTCTTAGATGCCTGTGATAAGTTTAGACCCTACATTGTTGATTCAAAGGTCACTATTCATATTGACCATGCTGCTATTACGTACCTTATGACGAAGAAGGACACTAAGCCTAGGCTTATTAGATGGGTGTTGCTCTTACAAGAGTTTGATCTGCATATTCTAGATAGGAAAGGTGCTGGAAATCCTGTTGCTGACAACTTATCTCGTTTGGAAAATATTTATTTTGACCCTCTGCCTGTTAATGATAGTTTTCCAAATGAGTAGTTGGCTGCAATAAGGGTAAGTCCGCATGAAAGTCCTTGGTATGCTGATTATGCTAACTTTATTGTTTCCAAGTATTTGTCCCCCACTTTTTCAGCTCAGCAAAGAAAAAAAATTCTTTTATCATCTAAGACATTACTTCTGGGATGACCCACATCTATATAAAGGAGTAGATGGCATTATGCGAAGATGTGTTCCAGAATTTGAAACAAGAGATATTGAGAAAATGTCACTGCAGTGCTTATGGAGGACATCATGCTGGGGATAGGACTGCAAAAAAGGTTTTACAATCTGGATTTTATTGGCCTACCCTTTTCAAGGATGCAAGGAAATTTGTCCTATCATGTGACGAATGTCAAGGAGTTGGTAACATTTCTAGATGCAATGAAATGCCTATGAATTATTCTCTTGTTATTGAACCTTTTGATTGTTGGGGATTTGACTTTGTGGGTCCTTTTCCTCCTTCAAAAGGGTATACTCATATTCTTGTGGTTGTTGACTATGTTACAAAGTGGGTAGAAGCCATACCTATAAACAACGCTGATGGTAAGACCTCTTTGAAAATGCTTAAGGATGTTATTTTTCCTAGGTTTGGCGTACCTAGATATCTCATGACTGATGGGGGCTCTCATTTATTCATGGGGTTTCTAGAAAAACTCTCGCTAAGTATGATGTAAACCATATAATTGCTTCAGCTTATCATCCCCAAACCAGTGGGCAGGTAGAACTCTCCAATAGGGAAATTAAATCTATCTTGCAAAAGACTGTCAATAGATCTAGAGAAAATTGGGCTAAAAAGTTGAATGACGCTTTATGGGCTTATAGAACTGCTTATAAAAATCCTATGGGGATGTCTCCTTACAAAATGGTCTATGGGAAAGCTTGTCACTTTCCTTTAGAATTAGAACAAAGCTTATTAGGAAGTGAAAGAGTTGAATAGAGATTTTAAACTTGCTGGTGAGAAAAGATTACTTGACATGAGTGCCTTAGATGAGTGGAGAAGTGAAGCTTATGAAAATGCTAGACTCTTTAAGGAAAAAGTAAAAATATGTCATGATAGGAGGATTCTCAAAAGGGAGTTCCATGTTGGCAAGAAAGTTCTTTTGTATAGGTCTCGTCTCAGATTTTTTGCAGGGAAACTACTCTCAAAATGGGAAGGACCTTTTGTTATTAAGGAATTATATCGTTCAGGAGCTATCAAAATATCTTATTTGAAGGATGACACAACACAGGTGGTGAATGGTCAAATACTAAAACATTATATTTCTGGAGATTCTTATAATGAAGATGTTGGTGTTATTCAAATGGTGACTCCAGAAGAATTTATTAGAAACCAAACACCAGAAGCTGTAGAGTTTGTCTTTGAATAGGTAAAAGAAGTGAAAACAGAAGGGTCGTGAAATCCTAATCTTTTTTATATTTTTGATGTTTTTATTACATAAGGGAAGTTACGAGACGGAACAGAGGAGGAAACGGAGGCCGGGGTGGCCAAACCCACCACAGGCGCGGACCCACCTTGCCCCATGCTTGGAGGGGGCGTGCCTCCCTCGAGCTCCGTCTCCGCCTCGTTTTCATATCAAAACCTTCCTTATGCTTTGAAACTTCGTAATATATAACCCCTCGGATTCCCCGAGGTTCTTGCATCGAGTTCTCGTTGTATTTTTGTTTCGATCTGTTTCTGTCAGGCAAATTCTTAGTTTTGGAGCGACAATGTCTTCCTCTGTATCACCCATGGAGGATTCCTCTGCGGATGTCCTCAAACCATACATGTATGAGTTGAGTTTACATCCCAAGGAGTTGATTCTCAAAGATGGGAAGGTACAGATGAAAGAAGTTCAAGTCCCCAAGGGAGAAGGAAATCTGGAAGACATGATGGAAGCATTGGAGCGGGAGGTTTTTAGGTACAAGAAGATGGCATAATGCAAAGTGGATGTTATTCACAAGATAAGTTCAGAACTCATCTCCAAACACGAGGAGGAGGTGGATGAGCTCCGAGAAGAAATCTTCTCGCTCCGTCAGACCACCAACCAATTACAAGCACATCTCTACGACATACAAAATCAAAATTGTGAGTATGTGGCTAGATTTGATCGCATAAGCTCTACCGCCAGTTTCAGGATTGCAGAGACAAGGACATCCTTTTTGGATGGGGAACCTTTGCCTTGGAAGTTTTATGATGACAAAAGAACACCACCACCACCGAAGGAGTAATTCGTCATCAGGTTTAACATCAGCTTGGCTTGTTCCAAGCTTGGGGGGAGTGCCGTGGTATCACCATCATTATCTTTTATCTTTTACCTTTTTAGTGGGTTCATATCTTTGGTAGATAAGTTATCTTATAGTTTGGTTTGCATGTGGAAGTATCTCTCCTTTAGTTGATTATCTATGTATCCCTTGGTGTGAGTGCCTTTATGGAATATTAATGAGAAGTTTCATCTTTTACTTTTTGCACTTCTTATTTTAGTTTGCAATCTCTATTATATGATGGATCTTGTTGATCAGTATTGGCATCACTTTGGGAGCATCAAGTAAATCTAAATTGGTTTTGGCAAACTAAGTTCTGGTCAGTAGCAATACTTTTGAGGTTTGAAATAAAAAGAGAAAAGCTTACAGGTATTTGTATCATTTATTTTCTTTCTTGGCTCATAAGCTTCGTATTCTTTATTTAAGATATTTTGTGTCTTCAAGGAAGATTGCATGTTTGGCTTTATCACTTGTAGGTTTGCTTGTTTCTTTCAACTTTTTTGCTCGCTACCTAGCCTTGCTAGCCAAAAACCTGTTTTGAGAAGGCATACTTCTCATGTTTCCAATCCCTTTGAACCAAACCCTTTGCCACTTGTGTCCACCATATCTACCTAGTAGCTTTTGCTATTCCAAGCAAATTCTCAAGCTTCATCGATCTTTCCAATTAAAAAATATTTTGTTATGTGAAAAAAAGTTAGTAAAGCTCTCACGAACTTGATGGCTAATGGCTCAGTTGATGTGGAGCCTGTTGGGAACCCAAAGATCAAGGTGTGAAGCAGCAAGCAGCAAGTCTTCTCTCAGTAGAGACCGAAGTTATCGAACCAGTATGAGGAAGGAAACGTCACACAGGTGTTGCAAGAAACGTGGAGACCTGCACAACACAAACTCAAGACTTCGCCCCAACGAATCAGTGAGGTTGTCAAGCTCACCAGTTTGTTGTAACAAAGGATTAAACGTATGGTGTGGAAGGTAATGGTTTGCAGCAAGTAAACAAGTAACAGTGGAAGATGTATCAATGGTAAAGATTGGACCGGGGTCCATAGTTCACTAGAGGTGCTCTCCTTAGATAAACAACATGGCATGAAGGGTAAACAAATTACAGCAGGGCAATTGACAGGAACTGAGCAAGGCATAACAATGCAATTACTAGTCAGAAAGATCCTATGAGATTCGATTGGGCAATACAACAAGATATATAGACCGCCATCCAACTACATCTATGACTAGAAGTCCACCTTCAGGTTATCATCCGAACCCCCTCCAGTATTAAGTTGCAAGCAACAGACAACTGCTTTAAGCAAAGTGTGTAAGGTAAACAGTCCACATGTTCCATGAACAAGAGACCGTTGGTTTCTCCCTAGTAGAAACAACACATCTACAACCGAAGAGATTTCTGTCACTTCCCTTGGAAACTAGAGGCATGAACACACTATCGAGCATAAATACCCCCTCTTGGAGTCACTAGCAACTACTTGGCCAAGATAGCTACTAACAACAGAGAGCATGCAAGATCACAAACAACAAAGACATGATAGAATCATAAAGATAAAACCATTAATCAAACCAACATAATAATCTCAATATCCATCAGATCCCCGCAAACACAACATGCATGATTACAAATAGATTAGATCTTGATCATGAACGGAGCTCACAAGATCTATACATGAAAGCACAAAGGAGGAGATACAACCATCTAGCTACTACATGGACCCATAGTCCAAGGTGGAACTACTCACGCATCATACCGGAGAGAAGGCGTCCGGGATGATCTCCCTCTGGCAGGGTGCCGGGAAGAACTTTAGATCCTCCCGACCTAGGGACGATGGTGGCAGCGGCTACAAACGATTTCGTGGAGATTTTATTGGGTGCTTAGGGTTTCTGCATCGGGGGCTTCTTATAGACGAAGGGGGAGGCCGAGGCGGCCAGGGGCGCCAAACCCTAGCCAGGCGCGGGGTGGGGCCCACCCGTGCATGTGGTGGGTCTGGCCACCCTGGCCGGCCCCTCCGGCTCTCCTCTGGACTTCTTGTTCCCCACGGAAAGTAATTGACTTTGGCGTTTGTCCCGTCCAATTCCGAGAATATATCTTTACTAACTTTTCTGAAACCAAAAACAGCAGAAAACAGGCTTCTGGCACTGTTGCAACTTGTTAGTAGGTTAGTACCATAAAACATGTAAAAATCACCTCAAAGTGTGGACAAGTAAAGCAAAGTTGATACTAAACAAGCATGGAGCATAAAAAATTATAGATACTTTTCCAACGTATCAACATCCCCAAGCTTAACTCCTGCTCGTCCTTGAGTAGGTAAGTGATAAAAATAATAATTTTTGAGGTGACATGCACCCTCACAATAAAGATCCAACCATTTGCAAGCATTGAAAGCTGGATCAAAGAACTCTAAACATGTGCAGGAAAGATGGAGTTCTAACAATAGGACATAGTAACGATGCATGCAACATGACAACTTACAAACAAAGATCATGAATAACATGCATTAAAAAACGTATGTTTGTTTCACATACAGAAAACATAGCATAGTGGCAATCAGCTTGTCCCTCGTAGAGTAGAAAATAGATGCATAGGACACCATCAAAGTTCACAAGGGTGACTATAAACAAGTATCACAAGAACAAGTAATATCACAATATGCATCAATTAATAAGCTTTGGAACACTGCACACAGAATGACAACTATGCTCTCTTAATGGTGCCTAAAGTTAGAAGGTGGAGACTCAAATAATGGTGGAAGAAAGGCCTTTTTGTAAAGGAAGCATGGATTACAAGTTTCAAAAAGAGCTTCCAAAAATTATGGTACTTGTTAGCTTTCAGCCCTCATTGCCCCTATCATAAGCATCTTGAAGTGGTTAAGGTTAAAGTGGCAAAGCTGGAGTATATGCTTGACAAAGTATAAGTTGGCAATCTCAAGTCCCTTGAATATGAGGGCCACACCTCATGCATACTCAACATTGGGTCCAGGTAAGTTCTTGTCATTGTAAGTTTTTGCATATCATTGAGAACCGCCAACGGGGTACCCCTTGCACATGGTGCAGGAGCTTTCCCATAACCAAAATGACAAGGCAAGCAGACAATGAGCATCTCAGCATCTTTTTATTTACCATATGCATAACTTTTTATTAAGGATGCTTCATAGATAGCTCATTATGGTGATGTTGCAAGTTTCCACCATGATTAGGCATGGCTTAGGCTAGCGGCCCAGTCGTTTCTCTAATACAGGATACTAACTCCATGGACTTACAAGTTCCCTCTTTATTTCACACCGGTGAAATCCATAGACAAAATACCATGATATCAACTGAGTACAAAGTACAAGTGTAATGTTGAAAACGTTCCCCGTGATAGAACGGTTCTGCTAATTCCAACTTATAAGTGCAACCATATACAACAAAGTTGTCACAATGGTTCAAGTTTATTAGGGGCAAAGAATATAAAGTGTTCCATCAAGTTCGTGAGGGCTTTAATCACTAAGTTTTCACATAGCAAAATAGTTTTTAATTGGAAGATAGGTGAAAACAAGAATATACTTGGAATGGTGTAACACACCATGCATAGGAGTTTATAGTGGACACTTTGGAAAAACTTGGTTTCTTGGGAGTTGGAAGCATGAGTAGAACTTACTCATACAAGTGGAGGCTAGCAAAAGACTGGGAGCAACCAACTAAGAGAGCAATAATGGCCAAATCATGCAGTGCAACAAAGAATACTAACCAAAGCAAAGAGTGGTACTACAAGTCAAGGACTAAATGATCATAGAGGCTGTGGTGACTTATCATAGTCATAACATGGTGTGAGCATGTGCCAAGTCAACCCAAGCAAAGCATTAAAGGAGAATACCACAATACTATGCTTTTGCATGCTAAAACAACGCATAATTTCTTCAAGGCACACTAAGCAATACCAATTGTTTGGAACAAGACATGATACAGAAATAATCACTAAGCATAATGCTAAAACAACACCTAGCATGTCATGCTAAAGTCTAAGTCACAGTCAATGCAAGCTCCTCTTGCACTTCAAGCAAGAACTTACTGCTCCTTTCCAAACACCAAGCAAACTTATTTGCAAAACAACACAGCGAGAACGGGGGTCCAAACTACTTTATTTAAGCGAAATAAACAACCTAAGCAAAGCAAATGAAATCTAAGACGCTCCAAGAACAACACAACTGTGCATGAAACAATAAAAAAGAACTGTCTAGACAGACCTGAGCTTTTTATTGATGAAGAAGGGGATGCCTTGGGCATCCCCAAGCTTTGACGCTTGTACCTCTTGGATATTTATTGGGGTGACACCATGGTGGCATCCCCAAGCTTGAGATTTTGTCTATTCTTCATCTCATTCCATCATTCTCTCTCTACACCTGAAAATTTTCCTTCATACAAAACTTCACACAATCTTCATTAGCAACATTAGTGTATTCAAAAGATATTAGACCTCTGTCAAAGCTTTGGAACAACAAAGCTTTTCACTAAAAACACAAGCTACTGTAGTAACTCCTTCAAAAAGCTCAATTCACCTAAAGAGAACTCAAAAAGGAATCAATAAGAAGAAAATGCAAATAATGGCAGAAATCTGGCAAAACAGATCAGCAGGTATAAACCGATTTTTTCGAACATCTTCTGTTCCTCAAATCAAAAAGTGTTGAACTAACTAAAGTTAGCTAACATACTGGGGGATTTATTAGTAAATTTTGAGCTCAATCCGAGTTATAGAGACCCCTCACGTTTTTTTGGTGGAGGATAGAAATCTGTTTCGGGACAGCAACTCCCCAAATCTTACTTCCCTCACATTAGAGGTCATTCTTGGCACAAAAAGAAAACAAAAAGGATAAGGAGAGGTCATTACTGAAGTAATAACTTCCAATACTCAAGGAAACTCTTGGGTTATCTCCCAACAATTACTTTTCTTTAACGCCTTTAAGTTAGGCACAAGAAGCAAGAAGAATCAAGTATTTTCAAATGAAGAATTTCCCCTCTTGTTCCTTCTTTTCTTACCTTTCTTTTTCTCTTTAGGGAAGATATGATTGCTTACCGGAGGAGCAAAGTGCATAATTCATTTTCCCACATCTATTACCGCTCCAAGGTACTTCAATAGGGATCTTCCAAGTGTGATCTGTCCTTTGCCTACACATTCAATAACAAGATAGTCAGTAGACACCATTTTCCCTGAGATTTTTGTAAACACACCTTCAGCTATTCCAATGGGAAATATAGTGGCATTGTTGGTAAGGGAGATTTCCTCTCCTCCTTCAGTAAGCCCCCAAAGGCTCAAGGAATCATAAATATCTTTAGGCATGAGGCAAAATTCAGACATGATATCACAGCGAGCATCAAAAAATGTAGTATTTATAGAGACTTTGATTGTGGGAAACCACTTTGAAGGCTCAGAATTTATGTGAACATAATCATGGTAAGCCCTAAGCGTGTGATAACAACTATTCATAGCAGCAATACTAGTCTCAAGAGTGTTCAACCTGGCAAAAATATTTGTGAAAGAGGAATCAGACTTGCCAGGTGTACCATAAATCATGATTAATTTCTTTATGGCATCAAAATCTTTGTCCTCGGTACATAGCAAAAAATCTTTCTCAGCCACAACATCCAAAGCATATCTATAACAAAGAGCAATACCACGGTAGAAACTATCAATAACCAAGCTAAGACTCATCTTAGGCTCAGTTTCCCTTTGGAGAGCAGAGATTCTAGACCAAGCTTCTTTAAAACTTTCTTCACTATTTTTCTTAAAAGTGGATATTTCTACCATAGGGGAAATAAAGGTTGGTCCAAAACCCGACATGGCAGCAACTAGAGCAAGAACTATTTTTTTGTGATTTTGAATAAAGCAAGCAAACCAAACTAGACTATTTTTTGGGTTTTTTTGGAAAGAGGCAAACAAAACCAAGAAAAAGAAACAAAGCAAACCAAAAAGAAAGTAAAGAGAAAGGAAGTGAAGGACTCCCCTTGTGAAGATGTCCTTAGCCTCCCCGGCAACGGCGCCAGAAAACTTGTTGATGGCTCAGTTGATGTGGAGCCTGTTGGGAACTCCAAGAGCAAGGTGTGAAGCAGCAAGGAGCAAGTCTTCCCTCAGTAGAGACCAATGTTATCGAACCAGTAGGAGGAAGGAAACGTCACACAGGTGTTGCAAGCAACGCGGAGACCTGCACAACACAAACTCAAGACTTTGCCCCAACGAATCAGTGAGGTTGTCAAGCTCACCGGTTTGCTGTAACAAAGTATTAAACGTATGGTGTGGAAGGTAATGGTTTGAAGCAAGTAAACAAGTAACAGTGGAAGATGTATCAATGGTAAAGATTCGACCGGGGTCCATAGTTCACTAGAGGTGCTCTCCTTAGATAAACAACATGGCATGAAGGGTAAACAAATTACAGCAGGGCAATTGACATGAACTGATCAAGGCATAACAATGCAATTACTAGTCAGAAAGATCCTATGAGATTCGATTGGGCAATACAACAAGATACATAGACCGCCATCCAACTGCATCTATGACTAGAATTCCACCTTCAGGTTATCATCCGAACCCCCTCCAGTATTAAGTTGCAAGCAACAGACAACTGCTTTAAGCAAAGTGTGTAAGGTAAACAGTCCACATGTTCCATGAACAAGAGACCGTTGTAGCAACAACACATCTACAACCGAAGAGATTTCTGACACTTCCCTTGGAAACTAGAGGCATGAACCCACTATTGAGCATAATTACCCCCTCTTGGAGTCACTAGCAACTACTTGGACAAGATAGCTACTAACAACGGAGAGCATGCAGGATCACAAACAACACATACATGATAGAATCATAAAGACAAAACCATTAATCAAACCAACATAATAATCTCAATATCCATTGGATCCCTACAAACACAAAATGCATGATTACAAATAGATTAGATCTTGATCGTGAATGGAGATCACAAGATCTATACATGAAAGCACAAAGGCGGATATACAACCATCTAGCTACTACATGGACCCATAGTCCAAGGTGGAACTACTCACGCATCATACCGGAGAGAAGGCCTCTGGGATGATCTCTCCTCCGGCAGGGTGCCATGAAGAACTACAGATCCCCCCGATCTAGGGACGATGGTGGCGGTGGCTACAGACGGTTTCGTGGTGATTTGATCGGGTGCTTAGGGTTTCTACATTGGGGGCTTCTCATAGGCAAAGGGGGAGGCCGAGGCGGCGTCTAGGGGCGCCAAACCCTAGCCAGGCGTGGGGTGGGGCCCACCCGCGCCTGGGGTGGGTCTAGCCACCCTGGCCGGCCCCTCCGGCTCTCCTCTGGACTTCTTGTTCCCCACGGAAAGTAATTGACGTTGGCGTTTGTCCCGTCCAATTCCAAGAATATTTCTTTACTAACTTTTCTGAAACCAAAAACACCTGAAAACAGGCATCTGGCACTATTGCAACTTGTTAGTATGTTAGTACCAGAAAACATGTAAAAAGCACCTCAAAGTGTGGACCAGTAAAGCAAAATAGATACTAAACAAGCATGGATCATCAAAAATTATAGATACGTTTCCAACGTATCAATGACACACCTTATTTCCTTATCAACGTAAAAATTATAGACTTGAACCATTGTTTCATCGAAGTTGTATATGCTTGCATCTATACGTTGGAATTAGCAAAACCATGTTGTCACGGGGAACATTTTCAACATTACACTTGTACCTTGTACACAGTTGATATCGTGCTCTTTTGTCTATGGATGTCAACGGTGTGAAATAAAGAGGGAACTTGTAAGTCCATGGAGTCTGTATTTTGTATTAGAGAACGCCTGAGCCTCTAGCCTAAGCCATGCCTAATCATGGTGGAAACTTGCAGCATCACCATAGTGAGATATCTATGAAGCATCCTCAATAAAAAGCTATGCACATAGTAAATAAAAAGATCGTTGAGATGCTCATTGTCTGCTTTCCTTGTCATTTTGGTTATGGGATAGCTCCTATACCATGTGCAAGGGGTATCCGGTTGGTGGTTCTCTATGATACGCATGTACTTACAATGACAAGAACTTACCGGTAACTAAAGTTGAGTAGCATGAGGAGTGGCCCTCATATTCAAGGGACATGAGATTGCCAACTTATATTTCGTCAAGCATATACTCCATCTTTGTGCACTTTAACCTTAATCATCTCAAGATGCCTATGATAGGGGCAATGAGGGCTCAAAGATAGCAAGTACCATAATCCTTTGGAAGCTCTTTATGACTTGTAATCCCTCCTACCCTCTAGAAGGGACATTTCTCCTATTTTCTAAGACTGAGTCAGTAAACCTACTTCCTCTCTATCTCCAGCAAGCATTCGAGTTGTTGTGTTTCAAGCATTCATATGGTGATTTATTCACTCATGTTCTTTATCTTCCTTTTTTGCACAAAACTCTTATCTATTGAGTATTTACTTTGAATGCCTACATTGAAAAACCTTTTTGAGCAAAGAGTGCTCCTGTTATAAAATTTCTACAAAAAGATTTTTGTGAAACTGTTTGCCAGCTGTTCTCTGACAAGGAACAAGAGTTTGCCAATTACAATTATGATTTATCTTTATGCATCTCTATTGCGACTCCTGTACTTGTTGCAAGCTAAGTTATATAATCGTGAGTTGATTTCTTCTATGAGTAGTGTAATGGTAAGTGTGATGCTTCTTTTCCGTATTCTTTTATCGACACTTCACTCCATAAACCTATGGACATGTTTACTGAGCTCAGTTTTCGATTGGGGACAAACAAAGGTCTAAGCTTGGGGGGAGTTGATACGTCCAATTTGCATCACCATTCTATATCATAATTTGCCTCTATTCATTGATATATGTCTTATTATGAGGTAATATTTATGTCTTTTCATATGTTTATGCATGTTGGATTATTCTTGGAGGATGGACTGCCGGAGTCTGGATTCTGATGGAAAAAGAGGTGTTTTGATGCAATTTCGTGCAGATTAGAAAAATACCAGAAAAATATGGGAAAATAAGATAGAGGAAGCCAGAAGGGGAGGCGAAGAAGGGCCACAGGGGGCCCACACCCCCCTAGGCGCGGGTCCCCCTGGGCCGCACCTAGGGAAGGTGTGGACCACCTGCTCGGCCTCCGACTCCACCCTCTCGCCTATATCTTCCTTAAGGAATCCTAACACCAGGGCGACCACAGATAGATTTCCGCCGCCTCTACGGGGCAGAAAACACTTAGAGAGAAGGATCTCTATGGCAGACAGATTTCTACTGAGGAAATTCCTTCCCGGAGAGGGGAGATCGTCGCCATCAACATCGTCATTAAGCTAGGATTCATCGGGATCATCATCATCATCCACACCATCATCTCCACCATCACCACTCCGTCCCGCTGTAACAATTGTGTTGGATATTGCTTTAGTTCTTTGGGGGACTTTCCCGGTGTTGATTACTATTGTAGTTGATGCTTGTGAGTGGAACCATTGGATTATTGTTTATGTTCAGATTGTTATTCATCACCATATCATCTTTGATCTTAATCCATATGATGTCTTGTGAGTAGTTCGTTTAGTTCTTGAGGACATGGGAGAAGTCATGTTGTTATTAGTGGATTTGTGTTGAGTTATTATTCAATGGTTTAGTATTTAAGTTGTGGTGCTATTCTTCTAGTGGTGTCATGCGAACGTCGACTACATGACACTTCACCATTTATGGGCCTAGGGGAATGCATTGTGTATTTGGCTACTAATTGTGGGGTTGCCGGAGAGACAGAAACCTGAACCCCCGTTAGGACACCTTTGCACAAGGGGGCATAGGATCTCAGAGTTTAAGGCTGTGGTTAGGTTTATATCTTAATTACTTTCCTGTAGTTGCGGATGCTTGCAGGGGGTTTAATCACAAGTATGTATTAGTCCAAGTAAGGTCGGTACATTAGCACAGGTTCACCCACACAACACTTACAACACCAAAGAAGAGTACTCAGCTATTTGAAGTGAAAGCACTTGACATAATTCCCATGTGTCCTCGAGAACGTTTGGTCCTTATAAGTATTCCCACCGGTTTGTCGTTTGCTAAGAAAGGATTGGGCCACTTGCTGCGTTTGTTCTTTGTCTTTATTACTTACACTTTGGTTTGTTGCTTTATCAGAAAACCACTAAAAATCCGTTTGCTAAGTATTCACAAAGATTTCCTGCTCCACACCACTTGTCAACACCTTCTGCTCCTCGTTGGGATCGACACTCCTATTTATAGAATGTACTACGATACACCCCCTATACTTGTGGGTCATCAAGTCTTCATACCAGCAGCTCTCCTTTGATTGGGACGCGTCTTCTTCATCGCAAGCGCCGGACTTTGATCATTCATATGATGACCCACCAGCTTGGGGTTACTACCCGCGCTATTGAGCCCCACTTAGGCCAACAGCCTAAGCTTGGGGGGAGGTATACCGACATCACACTCATCTATATATCATGTTTCGTCGGTTCTTCGTATATCCATTGTTTCACTTTCTTTTTGGTTTTTGTTCCTGCTTTCTCAAAACACAAAAATACCAAAAATATTTTCGTTGTTTCTCTTGGTTTGTTTCTTTGATTTTTAGCTTTGGTTTGCCTTAAAGAAAAATCCAAAAAGATTTTGCTTTGTTTATTTTCGCTTTGTTTGCTTGTTTGAAAATCGAAAATACCAAAAATATTTGTTGTTCTTCTTTGGTTTTTGTGAGTTCTTTGTAGGGTTCAGCCATCCTCAGTGGATTTTGGTTTCATGTTATTATTTAAGTCACACAAGTGAAGGGCAATAATGGAGATTAAGACAACTTGAGGTGTGGTAAGAGGCTGGTAACGAACTCTATTTGTTTTTATTTGTGTACATATACTCATCATTGTGAGCATACTTTTTCTGTCCATGTAATGTGTATGCTATTTATAGATGCTTAGTAGTTCTTGCTCTCTTATGATTAGCTCCAGCTTGTTAATAGTTTGTAGCATGTCATATGAGTGTTTGTTTGCATTGTTCTATTCATAACTTGGTATGATATTGTGGTATCCTCCTCTGAATGTTTCATATGAATCAACTTGGCACATGCTCACGCATGCAGATGACTAAACAATAGTCAGTAAGCCTCGATGATTTATTTTGCCTCAGAGTTCTTGTATCATTTTCATGCCATAATTAGTCCTGTTTTGTTGCAAGCATGATTATGATAATTATTGCTCTCTCGTTTTCCGCTCCCTCTCTATTGCTAGCCTTCACTTGCACTGAGTATGATCTCTACTTGTGCATCCAACTCCCCAAAACCAATATTGCCAACAGTGTCCACCATACCTACCTATTAGCATCATTTGTTATTTCAGTGCACATTCTATATGCCTTGTTTTCTTCCAAATAAAATGTTTGTCTGTTTTGAGAAAGTTAGTTAGTAAAGCTCTCACGAACTTGATGACACACTTTATTTCATCCTCAATAAAAATCTATGCAAATAGTAAATAAAAAGAATGCTAAGATGCTCATTGTCTGCTTGCCTTGTCATTTTGATCACGGGATAACTCCTGTATCATGTGCAAGGGGTACCCTGTTGGCGGTTCTCTATGATATGCATGTATTTACAATGACAAGAACTTATAGGTAACTAAAGTTGAGTAGCATGCGGAGCGGCCCTCGTACTCAAGGGACATGGGATTTCCAGTTTATTGCCTGTCAAGCATATAACTCATATTGGACCTCACTTTCACCTTAACCACATAAAGATGCCTATGATAGGGGTAATGAGAGCTCAAAGCTAGTGAGTACCTTACCTTCAGCATTTGGAAGCCTTTCAAAATTTTCAAAACCTTTTCACTTCCTTGTTGACTCACCACTTATTATATGAGCACCTTCTTGAGAGCATAGTTGTCATTCTTGTATTTGTTCCAAAACTTGGTTAATTATGTCATGACTTTGATGCTTGTAACTCTGATATCTTTACTTCTAGTCTTCATGTGAACTTCAGAGGTGCCTTGGCATTTATATTTTGCTCTACAAACAAAGGCAAGTGAGATACCACTCTATCATACCTTATTATGAGCATTGCAATGTTGCTTATGTTTATGTTTCATGCTACTTATTATTATTGAGTTGGTTTCTCTTCATAGCTTGCAAGGACTATTGAGTAGACTTAGTTGCATACTTCTTACTATGAATGGTTTAAGTATCTACTCCTGTGCTGAGAATATATACATCATATGAAGCAAATGTGTACGTGAAAGTTCTTTTATCGCACTCATTTTTCAACTGAATTGCTTGAGGACAAGCAATAAGCTAATTTTGGGGGAGTTGATACGTCCAAAACGTATCTACTTTCCCGAACACTTTTGCTATTGTTTCTCCTCTAAACTTGTGTGATTTGGATACAACTAACACGGATTGGTGCTGTTTTTAGCATAATTACTTTGTGTCTAGTTTTTGTCCAAAAAATCAACTATTCGGAAAAATCCCGGAAAATATGCCAAAAATCCTATTTCACCAGTAGATCCACGGAGCCAGAGTACGAGACGGAGTGGAGGCCTGGGGAGCCCACACCCCTGCCAGGCGCAGGCTAGGCCTGGCCGCACCTAGGATGGTGCGGCCACCCCAGGCACCCCCTCGGCCTCCCTCTTCGCCTATAAGAAGCCTCTTGACCTAAAAAACGAGGGGGGTTCGTCGTTTTTCCAGAAAGAGTTCCGTTGCGCCACTACCACCAGAAGCCGCGATTCAGAACTAGAAACTCCGTTCTGGCACCCTGCCAGGACGGGGAATTTGGGGAGGATCATCGCAATTGTCATCACCAACGCCTCTCCATCAACCATCAATGTTTCCCTCATCCATGAGTGAGTAATCCCCCACTGTAGGCTATGGCGATGGTAGGGATTGGATGAGTTCTATCATGTAATCGAATAAGATTGTTAGGGCATGGTGCCTAGTATCTCTATTTGTGCTATTTGACTTTATTGCAACTTGTTGTGCTTAATGCTTGTCACTAGGGCCCGAGTGCCATGATCTCAGATCTGAACTTATTATTGAATCATTATGATAGTATTGTTTGTGATCTTATCTGCAAGTTGTGTACACATATCATTGTCCGGATCCAAATGCCCCGAAGTGACAGAAATTGGGATAACCGAAGGGGATGGTTGTGGTGTGAGGATTACATGTGTTCACGGAGTGTTAATGCTTTGCTTCGGTGCTCTATTAAAAGGAGCACCTTAATTGCCAGTAGTTACCTAGAGGCCCCGCTGCCACGGGCTGGCAGGACAAAATAAGAATGTGTCTAAGCATCTTGTAATCTATTAGTATGCCACTAGCCCTCCTGGTTGAATATAGCCCGTGCTACCGCCTCCAAATGGCTGCATCCAGCACGCATAGGCTCCCGTTGCGTCTCCGGGAGAAGGAAAGACCAATCTTGGAATTAATGAGACATCATATGAATGACATGTAGAAAACGATTATTTGTGCTTTTGTTAAAGATAACATCATTGCGACAATTCCATATAGCCCAAACAAGAGCACAAATGCCAATTCTAATCATTTCTTTCGAAGCACTATCCACCCCATTTAACCAATTCCCAAATATATTCGTTACATTAGTTGGAGGTGGAATGGTGAAAGTAAAATGAACTATCCTCCAAATCAATCTAGCCATGTGATAATTGAAGAACAAATGCTCAATTGACTCCGGTGAATCACAGAAAGCACACTTCTTACAACCATTCCAATTTCTTTTAGCGAGGTTATCCTTAGTAAGAATGACTTTTTTTATAAAGGAACCACATAAAAATCTTAATTTGTAGTGGCACTTTGATCTTCCAAATATACTTTTGTAGAAAAATTGTATAACCATTCATATAATTTGTATACATAGATTTGACCATAAACGCCCCTGAAGCATCAAGCTTCCACACGAAAACATCCGAGTTTTCATTTAAACCCACACTCATAAGACGTTGTACTAGGTGTAGCCATTTGACCCACTTGTCCCCAACCAGAGACCTTCTAAACTCGATATTTAGAGGAGCCCCAGTTAGGACGTTTCTTTGGTGGATAATATGATATAAAGACGGATACTAAGTAGCAAGGGACGTTTACTCTAACCAAGTGTCCTCCCAAAAGCGGGTCTTCTTACCATCTCCAATTTTGAAATAACCATTGTTAAAGAAATCCCCATTAAGCCTTTCCAAAAAGGAGAATCAGTAGGATTAGCCGACAGCCGAGCTAAAGTTTTGTTCTGAAGGTATTTGTTTTGCAATATTTCTTGTCAGACCCCTTCTTCCGTTAGATGTTTATAAAGCCATTTGCTTAGTAAGCATCTATTTTAAAGTTCGAGCACCTCGATGCCAAAACAACCTTGATCTTTGGGTCTACACACGATGTTCCATTTTGTCAGGCGATACTTACGTTTAAGTTGATCATTTTGCCAGAAAAAACAGGAACGAAAGAAGTCTAACATTTTCTGTACCCCTTTGGATAACTCCAGAAAGGATAACATGAACATCAGAAGGCTTGTTAGAATAGAATTAATTAGAACAAGTCTGTCTCGTATGACAGCAGCTTGCTCTCCCAGCATCCAAGCTTCCGTTCGAAGCGGGCTTCCACTGGATGCCACTCCTTGTTTAAAAGTCTCCGATAATGCATAGGAATGCCGAGATAAGTAAATGGTAGAGAGCCTGCAGCGCAATGGTCTTGTATTGGTCTTCCATTTCCTTTGCCTTCCCAAAGCAGATTATTTCGCTCTTATGGAAATTAATCTTCAACCCGGAAAGTTGCCCAAAGATACAAAGAATCAATTTCATGTTGACTGCCTTCTCTAAGTCATGCTCTATAAAAAAGATTGTATCATCAGCATATTAAAGGATTGAGACCCCACCCTCTACTAGGTGAGGAATCAAACCAAAGATATTTAGTATGAACAACATGAATATATAGTTCCACAACTGAATTCCATATTCAATGAGATACATCAGATGTTCATACAAGAAAAACTTAATAACTTTATAAATATAATAAGAATTATATCATACATGATTTTCTCTAGGGCATATTTCCAACAATAAGCGGGAGCAGCGCTGCGACCGACAGTGCTGCAGGCTGCATCATCGGAGCTGTAAGCCTGGACCTAATGCCACCAGTGATGCTCATCTGCGAAGCTGCTGTGGCATCAACTCCGGCAACGATTAGGGCTTATGAAGGGGCGACGGCCATGGGCATCGGTTTGTAGAGTGGTTTTTTTGTGTGTGTTTTCTCAGACTTTATTTTTTGCTGTCATCGGGGGTATTTTGCTTCATTGCAGCGGTTCGGGACACGTGTCAGGGGAGGCGAGGGATCGGGATCCCGATGCCCCCAGGGACGCTCAGCACTATCCATTAATTAGGGCAAGCAAAAGCCGTCGATGTACATCAGCTAATAGACCAGGAAACATACGCTACTATACCGTTCGATCGTGTTCAAGTTCAAATAAGGGGTATAGATTCGGTGAACATGCAGTTTTATAAGCCTGGAAGTTGGAGAGAGACATGTCGACACGACGTACGTGTGCACGCCTTACGTATACATTATTTATTTGTTATCGGAGGAGCGAGGTAATGGGATTAACTAGGGCAACCAAAAGCCGTCAGCATTATTAGCTCATATATAATAAACCTCGAAACATACGGTAGCTACTACCGTGTTCATCCATGGCGGCGGCTCGGCACGCTGGCGGTGCACTCCTCCGCCGGATTCCGGCGGCCGGCAGTCTGTGGAGAGCGGCCGTCAATGGGGAGCGGCCAGCTCTCCAGCAGTCGCTGCAGCAGTACCCGCGAGGGATCCATCGACCGGCCGCAGCCAGCAGGGCGGCGGCGTTCTCGACGACGGCCAGTACTCAAGTCGACATCCCGTCATCCGAACCTAACGGCTGCAGCAAGGTTAGTTCTGCATCCATCTATATTTCATCATCTATAAGAAACATCGATCTACATACGCTCCATTACGTACACACCATTGTTTTGCCCTCAAATTTAGGGCCTTTCATAAATTAATCTGACACTAAGGACGTCATCAGTAGTACCATAATTTTGCTTCACAAAAATTTTCATTGATACATATAGATCCCACAATCAGCCCCCCCGGAATTAGCAGAGAATCACATGCGATCGATACAACTAGCTATCTAGACTAAGACACTAGATCTATGTATATACAGGAGTCTGAGGAGGAGAAGAAGAAGAGGAAGAGGATGGCCGCGATGATGCTGATGAAGTCACATTGCACCGACGACCGAGAGTCAGAGATAAAGAGTATCAACGAGCTGTTCTCCTTGCTAGACCCTGCCAATGAGTACAACTACAGCGAGCTAACGTACTTGATTAACTAAACCCCGGCCGGCCCTCTCGTGTTATACATATAGTGAAGGCCCTCCACGTACCGACTGATACGAGTAATTAATATAATTGTATATATGTATATATATGTTGCAGAGAATTGCAGGAGCGACGGAGCCTCTTTGAGAAGAAGAAGAATGCGCTGTTGATAGCGCTTCTCAGTGGGGACGCACAACAAGAGAAGGAGAAGATGGCCGAGCTTGCAGCTGCGGGTCGCTTGCTCCGGGATGCTGTATCAGGACGGTATCAGCTCCATGGCCAGCCAAGGTAGGTACATGTCCTTTCATCTTGCATGTTTAATTGTCAGGATCTAACTATATACCACTCTCTCTGTTTTAAAATATGAGATGTATTACCCTTTTTCTGCAACTCATGTATCTAGACGTCTCTACTGTGTAGGTTTAAAATAAAATGAGTGAATTTACACACTAAAACATGTCAAGAAGAGGCTAAAACATCTTATCTTTTAGAATGGAGGGAGTATGAATCATGTAATAGTGTATTCCTCATCATATGGAAACTATATATACTTAGGTTAAACACTCTTTTTTTATTACCCTAAACGTTGTTTATGCAGGGAGCTCGAGGAGGACAGAACACTTTCGGAGAGGATGCTGGAACACAACAGAATTGTGCTGGAGATGCTGGACACGTTAAAGGGGTCTGTTGCAGATAACAAAGCGATGCTGGAGAGGTTTGGCGAGAAGCATGAGGAACTAAAGGAGTCTGTGGAGAGCATTGACGAGAAGCAGGAGGAACTAAAAGAGTCCGTGGAGAGCATTGACGAGAAGCATGAGGAACTAAAGGAGTCCGTGGAGAGCATTGGCGAGAAGCAGGAAGAACTAAAGGAGTTCGTGGAAAGTGTGCAAGAGTCACTGAACGAGGTGAAAGAGTCGGTGAATGAGGTGAAAGAGTCCATGGAGGGTATGGAAGAGTCTGTGGAAGAAGCCGTGAAAGATTCTATGGAAGAGGCGGTGAAAGAGTGGGTGAAAGAGCCTGTGGAAGAGGCGGTGAAAGATTCCATGGAAAGTATGGAAGAGTCGATGAATGAACTTAAAGACACCATAGAGAGGGTGGAGTCTTCCGTGGACAAGCTGGTAGACCGTATCGGGGAATAACTCGGTAGATGACTTCCTAGAAGATTACATAGTAATGATATTGGACAAGATAAAGGAGCTCTTGGATGAAAAATGTATTAAGTACCAGGGAAAATATGTAAGCATTTTAGACATTTAATAGCTAGCATATGATCCATCGACCAGGAAAATATGCATGCACTTGGTCTACTATCTACAACCCGTGTTTGGTACCGAGGGACCGTGTGACCAGCTTATTAGATTACTTCATTTTAATTACTTGATTATTACAAATCTAGATTACACGTGGCCTTAATTGTTCCTGAACATGCGAGATGAATGAACTAGCCTGGTTGGTTCATTGCAAATTTTAAAGGGCAGCACTACGTGGCCCTCGGCGGATCGGTGGTTTTCATCCCGGGTCTTCAGCCAACCACGTGTCCACCCTTTTATCCCTACAAATCCAGTTTTGCTACAAAACAATCCCGTTTTGCTATAAATAGCCCGTTTTTGTTACATGTAGCAGAAAACGGTTCGGTCCAGAAAAATAACAGACAGACTAGATCTCGCCGGAGAGTTCGCTAGAGACCTCGCCGGAGACCATGTAGCAAAAAAAATAAACTAATGTAGCAAAATCGAGTTCATCGGAGAATCGCCGGGAGATCTCGCCGGAGACCTTGCCGGATACCTCATAGCAAGAAGTTTGCGCTATTATAGCAAAATCAGAAAACAGATGTAGCAAAATAATTATACTAATATAGGAAAAGCCAACTTCGCCGGAGACATCGCCGGAGCAAAAACTTGTAAGAAAAAAAATACCATGTAGCAGCGCTGCTCGCCGCATGTAGCAACACCAGAAGCTGTATGTAGCAGGGTCGGTCGCCATGTGTAGCAGGGCCTCTCGCCGAAGGTAGCAGCGCTGCTCACAGCAGGGTAGCAACAACTGTCACCATAGGTAGGAACACCAGAAGCTGTATGTAGCATGTTTGGTCACCGTGTGTAGCATCGCCGCCGTCCACACATAGCAATGCTGCCAACGTTGCCAACGTTGGGGAGGAGCGTAGATTCATGGGCGACACCATGGGAGGTGGCGGAGCAGACGACCTATATGGTGCTAGGTCAGTAGCGGCTGGCGGCACCATGGAGGACCTGCAGGGAGCTAGGCAGCGGCGTGTCCTGGGGCGTCGCTCCGGCGAGGTACGTACAGGCGGCGGCGGCACGGGCTGCAGCAGCGAAGCAGCATGGCAGAGAGAGTCGGCGACGGCGCGTCAACGGCGAGTCAGCGGCGAGGGGACACGGAGCTTGGGCAGCGGCGCATGGCAAAAAGCTTGAGCAGCTGTTCATGGTGTGTTCCCTGGAGAGAGAGAGGAGGAGGAAATAGGAGAGAGGGAGGCCACGAGCTGAAGTTTTCCTGGGCCTACCCACGTGCGTGCAGCTGTTGGACCAGTACTTGCTGCCGTGCGGAAAGGAGCGATCCGGGGGATCGTTTCGTTTGATCCCCCGGGGGAATAGTATCATTTTCTAATTTTAAAACTACCAAACACTGTTAGATTGATCTCTCCCCGTTCGATCCCAATGGCCCGAACGGAGCCCCTTATCCGCGCCCTGATCGGGGGCGTCTAACCTTATCATGGTTGATGGGTCCCTGTTACCGCGCTATATAAAGAGGTGGGGGACCGGTAGCACACGGTACGAGGTACGTCGCAGTGCCGCTAGCCCCACCTAAATCCCTACCGATCTAGGGTTAGCGTGAGCCGACGGGAAGCTTTGCCACCACCGCATACTCACGCCGTCGCCCCTATTCCCCATGGACGCTAGCAGCAGCGCCAACTCCGGCATCCCCTCCGGCTCATGCACATCGAGCCAGGGCGGAGGTGGTTCTCCCCCTCTCTCTTTCTCTCCCTCACTCTCTCATATTCAATAGAGTAAACCCGTACAGTTTCTACCGAGAGTAGTCTAGACCTAACAATGGTATCAGAGCTTACTAGATCTAGATTTTCTGGTAGAAAAGCGAAAGAAAACAAAGAAATCCTAGATCTAAAGTGCGCCTACCCCTCTGGCCGTGTCGTTCCTCTCTATCTCGACGCGCATCGGCATGCCGAGGCGTCGGAAGAAGAACACACCCCTTCGGGGGCAAAGAAAATCCCCCAAGATTCAACCCTAATCCTAGTTTCTCCCAGATCCCGCCTGCAAAAAACCCCAAATCGAAACAAAGAGAAAGATTAGTACCTTGATCCCGCAAGGATAAAACCCCACCCAAAAAAAGGCCAAACAAAATCCCCAAAAACACCACCGGCAGCCGCCGTGCGCCGGCAAAGAACGTCGCCACTGCGCCGCTTGACGTCGCCGCGCCCACCCTCGGGTGGACGCACAGTCGGCAAGGGGGGTAGGAGGACACCACCGCCCATCGCCGTCTCTCCTCTCTGCCTCGTCGTTTGCGAGGTGGGGGAGTTGGATGGGATAGAGATAGAGGAGGTGTAACACCCTCAGAATCGACCCTATGCAAGTTTTAGCGAAACCCGCCAAACCCGCATAGAAACGATTCAAAGGTGCCCACCAGGCACTTTCGTGCGGGTGGAAAACGAAGTAATAACATTACACAACAGTCCTCGATGGGACCCACAGAACAGATATATATGACAGCGACTCAATGAGTCAAGAATACAGATATAATATACAAAGATCCAAATCACCTTGAAAATGATAGAGCGTCCGACTACGGACAAGATGCAAATTGAGCTAAGAGCCCTGATGAATAACCGATGGCGTCCATAACCCTGCCCAGGCCAAGCCGGAAGGGTAACCCTGCTAATGACGTCGATCTCAAAACCTGCTTAAACAAAAGGGGTGCCGACAAAGGGCAAAGGAAAAAGAGGAGCGTCAGTACTGAGGCCAGTACACGGCGAGACTAGAATTCGGCGGTCCTCGCCTACAAAGGTATGGTGGACTGAAGCGGCAGCGGCAGCACGCACTAAACACCCTATAGAGACTCGATACAACTGGCGGCAATCAGAGAGGGGTAAGAAAGACCTATTCGGAACCAACCTGATGCTACCATCAAACAAACCCATCCTGGTGTTTCCCCCTCGAGACCAAACAAGGAAGTCAACCGAGGAACTCACGCCGTAGGCAGTTTTATTTATTCAGTTATCGTTGCAGCAATTACTAGTCAAGTATAGATAATCATCCTGATAAAATAAGCAGTGGGCCGTTTTAGTTAACCATTCCGTTGTAGTTGCGATACTTACTAGTCAGATACAATTAGCATGAGATAACCCAAAACCCAGCAGTTGTTGGTACTTTTATTTAGCCATTCCGTTGTAGTTGCAATACTTACTAGTCAGGTATAATGGTCGCAAGCGACACCCAAACAAGCAATTGTTGGCAGTTTTATTTAGCCATTCCGTTGTAGTTGAAGCTGAATACTAGTCATTATAAAGTCAAGTTTATAGCACTACTTTAGTTATAGTTGTCTATGATCGAGATACTGTGCTCCAAGTCGTCCATAACCGCGGACACGGCTTTCAGAAAGTTTTAACCCGGCCGGGGTGCACAAATAGCAACACACACACGATCAACCTCGGAAAAACCAAATCAAAACCCAACGAGGCTTTCACGACAAAGCAATCACAGGATTCAGAAATATTTCAGGGGGCCACCCTATTGAGTAGACCCGCAACGAAGTAAGCTAGCTCCGAGACGGACTCAAGGTTTGCGTCAATGGCTGTAAACGACTGGGAACCCCAAAACGGGGCTTGTCGATACCGCGAAAACACTCCGCTTACCTAAACAGTACAGTGTGCTCCTCGCACAATCGTAAATAAAGCAGTAAAGCATGGCATAAGTACAAGATCGTAAATAAAACCTCAAACTAGTTTGTGGCCCCAAGAAATAAGACTGAATCAAGATCTAGCTAAGGGGGGCCCATAATTCCCCGTATGTGGATAGCGCGATAAATCAAGGAACAGGTATCAAGCACTCGGGGTCCTACGGGACACAAGTGGACGGTTAACAACCAAATAACATCTATTGCCCACCTGTGCCTTTGCTTACCTACTTCAATTTTAGTTGTTAAACAATAATTAAAGTGAACAAATAAAAATAAAGCCATGATCATCTCCAGCATTCAACAGGCGGCAATTCTCCAACAACTGTGGCGCTTGACGACACGCAACAGCACTTGAGCAAGCGACTACGACGCGCAAGTCCAGCTATCTACCAAACAACAGGTAATAGGATGTGTCCAAGGCAATATACGGCTGCAAGGGATATCACGGGTACGAAAGCTAGAGCAACGCAACACAGATAGCAATAGAGCAACAGGAGGGAATAAATACTATAAAAGTAAGATAGGTAGAAAGGGGGAGATGCTCGCCTGAAAACATTGTCGAAGGTTCATCCGAAGATCGGGGTGAAGCTCACATCAACTCAACGGCCTTATCCGCGAAGAAGTAAAACACTAGAAGAAACACCGGATGCAATATTTAATACAACGGCAGAAGATCGGCATGATGCATGTATGATGTATGACATGGCAAAGGTGCGATGCAATTAGGCCATATTAAGTGGAACCGGGGGTCCCGACAATTAATAAAACGGTTCAAGTTATTAACTACCCCGCAATTTAAATGTTGTTTAACAGGGCAAGATATGACAACGGTTCGATGCACAAATTTAAATGAGGCCAATATGAGACTAGATTTGCCCGCATATGGCCCCATATTTAATTATGAGGTGAATCGGCATAAGGCCCCCAAACCACATGATACACATGCGAGATGAACAATTAAATATGCAACAATTTATAAATATGGCATTTATAAAATAGGGGCTCGGATAAGGGTCACACATCTAGGGTTCGGCAGATCTTGGGGTTCCGGGGTTCGGGGTTCGGTCTTAGGGTCCAGGGTTTGACGGGTTCGGTCTCGGCGGGCTCGTTCTCGGATACAGAGTAGATCTTGGCGCATCCGGGAAGAAGGACTTGGTTCGGTGTAGGGGGCGCATCGGACTCGCCTGGTCACTGTCGTTCTTGTCGTCGTGCAGACCTTGTCGGGTCCGGGTAGAAGAACTTGTCGTCCTCGTGGCGATCTCGGCATTCTTCAGGTTCGGGTTTTAGCGTCCGAGGGAAGTACTTGGCGCGGCGCCGGGTTCGGACTTCGGATCCGAGAAGGAGTACTTGGCGTCCGGCGGTAGATCTTGTTGGTTTCACTCCGAAGGGCTTGCTGTTCTGCAGCGGAGATCATGGTACATCGGGGTTCGGGTCTTCGGGGTTCAAGCGGAGTACTTGGTGCTCCGAGACGAAGATCTTGTCGGGAGGCCTTAGCCGAGCGTTCGTGAAGGAATCGTTGGGCGTGTTCGCCACATCCGTGTATCCTTGAGATATAGCGGCCCAACAAGCCCGACACCTGGACATGCTGCCTCCATCTGCAACTCGCTCGGCACCTGGGCAGAGCCTAGAGGCAGGGAGCCGGGGAGATGCGACGCTGCAGGGCCCACTCGCGGATGCTCGCGGACGACGAGGACGGACGGCGGACAGGGGCGGCGGACAGGGGTAGCGGACAGGGGCGACGGACACCTCTGGGAGGCGGGGCCTCACGGGAAGGAGTGGAGGCGAGAAGGAGGCCGGCGGGGAGGGCTCGAGGCGGCCGGCGGGGAAGAAGACGAGGTCGGCGGCGGCGCAGGCTCGCCGGAGAGAAGGAAGAAGGCCGGGGAAGGACGGCTCGGTGCCGCGGGGAGGAGACGCGGTGAGGAGGGGGCGTGGCCGACGCGGTCGGGGTCGCGGCCGGCCAGAGGACGCCAGCGGGCGGGGCGGCTGCGCTTGACGGGGCGGAGGAGCGGCCGGAGCGCGGGCCGGCACCGGAGAGGGATCGGGCGGCGCGGCGCCGGAGGAGAGAGGGAGCGGCGGCTGGGGGCGGAGGCGGCCGGCGCGCGAGCGGAGGGAGGCGGGGTGGCCCGGTGCCGAGGCGGGGCTGCAGGAGGCGGAGAAGGGAGGGGGCCGGCGGGGACGTCGGGCAAAGGGAGACCGAGAGGGGCGGCGGAGGAGAGGAGAGGGACGGCGAACGGCGAGGGAGGGTGGCGGCCGCGGAGGAGAAGCCGGCTCGGGGGCGGCTCGGGGGCGAACGGGGGCCGAGCTCGGGCCGGAGGAGGGCCGACGCGGCGGGAGCGAGCGAGGGGGAGCGGGTGGACGCGGGGATGGGGAAGATTGTCGGTGGGGGTGGCCCACAGGGTGGGGGTCTGACGCGGGTAGAGAGGGAGCGGTTTGGCAGGTGGTGGGCCGCGGGCCCAGGGTGGCAGCGGGTATGGTGTGCTGAGTGTGTGAGGGAGATGAGAGGGATGGGGTGAGGTGTCAGAGCACGGTTGGCTGGGGGTTGGGGGCAGGGTGATGTGTCGACCAGGGATTGGAGGGGGTGAGGTGGAGAGGGGCTGGGTAGGTTAGGTTGGGTAGCAAAAGGGTTTGTGGTGGACCGTTTATTACGGGGGTGGTCGTCCGGGTCGAATCGGCCCGTTTGACTGCCCCTAATAAAATAATTTAATATTTTATTTGTTTAAAACAAGGCTTCTGCAAACCGATAGCAGACAAAATAAAATAATCCGGAGACCCGGGTTTTGCGTTTGGAACATAGACGGGGCGTTTTAGAAAACACAAAATAGGTTTTCTGCAAATAGTTTTATGCAAGCAAATGCAAGATGAGGACGATGCTCAAATGCAATGTGGCATGATGACATGAGCATGCGGTCATGACGATGCAATGCACAAAAACAACGCGATTTTCTAGTAGTGGTTTTGCGGGATGCCACAATTCGACACCACTAACAATGGATCTCGCCCTCGAGATCCGCCTCATGGTACCGGAAGGAAGGTCGGCGATCTGCGTCTTCTCGCTTCGTGTAGATCCTCGCGACACCACTAACAAGAGGTCGTTGTCCGTGATCATCGAGAGAACACTCCGGGAACAAAAGGTCGAAGGTAGAGGTATCAACAAATAAAGCCACCTCTAGCTTCGATGGAAAAGGGGGGAACCGATGCATTCTCATCCACTTCAATGTACAAAAGCGAATAGAAGGGGTAGTCGGCATGGGGGCCAATCCATCACGCACCCAAACTATTACTCCGCACAATCAGTAGAAAAGCGTGCAGCCATTCTCGGAATCAGACTGAAGATCTCGACAATCGAGATTCGGAAACAAAGGAGTGATGCAGACTCTGCACCGGATCTGGCGTAGATGATGTCGTCGCGTCGGAAAACACCGGAAAGCACAAACAAGGAACAAAGAATGGTACCACAGTAGACGGATTCATCAGGCAGCTTGAACACCGGATGGTAGAAACCGTTATCAGAGGAGGAAGTGAAACCCTGAAGGTACGACGGAACCCAACCACGAGAAATCCTGGACTCGAAGAGAGAGAAGAGAGCGGATTCAAAACACGCAGAGGTGAGAGGAGAGCAGCAGAGGGGTAAGGAGTAAAATCAGACCTAATCAGAACTATCCAACCGATTTTTCAAAAATAGTTTTGACACTCTACTTCGGCCGTTAGCTAGGTTATCCTACAGGCTAGACTTGTGGGGTATCGCAACTGCTGTGCTCTGATACCACTCTGTAACACCCTCAGAATCGACCCTATGCAAGTTTTAGCGAAACCCGCCAAACCCGCATAGAAACGATTCAAAGGTGCCCACCAGGCACTTTCGTGCGGGTGGAAAACGAAGTAATAACATTACACAACAGTCCTCGATGGGACCCACAGAACAGATATATATGACAGCGACTCAATGAGTCAAGAATACAGATATAATATACAAAGATCCAAATCACCTTGAAAATGATAGAGCGTCCGACTACGGACAAGATGCAAATTGAGCTAAGAGCCCTGATGAATAACCGATGGCGTCCATAACCCTGCCCAGGCCAAGCCGGAAGGGTAACCCTGCTAATGACGTCGATCTCAAAACCTGCTTAAACAAAAGGGGTGCCGACAAAGGGCAAAGGAAAAAGAGGAGCGTCAGTACTAAGGCCAGTACACGGCGAGACTAGAATTCGGCGGTCCTCGCCTACAAAGGTATGGTGGACTGAAGCGGCAGCGGCAGCACGCACTAAACACCCTATAGAGACTCGATACAACTGGCGGCAATCAGAGAGGGGTAAGAAAGACCTATTCGGAACCAACCTGATGCTACCATCAAACAAACCCATCCTGGTGTTTCCCCCTCGAGACCAAACAAGGAAGTCAACCGAGGAACTCACACCGTAGGCAGTTTTATTTATTCAGTTATCGTTGCAGCAATTACTAGTCAAGTATAGATAATCATCCTGATAAAATAAGCAGTGGGCCGTTTTAGTTAACCATTCCGTTGTAGTTGCGACACTTACTAGTCAGATACAATTAGCACGAGATAACCCAAAACCCAGCAGTTGTTGGTACTTTTATTTAGCCATTCCGTTGTAGTTGCAATACTTACTAGTCAGGTACAATGGTCGCAAGCGACACCCAAACAAGCAATTGTTGGCAGTTTTATTTAGCCATTCCGTTGTAGTTGAAGCTGAATACTAGTCATTATAAAGTCAAGTTTATAGCACTACTTTAGTTATAGTTGTCTATGATCGAGATACTGTGCTCCAAGTCGTCCATAACCGCGGACACGGCTTTCAGAAAGTTTTAACCCGGCCGGGGTGCACAAATAGCAACACACACACGATCAACCTTGGAAAAACCAAATCAAAACCCAACGAGGCTTTCACGACAAAGCAATCACAGGATTCAGAAATATTTCAGGGGGCCACCCCATTGAGTAGACCCGCAACGAAGTAAGCTAGCTCCGAGACGGACTCAAGGTTTGCGTCAATGGCTGTAAACGACTGGGAACCCCAAAACAGGGCTTGTCGATACCGCGAAAACACTCCGCTTACCTAAACAGTACAGTGTGCTCCTCGCACAATCGTAAATAAAGCAGTAAAGCATGGCATAAGTACAGGATCGTAAATAAAACCTCAAACTAGTTTGTGGCCCCAAGAAATAAGACTGAATCAAGATCTGGCTAAGGGGGGCCCATAATTCCCCGTATGTGGATAGCGCGATAAATCAAGGAACAGGTATCAAGCACTCGGGGTCCTACGGGACACAAGTGGACGGTTAACAACCAAATAACATCTATTGCCCACCTGTGCCTCTGCTTACCTACTTCAATTTTAGTTGTTAAACAATAATTAAAGTGAACAAATAAAAATAAAGCCATGATCATCTCCAGCATTCAACAGGCGGCAATTCTCCAACAACTGTGGCGCTTGACGACACACAACAGCACTTGAGCAAGCGACTACGACGCGCAAGTCCAGCTATCTACCAAACAACAGGTAATAGGATGTGTCCAAGGCAATATATGGCTGCAAGGGATATCACGGGTACGAAAGCTAGAGCAACGCAACACAGATAGCAATAGAGCAACAGGAGGGAATAAATACTATAAAAGTAAGATAGGTAGAAAGGGGGAGATGCTCGCCTGAAAACATTGTCGAAGGTTCATCCGAAGATCGGGGCGAAGCTCACATCAACTCAACGGCCTTATCCGCGAAGAAGTAAAACACTAGAAGAAACACCGGATGCAATATTTAATACAACGGCAGAAGATCGGCATGATGCATGTATGATGTATGACATGGCAAAGGTGCGATGCAATTAGGCCATATTAAGTGGAACCGGGGGTCCCGACAATTAATAAAACGGTTCAAGTTATTAACTACCCCGCAATTTAAATGTTGTTTAACAGGGCAAGATATGACAACGGTTCGATGCACAAATTTAAATGAGGCCAATATGAGACTAGATTTGCCCGCATATGGCCCCATATTTAATTATGATGTGAATCGGCATAAGGCCCCCAAACCACATGATACGCATGCGAGATGAACAATTAAATATGCAACAATTTATAAATATGGCATTTATAAAATAGGGGCTCGGATAAGGGTCACACATCTAGGGTTCGGCAGATCTTGGGGTTCCGGGGTTCGGGGTTCGGTCTCAGGGTCCAGGGTTCGACGGGTTCGGTCTCGGCGGGCTCGTTCTCGGATATAGAGTAGATCTTGGCGCATCCGGGAAGAAGGACTTGGTTCGGTGTCGGGGGCGCATCGGACTCGCCTGGTCACTGTCGTTCTTGTCGTCGTGCAGACCTTGTCGGGTCCGGGTAGAAGAACTTGTCGTCCTCGTGGCGATCTCGGCGTTCTTCAGGTTCGGGTTTTAGCGTCCGAGGGAAGTACTTGGCGCGGCGCCGGGTTCGGACTTCGGATCCGAGAAGGAGTACTTGGCGTCCGGCGGTAGATCTTGTTGGTTTCACTCCGAAGGGCTTGCTGTTCTGCAGCGGAGATCATGGTACATCGGGGTTCGGGTCTTCGGGGTTCAAGCGGAGTACTTGGTGCTCCGAGACGAAGATCTTGTCGGGAGGCCTTAGCCGAGCGTTCGTGAAGGAATCGTTGGGCGTGTTCGCCACATCCGTGTATCCTTGAGATATAGCGGCCCAACAAGCCCGACATCTGGACATGCTGCCTCCATCTGCAACTCGCTCGGCACCTGGGCAGAGCCTAGATGCAGGGAGCCGGGGAGATGCGACGCTGCAGGGCCCACTCGCGGACGACGAGGACGGACGGCGGACAGGGGCGGCGGACACCTCTGGGAGGCGGGGCCTCACGGGAAGGAGCGGAGGCGAGAAGGAGGCCGGCGGGGAGGGCTCGAGGCGGCCGGCGGGGAAGAAGACGAGGTCGGCGGCGGCGCAGGCTCGCCGGAGAGAAGGAAGAAGGCCGGGGAAGGACGGCTCGGTGCCGCGGGGAGGAGACGCGGTGAGGAGGGGGCGTGGCCGACGCGGTCGGGGTCGCGGCCGGCCGGAGGACGCCAGCGGGCGGGGCGGCTGCGCTTGACGGGGCGGAGGAGCGGCCGGAGCGCGGGCCGGCGCCGGAGAGGGATCGGGCGGCGCGGCGCCGGAGGAGAGAGGGAGCGGCGGCTCGGGGCGGAGGCGGCCGGCGCGCGAGAGGAGGGAGGCGGTACGGCCCGGTGCCGAGGCGGGGCTACGGGAGGCGGAGAAGGGAGGGGCCCGGCGGGGACGTCGGGCAAAGGGAGACCGAGAGGGGCGGCGGAGGAGAGGAGAGGGACGGCGAGCGGCGAGGGAGGGTGGCGGCCGCGGAGGAGAAGCCGGCGAGGGGGCGGCTCGGGGGCGAACGGGGGCCGAGCTCGGGACGGAGGAGGGCCGACGCGGCGGGAGCGAGCGAGGGGGAGCGGGTGGACGCGGGGATGGGGAAGATTGTCGGTGGGGGTGGCCCACGGGGTGGGGGTCTGACGCGGGTAGAGAGGGAGCGGTTTGGCAGGTGGTGGGGCGCGGGCCCAGGGTGGCAGCGGGTATGGTGTGCTGAGTGTGTGAGGGAGATGAGAGGGATGGGGTTAGGTGTCAGAGCACGGTTGGCTGGGGGTTGGGGGCAGGGTGATGTGTCGACCAGGGATTGGAGGGGGTGAGGTGGAGAGGGGCTAGGTAGGTTAGGTTGGGTAGCAAAAGGGTTTGTGGTGGACCGTTTATTACGGGGGTGGTCGTCCGGGTCGAATCGGCCCGTTCGACTGCCCCTAATAAAATAATTTAATATTTTATTTGTTTAAAACAAGGCTTCTGCAAACCGATAGCAGACAAAATAAAATAATCCGGAGACCCGGGTTTTGCGTTTGGAACATAGACGGGGCGTTTTAGAAAACACAAAATAGGTTTTCTGCAAATAGTTTTATGCAAGCAAATGCAAGATGAGGACGATGCTCAAATGCAATGTGGCATGATGACATGAGCATGCGGTCATGACGATGCAATGCACAAAAACAACGCGATTTTCTAGTAGTGGTTTTGCGGGATGCCACAGGAGGAGAGTGGGGTAGCATGCTGGTAGAGGGAGGGGCTGCTCGTCACGGTGCTGCGCCGGGCGGCGAGGCCTCCTCGCCTCACCCGTTACGGGTTGAACGCCGCCAGAGAAGAGGAGCGGGGGGCGCGGGGTGGACTGGGGGAAATAGGGCTAGGGTTATAGGGTGAGCGGCGTGGCCCCTTTTTGTTCCTCCAAGGGGCGCGGACAGCCGTTAGATTTAGGTCAGATGGATTGGGCGGCTAGGATGGCGCGGCGCTGGCGGGCTGCGGGCGAGAGCGGGCCGCGGTGTTGGGACAGGCCTTGGGGCGCTGGCGGGCTGCTGGCGGCGTTCCAACGAGTGCACGAGCGGCAGATAGCTGGGTGCGGGCGGCTGCGCTGTCAGCTGGGCCCTAGGCCGCTGCAGGTCGAGCGGCTAGGCTCTTATGCGACGCGCGCGTGCGTTGAAACAGGACAGTCACTGACGCAAAGTTTCTATTTTTTATTTTACAGAGCTGTTTTAGCTGTTTTTAATGATTTGCTTAGTTTTTTAAGCAATTTTCATACAGTTTTCTCTATTCTTTTTTATTCCAAATGAATATTTGTTTAGGGAATACAAAAGTGGCAGGATTTTTTTTCTGTAAAAGTTAAAGTTTATGAATGTTGTAATAATGTTTCCGCTGCAAATAGTTGATTTAAATTGCTTGAAAGCAATAAAGTGTTTGTTAAAATTTCGTTTTAAAAGATGTGATAAAATGTTTTAAAGTTGATTATGCTACATGTTATTAAATGACCAACGTTATTAATAATCATGATCATGATCCTTTTATTATGTGTTAAAGGTGCATTTAATTTTATCTTTATCCAACAGTGATATAATTTTAAATGACACAAACAATTGCATGCTTAATTTATACCACCGTTGGATTAATGCATACAGTTGTTTTTCGTTGTCTCACATCTTTTATGGTTTTCAGGAGGTCTCAACCTCATGAGCTGCCTGAAGGACATTCCACTGCTCAGAGGAGATAACTATTCTGAGTGGAGGTAAAAGGTAGACCTGGCCTTTGTCTGCGCCGAGGTGGACTGGGTTGTTGAAACCAAACAGCCAGTCAAGCCTAAGGACCCATTGAGAGATGATACTGATGACAATGCTGCTTGGGAAAAGAGAAAGAGAGACCATGCTCCAGTGGAGCTAGCATACTCAATAGATAACCAAGTGGGTCAATGCAAACAAAAAGTGCTTGGATTTTGTCAAGAATACGATTGAGAACGCAATAGTGGGCTCAATCGAAGAATGTGCCTCTGTTAGGGAATATCTAGCAAAGATAAAGAGCCAGTTTACTGGATCTTTAAAGATGTATGCAACCCAGCTGCTCAAACAGCTGGTAACAGAAAAGTATACTGGAGGGCCACATGGCATAAGAGAGCACATCTTGAGGATGAGCAACATGGCGGCTAAGTTAAAGCCCATGGATGCTGACCTCGAGCTCAAGCCTGCTCTACTGGTGCATCTTGTCATGGCCTCTCTTCCCCAACAGTTCGAGAACTTCGTCATCAACTACAACATGTCCCCTGAAAAATGGGACATTGAAAAGACTATAGGGATGTGTTCTCAAGAGTAAGAAAGGCTTAGGTCCATTCACGGTGGTTCTCTGAACTACGTGAAGGACAACAGGAAGAGGACCTTTACCAACAGCAACCATGGTGGTTCCCCTTCCAAGCCACATGGCAAAGGCCCCCTACAGAACCAGCATCAGTATCAGCAGAGTCTCCCTGGGGACAAGGACTAGTGTCACCATTGCAAGAAGCCTGGTCACTTCAAGAAAGATTGCCTAATATGGCTCAAGTCCATAATGGCAAAGAACGGTAAAGACATAGTTTCTTTTGTAAATGAATCCTTGTATGAAAAGTTTTCAAAATCTACTTGGTGGATTGACTCTGGTGCAACTGTTCATGTCGCCAATTCTTTACACGGATTCCATTCGACAAGGACTTTGCAAAGAAGAGAAAGACTCATTGAGGTTGCGAATGGGGTTCAAGCAGAAGTGTAGGCTATTGGCGACATTCCTTTGGAGCTAGCTGATGGCTTTACTATTCTACTTAAAGATGTTTTATTTGTTCCTTCCATCCATAGAAACTTAATAAGTGGGTCGTGCCTGGATAAAGACATGTATGAGTGTTATTTTGGACATGGCAAATATGCCATTTGGTTTAAAGATGCTTGTGTGGATGTTGCTTCACTACACGACAAGGTTTATTTATTATCCTTGCATGAGAATGTGTTTTCTGTGTGTAATGTGAGCGAACAAGTTCCCTTGTCGAACAAAGAACAAAAGAAAATAAAGCGAACTCATGACTCATCGAAGTTATGGCACTGTAGATTAGGCCATATTTTGAGGGGAAGAATAGAAAGCCTCGTTAAAAATGACATTCTTCCTCCGTTAGATTCTCAGATATCGAACAATGCATAGATTGCATAAAAGGAAAATATGTAAAGCAAATTAAAATGGATGCAAACCGAAGTATAGCAACACTAGAAATCATCCATACTGATATTTGTGGACTGTTTCCTGTGAAAAGTGTGGATGGTTATGATTCATTCATAACATTCACGGATGATCACTCCCGATATGGTTACATTTATCCAATTAAAGAAAGATCCGAGGCATTAGATAAATTTAAAATTTTCAAAGCTGAAGTTGAGAATCAGCATGATAAAATAATTAAAATAGTCTGGTCTGATCGTGGGGGGAGTACTACGGTCGACATACTCCATATGGTCAAGTACCTGGACCTTTTGCAAGGTTCCAACAGGAAAATGGAATAGTCGCCCAGTATTTTATGTTGGGCGAACCTCAGCAAAATGGAGTAGCTGAAAGGCGTAACCGTACCCTTATGGATATGGTGCGCAGCATGATGAGCTATTCCATCCTCCCATTGGGATTGTGGATGGAGGCGCTTAAAACCGCCATTCACATTCTCAAGAGAGTACCAAGTAAGTCGGTGCCCAAAACACCGTACGAGTTGTGGACAGGCAGAGTCCCCACTCTACACCACTTGAGGGTCTGGGGGAGCCCAGCTGAGGTAAAAGTTTTCAATCCAAACATTGCAAAGTTAGACCCCAAAACAGTGTCTTGCCACTTCATTGGCTATCCAGATAGATCAAAAGTTTATCGTTTCTACTGTCCTGACAGATACACACAATTTGTAGGAATGAGACATGCAGTCTTCTTGGAGGATGAATTGATGAGGGGGAGCACGGTAGCTCGGAAAATTTATCTTGAGGAGAAGAGGGTGCATGCACCTAATCCGATGACTCAGGAGCCATTTTTCTCGCTACCTGTTGTGCCACCATCTACAACCTCTGAGGTTGTGGTGCTGGCACCTGTTGTAACTCCACACGTGACAGCAATGGGAGAAGGTTCGGAACCTGTCCATCAGGAGCCACCTGAACCCACTGTTGAGCACGAAAGGGAGCCAGAACAGCCACATACTCCAAATGTGCCAGAACCTGAGGCACAAAATGAGCAAGAGTCTGATGAACTCAGAAGGTCTAAAAGAGAACGAAGACCAGCCATTTCTAAAGAAATTTATATAGTTTATAACATAGAAACAGTTCATATGGAGGGCGATCCTAGCTCATATGAAGAAGCCATGAGAATCCCTCACTCAGCCAAGTGGGTGGAGGCAATGGAAGATGAAATGAAATCGATGAGTTCCAACAATGTTCAGGACTTAGAGAAAATTCCTAAAGGAGCCAAAACAGTAGGATGCAAATGGGTCTACAAAACAAAGTATGACTCCAATGGAAATGTAGAAAAGTACAAAGCTAGACTTGTGGCAAAAGGCTTTACGCAAAGAGAAGGGGTAGATTACAATGAGAATTTTTCTCCGGTCTCATGTAAGGATTCCTTCAGAATCATAATGGCACTAGTTGCACATTTTGATTTAGAGTTTCATCAAATGGATGTTAAGACGACATTTCTAAATGGAGATTTATAAGAAAATGTTTACATGAAACAACCCATTTATGGGTTAAAGAAATCCATTTATGGGTTAAAGCAAGCCTCTAGGAAGTGTTATTTAAAGTTAAATGATACAATCAAAATATTTGGATTCAAAGAGAATGTTGAGGAGAACTGCATTTATGCAAAGTTTAAAAGTGGGAAATATATTTTCCTAATTCTGTTTGTGGATGACATCTTGCTTGCTAGCAGTGATATCAGTCTACTACTAGAAACAAAAAGTTCTTGTCTTCAAATTTTGACATGAAAGATCTTGGTGAAGCTTCTTATGTTCTGGGCATAGAAATTCACCGAGATAGAAAGAATGGAGTGTTAGGACTGTCGCAGAAAGCATATTGTGAAAAGATTCTAAAGAAATACAATATGCAGATGCAACACCTGCTCCCATAGTCAAGGACGATAGTTTTGGAAAATTCCAATATCCAAAGAACCAATATGAGATCGACCAAATGAAGTCGGTACCATATGCTTCGGCCGTTGGAAGCTTACAGTATGCACAAGTGTGCACTTTCCCCGACTTAGCTTTTATCACCGGGGTACTCGGTAGATATCAAGAGAATTCAGGCATAGAGCACTGGAAGATGGTAAAGAAAGCTTTGCGTTATGTGCAAGGCACAAGAGGCCTCATGCTAACATATAAAAGATCTGATTCCCTAGAAATAAGAGGGTATTCAGATGCGGATTTTGCCGGAGATAAAGACGACAGAAAGTCCACGACAGGATATGTCTTTAACCTCGCAGGAGGTGCTATTTCGTGGAGAAGCACCAAACAGTCAATAGTTGTATCGTCTACAATGTATGCAGAATTTATAGCATGCTATGAGGCCATGGGACATGCGTTATGGTTAAAGAAATTTCTATCCGACTTGAAAGTGGTAGACTACATCAGCAGGACATTAAAGATGTACTATGACAACGAGTCCATAGTATTATATGCTCACAACAACAAGTCGAGTAATGCTACAAAGTCAATAGATATAAAGTATTATGTTGTGAAGGACAAAGTCGAGGATCAAACTATAAGTCTCGAGCATATAAGAACAAAGGATATGCTTGTGGATCCGCTAAACGAAAGGCTTACCTCCCAATGTATTCAAGGAACACATAGCCGGTATGGGATTAATGGAAAGCCTATGATTCCTGGACTACAGAGGCCCAAAAGTAACAGGATTTGTTTCAAAATAGAAAAGTATGTTGTGGTTGTCTGATTCTATCGGCAATTGAGCTGAGACGATGAAACATGCTCTATATACCGATCCGTGATGAAACGAGTAAAGTATAAAGTATAAAGTTAAAATAAAAGTCAAGATCAAGAGGGAGAATGTTAGATTTATCTCTCCCCGTTCGAGCCCAACGGCGCGAACGGAGCCCCTTATCCGCGCCCTGATCGGGGGCGCCCAACCTTATCATGGTTGGTGGGCCCCTGTCGCCGGGTTATATAAAGAGGTGGGGGCCGTCAGCACGCGGTACGAGGTTCGTCGCATTGCCGCTCGCCCCACCTACATCCCTACCGATCTAGGGTTACCGTGAGCCGACGGGAAGCTTTGCCACCACCGCACACCCACGCCGTCGCCCCTATTCCCCATGGATGCTAGCAGTAGCGCCAACTCCGGCATCCCCTCTAGCTCGTGCACATCGAGCCACGGGGCAGGTGGTTCTCCCCCTCTCTCTTTCTCTCCCTCACTCTCTCAGATTCAATAGAGTACACCCATACAGTTTCTACTGAGAGTAGTCTAGACCTAACAAACACGTGTACCATGGATACATGCATGTATATATGTGTGCACAAAGGATACAAACGTGGAGAGTTTTCTTGTCGCTATTTTTTTAGATGAAAGAGTTTACTGTCAACACCTGGATTTTTAATCCCAGATGCCTGTTATGCCATACATCGCAATCCCAGGATTACCATTTTTGCGAGACATAACAGATTTGGATACCACAGTACATCATCCATTATAAACCATACATAAGTTCTTACACAAATAAGGATCTCATGATCCAGTTCTTAATACAACTCAAGCAGCAGAAATACGTAATAATAAAGGTAGCGTAGGCGAAGCTCCATCTTCAGGGTCACAGGCAATGCTGACGATGGGAGATGATCCTAGTTGTCGTAACCTTCCTGGGGTCCATCATCCTGGTACTCCTCTTCTTAGTCTGGCCACGGGAATAGCTAGGGACAAATCCATGAGTACTCTTTAAGTACTCGTAAACTAATACTAACAAGTGAAGGGGGTTTTTGTAATAGGACACTAAGCTCTAGGGTTGTTTTGCCAAAAGCCAGATTTACCTCTACTAAGTTTAGAAGCAAGAAAAGCTAGTTGAAATTTTATAACACCTAAGTGGGAACTTGTATTTCATATCACAACTCTGTTGTGGTCAAGTCAAAATCTCCATTCATTTCACAAATCATTTTGAAAACATCTGACGGGGGAACATTATGGCCACTCCAACTGTTCATAACCACGGACGCGGCTATTCGAATAGTTTGACACTCTGCAGAGATTGTACACTTTCACCACAACATTCGATACATCCGTCAGGAACAAATCCTGAATTCACCATACTCAGTATGCGGATAATCAATCCTAACCTTTCGATTACACGCCCTAGTATAGGCACCTCTCCTGTGAGTTTGGCCTCCCAACCATGACCAACTGTCATCTTGGGTACTGCACAGGTGAACAATCTTCACAAGGTAGCCTCAGCTCAGACCTTGGCCGTGAGGGAACCCATACTAAGGTATATAAGTTTCCAGTCAAGCCCTACCCAATTTTCGGGTATTGTGGATGTACGGTAAAATTGGAATGGTATCTCATCCAGACAACCATCAGTTTTATAAAGGGGCTAAGGCTCCTGCCTCAACATTTTCATCATCAAAATCATCTGGTGTTCAGAAACACATGTCAAAACATCTTAGTAGAATGACTCATCATTCTAAGGTTTTCATAACCATTTTCCACCAAGTATTCCCATCTAAAGTTGATCAAGTTTTATGCTTAGCACTAGCATCTACAAATGGGAGTGAGTACTGATGAGGGGTGGTAAACAAGTGTAGTTTAACTAGGTTCAATCTCATGCCTTAGGATGACATCAAGATTATCTAGCTTAGGCCAAATTTAATGCTCTTTATGCAACCTTCAATTATCTTTCTAGTATCTACAATTTACTCAAGTAAACTCTAAGTAATAGCTTTGATAAAGAAATAAAGTAGAAAGCTTGCAAGTAAAACTAGGAATGGGGTTATCAAGTGGGGATGATCACATATGCTTAAGGCATATAGTTGGCCTGGTAACAAGCAAGTGTTAGCTTGCATAGGTCAACTTGATTAGTAAGGCTTGCTAAAGTAGAGTATCTTGCAAGTGTTAGCTTGCTCAATCAAGTAGTAGTATTAGGCTTGCCTTGTGCAGAGCAGTGGTTGAAGTTCTCCTCGGCTTCTTCTTCGTAGTATCCTCCTTCCTCCTCGTATCCTTGGTCGGTACTAGCGTCTATGAATAAATACGAGGTACACAATCATCAAACAATACTTAACTATTTTCAATCATCACACAAAAGGGTTCTATAGATGTAGCATCCCAGTTGTCTAACACCTGTAATGCTGCTTGTTCTAGTAATAAAAGGGCCACTTCCTACAAATAATTGTTGCATCATCATCATGTCATGTTCATGTCATCATGCCACCTTGCATTTGAGCATCATACAAAAACCCTTTTGTTTTGGTTCTTATCTCATATGCATTAATATTTGTATTTGCCTCTTGATATTGTATTTGGTTCTTGATATATTGTTAAATGCCCAAGTTGATTTGGGGGCATATCTCTTATTGACTCCACCACCTTTTCTTCACCACCTTATAATTCCACCATCCAACTAATATGAGCTTGGCATTTTAATTGAGTTTACCTCTAGCTCATGTGGGTTGGGTGGATTCCACTCATAATCTTATGCTTGGCCTTTTCCACCTTTTGGAATGCATGGAATAATGCCACATGATTTTATGTTGTTGTCACAATATGAATACATGGCATTTATTGTTTGCATGGGCCATGCAAGTACCACCTTTTACTTGACATTTGAATGTTATTTTTGTTTTGCGTGCATGGATCACCCCTTTCCTTTGCTTGATCTTGTTTTGGCTTGTATGAAACCCCACCAAACTCTCTCTTTCTCTCTCTCCCCCTCTAGTTAAACCCTACCCTAACCACCATCCCCCATCCATGCATGCACATGTGATCATGTGGGTGTGCATAAGCCCTAAACCCCCCTAACCCTCTCTTTAACCTCCCACCACACCTTGTGCTTGACCATGTGATGCCATTGTCATGTGTTAAACATGGGCATCTCCCTTTACCCTCTCATCTCTCCTCTCAACAACCCTAAACCAAACCCTAAGTCCAACCCTAGACCCGAGCCGACCCCTCTCTCCCTCTCTTCTCTCCCTGCCCTAGGGGCCCCCTCTAACCGAGCCTCCTCTCCACCCTAGCCTCGCCCTGGCCCAGCTGCAGCCTCACCTCCCTCCCCATGTGCCTGCCCTGCCGACCCCAGCACGTGAAGGAGGAGGAGAGCAAAAAGGTGGCCGAAGCCACCTTCCCCTCCCCCAAGCCAACCACCTCACCCCTCCGTCCTTATCTACACCCCAAAGCCCCCTCTGCCCTCCCCAGATCCGCCCAGGGCGACGCCCTCGTCTCTCCTCCCTCCCCACCGCCATCAACCACCGACGCCGACCTCCACCGTCGGCCCCCCTCGATCTCCGGCGATCCAGGAGGCGTAGGTGAGCAGGAGCGTGTCGGCAAGGTCGAGGCCGCTTCCCTGCAACGCCGGTACACGCCGTCGAGGAGGAGAAGGATCAGGAGCCCCAGGCCGGCGCCGCTCCGACGACAAGCCCTAGCTCGCCGTTCCTCTGCCTCACCGTCGCACGGCTGCTCCCCGACCCGATCCAGGCCCTCCAACGACCTCTCGGTGAGCCTACCTACCCCCAGACAACCTCGTCGTCACCTCCTTGCCCTGTTCCCGCCGGTAGATGTGTCGAGCGCTCTCTGTGCGCCGCCGCTCGCTGGTGTCTGGCCGCCCCGCGACGCGCATAGCCTCTTCTAGCAGCCCAGCGCACTCCAGTCACCAACCTCACCCCACCGCAGCGGTAGCCGCCTCTGCTAGCCAGCCCGCAACACGGGTTTGAAGCCCAGCCTCGCCACGCCGCGCGCCGCGCGCGTCAGAGACAGAGCCAGGAAGAAAAACAGTGGGCCGTGGCCACTTTGCGCATACCCCCCCTGTGCTTTTGCCGCTCAACCCGCAGTCCCTTAGCCCCACCAGCCAGCGTCGGTGGCTTTTTCTAAAAAGGCTCCTAGGCTTTTGCGTTATCAACCCGCGGTCCTCAGCTGGTCCACGTGGCGCTGCACGTTGCACCCGCTGCGGCGTGGGCCTGCAAGCCGCTGGCCCCACCTGTCGGCCTCAGGGGCTAGCCTCTGTGCTAGTGAGAAAAGCTCCTGCGCGCGTGTTGCCAGTCAGCCCTGTGACCCCACCTGTCTGTGACTAGGGCTAGGTTTGTCTGAGTATTAAAATGTTTTCTGATTTCTGTTTTAATTTAAACCTTTTTCAAATTAATTCAAATTCAAATTAAATCTGTTTTCAAATAACTTTAAAAATATAAAACCAAATAATTTAAACAATATATGTTTTGAGATCAGAAAAATGTGAGGAATTCAAATATGCTATTCAAAATATTATTTGGGCACTTTAAATTTCAAGTTGAGTAAAATTACATCAAAATGCCCCTTAACTTAATTAATTAATAACTTTTGACTTATAACTCCGAATTTAACAAATGATATGTCTAAAACGATTAGCTCGACGAGACCTTTCTGTTTATGCTATCCATGACTTCAATTGCAGCATGCATAATATAAATATAAAGTATACAGCAACTAATATGACAATAAAATGGGACCAAAACCCCATAAAAATGTTATTTCTTGTGTTCTACACCTCACCCATGCCATGCTACTTTATTGCCATGCAACTTGTGCATCATTCATCATGGCATGATTGTTTGCTTGACGCATTTTATTCCTATGCTTGTGCACTTTATTTATGTTGGCCTTGTTTGTTTGGTTCTTCTTCGAATAGACTCTGAGCAGGGGACATATCAAGAGAACCAGGAGCACTACCCAGATCCGTCTCTCGCTTCAACTGAGTTGCCAGGCAAGCACTACCACATGCTTGCATACATACAATACCTATTGCCTCTATCTTATTCTTGCATCATTGAGTCGCGATTGCATTAAACTGAATCCCAAGTATTGCATAGCCTTTACTTTTAAACCCCACCAAGCTTGTACCTCCATCCCATGAGCCATTACTATAGGAGTTGTTTGAGCCATGAGTCGTAGAACAGCATGTGTAGAGTATGTGAGTGTCTGATGGATAACGAGGTACCTAAACAACTTAACCTGAGTAGTAATGGGACAACTAATGAAAGTGGCACCGGTGAGCAATATCTGCTATTTGGTTTTTCCTGCTCACTTGTGTCCCGTAAGACCCCGAGTACTTGATTCCTGTTCCAAGAATATTCACGCTATCCACATCCGGGAGGCTTATGGGACCCCCCTGAGCCAGAGCTTGATTCAGTCTTATTTCTTGGGGCCACAAACTAGTTTGAGGTTTTGTTTACTATCCTGTACTTATGCCATGCTTTATTACTGTATTTACGATTGTGCGAGGAGCACACTGTACTGTTTAGGATCGGGACACGTTTTCGCGGTGTCGACAAGCCCAGTTTTGGGTTCCCAGTCGCTCACAGCCGTCCACCCAAACCTCGGGTCCATCTCGGAGTCAGCTAGCTTCGTTGCGGGTGTACTCCAAGGGGTGGCCCCCTGAAATATTTCTGAATCTTGTGATTGCTTTGTCGTGAAGGCCTCGTTGGGTTTTGATTTGGTTTTTCCGAGGTTGATCGAGTGTGTGTTGCTATTTGTGCACCCCTGCAGGGTAAAACTTTCTGAAATCCGTGTCCGCGGTTATGGACGACTTGGAGCACAGTTTCTCGATCATAGACAAGTATAACTAAAGTACCGCTTTTAATTTGACTAAGTAATTGACTAGTAAATAGTGCAACACTCATGGAATGGTTAATAAAACTGCCAACGGATGGGAGGGGTTGTTCTTCCGCTTCCTCGTCGGTAAGCGAGGAGGAGGATGGATCTGGTGATTTTACGGTTATAACTGTTGTCTTTAATTCACGGACATCCGTCTATCTTTGGTTAGGCGGATGGTTAGCGAGTATCTATAGAATTGTTAGGGTTTATCTTTTGCTGCAATTGCGTCACCCCAGGTTGTGTCCCCTTTAGAGGCATAAAGACTTGCTGAGTACCCTTAGGGTCTCACACGATAAATTATTGGTTCAGATGAACAGGTACACTCGCAGGACGGATACTGGGTGGAAGAGGCTGATGATGTGGGCAACGATCGTTCGGTGTAGAGATTCCGGGAACGGGGATCCGTGAGATCTGTGGGCGGGATGTGCTTATTTCTATGACATCTTATGACGATTTGCTTCTTATCCGTACTCGGACTTTGTTTTGCCGCTTCCGCTTGATACTCTGATGTGTGATGTATGAGGAATTATCCTAAAATATGATATCTATCTAGGTCATTTGAATCTTGCCGTATGGCGTTGCTATAATTTCCTTTCTTTCTAGATGGAATGGCTCTGATGTACTTTTGTATGGTGGCTTGCATACATACTCATTTGTGTATGTAGTTGATCCCTTCGCCTGCCGATTACGCCGCCCGTACAGGTCCTGATGAATTGGAAGTGGTTGGGACGGCCGAAAGGTCTACCCGTGAGTGGCTTTTGGGGCCCCACCGTAATATTTCAACCACTTCCGCTCATCCAGGCTTGGATCTAGGAGCGTAATTCACCGAGGTAGTTACAATTGGTATCAGAGCCATCCCGACCTTCAGGGTCTCAGCCAAACGGTCGTTGTCAGTCTAGCAAATATTTTTGGTAGTTATGTATACTAGGGAAAAACAAAACGAGAGAGTAGGACTGCTTCCACTTTTCTTCTTACCCACCCACCCACCCTTTTCTGGTAAGGAAGTGCAACGTTTTCAATCCTCTTCTTAAAAATTCAAACTAGGATTCACGTGTTCTGGGTTTCCGTAGTACCATAGGTTGTGTGTGTGTGCGTGTGTGTATTTCCTTGTCTCTCTGTTGCATCCAAGTTGTTATCTAATCAGCCTTTTGGTTATCAACTGTTGGTACATTCCATACCAACAGGCTTTTGCAAACCTACGCAATCTGTCTTACTCTTTGTATCCGACGTTATCTTGTTTGGGGTGTTCGTTTCCGTAGTTACTAATCTTTAGGTTCAACGTGAGAAGAAGGGGTTAGGATATGTGTTCCACTTGTTCATGTGCAGAGTAATGATTTGAGTGCGGGATGGAGTCGCGACCATACCACTACTCTTATCATTCGCTTTTGTATATTGAATTGGTAGAGTCACTAATCTTGATTCGTTAAGTAATTTTGCGCATCTATTGGTATTTTAATGCCGAAATTTGTGGAAATTTTTTTCTTTGATATATTTGTGTACCACACTCCTTTTCAGTCGTGTGCGATATGCTTAATATCTTTTAGGTGCTTTGAACTTTGTTGATATTTTAATATCATCTTAGTAAATTGTATCCTTTAATCTTGGTTAATTCCATCTTGGTACTATTTTGGATTATTATTATTCTCCATTATAGTACTGACTTGTGTTTTATATCAATCTCAGGATGGCTCCACCACGCCGTTCAGATGAGGACATATCACCGGAATTGGGGCCGCGTTGTCAAACATAGCCAATGCCTTGGCAGCAATGCAGCAGAACCAGCAGCGTTTGGAAGAGAGTGTTCAGAGGAATGAGTTTGCTCCACTCCCTCCACCTCCCAAGCGGGGCGACATCAAAAGCTTCCTGAAGTTCAACCCTCGCCAATTTGATGTTTCTGATCGACCACTGGATGCGGATGATTGGTTACGTGAGACGTCAAGGTTGCTCGAGACTGCTGATGTTCCTGAGCAGGAGTGGGTGAAGTGTGCTACTCACCTTCTGAAGGGAGATGCAGCTCTCTGGTGGGAGAATTACTTGAAGGCAAACTGCACTGGTTTTCAGCCTACTTGGGAAAGGTTCACTGCAGCTTTCAAAGAGCAATTCCTGTCAGAGATTGTTATGGAAAGGATGAAGGAAGCTTTTCTCAACCTCAAGCAGGGAAATGATAACGTCAACACCTACATCAGGAACTTCATGAATCTTTCTCGTTATGGTGGCGATGAGGTATCTGATGACAAGAAGAAGCAAAAGAGGTTCAGGCAAGGGCTCAATGCATCTATCAAGTATGCAATCACACATGCAAGGCCGGCATCTTTCCTGGAACTACAGCACACAGCTCTGCAAGAGGAAGCAAGCAGGCAAGTGTTTGAGGAGTCCAAGAAACACAACCGTGATGCATCAAGCTCTTCAGCTATGTCATCTCCTTCTAAGCGGCGTGTCTGGGTTCCTAACACCCCACCGTCGCTCCCGGCTCCACCAAGACCTGCAAGTTACGCGTCAAGGCCACTAAACTCCATCACTGCTGCTCCCAGGGGCTACACCAACAACTACCCTGGAGCGCCTGGCGGAGTCCCTGGCTACGTTGCTCCACGTCCACCTGGTGCTTGTTTCACATGTGGAGATCCTGGACATCTGAACTGGAACTGTCCGTTGAAAAACAAAGCTCTTCCTCCACCCCCTCCAAGATCTGCGGCAAGCTCTCCTATGGTTCGTGCACCACCACCTCGGGCTCTCAACATCAACACCAAGCCCGGGTCTGCGGTTGTTCGTGCCAACTGTGTCAACGCCGCTCAAGCTGAGCATGCACCTGGAGTTGTGATGGGTATGCTTTCCGTTAACTCAGTCCCTGCACGAGTTTTGTTTGATTCTGGTGCATCGCATTCTTTTGTTTCTCACAAGTTTGCAAATGAGAATGAGTTAGTCTTGGTCCCTCTACTCAAGCGGTTGGTGGTACAATCTCCTGGTTCAAACATGAGGGCTGTTCATATCAGCCATGGCAATCAAATTGAGATTGGTGGCTCTTTGTTCTCGGCTTCCTTAATTGTTCTGGGCAATTCTGACATTGATGTCATCTTGGGCATGGATTGGTTGACGGCAAATGCAGCTGTGATTGATTGTGCTGAACGCTCGGTTTCTCTGAAGATTCCTGAAGGCCATATAGTCTTTTCTCCAAGTCTGACTCCTGCTGTCCAGCTTTTCTCTTTGGCGGCTCTGAATGATGATGCTATGGAAGCTATTCAGAGTGTACCGGTGGTCTGTGAGTTTCCGGATGTCTTTCCTGAAGAGTTGCCGGGTATGCCTCCGGATCGTGAGGTTGAGTTTGTAATTGAGCTTGAACCTGGAACTGCTCCTATCTCCAAGCGGCCTTATAAAATGGGTCCTTCTGAGTTGGCTGAACTCAAACGACAGCTTGATGAACAAGAGAAGTTGGGTTTCATTCAACACAGTACTTCTTCTTGGGGTAGCCCAACAATCTTTGTGAAGAAGCGGGACAGGACTGATAGACTTTGTGTTGACTATCGGGCTCTCAATGCTAAAACCATCAAGAACAAATATCCCCTTCCGCGGATTAATGATCTCTTCGATCAGCTAGCTGGAGCTGTGGTGTTCTCTAAGCTTGACTTGAGAAGTGGGTATCACCAAATCAAGATTCGCAAGGAAGATGTGCCTAAAACAGCTTTCACCACCCGATATGGCCTGTATGAGTACACAGTCATGTCTTTCGGTCTCACCAACGCACCTGCTACCTTCTCGAGGCTTATGAACTCGGTTTTCATGGAGTACCTTGATAAGTTCGTTGTGGTCTATCTGGATGACATCCTGGTCTATTCTAAGTCCAAGGAAGAGCATGAAGAACACCTTCGTTGTGTCCTAAACAAGCTGCGCGAGAACCGCTTGTATGCCAAGTTCTCAAAGTGTGAGTTTTGGCTGCCTCAAGTAACCTATCTTGGTCACGTCATCTCTGCCAAGGGCATTGCAGTAAACCCGGAAACGGTAAAGACAATTGTTGAATGGCTTCCTCCTGTTAATGTCAAAGAAGTGCGGAGTTTCCTCGGTTTGGCTAGTTATTGCCGTCGCTTCGTTTAGAACTTCTCGAAGATAGCGAAGCCTCTTACCGATCTCCTCAAGAAAGGCAAGAAATACCTTTGGACTCCTGCATGTCAAGAAAGCTTTGAGACACTCAAAGAGAAGCTCACTTCCACACCAGTCTTGGTTCCTCCGGATACATCCAAGCCTTTCCAGATTTTCTGTGACGCCTCTTTGCAAGGATTGGGTGCGGTCCTTATGCAAGAAAGACAAGTGGTTGCTTATGCCTCTCGACAGTTGAAGACGCATGAGATCAACTATCCCACACATGACCTCGAGCTAGCAGCAGTTGTCTTTGCTTTGAAGCTATGGAGGCACTACTTGCTTGGCAACCGATGTGAGATCTTTTCTGATCACAAGAGTTTGAAGTATATCTTCACACAGCCTGATCTCAACCTTCGGCAGAGGAGATGGATTGAAGCAATCAATGATTTTGATTTGACCATCAACTACACACCGGGCAAAGCTAATGTCATGGCCGATGCTCTCAGCCGCAAAGCTTATGTCAACAACCTCATGATGGAAGAACAGCAACCTCTTTTGTGCAAGGAATTCCGTCAGCTCAACCTGGAAGTTGTGGAACAAGGGCATCTCCTGAACCTTCTGGCTACTCCTCTCTTGGAAGAAAAGATTCGTTTTCGTCAGCGTGGTGATTCGCACACCAGAAAGATCACCTCCCAGCTTCAGCTTCCGAAGTATGAGTCCTTCCACGTAGATGATCAAGACACGCTTTTCTTTGAACACCGGATGTTTGTTCCGAATTACCCGGGTTTGAGAGAGCAAGTTCTCAAGGAGGCGCACGATTCTGTTCTATCTATCCACCCTGGCAGCACAAAGATGTACATGGACTTGAAAACACAATATTGGTGGCCTGGTTTGAAACGGTATTGTGCCAAGTATGTCTCGGAGTGTGATGTCTGCCGCAGAGTGAAAGCTGTCCATCAGAAACCTTTCGGTCTTCTACAGCCATTGAAACCCCCGGAATGGAAATGGGAGAAAGTAGAGATGGACTTCATCACTGGCTTTCCAAGGTCACAGAAGGGCAACAATGCAATCTTTGTTGTCATTGACAGGCTTTCCAAAGTGGCTCATTTCTTCCCCGTCAAGGAAACAATTTCTGGAATTCAGTTGGCTGAGCTCTATATCAACAGGATTGTCTCTCTGTATGGGGTCCCGCTTGAGATCAGTTCAGACCGTGGGAGCATCTTCACTTCCAAGTTCTGGGAAAGTTTCCAAAATGCTTTGGGAACAAAGTTGAACTTCAGCACTGCTTACCACCCTCAGTCGCAAGGACAAGTTGAAAGGATCAATCAGATTCTGGAGGATATGCTTCGTGCTTGCGTCATCTCTTTTGGCATGAAGTGGGAGGAATGTCTTCCTTATGCTAAATTCTCTTACAACAACAGCTTCCAGAAGAGTCTGAAGATGGCACCATTTGAGGCTCTCTATGGTCGCAAGTGCAGAACTCCGATTGGTTGGTCAGGTGCAGGAGAAAGAATTTGGTTTGGCCCTGACATTGTAACTCAAGCGGAGGAGAAGGTGCATATAATTCTTGAGAACCTGAAGATTGCTCAGAGTCGTCAGAAGAGCAATTATGACAGGAAGCACACGGACATGGTGTATGCCCCTGGTGATCTCGTTTACCTTCGTGTCACTCCCATGAGAGGCACACACCGCTTTGGCATCAAAGGAAAGCTGGCTCCTAGATACATCGGTCCTTTCAAGATTCGTGGTAGAAGAGGAGAAGTTGCTTATGCCCTAGAGCTCCCGGAAAAACTCAAAGTCCATGATGTTTTCCACATCTCTCAGCTCAAGAAGTGCTTCAAAGATCCCGGCAGGACCGTGGATCATGAGCTAATCGATCTCCAAGAAGACCTGTCTTATCAAGAACACCCCACCAAAATCCTTGAGACCGCAGAAAGAAGGACTCGCAACAAGTCCATCAAGTTCTGCAAGGTGCAGTGGTCACACCATTCTGTTGATGAAGCCACTTGGGAACGTGAAGATGAACTCCGTGCCAACTATCCTACCCTCTTTGTGTCTTCTTCTTCTTCCTAGAATCTCGGGGCGAGATTCCTGTTTAGTGGGGGAGAGTTGTAGCATCCCAGTTGTCTAACACCTGTAATGCTGCTTGTTCTAGTAATAAAAGGGCCACTTCCTACAAATAATTGTTGCATCATCATCATGTCATGTTCATGTCATCATGCCACCTTGCATTTGAGCATCATACAAAAACCCTTTTGTTTTGGTTCTTATCTCATATGCATTAATATTTGTATTTGCCTCTTGATATTGTATTTGGTTCTTGATATATTGTTAAATGCCCAAGTTGATTTGGGGGCATATCTCTTATTGACTCCACCACCTTTTCTTCACCACCTTATAATGCCACCATCCAACTAATATGAGCTTGGCATTTTAATTGAGTTTACCTCTAGCTCATGTGGGTTGGGTGGATTCCACTCATAATCTTATGCTTGGCCTTTTCCACCTTTTGGAATGCATGGAATAATGCCACATGATTTTATGTTGTTGTCACAATATGAATACATGGAATTTATTGTTTGCATGGGCCATGCAAGTACCACCTTTTACTTGACATTTTAATGTTATTTTTGTTTTGCTTGCATGGATCACCCCTTTCCTTTGCTTGATCTTGTTTTGGCTTGTATGAAACCCCACCAAACTCTCTCTTTCTCTCTCTCTCCCCCTCTAGTTAAACCCTACCTAACCACCATCCCCCATCCATGCATGCACATGTGATCATGTGGGTGTGCATAAGCCCTAAACCCCCCTACCCCTCTCTTTAACCTCCCACCACACCTTGTGCTTGACCATGTGATGCCATTGTCATGTGTTAAACATGGGCATCTCCCTTTACCCTCTCATCTCTCCTCTCAACAACCCTAAACCAAACCCTAAGTCCAACCCTAGACCCGAGCCGACCCCTCTCTCCCTCTCTTCTCTCCCTGCCCTAGGGGCCCCCTCTAACCGAGCCTCCTCTCCACCCTAGCCTCGCCCTGGCCCAGCTGCAGCCTCACCTCCCTCCCCATGTGCCTGCCCTGCCGACCCCAGCACTTGAAGGAGGAGGAGAGCAAAAAGGTGGCCGAAGCCACCTTCCCCTCCCCCAAGCCAACCACCTCACCCCTCCGTCCTTATCTACACCCCACAGCCCCCTCTGCCCTCCCCAGATCCGCCCAGGGCGACGCCCTCGTCTCTCCTCCCTCCCCACCGCCATCAACCACCGACGCCGACCTCCACCGTCGGCCCCCTCGATCTCCGGCGATCCAGGAGGCGTAGGTGAGCAGGAGCGTGTCGGCAAGGTCGAGGCCGCTTCCCTGCAACGCCGGTACACGCCGTCGAGGAGGAGAAGGATCAGGAGCCCCAGGCCGGCGCCGCTCCGACGACAAGCCCTAGCTCGCCGTTCCTCTGCCTCACCGTCGCACGGCTGCTCCCCGACCCGATCCAGGCCCTCCAACGACCTCTCGGTGAGCCTACCTACCCCCCAGACAACCTCGTCGTCGCCTCCTTGCCCTGTTCCCGCCGGTAGATGTGTCGAGCGCTCTCTGTGCGCCGCCGCTCGCTGGTGTCTGGCCGCCCCGCGACGCGCATAGCCTCTTCTAGCAGCCCAGCGCACTCCAGTCACCAACCTCACCCCACCGCAGCGGTAGCCGCCTCTGCTAGCCAGCCCGCAACGCGGGTTCGAAGCCCAGCCTCGCCACGCCGCGCGCCGCGCGCGTCAGCGGCAGAGCCAGGAAGAAAAACAGTGGGCCGTGGCCACTTTGCGCATACCCCCCCCTGTGCTTTTGCCGCTCAACCCGCAGTCCCTTAGCCCCACCAGCCAGCGTCGGTGGCTTTTTCTAAAAAGGCTCCTAGGCTTTTGCGTTATCAACCCGCGGTCCTCAGCTGGTCCACGTGGCGCTGCATGTTGCACCCGCTGCGGCGTGGGCCTGCAAGCCGCTGGCCCCACCTGTCGGCCTCAGGGGCTAGCCTCTGTGCTAGTGAGAAAAGCTCCTGCGCGCGTGTTGCCAGTCAGCCCTGTGACCCCACCTGTCTGTGACTAGGGCTAGGTTTGTCTGAGTATTAAAATGTTTTCTGATTTCTGTTTTAATTTAAACCTTTTTCAAATTAATTCAAATTCAAATTAAATCTGTTTTCAAATAACTTTAAAAATATAAAACCAAATAATTTAAACAATATATGTTTTGAGATCAGAAAAATGTGAGGAATTCAAATATGTTATTCAAAATATTATTTGGGCACTTTAAATTTCAAGTTGAGTAAAATTACATCAAAATGCCCCTTAACTTAATTAATTAATAACTTTTGACTTATAACTCCGAATTTAACAAATGATATGTCTAAAACGATTAGCTCGACGAGACCTTTCTGTTTATGCTATCCATGACTTCAATTGAAGCATGCATCATATAAATATAAAGTATACAGCAACTAATATGACAATAAAATGGGACCAAAACCCCATAAAAATGTTATTTCTTGTGTTCTACACCTCACCCATGCCATGCTACTTTATTGCCATGCAACTTGTGCATCATTCATCATGGCATGATTGTTTGCTTGACGCATTTTATTCCTATGCTTGTGCACTTTATTTATGTTGGCCTTGTTTGTTTGGTTCTTCTTCGAATAGACTCTGAGCAGGGGACATATCAAGAGAACCAGGAGCACTACCCAGATCCGTCTCTCGCTTCAACTGAGTTTCCAGGCAAGCACTACCACATGCTTGCATACATACAGTACCTATTGCCTCTATCTTATTCTTGCATCATTGAGTCGCGATTGCATTAAACTGAATCCCAAGTATTGCATAGCCTTTACTTTTAAACCCCACCAAGCTTGTACCTCCATCCCATGAGCCATTACTATAGGAGTTGTTTGAGCCATGCGAGTCGTAGAACAGCATGTGTAGAGTATGTGAGTGTCTGATGGATAACGAGGTACCTAAACAACTTAACCTGAGTAGTAATGGGACAACTAATGAAAGTGGCACCGGTGAGCAATATCTGCTATTTGGTTTTTCCTGCTCACTTGTGTCCCGTAAGACCCCGAGTACTTGATTCCTGTTCCAAGAATATTCGCGCTATCCACATCCGGGAGGCTTATGGGACCCCCCTGAGCCAGAGCTTGATTCAGTCTTATTTCTTGGGGCCACAAACTAGTTTGAGGTTTTGTTTACTATCCTGTACTTATGCCATGCTTTATTACTGTATTTACGATTGTGCGAGGAGCACACTGTACTGTTTAGGATCGGGACACGTTTTCGCAGTGTCGACAAGCCCAGTTTTGGGTTCCCAGTCGCTCACAGCCGTCCACCCAAACCTCGGGTCCGTCTCGGAGTCAGCTAGCTTCGTTGCGGGTGTACTCCAAGGGGTGGCCCCCTGAAATATTTCTGAATCTTGTGATTGCTTTGTCGTGAAGGCCTCGTTGGGTTTTGATTTGGTTTTTCCGAGGTTGATCGAGTGTGTGTTGCTATTTGTGCACCCCTGCAGGGTAAAACTTTCTGAAATCCGTGTCCGCGGTTATGGACGACTTGGAGCACAGTTTCTCGATCATAGACAAGTATAACTAAAGTACCGCTTTTAATTTGACTAAGTAATTGACTAGTAAATAGTGCAACACTCATGGAATGGTTAATAAAACTGCCAACGGATGGGAGGGGTTGTTCGTCCACTTCCTCGTCGGTAAGCGAGGAGGAGGATGGATCTGGTGATTTTACTGTTATAACTGTTGTCTTTAATTCACGGACATCCGTCTATCTTTGGTTAGGCGGATGGTTAGCGAGTATCTATAGAACTGTTAGGGTTTATCTTTTGCTGCAATTGCGTCACCCCAGGTTGTGTCCCCTTTAGAGGCATAAAGACTTGCTGAGTACCCTTAGGGTCTCACACGATAAATTATTGGTTCAGATGAACAGGTACACTCGCAGGACGGATACTGGGTGGAAGAGGCTGATGATGTGGGCAACGATCGTTCGGTGTAGAGATTCCGGGAACAGGGATCCGTGAGATCTGTGGGCGGGATGTGCTTATTTCTATGGCATCTTATGCCGATTTTCTTCTTATCCATACTCGGACTTTGTTTTGCCGCTTCCGCTTGATACTCTGATGTGTGATGTATGAGGAATTATCCTAAAATATTATATCTATCTAGGTCATTTGAATCTTGCCGTATGGCGTTGCTATAATTTCCTTTCTTTCTAGATGGAATGGCTCTGATGTACTTTTGTATGGTGGCTTGCATACATACTCATTTGTGTATGTAGTTGATCCCTTCGCCTGCCGATTACGCCGCCCGTACAGGTCCCGATGAATTGGAAGTGGTTGGGACGGCTGAAAGGTCTACCCGTGAGTGGCTTTTGGGGCCCCACCGTACTATTTCAACCACTTCCGCTCATCCAGGCTTGTATCTAGGAGCGTAATTCACCGAGGTAGTTACAATAGATGATCTAGCATCATCACTAACATTATAAGATTAAAGCATTTGTCTTATTTATCTATTTTTAGAAAAGTAATTTCTACTCATTGAAAAACTACTTAATATTTAATATTCTCCAAACCAAACATGGGATCATGTTGACACATGTCATCACCACATATTTCACAATTTAATAAGGTTTAACCTTTTTATTTTAAATAATTAAAGTGACTAGAAATTCCTATGTGGCATTCTTTTATTACTTGAACATTTTTTCTGTAAGTAAACCCATATGTTTTTATATATTCTGAAAGGTATGATCAAATGCGATTTTTGAGAGTTGGAATCAACTCAAAGGCTATTATGGTTGAAATTTGAAAAATGTTTGAATGCAGAAAAGATTCTGACTTGTTATTTTTACCAAGTTTGATCTATAGATCCAAATGATTTGAATCCAACGGGCTTGGATTAAGCATTTCAATATATTTCTAACAAAATTGGTTTCATTCAATTTGGTTCACTGAATCGACCTGGGTTGATTTGTGAAACTGGGTACAGAACTAAGTTTAAATATAAATAGAAAAAGTTAAGTTCAAACGAGTGGGCTGCGCGGGAAAGGTTATTGGGCCGGCCCGGTGTCACTCCGCAGCGCGGGGCGCAACTGACAGGGGGGTCTACTGGTCAGTGGCTCTTTAAGCGCGAAGCGATACGGAGCGATGTGGTGCGTTGGATTAGAATGAAGATCGACAGCTGAGGGTCGTCGTCGACGATGAACAGGTCACCGGTGAGCTCGAACCCTAGCGACTCAGTGGGGGTGCATAGGGGGCATAACGGGGCTCAAGTGACGACGGCGAGGCGGGAAAACGATGAAGTCGACGACGGCGAACTCAGGGGTGGTCGCGGCAGCTCCGGGGGTGGTCGAAATCAACGGCTCCTCTTCTCCTCTGCAGCGGCGAGCTCCAGCCAAATTCAGGCGTGCGATGCTCGCCTTGCTCCGGCTAAGGGGTGGAATGATCAGTGAGGTGAGGGGAGTGAGATGGTGTGAAGAAATCGAGCGGGGATCGTCTCCTTTTATAGGCTCGACGACGAGACCGAGAGAGATGGGAAGGCGACGGTGGCGACATGGCTACGGGTGGCTAGAGGCATGGCCGAGGTTGGCGTTCGACGGGTGGTCTCCTGGCGATGCTCTAGAGCTTAAATTCGCGTGTAGGGATGGTGGCAAACGGTCGGGAACGTGCGGTGCTCTGCGCGGCAGAGGTGGCATCTTCGACGGCGAGCGGTGGCTGTGAGGCATGGGGCGGCGAACGGGGGTGTCTGCGGGGTTGTTGGGGCAGTGGTGATCACGCGTGCACGCGGCAAGGGCGGCGCGTGGTTTGTGGACGTGTGTCGAGGGTGGCGCTCTGGCGCGCTCTCGGCATGCTCGCGGAGAAGCTGGGCAAGGCTTGGGCGTGTGGTCCAGTGGTTGGCAGGGTTCGAGCGCTAGACAGGGGGTGGCGGTGGACGGTGGCCTGTGTCCTAGACATGGTGTTTATGCTTGGTGCTTGCTCTGGCTAGCTATCCATGCTCGGCTAGCAAGGGTTCCTTCGGGTTGGCATGGCATGGTGCAAAGGGTAGGGGCTAGGGGTGGTCAAGGCACTGGTTGGCACTGGGGAGACAAGTGTGATCAATGGTGAACAATGCTTAGCCAAATTACTGCTCAAAACAGTGAAGTTTGGCGAGTTTGATTTGTTGTCTCCAAGTGTTTGTTGAAATGGCCGCAAGAACTTGAGTTTTGAATTTTGAAAAGATTTTTGGTGGATGTGCTAGGCATGTGTTGAGGATTCTGTGGATGCTTGGGTTTTGAAAATTGAGCTTGTTTGAGTGGTTTTTGAAATAGTGGGGTCTTCCCATATGAAATAGATTCAATTTTAAACTGTCATTTAAACCATGCATTCTAATGTTTTTGGATGATCTCAAAGTGGGCCTTGGTTCCTTGTTATGATTACTATCAAGGGGTGCGAAGATCCATACCTGTTTCTGTTAAGTTCTGAAAGTTATAGATAGCCAAAGTAGGCATGGGAGTTAATTTGGCCAAAGTGACCATTCACTTAATTTGATTGTTTTGATTTGTTTGTCTTTGGGAAAAGCTTGGGGATTGTTTAGATGATGTTTATTTCACCTAAGAATTATTTTACAAGCAAAGAAACACAGAACCATGGAATTCAAAAGAATCCAAATTTTATTACATACACATATGAATGCTTTCCTAATTTTAGTTGGAAAAGTTTTTGTTAACCCTAATTTTGATGATTAGAATTTGATGATCCAAGTTTAGTATTTTTGGGATGTTACAAACCTTCCCCCCTTAAAAAAATCTCGTCCCGTGATTTGAAAAAGGACGTAAAAGATTACCTAGGATTTGAAGAGATCGGGAAACTCCATCCTGATGTGATCTTCGCACTCCCAGGTAGCTTCCTCTTCTGTGTGGTTGCTCCACTGAATTTTGAGAAACTTGATGCTTCGGGTTCTGGTAGTTTGGAAAGCTTCTTCCAAAATACGGATGGGTACTTCGGGATAGGTCAGGTCATCGTTGATTTCTATGGTCCGGTGATCGATATTCTTGAATACTCCAGTCTTCTCCAGAACTTCGAGACACTTGCGAAGTAATGAGATATGGAACACATTGTGCACGGCTGACATCCCCTCGGGTAGTTCCAGTTGATACGACACTTCTCCTCAACGGTTCAGAATCTTGAAGGGGTCCAATATATCTGGGGGCTAACTTTCCTTTGAGATGGAAACGTTGCATTCCCTTCAATGGCGACACTTTCAAATATACAAAATCTCCTATGTTGAAGGCGAGGTCTCGACGTCTCTTGTCGGCGTAACAATTCTGTCTGGACTGGGCTGTCTTGAGGTGCTCACGAATCTTGTGAACCTTCTCTTCTGCTTCTCGTAGGATGTCGGGTCCAAAAATCTGACTCTCTCCTACTTCCGACCAGTTCAAAGGGGTGCGACACTTCCTTCCATACATGAATTCAAATGGGGCCATTTGCAAACTAGCTTGATAACTGTTGTTGTACGAAAATTCTGCAAACGGCAGACAGTCTTGCCATTTTGATCCATACTCTAACACACATGCTCTCAGCATATCTTCGAGTATTTGATTTACTCGTTCAGTTTGTCCATCGGTCTGAGGGTGATAAGCGGCGCTGAAATCTAGTCGGGTTCCTAAACCTTCTTGGACTATCTTCCAGAATCTCGAGGTAACTGAGTTCCTTGATCCGATACGATGTTCTTGGGGACTCCATGCAAGCTGATGATTCTAGCGATGTATAACTCCGCTAGCTTCAAACTCTGATATGTGGTCTTGACGGGTAAGAAATGGGCGACTTTGGACAATCTGTCCACTATGACCCAGATAGAGTCATTTCCCCTACTAGAAGTAGGCAATCCGGTGAAAAAGTCCATTCCGACGGAATCCCATTTCCATTCCGGAATCTGCAATGGTTGCAACAATCCAGCGGGTCTTTGATGTCCCGCCTTGACTCACTGACATATATCACACTTGGCGATATAGCTTCCGATTTCTCTCTTCATCTTATTCCACCAAAATTGCTCCTTCAAATATTGATACATCTTAGTTCCTCCGGGGTGGATAGAATAAAGAGTATCATGAGCTTCCTTCAGAATAACTTCTTTCAACTCAGAATCTGCTGGTACACAAAGGCGTCCTTTGTACCATAGAACTCCTTCTTCGTCTTTGGTGAATCCGGGTACTTTGCCTGTACCGATACGACGCTTGATTCCGTCAATACTAGCATTTCCTTTCTGCGCCTCTTTGATCTGGCTGATCAAAGTGGGTTGAAGTTCTATGCTAGCCAAAAATCCTTCACTCACTAATTCCATTTGAAAATCTTCCATCTCTTTGTGCAATCTTGGTTGCTCCTTCAAAATCATGGAGTTCAAGCGACACGGCAATCTGCTAAGGGCATCTGCTACCACGTTGGCTTTACCGGGGTGATAGTGAATGTCCAGATCATAATCCTTGATTAACTCAATCCATCTTCTCTGTCTCATATTCAACTCCTTCTGAGTGAATATATACTTCAGACTCTTGTGATCTGAATAGATCTCACAACAGATGCCCATCAGGTAATGCCTCCATGTCTTCAGGGCTAGAACTACGGCTGCGATTTCGAGGTCATGGGTTGGGTAATTTTGCTCGTGTTGTTTCAGTTGTCGCAATAGATAAGATATGACTTTGCCTTCTTGCATTAGCACACATCCGAGACCGATCTTGGATGCATCACAATACACATCAAAGGGCTTTGTGGTATCCGACATGATTAAGATTGGGGCTGAAATCAATCTTCTCTTGAGTTCTTGAAAACTCGCTTCACATTTGTCCGTCCATTCGAACTTCTTGTCTTTATTCAGCAATTGGGTCATGGGTCTGGCGATACTCGAGAATCCCTCTACGAACTTGCGGTAATATCCCACCAATCCGAGAAATGCACGAACTTGGATTTGAGTGGTTGGGGCTTGCCAATCTTCGACATCTTTCACCTTTGCAGGGTCAACGGAAATTTCTCCGGCTGATACAATGTGGCCGAGGAATCCTACCTCCTGTAACCAGAATTCACATTTGCTAAACTTGGCATACAGCTGATGCTCTCTAAGGGTTCCAAGAATGGTCCTTAGGTGTAACTCATGTTCTTCTTCTGATTTGGAATAAATCAGAATGTCATCAATGAAAACAACGACAAACTTATCCAGGAAGTCCATAAAAATCTTATTCATGAGATTCATGAAATAAGAGGGGGCATTGGTTAATCCAAAAGACATGGCGGTATACTCGTATAATCCATATCTGGTGGGAATATCCTCTGCGCGAATCTTGAGTTGATGATAGCCAGTTCTAAGATCAATCTTAGAAAACACTTTGACACCGGTCAACTGATCAAACAAATCTTCTATCTTGGGCAATGGGTACTTGTTCTTGATGGTGACATCATTCAACTTCCGGTAATCCGTACACAAACGGTTACCTCCATCCTTCTTGTCCACAAATAAGACAGGTGATCTACATGGTGACGCACTTGGTTGAATTAATCCAATTTCCAACATGGAATCCAGTTGCTTCTTCAGTTGTGCTAGTTCATACGGGTTCATACTATATGGTCTCTGGGCTATGGGTCCTGTTCCGGGGATTAGTCAATGGTATGTTGGGCTATACTCTTGTTGCACTTGAATTGACGAGGTAAGGTTTCAGATACATGCTCGACTGATATTCCGGCTGTACTGGTCATGGTTATGGCTTTCTTGGCACAGTCAATTAATCCTTTATGTTTGTACATCCAATCCATTCCTAGTACTACTTCCAAACCTTTAGTTCTGAGTACTATCAGATTAGCATAAAAATCTATGCCATGGATTCTTATAGGGACGACTTTGCAAATTTGCCTAGCTTTGGTGGTTAAACCGGGGACTTGAACAATCATAACATGCTTCAGTTTTGTTGGTTGAATCTTACTAGTGCATGCAAATTCTTCGGTGAAAAATGAGTGTGATGCACCAGAATCAAACAACATTCTAGCGAGTACTGAACTAACAGAAAACATACCCATCACGACATCGGGCGCTTCTTGGGCTTCTTCAGCATGCATGAGAAAAAGACGGCCGTTGCGGTTGAGCGAATTCCCTAGGGCAAACCTTCTTCCTGGCTGAACACGACGCTGCTGCTGAGCTGGGGCATTTGCATTGGGGGCTGCGGCATTCTTCTTGGGGCACTCATTGGAGTAGTGACCCTTATTTCCACAGTCATAACAAGTCACTTGCGACTTGTCCTTTGCTGCAACAGGCACCGCATTGCTTCCAGTCCTCGGGGTAGTGTTGGTTTTGGCGGTAGCATTGTTGTTGTTGAACTTGGGTGGTGCACGGTTGAAATTGCCAGGGTTGCCGGGGTTGTTGTGATTTCCTCCGGGCCTCGGGTTTCCACGGTTGGGATAGGTCGAACGGTTCATCGGGGGTCTGTTGGTTCTCGGGGCAAATCCTGGAGATGGGTTAGGGCGATACTTTGGGGTCTGATGGGTTCCTGGCTGATGCATCATGCGATTCTTGCGGTTCTCATTGGCTTGGTTGATATTTCCTTCCATCTGGATGGCAGAGTCGACAAGGGCTTCAATATCAGCAAAGGGGATATTGACCTACACAGTCTGCATCTCATCGTGCAGACCATTCAAGAATCTCTCTTTCTTCTTGGCTTCGGTGTCGATCTCATCCGGGGCATACCTAGCTAATGACTGGAATTTGTCACGGTATTCCACTACGGTCATCCTTCCTTGCTTCAGTTCTCTGAACTCATCTCTCATTCTCTTGATCAAACCCGGTGGCACATGGGTTATGCTGAACTTGACCTTGAATTCCTCCTAGGTCATCATCAATCCTCCGATCATTGCACGAACGCTGTTCCACCATGCTCTTGCATCTCCGGCTAGATAGTGGGTGGCGAACAGAACTTTCTCGTTGGCTTCCACTCCGGCGACTTCCAGGTTGTTTTCCATGGTTTGCAGCCAATCATCGGCGTCTAAAGGCTCTTCTGACTTAGTGAAAACAGGTGGGTTGGTGTTCTGGAAATTCTTGAGCTTAGATCCATGGTTGTCCTGGTTTCCTTGGCCTTGATTGTTGTGGGCTAGCTGGGCTATCTGCTGAAGGGTGGCTAGGTTGTCTTGACGTTCAGCTCTTTCAGCTTCGCGGTCAGAAACCAACATTTGCAGGATCTGCAACATCGGGTCCGGGGATGAACCACTTCCTCCGCGTGGAATCTGAATATTTGAGATAGATCATGAGAAAAGAGGGAAATTTCTAAGGTTTCGGGACTTTGGAAATTTTTTAAAGTTTGACTCATATTTTCAAGCAACTTGCTTTTCATTCATTCATTCATAGCACACGATACAAACACACACCACAACAAAGGTAAACTGATGGTTTTAAGAACCCTTCTGGAAACTACGATACAGTGGGACCGAATACAACTCACTACGCTAGTGCTCAAGTGCTACTACTCCTCGGAGTCGGTGTAGTCGTCATCCTCATCATCCTCATCGTCATCTATGAAGGCGAAATCATCCTCATCGGTGAAGAAGTCCATAGCCTGATCCTCCAGAAAATCATCATCATCGCTGAGATAGGAGTAGGGGTCTCCACGAAGATCCTCTCCGGCATTCTCCCTTTCCTCCAACTACATGTCTCTCTCATGGATGGTCTCCTCCAAATCCGAGATACGGTGGTGAAGACGGGCAATGATGCGCTCCTTCTTGTCGAGCTGACGGCGGCGAGACTTGCGATCCTTCGCTAGCATGGCAATGGTCTGATACTTTGTCTTGATGATGGTGGACTTGTGGTTGGAGTAGTCACGGCAATTATCCAATTCCTGCTGACGATCGTACATCATGAAGCTGAGCTGGTCCAACTGAGTCTTCAGCTCGTGGTGGTATGGGGCTTCCAGAGGCTGTCCCATAGCATCACGCCTTGGACAAAACTCAAAGCGGGTACCCTTGATCTGATTGATACTCTGCCCACACAGACGGGCAAGAGTTTCCTGCATGGCCCTGGCAAGTCCATCGAGCCAGTTGTTTTCTCGCAAGGTAAACTGAATTCCCTCGGCAGTGGGAGGTTCAATATTTCCTCGGAGACTTGCAACAATTAGCCACTGCAGATCTTCTCCTCCTTGATCATTGAGCTGAGCTCCGAAGAACTCGGGGTGCGGACGCTCCAGAAGTTCCGAAAGCTGGTCCAAATCCCGCTCAAAGACAAGGTCTCCTCCATTCCCCAACTGATAAAACTTGTTGTACTTCACGTCCATCTATAAGAATATAGGATGAGTAAGTTAGTAGAGTGATCAAGTGTGTCAAATTTTATGTATTTTGCAAGAGTTTTTGAGGAACATGAATTTTTATGAAAGAATCAAGGTGATAAGAATGGGAATAAGTTTTTGTAAATATTTGAATCCTTTGGTTTTGAAACTAAGTTTTTGATTCAAACGTCCAGTCTAACTAGGGTCTCCTATGGTCAGGATGGCTCTGATACCAACTTGTCAACACCCGGATTTTTAATCCCAGGTGCCTTTTATGCCATACATCGCAATCCCAGGATTACCATTTTTGCGAGACATAACAGATTTGGATACCACAGTACATCATCCATTACAAACCATACATAAGGTCTTACACAAATAAGGATCTCATGATCCAGTTCTTAAAACAACTCAAGCAGCGGAAATACGTAATAATAAAGGTAGCGTAGGCGAAGCTCCATCTTCGGGGTCACAGGCAATGCTGACGATGGGAGATGATCCTAGTTGTCGTAACCTTCCTGGGGTCCATCATCCTGGTACTCCTCTTCATAGTCTTGCCACGGGAATATCCAGGGACAAAGCCATGAGTACTCTTTAAGTACTTGCAAACTAATACTAACAAGTGAAGGGGGTTTTTGTAATAGGACACTAAGCTCTAGGGTGTTTTGCAAAAAGCCAGATTTACCTCTACTAAGTTCAGAAGCAAGCAAAGCTAGTTGAAATTTTATAACACCTATGTGGGAACTTGTATTTCATATCACAACTCTGTTGTGGTCAAGTCAAAATCTCCATTCATTCCACAAGTCATTTTGAAAACATCTGACGGGGGAACAATATGGCCACTCCAACTGTCCATAACCGCGGACGCGGCTATTCGAATAGTTTGACACTCTGCAGAGATTGTACACTTTCACCACAACATTCGATACATCCGTCAGGAACAAATCCTGAATTCACCATACTCAGTATGCGGATAATCAATCCTAACCTTTCGATTACACGCCCTAGTATAGGCACCTCTCCTATGAGTTTGGCCTCCCAACCATGACCAACTGTCATCTTGGGTACTACACAGGTGGACAATCCTCACAAGGTAGCCTCAGCTCAGACCTTGGCCGTGAGGGAACCCATACTAAGGTATATAAGTTTCCAGTCAAGCCCTACCCAATTTTCGGGTATTGTGGATGTACGGTAAAATTGGAATGGTATCGCATCTAGACAACCATCAGTTTTATAAAGGGGCTAAGGCTCCTGCCTCAACATTTTCATCATCAAAATCTTCTGGTGTACGGAAACACATGTCAAAACATCTCAGTAGAATGACTCATCATTCTAAGGTTTTCATAACCATTTTCCACCAAGTATTCCCATCTAAAGTTGATCAAGTTTTATGCTTAGCACTAGCATCTACAAATGAGAGTGAGTACTGATGAGGGGTGGTAAACAAGTGTAGTTTAACTAGGTTCAATCTCATGCCTTAGGATGACATCAAGATTATCTAGCTTAGGCCAAATTTAATGCTCTTTATGCAACCTTCAATTATCTTTCTAGTATCTACAATTTACTCAAGTAAACTCTAAGTAATAGCTTTGATAAAGAAATAAAGTAGAAAGCTTGCAAGTAAAACTAGGAATGGGGTTATCAAGTGGGGATAATCACATATGCTTAATGCATATAGTTGGCCTGGTAACAAGCAAGTGTTAGCTTGTATAGGTCAACTTGATTAGTAAGGCTTGCTAAAGTAGAGTATCTTGCAAGTGTTAGCTTGCTCAATCAACTAGTAGTATTAGGCTTGCCTTGTGTAGATCAGTGATTGAAGTTCTCCTTTGCTTCTTCTTCGTAGTATCCTCCTTCCTCCTCGTATCCTTGGTCGGTACTAGCGTCTATGTATAAATACGAGGTGCACAATCACCAAACAATACTAAACTACTTTCAATCATCACACAAAAGGGTTCTATAGATGATCTAGCATCATCATTAACATTCAAGATTAAAGCACTTGCATTATTTATTTATTTTTTAGAAAAGTAATTCCTACTCATTGAAAAACTACTTAAGATTTAATATTCTCCAACTCAAACATGGGATCATGTTGACACATGTCATCACCACATATTTCAGTACATGGGAATGTGATTTAAAGTGGTGTCACAATTTAATAAGGTTTAACCTTTTATTTTAAATAAAATAAAGTGACTAGAAATGCCTATGTGGCATTCTTTTATTACTTAAACATTATTTCTGTAAGTAAACCCATATATTTTTATATCTTCTGAAAGGTATGATCAAAGGTGATTTTTGAGAGTTGGAATCAACTCAAAAGCTATTATGGTTGAATTCTGAAAAATGTTTGAATGCAGAAAAGCTTCTGACTTGTTATTTTTTACCAAGGTTGATCTATAGATCCAAATGATTTGAATCCAACGGGCTTGGATTAAGCATTTCAATATCTTTCTAACAAAATTGGTTTCATTCAAATTGGTTTACTGAATCGAGCTGGGTTGATTTTTGAAACTGGGTACAGAACTAAGTTTAAATATAAATAGAAAAAGTTAAGTTCAAACGAGTGGGCTGTGCGGGAAAGGTTATTGGGCCGGCCCGGTGTCACTCCGCAGAGCGGGGCGCAACTGACACGGGCGGGGGTCTACTGGTCAGTGGCTCTTTAAACGCGAAGCAGTACGGGGCGATGTGGTGTGTTGGATTAGAATGAAGATCGACGGCTGAGGGTCGTCGTCGATGATGAACAGGTCACCGGCGAGCTCGAACCCTAGCGGCTCAGTGGGGGTGCATAGGGGGCATACCGGGGCTCCAGTGACGACGGCGAGGCGGGCAAACAACATAGTCGACGACGGCGAACTCAGGGGTGGTCGCGGCAGCTCCGGGGGTGGTCGAAATCAACGGCTCCTCTTCTCTGTAGCGGCGAGCTCCGGCCAAATTCCGGTGATGCGCTGCTCGCCTTGCTTCGGCTAAGGGGCGGAATGATCAGTGAGGTGAGGGGAGTAAGATGGTGTGAATAAATCGAGCGGGGATCGTCTCCTTTTATAGGCTCGACGGCGAGACCGAGAGGGATGGGCAGGCGACGGTGGCGACACGGCTACGGGCAGCTAGAGACATGGCCGAGGTTGGCGTTCGACGGGTGGTCTCCTGGCGATGCTCTAGAGCTTAAATTCGCGTGTAGGGGTGGTGGCAAACGGTCGGGAACGTGCGGTGCTCTGCGCGACAGAGGCGGCGTCTTCGACGGTGAGCGGTGGCTGTGAGGAATGGGGCGGCAAACGGGGGTGTCTGCGGGGATGCTGGGGCGGTGGTGATCACGCGTGCATGCGGCGAGGGCGGCGCGCGGTCTGTGGGCGTGTGTCGAGGGTGGCGCTCTGGCGCGCTCTCGGCATGCTCGCAGAGAAGCTTGGCAAGGCTTGGGCATGTGGTCCAGTGGCTGGCAGGGTTCGAGCGCTGGACAGGGGGTGGCGGTGGACGGTGGCCTGTGTCCTAGACATGGTGTTTAGTCTTGGTGCTTGCTCTGGCTAGCTAGCCATGGTCGGCTGGCAAGGGTTCCTTCGGGTTGGCATGGAATGGTGCAAAGGGTAGGGGCTAGGGGTGGTCAAGGCACTGGTTGGCACTGGGGAGACAAGTGTGATCAATGGTGAACAATGCTTAGCCAAATTACTGCTCAAAACAGTGAAGTTTGGCGAGTTTGATTTGTTGTCTCCAAGTGTTTGATGAAATGGCCGCAAGAACTTGAGTTTTGAATTTTGAAAAGATTTTTGGTGGATGTGCTAGGCATGTGTTGAGGATTCTGTGGATGCTTGGGTTTTGGAAATTGAGCTTGTTTGAGTGGTTTTTGAAATAGTGGGATCTTCCCATATGAAATAGATTCAATTTTAAACTGTCATTTAAACCATGCATTCTAATGTTTTTGGATGATCACAAAGTGGGCCTTGGTTCCTTGTTATGAGTACTATCAACGGGTGCAAAGATCCATACCTATTTCTGTTAAGTTCTGAAAGTTAGAGATAGCCAAAGTAGGCATGGGAGTTAATTTGGCCAAAGTGACCATTCACTTAATTTGATTGTTTTGATTTGTTTGTCTTTGGGAAAAGCTTGGGGATTGTTTAGATGATGTTTATTTCACCTAAGAATTATTTTACAAGCAAAGAAACACAGAACCATGGCAATTCAAAAGAATCCAAATTTTATTACATACACATATGAATGCTTTCCTAATTTTAGTTGGAAAAGTTTTTGTTAACCCTAATTTTGATGATTAGAATTTGACGATCCAAGTTTAGTATTTTTGAGATGTTACATTTACCCTTGATTTCATTAAGGAAATCACAGCTAGACGTTCAGGTTCCTTACAACGCATAAGAGTACAAACTACCTAGAAAAACAAAACTGGAAAGAAGATGAGGAAAAACAAAATTGAAAAGAAAGAAGAAGCCTAATATTCCTCCAGCGCAGCAACAAGCTTTCCCAGCTCCAGAAAGTTTAGATTTTCGAACCCCTTCCTTAGCCAAGACGCCCAGCGCCCTCCCTGATGCAAGATCTTCTTCTCTTTTTATTCATTGTGACGACACCCATCTTCTGTGCCCATTGAAAACTTCCATCGCCACCTTCTCCAGCACTTTCGCAAAGAACCTCAACCTATCCTTTGCGACATGTTTCACTTGCAAGGATCGAGCTCCACCACTGAATCCAATAACAATTCTCAAAATGACAGAGATAGGTTCATCATGCAATTTGTGTTGGAAGCGGGCCTTATTCCTTACTTTCCAAATACTCCAAATGACAGCTGAAATGCCTACTGCGAATAAATCTCTTCCTTTTTTCCTAAGATTTTCCAGCCACCACATGTATGTATGTACAATAGGAAATACAGTGTATATTGGCTGTAATGTGTGTTTAAAAAGGCATAATGGCATCTATAAAGTCTAGGAATTGTACTGGCATTTTATTTTTCAAAAGTCAAAACTTGCGGTGGCGTTTCTCTAATAGCCAGAAATTGTAGTGGTACCAATTAACCCAAAAATTTAGGACATGCCCAATATTTTTCATGTTTGTGCCCCAAATTTTGACAAAGGATGCAACAACCTTAACCCAAAAATTTAGGACATGCCCAATATTTTTCATGTTTGTGCCCCAAATTTTGACAAAGGATGCAACAACCTTATCCATCTTTCGCATGTGCGCACAGAGCAACTGTGCGTTGAAACTTTATCCAGCCGCCAGTAGCCTTCCTCTCCGACCATCGCTAGAAACCAATAGAGCCAGAATCGGTCCACCGCCACTCAACACATATTTCTTGGTGTCTCCCAATGTTGCTCACCGCTAGTCATGGCCAGTGCAGCCCTGCCCGCCGGATTGAATCTACCTCCATAGCCCTGCCTCTGCCGTTCTATACCGGTCCGCTATCGAGCTTTCTTCGATCAATTGCGGCTCCATCGTTGCTCCTCGCGATCAATTTAGTGGTTGAGAGTTGCCCTAACGCCCCACTTCCCCGCTCGCCTTCCTCCACGCCGATGAGCTGCTCACAAGGTGTTTGATTAAAGGTATGCATGAGACATGCATTTGAGATGCTCAGCTCTTGGAATGACATCAATGTTCTCCACTCTTTGCCAAGTTAGCCGTGGATGAGTCAACGCAGATGGAGTTTCAAGCAAACAGGCACATATACAACATGGGATACTACCCTGCGGATCACAAGTATCTCAAGTGGAAAACTTTTGTGAAGCCGGTTGTAGAACCAAAGGTAAGAAACAACTTGATTTCCATTATGCACAAGCAGCGGCTAGAAAAGTTATAGAGAGAGCATTTGGGATTTAACAGGCCCAATTTGCTACTATGGAAGGATCAGCTAGATTTTGGGATCAAGGTATTCTTTGGTACATCATGATCCCTTGTGTGATCATGCATAACATGATCATTAAGAAAAAGCGTGTAAAAAATTTAGACTATGGCTTCTACGAGTTGATGAGATGTCATGTGAGTGTGTAAAGAAATAAAAACCGAGTTGTGCACTTTCTTGACACCTATGATGCCAGCTCAGATGAGGATAATGTAGATCTTCAAAACGATATCATCAACGAGTGTTCATGGCTTGGCCAACAAAGCCACTAGTTTCAACTCCATTTATGTCATGATGTGTGCGGTAAACATTGTTTAATTTGTGTGCTTCTATTTGTGTAAAAAAACGGATGAACTATTTGTGTGTGTGATGTAATAACAATTAAGTACTATTTATGTTTTATTGTTTTAGATTTATTTATGATGGGTTTTATATAGATTATTGCATACATGTTTGCAAATGTGAGAAGAAAGCTATGTGTGTGGTGCACTACAGGAACACGTCACTACGCCGACGGTCAAAAGCCGTCAGCATAGACCAAATTACTGTTGGCGTAGGTCTATGCTAAGGACAGTTTTCGGTGTAGTATAGCGTCGGCCTAGAATAATATGCCATCGGCATAATAAAGCCGTCGGCATAGTTCATATGGGCCCTACCTAGACGGCTAACAGGCTTTAGGATAGCCATCGGCCTAGTTTTTTTCCAAAAGAAATTTTAGAATTTCTTTTCCAATTTTTTTGAATCATTTGACTTGTTACTCTCATAAGCGATTTTTAACTCTAAGTATGCTTAATCTTTAGTTAAATTGCACAAATGGTCAAACTTCCTGATCGGTCACCCATCCTCACACTACTCCTTTGTTCCTTTCGGATGAGCTTTCGATAAAGAAATTAGACCTTGTTGATAATACTACCATATCAATCCCATTACCCCTTGGATCATAGTGTCACACGTCTTTACTTTAAAATTTCAAAGAATTATTTAAGTAAACCAAAATGAATAAGTAATAATAATCTTGAATTCAAATGATAATAAAATAAATATTTTTTGCTTTTTTCTATTTAATATTTTTAATCATGCATCATGTATTTTTAAATAAAATTTATTTAATACTATTCAAATCTTCAAAAATCATATTGTGAGTCTAAAAATGGTCAAAACTGCGGGCATAAAGATTCTTACCTAGGGGATGAGCACTAGTAGAAAAGAGGCCATCCGTTCGTGCCTCCTAACAGCATTAGTCCCGGTTCCGCCACGAACCGGGACTAATGCTGGCACAACGTCCCGGTTCGAGCGGGCACGGGGGCCGGAGGCATGCGTCCCGGTTGGTAGGGGGCATGCGTCCTGGATTATAACACAAACCGGGACTAAAGGTTCGGCGTTAGCCACGTGGTGTGGTACACACCTTTAGTACCGGTTACAAACTGAGACGCATGATCCCGCCCTCTATAAATACGACGCCCCAGCCCTCTGCCTCCCCTCTGTTTTTTCTTGGTGGAAGGTGTGAGAGATATGCTAGTTTTTTTTCCTATGCATGCATTCAAGGTGTTTGCTGAAATGTTTGAGTGAATGATCCCGTATAATTTCTCATAAAACAAAAATATATAAGGTGTCCGAGACGCACTTGAGCTTTCTCTCCTGTTTATTTCCTCGATCGAGATTAGCAATCTTATCTTTTCTCTGTCATTGATACAATGCATGTGTCGATGTGAATTGGTCATTTCACTATTTATGATGTCCTGTTTTTGATAAACTTACTTATATGATGCAGATGAACAGTCGGGAATGGATGTACGGTGATCGGCGTGTATCCGGGTATATGAAAGGCGTGGATAAATTTATCGATGTGGCTACGGCAAACAAAGAGAATGGTTTTATACGTTGTCCATGTGTTCAATGTCGGAATAACAAGGAGTACTCTTCCTCGAAAATCATTCGCGGCCACCTAATTATGAAAGGTTTCATGCCCAACTATAATTGCTGGACCAAGCACGGGGAAAGAGGGGTTATGATGGAAGATGGTGAAGAAGAAGATGAAGATAACAACTATCATCATATGTTTCCTGAATACAGTGATACTGCAATGGAAGACAATGAAGAGGAAGGAGGTGAAGAACGGGCATCAGATGAGCCGGCTGGTGAACTTGGTATGGTCATTTCTGATGCAAAGCGAAGACTGTGAAACAGAAAATGAGAAGTTGAAGTTAGAGGGCATGTTAGAAGATCACAAGAAATTTTTGTACCCAAATTGTGAAGATGGCAGCACAAAGCTCGGTACCACACTAGAATTGTTGCGATGGAAGGCATAGTGTGGTCTAACTGACTCCTCATTTGAAAAGATGCTGAAAATAATGAAGCCGGAGTTTCCAAAACATAAAAAACTTCCCGAGAGTACCTACGAAGCAAAGAAGACTCTCTGTCCTCTAGGATTAGATGTGCAAAAGATACATGCATGCATTAATGATTGCATCCTCTACCGCGGTAAGGAGTATGAGAATTTAGATAAATGCCCGGTATGCAATGCATTGCGGTATAAGATCAGACGAGATGACCCTGGGGATGTTGAGGGAGAGCCCCTCCGGAAGAGGGTTCCTGCTAAGGTTATGTGGTATGCTCCTATAATACCAAGGTTGAAACGCATGTTCAGAAACAAAGAGCATGCCAGGTTGTTGCGATGGCACAAAGAAGACCGTAAGAAAGACGGGAAGTTGAGACACCCTGCTGATGGGTCACAGTGGAGAAAAATCGAGAGAGACTTCCCAGACTTTGCAGGTGACGTAAGGAACTTATGTTTTGGTCTAAGTACGGATGGCATGAATCCTTTTGGGGAGCAGAGATGCAGTCACAGCACCTGGCCCGTGACTCTATGTATCTACAACCTGCCTCCTTGGTTGTGCATGAAGCATAAGTTCATTATGATGCCAGTGCTCATCCACGGCCCGAAGCAACCGGGCAACGACATTGATGTGTACCTTAGGCCATTAGTTGAAGAACTCTTACAACTGTGGGGCAAACCAGGTGTACATGCGTGGGATGAGAACAAAAAGGAGCCATTTGATCTACGAGGGTTGCTTTTCGTAACCATCAATGATTGGACTGCTCTTAGTAACCTTTCAGGACATACAAACAAGGGATATAAGGCATGCACGCACTGTTTAGATAAGACTGAAGGTACATATTTGCATAAATGCAAGAAGGTTGTGTACCTAGCGAATCAACGATTTCTTCCGACCAATTATCCCGTAAGAAAGAAAGGCAAGCATTTCAAAGGTGAGGCAGATCACCGGAAGAAGCCTGAACTCCCTGCTGGTGATGATGTATTTGGTATGGTCAAGGACATAGAAGTAATCTTTGGAAAGGGTCCCGGCAGTCAATCAGTTCCGAACGACGTTGCTACAGGACACGCACCCATGTGGAAGAAGAAATCTATATTTTGGGAGCTACCATATTGGAAAGTCCTACGTGTCCGCTCTTCAATCGACGTGATGCACATGACAAAGAATCTTTGCGTGAACCTGCTAGGATTCCTAGGCGTGTATGGGAAGACAAAATATACACTGGAAGCACGGGAGGACCAACAAATTATGAAAGACCCAAAGAACATGCATACACAGAACAAGACGGATAAAGGGCGTCACTTAAGTCGTGCCAGCTATGCTCTTACCAAAGCAGAGAAGGAAATCTTTTTTGAAGTCCTTTACAGTATCAAGGTGCCGTCTGGCTTCTCATCTAATATAAAGGGGATAATAAATATGGCAGAGAAAAAGTTCCAAAACCTGAAGTCTCATGACTGTCACGTGATTATGACGCAGTTGCTTCCGATTGCATTGAGGGGGCTTCTACCGGAAAATGTTCGAGTACCCATTGTGAAGCTGTGTGCATTCCTCAATGCAATATCTCAGAAGGAAATCAATCCAGATATTCTGCCAAGGTTACAGAAGGATGTGGTACAATGTCTTGTTAGTTTTGAGTTGGTGTTCCCACCATCCTTCTTCAATATTATGACGCATCTCCTGGTTCACCTAGTGGAAGAGATTGCCATTCTCGGTCCGGTATTTCTGCATAATATGTTCCCCTTTGAGAGGTTCATGGGAGTCTTAAAGAAATATGTTCATAACCGTGCTAGACCAGAAGGAAGCATCTCCAAGGGATATGGAACAGAGGAGGTCATTGAGTTTTGTGTTGACTTTATTCCTGACCTTAAGCCGATTGGTGTTTCTGACTCGCGGCATGAGGTTAGACTAAGTGGAAAAGGCACGCTGGGAAAGAAAGCAATGATGTGTAGGGACGGGGATTCTTTCACTAAAGCACACTACACAGTTCTACATAATTCCACCTTGGCAGCTCCGTATATCGAGGAACACAAGAATATTGTACGCTCCAAAAACCCGGGAAAGCCTGAATCATGGATTACAGATGAACACATGAAGTCTTTCGGTGGTTGGATGCGGACACATCTCTTGAATGACACCACTGTTGGATATCAGCTATACTTGTTGGCCGCGTCACCATCTTCTACTATATTGAATTTCCAAGGGTACGAAATAAATGGGAATACATTCTACACGATCGCCCAAGATAAAAAGAGCACCAACCAAAATAGTGGTGTCCTCTTTGATGCAATAGACGAGAATGGACAAAAGGACACATAATATGGTTAGATAGAGGAGATATGGGAACTAGACTATGGATTCTCTTTTAAGTTCCCTTTGTTTCGCTGCAAATGGGTCAACCTGAATGGGGAAGGGGTAAAGATAGACCAGTTGTACGGAATGACAACAGTGGATCTCAACAATCTTGGTTATAGAGATGAACCATTCATCCTAGCCAATGATGTGTCTTAGGTTTTCTATGTGAAGGACATGTCCTCCAGACCGAAAAAAAGAAAAAATATGCAAACGAATACATCATATGATGAGCCAAAGCGTCACATAGTTCTTTCAGGGAAAAGAAACATCGTGGGAATCGAGGACAAGACAGACATGTCAGAAGATTATAATAAGTTTGATGAAATTCCGCCCTTCACAATGAAAACTGACCCAAGCATTCCGTTAAGTAAATAAGATGCTCCATGGTTACGTCTGAAGCGATCATAAGGAAGGACATATGCCAAGAAGTTCATGCTCATATTATGTAACTCTAGTTCATGTCTGGCCGGGATATCTTTCGCGGTTTGTGGCTTCACTGGGACTATATATAGGGGGGGCCTTTAGTCCCGGTTTTGTAGTCTCAGTTTTTAATATTAATAAATGTCTTGAGTGTTAGTCCCGTTTTGTGGCTGGACCTGGACTATGAATAAGTTGTCCCGATTCGTACTTACCATTAAGATCTGATCTCCAAACGCGTGTGGTCACATATTAGGGAGTGCCTCTATGACCAGTTTCTTGGAGATGCCGGAGCACTGGGATCCGGCGGCATCTCCCTGAAACTGGTCGTAGTGGTGTCCCTGCTCTCGCACACCATCTTGCACCTTGTAACTTCTCTAACTAGATCAATACACCTGGGAGCTAACTAATTTCACATATTAGGGGGTGCCTCTATGACTAGTTTCTTGGAGATGCCGGAGGACTGGGATCTGGCGGCATCTCCCTGAAACTAGTCGTAGTGGTGTCCCTGCTCTCGAAAACCATCTTGCAACTTGTAACTTCTCTAACTAGATCAATACACCTGGGAGCTAACTAATTTCACATATTAGGGAGTGCCTCTATGACCAGTTTCTTGGAGATGCCGGAGGACTGGGATCCGGCGGCATCTCCCTGAAACTGGTCGTAGTGGTGTCCCTGCTCTCGAAAACAATATTGGAGATCCCTCAATCTGGATGGAGGACTGGACTCACAAGGATGCCTATTTATAGTACAAGCAGCTCGGCATGGTGTCGACACTTACGACATAATGTCGACACTCACCCCTATTATTAGTGCTGACTCGTGTTTTGTCCCGGTTGGTGTCTCCAACCGGACTAAAGGTTCATCTTTAGTCCCGTATGGTGACACCATCCGGGACAAGGTACACGCCGCACGACATAATGTCGACACTCACCCCTATTATTAGTGCTGCCTGGCCCAACATGCCGAAATCCCTCCAACCGGGACTAAAGATGAACCTTTCGTATATCGAAAATCCGAACAATGAAAATCCTTCGCGTGGTGTCATATTATGTGACATAGTTGAAAGGAAAAATACCAGACTTGGTATATTGATCATGTCTCAACAAAACATTCACAAAATGACCTATCATATTCGAGGTTTCATGGCTTTCGGTCCAAATGACCGATATTATGTGCTGAATCACGGCATAGTTTGTGATGATGTGCCCATATTATGCATGCATGTGGACATTGGTATGGAGAACAATGTTGCAGGAGGAAGTTTTCCTTTTCGTCGCACGGAAAAGCCCTTTTCCATTTTCCGAGCGCAAAAAATCGGTAGTTTTGTGAAGTAACCACAAAAATGCTGTTTCAGAATGCTACCGTCCCATTTTCCTAAAATACTAGACCACCTTACATGGACTATCTCCCAACCGGGACATCTCAAACCTTTTCGTCCATCCCGTGTAAAAAGGACAAATGTCTGCCGAATCGGTAGGAAGTGGGTCCGGTTTGTACTACAGGTACATGATCTAATGCCCGTGATTTTTTGAAAAAAATCATTTTTAGACTCACAATATGTGGTTTCTTCAGAGATCCAATGCAAGTTCTAACGATGTTCGTCCCCTATCTTCATGCACGCCGGTTCGACCATAGTTAGAAATTCAAAAAAAATCCGAATAATGAAAATCCTTCGCGTGGTGTCATATTATGTGACATAGTTGAAAGGAAAAATACCAGACCTGGTATATTGATCATGTCTCGAAAAAACCTTCACAAAATGACCTATCATGTTCGAGGTTTCATGGCTTTCGGTCCAAATGACCGATGTGATGTGCTGAATCATGACATAGTATGTGATGATGTGCCCATATTATGCATGCATGTGGACATTGGTATGGAGAACAATGTTGCAGGAGGAAGTTTTCCTTTTCGTCGCACGGAAAAGCCCTTTTCCATTTTCCGAGAGCAAAAAACGGGCCGTTTTGTGAAGTAACCACCAAAATGCTGTTTCAGAATGCTACCGTCCCATTTTTCTAAAATACTACACCACCTTACATGGACTATATCCCAACCGGGACATCTCAAACCTTTTCGTCCATCCCGGGTAAAAAGGACAAATGTCTGCCGAATCGGTAGGAAGTGGGTCCGGTTTGTACTACAGGTACATGATCTAACGCTCGTGATTTTTTGAAAAAATCATTTTTAGACTCGCAATATGTGGTTTCTTTAGAGATCCAATGCAAGTTCTAACGATGCTCGTCCCCTGTCTTCATGCACGCCGGTTCGACCATAGTTAGAAATTAAAAAATTCAAAACGGGCATAAGAAATTCAAAAAAAATCCAAACAATGAAAATCCTTCACGTGGTGTCATATTATGTGACATAGTTGAAAGGAAAAATACCAGAATTGGTATATTGATCATGTCTCGAAAAAACCTTCACAAAATGACCTATCATGTTCGAGGTTTCATGGCTTTCGGTCCAAATGACCGATGTTATGTGCTGAATCACGGCATAGTTTGTGATGATGTGCCCATATTTGCATGTGGACATTGGTATGGATAACAATGTTGCAGGAGGAAGTTTTCCTTTTCGTCACACGGAAAAGCCCTTTTCTATTTTCCGAGCGCAAAAAACGGGTCATTTTGTGAAGTAACCACCAAAATGCTGTTTCAGAATGCTACTGTACCATTTTCCTAAAATACTAGACCACCTTACATGGACTATCTCCCAACCTGGACATCTCAAACCTTTTCTTCCATTCCGGGTAAAAAGGACAAATGTTTGCCGAATCGATAGGAAGTGGGTCCGGTTTGTACTACAGGTACATGATCTAACGCCCGTGATTTTTTGAAAAAAATCATTTTTCGACTCGCAATATGTGGTTTCTTCAGAGATCCAATGCAAGTTCTAAATGAGCCATTTTTCTTCCCACCATTTTTCTTCCCGCTATTTTTCCCGCCATTTTTATTCCCGCCATTTTTTCTCGGCATTTCTTCCCGCCAGTTTTTCCTACCAGTTCTTCCCGCCAGTTCTTCCCTCCAGTTATCTTCATGCCATTTCTCACTATATATATATGTAGGGTTGGCCTCCATTGTCATTGCACATCTCTAGACTCATATCTTTAACCTCATCACTCTTTCCCATGACATCCACCGTAGAACTAACCCCCAGGGAGGCGGAGGCGCTTTGCGCCTCGAACTACCCCTGCCCGCCGGGCTACTGAGTCCCCGTCGGCTGGATGCTGAGCGCCGGAGGTGTGCCGGTTCCACCTGTCCCTCTAGGTGTGGCACGCCGGATGGCCATCACGAACCACTACTACTTCGAGCTCACGCCGGAGCAGCGGAGGAATCCCAGATGGAATCCCGACTATTTCCCGACTTGGAAGCCTTCTTCGTGGATCGGCGTGAGAGGGCGCTCGCCAGGCACGAGGAGGACGGCCCACCTCCTCCGAACTTCAACGAGGCCCGCTGTCGGCTATGGTGGCGCGGTCGGACTCTCCAGAGCGTCATGGCCTACGACAAGGCCGCCGACTCTAACCCCCGCCTGCGCTACCCTCAAGGTTCAACTACACGACCCCGACGACGACAGCGACGACGGCCGCGGCGAGTACGACGACTACAGTGGCGAGTATTACAGGTGTAGGCAGGAGCATGACTGAACCACTCCAACATTGCAAAACAAGTTCGGCCGATTGTGGCTTAATATGGCCATGTATCTTAATTTTCAGTTTTTCTATGTAACTTTGTGTTAGTTGCGTTATGTACTTTAATTCCATTTCTATCCTAATAAAATTTTCTTTCCGCCCATTATTTCCCGTCCTTTTTTTCCCGCCCATTAATATATAAAAATATAAGTTAATTCAAATCCAAATTAATAACAGAAAATGGTTTTAAATTAGTTATTCAAATCCAAACACTTTTTATGTTTAAAGTTTTTCTAAATTTCAAATTAATATTCAAAAAATATAAGTTAATTCCTTTTTAATTTTAAATGGTTCATAGTTTAAATGGTTACATTAATTATTTTTAAAAACAGAAAATGGTTTTGAATTATTTATTCAAATTCAAACACTTTTTATGTTTAAAGTTTTTCTAAATTCCAAATTAATATTCAAAAAATATAAGTTAATTCATTTTTAATTTTAAATGGTTGCATTAATTATTTTTAAAAATTAAAAATGGTTTTGAATTAGTTATTCAAATCCAGACACTTTTTATGTTTAAAGTTTTTCTAAATTCCGAATTAATATTCAAAAAATATAAGTTAAGTCATTTTTAATTTTTAATGGTTGCATTAATTATTTTTAAAAATAGAAAATGGTTTTGAATTAGTTATTCAAATCCAAACACTTTTTATGTTTAATGTTTTTCTAAATTCCAAATTAATATTCAAAAAATATAAGTTAATTCATTTTTAATTTTAAATGGTTCATAGTTTAAATGGTTACATTAATTATTTTTAAAAACAGAAAATGGTTTTGAATTAGTTATTTAAATTCAAACACTTTTTATGTTTAAAGTTTTTCTAAATTCCAAAGTAATTATCATTTTAAAAACATTACAAATTTAAACCCCAAAATAAAAAATAAGGTGGGAACAGAGAGAAAATTCCTGAAATTTTTTGAAAACAGGGTCATATGTCCCGGTTGGAGCCACCAACGGTTGGAGCCACCAACCGGGACTAAAGACCCCTGCGCGCGCCCCTTGGTCTGCTGAAAAAAGTGGAGTATACGTCCCGGTTGGTGGCTCCAACCGGGACGTATGACCCTTTAGTCCCGGTTGGAGCCAACGACCGGGACAAAAGGTCCTTTGGTTATAACTGGGTACCCCTCCTCTTCTTCTTCCCCATCTCACAATCTCTTCTCGCGCACGACGCCGTCAGGCTACCCCGCCGCCCTGCACGCCCTACCGGCCGCCCCTCACCCAGCCAAGCGTGCAGGAAGCTTCGCCTCGTCGCCCAGAGGCTTCTCCCCGAAGGAATCGGCCCCGCTCGCTCCCAATCGTCACCAACGACTCTGTCTCCCTCGAGCCCGATGACCGCCGTCGTTGATTCGCCGGCTCCCGACCTCGCCTCGCCTCCTCGACACCACCACCGCACACCTGGTGAGTTGCTGGTCCTTGTGGACCCTCTCTCTCGCCCCCTCTCGCTCTGGTTCCTCCTCCCCGTCGACTACCTGCCACCACCGCCGCTCACCGTCATCGTGCTCCCCTCTCCGGTGACCTTTTCGAGGTGGCGCCGCTACTCTTTGGCTCGCCTCAACCTCCTCTCTCTAACGCGCGCACGCACGCGCCCTAGATTGCCCCCTAACGCCGTTCCCTGTCACCGTCCTGCAAGCCACCGCCGGCGTGATGTCATCCTGACATCACCCATGCGTCAGCGCGCGCAGACCCGGTCAAACCCAGCCAGGGACCCACTTTGCTTGTGTGGCTTGCCTATGTGGCCTTTGGCCCACAGGTCAGCCTCTCTGGCTAGGCCCAACCTGAGTGGAAAATGCCCCTGAACCATGTTTTCTTGTGTGGCTGCTGAGGTGGCTCCGGGCCCCTCTGTCAGTCACTGTGGATAGGTATGCCTGCGGTGTAAAAAGTTTAACCAGCTTTTAATAATTTCAGAAATAATTATAATCTTATAAATTCAATAACTTTTAATCTATAAGTCAGAAAAATATGAATAATATATCAAAATGTTCAGAAAAATGAAACCTAGCTATCTAAGCTATAATCATGCATTGTTCAACAACTTAAATGACAAGTTTAATTATAAGAACAAATCCACCCCTCTCATGTGTTCCGGACTTTCTCCAAGTTAGGGTTTTCACCCCTCGGGACCCCGATTAATTGTAGAGCATGCTTTAGGGTTACATTTCAATGCAATTCAACTTGCCATATCATCATACTTGCTTGAGAATTGCATCGATGCCATGTGTTGATTGTTTCCCTTTCTTTCCGGTGTTTGGTTCTTCCCGGTAGAATACGATATCGAGATCGAGATCGAAGCCAGAAATCAACACCATCAAAGCTTGAAGACAAATACTTGACCAACTGTAATCAAGTCAAGTACAAGGATCCTGAAGCTCTGTTTCAGTTATCAACAGGCAAAGGCAAGCATAGCCCCACCATGATATAATCCTATGATTTCGAAAGCATTTCAATTCTTGCCATGATGCATACAATTCTGCTGTGGTATTTTATCGATAGATAGCGTGTCCTATCTGTTGCATTACTCCCTTTGAGCTTATATTACCTGATCCACTGCTCCTAGCATATTAGGTTTATTAGGTTTATTAGTTTGGATTATTAGGTTTATTATTAGTTAGGTATTATTAGGTTTATTAATTAGTTAGGTATTATTAGTCTTCGGCCCCACTGGTCAGTCACTGTGGGTAGCCCCAGACCCGATGAAAAACTACCCCCCTGTGCTGATGTAAAGTGACACAGTAACTGTTTTAAAATGGTTTAATATTTTCAAAAATTGATATAAACATGTAAATTCAATAACTAATGATTGATCCGGGTGTGTATTCGGGTGTGTATAAACAATAGGGATTGTACAAAGAGCTTATTTTGTATGTAGTGCATGAACTCGATCCGCGTATCGAATGTAATATGTTCGACACTTGGATCTATATTGTCATGATGATCTTGTGTAATATAATGGTTCCTTCATTGATGAGTGCAAAACACTAAATAAACAATAAAACAACATAAATGAATTCTCTGCCGCGGCACAAAAAGTGGCCAAAATGCTATCGTGGCAACAAAAGTTGCCAAAATGAATTCTCTGTCGCGGCAGAGAAATGTTTCAAATCTCTGTCGCGGCAGAGAGTTATTTGTCCCGGTTCGTCACGCCGGGACGGTTGCTCCCCCTCCCCCTCGCCCTCTACCGCAGACACGTGTACCCCCTTTTGTCCCGGTTGGTGGGGCAACCGGGACTAAAGGTTGGGGCTTTAGTCCCGATTGCCTCGTCCCGGTTGGGGAACTGGGACTAAAGCCCCTTACCAACCGGGATATATGGGTCGTTCTGCACTAGTGGAGTATCCCTAAACTTGCATTGGATCTCTAAAGAAACATTATATTGTGAGGCTAAAAATGATTTTTGAAAAAAATCATGAGCATTAGATCATGTACACGTAGTTCAAATCGGACCCACTTCCTACTAGTTCGGCAAATATTTGTCTTTTTCACCAGGGGTGGATGGAAAGGTTTGATATATCTCGGTTGGGACATTATCCATCTTCGGTGGTCTAGTATTTTTTGAAAAATGGGGTGGTAGCATTTTGAATGAGCATTTTGGTGGTTGCTTCACAAAACGCCCCGTTTTTTGCGCTCGGAAAATGGCTTTTTCATGCGACGAAAAGGAAAACTTCCTCTTGCAACATTGTTCATCATCACATGATACACATGCATGCATAATATGGACACATTATCACAAATTATGCCCTTCTAGCCATTACATTGGTCATTTGACCCGAAAGCCAGAAAACCTCGAACATGATAGGTTATTTTGTGAAGTTTTTTTTGAGACATAATCAATTTACCAAGTTTGGTATTTTTCCTTGCAACTATGTCATATAATATGACACCAGGCAAAGGATTTACATTGTTTGGACCGTTTTTGAATTTTGTATGCCCTTTTCAAAATTTGCCTATTTCAAATTATGGTCAAAATGGCGGGCATGAAGATATGTGATGAGCTTGCTAAAACTTTCATTGGATATTGTGAGGCTAAAAATGATTTTTGCAAAAAAATATGAGCATTAGATCACATACATGTAGTTGAAACCGGACCCACTTCCTACCTGTTCGGCATACATTTGTCTTTTTCACCAGGGGTGAATGGAAAGGTTTGAGCCCCTATTGGAACATTATCCATGTAAGGTGGTCTAGTATTTTTGTAAAATGGGATGGTAGAATTTTGAATGAGTATTTTGGTGCTTGCTTCACAAAATGCCTCTTTTTTGCACTTGGAAAATAGAAAATGTGTTATACAAAAGTATATGTAATGTTTTTATATTTTGTTCAATAAAAATATGTAATATTTAAGTTTAGTTAGATAGATCTTATTTTTCTGTAAAATTTGATATATTATATTTTTCTAAATTAGAATGATTTAGTTAAAAAAAATTCTATGATTAATGTGGTGAAAAGGAAAAATAGCTATGCCGGCGGCTTTGTCGTTGGTGTAGGTGTGAAATCTAGGCCGGCGGCTTAGCCATCAGCCTAACCTTGACGCCGTCGCATCGCCGTCACGGCCAAACCACTACGTCGATGGCTGTCGTCGGCCTATTCCATCCTACGCCGACGGCCAATCTAGGCCAACAGCTTGTTTGCTCGGTTGCCTGCCTCGGAGTCTATGCCGACGGCCCCGACAAATAGCCGTTGTTGGAAACGGTCTCGTATACATGTTGTTGTATACGTGTACTTGTCGTGTTCTAATTGTAACTCTATACGTTGGTCTCTTTTATATATACGAGATATTGTGGAGGCTTTGCCCCGACGAAACCATAAACTTAGCTTGGTATTAGAGCTAAACCCACTCCTCCTTCCGCCACCGCCGCGTCTCCCCACTCTCACCTCCACTGCCGCCATCGCTATATTTTTCAACCGCCATCGCCGCCCTCTTGGAGATGGCTACATCTTCTGCCATCGTCGCCATCGCACCGATTGGTCTGATCGTCTCCGTCCTGGGAGCATCGGCATCATCACCCTCCTCCTTTACCACCATCTCTGTGCGGCTTAGACGGGGAATTTCATGCTGTGGAAGGGGATCGCCATCCCGATCCTAGTTGGTGCTAGCCTCCACGGCCATCTCGATGGCACAACTGCAGCTCCGCCCAAAAAACCTAACTCAAGGCACCAGTGATGTTGCGACCTCCGTCGCCAACCCCGAGTACCTCCGTTGGTGGACTCAGGATCAGAAGGTCAAGGACCTTCTTCTCTCCGCGATGGACGATGACATCGCGTGCCAGCTTGTCAGCTGCAAGACGCCACAGGCCGTCTGGGCGTCCGTCACCGCCATGTTCGGTGTGCAGAGCCGCGCCAACGTCCGCCACATTAGGCGGCAACTCCAGTCGCTACCCAAGGAGGATATCCGCGGCGGAGTACATGCATAATATGAAGGGCCTTGACGATGTCATGGCGACTGCCGGTGCCCCCATCACCGACGACAAGCTCATCGACGACATCCTCACCGGGCTCGGATCGGCCTTCAACCCCATCGCTGCCTCTCTCGGTGTTACCAATGCCGAGATGACCTACTCTTCCTTCTACTCGCTGGTTCTCTCCTATGAGGCCTTGCAGGCTCAGCAAATCATGGCAGAGGGGTGGTCGTCGTCTGCGAACGCCGCGTCCTGTCAACACCTGGATTTTTAATCCCAGATGCATGTTATGCCATACATCGCAATCCCAGGATTACCATTTTTGCGAGACATAACAGATTTGGATACCATAGTACATCATCCATTACAAACCATACATAAGGTCTTACACGAATAAGGATCTCATGATCCAGTTCTTAATACAACTCAAGCAGCGGAAATACGTAATACTAAAGGTAGCGTAGGCGAAGCTCCATCTTCGGGGTCACAGGCAATCCTGACGATGGGAGATGATCCTAGTTGTCGTAACCTTCCTGGGGTCCTTCGTCCTGGTACTCCTCTTCATAGTCTGGCCACGGGAATGGCCAGGGACAAAGCCATGAGTACTCTTTAAGTACTCGCAAACTAATACTAACAAGTGAAGGGGTTTTTTTGTAGTAGGCCACTAAGCTCTAGGGTTGTTTTGCAAAAAGCCAGATTTATCTCTACTAAGTTCAGAAGCAAGAAAAGCTAGTTGAAATGTTTATAACACCTAAGTGGGAACTTGAATTTCATATGACAACTCTGTTGTGGTCAAGTCAAAATCTCAATTCATTTCACAAGTCATTTTGAAAACATCTGACGGGGGAACAGTATGGCCACTCCAACTGTCCATAACCGCGGACACGGCTATTCGAATAGTTTGACACTCTGCAGAGATTGTACACTTTGACCACAACATTCGATACATCCGTCAGGAACAAATCCTGAATTCACCATACTCAGTATGCGGATAATCAATCCTAACCTTTCGATTACACGCCCTAGTATAGGCACCTCTCCTGTGAGTTTGGCCTCCCAACCATGACCAACTATCATCTTGGGTACTGCATAGGTGGACAATCTTCACAAGGTAGCCTCAGCTCATACCTTGGCCATGAGGGAACCCATACTAAAGTATATAAGTTTCCAGTCAAGCCCTACCAAATTTTCGGATATTGTGGTTATACGGTAAAATTGGACTGGTATCGCATCCAGACAACCACCAGTTTTATAAAGGGCTAAGGCTCATGCCTTAACATTTTCATCATCAAAATCCTCTGCTGTTCGGAAACACATGTCAAAACATCTCAGTAGAATGACTCATCATTCTAAGGTTTTCATAACCATTTTCCATCGAGTATTCCCATCTAAAGTTGATCAAGTTTTATGCTTAGCACTAGCATCTACAAGTGGGGGGTGAGTACTAATGAGGGGTGGTAAACAAGTGGAGTTTAACTAAGTACAATCTCATGCCTTAGGATGACATCAAGATTATCTAGCTTAGGCCAAATTTAATGCTCTTTATGCAACCTTCAGTTATCTTTCTAGTATCTACAATTTACTCAAGTAAACTCTAAGTAATAGCTTTGAATAAGAAATAAAGTAGAAAGCTTGCAAGTAAAACTAGGAGGGGGTATCCTCAAATATGTCTAACCAAGCATGCTTAGTGCATTGCATAGGTTATCTAACTTTCATAATTGCAAGTGTTAGCTTGCACATTCAACTAGTAGTATTAGGCTTGCCTTGAGCAGAGCAGTGGTTGAAGTTCTCCTCGGCTTCTTCTTCGTAGTATCCTCCTTCCTCCTCGTATCCTTGGTCGGTACTAGCGTCTATGAATAAATACGAGGTACACAATCACCAAACAATACTTAACTACTTTCAATCATCACACAAAAGGGTTCTATAGATGATCTAGCATCATCATTAACATTCAAGATTAAAGCACTTGCATTATTTATTTATTTTTTAGAAAAGTAATTCCTACTCATTGAAAAACTACTTAAGATTTAATATTCTCCAACTCAAACATGGGATCATGTTGACACATGTCATCACCACATATTTCGGTACATGGGAATGTGATTTAAAGTGGTGTCACAATTTAACAAGGTTTAACCTTTTATTTTAAATAAAATAAAGTGACTAGAAATGCCTATGTGGCATTCTTTTATTACTTGAACGTTATTTCTGTAAGTAAACCCATATGTTTTTATATCTTATGAAAGGTATGATCAAAGGTGATTTTTGAGAGTTGGAATCAACTCAAAAGCTATTATGGTTGAATTTTGAAAAATGTTTGAATGCTGAAAAGCTTCTGACTTGTTATTTTTACCAAGGTTGATCTATAGATCCAAATGGTTTAAATCCAACAGGCATGGATTAAGCATTTCAATACCTTTCTAAAAAAATTGGTTTCATTCAATTTGGTTCACTGAATCAAGCTGGGTTGATTTTTGAAACTAGGTATAGAACTGAGTTTGAATATAAATAGAAAAAACTAAATTCAAACGAGTGGGCTGCGCGGGAAAGGTTATTGGGCCGGCCCGGCGTCACTCCGCAGCGCGTGGCGCAACTGACAGGGGGGTTCCACCAGTCAGTGGCTCATAACACGCGAAGCGGTACGCGACGATCTCGGCCGCACGATCTAAGTCTAATCGAACGGCTAAAGCTCACCGTTCACGTTGGGCAGCGCCGGCGAGACAGAACCCTAACGCGGCAGGTGGGGGTCGTGGGAGGCTCACCGGGGCTCAGGCGAGGTTCGGCGATGGGGGCAAACGAACGAAGTCGACGACGGCGATTCTCGTTGCACCGGCAGCTCCTCCTGGGGCGGCTCCAATCGATGATTCCTTCTTCTCCAGCAGCAGCGGGCTCCGGTGAAATTCCGACGATGCGCTGCTCACCTTGATCTGGGAGTGAGGTGGGGTGGTTCTGGGTGAGAGGGGATTGGAATGGTGTGAAGAAATCGAGCGGGGGATGCCTCTATTTATAGTGGCGAGAGGGGACCGACGGGCGCGGGCTGAGCTTGTCGTGGTTGACGGCATAGAGGGCTATCAGCGTGGGCGACGGTAGGGGCGGTGCTGTGCTCCCTGGCGAAGCTCAACAGCATGGTGGCGAGGCGTGGGGCGGTGCTGATCGGTCGGAACGCTTCAGCGCTCTGAGCGTGTCCGACGGAGGTTTTGATGGCGCACAGCGCGCGTGGTCCACGCGGCGCAAACGGGCGTGTCTGCGGGGTTGCTGGGGTGGTGGTGATCACGCGTGCACGCGGAGAAGGCGGCGCGCGGTCTGTGGGCGTGTGTCGAGGGTGGTGCACGAGCGCGCTCTCGGCATGCTCGCAGAGAGGCTTGGCATGGCTTGGGCGTGTGGTCCAGCGGCTGGCATTGCTCGAGGCTGGGACAGGGAGTGGCGGTGGGGTGCTGGCTAGCTCCCAGACACGGTTGGCGAGGCTAGTGTTGCTCGTAGCTTGCTGTCGACCATGGGGTGGCAATGGTGCTCTCGGCCTGCTCACCATTGATGACAATGGCCAGCTTACAGTGGTGCTAGAGATTAATTAAGGTTGCTAGATGATCTACTAAGGCTAGTTGTAACCAGAGAGGGAACAAGTTAGGCCCAAAACACTTCTCAACATAGTGTTTTAGATTTGTTGATTTGAATCTGCAACCTGTTTGATGAAATGGCCGCATGAACTTATGTTTTGAATTTTGAAAAGATTTTTGGTGAGTGTGCTAGGCATGTGTTGAGGATTCTGTGGATGCTTGGGTTTTGAAAATTGAGCTTGTTTGAGTGGTTTTTGAAATAGTGGGATCTTCCCATATGAAATAGATTCAATTTTAAACTGTCATTTAAACTAAGCATTTAAATGTTTTTGGATGATCACAAAGTGGGCCTTGGTACTTTGTTATGAGTACTATCAAGGGGTGCAAATATCCATACATGTTTCTGTTGAGTTTTGAAAACTTGAGATAGCCAAAGTAGGCATGGGAGTTAATTTGGCCAAAGTGACCATTCACTTAGTTTATTTGTTTTGACTTGTTTGTTTTTGGGAAAAGTTTGGGGATTGTTTAGATGATGTTTATTTCACCTAAGAATCATTTTACAAGCAAAGAAACACAGAATCATGGCAATTCAAAAGAATCCAAATTTCAATATACACACATATGAATGCTTTCATATTTTTAGTTGGAAAAGTTTTTGTTAACCCTAAATTTGGTGATTAGAGTTTGATGATCCAAGTTTAATATTTTTGGGATGTTACAAACCTTCCCCCCTTAAACAAAATCTTGTCCCGAGATTTGAAAAAGGACGAAAAAGATTACCTAGGATTTGAAGAGATCGGGAAACTCCATCCTGATGTGATCTTCGCGCTCCCAGGTAGCTTCCTCTTATGTGTGGTTGCTCCACTGAATCTTGAGAAACTTTATGCTCCGGGTTCTGGTAGTTCTGAAAGCTTATTCCAAAATACGGATGGGTACTTCGGGATAGGTCAGGTCATCGTTGGTTTCTATGTTCCGGTGATCGATATTCTTGAACACTTCAGTCTTCTCCGGAACTTTGAGGCACTTGCGAAGTAATGAGATATGGAACACATTGTGCACGGCTGACATCTCTTCGGGTAGTACCAATTGATATGACACTTCTCCTCGACGGTTCAGAATCTTGAAGGGGCCGATATATCTGGGGGCTAACTTTCCTTTCAACTGGAAACGTTGTGTTTCCTTCAATGGCAACACTTTCAGATACACAAAATCTCCTATGTTGAAGGCGAGGTCTCAACGTCTCTTGTCAGCGTAACTCTTTTGTCTGGACTGGGCGGTCTTGAGGTGCTCACAAATCTTGTGAACCTTCTCTTCTGCTTCTCGTAGGATGTCGGGTCCGAAAATCTGACTCTCTCCTACTTCCGACCAGTTCAAAGGGGTGCGACACTTCCTTCCATACATGAATTCAAATGGGGCCATTTGCAAACTAGCTTGATAACTGTTGTTGTATGAAAATTCTGCGAACGGCAGACAGTCTTCCCACTTAGATCCATATTCTAACACACATGCTCTCAGCATATCTTCGAGTATTTGATTTACTTGCTCCGTTTGTCCATCGGTCTGAGGGTGATAAGCGGTGCTGAAATCTAGTCGGGTTCCTAAACCTTCTTGGACTTTCTTCCAGAACCTCGAGGTAAACTGAGTTCCTCGATCCGATACAATGTTCTTAGGGACTCCATGCAAACTGACGATTCTAGCGATGTATAACTCCGCTAGCTTCGAACTCTGATATGTGGTCTTGACGGGTAAGAAATGGGCGACTTTGGACAATCTGTCCACTATGACCCAGATAGAGTCATTTCCCCTACTAGAAGTAGGCAATCTGGTGATAAAGTCCATTCCAACGGAATCCCATTTCAATTCCGAAATCTGCAAGGGTTGCAATAATCCTGTGGGTCTTTGATGTCCCGCCTTGACTCGCTGACATATATCACACTTGGCGATATAGCTTCCGATTTCTCTCTTCATCTTATGCCACCAAAATTGCTCTTTCAAATCTTGGTACATCTTCGTTCCTCCGGGGTGGATAGAATAAAGGGTATCATGAGCTTCCTTGAGAATAACTTCTTTCAACTCAGAATCTGCAGGTACACAAAGGCGTCCTTTGTACCACAGAACTCCTTCTTCATCTTCGGTGAATCCGGGTACTTTGCCTGTACCGATACGATGCTTGATTCCGTCGATACTAGCATTTCATTTCTACGCCTCTTTGATCTGGCTGATCAAAGTGGGTTGAAGTTCTATGCTAGCCAAAAATCCTTCACTCACTATTCCATTCGGAAATATTCCATCTCTTTGTGCAAGCTTGGTTGCTCCTTCAAAATCATGGAGTTCAAGCGGCACGGCAATCTGCTAAGGGCATCTGCTACCACATTGGCTTTACCGGGGTGATAGTGAATGTCCAGGTCGTAATCCTTGATTAACTCAATCCATCTTCTCTGTCTCATATTCAGCTCCTTCTGAGTGAATATATACTTCAGGTTCTTGTGATCCGAATAAATCTCACAACGATTTCCCATCAGGTAATGCCTCCATGTCTTCAGGGCTAGAACTACGGCTGTGAGTTCGAGGTCATGGGTTGGGTAATTTTGCTCATGTTGTTTCAGTTGTTGAGATAGATAAGTTATAACTTTGCCTTCTTTCATTAGCACACATCCGAGACCGATCTTGGATGCGTCACAATACACGTCAAAGGGCTTCGTGATATCTGGCATGATTAAGATTGGGGCTGAAATCAATCTCCTCTTGAGTTCTTGAAAACTCGCTTCACATTTGTCTGTCCATTCAAAATTCTTGTCCTTCTTCAGCAATTGGGTCATGGGTCTAGCGATACTCGAGAATCCTTCTACGAACTTGCGGTAATATCCCGCCAATCCGAGAAATTCACGAACTTGGTTCTGAGTGGTTGGGGCTTGCCAATCTTCGACATCTTTCACTTTTGCAGGGTCAACAGCAATTCCTCCGGCTGATACAATGTGGCCGAGGAATCCTACCTCCTGTAACCAGAATTCACATTTGCTAAACTTGGCATACAACTAATGCTCTCTAAGGGTTCCAAGAATGGTCCTTAGGTGTAGCTCATGTTCTTCTTCTGATTTGGAATAAATCAGAATGTCATCGATGAAAACAACGACAAACTTATCCAGGAAGTCCATAAAAATATTATTCATGAGATTCATGAAATAAGCAGGGGCATTGGTTAATCCAAAAGACATGATGGTATACTCATATAATCCATATCTGGTGGTAAAGGCAGTCTTGGGAATATCCTCTGCGCGAATCTTCAGTTGATGATAGCTTATTCTAAGATCAATCTTAGAAAACACTTTGGCACCGGTCAACTGATCAAACAAATCTTCTATCTTGGACAATGGGTATTTGTTCTTGATAGTGACATCATTCAACTTCCGATAATCCGTACACAAACGGTTACCTCCATCCTTCTTGTCCACAAATAAGACAGGTGATCTCCATGGTGACGCACTTGGTTGAATCAATCCAATTTCTAGCATGGCATCCAGTTGCTTCTTAAGTTCTGCTAGTTCAGATGGGTTCATACTATATGGTCTCTGGGCTATGGGTCTGGTTCCGGGGATTAGTTCAATGATAAACTCGATATCCCGATCTAGGGGCATACCGGGCAAAACATCTGGAAATACATCGGGGTATTCACAGACTATCCGGACTTGGTCAATGGTAGGTTGGGCTATACTCTTGTTGCACTTGAATTGACGAGGTAAGGTTTCAGATACATGCTCGACTGATATTCCGGCTGTACTGGTCATGGTTATGGCTTTCTTGGCACAGTCAATTAATCCTTTATGTTTGGACATCCATTCCATTCCTAGTACTACTTCCAAACCTTTAGTTCCGAGTACTATCAGATTAGCATAAAAATCTATGCCATGGATTCGGATATGGACGGCTTTGCAAATTTTCCTACCTTTGGTGGTTGAACCGGGGATTTGAACAATCATAACATGCTTCAGTTTGGTTGGTTGAATCTTACTAGTGCATGCAAATTCTTCACTGACAAATGAGTGCGATGCACCAGAATCAAACAACACTCTTGCAAGTACTGAATTAACAGAAAACATACCCAGCACGATGTCTGGCGCTTCCTGGGCTTCTTCAGCATGCATGAGAAAAAGACGGTCGTTGCGGTTGAGTGAATTCCCTAGGGCAAATCTTCTTCCAGGCTGAACACGACGCTGTTGCTGAGCTGGGGCATTTGCATTGGGGGCTGCGGCATTCTTCTTGGGGCACTCATTGGAGTAGTGACCCTTATTTCCACAGTCATAACAAGTCACTTTCGACTTGTCCTTTGCTACAACAGGCACGTCATTGCTTCTAGTCCTCGGGGCAGTGTTGGTGTTGGCGGCTGCATTGTTGTTGTTGAACTTGGGTGGTGCACGGTTGAAATTGTTAGAGTTGCCGGGGTTGTTGTGATTTCCTCCGGGTCTCGGGTTTCCACGGTTGGGATAGGTCGGACGGTTCATCGGGGGTCTGTTGGTTCTCGGGGCAAATCCTGGAGATGGGTTAGGGCGATACTTTGGGGTCTCATGGGTTCCTGGCTGATGCATCATGCGACGCTTGCGGTTCTCATTGGCTTGGTTGATCTTTCCTTCAATCTGGATGGCAGAGTCGACAAGGGCTTCAATATCAGCAAAGGGGATATTGACCAACACAGTCTGCATCTCATTGTGCAGACCATTCAAGAATCTCTCTTTCTTCTTGGCTTCGGTGTCAATCTCATCCGGGGCATACCTAGATAATGACAAGAATTTGTCACGGTATTCCACTACGGTCATCCGTCCTTGCTTCAGTTCTCTGAACTCATCTCTCATTCTCTTGATCAAACCCGGTGGCACATGGGTTCTGCTGAACTTGACCTTGAATTCCTCCCAGGTCATCATCTGTCCTCCGGTCATTGCACGAATGCTATTCCACCATGATCTTGCATCTCCGGCTAGATAGTGGGTGGCGAACATAACTTTCTCGTTAGCTTCCACTCCGGCGACTTCTAGGTTGTTCTCCATGGTTTGCAGCCAATCATCTGCGTCTAAGGGCTCTTCTGACTTAGTAAAAATAGTGGGTTGGTGTTCTGGAAATTCTTGAGCTTAGATCCATGGTTGTCCTGATTTCCTTGGCCTTGATTGTTGTGGGCTAGCTGAGCTATCTGCTGAAGGGTGGATAGGTTGGCTTGACGTGTTGGGGATATGCTATATGGGTATCCTCATAGCATGTCTCTTATCCGACTAACCCGGGTGGCCCATAGTAGATAGCACCGCCCTGTGGCCTGCTGGGCGGCCCAGTTAGGTGGATCCAGAAGGGAGGCCCATGCCGGATAAAGGAAGGCTACGGTGGAGTCACCAGCGTACCCGGAGCCTTGGAGTGCAAGATACACAAGACTAGTGATAGACGGTGTAGGACTCTGTAACCTGTCCGGCTAGGACTTTTCCCTGTAACCTAGGACCTGGCGACTATATAAGTCGGGCCTATGGGAGCTTTTAGGGCACGATAACTTAGACAATCTCATGCAACCTCGCACAGCGAACCTATCTCTGTAACTCGGTGTATTGCCCTTATAGTGATTTATAGCAGGAGTAGGATTTCGCCACCGTCGTGGGATCTAAACCTGGGTAAGCTGTGTTACCTCGTACCCATCAACCATCCGCCTTACCCCACGTCTCTAAACACGCACTGTGAGGACCCCTCCATGGCGTACTCGTCGGCAATACCACGACAGTTGGCGCCCACCGTGGGGCAAGAGGCGCTTCAGGCTCTTTAGCGGGCGAGGACCAAGATCTTCACGGGAATCGGCAAAACCGTAGCCATCGGTCGTGTTCTCTTCTCCGGCAATGTTCCGATCATCCCCCCTGACGAGTTCTGGATCCCGGCGAAGACGAACCCTACGCGGTGTTCGATCGTTCCTATCGGAGATATCCACCTCTTCATTGGCGAAACCGACTCGGGCACTAGTTCCCTAGGAGTCGGAGGAGCATCAAGACCCGCACGGACCGCCTACAGGCAGGATACGTTCGCGGAAGGATCGATGTCGGATTTCTCTTTGGGGTTTGCCGGCAAAGATCGGAAAGCATCAAGACCCGCACGGACCGCCTACGGGCAAGATACGTCCGCGGAAGGATCGATGTCGGATCTCTCCTCGGAGTTTGCTGGCAAAGATTGGAAAAATTCAAGACCCACCCAAACCGCCCCTGTGTAGGATATAAAGGTGGAAGATCACTGCAAGTCCGCCGGCTTTATCCGTGCGTCTAGACAGCAGAGATCCAAGTTCGTCGGCGTGGTTACCATCTTCGACCTGGCGCGCTGCGTTCAGAGAGAGGGCGAAAACCCCCGCAATTACCTGGACAGGTGGCTCCGTATACGAGCCGATCTGGCCCACTACCCCAATCATGATGCTATCTATCACTTTGTGGAAGGACTAGACCATGGCACGCTTCTCCGACATTCTCTAAGACGACAACAGGCGTCAGGACTCCTTACCTTCGAAGGCATGGTGAACACCGTCAACAACTACGCGGAGGCCGAAGCGGCAGCTCAAACAGTGCTTGCGCTCATTGACGGAGCCCCTCCGATTCAGCCACCACCACCATCGCCTCCGGCCGCCATCGTCGTAGCAGCACCACCACCTCCAGTCATCATCGAGGCCGTTGCACCTCCACCGCCCGTCATCGAGGAAGTCCTGGAACCCTCCGACTCTGTCATTGATGCGCTTTATGCTGATTTCAGCGCAGATTCGGAGGAAATAAACTTCAGTCCAGAAGAGCTAGACTCCGCTATGCAGGAGATGGAGGAGGAGTACTCGCGCGACGAGCAAGCTAACAACACCGTCATGTCTCGAGTGGTGTTCGTCACCATTGGGACAGCGATGGATGAAGATCAACCCGGGCAAGCTCCGCCTACGGCGCTGGAAAAGGGGAAGGGGCCACTAATTGCTGCTGACGATGATCGCGCAAAGGTCATGCCTCCTCCGCCTAACCCAGTGTAGCAGCCGCAGGAACTAGGCACCGGTCCGAGCAACAACAACACCGCAAACTTGCCGCCTCCAACATCCACATCGTCAGCAGCCCATGTTACTCCAGCTGATAGAGTGATGTACGGAAATCTCCTCGTTGAGCCACTAACCGTTGATCATATCCGGAACGTGACTCAGCTTGACGAGAAGCGCCAGCAGCTGCTGGAGGAGGCGCAAGTCATCGCGGAGCAAGGCGCTAAACTAGATCGAGACTTGGTCAACGCGCAGAAGTCCATAGAGAAAGCTAGAGCAATGGAAGCCGAGTACAAGACTCTGCTGCAGTAGCAGAAGGCTAAGAAGGCTCCGGCTCGCGTCATCAACAATCCTGGTGTACGGAGCAACCTAGGATGGGCTCCCTCGAAGCCGGCACAGGCCAAGCCATACATTGATAGTGAAGGCAAGCAGGTGATGCCCACCCCACTCCTTAACCTCGCCATCGCCAAAACCCTTCTGGAGCAGGATAGATCGCCTGAGGCAGTAGAACAGGTCTATGACCTAGTGGCCAAGGCGGTAAAGCAGCAGGAAAAGGCCACCTCCCAGAGGCTTGAATCTGACCCAGCGCTCTGCCGATCCAGCCAGTACAAACCGCCAAGGGACAAATCTCCTCAGGATGTCAGATCACAGACGGGTTCATCAGAACGAAGACGGAGGGATGCGCGCAACAGGAAGGATGCTATCCCCATATCCTCCGACCACGGAGAAAAAGCCCGACCTCGCCGCCCATCGCCACCGCCCTGATCCCCCCGACGTCAGTAAGATTACAAGGCTCACCATCGTACGGATATGCCCCCTCCAAAGCAGTGTGGCATCGTCATCCGCGACAATGCGGCGCAGACCCGTCATGATGGAGAGCACAACCAAGGACACAAGAGCAGGTCACACCACGACCCTCCGCGTCCGACAAGCAACCGTTATAGGCGTGAGGCGTCGTAGGAGGGTAACAGCAAGAAGGCTAACCCACCGCCACCTCCGCCTCCGTCGCCGCCAAGTAGTCACCATGGCGAAAGAGGCCCGCGTCGTTCACGCAGCCCATCCCCTGTTGATAACAATAAGAAGAACCCAGAGCCGTACGATGCACGTTCGCGGATCGATAAGATCCACGAGGCCCGGGAAGGACCATACCTAGGACCACGTTGCTTTGGACCTGCAATACGGTCCGCAACTTACCCCAAAGGTTTCCAGATTGACAAGACCATCAAGCCCTATGACGGCACCGCCAAGCCCGCCACATGGTTGCAGGACTACGGCAACGCGGTAGAGATTGCCGGAGGCAACCCCAACGTCGTCGTCAAGTACCTCCCGCTAATGTTGGCGGGAATGGCCCGTCAATGGATCGACGACTTGCCAGAAAAATCTATCTACAACTGGCTAGATATGCAAGAAGCATTCACCAAGAACTTTGAGGGTACATACAAGCGTCCCTGCACTGTGGGCGATCTACAGCGATGCGTGCAAGAGAAAGACGAGACATCTCGTTCCTATCTCTCCCGCTGGCTGGACATGAAGAATTCCTGCGCAGGAGTGCACGCTCAGACCGCTATGGCCGCCTTCATTGATGGGTTGGAAAGGGGCACGTTACTCCGACATAAGCTAAAGCGCTTGCAGGACAATCATCAGCTTGACTTGAATCAGATGATTCAGCTAGCTAGTGAGTTCGCAGCTGCCGACGACGATACTCGTGGCTCTTTGCCGGCAACGGCCGTTCCAACCCAAGCTCGGAGGAACAGCAGTACAAAGCGGAAAACCGCTCCAGAAGAAAAGAAATCTAACGACATGGTCGCTATGACTTTTGCAGGACGAGTAGAAGGCGGACAACGTGGCCGAGGAAGGGGAGCAGGCCGCAGGCAGCAACGAGGAAGTGAAACCAACTCGGCGCCGCTCCGCGTTCCCCAAACGTACGAGGAGTACCGTGATATGTCGTGCCTCATACACCTCGATGTCAACGGCAAGGCCACCCATACCAATCTACACTGCAAGTTCGTCAACGACCTCAAGGAAGACCCGGAGTCCGGCTACAAGCAAAGTCGGAAGAATAGACCACGAGGCAAGGGCAAGGGGAAGAAGAAGGAGGAGGAGTCCAAGGATTCAAGTAACATGGACGAGGACGTTGACCCCAAGCACGCCGCCAAGAGAGACGACAAGGGCAAGAACCCCTTCGCAAAGAAGGCCCCAGTCTACCACACTTTCCTTGGCACCCCCACCGTCTGACAACATAAGACCTCTCTAAGGATCCTGATGGCCACTCTCCCCCCAGTCCCCCAATACCTGCGCTGGTCGGAGGTTCCAATCACTTGGGACAGGACAGACCACCTAGACCTTGTTCCCACGGAGAACCAGTACGCCATGGTCATCAACCCATTGATTGACGGCGTGGAGTTCACCAAGTGCATGGTGGATAGTGGAAGCAGCATCAACATCATGTACCTGGATACACTGCAAAAGATGAACTTGACGGAGGCAAACCTAAGACGGACCAGCACCGTGTTCCACGGCGTAGTTCCTGGTCGGGAGGCTCGGTCCCTTGGGTGCATTACGCTTCAAGTAGCCTTTGGCAACGTTAATAATTACCGCCAAGAGCGCATGACCTTCGAGGTGGTCCCCTTCAAGAGCGTGTACCACGTCATATTTGGCCGCGACATATTCCACACGTTCATGGCCAAGCCATGCTTCGTCTACAATAAACTCAAGATACCCGGACCAAACGGTGTCATCACCGTATCCAGAAGTTTTACCAAGGCAAGGGACTGCAAGATCAATGAAGCAGCCATTGCAGAAGCTGTCCTCTACAGCAAAGAATTCAAGGAGATCCAGAGCAAGGTCAATGACTTAGAGATGCCCGCGTCGAAGAAGCAGATCTCCGACTCCGCTCCTGCGTTCAAGGCCGCCATTGAGACCAAGCCGGTGGAACTTGTGGTAGGCGATGCCTCCAAGACCGTCACTATTGGGACAAACCTGGATCCCAAATAGGAAAGTGCGCTCGTCGAGTTCCTCCATGAGAATAGGGACATCTTTGCCTGGCAACCTGCCGACATGAAAGGTGTACCTAGGGAACTTGCCGAGCACAGCTTAAACATAGATCCAAAATGTAAACCAGTTAAACAACCTCTACGACGCTTCGGAGATGAGAAGAGACGTGCCATTGGCAAAGAGATAGCTAGGTTACTTAAGGCTGGGTTTATCCGAGAAGTCCTTCACACCCGATGGGTGGACAATCCTGTACTTGTCCCCAAAAAGGGAACCAATGAATTAAGAATGTGCGTTGATTACACCGGCTTGAACAAAGCATGTCCCAAAGATCCGTTTACTTTGCCTCGCATTAACCAAGTCATTGACTCGACGGCTGGCTCGGAACTTTTGTGTTTTCTCGATGCATACTCAGGATACCACCAGATCAAGATGAGGAAGTCGGACCAATTGGCCACTTCGTTCACTACACCATACGACACGTTTTGCTATGTCACGATGCCCTTCGGGCTGAAAAACGCCTACCAGCGGACAATGCAACGTTGCCTTCACGGCCAAATTGGTCGGAATGTTCACGCCTACGTGGACGATATCGCGGTGATGTCTAAAAAGTCAAATGACTTAATCTCCGACTTAAAAGAAACCTTTAATAATCTCCGGAAATACAACATGATGCTCAACCCTAAGAAGTGTGTCTTCGGGGTTCCAGCCAGCAAACTCTTGGGCTTCATCGTTTCCCAGCGCGGAATCGAGGTCAACTCGGAGAAAATCAAGGCCATCTTAAACATAAACCGTCCGACATGCCTAAAGGACATTCAACGACTAACAGGTTGCGTTGCAGTAGTTAGTCGGTTCGTCAGCCGACTTGGAGAGAAGGCTTTGCCGCTGTACAAGTTGCTGAAGAAGGCGGACAAATTTATGTGGACAGACGAAGCAGATGCAGCATTGAAGCAGCTTAAGGAGATTCTTTCCTCAGCGCCCATCCTTGCAGCACCCGATCCTGGAGAGCCCCTGTTAATTTACATGGCGGCAACCAACCGGGTAATTAGCATCATCGTCGTGGTAGAGCGGAAGGAACCAGGCTACGAGCACGGAGTTCAACGACCAGTTTACTATGTGAGCGAGGTCTTGACGGAGTCCAAGCAGCGTTACCCGCACTACTAAAAGATAGCTTATGGAGTATTCCTTGCTTCTCGAAAGCTGAGGCATTACTTTCAGGAGCACCCAATCACAGTAGTGAGCAAGACTCCACTGTCCGACATTATCAATAACAGCGACGCTACAGGAAGGGTCGCGAAGTGGGGCATTGAACTTGCTGCCTTCGAGATCACCTACAAGAGACGCGACGCTATCAAGTCACAAGCTTTGGCGGATTTTATTGCGGATTGGACGGAGATGCCGGATGCTACTCTGTTTCCAGAACCAGAGTACTGGGTGATGCACTTTGACGGATCAAAGTTGCTCAACGGCTCGGGGGCTGGTGTACTGCTACAGTCACCAAAAGGAGATAACTTGCACTACGTTCTGCAGATCCACTTCGAGGCTACAAACAACATGGCGGAGTATGAAGTACTCATTCACGGACTACGTGTAGCCAAGGATATTGGCATCAAGCGCATAGTTTGCTCTGGAGATTCCGACTTGGTTGCCCAGCAGGTGGCTAGCACCTGGAACGCGCGGAACCCTATGATGGCGGCATATCGCGACGAAGTGGACGAGATAGCCAAGAGCTTCTTGGGCTACGAAGTCAAGTATGTGCCTAGGGAGCAAAACGAGGCGGCTGATCTACTGTCTAAACTTGGATCAGGGCGCAAGCAAATTCCGCCAGGAGTTTTCCTAGAGCATCTACGCACACCATCCGTGAAGGGCGCCGACATCGACAACCCGGATAGAGCTGCCTCTTTCGTCAACATGGTGACAAAGATCCCTCCGGCTTGGACAAAACCGTTCATGGAGTATCTTGAACATGGAACTTTGCCCGACAACGAGGTCGAACGACGGAAAATAGTACGACGAGCAAAGGGTTATACCATAATCAATGGGCAACTCTATAAAAGGAGCACTACTGGTGTATACCTAAAGTGCGTTTCCCAGCTAGAAGGTATGGAAATCCTGCGCGAGATCCATCTCGGAGATTGCGGGCATCACGCCGCTCCTCGATCATTGGTCGCGAAAGCCTTCCGGCAAGGATTCTACTGGCTAACCGTGAAGGCGGACGCCGACAAGCTGGTTGAGACATGCACGGGATGCCAGTACTATGCCCGACAACCACATGTTCCTGCTAAAGAATTGCGAACAATACCAATAACTTGGCCGTTTGCAGTCTGGGGGCTAGACATGGTGGGACCGTTACAGACGGCACCGTGTGGATTTACGCATCTGCTGGTAGCAGTTGACAAATTCACCAAATGGATAGAAGCTAAACCCATTAGAAAGCTTGATGGGGCAACTGCCCTTAGGTTTGTCCGGGATCTAGTGGTGAGATTTGGTCTCCCACATAGCATCATCACCGACAACGGAAGCAACTTGTCACTCGGAGAAGTGGAGGCCTACTGCTGGGACAAAGGCATCCGACTTGACCTTGCATCTGTGGCACACCCACAATCCAATGGTCAGGTTGAGCGAGCCAATGGATTAATTCCGCAGGGAATCAAGCCACGTCTTGAGGCACCGCTGCGCAGAGCAGCTGGAGCTTGGGCGGAAGAATTTCCATCTGTGCTGTGTAGTTTACGAACCACACCCAACAGATCCACCGACTATACCCCTTACTTCATGGTATATGGAGAAGAAGCCATCCTACCTTCCGACATCCTCCACGACGCACCAAGAGTTGTCGCCTACGAAGAAGATGACGCTAAAGAATCCAGACGCCTAGATGTGGACCTTCTCGAGGAGGAGCGTGTTTTGGCATGCCAAAGATCCGCCATCTACCAGCAGAAGCTACGCATCTACCATAGTCGCCGCGTTCGGCATCGCTCGTTTAAATAGGGGGATTTAGTACTCCGACTTAAGCAGAACAAATCACACAAATTATCCCCGCCATGGGAAGGACCGTTCATCATAAGCAAGGCGCTGCTCAATGGGTCTTACTATCTTGTCGACAATCGTGAACTCAAGGATAGACCCAACGAGGATCATAAGCGTAAGCGACGTGACCCGGATGATGACTACCCGGAGCTTGATCGGCCATGGAACATAGCACAGCTACGTCCTTTCTACACTTCGCATTTTTTATCTAATTGTGTACTTCTTATATGATCAATGAAATAAATCTCTTTGGTTCACTCATATTGCTGAGTCTTTTACCTCCTTTAGTGTTCATTTTTGGATCATATAAAACCTTTATGCACAAGTCTTGCGATTGCACTTGTGAAAATTCCGCCTACGTGCGTTAGCTTAAGTTTTCTGGTCTACACATTCTTTGTCGTTTTTATGTGGATTCTGGAGTAGTGACTTTCGGCACTTATTGTCGGCGATTTTGTGCTCAGGTTATTGACGGTACCATTGGGCATCATCACCTAAGCGCATGGTTCCGACAACGAGTCTTCCGACTCACGAAAAGTCAAGCATAAGAACCAGAGTAATGGATAAGCCAGCACTTGCTTAAAAAATATATACATGCTGAAACTTAATTCTTAAGTAGCAGGATATGACATCATTGTTTTCCGCCTTAAGATTACATCAACAAGTTTTTTCCCGCGCACACTCAAGAGGTGAAACATAAATTACAAAGTGTTTTTCATTCTTTGGGCGCAGGAGACTTGGAGGCCGCATCATCGCCAGCCGGAGAATCACCCTCGACGTCCGCGCTGTGATCAGACTCGAAGGAGTCCTGGTTGACATTGTCGATGAAGTTCCTAGGCACGAAGACGTCAACGTCCACCAACTCGGCAACCCTGGTGTCATAACCCGCGAGTGATGACAGGATGGCTTCGTGATCGATCTCCTTGCCGTCATCATCCACGTCGGGGATACCAGATGTCACCGTGTCGATGTCGACATCTTCATAGTGCGCCTTCACCATAGACAGCGCCATCCTTGCGCCAGTCCGTGCGCATGAAGCTTTCCAGCTCGCGACACGCTCGGGGGCTCGGCGCAGAATCTCCGAGTACTTCGTCACGGAGTCCGAGGCCTTGATATAAATCTGGAGGGGCTTGGCAATCTCCTTGGCTTGGGCGATGGCGGTATTGATGAATTTGCTGGCAAGAACCATGCATTCCTTGTCCAAAGGAGTCGAGCGGGTTAAACCCATGGGCGCTGAAAATTCCGACTAGGATTGCATGAGTTCAATAAATTCTAAGTATCCAGACTACAGAACTACAAGGCGGAGGACACTTACTGAAGATGCTGGCCTTAGCCTGCCAGACGGTGTCCGCCAAGGATTCCTTCTCTTGTTGGAGGAGCTTAAACACTTCGTTATGGCGAAGGTTTTGCTCATCAGCAGCTTGCTTCTGATCCTTAAGGATCGCAAGATCCTCCTTCAAGCGATTGATCTCCACGGAGGCGGATTCCTACAGGGCTTTCATGGAATCCTCGTGCATCTTCAGCATTTCTTCCCTCTCCTTCTTAAGGATTTTGTTCTCGCTGTACAGCTGTTGGATGTGCTTGGACTGCTCGACAATATCCTTGGCCTTGGCAACATGCTCTGCAAGTCGGAGAAAACAAAGTACACAGTGAGTACTCGAAGAAGGAAGGCACAAAAGTAAGACGGAAATGCGCAAAAAGAAAACAGACTCTTGTTTTTGATGATCTGTTCCTTCAAGATGGCAGTTTTACCCTTTTCGGCTTCAAGATCTGCGCGCATTTTCTGGTACTTGTCATTGGCCATGCCCCTTCGAGCATTCTCGTTCTGTGGAAGCAAATACAAAGTTAAGTCTTTGTTTGGTCTGCTTGGAGCCCCTAGTCGGAAATTTTCCATCTAGATGCTCGGGGGCTACAACAAGAGTTTTTAACTTATCAATATGTTTAGCTTTTCTTTAAGAATCTAGTCGGAACTAATTCAGTTACAACTAAAGGCTTGGGGGGCTACAGCACTAAAAATTATGAACACTGTGTATGCTACTCTTAAAGCATCTAGTCGGAATAATTTCTTCCATCTAAATGCTTGGGGGCTACAGTGAGAGTTCTTTCTAACTTAGTCACTCTTAGAGCATATAGATGCAAAACCTATGGTTTTCCGTCTACATCCTCGGGGGCTACAGTGGGATTCTCATACGAAATGCAAAAGGTAAAGTAAAACTTACAAGTGCAATGATCTTGAGGTTTGTAGCGCTCTCGGCTAGCATCTTGCCAAAGGAAATGCTATTTCCTCGCAAGATATCTGCTTGTCAGAGTAGCTCCTCAAGACCGCACGTCAGAGATGATGGCACTCCTCCAGGAACCATAGTTGTGTTACTCGGCAGGAGCGTCGGGTAAACTATCTTCGGGAACTCGAAGGGTTTCTGGGGAGTAGAGGTGCCGCCTTCGCAGAGGTATGAGCTCCCACCACCGCCTTGCCGCTACCGATGGAATCCTTAGCCGGAGCTTCAGCCATTTGAAGAGCAGCGCTCTCCTGTGTTGCCTGCTCGCCGACAACAGCTAGTTCGGTAGAGGCGCCAGAATCCACTTCCATGGCGGAAGGGCCTGGTGCCTCCTGGACTTGGGAGCTTGTAGGAGCGGGGGAGAGCTTGACGGCAGGAGTAGCAGGGGCGATGGCGGGGGAGGAGTCGCGATGCAGCATATCTTTGATATTTCTAGAAGCCCCAAGAGTCTTGAAGGACTTCTTGAGGCTGGTTGTGGCTCTCTTCCTGAAACGTGCAAAATGCATAAGTACAGGAATAAGACAGATAAATAAGACAATGTCGGAGAATGAGAGGCTTACACTAGGGGGGGGGCGCTTTGGCAAACATCTCGGTGGCTTTCTTCTTTTCCGCCTCCAGGGTGGCAGTACTCTTTTTGGAGGCTCCACCCTCCGTCTTCTTTTTCTTGCCTCCGTCGGTAGCGTCAGAGGTGGAGCTCTTCCGCTTTCGCGCCAACGGGGCATCGTCATCGGACACGACCGTGACTTCCTTCATATTTGGATCGTAGATTTGGGCAGCCAGGTTGTCTTCATCTAGATCGCTAAGCTGTTAAGTAAGAAATCACCGTGTTAGATAAGATGGCACTGGCAAGACGGAGAAACTGGAGCAATGTCATATATGGAAAATAAATACCTACCTTTGGGCACTTGCCGTCTACGTACATGTCGCAGGTGATGGTGAAGCCGCGCTTCTTATCCTTCACCTTGACGATGTCCTTCAGACGGAGCTTGACGGAGTCGCTCGAGAAGTTATCCACGGAGATCCGAAGGGAATCCTTTCAATCACCCGTGTACTCGTGCATGAACTTCGCGCGGTGCTACAGGGGTTGGATTCGCCTGATGAACCAGCACATGGCTAGGTCCAAGCCGGTCAAACCCGCCTCTACGAACCACTCGATCTGCCTTATTGCGCGAGAAGCGTTGAGGTCGGAGGGAAGGGAGGCATGGGATCTCCATGTGGAAACTTCAGCGGCGGCTCCATCCAAGAAGTCCGGGTACGTCACTTCTTGGCCCGCCAAAGGAATGTCGGGCTCGTAGAAGTACGCCCGCTGCCATTTTTTGCACGACTCGTGGCCGACGATGTTGGGGAACCGCCGGCCAGGTCGGATCTTGAAGCTTATGGTGCCGTAGTTCCTAAGATCCTCCCTACTATGTCCGGCTTCATGTTTGACAGTGAAGAAATACACGGACAAGTCTAACCTAGGCTTAATCCCTAGGTAACCCTCACAAAGTGCCGCGAAGTTGCTAAGCACTAAGATACTATTGGGGGAGAGTTTATGGGGTTGGACTTTGAAGTGGTTCAAGACGGACAGAAAAAAGTGGGAGATGGGCAAAGAAACGCCGCGTACCAGCTGAGCCTTGAGGTACACCTTTTCTCCGGCTTGGGGAGAAGGTGTCACCTCGCCGGTCGGTGCCGCCCGCTAGGCGAACCCCTCCGTCGCGGGGAGGTAGCCTTCGGCGACCATATCTTGGATATCGCGGCCGGATATGTCCGAGCCACGCCAGTCGCCTTTGTGCGAATCTGGCTCCTCTTCCAGAGGCTCCAGCGTCGCCAGATTGTGGTCACCGCCGGTGGTTTCAATCACCGCCGACGCGGGGATGCCCAGGCCCTCTAGGGGCACGACGACGGAGCTCGCCGGCTTCGTCGTGGCTTCGCTCGACGCTGCCATCGATGGGGATAAGCTGTTGCTGGCCATGGAGGACTGGGAGGATGCGACTGGAGCAGAGAGAGGCTAGGGTTTCTTCGAGGTTTTCCGCGGAGAGCTCGAGGAGGCGTGCGGCTGGAGGAAGAAGATTATGACGCGAGAGAATGGGGTAAAAAAGTGGCAAGTGTCCCACGGTTACTATTTATCTTACTCTGCGTCAAGATTCGTGCAGCTAATCGGACGGTTGCCGCGTAGACGACGTGTCCGTGAACGTGCGCGGTAATTTCGCCATGTCTCCAACCGCCGCCGCCAACGGTTCGTATCGCTCGCGCGGGAAAATAGGATATGAATGCGTTCTCTGCATGTGTGAGTTACGAGGTGTCGCTGACCTACAGCCTACGTCGTCATAACTGACATGGTAGATGAGCCGTCCCATCGAAGATTCTGGCATGGACGGATTCAATCCGACAACGGAAGAGTACGATGGAAGATTCAGCATTTCTCTGACTTACTCATATAAGACGGAGAAACCTTTGCAGGGTTCTTTGGGAGGACTACAAGATATTGCTTGACGATTTGCCGACATCCATCTAGACAGAGCATTCCACAAGAAGAGGCAAGACGGCGCAAGATCTCGGAGTTCTCCGGGGGCTACTGTTGGGTATATGATATATGGGTATCCTCATAGCATGTCTCTTATCCGACTAACCCGGGTGGCCCATAGTCGGTAGCATGGCCTGTGGCCTGCTGGGCGGCCCAGTTAGGTGGATCCAGAAGGGAGGCCCATGCCGGATAAAGGAAGGCTACGGTGGAGTCACCAGCGTACCCGGAGCCTTGGAGTGCAAGATACACAAGACTAGTGATAGACGGTGTAGGACTATGTAACCTGTCCGGCTAGGACTTTTCCCTGTAACCCTAGGACCTGGCGACTATATAAGTTGGGCCTATGGGAGCCTTTAGGGCACGATAACTTAGACAATCTCATACAACCTCGCACAGCGAACCTATCTCTGTAACTCGGCGTATTGCCCTTATAGTGATTTATAGCATGAGTAGGATTCCGCCACCGTCGTGGGATCTGAACCTGGGTAAGCTGTGTTACCTCGTACCCGTCAACCATCCGCCTTACCCCACGTCTCTAAACATGCACTATGAGGACCCCTCCATGGCGTACTCGTCGGCAATACCACGACATGACGTTCAGCTCTTTCAGCTTCGCGGTCAGAAACCAACATTTGCAGGATCTACAACAGCGAGTCCGGGGATGAACCACTTCCTCCGCGTGGCATCTGAAGATTGAGATAGATCATGAGAAAAGAGGGAAATTTCTAAGGTTCAGGGACTTTGGAAAGTTTTTAAAGTTTGACTCAAATTTTCTAGCAACTTGCTTTTCATTCATTCATTTATAGCACACGATACAAACACACACCACAAAACAAGAAAAACAGATGGTTTTAAGAACCATTCTGGAAAATATGATACAGTGGGACCAAATACAACTCACTACACTAGTGCTCAAGTGCTACTACTCCTTGGAGTCGGTGTAGTCGTCATCCTCATCATCCTCATCGTCATCGATGAAGGTGAAATCATCCTCATCGGTGAAGAAGTCCATAGCCTGATCCTCCAGAAAATCATCATCATCGCTGATATAGGAGTAGGGGTCTCCACGAAGATCCTCTCCGGCATTCTCCCTTTCCTCCAACTGCATGTCTCTCTCGTGGATGGTCTCCTCCAAATCCGAGATACGGTGGCGAAGACGGGCAATGATGCGCTCCTTCTTGTCGAGCTGACGGCGGTGAGACTTGTGATCCTTCGCTAGCATGGCGATGGTCTGATCCTTCGTCTTGATGATGGCGGACTTGTGGTTAGAGTAGTCACGGCAATTGTCCAATTTCTGCTGACGGTCGTACATCATGAAGCTAAGGTGGTCCAACTGAGTCTTTAGCTCATGGTGGTATGGGGCTTCCAGTGGCTGTCCCATAGCATCACGCCTTGGACAAAACTCAAAGCGGGTACCCTTGATCTGGTTGATACTCTGCCCACACAGACGGGCAAGAGCTTCCTGCATGGCCCTGGAAAGTCCATCGAGCCAGTTGTTTTCTCTTAAGGTGAACTAAATTCCCTCGGTAGTGGGAGGTTCAATCTTTCCTCGGAGACTTGCAACAATTAGCCACTGCAGATATTCTCCTCCTTGATCATTGAGCTGAGCTCCGAAGAACTCGGGGCGCGGACGCACCAGAAGTTCCGAAAGCTGGTCCAAATCCTGCTCAAAGATAAGGTCTCCTCCATTCCCCAACTGATAAAACTTGATGTACTTCATGTCCATCTAAAATAATATAGGATGAGTAAGTTAGTAGAGTGATCAAGTGTGTCAAATTTTATGTATTTTGCAAGATTTTTTGCGGAACATGAGTTTTCACTAAAGAATCAAAGTGATAAGAATGGGAATAAGTTTTTGTAAATATTTGTTTCCTTTGGTTTTGAAACTAAGTTTTTGATTCAAACGTCCCGTCTCACTAGGGTCTCCTATGGTCAGGATGGCTCTGATACCAACTTGTCAACACCCGGATTTTTAATCCATGATGCCTATTATGCCATACATCGCAATCCCAGGATTACTTTTTTTGCGAGACATAACAGATTTGGATACCACAGTACATCATCCATTACAAACCATACATAAGGTATTACACGAATAAGGATCTCATGATCCAGTTCTTAATACAACTCAAGCAACGGAAATACGTAATACTAAAGGTAGCGTAGGCGAAGCTCCATCTTCGGGGTCACAGGCAATGCTGACGATGGGAGATGGTCCTAGTTGTCGTAACCTTCCTAGGGTCCTTCATCCTGGTACTCCTCTTCATAGTCTAGCCACGGGAATATCCAGGGACAAAGCCATGAGTACTCTTTAAGTACTCGCATACTAATACTAACAAGTGAAGGGTTTTTTTGTAGTAGCCACTAAGCTCTAGGGTTGTTTTGCAAAAAGCCAGATTTATCTCTACTAAGTTCAGAAGCAAGAAAAGCTAGTTGAAATTTTTATAACACCTAAGTGGGAACTTGAATTTCATATCACAACTCTGTTGTGGTCAAGTCAAAATCTCAATTCATTTCACAAGTCATTTTGAAAACATCTAAAGGGGGAACAGTATGGCCACTCCAACTGTCCATAACCGCGGACGCGGCTATTCGAATAGATTGACACTCTGAAGAGATTATACACTTTCACCACAACATTTGATACATCCGTCAGGAACAAATCCTGAATTCACCATACTCAGTATGCGGATAATCAATCCTAACCTTTCCATTACATGCCCTAGTATAGGCACCTCTCCAGTGAGTTTGGCCTCCCAACCATGACCAACTGTCATCTTGGGTACTGCACAGGTGGACAATCTTCACAAGGTAGCCTCAGCTCAGACCTTGGCCGTGAGGGAACCCATACTAAAGTATATAAGTTTCCAGTCAAGCCTACCCAATTTTCGGATATTGTGGTTGTACGGTAAAATTGGACTGGTATCGCATCCAGACAACCACCAGTTTTATAATGTGCTAAGACTCATGCCTTAACATTTTCATCATCAAAATCATCTGCTGTTCGGAAACACATGTCAAAACATCTCAGTAGAATGACTCATCATTCTAAGGTTTTCATAACCATTTTCCATCAAGTATTCCCATCTAAAGTTGATCAAGTTTTATGCTTAGCACTAGCATCTACAAGTGGGGGTGAGTACTAATGAGGGGTGGTAAACAAGTGGAGTTTAACTAAGTACAATCTCATCCTTAGGATGACATCAAGATTATCTAGCTTAGGCCAAATTTAATGCTCTTTATGCAACCTTCAGTTATCTTTCTAGTATCTACAATTTACTCAAGTAAACTCTAAGTAATAGCTTTGAAGAAGAAATAAAGTAGAAAGCTTGCAAGTAAAACTAGGAGGGGGTATCCTCAAATATGTCTAACCAAGCATGCTTAGTGCATTGCATAGGTTATCTAACTTTCATAATTGCAAATGTTAGCTTGCACATTCAACTAGTAGTATTAGGCTTGCCTTGAGCAGAGCAGTGGTTGAAGTTCTCCTCGGCTTCTTATTCGTAGTATCCTCCTTCCTCCTCGTATCCTTGGTCGGTACTAGCGTCTATGAATAAATACGAGGTACACAATCACCAAACAATACTTAACTACTTTCAATCATCACACAAAAGGGTTCTATAGATGATCTAGCATCATCATTAACATTCAAGATTAAAGCACTTGCATTATTTATTTATTTTTTAGAAAAGTAATTCCTACTCATTGAAAAACTACTTAAGATTTAATATTCTCCAACTCAAACATGGGATCATGTTGACACATGTCATCACCACATATTTCGGTACATGGGAATGTGATTTAAAGTGGTGTCACAATTTAACAAGGTTTAACCTTTTATTTTAAATAAAATAAAGTGACTAGAAATGCCTATGTGGCATTATTTTATTACTTGAACGTTATTTCTTTAAGTAAACCCATATGTTTTTATATCTTCTGAAAGGTATGATCAAAGGTGATTTTTGAGAGTTGGAATCAACTCAAAAGCTATTATGGTTGAATTTTGAGAAATGTTTGAATGCTGAAAAGCTTCTGACTTGTTATTTTTACCAAGGTTGATATATAGATCCAAATGATTTAAATCCAACGGGAATGGATTAAGCATTTCAATACCTTTCTAAAAAAATTGGTTTCATTCAATTTGGTTCACTGAATCAAGCTGGGTTGATTTTTGAGACTAGGTACAGAACTGAGTTTGAATATAAATAAAAAAACTAAATTCAAACGAGTGGGCTACGCGGGAAAGGTTATTGGGCCGGCCCGGTGTCACTCCGCAGCGCGTGGCGCAACTGACAGGGGGGGTTCCACCAGTCAGTGTCTCATAACACGCGAAGCGGTATGGGGCGATCTCGGCCGCACGATCTAAGTCTAATCGAACGGCTACGACTCACCGTCCACGTTGGGCAGCGCCGGCGAGACAAAACCCTAACGCGGCAGGTGGGGGTCGTGGGACGCTCACCGGGGCTCAGGCGAGGGTCGGCGATGGGGGAAAACGACGAAGTCGACGACGGCGATTCTCGTGGCACCGGCAGCTCCTCCTGGGGCGGCTCCAATCGATGGCTTCCTTCTTCTCCAGCAGCGGCCGGCTCCGGTGAAATTCCGGTGATGCGCTGCTCTCCTTGCTCCGGGAGTGAGGTGGGGTGGTTTTGGGTGAGAGGGGAGTGGAATGGTGTGAAGAAATCGAGCGGGGGATGCCTCTATTTATAGTGGCGAGAGGGGACCGACGGGCGCGGGCTGAGCTCGTCGTGGTTGACGGCACAGAGGGCTTTCGGCGTGGGCGACGGTAGGGGCGGTGTTGTGCTCCCTGGCGAAGCTCAACGGCGTGGTGGCGAGGCGTGGGGCGGTGCTGATCGGTCGGAACGCTTCGGCACTCTGAGCGTGTCCGACAGAGGTTTTGATGGCGCACAGCGCGCGTGGTCCGCGCGGCGGCGAACGGGCATGTCTGCGGGGTTGCTGGGGTGGTGGTGATCACGCATGCACACGGAGAAGGCGGCGCGCGGTCTGTGGGCTTGTGTCGAGGGTGGCGCACGGGCGCGCTCCCGGCATGCTCGCAGAGAGGCTTGGCATGGCTTGGGCCTGTGGTCCAGTGGCTGGCATTGCTCGAGGCTGGGACTGTAGGGCTCGCAGCATAGAAAACAAAAAATTTCCTATGATGGGAACATCTAAGTACCAAGATCTATCTACTAGATACAAGCAACGGGTGGATATACATCCATAGAATACATACCCTCGAAGACTGAATAGAGTTAACGAGGTTGTACTCGTGGATTATGTAGACGAACGCTTGCCGATCTCAAGATCTTGATGAAGTCCGTCTGGTCCAGCCGGTCCAGCACGATCAAGTCCAGCACCTCAAAGCAGTGGTGCATCCGTGATCGCACAAACGTACGGGTACCCCGACAACCTCCGCGCCCTCGCTCCAGCGAAGCAGCGGAAGCAACAAATCCTTCCAGAAAAAGCCACCGGGAACATGTATCTCGCTGATCCGAGACCATGGAGAAATTCTAAAGGGGGGAGAGAGATCCTTCGCGAGGAGGTGTGCTTTGAGAGGAGGAGAGGGGGGCCTTTTATAGGGGAGAGGGGGGCACCCAAGGGGCATGGCGCCAAGCCATGGGGCTGCCCCCACCTCTTCCACATTCATGTGGGTGGAGCTCCCACTCAAAATGAAAAGCCTCCACTTCCATTAAAAAGCCTCCACTCAAAAATCCACTCACATGCATTAAATTTCCACCAAATTTAATGCAAGCTCTCATTTAAATAAAACTCTTTTATTTATTTATTCAGAATTTTGTTAATTACTTTAATTAACAAACATTCACATAAAACCCCTTACAACATTTCAATTTCACATGCAGAACCAGTTTCAGCAATTTCAACCGAAACAGTTTCGGTTTCTAGTGAAATAAATTCCTGCGCTTTCCTTTTTCTTTCTCTGGCATATCATTTGATCCGAATGGTGTCGGTATCCCTTAAGTGTGTTACCCTACGGTTCGCGAATAATGCAGACATGATCGAGACCCTTCTCCGATCAATAATCAGTAGCGGGACCTGGAGATCCATACTGACTCCCACACATTCAACGATGACTTCTCTGATCGTGTGAACCTTTTACGCTAGTATCTTAATCCCTTTGTTTCACGATATATTACATGTCCGAGATTCGATCATCGGTATCTCCATACCTAGTTTGATCTCGTTACCGACATGCACTCTTTTCTCGTTCCCGTGATATAACATTCTAGTGATCAAATCACTTGCTTGCAAGCTAATCAATGTGATATCACCGAGAGGGCCCAGAGCATATCTATCCGTCATCGGGATGAAAAAATTCCACTCTCTATCCATGGGTCTCAACATAACACTTTAGTAGTTCTGAAGCCATCTTTGTAATCACCCAGTTACGTTGTGACGTTTGATGTCATCGAGAAACTCTTCCGGTGTTAGTGATTGACATGATCTCATGGTCTAAGGATTAGGATCACTTCGTAAGTTATTATAGCAATATAAACTCAATGACTTTGATCGTAATGCTATACTTCGGATGAATTTTCATCACATCATTACACTAATGTTGTGACCTCGTTATTAACAACATCCAATGTCCATGATCAGGAAACTTTGATCATCATGTTAATCAACGAGCTAGTTTATAAGAGAGGCATAACTAGGAACTTCCTTTTTGTTTATTAAACACACATGTATTAACGTTTCCGTATTAATACAATTATAGCATGTAAAATAAACATTTATCATAAATAAGGAATACGATAATAACCACTTTATTATTGCCTCTAGGGCATATTCCCTTCAGTCTCCCACTTGCACTAGAGACAATAATCTAGTTTGAAAACTTTGTGTATTGAACACCTATGGCTTTCTGGTGTTCCATATACGCAACTGCAAGTGGTTACCATAATCTACGGATCTGATGCTTTCAGGTCCGTGTGTATTTGCATGTCTTTGCGTCTCCACGAATCACTCATTCTCTAATGAGATGGCGTTGTATAAATTTGGTCTTTTGCTGAGACCTTTAGTTACTTGGGGTTAAAACACGTCGATACTATTGTCACACAATATATCTTTAGTGTTAGCCCATTGCGAACCACACCTTAGTTTGATAACAAAGTACTTGACACAAATTCCCTCCTTTGCCGCTACTATAGCAGTCCTATACTTAGCCTTTTGTTGTAGTATTCGTCACAATGTCTTAACTTTGGAACTCTTCCAAATCCATCATGGAATCTCCTTTCCATTACATTGTGCCACCCATAGTTTAAATTGAGATAAACTTAGTTTGTATCTTTTGACAAAACTAGTATCAATGTAACTCTTTACAATGAACTATTTGTAATTGTTTGTCACCTCTACACAAATATATTCTTAGTTCTTTCCAAAAGATCATAAGAATATCCTTACTATCGTCCAATGATCATTTTATGATTCATTCTGGTATTTGCTCATAACACTTAGAGCATAGGACATATCTGGATGTGTACATATCATGGTATGATTGATCAAAACATTCTCGTGATTTCACTCATCAAGTGTCAAAGCACTTGAATCTTGTTTCACTTATCAAGTGTCGATACACTTGAATCTTGATTCAATTCTTTTCCATGCGACAAGAACCGTTTCTTGTTGTTTCTATATTGAACTCCTTCAATATCTCATATATGTACGTTTGGCACAACCATATTAGCGTCATAGTTTATCCACTATAGACATTCATGCTAAATATTCGGGTTTTGCCTAAGTATTTCATCGAAATGAAATTCTTAACCTTTGTCAATAAAATATGCATTATTTATAATCAACAAGATGTCCTCCACATAATGTATTAGAAATATGTCTTAGCGCTCCCACTTAATTTCTTGCAAATGCAAGCATCTTCATCGTCTCCTGATGAAAACTCTTTTTCATCACGGTGAAGATTCCAACTCCGCGATGCTTACTTCAACAATTGAAGTTTGCAAGCCCCTTTTTAGCATCCTTTGAATTAACAAAACCCTTTGGATCGTGTCATGTACACGTCCTAGGTAACCATTCTATTAAAAGAACTTTGTTTTGTTTATTTATCTACCATATACCAAATTATATGTAGTGGTTGCTACTTTAATCCGTCCAGAATAAATATCGCTATGAAAGATCAAATCTTGTCATAGTCAACTCCTTGAACATTGTCATAAAATACTTTACGACATGTCAACTATTTCATAGATGTGAAACATCCATGTCTATTTCTTTATAGATCCAAATACGACCGATAGGTTTTTACACCTTTCCGGAGGGTCTTCCAAGTTCAAAACTTGATTTATCGTGTATGGACTTATCACGGATTTTATGGCTTCAAGCTATTTGACGGAGTCAGGGTCCATCATCGCTTCTTTGTATGTATTCAGTTCATCATTGTCAAACAATAATGATTTACTCTCAAATCTTAGCATTTGATTGTTTAACCGACCTACTTGGTTCAATAGGAACTTAGATCTCCGTGACCACAACCTTTGAGGCACATAAGCTATGAGCATTATGGCAGCTGTAAGATCCCTCCTTTGTAAAGGAAAAGGATCCCTGTGATTGCAATGCTAGTCCCTGGATCATTGCTAGCATCCACAGTTTAAGATGAAGTACACAGATACAAAGGTCATTTATTACATCCATTCCAGAGATAAAATATAGTCTTTTACAACTCAAGGCCACAGGCCTAATAAGAGTTTTGGAATAAGTAAATAAACATAAGTCTTCATCTTCATGTGCCACAGGCAAGCATGTTGAGTGTAGACTCATGACACCTAATCATCATCGGAGTAACCTGCAACATCACAAGTTACAGCCACAGTGGGTCAATACTTTGGAATAGTATTGGCAAGTGATACCTTAGTAAATTTTTAAGTGGACTATATTACTATATGCATTTTGGCTAAGTGTAGCTTGGCTTGCTTTGCTTCAAAATAGGTTTTTCCTATTAGTTGAAATCACTAAGTTTTTCTTTGTCAAAACTTTCCCAAGAAACCACCAATAGACATTGGGGTCCTTCACCCTTGTTCACCTACAAGTTTTACTTAGAAGTTGGAGTGATGAGATTCTTGTAGCTTCCATGTCTTGATGCTCAAGTTGTCCATTGCCATGGACTTGGCTAAGTACTTAGATTTTCCATCTGCAGAGGTTGTGCACTTTCCCCACCAGACTTGGTTTCCCAAGACAGGACCTTTCAGAAGCCTTCCCTTAGCCAAATGGACGCGTTCCAACCTATCATCCCACTACCACCAACTTTCCAAATGTCTAAGTTCTAGCAACCTATGTGATCAAGGCAGAGCCCATATTGCCAAGTGGCTGCACTATAAGCTTCTCAACACTTGGCCTCCAAATCCCTTTGTGCCTGGGTGGCATACCACAAGTGTGATACACAAGGTAAACCATATCCATGGGCCTTGTGTAACCACTCAACCAAAAACCACCATTCAAGTCCCATTCCACCCAGGAGGTTCATTGACTTAGTTGTTTTATTAAGAAAAACATAAGTCCAAAAGACTTAGAAATATTTTCATCATAGCATGTATATACTTTACCAACCCTTGTTTGCTACTAGCTAGGCTAAGCATGGCATAGTAACTTAACTTAGGAAAATTCCTAGCAATTCTACAATTCTACAACTACTTAGGATTTCCCAACATAGCATTTGGCAAAAAGTAACATGCAAGACTTAGCAAAATATTTCTAATGCTTATATAAAATATAGGGATGGAAATATTCATGAAGTACCACTTGCCTTGGTAATGGGGAGAGTAGCACTCTTCACAATCACAGTCACTAGCAAAATCTACACAAAAATTTGTAGCACAAAATTACACACAATTTATATACAAACAAAAATATGAATGCATGCATGCAAGAAAATGCTAAGTGATGATTTTTGAAAACTCCACCAAGCAAGTGCATGATACAGAAACATAACCAAGTCAAAAAGCTTGCTAACTAAACTTATTTAGCACTAAAACAATTTACTAAACAAATTCTATACTCAAAATGGTCCTAAATATGTTTCTGTATAAAAAGTCATTTTAACAGAAAATTTTTGTTAAACACATTGCAGATTCAGAAAGGGCTTGACTCACTGATTCCAACGGTATAAAATTTGCAAAAATCTAACGTGGGAATCAAAAGTTATAGCCTTTTGAAATTTGGATCTAAATCTGTTTTCAAATTCTGTTTTAATTCAAACCCTAGCCACGCGTCTTAATTCTATTGGCCGATACCGATTCGCTCCGGATCACGCTCATGAGCCGTAGGATCTAATTAAAACACGCGGTCCAGATCTAGCATAACGGTTCGATTAGTGATTCTATCGTAATCGTTGGATCCAGATCCAACGGCGCTCGAGCATGCGACCATGTTCTGGCGGCGCGCGGCGTCAGCGAGCGGCGGAGCACTCAGTCAGCGGCGGCGCTAGCGTTCTAGGTCGCGCGCGAGAGGGGGAAGGGTCTTACCAGAACCGCGGTGGCGTGCTGAAGCTCAAGGTGGCGTTGGTTTGCGAAGGGGCGCGCGGGAACGGTCTCTGGAGCTCGTCGGAGTTGCGGGCGGCGTCGGTCGCTTGCAGACGTGGTCACTGGCGAGGTTTGGCGTCGCCCTAGCACGAACCAGAGGGGTCAGGGGGTGCACAAGACGCAGGCGAACAATCTCGTATGAAAGAGGGGGCAAGGGGCGCTCGGGTTTTACCATAATTGGTTGCCGGAGTCTGTCGGCGGCGCAGGTGGTTTCGGTCGTGAACGGAGACGACGACCTGGGTCACGAGCAGGAAAAAGGAAGGCGTCAGCGTATGCGCAAGATCAAGCTGGGCATCATCGTTTGAACCAGAGAGAGGGGGCGGTCGAGGCTCACCGGAATCGATCGCCGGAGTCATCGGTACTGCGGGGCTTCGAGAGCAAATGCGCGCAGCCTGGTGGCGGAGTGAGCGAGGAGAGTGGGGGGAAATGCTCACGGGGCAGAGGGGATTAAATAGGCCCAGGCGCGACATGAAACGCCTGCGGCATTAAGGCTAATTACGCCGCGCCATTACCGGCCTTGACAGCAGCGGCGACGTGGTCGCGGGCGCGGTTTGGGGAAGACGAGGGCGACGTGGAGGGGGTCCGCTCGTCAGCGAAGCGCGCGAAGGAGAGGTGGGGTCTGGCTGTCAGCGGCTGTGTGGGTGCTCTCGCGCGTGCGAGAGAGAAAGAAATGGCCCGGGTGGGCTAGCTGGGCCTGTTCTGTAGCTGGGCTGGAATCCTGGCGCCGGCCCTTTTCTAATTCTTTCTCCTTTTTCTTTTTTGTTTAAATTTTCTGGATTGATTTTCAAATGAATTCAAGTTTCATTTGAATTCAAAACTTCTTGGGATTATTGCAGTGAGCAGAAGTCTCAAATATAGGCATAAGATAAAGTGGTTCTTTGCAAAGGCTTGGTCAAGCTTGGAGAACAAAATATCAGAGACTTGGCACTTGGTTTGCAAAAAATTTGAAAAAGGGTTTTTGAAACTATTCCCAATTTGTAAATCTTGGTTTAAATTCTACACTCAAACCTTTCCTCATAGAAGGCAACAAACTTGGTTCAAAACAATCAAACTTTCAAATGGGGATGGCCATTTGATTTAGAGTTTGTTCACATAAAATCATAGCACTATGTGCTTCTGTTTTTCTGAAATGAGTTTGCAATTGATCTCAAATCTATTTGCATGCATGAATGATATGAAAACTTTGAAATCATGATTTTAGGGATGTTACAAATCTAACCCGCTTAAGGTGAATCTCGCCCTCGAGATTCGGATTGGCTAGCAAATAGGTGAGGGTGGTCTTTCCGAAGATCATCTTCTCTTTCCCATGTTGCTTCCTCTTCGGTATGATGATTCCATTGTACTTTGCAAAACTTGATAGTCTTTGTCCTTGTGACTCTTTCTGCAGTCTCAAGAATCTTGATAGGCTTTTCTTCATAAGTGAGATCACTTTCTAGTTGAACTTCTTCCAAGGGTATGGTATCCTTCAAAGAAGTTTCTTCCATTTCTGGGTGACATTTCTTAAGCTGACTCACATGAAACACATTATGGACTGCTGATAGAGACGCTGGCAGTTCAATTTCATAAGCAACTTCTCCTTTGCGACTCAGAATCTTGAATGGCCCAACATATCTTGGTGCAAACTTTCCTTTGACTCCAAATCTTTTCACTCCACGGAGTGGTGTACTCTAATATAAGCTCTATCACCAACTTCGTAGGTGACTTCTCTACGCTTAGGATCGGCGTAGCTTTTCTGTCGGGACTGTGCTATCTTCAATCTGTCCTTAACCAATTTGACCTTCTCTTCGGCTTCTTTGATAAGATCTGGCCCAAATAAACTTCTTTCTCCCACACCATTCCATAACAATGGGGTGGTACATTTTCTTCCGTAGAGAAACTCAAACGGTGCCATTTCAATGCTGGCTTGATAGCTGTTGTTATAAGAAAATTCTGCGTAAGGCAGACTTTCATCCCAACTGGCTCCATAGTCTAGGGCACATGCCCTCAACATGTCTTCCAGAATTTGATATGTCCTTTCTGTTTGTCCATCGGTTTGAGGATGAAAAGCAGTGCTGAATTCCAACCTCGTTCCCAATGACTCATGTAGTTGTCTCCAAAAGTGGGAAGTGAATTGGGTTCCCCTATCAGACACAATACTCTTAGGCACCCCATGAAGACATACAATTCTACTCATGTAGATTTTGGCTAACTTGGCACTTGTATAGGTTGTCTTCACGGGTATGAAATGAGCCACTTTAGTTAGGCGATCCACTACTACCCATATGGAATCATATCCTGATCTAGTCCTTGGTAATCCGGTAATGAAATCCATACCAATTTTGTCCCACTTCCAATCAGGAATAGGTAGCGGTTGAAGCAAACCTGCTGGTTTCTGATGCTCCGCCTTTACTCTACTACACACATCACACAAAGCAATATGTTCGGCGATGTCTCTCTTGAGATTGTTCCACCCAAAATCTTTCTTTCATGTCCATGTACATTTTGGTGTTACCCGGATGAATAGAATACGGAGAGTTGTGTGCTTCTTGCAAAATCAGTTTCCGTAACTCCGGATCTTGTGGAACACAGATACGTTTCCCATGACATAATGTACCCTGTTCGTCTTCATGGAATTTTTTAGCTCTCCCTTGGCCAATATTTTCCTTAATCCTTTCAATTTCCTTATCGGTCTTCTGGGCTTCTCGGATCTTGTCCAACAAAGTGGGTTGAACATCCAAAGACATGAGATGTCCTTCAGGCACAATCTCTAATCTGAGTTCTCTGAATTGAGTACACAAATCATCTGGAAATTCTCCTTTGGTAAGGCCATTTACAAATACCTTACGACTTAGAGCATCTGCTACAACGTTTGCTTTACCGGGGTGGTATTGCAAACTTAAGTCATAATCCTTGATAAGCTCTAACCATCTTCTTTGTCTCATATTGATTTTCTTTTGGGTGAAGATATACTTCAAACTTTTGTGGTCCATGAACACTTCACAACTCTTTCCCAAAAGGTAATGTCTCCAAGTTTTGAGTGCATGGGCAACAGAGGCTAACTCCAAATCATGAGTAGGATAGTTTACCTCATGAGTTTTGAGTTGTCTCGAGGCATAAGCCACAACTTTACCGTCTTGCATAAGTACGGCACCCAAACCTTGATGAGATGCATCACAATATACTTGGAAATCCTTTTCCAAATCTGGCAGACACAGAACTGGTGCTGTCACAAGTCTCTTCTTCAATTCTTGAAAGCTGACTTCACATCCTTCAGACCAAGCAAACTTCTTGTCTTTCTTCAATAATTCAGTCATTGGCTTAGCAACCTTTGAGAAATTCTCGATGAAGCTTCTGTAGTAACCTGCTAAGCCAAGGAAACTGCAAACTTCTTTAACATTCTTGGGAGATTCCCATTCAGTCACAGCCGAAACTTTAGCAGGATCAACTGCTACACCATCCTTTGTCATAACATGACCAAGAAAACTAACTTCTTCTAACCAGAACTCACACTTGCTGAATTTGGCATAAAGCTTATGCTCTCTCAACTTCTCAAGTATCAATCGCAAGTGTCCTTCATGCTCTTCTTTGCTCTTGGAGTAGACTAAGATGTCATCGATGAATACGACAACAAACTTGTCAAGAAATTCCATGAACACCTTGTTCATCATATTCATGAAGTACGCTGGAGCGTTGGTCAAGCCAAAAGGCATTACGGTATACTCATATAATCCATACCTTGTGGTGAATACTGTTTTAGGTATGTCTTGCTCTCTTATCTTGAGTTGAAAATAACCTGACCGGAGATCAATCTTCGAGAACACACATGCTCCCTCTAGCTGATCAAACAAGTCATTGATTCTAGGCAAAGGATATTTGTTCTTGATAGTTACCTCGTTGAGGGAACGGTAATCTATGCATAACCTTTGGCTCCTATCCTTCTTCTCCACAAACAAAACTGGGGCTCCCCAAGATGAAGAACTTGGTTGAATAAATCCTTTCTGCAACTGTTCTCCTAGTTGCTCCTTGAGCTCCTTCAGTTCATCAACTGACATTTTGTATGGTCTCTTTGCTATTGGTCCAGAACCTGGTACCAAATCTATCAGAAACTCCACATCTCTATCTGGTGGCATTCCTGGTAATTCTTCCGGGAACACATCCGGATACTCACACACAATTGGCACACTGTCCATGCTAACCCCCTTAAGAGAATTAAGCATACTCATCTTTGCTCCAAAGCTGGTCTTGAATCTGATCCTTTTATTTTCCGGAGTTGTGAGTGAGACAGTATGGCTGGCACAATCTATCACTCCTTTGTACTTAGTCATCCAGTCCATTCCCAGAATGACATCCAAACCTTGGGAGTTTAATATTATCAAGTTAACGGGAAACTTATACTTCCCAAATTCTATGACTAGGCCATGGCATCCTGAATTCACTATCATTTCTCCACCAGGAGAACTTACTTTTATAGGACACCCAATAGTTTCTACCGGTAGTTCATTTCTTTCAAAAAATTCTCTTGATATGAATGAATGAGATGCACCAGTATCAAAGAGTACAAATGCTGGAATGGAATTGAGTCTGAACTTACCAGCAACAGCGTCAGGCTCCTCATAGACCTCCTCCACATTAATGTGGTTCACCTGACCTTTCTGGAAAGGATTTGGCTTGACAGGTCCTTCAACTTTCTTTTCGGGGCACTCATTTGCATAGTGTCCCATCTTCTTGCATTTGAAGCATTCAACCTGACTGATGTCCCTTTTAGCAGGATGACTTCCACTTCCACTACCATTCCCACTGTGGTGGCTCTTATGTCCACTCTTGTGGTTCTTGTACTTGTCATTGTCATGACTGCGGTGATGCTTGTTGTCATGACGGTTGTGGTTGTGGTGCTTGTTGAATTTCCCATGCTTATGGGATCCTGAGCTTCCACTGTCATCATAGTGAGATCGTTTGTGAGATGATCCCGAGCTGTGCTTGTCGGAGTGTTTCCTCTTCCTACTCTCGACTTGCTTCATTTTGTTCTCCAATATAGCAGCCTTGTCACAGAGCGACTAATAAGTGGGAACATATGCCACAGCCAGCTGCAGATTCAGCTCATCATTCAAGCCTTCCAGAAACTTTTCCTTTCTCTTGGCATCTGTGTCAACCTCATCCGGTGCATAACGCGCCAGATTGTTGAACTCTTCAATGTATTCAGCCACGCTGCGGTGGCGCTGCTTCAGATTGTGGAACTCTTTCTTTTTCAGGCTCATTATTCCTGATGAGATATGAGCAGTGCGAAAGCCATCCTCAAAGATAGCCCAAGTCACCTCATCTATAGGAGTTGTGATTTGGAAGTTGTCCCACCATGTGGCGGCTGGCCCTTCCGGCAGATGTGCTGCAAATCTGACCTTTTCAGCGTCCGTGCATCCCACGGTCACTAAGTCCTTGTTTACAGATCGTAGCCAATCATTGGACACCATGGGATCAGTCGTCCCCGAGAACTTAGCTGGCCTCAAACGCAGAAATCTGGTGAGCATATCAAAGCCCGGAGGGTTGTTGTTGTTATTGTTGTTGTTATTGGGGTTGTTGTTGTTATTGTTATTCTGGTTCTGGATGAATGTTGTCATCATCTGCATGAGTTGTGTTTGAGCATTCATCATTTGCTGCATTTCTGGAGTAATGTTGTTGGGGTTGGGGTTTGCACGACGGGGAGGCATCTGTGGTTTGTTCAAATAGAGATAAGAATGAGATACCCATAGATGTTTCCATGCACATTACATCACATAAGCAAACACAAGCATGCAACAGAAGATAAAGATCAACAACCAGATAACAAGTTCTCAAAGTAAAACACACAAGTGACAAGCCATCCACATGTCGAATGGTCCAATAACAAGTTCACAAATAACAAGTACGGTAATAAAAGATAAACGAGTAGTCAAGTCTACTCATCAGCATCAATCTCCTCCTCGACAAAGGTAAGACCTGTGTTCTCCATCGCGGTCTTGTTCTCCTCAATGGTAGTGGTCAAGGACTCAATCTTGGCCTTGAGAGCCCTCTTCTGGGAACGGAGCCTCTCAATCACCATCTTCTGCTGCTCTAGCTCGAAATCCTTGGACTTCAGTTCTTCAGTCATGTCCCGGATCTTCTTCTTTCTATCCTGGACGCGTTTCTCCTGACTCTTGAACTTCCGGTCCTGGGTCTCGAACTTCGCCTCCATTTCCTTGACTATCTCGTCCTGCTGTGCGAAAAGCTTGTCCTTCTCGCGAAGCTGCACCTGGAGCTCGTCATTACTGAGCATAACATTGGTCCTGTCCGTGTCCACGTGCCTAATGAGAGACTCTAAGTCCTGGAGATAGAGACGTATCGGCTCTGCTGCGTCCCTCGAGTCGTCCTCGAAGTCGATGGACTCTCCATCCTCATCACGTCTTCCGAAGACGTGGAAGTGGGTGCCTCTAACCTGTCGGGAGTGACGGCCTAGCAGACGTCCTATCAGGTCCTGCATGACTACCTCCATGCCTCTCTCCCTGTCATCGTGCATAAGCTTGAAGACGATGGCCTCCGTAGTAGGCTCTGTCTGGCGTCCGGGCTGGTTCACCTTGAAGCCCCAGAGGTCCTTCTTCTCGAACTTGGTGAGTGGATGCACCATGATGGTGGGAAGAGGGAGATCGAGCAAAGTGGTAAGCTCAACCATACGAGGACCAAAGCGGGTAACCTGGAACTCCTCAACAGTGCTGATGGTAATAGGCATCTATTTATAAGATAGAAAAGTTAGAACAACACTATATAAGATAAAACAAAGACAAACATCACATACACATCCTTGGAACACAAAATCACACAAGTCATGCATACATGAATCCATTACATCAACCAAGGTCCAAACTTATTTAAGGTATCATTTTGGAAAATAAGGTGATAGGTGGTAGTCCAACTAACGAAGTGCGTTTACAATCCTATCTCACTGGATCTGTTGGCTAACACAATGTTCCTAGAGGCAATCAGCCTATCTTGTTCACATGATTCCATCACTAAGTCTATAATATCTCCCCTTAAGGTTTGGTTGGTGGCTTCCAACTCTTGGGTATGTTACTTCTCTTTCTCTAAGTCTTTTTGGAGGTTGAGCATTCTGCACTTGACTCTAGCACTTAGTTCTTTGATAGTCCTCCAAGCTGCTTCTCTTGCTGACTCAAAAAATGTGGTGTGCATCACAGTGTTGGTGTACATGCAGAATCCTCTTTCTTTGTGGTTGTCTTCCTTGTTTTTGAACAAGTGAAGTTGCACCCACCAGTACTCCACTCCTTCATCCATCACTGGAAAGCCTTTGTACACAGCTGCACCATGTGCTTCCATTGCCACCATGAGGTCCTTGAGAATTTTGGGAAACTCAGTTTCACACTCCAAGGTCATGGTCATGAGTGGTCCTTTCTTCACGGCTTCGTTGATGGAGTTCATCTACAAATAGAGATGAGAATGAGAAGATTAGAAAAGTTTACGAGAAGAATAGACAAGTGTAGAAGTAGTTGAAAAATTTTCCTTAGTGGTTTTCCAATCCTAGGGTCATAATCCTACAGGCAACACAGTGCTCCGATACCATCTGTAAGATCCCTACTTTGTAAAGGAAAAGGATCCCTGTGATTGCAATGCTAGTCCCTGGATCATTGCTAGCATCCACAGTTTAAGATGAAGTACACAGATACAAAGGTCACTTATTACATCCATTCCAGAGATAAAATATAGTCTTTTACAACTCAAGGCCACAGGCCTAATACAAGAGTTTTGGAATAAGTAAATAAACATAAGTCTTCATCTTCATGTGCCACAGGCAAGCATGTTGAGTGTAGACTCATGACACCTAATCATCATCGGAGTAACCTGCAACATCACAAGTTACAGCCACAATGGGTCAATACTTTGGAATAGTATTGGCAAGTGACACCTTAGTAAATTTTTAAGTGGACTATATTACTATATGCATTTTGGCTAAGTGTAGCTTGGCTTGCTTTGCTTCAAAATAGGTTTTTCCTATTAGTTGAAATCACTAAGTTTTTCTTTGTCAAAACTTTCCCAAGAAACCACCAATAGACATTGGGGTCCTTCACCCTTGTTCACCCACAAGTTTTACTTAGAAGTTGGAGTGATGAGATTCTTGTAGCTTCCATGTCTTGATGCTCAAGTTGTCCATTGCCATGGACTTGGCTAAGTACTTAGATTTTCCATCTGCAGAGGATGTGCACTTTCCCCACCAGACTTGGTTTCCCAAGACAGGACCTTTCAGAAGCCTTCCCTTAGCCAAATGGACGCGTTCCAACCTATCATCCCACTACCACCAACTTTCCAAATGTCTAAGTTCTAGCAACCTATGTGATCAAGGCAGAGCCCATATTGCCAAGTGGCTGCACTATAAGCTTCTCAACACTTGGCCTCCAAATCCCTTTGTGCCTGGGTGGCATACCACAAGTGTGATACACAAGGTAAACCATATCCATGGGCCTTGTGTAACCACTCAACCAAAAACCACCATTCAAGTCCCATTCCACCCAGGAGGTTCATTGACTTAGTTGTTTTATTAAGAAAAACATAAGTCCAAAAGACTTAGAAATATTTTCATCATAGCATGTATATACTTTACCAACCCTTGTTTGCTACTAGCTAGGCTAAGCATGGCATAGTAACTTAACTTAGGAAAATTCCTAGCAATTCTACAATCTACAACTACTTAGGATTTCCCAACATAGCATTTGGCAAAAAGTAACATGCAAGACTTAGCAAAATATTTCTAATGCTTATACAAAATATAGGGATGGAAATATTCATGAAGTACCACTTGCCTTGGTAATGGGGAGAGTAGCACTCTTCACAATCACAGTCACTAGCAAAATCTACACAAAAATTTGTAGCACAAAATTACACACAATTTATATACAAACAAAAATATGAATGCATGCATGCAAGAAAATGCTAAGTGATGATTTTTGAAAACTCCACCAAGCAAGTGCATGATACAGAAACATAACCAAGTCAAAAAGCTTGCTAACTAAACTTATTTAGCACTAAAACAATTTACTAAACAAATTCTATACTCAAAATGGTCCTAAATATGTTTCTGTATAAAAAGTCATTTTAACAGAAACTTTTTGTTAAACACATTGCAGATTCAGAAAGGGCTTGACTCACTGATTCCAACGGTATAAAATTTGCAAAAATCTAACGTGGGAATCAAAAGTTATAGCCTTTTGAAATTTGGATCTAAATCTGTTTTCAAATTCTGTTTTAATTCAAACCCTAGCCACGCGTCTTAATTCTATTGGCCGATACCGATTCGCTCCGGATCACGCTCATGAGCCGTAGGATCTAATTAAAACACGCGGTCCAGATCTAGCATAACGGTTCGATTAGTGATTCTATCGTAATCGTTGGATCCAGATCCAACGGCGCTCGAGCATGCGACCATGTTCTGGCGGCGCGCGGCGTCAGCGAGCGGCGGAGCGCTCAGTCAGCGGCGGCGCTAGCGTTCTAGGTCGCGCGCGAGAGGGGGAAGGGTCTTACCAGAACCGCGGTGGCGTGCTGAAGCTCAAGGTGGCGTTGGTTTGCGAAGGGGCGCGCGGGAACGGTCTCTGGAGCTCGTCGGAGTTGCGGGCGGCGTCGGTCGCTTGCAGACGTGGTCACTGGCGAGGTTTGGCGTCGCCCTAGCACGAACCAGAGGGGTCAGGGGGTGCACAAGACGCAGGCGAACAATCTCGTATGAAAGAGGGGGCAAGGGGCGCTCGGGTTTTACCTTAATTGGTCGTCGGAGTCTGTCGGCGGCGCAGGTGGTTTCGGTCGTGAACGGAGACGACGACCTTGGTCACGAGCAGGCAAAAGGAAGGCGTCAGCGTATGCGCAAGATCAAGCTGGGCATCATCGTTTGAACCAGAGAGAGGGGGGCGGTCGAGGCTCACCGGAATCGATCGCCGGAGTCGTCGGTACTGTGGGGCTTCAAGAGCAAATGCGCGCAGCCTGGTGGCGGAGTGAGCGAGGAGAGTGGGGGGAAATGCTCGCGGGGCAGAGGGGATTAAATAGGCCCAGGCGCGACAGGAAATGCCTGTGGCATTAAGGCTAATTACGCCGCGCCATTACCGGCCTTGACAGCAGCGGCGACGTGGTCGCGGGCGCGGTTTGGGGAAGACGAGGGCGACGTGGAGGGGGCCCGCTCGTCAGCGAAGCGCGCGAAGGGGAGGTGGGGTCTGGCTGTCAGCGGCTGTGTGGGTGCGCTCGCGCGTGCGAGAGAGAAAGAAATGGCCCAGGTGGGCTAGCTGGGCCTGTTCTGTTGCTGGGCTGGAATCCTGGCGCCGGCCCTTTTCTAATTCTTTCTCCTTTTTCTTTTTCTGTTTAAATTTTCTGGATTGATTTTCAAATGAATTCAAGTTTCATTTGAATTCAAAACTTCTTGGGATTTTTGCAGTGAGCAATAGTCTCAAATATAGGCATAAGATCAAGTGGTTGCTTTGCAAAGGCTTGGTCAAGCTTGGAGAACAAAATATCAGAGACTTGGCACTTGGTTTGCAAAAAATTTGAAAAAGGGTTTTTGAAACTATTCCCAATTTGTAAATCTTGGTTTAAATTCTACACTCAAACCTTTCCTCATAGAAGGCAACAAACTTGGTTCAAAACAATCAAACTTTCAAATGGGGATGGCCATTTGATTTAGAGTTTGTTCACATAAAATCATAGCACTATGTGCTTCTGTTTTTCTGAAATGAGTTTGAAATTGATCTCAAATCTATATGCATGCATGAATGATATGCAAACTTTGAAATCATGATATTAGGGATGTTACAGCAGCCTTCGGAACGATTTCCGGCGCTGCGCAACTCAGCACATATAGCTAAGGTTCGTTAACCTTATCAAAGTTCTATTGTCCTCCCACTTAACTTTTACGAAAAATTCCTTCTTCAAGAAACTTCATATTTCAAGCGACAAACCCCTTTGTCCTCGGTGTTATGGAGGAATAACCAATTGTTATTCGAAATAACCTACAAAGACATGCGCATCCGACTTCGGTTGTAAACATCTTACTTATGTTTAGCATACCAAAATTTAAGAAATGACAACTTGGGTTTTACCCCAAACCATAACTTCCATGGTGTCATTTCAACGGATCAAGATGGAGCTCTTTTCAGTGTAAAAGCGGAAGTCTCTAAAGCTTTAATCTTTTAAAACATAATGGCAGTTTTATAAATAACACCTTTGATCCAACCATGTCAAACAAGGTTTCATTACAAATCTCAAACATTCCATATTCCTATGGTGTTTTGGGATATGTAAATCTAGGTGTTTTTCTAAACTTGCAACTCAAATAAATCCCTTTATGATAAAATCATAATTCATTTATTTTCTTGTTACACTTGTAACTTAAATAAATCCCTTATGATAAAATCATAAACCATTTATTTTCTTGTTACAATGATTTTCACTTCATCTTGAAAGTCTTTGAACATTTTCAAATATTTCACACCTCTTTCTCATTAAGTGAATATTCACTCAAATTTCCGGAGAAAGTATATGAAGTTGAAACCCATCGCTTACGACTACACATAATGGACTACATACATCGATATGTATAAATTCCAATATTTTAGTTGTTCGTTCTTCTTTGTCCTTTGAACGAAGTTTTAATTATCCCGAGGAAAGTCTCACAAGCGTCACTTGATCAAATCAAAGACTCCAAAAATCCATGAAAATGGAGTTTCTTCATGTTTTATTTCCAATATAATTTAAACAGCGATGTCACTTCGTAAGTGATCTTCCAATCATTTGTCTTGCGACATTTTAGCATTAGCTTTATGGATGTGATTTCTCCAACTAGATTTGTAAATCATCCATCTAATATGGAATATGGTAATTATTTGAACAACCTTTGTTCTCATAATACCTGATTTAAATAACAATTATTAAAACAAATCTTGAATTCAAGCTTTGATGTCAACGAGAAATACAAACAACGGTTTGTTTGTTTTCGATGAACATCATCACATATTCTCTTGCTAGTTACTTAGGCCATTGTGGTTCATGAATTGCATCGTTCCGTATGAAATTTCATACCAACCAATTTGGTATCCAATACCCAAGAACCACATTGTTTAACAAGCAAAGAATACAACCATAACATGTATATCATCCATATACCTAAATTGGATATTTCCAATCTTTTCTTTTCTGCCAAATATATTTTATAGATTCTCTTTCAGCATTTCCTTTTTCCTTTTTAAAATAATCTATCGACATCAAAAGTGGCGCCATATACATGACACATAGTCCAAAGCGTGTATATTCAAATAATAATACTTTTGGACTTGCACTTTGAAGTAGATCACCATCATCAAAATGATCGGTATTCTTTCAAAAACCATTCTTTAGTAATCTTTTAGTGTAGTAAACTATTTACATACATCTTCTATTCACCCTTATCATGACGACTTTCATGATCAATCTACTGTAGCTTATAAAGGCGAATCGTGAGTATAACATTACTTTCCAAAACCCTTTTTGGATGATTAGGATGTCTAGCATCTCCAACCTTTGTAAATTCTCATCCAATATGAGAACATATATTATACTCTATTATATTGCAACCAAAACATTATTTCAGATATCGTTATATCTGCCACACATGATGGTTTCTGAAACAATTCTTTCAGCTCCTAGATAAACTTGATATTAAAACAATCAAGAATCATGGAGGCAAACATGATACTTAAGATACTAACACTGGAATTGTTACTCTCGATTTAATACTAATTATCAAATTTCACGGAGTAAACAGAGTTTGCTGAAAGTTTGCAATAGGACTTTAAACTTTAGATTGACACTCAACACAATACGATACCATTTCGTAAAGTATATATCCAGAATTCTATAGTTCTATTATCTCAATTACAACTATGCATAAGGTGGTGAATGAATGCCAATGACTACAACAAATTATGCAAATTCACTTTGATTTAATTTATGATAAATTGAGTTCTACTAATCCAAATTAGAAATGAATTCCCACTCAAAAACGACATCCCTCGTGTCTTTTTGGTGATTACATGAACCAAATCCACTACACCAAGTCCGATCATCATGTGAGTCGGCGTAGCTTCAAAGGCGAGCATCAAATGGGCATCATATCTACTATATGACTCATGCTTAACCTTTCGGTCCGTGTTCCGAGGCCATGTCTGTACATGCTAGGCTCGCCAAGTAAGAACCTTAGTATTCGCGTGTGTAACTGTCTTACACCCGAGATATGCTCGTGGATTCAAGTACACCCGATCATCACGTGATGTCTTGAAGCGACGAAACATTGTCGGTGCATACTTAAGGAAGAACACATTTTTATCTTGATATCTAAATGAGGGATCATCTTATTATGCTAATAAAACGCCAAACAAGCAATATAAGATGCTATCAAACATCACATGTTTATTAGTGGAATGATATGGTTCCCGCATATGATCTCCATCACGTGCACCATGGTATCATCACTATCATAGCTCTACGTGTAAGTCCAAGGTCTATGGAACCTACACGTTATGCGTGTTGTAAGAGTATCATATCATAATTCTACTTACAACATCACCATATCATAACACTAGCCCAGCAATAATCTAAACTAGACGCCTCTAATTTATCCATTGCAAGTTTTACGTGGCTTAGGGCTTTCGAAGATAGAACCGTTCTTACCTACGAACATGAACCACAACGAGGATAACCAAATTGTTGACAACTCGTTGCAAATTAGATATTGACTATAGTAGGAGAGACAGACACCCGCTAGCCACTTATGCAAAACTAGTTGCATGTCAAGCGTGGAACAGGTCTCATGTGCGAGGACATGTAAAGTTTGTCCGGGCCGCTTCATCCCACTATGCCACCAATATCCAAAGTATAACTAAGAAGCAATAACATGATCATCATCGCCCACATACTCATATGTGTACTACCCGTGCAAAGTATCTAAGCATAGATCCGGCTCTGATACCACTGTAGGGTTCGCAACATAGAAAACAAAAAATTTCCTACGATGGGAACATCTAAGTACCAAGATCTATCTACTAGATACAAGCAACGGGTGGATATACATCCATAGAATACATATCCTCGAAGACCGAATAGAGTTAATGAGGTTGTACTCGTGGATGATGTAGACGAACGCTTGCCAATCTCAAGATCATGATGAAGTCCGTCTGGTCCAGCCGGTCCAGCACGATCAAGTCCAGCACCTCAAAGCAGTGGTGCATCCGTGATCGCACACACGTACGGGTACCCCGACAACCTCCGCGCCCTCGCTCCAGTGAAGCAGCGGAAGCAACAAATCCTTCCAGAAAAAGCCACCGGGAACATGTATCTCGCTGATCTGAGACCATGGGGAAATTCTAAAGGGGGGAGAGAGATCCTTCGCGAGGAGGTGTGCTTTGAGAGGAGGAGAGGGGGCCTTTTATAGGGGAGAGGGGGGCACCCAAGGGGCATGGCGCCCAGCCATGGGGCTGCCCCCACCTCTTCCACATTCATGTGGGTGGAGCTCCCACTCAAAATGAAAAGCCTCCACTCCCATTAAAAAGCCTCCACTCAAAAATCCACTCACATGCATTAAATTTCCACCAAATTTAATGCAAGCTCTCATTTAAATAAAACTCTTTTATTTATTTATTCAGAATTTTGTTAATTACTTTAATTAACAAACATTCACATAAAACCCCTTACAACATTTCAATTTCACATGCAGAACCAGTTTCAGCAATTTCAACCGAAACAGTTTCGGTGTCTAGTGAAATAAATTCCTGCGCTTTCCTTTTTCTTTCTCTGGCATACCATTTGCTCCGAATGGTGTCGGTATCCCTTAAGTGTGTCACCCTACGGTTCGTGAATAATGCAGACATGATCGAGACCCTTCTCCGATCAATAATCAGTAGCGGGACCTGGAGATCCATACTGACTCCCACACATTCAACGATGACTTATGTGATCGTGTGAACCTTTTATGCTAGTATCTTAATCCCTTTGTTTCACGATATATTACATGTCCGAGATTCGATCATCGGTATCTCCATACCTAGTTTGATCTCGTTACTAACATGCACTCTTTTCTCGTTCCCGTGATATAACATTCTAGTGATCAAATCACTTGCTTGCAAGCTAATCAATGTGATATCACCGAGAGGGCCCAGAGCATATCTATCCGTCATCGGGATGAACAAATTCCACTCTCGATCCATGGGTCTCAACATAACACTTTAGTAGTTCTGAAGCCATCTTTATAATCACCCAGTTACGGTGTGACGTTTGATGTCATCGAGAAACTCTTCCGGTGTTAGTGATTGACATGATCTCATGGTCTAAGGATTAGGATCACTTCGTACGTTATTATAGCAATATAAACTCAATGACTTTGATCGTAATGCTATACTTCGGATGAATGTTCATCACATCATTACACTAATGTTGTGACATCGTTATTAACAACATCCAATGTCCATGATCAGGAAACTTTGATCATCATGTTAATCAACGAGCTAGTTTATAAGAGAGGCATAACTAGGAACTTCCTTTTTGTTTATTAAACACACATGTATTAACGTTTCCGTATTAATACAATTATATCATGTAAAATAAACATTTATCATAAATAAGGAATACGATAATAACCACTTTATTATTGCCTCTCGGGCATATTCCCTTCAGGGACAGGGAGTGGCGGTGGGGTGCTGGCTAGCTCCCAGACACAGTTGGCGAGGCTAGTGTTGCTCGTAGCTTGCTGTCGACCATGGGGTGGCAATGGTGCTCTCGTCCTGCTCACCATTGATGACAATGGCCAGCTTATAGTGGTGCTAGAGATTAGTTAAGGTTGCTAGATGATCTACTAAGGCTAGTTGTAACCAGAGAGGGAACAAGTTAGGCCCAAAACACTACTCAACATAGTGTTTTTTATTTTGTTGATTTGAATCTGCAACCTGTTTGATGAAATGGCCGCATGAACTTAAGATTTGAATTTTGAAAAGATTTTTGGTGAGTGTGCTAGGCATGTGTTGAGGGTTCTGTGGATGCTTGGGTTTTGAAAATTGAGCTTGTTTGAGTGGTTTTTGAAATAGTGGGATCTTCCCATATGAAATAGATTCAATTTTAAACTGTCATTTAAACTAAGCATTTAAATGTTTTTGGATGATCACAAAGTGGGCCTTGGTACTTTTTTATGAGTACTATCAAGGGGTGCAAAGATCCATACATGTTTCTGTTGAGTTTTGAAAACTAGAGATAGCCAAAGTAGGCATGGGAGTTAATTTGGCCAAAGTGACCATTCACTTAGTTTATTTGTTTTGACTTGTTTGTTTTTGGGAAAAGTTTGGGGATTGTTTAGATGATGTTTATTTCACCTAAGAATCATTTTACAAGCAAAGAAACACAGAATCATGGCAATTCAAAAGAATCCAAATTTCAATACACACACATATGAATGCTTTCATATTTTTAGTTGGAAAAGTTTTTGTTAACCCTAAGTTTAGTGATTAGAGTTTGATGTTCCAAGTTTAATATTTTTGGGATGTTACACATCCCGCGGCGGCCGCGCGCCACCCCAAGGGATCTTCTCCGCTGGCACTGGCCAGCCTGCGCCCATATGCCAAGGCGGCAATGGCGCTACTCAGGGAGGCGGCTACGATGGCCGCAATGGTGGCAATAGCCTCCAAGGTGGCAACGACAATAACGCCGTCAATGGTGGTGGCCGCAACGGAGGCGGCAACGAAGGTGGCCGTAATGACGGCAGCAAGCGCTCCAGGTGCTAGATATGTAAATACTGGGGACATGAGGCCTACGCCTGCCACCGTCGCTTCAACCAGGACTTCAAAAACCACGCCGACAACTCAGCCTCCACCATCTCCTCCGACAACCAACCCTCGATGATGGACTTCGGGGCTACGGATTACTTCATCAGCGATCTTGAACGTCTTCAAGCTCACGAGCGCTATGGAGGGAACGACCAGGTCCAGGTGGCTAATGGTGTAGGTTTCTCTATTGCACACATTGGTCATTCGTCTTTACCCGGTTCATTTCTCCAACTTAAAAATATCTTGCATGTCCCTCACATTAACAAACACCTTCTTTCTGTTTATCGTCTTATGTGCGACAATGACGTGTTCATTGAATTTCACTATCATGCTTTCTTTGTAAAGGACAAGGCAACCCGGCGCATCCTCCTTCACGGTAGAAGCCATGGAGGAGCTTATCCCATTCCATATCATTGTGCATCATCCTCATCCACTCGTCATGCCTCCTCTAGTGTCAAGGTGTCACCCTCTCAGTGGCATCAGTGTTTAGGTCATCCACCAAATAATGTCGTCAACTCTATTGTTAAGAGTCATGAGCTTTCTTGTACTAGTTCAGAAGAACCCCCATTAGTGTGCGATGCTTGTCACCATGCTAAGAGTCATCAACTATCATATTCTATGTCCACTTGTGTTTCTACTGTGCCTCTTGAATTAATTCATTCGGATGTTTGGGTCCCGCCATTGCTTCTTCGGGAGGGTACAAGTATTATGTTAGTTTTGTTGATGACTACACACGTTTCTTCTGGATTTATTTGCTTAAACATAAGTCTGATGTTGACCAGGTCTTTTACGCCTTTCAAGCTCATGTGGAGCGTCTTTTAAACCACAATATTAAGGCGGTTCAGTCCGACTGGGGTGGTGAGTATCACATACTCCATCGCTACTTCCAGCGCACGAGTATCTCTCACCACGTATCTTGCCCGCATACCTCTCAGCAGAACGGGATCGCTGAGCACAAACACAGGCATTTGGTGGAGACCGGCCTTGCTCTTCTTGCGCACTCCTTCCTCCCTCTTCGGTTCTGGGATGAGGCGTTTCTCATGGCCTGTTATCTCATCAATCGCATGCCCACGCCGGTTCTTAACAAGGAGACACCTTTGTTTCGTCTTTTCCGTGTCCAGCCAACTTATTCATCTGTTCGGATTTTTGGGTGCGCTTGTTGGCCTAGTCTTCGCAAATATAATGCCTGCAAGTTTGAGTTCCGCTCCAAGATGTGTGTCTTTCTTGGTTATAGTCCTATGCATCAAGGCTACAAGTGTCTAGATCATGCCTCGGGAAGAATTTATATTTCTCGCGATGTTGTGTTCGACGAGAACGTTTTTCCCTTCTCTAGTCCCAGAGTTTACGTTGATATCGCCGATCTTGAGCATGCTCTACCTTTTCCTATGGATGAACCGGTTCCGGATGTACATGTGCGTAAATATGACATGTCCTACTTGTTCATAACCCGCCTGTGTCAGGCGATATTTATTTGATGTCGTCTCAGGTACCTTCGACGGCCCCTGACGCTGTGACTACGGACACCAGCGACGTCGACACGATCGGCGTGCATGGCTTAGGTGCGTCTTCCGATGCGCGAACTTCGTCCGCCTCCGTGCCCATTTCCCCTCGCGCTGGGCCTCCCGAGCCCACGAGGATATCGCCTTCACTTGGCTCCCCATCGCCTACTGCATCAGCCCAGCCCAGCCCATCCCGCCAGCCCATGTCACCCTCTATTGGGGAGCTCTCGGATCCCCTGGCCGCGACGCCCTTGGCTGAGCCACCTCCTGGTTCGTTAGAGGCTCAGGATCCTTCCCATGTGCACAGAATGGTCACACGTAATCGATATCATACGCGGCGCGAGAAGACCTACCACGATGGCACTGTCCGGTATAACCCCAGCCGTCGTGCGTTTTTTCCGCTCCCACCTCACATCGGGATGCTCTTCGGTAGCCGGCGTGGCATGCGGCGATGGCTGAGGAGCTCGCTGCTCTTCGTGATACTCACACCTGGACTTTGGTGTCTCGCCCAGCTAAAGTTAATATTGTTGAAAGCAAATGGATCTTCAAGACCAAACACCGTCCCGACGGTTCGATTGACAAGCATAAAGCACGCCTGGTCGCCCGTGGATTCACTCAGCAGCATGGTATAGATTATGGTGATACCTTCAGCCCAGTTGTTAAGCTAGCCATTGTTTATTTGGTGCTCTCTCTTGCAGTTTCCCGTAGTTGGACTCTTCGTCAGGTGTATGTCAGTAATGCGTTTCTCCATGGATACTTGAATGAAGATGTCTACATGCAGCAGCCTCCTGGTTTTGAGGATGCCCGCTTTCCCTCGCATGTCTGCAAGCTGCAGCGGTCCCTCTATGGCCTCAAGCAGTCCCCGCGTGCCTAGTATGCTCGGCTGAGTCAGCTACTTCTTCAGCTTGGGTTTATTGCCTCCAAGGCGGATACATCATTGTTCATCTTGTCTCGAGGTACTGCTCAGATTTACATGCTTGTCTATGTCGATGACATTGTCATTGCTGGCTCTTCTCCTGCCGTGGTAGATCTTCTGGTACAGTCCCTGGCAGCTAGTTTTCCTATCAAGGATTTGGACAAGCTGGAGTATTTTCTTGGATTGGAAGCGTCCTTCCATTCAGGGGGCATGGCATTGACTCAGCGAAAGTATGCACTTGATCTCCTTCATCAAGTCAATATGGAGAATTGCAAGTCCACTTCCACTCCGCTTGTCACGACAGAGCCACTGTCTTGTGAGTCTGGTGCTCTTCTTAGTGCTGATGATTCTTTCCGGTATCGTAGTGTGGTTGGAGCACTTTAGTACTTGACGCTCACTCGCCTAGATATTTCTTTTGCTGTGAACAAGGTGTGCCAGTTTCTTTCTCAGCCGACTGAGGTTTATTGGGAAGTTGTTAAGCGTATTCTGAGATATGTCAAAGGTACGTTGGATACAGGACTGCAGATTCACAAGTCTAATTCCACCGGTGTTAGCATATTCACGGATGCAGACTGGGCAGGTTATGTTGATGACAGACGATCCACTGGTGGTTTTGCTGTGTTTGTTGGACCGAACCTTGTCTCCTGGAGTTCGAAGAAGCAGCCTACCGTCTCGAGATCTAGCACCGAGGCTGAGTACAAGGCGCTAGCGAATGGCGCTACCGAGGCCATGTGGGTTGAGTTGGTTCTAAGGGAACTCGGCGTATCACGGCAGCGAGCACCTATTTTATGGTGTGATAATTTGGGGACTTTCACTCTCGTACCAAGCACGTTGAGATCGATTTCCATTTTGTGCGGGAACGAGTTGCTGCAGGCACCCTGGATGTCAGATTTATCTCGACTAATGATCAATTGGCTGATGTATTTACTAAACCAGCCACACGACAGATGTTAGAGCGTTTTCGGTCCAATCTGAATCTTGTATGTAGTAGTAGTTCAGATTGAGAAGGTGTGTTGGAAATGGTCTCGTATACGTGTTGTATACGTGTACTTATCATGTTGTAATTGTAACTCTGTACATTGGTTCCGTTTATATATACGAGATATTGTGGAGGCTTTGCCCCCATGAAACCCTAAACTTAACTGCCGTCGGCGTAGAAGCTGGTCGTCGGCGTCTTGTTTCTTTCTTATAGTGGTGTCCTATTTTAGGACATCTGGAATTTTGCTTGTGTCTATTATACATCATCTGGAACGGTTATCCTATATTTCGAGTCCTAAAACTGCACTAGGGATGTCCTAACCCAGTTTTCCTGTGCCCTACAAGACATCATCCGTGAGTCATCGAACCAACAAAGCTCTACCATAGCAAAATGCAAGTTTTACCAAGTACTATCCCGTTGGCTACTCTGCTTGTGACACAACACACATGCATCCATGCATCATGGATATATATGGATACAAACACGCAGATCGAGTTGCTGACGAAGTAGTGGTTCTTGTGGCTAATCGTGATGAATTATTCCGTGTTGAATCCATTTGTGCCTGTCAGCAAGGCAGCAAATACAGCACGTTTGACCCGTCGCCCGGCCAGTCGATCGGCACACGTACCGCATGTGTGAGGCGTATCTGCATCTTATCCTCAGCTCTTCTTGATGGGTCCATGCATGGATGGCCTTTCTTCTCTGTCTGGCTAGATATATGCCACTCCAGTTGCTTATTAATCTGTACTAGTACATACATAGAGTGGGCTCGCGCGCGTCAAACACACAGCCTGCACGATGATGATGCACTCACACGCTTTGCTTCTTCTCCTTCTCTCGTCTCTCCTCGCCGGAGCCGCCAATGCCGACCCCGGTCGCGACCCTACTTACAAGGATTGTCACCCCGGCGACAAGGCCACGGTGCTCGCCATCACGGCCGCCCTCGGGCAGCCAGACGCGCCCGGGCAATTCAACCGCTGCTGCGACTGGTACGACGTCAGTTGCGACGACTTGGGACGCGTCGTTGTCCTATACCTCTTCCAGCAGCCCGAACTCACGGGCACCATCCCACCGGCCATCGGCGACCTCACCCACCTGCAGGACCTCTTGCTGCACAAACTCCCGGGACTGTCGGGCCCCATACCACCGGCCATCGGCAAGCTCTCCAACCTCTCGATGCTCCGCATCTACTGGACGGGCGTGTCAGGCCCCGTGCCGTCCTTCCTGGGCGCGCTCAAGAAGCTCACCTTTCTCGACCTCTCCTTCAACTCGCTCACCGGCACCATCCCGGCCTCGCTGGGGAGCATCCCCAACCTGTCCGGCATCAACCTCAGCCGCAACCGCCTCACCGGCGCCATCCCGTCGCCGTTCCTCAGCAAGTCCGCGGACCAGGTCTACCTCTGGCTTTCACACAACAACCTCACGGGCCCTATCCCGGCCGAGTTCGCTGCCGTGAACTTCGGGCGCCTCGACCTGTCGCGCAACGCCTTGACCGGCGACGCGTCGGGCCTCTTCGGCCGTGGGAAGGAGTTGGACTACATCGACCTCTCCCGCAACGCCTTTGATTTTGACCTCTCTCGCGTGGTGTTCCCGAAGCAGCTTGACTTCGTCGACGTGAGCCACAATGCCATCAGTGGCGGCATCCCGGCACAGGTGGCGAACCTGACATACCTGCAGTACTTCAACGTCAGCTACAACCGGCTTTGCGGCGCGCTTCCCACCGGCGGGAGGATGGCCCAATTTGATCTCTACGACTTCCAGCACAACAAGTGCCTATGCGGCGCTCCACTCTTCCCTCCATGCAAGAAATAGAACCATTATCTTGTTTGAACTGAGATGATGCTTAACTAAGTTCCATATGTATATTTATTTATTTACTTCCAAAAGGAACTAAGATCATTCCTTAAAATCCTTTAACTCCTTATTTTGAGGAGTTAACCGAGCACCTAGCCGGTCTCTCAAATGGTTAGAGGGGAAAAAAATTAAGAGTTGCCCCAAAAGGGAGGCTAACTTTCTCAAATATACTCGACCGAGGTGCCTCTAGGGATAATTTTTGGCCACCCTACTCTCGTGCCTAAGGCGCCAGCCCTTCCCACCTTCCCGCCCAACATCGCCAGCGCCGTCACCGATGCCCTTAAATCTGGCCAGAATGGAACCGAAAGGCGCTTCCGCAACCACGCCTACCACCTCCGCCGGCCAAGCAAGATGTTCAGACGACAAACTTGGTATGGGCCACTACACAGTAAAGCAAGGCCGACAACAAGGGTGCGGGAGCGGCCCCGGTGAGTCCTCCCCTTGTTCCGGCCAGCAGCAAGCGGGCGAGGAGGAAGAAGAAGAAGAAGAAGAAGAAGAAGAAGAAGAAGAAGAAGAAGAAGAAGAAGAAGAAGAAGAAGAAGAAGAAGAAGAAGAAGAAAAGAAGAAGAAGAAGAAGAAGAAGAAGAAGAAGAAGAAGAACTACTCCATCCTCATCATGGAAATCAGCAACGGTGATGAAGATGGCGATGGAGATCGATGGATATGGTGGTGGAGATCGAAAGAGATGGCTCCGGGGGCACTTCCCCGTCCCGGCAGGGTGCCAGAACAGAGACTTTTTGTCCCCTAAATCTCCCCTTCGGTGGCGGCGACGCTGCGGAACTTTTCGTGGCTTTTTGGTCGATGATCTAGGATTTTCTCCTCGGGAGGCTTTTATAGGCGAAGGGGCAAGGTGAGGAGGTGTCCAGGTGGGCCACACCCCCTGGTGGCGCCACCTAGGGTAGCCCGCGCCACCATAGGGTGTGCCCACCCTGGTGCACCACTTCGTCTCTGCTTCGTGTTTCCGTGTCGTGTCGGGTAAAGTAATGAATTTGGCTTTTGTCCCTTACCAATTCCGAGAATATTCATTTTTTAGCTTTTTTCAAACCAAAAATAGAAGATAACATGCAACTGGCACTATGGCATCTTGTCAATAGGTTAGTTTCAGAAAGTGTATAAAAATACCTCAAAGTGTAGACAAAACATGAGACAAATGATATAAAACAAGCATGGAGCATCAAAAAATTATAGATACGTTTACGGCGTATCAAGCATCTCCAAGCTTAACTCCTGCTCGTCCTCGAGTAGGTAAGTGATCAAAAGAATAATTTTTGAGGTGACATGCACCAACACAATATTGATCAAACCATTTGTAAAGCATTGATAGCTGGGATCAAAGTACTCTAAACATGAGCATGAAAGATGAAGTTCTAACAATAGGACATAGTAACTATGTTGCAACATGAAAAGGTACAAACAAAGATCATGAATAACAATGCATTGAAAGATGTTTGTTTGTTTCACATATATAAAACATAGCATAGTGGCATTCAGCTTGTCCTTCATTAAGTAGCAAAACATAAATGCATAGGACAGCTTCAAAGTTCATAAGGATGACTAGATACAAATAGTTCAAGAACAAGCAATATCAACATTATGAATCAATCAATAAGTTTTGGGACAATTAATGCACACAGAACTAAGAATGACAACTATTCTCTCTTAATTGGTGCCTAAGGATAGAAGGTGGAGACTCAATATAATAGTGGAAGAAAGGCCCGTCAAAGGGAAGCAGGGATTTTAAGTTTCATAAAGAGCTTCCAAAAATTGTGGTACTTGTTAGCTTTGAGCTCTCATTGCCCCTATCATAAGCATCTTGAAGTGATTAAGGTTAAAGTGAACAAAGTATGGAGTATATGCTTGACAAAGTATAAGTTGACAATCTGATGTCCCTTGAGTACGAGGGCCGCTCCTCATGCTACTCAACTTTAGTTACCGGTAAGTTCTTGTCATAGTAAGTACATGTGTATCATAGAGAACCGCCAATGGGGTACCCCTTGCCCCATGATACAGGAGCTATCCCATATCAAAATGACAAGGCAAGCAGACAATGAGCATCTCAGCAATATTCTTGTTTACCATGGGAAAATGGTTCTTTTTTCTCTCTTTCCTCTTTTCTCATCTTTTTTTTCTTTTTCTCAATCTCTTTTTCTGTCTCTCTTTTTTTATAAGAAGAATGCTCCATAGATTCCTCACTATGGTGATGCTGCAAGTTTCCACCATGATTACGCATGGCTTAGGCTAGCGGCCCAGGCGTTTCTCTAACACACATACATAACTCCATGGACCGATGGTGCTCGACGTGGCACTTTGTTGGTAACCCCAAGCGCAGGGTGTGAAGAGCAAGCAGCAAGTTTTCCCTCAGTTGAGACCGAGGTTATCGAACCAGAAGGAGGAAGGAAACGTCACACAGGTGTTGCAAGCAACGTGGAGACCTGCACAACACAAACTCAAAACTTTGCCCCAACAAACAGTGAGGTTGTCAAGCTCACCGGTTTGCTGTAACAAAGGATTAAACGAATGGTGTGGAAGGTAATGGTTTGCAGCAAGTAAACAAGTAACAGTGGAAGATGTATCAATGGTAAAGATTGGACCGGGGGCCATAGTTCACTAGAGGTGCTCTCCTTAGATAAACAACATGGCATGAAGGGTAAACAAATTACAGCAGGGCAATTGACAGGAACTGAGCAAGGCATAACAATGCAATTACTAGTCAGAAGGATCCTATGAAGTTGATTGAGCAATACAACAAGATACATAGACCGCCATCCAAATGCATCTATGACTAGAAGTCCAACTTCAGGTTATCATCCAAACCCCCTCCAGTATTAAGTTGCAAGCAACAGACAACAGCTTTAAGCAAAGTGTGTAAGGTAAACAGTCCACATGTTCCATGAACAAGAGACTGTTGTTTTCTCCCTAGTAGCAACAGCACATCTACAACCGAACAGATTTCTATCACTTCCCTTGGAAACTAGAGGCATGAACCCACTATCGATCATAAGTACCCCCTCTTGGAGTCACTAGCAACTACTTGGCCAAGATAGCTACTAACAACGGAGAGCATGCAAGATCACAAACAACACAGACATGATAGAATCATAAAGACAAAACCATTAATCAAACAAACATAATAATCTCAATATCCATCGGAACCCTGCAAACACAACATGCATCATTACAAAGATTAGATCTTGATCATGAACGAAACTCACAAGATCTAAACATGAAAGCACAAAGGAGGAGATACAACCATCTAGATACTACGTGGACCCATAGTCCAAGGTGGAACTAATCAAGCATCATACCGGAGAGAAGGCCTCCGGGGTGATCTCCCATCCGGTAGGGTGCCGGGAAGAACTTCAGATCCCCCCGATCAAGGGACGATGGTGGCGGCGGCTACAGACGGTTTTGTGGATATTTGATCGGGTGCTTAGGGTTTCTGCATCGGAGGCTTCTTATAGGCGAAGGGGGATACCGAGGCGGCGGCCAGGGCAACCAAACCCTAGCTAGGCGCGGGGTGGGCCCCACCCACGCCTGGGGTGGGTCTGGCCCCTCTGGCTAGCCCCTCCGGCTCTCCTCTAGACTTCTTGTTCCCCACGGAAAGTAATTGACTTTGTCCTTTGTCCCATCCAATTCCAAGAATATTTCTTTACTAACTTTTCTGAAACCAAAAACAGCAGAAAATAGGCATCTGGCACTGTTGCAACTTGTTAATAGGTTAGTACCATAAAACATGTAAAAAGCACCTCAAAGTGTGGACAAGTAAAGCAAAGTAGATACTAAACAAGCATGGAGCATCAAAAATTATAGATACGTTTCCAACGTATCAACATCCCCAATCTTAACTCCTGCTCGTCCTCAAATAGGTAAGTGATAAAAAGAATAATTTTTTAGGTGACATGCACCCTCACAATAAAGATCCAACCATTTGCAAGAATTGAAAGCTGGGATCAAAGAACTCTAAACATGTGCATGAAATATGGAGTTCTAACAATAGGACAAAGTAACTATGCATGCAACATGGCAAGCTACAAACAAATATCATGAATAACATGCATTGAAAAATGTTTGTTTGTTTCACATGCAGAAAACATAGCATAGTGGCAATCAGCTTGTCCCTCATAGAGTAGCAATATAGATGCATAGGACACCTGCAAAGTTCACAAGGGTGACTAGAAACAAGTAGCACAAGAGCAAGTAATAACACAATATGCATCAATTAGTAAGCTTTGGAACACTGCACACAGAATGACAACTATGCTCTCTTAATGGTGCCTAAAGGTAGAAGGTGGAGACTCAATAGTGGTGGAAGAAAGGCTTTTTTGTAAAGGAAGCAGGGATTACAAGTTTCAAAAAGAGCTTCCAAAAATTATGGTACTTGTTAGCTTTCATCCCTCATTGCCCCTATCATAAGCATCTTGAAGTGGTTAAGGTTAAAGTGGCAAAGCTGGAGTATATGTTTGACGAAGTATAAGCTGGCAATCTCATGTCCCTTGAATACGAGGGCCACACCTCATGCGTACTCAACTTTGGGTCCAGGTAAGTTCTTGTCGCTGTAAGTATTTGCATATCATTGAGAACCGCCAACGGGGTACCCCTTGCACATGGTACAGGAGCTTTCCCATACCCAAAATGACAAGGCAAGCAGACAATGAGCATCTCAGCAATCTTTTTATTTACCATATGCATAGCTTTTTATTGAGGATGCTTCATAGATAGCTCATTATGGTGATGCTGCAAGTTTCCACCATGATTAGGCATGGCTTAGGCTAGCGGCCCAGGCGTTTCTCTAACACAGGATACAAACTCCATGGACTTACAAGTTCCCTCTTTATTTCACACTGGTGACATCCATAGACAAAAGAGCATGATATCAACTGAGTACAACAAGGTACAAGTGCAATGTTGAAAACGTTCCCCGTGACAGCACGGTTCTGCTAATTCCAACTTATAAGTGCAAGCATATACAACAAGGTTGTCACAATGGTTCAAGTTTATTAGGGGCAAAGAATAAAGCGTGCCATCAAGTTCGTGAGGGCTTTAATCACTAAGTTTCTACATAACAAAATAGTTTTTAATTGGAAGATAGTTGAAAACAAGAATATACTTGGAATGGTGTAACACACCATGCATAGGAATTTATATTGGACACTTTGGAATAACTTGGTTTCTTGGGAGTTGGAAGCATGAGTAGAACTTACTCATACAAGTGTAGGCTAGCAAAAGACTGGGAGCAACCAACTAAGAAAGCAATAATGGCCATAATCATGCAATGCAACAAAGCATACTAATCAAATCAAAGAGTGGTACTACAAGTCAAGAACTAAATGATCATAGGGGCTAATGGTGACTTGTGAGAGTCATAACATGGTGTGAGCATGTGCCAAGTCAACCCAAGCAAAGCATCAAAGGAGAATACCACAATACTATGCTTTTGCATGCTAAAACAACACATAATTTCTTCAAGGCACACTAAGCAATCCCAATTGTTTGGAACAAGATGCAACAGCAATAATCACTAAGCATAATGCTAAAACAACACCAGCATGGCATGCTAAAGTCTAAGTCACAGTCAATGCAAGCTCCTCTTGCACTTCAAACAAGAACTTACTACTCCTTTCCAAACACCAAGCAACTTATTTGCAAAACAACACAGCGAGAACGGGGGTCCAAACTACTTTATTCAAGCAAACTAAACAACCTAAGCAAAGCAAACGAAAACTAAGACACTCCAATAACAACACAATTGTGCATTAAACAATAAAAACAAAGTGTTTAGGCAGACCTGAGCTTTTTATTGATGAAGAATGGGATGCCTTGGGCATCCCCAAGCTTTGACGCTTGTACCTCTTGGATATTTATTGGGGTGACACCATGGTGGAATCTCCAAGCTTGAGTTTTGTCCATTCTTCATCTCATTTCATCATTCTCTATCTACACCTGGAATTTTTCCTTCATACAAAACTTCACACAATCTTCATTAGCAACATTAGCTTATTCAAAAGATATTAGACCACTAGCAAAGCTTTGAAACAACAAGGCTTTTCACTAAAAACACAAGCTACTGTAGTAACTCCTTCAAAAAGCTCAATTTACCTGAAGAGAACTCAAAAAGGAATCAATAGGAAGCAAATGCAAATAATGACAGAAATCTGTCAAAACAGACCAGCAGGTAGAAACCAATTTTTTCGAACATCTTATGTTGCTCAAATAAAAAAGTTTTGAATTAGAAAAAGTTATCTAACATACTGTGGGATTTACTCGTAAATTTTCAGCTCAATCCGAGTTACAGATCCGCCTCACGAATATTTTTGGTGGAGAATAGAAATCTGTTTCGGGACAGCAACTCCCCAAATCTTACTTCCCTCTCATTAGAGGTCATTCTTGGCACAAAAAGCAAACAAAAAGGATAAGAAAAGGTCATTACAGAAGTAATAACTTCCAAGACTCAAGGAAACTCTTGGGTTATCTCCCAACAAGTACTTTTCTTTAACGCCTTTAAGTTAGGCTTGATAGCTTGAGAAGATGCTCACATAAAAAATATGAATTGAAGTAAAAGAGAGCAGCTAGAGGAAAATCCAAAACACATTTAAGTCTAACCCTCTTCCTATGCATAGGAATCTTGTATGAAAATAAATTCACAAAGAACAAAGTGACAAGCATAGGAAGACAAAACAAGAGTAACTTCAAAACTTTCAGCACATAGAGAGGTGTTTTAGCACCATAAAAACTTCTACAACGGTATTTTCCTCTCTCATAATAATTTTCAGTAGCATCATGAATAAACTCAACAATATATCTATCACATAAAACATGCTTTTCATGATCTACAAACACATAATTTCTATCAAGCTCAAAAATAGTGGGATTAAAACCTTCACAGGTTTTACCCAAAGTAGATATTTCAAAAGGATCCATAGGAACATAACATTCATCCTCCTTTGGTAAGCATGGGGGACAATCAAATAATATAAGAGGTAAAGAATTACTCTCATTATAAGGTAGGCATGGGTAGATCCATTCTTCCTCCTTTTGTTCATCACTCTCCCCCTCTTTTTATCTAATGAGCTTCCAGTTTCAAAATTTTCTTCTTCCATAGGCTCCTGCAAGGCATTAGTCTCTTCCATTTGTGGGAAGCATCTATTAAAATATTCAAGAATATAGCCATTTGCTTCCTTGTAATTATCAAAGCAAAACTTAAGTATCTCATAAACCTCACATTCATAAGGTGCATCATCGGTATTTTCAAGCAAACTAGCAAGTTCAAATGCACCCTTGAAAGCAATAAATTCTTCAATTTGCTCCACATCATAAAAGTCATAATTTCCTTTAACATAAGAAGATATGGTAACATTATCATTATACTCTTATTGAAAGGGTAGGTGTTTAAACCTCCTGCAGCAACAAGCTTTATCAAAGCAATAAGTAACATTATAAGTAGAGCACACGTCTCTAGCAATAGTATTCAACTTATCAATTTGTTTCCATAGGTGTTTCCCTTTTTGTGACAAACGGTGTTCCTTATAATAATACTTTTGTTCCTCCATGAACCCACCTTGCCAATAATAACTAGTTTCAAAGAAACCATCCATTCCTAGAAAGCATGACCAAGCAAGGCAAGAACAGACCAGCAACTAGAGTAGGAACTAAATTTTTTTGTGTTTTTGAATAAAGCAAGCAAACCAAACTAGACAATTTTTTTTTGGGTTTTTTGGAAAGAGGCAAACAAAACCAAGCAAAAGAAACAAAGAAAACTTAAAACAAAGTAAAGAGAAAGGAAGTGAAGGACTCCCCTAGTGAAGACATCCTTAGCCTCCCCGGCAACGACGCCAGAAAGACTTGATGGTGCTCGACGTGGCACTTTGTTGGTAACCCCAAGCGTAGGGTGTGAAGAGCAAGCAGCAAGTTTTCCCTCAGTTGTGACCGAGGTTATCAAACCAGAAGGAGGAAAGAAATGTCACACAGGTGTTGCAAACAACATGGAGACCTGCACAACACAAACTCAAAACTTTGCCCCAACGATCAGTGAGGTTGTCAAGCTCACCGGTTTGTTGTAACAAAGGATTAAACGAATGGTGTGGAAGGTAATGGTTTGCAGCAAGTAAACAAGTAATAGTGGAAGATGTATCAATGGTAAAGATTGGACCGGGGTCCATAGTTCACTAGAGGTGCTCTCCTTAGATAAACAACATGGCATGAAGGGTAAAAAAATTACAGCAGGGCAATTGACAGGAACCGAGCAAGGAATAACAATGCAATTACTAGTCAAAAGGATCCTATGAGGTTGATTGGGCAATACAACAAGATACATAGACCTCCATCCAACTGTATCTATGACTAGAAGTCCACCTTCAGGTTATCATCCGAACCCCCTCCAGTATTAAGTTGCAAGCAACAGACAACTGCTTTAAGCAAAGTGTGTAAGGTAAACAGTCCACATGTTCCATGAACAAGAGACCGTTGTTTTCTCCCTAGTAGCAACAGCACATCTACAACCGAAGATATTTTTGTCACTTCCCTTGGAAACTAGAGGCATGAACCCACTATCGAGCATAAATACCCCCTCTTGGAGTCACTAGAAACTACTTGGACAAGATAGCTACTAACAACGGAGAGCATGCAAGATCACAAACAACATAGACATGATAGAATCATAAATACAAAACCATTAATCAAACCAACATAATAATCTCAATATCCATCGGATCCCCGCAAACACAACATGCATGATTACAAAGATTAGATCTTGATCATGAATGGAGCTCACAAGATCTATACATTAAAGCACAAAGGAGGAGATACAACCATTTAGATACTACATGGACCCATAGTCCAAGGTGGAACTAATCACGCATCATACCGGAGAGAAGGCCTCTGGGATGATCTCCCCTCCGGCAGGGTGCCAGGAAGAACTTCAGATCCCCCCCCCCCGATCTAGGGACGATGGTGGCGGCGGTTATAGACGGTTTCGTGGATATTTGATCGGGTGCTTAGGGTTTCTGCATCGGGGGCTTCTTATAGGCGAAGGGGGAGACCGAGGCGGCAGCCAGGGCGACCAAACCCTAGCCAGGCGCGGGGTAGGGCCCACCCGTGCCTAGGGTGGGTCTGGCCCCTCTGGCCAGCCCCTCCGGCTCTCCTCTGGACTTCTTATTCCCCACGGAAAGTAATTGACTTTGTGCTTTGTCCCGTCCAATTCCGAGAATATTTCTTTACTAAGTTTTCTAAAACCAAAAACAGCAGAAAACACGCATCTGACACTGTTGCAACTTGTTAGTACGTTAGTACCAGAAAACATGTAAAAAGCACCTGAAAGTGTGGACAAGTAAAGCAAAGTAGATACTAAACAAGCATGGAGCATCAAAAATTATAGATACCTTTCCAACGTATCATGGACTTACAAGCTCCCCTTTTATTTTACACCGATGACATCCGCAAACAAAAGATCATGATATCAGCTAGGTACAATGTACAGGTGCAATGTTGAAAAGCGTTCCCCATGACAGCATGGTTCTGCTAATTCCCAACATATAAGTGCAAGAATATACAACATAGATGACACAATGGTTCAAGTTTATTAGGGTCAAAAAAAATAAAGTGTGCCATCAAGTTTGTGAGAGCTTTAATCACTAACTTTCACATAACAAGTTTAATTTGGAAGATAGATAAAACAAGAATATACTTGGAATGGTGCAATACACCATGCATAGGAATTTATAGAGGACACTTTAGAATAACTTGGTTTCTTGGGAGTTGGATGCATGAGTAGAGCTTACTCAGTACAAGTGGAGGCTAGCAAAATACTGGGAGCGACCAACTAAGAGATCAATAATGGCCATAATCATGCAAAGCGACAAAACATTATCAATTAAAGCATATAGTGGTATCACAAGTCAAAAACTAAATGATCACAGAGGCTAAGGTGACTGGTTCAAAGTCATAACATGGTGTGAGCATGTGCCGAGTCAACCCAAACAAAACATCAAAGGAGAATACCATAATACTATGCTTTTTTATGCCAAAACAATGCATGATTCTTTCAAGGCACATTAAGCAATCTCAATTGTTTGGAACAAGTCATGCTACAGCAATAATTACTAAGCATAAGATCAAAACAACATCTAGCATGACATGATAAAGTCTAAGTCATAGTCAAAACAAGCTCCCTTTTGTATCACTATAAGCATGAAGCTTCCTACTCTTTTTCCAACACCAATCAACTTATTTAAAACAACTCACAAAGATAATAATCAATAAAGATCAGTGAGGTTGTCTCACAAATCCACAAAGAAGAACTAAAAAGTTCTAAGCTGAAAGCATAAGAAAACTAAGGCTAAACACAGTGCGAGCAAAGAAGAACACTCACAGAACAATAAGAATGAAAACTAGAGTGTTCTAGGCAATGAAAATAGAGTGTGTCTCTCTCCAAAAGAATTGTGTTGTGATACAACCATCTTATTCAAGCAAAATAAGCAAACGAAAACTAAGACGGTCCAAGAACAACACAACAGTGCATGAAACAATAAAAACGAAGTGTCTAGAAAGACCTGAGATTTTTATTGATGAAGAAGGGGATGCCTTGGGCATCCCCAGGCTTTGACGCTTGTACCTCTTGAATATTTCTTGGGGTGACACGGGGTGGCATCCCCAAGCTTGAGCTTTTGTCTATTCTTCATCTCATTACATTACTCTTCCCTTACACCTGAAAATTTTCCTTCATACAAAACTTCACACAATCTTCATTAGCAACATTAGTGCATTCAAAAGATAATAAACCTTTGGGTTTTAGTTTTAAAACAGCAAAACTTTCATTAAATACACAAGCTACTGTAGCAACTCCCTCAAAAAGTTCGATTTACCAAAGAGAACCCAAAAAGAAATCGATAGGAGACAAATGCAAATAATGGCAGAAATCTGTCAAAACAGACCAGCAGGTAAAAACCTATTTTTTCGAAGACCTTATTTTGCTCAAATAAGAAAGTGTTGAACTAACGAAAGTTATCTAACAACCTGGGGGATTTATTCAGAAAATTACAGCTCAACCCGACTTGCACAGACTTTTCAAGAATTTTTACAGTGGAGCACAAAAATCTATTTTGGGACATCACTTCCCCAAATCTTACTTCCCGCTCATTAGAGGTTTATTCTTGGCAAAAAAAACCATAAAAAAGGATAAGGAGAGGTTATTACAGAAGTAATAACTTCCAAGACTCAATAAAAATATTGGGTTATCTCCCAAGAAGTACTTTTCTTTAACGCCTTTAAGTTAGGCTTGATAGTTTGAGAAGATGCTCACATAAGAAATATGAATTGAAGTAAAAGAGAGCATCAAGAAGCAAATTTAAAACACACTTAAGTCTAACCCACTTCCTATGCATAGGAAACTTGTAAATAAATAATTCATGAAAGCACAAAGCCACAAGCATAGGAAAGCAAAACAAGTGCAATTTCAAGATTTTCAACATAAAGTGGGGAAACTTAATATTGTTGAGATCCATAAGACCATGTTTCCCTCTCTCATAATAACTTTCAGTATCATCATGTATACAATTAACAATATAACTATCACATAAAACATTCTTATCATGAGCCACATGCATAAAATGATTTTTACTCTCCACATAAGCATAGTCATTCTTATTAATTATAGTGGGAGCAAATTCAACAAAATAGCTATCACTATTATTCTCATCACCATAATCATCAAATATAGGAGGCATATTGTAATCATAATTAATTTTCTCCTCAATAGTAGGTGGACTGAAAATATCATATTCATCATTGTAATCATCATATATTGGAGGTTTGGTATCATCATAAGCAATAGAATATCTATCCTCCAAAGCTGGGGAACTAAAAAGATCATTTTTATAAAAACTAGCTTCCCCAAGCTTACACGTTTCTATAGCATTAGCAATAATGGTGTTCAAAGAATTCGTACTAATAACATTGCTATTATCTTGCAAATAAAGTACCATAGGTTTTTTAATTTTCTCTTCAAACACTTCATGTCCTAAATCAAGATAAACACTATAAAGCTCTCTAATTTTTTTGTTGTTTTCCATTAAGCCTAACTAGTGAAAACAATAAAAAAACAAAAAAATGCAGAATCTAAAGGAAATAACTTCGAGGACTCACACCGTAGGATATGAGTACCTTTTACCTTACCTCCCTGGCAACGGCGCCAAAAAAGAGCTTGATGTCTACGCACTTCTATTCTTGTAGACAGTTGTTGGGCCTCCAAGTGCAGAGGTTTGTAGAACAGCAACAAGTTTCCCTTAAGTGGATTACCCAAGGTTTATCGAACTCGGGGAGGAAGTGGTCAAAGGTATCCCTCTCAAGCAACCCTACAATCAAGATACAAGAAGTCTCTTGTGTCCCCAACACACCCAATACACTTGTCAGGTGTATAGGTGCACTAGTTCGGCGAAGAGATAGTGAAATACAAGTGGTATGGATGATTATAAGACAACGGTGCCAGAAAAGAGCTTGATAGCGTGGAAGAGACTGAAAGCAAGCAAACATGCAACAGATCTAGTTGTAAACGGTGTTTCAATGTTTAGAAACAAGGCCTAGGGATCATACTTTCACTAGTGAACACTCTCATATAAATATATTCTCTTCATGATTCTACCCTGAACTACTCTCCGGTTGAACACTCTAATCCATGGTAGGGCTATAACAGCACACCTCAAAGTTCGCCTTCCCCATCTAGATAACCCCACACTGTCACCTTGATCGCTAGGCAGTTCCAACAAACACCACAATTTCATAGAGACATCCAACTCCAAATATAACTCATGATAAGTATTTGTAAACTCTAGCCTAAGTGCCACCATGGTGTGCACGTTGTCACTTTCACACACGTGGGGAGAGCCGGAGATCTATTAAAGCACTTGAGTATTTATATAGACTCTAGCCTAAGTGCCACCACGGCGTACACTGTTGTGCCACGTAGAGATAAAACAAAACTTTTTCCTCTAACGTGGTGATCCCAAGAACTAGCTAAGGTAGAAGGCCACGAGGTTTACCACTAGACGCACAATTGCGGATTACTGATAAAGTGCGTAAGTTGATGCAGTGCAGTCCTCACAATCCGATCGTCTTGGTGCTGATCGTACAACACCTCTGTTGGTATCCACACGTACAAGGAGGAGCACCGGCAGCGAACTGCTAGGTTCGAAACGACGGCAAGACTGTTGTGGAGCTAGGGTTTCCAACACATGGAATGACCTAACCGATCAACGATAAACCCTTCTGGGTTACTGTGCTCCACTATATATAGGGAGTGAACGTGGGCTCCACTTTTGTGGCACATTCACTAAAGCCCATATAGTATTAGTCCTTGTGAGTCCGACTCACTGACTTAGTCCAAATCCGGCTCGGGTCCAACCCAACCAGATTTCTGGTTCGGATCCAATCCGAACTTGATCCCGCTCTTAAGTGTGTGACCCCGCAGGCTCTTGGCAACTTAGATACGATTAGAGTCTGACTCTTAATCGATTAGTCGGTAGAGGCTCCTAGCAGAACATGCTGACTCCCAAGTACAAAAGAGTCATGATGACTTGCCTTTCCAATGCGACTTGCGTCCGAGTCCCTTTTGCCTCACGATATACCTTGTCAGACTATAGGCGAATAATTATCATCCCTTAAATAGTCTGACTCTCTTCTCGATCCGAGATAAGTGATTCACCCGACTAACTCTTAGTCGATCGCCTCGGTTAACACTTAACCGAGTCGTGCATGGCCATGCTTTCCGAATCATATCATCCGAGAGGGCCCAGAGAATATCTCTCCAAGTGGAGGGGCAAAATCCCATCTTGGTTATTCACATCACGCAGCTTGATTCTCAGTCGACCCAAACTCTGCCTTTATAACTTCCCAGTTACGGATCAGCGTTTGACAGAACCTAAGTCGGTGATCCTCAACTCGGATTATGCAATAACCTCAAGTCTAAGGATTACATTGATTAAGATATACAAATGACAACTTGTTCGTTGTACCTCAATATGGGTCAATCCAACTCGCTAAACTCTTTAGCCGAATCTGTGTAAGTCGGAATAGCATCTCCATGCCCATGACAAGTGGAACCGAGTCATCAAGCCGACTTTCACATTGGTCTAAGTTGTGTGTCCAGCACAACCTCAATGACCAAGGATATTTAGTATAAACAACATGAATGTATAGTTCCACAACCGAATCACATATTCAATGATACACATCAGATGTTTATACAAGGACAACTTAATAACTTTATGAATACAATGGGAAATGTCATCATACATGATTGCCTCTAGGGCATATTCCCAACAGTCTCCCACTTGCACTAGAGTCAATCTTCCGACATCACATGTCTAAGCATCTAATGCCCATGGCTCTCAGGTGCGCCTCATGCTTTGGCTGTGGCAATGGCTTTGTCAACGGATCTGCAATATTTGCATTCGTGTGTACCTTGCATAACTTGATATCACCCTAATCCACGAACTGGCGAATCAGGTGGTACCGCATGAGTATGTGCTTGTTCTTCTGGTGTTTCTAGGTTCCTTGGCTTGTGCAATAGCACCATTGTTGTCACAATACACGTCTAACGGATTGGACGAGCCCTAAACCACACCAAGATCCATGAGGAAATTCCTCATCCAAACAGCTTCATTTGCTGCCTCTGAGGCGGCAATATACTCAACCTCTGTTGTAGATGCAGACACAGTCTCTTGCTTGGAACTATTCCAGCTCATAGCACCTCCGTTTATAATAAACACGTATCTGGATTGTGAATGAGAATCATCAGAGTCGGTAAGATAACTCGCATCCGTGTAACCCTTTACACTGAGTTCATCTTCACCACCATAAACCAAAAACATATCCTTAGTCCTTCTCAAGTACTTTAGGATATTTTTAGCCGTTGACGAGGTTTAATCTCATCAATGCCCATTGTTATGGACTTGGGTTTTGGAGAAGATGGGGATGCTGGAGATCGCGGAACGGTTAGCAAACAAGCAATACGGGACACGAGGTTTACCCAGGTTCAGGCCCCCGGAAGAAAAACCCTACTCCTGCTTATCTGCTCTTTGATTACGGCGGAACCGGTGATTACAGGGGTGCGCAGATGCGATCTGTCGTGAAGGTGCGTATGCGGAAGTATGAGGTGCTCTAGATCTGTAGATCTATCATGGAGGTGGAGATCGTAGATCTATCTATTGGGGGTTATGGCGTCTGTAGGTCGTGTCCTCCTCGTTGGACCCTCCTAGCCTTTATATATGGGGAGGCTAGGTCTCAGGTATCGATACGAGTAGATTACAAGTTGTATTCAAACTCTAGTCTTGAGCTTTCCTTGTCTTGTGCGCTTGGGAGTCCGTGTCCATATGGGCTTCATAGCAGCCGAACCGTCATAGGCGTCATGGACCCTGGTAGGTCGTCGAGTGGGCCTTCCGTTGGGCTGGACCAGGTATGCTAACATCGGGTACCCGTAGGGTATAACCATGTCAGTAGCCCCCGAGTGTTCAGTCGAATCGTAGATTCGGCTGAGGACTCTTCAATCTTTCGGGTGCAGCTATCTCTGTTTGCTAGAGAATGATTTGAGTGTGTGGGGATTGTTGATGCGTGTGCCTGACTCTTCCGACGGATCAGGGTCAGTTAACTGTCTTAGGACAAAACGACATGATCTTCTTCAGATTCGAGTCCCTCGACTCGAACCCGGAACATATGCTGGCGTAATTCGACTCAGGCCGCGGAGGACTTACATGAGTGGAATTCCAGTAAATTTTAAATGATGTACCCAACGCGTCTGTCAGGATTTTTCATCGCGCCTGCTGGCACGGATTCTTACTAGCAGAGCACAGTCGTGTGTGTTGCCAGGCCATCAGATGATATCGGTAGGTTTTATCTTTGTGTCGCAGACACAGCATCCGAATGTTTATCACCGTGGAGGTGTTTAGGGTGGCCAAGGAGGATGCTGCTCACTTAGCGTTTAATTGGGGCAGAGTTGCCGAAAAAAACTTTTGCATGCTGATCCGAAGGATTGTAGTCGAAGAATTCATAGGGTGCGCGACCAGCGCTTCCTATGGGAGTAGCCTCCGAGTGTCTGTTCGAGTCGTAGACTCGAGCAGAGACTTTAATTCGGTCTTTGTTGACTTTTAGGTCTGTAGGACACAAATTTTTCGGATGCTTGAATCCATCCTCCCTATGAGAGTAGCCCCCGAGTCCGTAGTGGAGTCGCAGACTCGACGTAGGACTCGAATCATTGATTTGAGTGAGGAATCGAAGCGTGCCACTCGAAGATCTTCTATGTGCGCGACCAGCGCTCTAGTTTGGAGTAGCCCCCGAGTGTCTGGCGGAGTCGTAGACTCGGGCAGAGACTCGAGTCTTGTATCTTGTAGACGCAGTCGACAATCTCGCGGGCATACCGCTGACCCGGAAGTACATCGGGTGCGCGACCAGCGCTCCTGATAGGAGTAGCCCCCGAGTGTCTAGTCGAGTCGCAGACTCGAGTGGAGACTCATGCGAGGAGAAACCACTGACCCGGAAGTGCATCGAGTCAGCGTCTCACGCATAAGGAGCCAGGAGTCAACGTAGCGGAGTGATGCGGCATTTTAGCCGGAAAGACTCGACGTTGCGGGTGAAGTCGACGCCGTTTCGTCTGTCGGGTGCGCGGCCAGCGCCGCTGTTGTCGATGATTGATGTGGTCATCCGAGGAATGCTTCGACTCAGGTCTTGGCGTCTGTTGACGTGACTGGCGCTGGTCAACTCCGTTGGAGGACCCAATAGAATAGCTCGGTGCATTTGATATCCTTGTAAGCTGTAGAAAAACATGAAGAATTGTGAAGTACTTGTATCTTGTAAAGAATATTTGTCTTTCGGCTTGTATAGCAAGATTCTGGTGTCGATCGAGTCGACACTTTTGCACTGTATGCTAGGCCTTTTCGTTAGCCTGATTACCCTTAGTCTCAGTACCTTGCCGAGGCACTCGGGGTTCAAGGATTCGACGGTCAGGCAGAATCAGCTACTCAGGCTGTCGCGTTTGAGGTGCTCGAGTGCGTGGAGCCGATGGCACATTAGGTTACTCGAAGAGGGCGCAGCCCCCGAGTGCTTCGAGTGCGAGTTAAAAAAGAAATCAGCTCCAACTAGAGGGAAACTTAGCTTTGTTGGTAGTTGTCGTGTACGGAGTCGACGCGGTAGAGGGTCGCGCGCGTACGTGGTTAACGCGGCTGACCACGATCATAGCAACGACGTGTTCCTGGGGTCGATGACGACAGCGAGCTCCGCATCCGAAGATTGTCGCAATCGAAGACCGCACCGGGTCGCCGCATCCGAAGGATGCAAAGGGTCACTACATTCGAATAATGCAGCGGATCACCGCAGCCGAAGGACGCGGCTTGTCGCCGAAGCGGAGGGAGCCCCCGAGCCCCCGAGTCATTGGAGCCAAAGATCGTAGAGGATCGCCGGAGTCGAAAAGTGACAACGGATCACGCGGCAGACGTAGTCGACGCGGCGGAGCGGAGTCGCGCGGTGATTACGAGTTGTCGCATCTGAAGGCTATAACGGGCCACAGCAATCGAAGACCGCATCGGGTTGGCGCATCCAAAGACCGCAGCGGGTCGCCGCAGCTAAAGATCACAGCGGATCATTGGAGCCGATGGATGTTCGGGTCATGCGACGGAGTGGGCGCAGCCCCCGAGCGTTGAGCTAGCGGTGAAGATGATCATGATGAAGCGAATTATACTGCGATGACAGTGCTGAAGTCGATCCGCTCGACCGAGTGATTTCGCCAGCCGACACGCTGCAATATATTGTCAATTCAACCGATCTAGTTAAGCAAACTGTGCACTGGGATATGTACGTAGCTAGCCTCTGTCATGATATTTGATTTCCTTCCCTTCTTACGAAGTAGTACTTGTTTGTTATGTGAGCATCTCTCTTTGATTTGCATGAATATTCTGGTTGGCGTCAGGACGTGACTCATAAGGTCTGTCGCATGGACCTTTTTTTTTCTTTTTTGCCTTGATCGAGTACCAGCATATGCCTTTTCTTTTTCCTGGCTTGATCAGCATATGCCTTTTCTTTTTCCTGGCTTGATTGAATTGATCGTATGATAGCTGGATTAGAGGATTGGACCACCGCTGAAAAGATTCTAAGCCGATCCCATCAAGACTCCAATATCAGGATTTGATCCTCCATGTTGACAGTTGGTTGTTACGTACGCACTCGTCCATTGCGCACAAAATCTTGCAGGAACATTGTTGTTTTCTCGGAGTTGAATTGCTAGGCAGGCTATGCGCCGCCACCGACCAGCCGATCTGTCGATCGGCCGACGAGTTGTAGATTGAAGGTGCTGGGACCGTCGAGATCGTAATGTCAGCATCTTCCGTTGTCGAGAAATCGTAGATCTCTTCGGATTGGACCGTCGCGATCGCACAATTAGCGTCCCCAATTCCCACAGACGGCGTCAATTGACAAAGTTTAATCTCGTCAATGCCCATTATTATGGACTTGGGTTTTGGAGAAGATGGGGATGCTGGAGATCGCGGAACGGTTAGAAAACAAGCAATACGGGACACGAGGTTTACCCAGGTTCAGGCCCCCGAAGGGAAAACCCTACTCCTGCTTGTCTGCTCTTTGATTACGGCGGAACCGGTGATTACAGGGGTGCGCAGATGCGATCTGTCGTGAAGGTGCGTATGCGGAAGTATGAGGTGCTCTAGATCAGTAGATCTATCATGGAGGTGGAGATCGTAGATCTATCTATTGGGGGGTTATGGCGTCTGTAGGTCGTGCCCTCCTCGTTGGACCCTCCTAAGCTTTTATATATGGGGAGGCTAGGTCTCAGGTACCGATACGAGTAGGTTACAAGCTGTATTCAAACTCTAGTCTTGAGCTTTCCTTGTCTTGTGCGCTTGGGAGTCCGTGTCCATATGGGCTTCATAGCAGCCAAACCGTCATAGGCGTCATGGACCCTGGTAGGTCGTCGAGTGGGCCTTCCGTCGGGCTGGACCAGGTATGCTAACATCGGGTACCCGTAGGGTATAACCATGTCAGCCGTTGTCCAGTGGATTTCTCCAGGATCAGCCTAGTATCTGCTCACAACACTTAGAGCATACGAAACATCCGGCCTAGTACAAATCATGGCATACATGATGGATCCGACTGCAGAAGCATACGGAATCGCACTCATCCGACTTCGCTCATCAGTTGTCGAAGGACACTGGGTCTTGCTAAGTTCTACACCATGGGACATCAGTAAGAACCCCTTCTTAGACGACTCCATGTTGAACTTCTTCAACACTTTGTCCAAATAAGTACTCTGACTCAATCCAATGAGCCGTCTTGATCTATATTTATAGATCCGGATACCTATACCTTTTAAACTTGTAGGAATGCATGAAGCCTTAGAAAAGAATTTTGATTGGATTGTTCTTGAAAACCCATTTGATGAAGGTAGTAAACCTAAGAGAGATGAGAAAGGATCCTCTAAAACTCATTTGGATGAGATACCTTTCCTAGTTGAAGAGATTTCGAGTATTGATCTTAATGCTTCTTCATTTGAAAATACTTGATTCTTGCTTCGTGTGCCTAACTTAAAGGCGTTAAAGAAAAGTACTTATTGGGAGATAACCCAAAAGTTTTCTTGAGTCTTGGAAGTTATTACTTCTGTAATAACCTCTCCTTATCCTTTTTATTTGCTTTTTTGTGCCAAGAATAACCACTAATGAGAGGGAAGTCAGATTTGGGGAGTTGTTGTCCCGAAACATATTTTTGTGCTCCACGTAAAAATTCGTGTAAAATCTCTGTAAGTCGGATTGAGCTATAATTTTCTGAATAAATCCCCAGTATGTTAGCTAACTTTCGTTAGTTCAACACTTTTTGATTTGAGCAACAGAAGGTCTTCGAAAAAATCGATTTCTACCTGCTGGTCTGTTTTGACAGATTTTTGCCATTATTCGCATTTGCTTCTTATTGATTCCTTTTTGGGTTCTTTTTGGTAAATTGAGCTTTTTGAGGGAATTGCTACAGCATCTTGTGTTTTTAGTGAAAGTTTTGCTATTCTAAAACTAAAACCCCAAGGGTCTATTATCTTTTGAATACACTAATGTTGCTAATGAAGATTGTGTGAAGTTTTGTATGAAGGAAAATTTTAGGTGGAGAGGAAGAATGATGTAATGAGATGAAGAATGGAAAAAATCTCAAGCTTGGGTATGCCACCCTGTGTCACCCCAAGAAATATTCAAGAGGTACAAGCGTCAAAGCTTGGGGATGCCCAAGGCATCCACTTCTTCATCAATAAAAATCTCAGGTCTTTCTAGACACTTCGTTTTTATTGTTTCATGCACTGTTGTGTTGTTCTTGGAGCATCTTAGTTTTCTTTTTGTTTGCTTAGTTTGCTTGAATAAAGTAGTTTGGACCCTCGTTCTCGCTGTGTTGCTTCAAATAAGTTGATTGGTGTTGGAGAGGAGTAGAAAGTCCTTGCTTGAATAGTACAAGAGGAGATTGCTTTGACTATGACTTAGACTTTAGCATGTCATGCTAGATGTTGTTTTGACCTTATGCTTAGTGATTATTGTTGTAGCATGACTTGTTCCAAACAATTAGGATTGCTTAATGTGCCTTGAAGGAATCATGCGTTGTTTTAGCATACAAAAGCATAGTATTGTGGTATTCTCCTTTGATGCTTTGTTTGGGTTGACTTGGGATATGCTCATACCATGTTATGACTATGAACAAGTCACCATAGACTCTATGATCATTTAGTCCTTGACTTGTAGTACCACTTTATGCTTTGATTAGTAATGTTTTGTCGCTCTGCATCATTATGGTTATTATTGCTCTCTTAGTTGGTCGCTCCCAGTCTTTTGCTAGCCTCCACTTGTATAAGTAAGCTCTACTCATGCATCCAACTCCCAAGAAACCAAGTTATTCCAAAGTGTCCACTATAAATTCCTATGCATGGTGTGTTAAACCATTCCAAGTATATTTTTGTTTTCATCTACCTTCCAATTAAAAAGTCTCTTTGTGATGTGAAAACTTAGTGATTAAAGCTCTCACAAACTTGATGGCACACTTTATTTTTCTTGCTCCTGATAAACTTGAACCATTGTGTCATCTATGTTGTATATGCTTGCACTTATACGTTGAAATTAGCAGAATCGTGATATCACGGGGAACGCTTTCAACATTGCACTTGTAGATTGTACACAGTTGATATCATGCTCTTTTGTTTATGGATGTCGTTGGTGTGAAATAAAAAGATTGTAAGTCCATGGAGTAATGTATGTGTGTTAGAGAAACTCTTGGGCCGCTAGCCTAAGACATGCCTAATCATGGTGGAAACTTGCAGCATCACCATAGTGAGGAATCTATGAAGCATTCTTCTTATAAAAAAAGAGACATATTGAAAAGAGGAAAGAGAGAAAAAAGCACCATTTTTTCCATGGTAAATAAGAAGATTGTTGAGATGCTCATTGTCTGCTTGCCTTGTCATTTTGATTATGGGATAGCTCCTGTATCATGTGCAAGGGGTACCCCGTTGGCGGTTCTTTATGATACACATGTACTTACTATGACAAGAACTTACAGGTGACTAAAGTTGAGTAGCATGAGGAGCGGCCCTCGTATTCAAGGGACATGAGATTGCCAACTTATACTTTATCAAGCATATACTCCATAGTTTGTTCATTTTAACCTTAATCACTTCAAGATGATTATGATAGGGGCAATAAGAGCTGAAAGCTAACAAGTACCATAATTTTTTAGACTTGAAATCCGTGCTTCCCTTTATGAAGGGCCTTTCTTCCACCTTTATATTGAGTCTCCACCTTCTATCCTTAGGCACCAATTAAAAGAGCAAAGTTGCCATTCTTCGTTCTATGTGCATTATCCCAAAACTTATTGATTGATTCATATTGTTGATATTGCTTGCTCATGAACTATTTGTATCTAGTCACTCTTATGAACTTTGAAGGTGTCCTATGCATTTATTTTCTACTCCATGAGGGACAAGCTGAATGCCACTATGTTATGTTTTCTATATGCGAAACAAACAAACGTCTTTCAATGCATTGTTATTCATGATCTTTGTTTGTAACCTTTCATGTTGCATGCATAGTTACTTTGTCTTATTGTTAGAACTCCATCTTTCATGCTCATGTTTAGAGTTTTTTATTCCAGCTTTCAATGCTTGCAAATGGTTTGATCTTAATTTTGATGGTGCATGTCACCTCAAAAATTATTCTTTTTATCACTTACCTACTCGAGGACGAGCAGGAATTAAGCTTAGGGATGCTTGATACGTCAGAAACGTATCTATAATTTTTGATGTTCCATGCTTGTTTAGTATCTACTTTGCTTTGTTTTGTCTACACTTTGAGATATTTTTATATGTTTTCTGGTACTAACCTATTAACAAGATGCCACAGTGTCAGTTGCTTGTTTTCTTCTGTTTTTGGTTCCAGAAAAGGCAGAAAATCAATATTATCGGAATTGGACGGGACAAAAGCCAATGTCAATATTTTACCATGGGGAATGCGGAGCTAGAATACAATACGAAGTGGAGCCACCAGGGGGCACACCCCCTGGATGCACGGCCTGGCCTGGCTCGCGCCTGGGGGTACGGCCACCCTGGGTGACCCCCTGCCTCGCCTCTTCGCCTATAAGAAGCCCCCTGATACCAAAACCCTAAGTGCCCGATTAATCTTCCACGAAACAGTCCGTAGCCGCCGCCGCCACCATTGTCCCTAGATCGGGGGATCTGAAGCTCTTCCCGACACCCTGCCGAAAGGGAGATCATCCCGGAGGCCTTCTTCATCATCATGCCAGCCTCCGGTATGAAGCGTGAGTAGTTCCACCTTGGACTACGGGTCCATGTAGTATCTATATGGTTGTCTCTCCTCCTTTGTGCTACCATGTTTAGATCTTGTGATCTCCGTTCATGACCAAGATCATCTATTTGTAATCATGCATGTTGTGTTTGCGGGGATCCGATGGATATTGAGATTACTATGTGAGATTGATTAATGGTTTTGTCTTATTGATTCTATCATGTCTATGTTATTTGTGATCTTGCATGCTCTCCGTTTCTAGTAGCTATCTTGGCCAAGTAGATGCTAGTGACTCCAAGAAGGGGTATTTATGCTCGATAGTGGGTTCATGCCTCTATTTAATCTAAGGGAAGTGACAGAAATCTCTAAGCTTGTAGATGTGTTGTTGCTACTAGGGGGAAAACAACGGTCTCTTGTTTTCATGGAACAAGTGGATTGTTTCCCTTACACACTTTGCTTAAAGCAGTTATCCGTTGCTTGCAACTTAATACTGGAGGGGGTTCGAATGATAACCTGAAGGTGGATTACTAGTCATAGATGCAGTTGGATGGCGGTCTATGTATCTTGTTGTATTGCCCAATCAAATCTCATAGGATCATGAATGTCTAGTATTGCATTGTTATGCCTTGCTCAGTCCTGTCAATTGCCCTGCTGTAATTTGTTTACCCATCATGCCATGTTTGTTTATCTTAAGGAGAACACCTCTAGTGAACTATGGACCTCGGTCCAATCTTTACCATTGATATATCTTCCACTGTTCCTGTTTACCTTTCTGCAAACCACCATTGCCTTCCACACCATACAGTTAATCCTTTGTTTTCAGGAAACCGGTGAGATTGACAACCTCACTGTTCATTGGGGCAAAGTCTTGAGTTTGTGTTGTGAAGGTTTCCAAGTTGCTAGCAACACCTTTGAGTCGTTTCCTTCCTCATACTGGTTCGATAACCTTGGTTTCTTACTGAGGGAAGACTTGTTTCTCATCACACCTTCATCTTGGGGACTCCCAACAAAGCTTTACATTGATCTGAGCCACCATCAAGGCCTCCCACTAGTCACCTGCTTGGCAGTTTGCCCAGCCGGCTCACTCCAATGCCATGCTGGGAAAAGAAGAAGAAGAAGAAGAAGAAGAAGAACATATAGGGGAGGATCTGCGGTTGGTCCTTACGGTGGTTTGGGTGAGGGAGGGAGCTAGAGTGGGCCTTTCCTGGTGCCGCAACACACTGGTCTATCGATGTTCGGACGCGGTTTGTCTCAGGTGGAGTCATCTGCTACCATGGTGCAGGCTGAGAAGCGCCCTAAATCCCCAACACGCAGCAGATGCTTCAATTGCGGGGTGGTGGGTCACTTCCCGTCAGATTGCCTGGAGCTTGAGTAGTGTTTAGTCTCTGGAGACCTTTCCCATCGCATCATGGACTGCATAGCTAGAGCCTCCCGCGAGGAGTGTAAGGCTCTAGAGTTGCTCGGTCATGGGATTGACCTTGGGTTTTATTACATACTGATATGGGAGGGCTTGAGCTCTCGGTGCCACAGAACTTGGCTAAGATCATAGCGCTACTAGTGGAGGACGCTGCTCTGAGTGTGGAGGTTACTGCAGACACCATTCGCACTGCGCTGGAGTTGTATGACTCAAGCTATGCGTGGAACATGAGGGAGATTGCTCCCATGGTGTTTGCAGTGATCTTCCTATCGCGGAGACAATCCATGCCCTGTCTTGGGGCAGGACTACCCTCCCCATCAACCATATTAGGGTCTCTATCAATGAGTCGTGTGTGCACCCTGACACTACCGTGTCTTTCTACTATGTGGGTGCGCATACATGGGATTCCAGAAGAAGCTAGAAGGATAAGTACTCCGGTCTGATCACTTGGGACATTGGCAAGTGATGAGTGCATATTTGCATCATGTTTTATATTATTATTTTGCATTGTAGTGGTAGGATCTTGGTATTTTACGGCGTTCGCGCGCACCTTTTATGTTTATTTTTACCAGGATCAGGTCAGATGATGAATACGATGGACACAATTATTAGACCAGTTATATTGGAGTGTAAAGGATCTAAAAACAACGTAAATTGCTTACTTGAGAAATATTAATAACACCAGAAAAACCCGAAGCAATTGAAGCAATCGGTAGCCAATTGTTGTGATAGGGCAAAAACATATGATGCATACGAAAAAGTTTATTTTAGTATGTTGGTGTCATATTTTCTTATTGCAAAATGGCTACACAAGGTACATGTATAGAATTTGCCAATTTGGCATTAGTCTTTTACACTTACCACCAAAGGACTAATATGTGATTAAGCCATCTCATATCTATGTTGCCAGTTGAGGTATCTAATGTTGACTGCTTTCAGAAACGAATCGTGTTATGGTAATCTGCGGCTTCCTCGGAATTTTCTGGTCATAAAAACCCAAGAGTAATTGCTAGCACCGTGGTTTGATTATGGTCCTCTCAAAAAATAATGTTTGTTCTCATGTTGCAGATAATAATACTTATAAAATAAAAATATATATCTGTATTTTTTATAGTTTTATTGTTTTACAGTTGTCTCATACTAATAATCAATGTTTTTAATTTTAGAGTAAAGAATGTTTAAGGGGATTAAAATTTGTTATTTTATAAGAAGGGACTAAATTTGTTTTGTATGATTCCGTGTTTTGGGCTGATTTTGTTTTTTTGAGGGATGGTTTGGGCTGAATCATCAACAGCAAAATGAATATACACCAGATGGGCTCGTGGATCTGGGCCCATACGGCCACACTAACTTTCAAGCCCAAACCCAACAAGAACCCAACCATTGTATAAAACCCAACGCAGACCAGCATCCGCTCCTCGACGCAAACTAGCCAATCTACGAATTCGAATCCTCTCCTCCCCCAACGGTCGGCTTCGGAACGGCAGGCAGACCTACTACATCACATGGCGGCGGCGGCGGCCGGAGAACTGGCGGCGCTCGACGTGGAGACTCTGGCGCTGTTAGGGATAGGAGCTGACACGGCGCCGGTGGCCGTGTGTGGCGAGTGGGAGACGTTCAAGGAGAACGTGCGGCCGCTGAAGCGTGGGCGCAACGTCGGCCTCCTCAACCGCGCCCTCAAGGCGCACGCCGACCCCGCCCAGAGGGCCGCGCTCCTCGACGAACGGAGGTACGGCGAACTCCTCTCTTTCCCAGCAAGGACTTTCTTGGTTCTTGGGTTTGGTTTAGTTCGTTCTGGTCTGAGACTATGGGTTTCTTGGTCGGGGAAAAAGTCTCCGGCGCCTTGCCTGTTCAGTGTTTGATTAATTGACTGATCCAGGAGGAGGATCGAAGCAATCGAAGAGTACCAAGGTGTAGACCCGCTCCAGCCGTGGGTAGAGTAAGTTCTTGATACCCTCATCCCCTTTCTGTGCATGGTTATGGCACGAAATCAGTAGTCATTAGCTAGATATTAGAGTGCAAAGGTTGTCCCTTCATCGATTTATACAAGCTAGGTACTCATAGATCTTCCTTTCCGCTTTGCCTGTGCGCAGCTGCATTAAATGGGTTCAGGAGTCTTTCCCGGCCGGCGGGGAGTTCTCGGGCCTTGTGGTGATCTACGAGCAGTGCGTGCGCTCCTTCTGGCACGATGAGCGGTACAAGGACGATCTCCGGTACCTCAAAGTGTGGCTAGAATACGTAAGTTGTTGAATGAACCAAATTGATCTATCTGATTTTGTAGTGTGTCAGCAATTAGGCATGTATGCTGAACTTGCAGCTTGGTTTTTGCAGGCTGGGAACTGTGCTGATGCTGAGGTGATATTCAGGTTCCTGGAGGCCAACCAGATTGGTGAGGGTCATGCTATTTTCTACATTCGTTATGCTTCGCTGATGGAGTCGAAGAACAAGCTAAAGATAGCTGACGAGATTTTTAACCTTGGAATAGCTAGGTGAGATTCTTAGGAAACACGGACACTTATCTATTTCAGATGTTGTTGGATTTGAGATTTAGAGCTTTCTTATTACAACTAAACCATCGAACTTGTAAATTCCACTGCTACATTATTATGGATCAACCACACACCACATGATTGACATTAATAATCAGATACGGAAAAGATCGCAAAGTTTCTGCAGTGCGTCTCTCGGACAGAGCGAGAGGAAGGGTGGGCATGAAAAATGTGGAAGTCTAAGACCGCTAGAGTTAAATTAAAACAATTTACAGGCTTCTTACCATTTTTCTTTGATCCCTGTGACCTTTACCTATACAAGATTTATACGTTCGTGAAAATATATCTTGCGGAATACATTAGTTCAGTACGAACAACTGCTAATTTGTTAGTCTGCGATTGACAATACAAATAATGCATTTTCATTTATTTCCAGCAAACAAACAATCCTAATTTCTTAAGAGTCCTATGTTACACTGTCTTTGGATCTAGTCATGATATCATCTTATGCACAATTATTACACACTAAAAACCACAGAGGTCTTCACTGTCCTTTTATATTCATTGAAAGGAATCGTCTTACTGTTACACTGTCATGATATCATCTTATGCACAATTATTACACACTAAAAACCACAGAGGTCTTCACTGTCCTTTTATATTCATTGAAAGGAATCGTCTTACTGTTACACTGTCTTTTTATATTCTTATAAGAGTCCTATGTTACACTGTTATTTCACCTTTCTTTTATTAATGATGCACTTTTCTATGTACTTGATTCTTATCTTCGGGCTGTTCTTTTTCATCAGAAAAGCAAAGCCTGTGGAGAAATTGGAAACTACGTACAGAGCATTTCTTCGGAGATCAACCAAAAAGAAGGAACATGAGGTGCACTATTTTAATCATTGCAGTTTTTTTTTATATCCGGCCACCACTCTTCACTGAACGATTTCATTCATCTTTTCTAACAGGATGATACTGCAAGTGAGGATCAGCCACAGCCAATACGTAGATTCGGTAGTGACGTGAACCGTGGTGAAACCAGTAAGTTTGTTGTGTGATAATGTGATTCAGCATCAACTTTGAGTGGCTGGGTGCAAGCTAATCTTGAATTTGATGTGGCAGGAGGCACGGGGAATACCCACCTGTTGTCAAAACCTAGGCCACTGCAAAGGTCAGTACCATAATCAAATAATGTATCTGAGCATGGAGATTTTATTGACTATTACTTATGTTGTTGCATATTCGCAGGATCAATGTCAACGCACCTATTTCGGTTTACAAAGAAAATCCATTGCCAGGTCAGGGCCTTGACAGAGCTAGGAGCAAAGACAGGACCTGGAACACCCTTGGAACACAAGCGGATAGAAACAAAGAAAATAACATGATGCCTGCCAGGTGGACTTCGCACAAGGTATTTTTATGGAGCCACTAAAAATTTTCAAAGATGACCCTGATGATACTTTTCCCGAGGATGACTACTATCTGTTTAGTAAATTTATTTAGATAATGGCATAGAGACTGTCCAGGCCTCTTCCATTCAGTAATAAACTGACGATGACATTTCATTGAACAGATCCCACCAAAGGTAGCAGGACGGCCAGCGGTTCAGTCAGCTCGTGTCAGCTCTATTGAGGTCTTCGTAGATGAAGAATCTGACGGGTATGTTATATGAAATCCTTAAGTCATCAGGTTTTGATGAATGGAAAACATAAAGTTAAAAGTTCTTTCGATCATCTTAGGGAACTAGCTCCGCCTCAGGTGGCAAAGAGTCCAAAACCATCTGTTCTGAAGCTTAGGCAAGCAACAAGCAAAAGCCTTAAGAAGTAAGAAAAGTTTACTTGCAACCTTCTGTTTCCACATATTACATTCTCTTCGTCAATGCTTGACCCCTGCCTGTTTTCTTTGAATAGGGAAACTGAATTGCTTAAGGAGAATCCGCTGCGCAACTTCCCGCTGAGCAGCCTTAGATAATTAACAATTAGGTGGTTCTCTCCAGTGCCTTTCTGCCAGAATAAGCTTTAGCCTCTAAAGCTTACAGATGACGTGGCAAGCATGTAGGATTAAGTGTTGTCGTCTTTGTTACACTAGTTTGATTAATCCTCATCGAGGTGAGGATGGCTTGAGTGTTGTCATCTTTGTACACTAGTTCGATTAATCCTCATCGAGGTGAGGATTGAATAAGATCTTCAGATTTGTCACAGATCATCAAGGTTTTGTTCGAGTGTTGTAATCTTGTACATTAATTTTCTTTTGTTTGGGTGTCCGTACGTTCCATACAGTGTCACACACACAGTAATCTGATCTTGCAGACCTATTTTGGTACTATCTCTGTATTTTGTAGGAATCTCCCTCTCTATTTTGTAGGAACCTCTAGTGAGGTCAAATCGATGTCGAGACAGCCTGATTATTTGCTAGCAAATAATAAAGAACCTTAAAAGGCATTAGATTCTCCAAATAATACACAAATGCCATAGCAAACAAAAACGTGACTGAAAACTGTGACAGGGCAAGTGGATCCATGACACATTGGATCAAATATTCTAGTCATGGCAAGCTGCCATCGGGCAACTTGTTTGCTCGCAGGGGAATAAAAAGCATGGTTTTTTTTTCATTCCATGGATCTCCATTGCTTGAAACTTTTCTCGGGTCAGTGTCAAGGCCCCCGTTGCCACCACAGGGTACAGAAGAACGCGACGAAACTAAAAGCGATCATTTGCCATGTCGGCCTGAAGAACGCGACGAAACTAAAAGCGATCATTTGCCATGTCAGACTGGTTTCCCGAAGGATCCTGATGAAGAGATGAGAGATAAGACATGTGACAATTCGCAAATGTTCAGAAGCTGTCACTCCAAGATTATTAAGTATTTGAGCTGTGGTTAAGCTTAGCCTTACTATTAGATTCTCTACTTTGCCCGAATTAACAATGTGTCAGACTGTGGAAAGGCACATAGATTTCGACCAGTTTTGGATAGCAGTATAACTATATTAGCACCTTAGCAGCGTAGTTAGTACACCACAGGACAAGACAGCAAATCTAGGATTATTAAGGGCACAGAGCATGAGATGATGACAGCAAAGAAGATTGGAGCACCAAGAGAATTCCCAAGGTGATAATGTATTAAAAAACAGTGGCTGGGCTACTCACTTGACCACATCCTGTATACCCTTGCATCACACAAAATGTCTTACTGTGTGGCCTGACCAGGCTGAGCCTGGTGTTAGCTATTGGATTTCGTTTAACGACAAGCTCATCCAAAAGCTACGGGCAAACACTCAGTAGTTGTACGGTAGTGCCACGCACCTGTTATATAAGAGGGGCCATACACGGTGGACTTCTCCATTCAGGGTTTCAGGCATCATCACAACGCCAAGGGTCTTTGCCTCCTTTGATCAGCTCTCTGCCGGTGGCACAATGATGGTCCATCAGGCGAGCGGTGCCAAGCAAGGCCGGCGAGGCCGCCCGATGGTGCGGCACGTCCGGCTGGGGTCGCTGCTCCGGCTGCGCATGCGGCTGTTCCGCCTCGCCGGCCTGGTCGCCCGGTGCCTAGAGGAGCTCAACTGCTGCCCCAGGAGGCGGTCGGCGGCGACGCGGAAGCCGAGCCGCTGTCTCCGACCAGCAGGGGCGGTGCCGGCGCCGCACAGGGAGAGCTCCGCTTCGTTCCATGCAGACCAGGCCATCGCTGATTGCCTGGAGTTCATCAAGAGGTCCTACATGCAACCTGTGCAAGATGACCATAGGACTAGTAGTACTGCTTGATAGGTGCTGTAGTTAGTTGCCCTTCCTGTGATGTGTACGTTCGTGACTTCGTGTATCTCAGTTTTTGCTAGTTCCTGCCAATTTCATATGCTTGCTTACTCTTTGCCTGAAGCATGCATGGATAGATGTTCTTTTTTCGCGAACACGCAAAATCAAGTGAATAAATGCAACAGGAGTATGTCTGGAACGCAACAAAAACCAGAATCCTGAATCCTGCTGGAAACGCTTCTTGTCAAATTCCGTCAGGGTTAAAAAAAAAACAAATGTCATTTTCTCGGTCAAGAACTTGAGTGATGATACCTTGATGGGCGGTAGTTTTTAACAACGAAGTCGGTTAACTCGAGTCGTGGATAGTGACATCCAAAGTATATATACTCAAGCTTCGCTTTCCAGAGCAGTTAGCCCTTGGTCTTGCATAGCACAAACAAATTAGGAGGATCAGGGCAGCATGTTTCATACTGGTACCCTATTAGAGATGACAGCACCGACCATGAATAAAAATGCCCCTAGTTCAACGAGTTCACTACTTATTGATTGACCGCCTTTCTTTGATATGTGTTCAGTTGTCAAAAAAAAACTACAGGTAGATCAAGCCCAGGACTATATTCTTATTTTGCTTAAGACTCCCATTAGAAGATCGTTGGTATATTCTCTTAGGAGTCAGTACCCATCTATTTCTATTAATTAAGAATTAAAACCTCATATTTATTGCTATGTAGATACAGTAATAGTATTTTCAGAAGAGGGGAGATTGGGGGAAGGGATAACTTGATAGACGACTTTTTATTGTAGTCTCAGTTGAAAAGAAAACACTATACGAGGCTATTGTTACAACGGGGGAAAAAAGGTTACATCGCAAAAATTTGTTCACTGGTGAGCGGAACACTCCCTTGTGGAACTCTATAGCTGTTGATGCAGAACCAGGAAGTCAGAAACACTTTGTTCCAATATCTTCAAAGCCAGCGGTGTCGACGATAACCCATGAATTGAAATTAATGTTAGGAAAGGAGGGCGCAATTGCCCTTCAAAATGCCTCCTGCCTCCAAGTATCTGAACCGATGTTAGATGCTGCTGCAAAACTGACACAAGCAGATTAGTATCCTGCTCTACGTTGAAAATAAATAAGTTGCCAAGAAACAGAGAGAGGTTTTTACCTTCCACACCAGAATTCTGGAGGAACAGGTTTCAATCATTAAGCTGTAATTTTTCTTTATCCCATCTCTCAATAAATACTGTTACTGTATCTCCACCATCAATCAAGCTACCCTACCACGGTGGACTGACAAAATTGTACAGTTGATGAATAATTATTATATGCTATACTGATATTATAGGGCCTATCAATGACTGGAAGATACCATACAGTGCAACTTGAACCTCTCCAGAGCTATGCTCGCAGCGAATGAGATTAGCTAATAAGGGGAAAAGAAGGGGCAAATTTTTCCTAAAGCACTCCCTCTCTAGGCCACTGAGTAACCGCATTACATGAAGGATCAACGAGGTTCTAGCAGACAGTTCCTCTTTCTTACCAGCACCCAAAGGCAGCCCCCACTGTACAACTGGATCTCCACGAGAAGCATCCTTAGATGTTTCATGACCTGCACAATTCAGATAAATCCGTAGTATTTTCTCAGAAACGAGCATAATTCGTGACTCAATGTTCATGTCTCGAGACAAAGATGGGTTGTCGTGAAGCAAAGCTTGCAGAAGTTTGAGGTAACTCTGGTAAGACTCATTCTCAAAATGGATAACTGCAGGCGCAGATACCTCCAGGAGGGAGCATGCTTTCTGGAATTTGGAGTGCAAAGCAGATTCAGAGCTCACTTCACTGGCATGGGACGTAATAGCTGATAGCATCTCCAAAATTATGTCCATATGCTCAGCACAAAAGGATCTCCTGTGCATCTCATACAATTTAACAATTCCCTGGAGAGAAGCCAGAAAATGGTGAGTGCGGTTTTGATATAATTGTTTTTTTACGGGATGTTTTGATATAATTGTTGGCATGATGAACATGAAGGAAAACTTCTTGTTCTAATTCCTATTTTAGGTAGACGTGCGAAACAAATCAGAGTATTACATTAAATCTACAAAGCAAGAGATGCTACAAAAGGGACAGTCACCAAATTTAACTGGCAAAAATTTTGAAGTACCTGAACAATTAGGAGTTGCAGAGACATATGATTCCTCATCTTGACAATAGCATAAGATGATGTTTCCATATTAGCTTCCTCTTCATCCTCATTGCATATGTCAAGCTCTGAATACTGCTCTGCTTCAGACTGAGACTCATTTTTCTCTGGAATTTCAATATCTTGCATCATCTTAACTATTTTCTCGAAAACAACAAATGTATGTTCTGCTGATTCTTTAAAGCATAACAAGATCTCTTTCCATTCGTCCTTGGTGAGTTTGCTCGCGAGTCCTTCTGTTAAACGCTGAAAAACAGACATACCTGTGCTAGCAGATTGTCTATAAGGGCTTCTGATAAAACTGGTAACAACAGAAGTGACTCTAGTGAGTTCTGGCCGCATCACATCAAAAAATGTAACATACAAATCCGCTAGACATTTCACAGCCACTGTTTTAGTTTCAAAATTCCAAGTATCTTCCTCAGTGCTATTGCTCTCGCCATTGGGTATACGGATTTCACTGCTAAATAGAGGATAAATAACAGACCCAAAGATATTGGTCCAGAAGGACTGCGAGAAGAGTTGCCCATGATCCTTCAAAATGTCAAAGAGTACTTCTACTGCACCTTTTCTGATAGTTGGCCGTGTGTCAGCTGTCAGTTTAGCTAGACCTAAAAGGAGAAAAAATCAAACAAGATATATATTACAAATGTGATGCATTTCCGAACTTATTCAGCAGTATCTGCGAAAGAAAATGTAACCTACCAGCAAGCAAAGGGACCCAGAAGTAAACATGATCATCCTTCTGCGCTACTGTGTTCCCGTCTGAAGAATCTATATTATTTGATTGCTGGTCGTTATCCTTGTCGTGACAAACAAAACCTTCCTCGGCAAGTTTCACAGCACAGAACCGAAGAAACGCAATAGCATTCAGACTAGCATCGCTGCTAAATTTACTACTTGTGAATGTAATAAGACATTTAACACAATCTGTAAATGTTGTGGTTTCAGTCTCAGTTATGTATGGAAAATAGTCCCGAACAATCTTTTCCATAGTTTCAAATGCTAATAGAACAATACTTTTTCGATCATCAGCAGCAGCTGCAGTAAAAACCTGTAAGATGAAATACCATTAATATTGAGTGGTAATGTAGGAATGTTCCACTAGTTCGTTTGTCAAGAACTAGCTTCTATACAAAGTTATACTACTCCCTCCTGCCAGAAAAGGATGTCACAGATTTGTCTAGATTTGCATGTATCTAGACGTGCTTTAGTATATAGAAACATGCGAATCTAGACAAATCCGCGACATCTTTTTCCGGACAACGGGAGTACAGATAATCAAGGTAAACTAACCATAGAATACCATACATACCGTGAAAACACTTTTCCATCCAGATTTAATATTGTTAACACGGCTCAAAACCATTTGGGAGACACATCGAACTACAAGTTCTCGTACTTCTGAAGCATTGCTCTTCTGCATAACAACCGCAAATGGTCGCAGGAATTCATTCTGGAAATTATAGTTGGCCAGTTCCTCTCTTTCGAGAAATTTCATAGCTAGCTGCCTCAAAGAGTCCATAACAAATATTGCAACAGAAAGATTTTCTGACAATCCGACAGACACAAAGAAGTCTGATAGAACTTTCCAAATACGAGACCACACCAGACGTATGCGGTTCATATTGTAATGCCTGCACAAATGAAGCTCTAAATTAGACTAAAAATGGTTGATCATAGCTGCATGCTATGACAATACTTTGCATCTGGAAATAGGTTCTTAAACTAGATGTCGCAGAAGACTTACGCAATCTCCACTATCTTTGTTAGGCAGAAGATACGAGGATCTGTAGGTGACTGCAGCTCTGTGATTGCGACCTTGCAAAGAGCTTCCACAAAAGCAACAATCGCATTACTATTCAATCTCTGGCTATGAGCAAATATGTGATTCAACTCAAAAATGCCAATCTGGTCTAACATATTTATGTTTGATATAAAATTATTAATCTGATCAGAAGTAACTAACGGTGAGGCATTGTTTTTTGCTGTTGTGCTGTCATAAGAACCGCCTCTAACAGCAGCCATTACAGCTGGATTCTGAAGAGCATTAGTTCGTTTTGAAGCTGTAGCTGTACTTGATTTCTGTGTTTTTTCTTCTGACTCAACCAGAGGTACTGTCAAAAATGAAGCATCAGTAGGTGCCCCTTCCCCAAGAAGATGTAAGTGCTCAAACCGTGAAAGACAGGTTAGCACATGTTCCCAAGCTTCCTGCAAATAATCACCATCCTCGATTGCGATGGAAATTATAGCCTGTATAAAACATTTGGTAAAAAAATAGGCATAAACAATTTGTTCTCGGGAATTTCAACAGGCTTGGATAAATTAAAGCTCCCAAGTACTGCTAGTCATCTAAGTGTGCTTATAAAAATAAACTAAGATACTAAATAGGCATGAGCAATTTTTTCTCGCGAATTTAAAAATTATAGTTCAAGATATAGAAAAACAAAGAACAAAGTAGTGAAAAAAGGACCGGAGAATGGGAGGAAAAATCCTCTGCAAGAAACAAGTTTGAATACTCTTTTTTTCGAAAAGGGGAAAGCCCTGTCCTCTGCATCGATTGATGCATATGGCCTTTAATTTCATTATTGGAGATAGTTCACAAAAGGTTACAGCTCAAGGGTCACACAAGGTCAACACATGGATCATCAACCATCTAAAAAAGAGAAAATAACATTTAGCGCATGTGCATCAACATGATATCCGGTTGTCAACCCACCAGCCACTGGTTGAAAATAGACTCCTAATGTATTGCATCATTACTTCCACTGACAATGTATAGAAAACAGTTTTAAAGCTACTCATGAATGCACGTAGACTTATTTATTTGTTACCAGCTTACTACCCACACAAAGTATTCTCACCTCTCAAAAAGCAACCTAGGTCACGGTTTCTCATAGTGTTCTACATATTCTAACCACCTCATTTAGTTTTGTGCAAACTCAAATAATGCTAAATTGATCAACTGAAGGTGCATCTGCGATGCCTTCCACTATAAGATCCATTTAATCAAGGTATGCATTGCTAGGAATTTGAAAAGGAACATGAATATACTGTCTGCCTTCCAAGTTCCTACCTTCACAGCATCCACATTCTTTTGTTTCATGTCCGCAACACAATGAAGATATGTGAACTTGGCTACAGATGTCACAAAGGCATCTCTCTGCGTCTGCATGGACATTACGGAGGTGACATGCACTGCAGATCTGAACCCCTGCAAACACTGTGACGTGGCAGCCTTATCATCACATTGATCAAGCGTCATGCTGAATGCAGCCATCATAGGGGCCCAACAAACCTCCATCATGAATCGTAAAATGGTTGTCTCGGTAATAACATAAAATATAGATCTGCATGTATCACAAGGTTGAATTCATTATATAGCAGCGGATGCAAATTTATTGGCTATTAATAGTTGTTTGGGTCATACTCTGATTTCGCACTCTTTGCTTTGAACTTCTCATGTATGTTTTTGATGAGCAAGTCATTTGCTCCAAGTGCCTTGTCTTCCGCCTGTTTCCAGTTAACTAAGCTTATAATATTGTCTAAGCCCAAGAGCTTCATTACACTACTAGGTTGCTTGTTTTGTGGAACTGATGAATCGGCACTCATTTTGATCTCATTTTTGACAATTTGGTCATACAATGTACTCAGATAAACTTCAGGCAAATCCTTCCCATCATCAATTCCTCGATTATTTCGAATGAAATCAGATTTAGACATCTGCACAAGGATACTTCCATTAATGAGTATGCATTTTTTTACTGACAACAGAAGCAACTAGTCATTGGACTAACCTTATCCTTGACCATCGTATTGTGAGCATCAGTATTGAGCATGATTACAGAATAAGCAAGAACATACGCAGTGTCTGCACTAGTAAAAGAATTTGGGTTGCATTTACAGTATCGTTCAGCAAATTTTTCCATGACCCGGTCAATTTTTTGTGCTTCCCCGGGCAATCTGAAACCTCGCAAGTAATACCTAATGGCTTCACCAAAGTCCATGCCTTCGAAATTTAGTGCATCGACATATGCATGCATAACTTTCAGAGGGAAGTCATCTCTTTCGCCTAAATAGTCCCCTATCATTGTTGCATTTAAACCACCAGTGTTTCTCAAGAAAGAAGCAACATCTTCTGGGGATTGACCTATCTTCTGGCTTTTAGTGAGGAACTCAATACCCTTAGAAGGTTTTCTGTTAAACAAGGAAATTCCTTTCTGCAGAACAAAATGTGTACTTCAGTAACTAAAATGTGAATCGCCCTCAAAATGCACTAACAATGGAGAGAGTATAATCCAAGCACACAAACATTACATACCTGAAGTTCTATTTTATAAGCACGGCGTTGTTCAAGTGAGGAAGCATCAGATGTGTCTGGGCTATAAGAGTCGGATTGCAGTTCATAATCAATTCCGATCCCATCTTCTCCGATAAGGATGTTAGGACTGTCTATCGAATTTAAAGAAACTTCAGAAATTTTGGGTGAAAAATCACCAATTCTCAACTGCTGGTCCATCCATGAACCCATCGATCTGAGTATGGTTGCAAGGCACTTGACTGACTCAATCCGAAATGTTTGGTCTTGGGCTGGGGTTAATGTTGTTGTAACTCCAGGAGTAACCCCTAGAGCAGTCTTTAGTAGGCCATTGACAGTCCTGCAAATATCTGCTGGAATTAGAAATGCTTTAATATACGATGGAAAGAGGGAGAATTACAATTTTCATAGAACTGTGCTCTCAGCTCAATATGTATCACTATTTGCACCATAATTGACTTGAGGGCCTCTAGTGGATTACAGGCTACCCTGACCCTCAATTGCATTTCATCTTTTGAACTTACAACATAACAGAAATTTACTAATATTCGTCAGGAAGAGCTTTACATACCTTTCAAAAATATTTGGTGCATCAACATCACAATCATAGTTCACAAAGATATCAATAAGAACCTGAGATTCTTTACAGATCTTCTCCAGCAAATTTAGAACTGTCATTTTCTGCAGAAAACTAGGCTGATGGACATTCTCAAGAACCCTTAGGACAAGCATGGGAAAAAATATTCCAATTTCCTCTTTCAGCCCAGATCTAAACCTTGACAGCAAACCCACAAATATGGAGCAAAGAAGCTGGAAAATACTCATTGCTGACAACGCACTGTTTTTCAACAATGACAGACAAAGATACTGCTTGATTGCTCCAAGGTACCTGCAGCAAAAACAAATCTTCAGTGTATATGTTTTACTCTCTATCAAGATCACATTAAAAAGGAATGCTCCTTTATGAAATAACCTAAAAAACATCTAGTAGTATCTACTACATAATCTTACTATCGACTAGAATCAGAGTGAATAGCAAGATTTCATATCCTGCAAGTGCAGGTACAACCACAACCACTTGGGGGCTCCACTGTTCTGTTGGAAGTAGTATTTTCCATTTCCATGGATGCACAATCATAAAGGCTAAAAGTTTCATGTATGCACCTCCAACAAGTTCGCAGAACAAAGAGCATATCTTCACCACTATCATTTCTACCATCTGATAGATGATGAAAATCTTCCATTAATACAACTAAGAAATAAAACATGGAGTTGGTGAGAGCAGAAGCTGTGGTGGTTCTCACACCCCACTTCAACCTTCCTTAAATATCTCTATAGGAAATTGAAGCAAAAACAGCTCCTGGTAAGTAAATACTCACATATCATGGTGTGGGTCAGAACGAAGCGACTGTTGGTGGCAGAAGTGAGGATGTGGTGTAGGATGAGCAGTGACAGAGACGTGGAGACAAGCCGGGACATCAGCCAGGTGCCCAGGTGGCACAGCAGAGCAGGGGCCATGGAGTGATGGGTCGGGGCATGTTTTCCATAGCAAAATGCGGGCATTCAACTAGTTTAACAGAATACTATTATGTTCTAGTCATTCATAATATGAATAAAATGGCATTCCATATGCCTCCCTCTTGTGTCAATCCTATCACATTCTTCTAATTCACTGCAATAACAATATTTGCATAGATAGAAAAAATGCAACAAGTTGAACTGTTAAATGCAAATGACTGAAACAAGAGCAACTATGAACATACTTTTCATTTGTTCTCCAGAATGGCCCAGCATTGTCCACAACCATCTTGAGCAACTCGAGAGACAAAACCTTCCCCCGCAGCAGCACCTGGTCCTCGGGGTTATCTGGTGTTGAGAACTTCATGGACAGCTTGCAGAGATTCTTGAACAATGCCAACCCATCCTCCCTGATCTTGCTCATTCCCCCCTCCTCCGTCTCATCGACCTCAGCCGTCGCGACGGGAGTCCCTGGCTCCGGGACATCGCTCCCCTCCATGGCCTCGTTTATAAACCCCTGCGCCACCAGCACAATGCTGGAGTCATTGAGGCTGCGATCAGACACATCCATCAAGTCGCTGATCGACACCGTCTGCACGCGCACATCCATCGAGTCCACCTCCACGCGCGCAAACACGATCACGAGCACCTGCGCGAGCGCCAGCTTGGCGCAGAGCTGGTTGGCGCTGCTGCTGCTGCTAAGGTAAATGTTGTAGCAGGTTTTGAGCATTTGGCCGAGGCCGTCCCCGCGGATAGCAATGGAGGGGCACCGCGCCGCGGCGATGAGCACGCGGAGGGTAGAGAGCTCCATGGCGTCGTCGTTGAGGGCGCCGCAGGAGAGGACCGCGGCGAGGAGCTTGGAGGCAGGGGAGTCGTCAGTGGCCGCGCCGATGTCGCTGAGGAGGAGGCGGTGGTAGAGGAGCTTGGCGACGCAGTCGAGGGCCGGGTCGACGACCTTGGGGGACGCGGACTCGAGGGCGAGGATCAGCGCGTGGAGGGAGGCGGCGGCGGTGGCGACGGGCAGGCCGAGGAGTGCGGAAGGGTGCGGCGAGGTGGGGTCGGGCGGAGGGTAGGAGGAGGATGAGAGGAGGTCGAGCGCCGACTTGGCCGCGGCGACGAGCGCCGAGTGCTTCCGCCACGCGGCGTTTTTGATGATGCGGTCCAGCGCCGGGCCGAGCACGCGGCCCGACGGGGTCGAGCCGCCGAGCGGCGCCGTGGGGGACGCCATGGCGGGTCCGGGGGAGAGGACGCTACGCGCTGGCCGTGGCCGTGGTCATTGGAGGCAGAGAGATCTGAGAGAGAGAGAGAGAGAGAGAGAGAGGGAAGAGGGGTGGAACAAATGGGAATGCGGGGGAGGTGACGAGTCTCCGTGTGGGAGTGCGCGTGGGGTGGAACTTGGAAGGGAGAGAGGAAGGAGGAGGGGTAGGACTGGGATTTTTGCTGTCCACGGGGTAAACGGCGAGACTTTCCTCGGCGGGGCGTTAGTGCGTTACCGAACTACTGTGTAGTTTAGCACTTTGCTCCCTGTATTTTCCCGTATTCTCTCCAAAGTTTGATTCTCTCTTTGCCACAACTAAATCCTGTCCTTTCTCTCCCAAAAAAAAAATGAATCCTGTCCTCGCCCCCACCACTCCAGCCTCTCACGCGCGTCGCCGCTCCTCGCCTCCTCGGTTGAGTGCTGACCTCGGCCCCACCCCCACCACCCCGCCTCTCGCTTCTCACGCGCGTCGCCGCCGCCGCCGCCGTTCCCGTTCTTTCTTGCCGCGAAATCGGGTTCCTGCTGTCTCCCACCCCGTCCCAGTCTCTGGCCATTGGGTTCGAGGTATATGAGGGTTTTTCTTCAATCCAGCGATTAGTTGAATAATCCCACTGACCTTCGCAATTTCTGGGTGTGACGTTGTAGCGCCATCTAGATCCGCCCCTGGCTGATGGAGTGCGTGGTGCAGGGTATCATCGAGACCCAGGTATTGTTTCTGGGTGTGCTTTTTGTAGTGATTGGTACGAGCAGTAGCTACCCGTGATGTTAGGATAGTTCAAGTGAACTCTAGTTGTGCCGAGGATGCTGTAATACGTGACTGATTTGAACAATGACCTGGAAAATCACATGTCATAACGTAGTTCAGAGTGATGATTTATGCATATTATGGAATCAACTTGCTGCTGTAATGCATTGCTGATTTGAACAATACGTGGAAAATCACTTGTCATTACATAGTTGATAGTTCAGAGTGGCGATTTATGAATATTATTTATGTATTTCTTCATAGGATGGCAGGCCTCTCTTGTATATGTATTTTGATAAGACATTTGGGATAAAAGCCCTTTGGCTTTTCAGGTGATCATAATGACCATATCCAAGGATGTGGTGTCTCAGATTTAGTGTTTAGCTGTTTAAATAAATTTTCTCTTAGTTGATTTTGGATATTGGTTTTGCTGTTGGAATTGATAGCATAACTATCTCCATACACGAAATTATCAATTGTTTTCCTATGAAAAGGGGTCTCTCTAACTGTGCCTGTGTTTAAGATTCTATCTTTGGTTCAGTCTACTATACACATCATATTAAGTAACCTGTAAAAATCAGCAACTGCCAAGCTCAGACCTCATTAGTCTGTTCTTAAGAGGATAGTTAATTTTGTTATTTCTTCTGTAAGCATCAATGCTGCTGACCACCATATGTGAACCATTTCTCCACTTTGAGGGCACTACTTCGGATATCATAATGTACTAGATTTACTGTACAGTTGGAGGAATCACATAGTTTATGTTGTTTGTTTGTAGTAAACAGAATTTCGTTTATTTAGGATAATGATGTTGGTGTCGGACTTGTCAGTATAACTGTTATATTTTTTATGGCAAACAACTGTAACATTTATGCTATTCCTTAACACATAGGTAAGATGATCTATGCTATCTCTGGGTCAGTCAGACATACACCTCGTTTGAACTAGAATTACGTGTAAAATCTATCACCTGCAGAGCTCAACTGATTTAACTATCACTAATATGTACTTAATAATACATGAAACTTGTTATTTCTTTCTTAAGCATGAAGTGATATCTGAATTTTATGTTTATTGAGAATAATAATTTATGCTAGATTTATTTATTATTCATTGTCTCCAACTCCATGACAAGTTGGTTGCCACCTTGCATGAATTTAGAAGGTATTTCACAGGAATGATGGGTAGATCATGCTGACCACCATATGTGATATGTCAACCATATTGCTCCACTTTGAGAGCACTACTTATGATATAATATAAAAAAATCATTGCTCCACTTTGAGACCACTCAGGAATCACATGGCTATATGTTGTTTATTTACAGTAAAAGGAGATCTGATTCATCTCAACATTCATTTAGAGTTCATCTAATTATTGTTTGAATGCCATTACTCTAACATTTGTTTTTCTTTTGTTATGCAGCATGTTGAAGCTCTGGAGGTTCTTCTCCAGGGCCTCTCTGGTGTCCCAAAAGAACGTGTTAGGGTGCATGAGCTTTGTCTAAAAAGTGGACCAAATCTAGGTTAGTTTTTATTAGGCTGTTCTTGGGGTCATAAGCAATTTTTTATATGTACTGATCTCTTTCAATCATACAGGAGTTGTCTCATCAGAGGTTCGTTTGTTGTGTGACTTAGCTCAGCCCACACCATCCTGGTAACTGCTTGTGTTAAGCTGCTGAAATTTACCCTTCCTCCTTTTTTTTACACTAATCTGCAACCAGTATTAATCATACGTAGGACCATAAGACATGTTGGTGGTTCCATGAGAGGTGCCGGTGCAGAGCAAATCTCAATTCTCGTGCGTACAATTGTGGAAAGCAAAGCCAGCAACAATGTGCTGCGCTACTTCTACACTATAGGTTACAAGTTAGATCATGAGATTCTGAAGGTGGGCTTCGCGTTCCGGTTCCAGCGAGGTGCCCAGTTCACCGTGACCGTCACTTCTGCCAACAAGATGCCAAAACTCCATGCGACGGATGAAGCTGTGCAGGTCACTCCTGGAATACAGCTAGTGGAGATCACAGCTCCCTGTGCTGCCAACAATTACACTGATGTCGTTTCAGCTGTCACCTCGTTCTGTGAATTTCTAGCTCCGTAAGTACCCTACCCCTCAGCCTAAATTTTTAATACCCCGGTTAGATAATCTTCATAGTTCTTCCTGTAAACAATATCTTTGCTCACGCGAGACCGCAAACTTGCTGCAGGCTGCTGCATCTCTCTAAACCAGGTAACTCGACCGGCATCGTCCCGACTGCCGGCGCTGCTGCTGCCTCGCTCATGTCAAGTGGTGGTGCTAAAACAATGTAAATCTTTGTCACCTGTATCTGTCAATGTGATGCTGGTCTGTACTTGTAGTCAGTTGAAGAGGTGCGAATAACGTTGTGTTGCCATTTTCACTGATTTGACTTGAAGTTGTATGATTAGGCCGGTATGGTTTGCACTCATTTTCTCTGTGACCGCTCTAAGGTTGGCCCAACTGAAGGCACTGGTTACTACTCCCTCCGTTTCATAATATAAGATGTTTTAACTTTATAAAGATAATGTATCTAAACGTCTTTTAGTGTGTAGGTTCAGAGAGGTTCACTGCGAATCAATACATTACATTGAAAGATGTCTAGATATATTACCTTCACAAATTTAAAACATCTTATATTTTGAAATGAAGAGAGTAGATTATGCATATCCTTGTACGCTTGTAAGTGAACACTTGAAAAGGCTCCGTTATTATCATTGCTCGAAAAGGCTCCGTTATTATGAATTTGTAAGTGAAGAGAGTAGATAGTTTTTTGCATTTTTTTCAGATGCGGGAGGGTATTCTTGCAAGATTTCAGTCCACGTGTCGTCCGCGTCAGCTCAAGCTCAAGTTCGACAACCAACATCGAATTGCACTAAATCGAACCTAATTCATAAGTACACGAGCAAAATTCAACAAATTCCTAGTACGAGGACTAAATCGAGTCAGCCCGATAAATGTAAGGACTGTTACTATATTTAACTCTTTTATACACCTCTCCTGGCGCCCATCTCTCTGTGCGGGCGAGGTGGGACTAAACCGCGGTCTATGTCGTAGCTGGGCTCTCAAACAAATCTCCCAAGGCCCAGCAACGGTTGTGCTGCAAGTAAGAGCATCTCCACTCATTGGCTGTTCCAAGCCGAAATCCGAACTTAAATTTGGCCTGACGAAACAAGTTTTCGGCCTGAGAACGCTGAGTTTTCCACTCGCATTCCTAGGCCGTGTTCCCAGGCAAGGCAAAAATGGTGAAACACTTAAATTTTATAGTTCCTGCCGGGGAACTCTCGGCAAAATATGATCGATAGAAGTACGCCCAGATTGTTCAGCGACAAATTATTATAGAAGTGGATAAAACGGCTTGGTGGTCAGTCGTCGACGGGGATGGGATCCTCCGGCGTGATCGATGCGACGGGGTTGGGCGTATCGACGGCTTCGTCGGGCGAGTGGTTGGAGGAGGTGGAAGCAGAGCTCGGCGAAGTAGTGGCGACGGAGACGTTCGGCACAGCCGTTGGCGTGAACTTGACATTGTCCTCCTACAGGATGGTGTTGCGACGCGCCATGTACCAGGCCTTGACAGGCGTGCTCATCACCGACGTGTCTTCGCCGCCCATAAGGAAATGGAGATCCGTGTTCCTCTTCTTGGCGGCGTAGTTGGCCTGGAGTAGGTCGATCTTATGGTCCTGGTTTTGCAGCAGCTGCGCCCACCTCTCGTTGGTATTCTCTGCCCTCTTCTCGGCATGTGCCTTTGTGTCGGCGATACACTTCTCGATAGAAGATTGGAGGCGCTCGACGGGAGGTCCGATGGCTTTGAGCATCTTCGCCTTCTTCTGGCCAAGCTTGGGCCTTCCTTCGCCGACAGCAGGGGGAGGAGCCTCTGGATTGTACACGCTGTCCTTGGTCTTGGCGAGGGTCTTGCGAGTGTCCAACCATTTCTCGCAGTGCTGGAGTAGGGCCTGTGTACGCTAGAGAGGTGGAGTAGGGGGCGTTGATGTCGACGTTGAAGGTCGAAGGAGGGCGAGGCACGGGGCAGGGGAAGACCACATTCGGGATGAACCCGCCGTCGAACTCGGGGGAGTACCTCTGGCGCAGCGGGGCCTGGCTCTCCTGGAAGCCGGCTGACAAGATCGGCGAGAACCCGGCCGGCGAGCCGAAGCTTGGTTGGCTCCCCCATTGGGCGTCGTACTGCGAGGAGACGATCGGCCTCAGGTGTGGCATCGTCGCGCACAACACCGCCGCCTGCTTTTCCCTCATCGCCTGCTCTTCGGCGAGGCCCTGGGTCTCGGTGAGCTCCTTCGCCGCTTTCGTCCTCTCCTTCCTCTCCCTCTGTTCGTCCGACGCGGACTTCCTCTTCTGGACAAGGGCAAGCCAGTCGGCGTTGGTCAGGCCTTCCGGCCTCTTCATCGGCGCTCTTGGTTTCCTTGACTTTTTCTCCTCCGGTTCGCTGAGGTTGGATCTGGATTTGGTGAAACCCTTGGGTGGCATGGCGGGTGGGAGATCGGCGAACTGGCGTGAGTAGGGTGATATGTTGCAAACGTATCTATAATTTTTGATACTCCATGCTTGTTTTACACCAATTGCTTTATGTTTTGCTTGCACTTCATGGCATTTTTATGCATTTTCTAGAACTAACCTATTAACAAGATGCCACAATGCCAGTTCCTATTTTCTGATGTTTTTATATTCCAGGTTTTTACCAAATGAAATATTATCGGAATTGGATGAAACAAAATCCAAACCTCCTATTTTTTCTGGCACAAAGACGGAGTCCAAAGCAGAGACGGAGGAGGGCACCGTGGCAGCCACACCATCGGGTGGCGCGAGTCCCCCTAGCCGCGCCTGGCCATGGTGTGGGCCCCTCGGGAGTCCACCGGCATCGCCCTTCCGCATATATATTGCCCCTGACGCAAAAACCCTAAATGGATCGTCATCCATCCACGAAAAGTTCTGCAGCGCCACCGCCACCGAAGACGAGATTCGGGGGACAGAAGTCTCTGTTCCGGCATCCTGCCAGGACGAAGAATTGCCCCCAGAGCCATATCCATTGACTCCACCGCCATCTCCATCGTCGTTGCTGACTCCCATGATGAGGATGGAGTAGTTCTCCCCCGAGGCTAAGGGCTCTACCGGTAGCTATGTGTTCATCTCTCTCCATGGTGTGATCTTATTGTGATCATGAATTCATGAGCTTTGTAATTTAGTTGAATAAGTAGATACTACTCTTTGTCTATTATGCTACTCAAGTGCTTTTATTAATGTGATCTCCGGAGACACCTTGTCCCACATGTGTAAAGGTGACAGTGTGCGCACCGTGTGTGGCTCTTAGGCTAAAGATTACAGAAATACTTGTCGTGAGTTATAATTTGAGTTGGATGTCTCTATGAAATTGTGGTGTTTTTTTGGAACCATCTAGCGCTCAAGGTGACAGTGTGGGGTTACCTAGATGGGGAATGTGAACTTTAAGGTGTGTTTTTATAGCCCTACGTGGTGAATTGGTGTTCGTTATCCAACCGGAGAGTAGTTCAGAGTAGCATAGTGAAGAGAAGATATTTATGTGTTCAATTATGTTATCATTGTTGAGAGTGTCCACTAGTGAAAGTATGATCCCTAGGCCTTGTTTCTAAGCATTAAAACACCGTTTACAATCAGTCCTGCTACATGTTTGCTTGCTGCCATTTTTATTTCAGATTGCAATTACCACTTATAATCATCCATATTTGCTATCTCTTCGTCGAACTAGTGCACCTATACACCTGTATTGCGTGTGCTGGGGACACAAGAGACTTCTTGTATCTTGATTGCAGGGTTGCTTGAGAGGGATATCTTTGACCTCTTCCTCCCTGAGTTCGATAAACCATGGATGATCCACTTAAGGGAAACTTGATGTTGTTCTACAAACCTCTACACTTGGAGGCCCAACACTGTCTACAATAATAGAATCGTGCGTAGACATCAGGGGGAATGGGGAGGAAAGGCGGGAGGGGAAGAAGAAAAGGGCGGAAGTTTGGCCTAGCGTCTCTGACAGGGTTGGCCCACCGTTGTTTGTGTTCCGTCCGGCGTTCCTAGGGCGTTATGAGGAACCCGGGATCGTCCTGGAAAGTCCGGCCCAAAGTTGTTCCAAATCCAAATGAAACCGGGTTCGGACAAAAAATTGCCCCGGAATCGGCGTTGTGGGAATTCGAGTGGAGATTCTCTAAAGCTCGAGAGACCATATATACAAAGCGCAGCCATGGCGGAAACAAAACGAGGCGGTCCTCAATAAAAAAACAGAGAGAGATCCACCGGCTACCCCGCCGCCGATGGCCATGCCGCCGGCAGGCTCCGCTGCCCGCGGCAACTACCAACTTCGCGCCAATGCCTCAGAGGCCGACGTACAAGTCTCCTCCCTTTTCCCATTCTCCCCCTCCACTTCGTTCTCGTTCTTCCTCACTGGGACATCGCGTTCCTGCTGTCCCCACCCCACCCTAGTCTTTGGCCAGTTTTATCGCATTTTCTAGGTGTGCCGACCATCTAGATCTGCCCCTTGTTGATGGACTGTGTGGTATGTTCCACACCGACCTAGTTTGATTGCTAGAATCGGAGATCGGATGACCTTCGTGAGGAAGAAGAAAGGGACAGAGAGAGACGGAGAAGCAGATTCTGATTTTTCTTTCTCATTTCAGTCATAATTTCTTCAGAGTAAAACACACGCTTAAGTAGACCCAAACCCAGCTGATTACAATAGGCCTCAGGCCCAACCCAACTGACAAGTGGACCCACACACTCAACTCTAGATAACGTACTCCTGGTCACGCATCGCCCGTCGTGACAATACCCCCCGAGGAACACTCGCTTGCCCCCAAGTGAGTACTGCAGGAAACCGCGTGGTCAGCACGCCCCAATCTTCCCATGTCGTTGAGTCTTCAGGTATATCTTTCCATTTGATCAGCACCTGAGTGATCGCTGCCCTCCTTTCTTCACCAGGCGACGATCCAAGATTGCCTCCGGAGTAGGATCATGCAAGTCTAGTGTAGGTAAATATGAAAGTACCTTAAACACTGGTGTGTAATCAGCACGATGTTCCTTGAGGTGTGACACATGGAATACATTGTGAATCTGGCTTTCTTTTGGCAGCAAAGTTTATAGACCACCTTGCCAATGCGCTCCACAATCTCGAATGGCCTGAAGTACTTATAGGAGAGCTTGGGATATGGACGACTGACCACATATTGCTGAATGTAAGGCTGCAGCTTACGAAGTACCTTTTCCCCCACCTGAAATTCTTTTTTAGTGCGATGTTTATCCGCCTTTAATTTCATTCGGTTTTATGCTGATGCCAGGTGAATCTTCAAACGCTCCAACTGGTTTTCCCTGTCAGCGAGCAGAATTGAGAGAGAGGACGCTTCAGCGGAAGAGGCCCCGGTATTGCACCCAAATGCGGTTCATGACCATAGAGAGCTTTGAACGGGGACATGCCAGTCGCACTGTGCACTAAGGAGTTGTACCAGAGTTCCGCCATAGCCAACCACTTCTTCCAGTCTCGAGGATTTTCTTGCACACAACGACGCAAATACACCTCCAGACTATGGTTTACACGCTCCGTCTGACCATCCGTTTGAGGATGGTATGTCATTGTGAATTTGAGTTTGATGGCCAGACGCCAAAAATTACTGGTGAAGATGGCTCCCATGTCTGACACAATTGATCGCGACATGCCATGGAGCTTGACAATGGAATCGACAAAGACCCGAGCTACCTGTGGTGCAGAGAACGGATGCTTCAGAGGCACGGAGTTAGCAAACTTGGTAAATCAATCCACCACCATGAGAATAGCATTATCCCCTTCCGACAATGGCAGCCCTTCAACAAACTCCATCGTAATATCTTGCCAAGCACCAGCGGGAATTAGTAATGGCTGGAGAAGTATCAGTGGGTGTTGATTTGAGTGCTTTGCATATTGAAAAATGTCACATTGTTTCACAAAATCAGCTACAACCAACTTCATTCCCATCCAGGCAAATAATCTTTTCAACCGCTTGTAAGTTGCCTACACACCAGAGTGTCCCCCTATCGCAGTGGTGATGCAGCGCTGAGTTGATGTAGGAGCGCTTCGTTGGGAACCCCAAGATCAAGTTGTGAAGCAGCACATCACCAAGTTTTCTCTTAGTAAGAAACCGAGGTTATCGAACCAGTAGGAGGAAGGAAACGTCACACAGGTGTTGCAAGCAACGCGGAGACCTGCACAACACAAACTTAAGACTTTGCCCCAACGAATTAGTGAGGTTGTCAAGCTCACCGGTTTGCTGTAACAAAGGATTAAACGTATGGTGTGGAAGGTAATGGTTTACAGCAAGTAAGCAAGTAATAGTGGAAGATGTATCAATGGTAAAGATTGGACCGGGGTCCATAGTTCACTAGAGGTGCTCTCCTTAGATAAACAACATGGCATGAAGGGTAAACAAATTACAGCAGGGCAATTGACAGGAACCGAGCAAGGCATAACAATGCAATTACTAGTCAGAAAGATCCTATGAGATTCGATTGGGCAATACAACAAGATACATAGACCGCCATCCAAATGCATCTATGACTAGAAGTCCACCTTCAGGTTATCATCCAAACCCCCTCCAGTATTAAGTTGCAAGCAATAGACAACTGCTTTAAGCAAAGTGTGTAAGGTAAACAGTCCACATGTTCCATGAACAAGAGACCGTTGTTTTCTCCCTAGTGGCAACAACACATTTACAACCGAAGAGATTTTTGTCACTTCCCTTGGAAACTAGAGGCATGAACCCACTATCGAGCATAAGTACCCCCTCTTGGAGTCACTAGCAACTAGTTGGCCAAGATAGCTACTAACAACGAAGAGCATGCAAGATCACAAACAACACAGACATGATAGAATCATAAAGAAAAAACCATTGATCAAACCAACATAATAATCTCAATATCCATTGGATCCCCACAAACACAACATGCATGCTTACAAATAGATTAGATCTTGATCATGAACGGAGCTCACAAGATCTAACATGAAAGCACAAAGGAGGAGATACAACCATCTAGCTGCTACATGGACCCATAGTCCAAGGTGGAACTACTCACGCATCATACCAGAGAGAAGGCCTCCGGGATGATCTCCCCCCCGGCAAGGTGCCGGGAATAACTTCAAATCCCTCCTCGATCTAGGGACGATGGTGGCGGCGGCTACAGACGGTTTCGTGGAGATTTGATCGGGTTCTTAGGGTTTCTGCATTGGGGGCTTCTTATAGGCGAAGGGGGAGACCGAGGCAGCGGCCAGGGTGGCCAAACCCTAGCCAGGCGCGGGGTGGGGCCTACCCGTGCCTGGGTTGGGTGTGGCCCCTCTGGCTGGCCCCTCTGGCTCTCCTCTGAACTTCTTGTTCCCCACAGAAAGTAATTGACTTTTACGTTTGTCCCGTCCAATTTCAAGAATATTTCTTTACTAACTTTTCTGAGACCAAAAACAGCAGAAAACAGGCATCTAGCATTGTTGCAACTTGTTAGTAGGTTAGTACCAGAAAACATGTAAAAAGCACCTCAAAGTGTGGACAAGTAAAGAAAAGTAGATACTAAACAAGCATGGAGCATCAAAAATTATAGATACGTTTCCAACGTATCAGCATCCCCAAGCTTAACTCGTGCTCGTCCTCGAGTAGGTAAGTGATAAATAGAATAATTTTTTAGGTGACATGCACCCTCACAATAAAGATCCAACCATTTACAAGCAATGAAAGCTGGGATCAAAGAACTCTAAACATGTGCATGAAAGATGGAGTTCTAACAATAGGACATAGTAACTATGCATGTAACATGACAAGCTACAAACAAATATCATGAATAACATGCATTGAAAAATGTTTGTTTGTTTCACATACATAAAACATAGCATAGTGGTAATCAGCTTGTCCCTCATTGTCGTGGTGGTGGCACGGCAGAAGCCATGGGTAGGCTAAAGTATGGGGCCAATGGATGCTAGAGGGATCCGGGGAGGGAAGATGCAGTGATTTCTACACTCAAATGACTAACATATAGATCTTTCTTTCTCCTTACTAGAACTACAAGTGCTCCTTGAGCTGTTAGCAGGAAGAAGAAGACTACTACTCAAGCCTTAAGGTCCAGAATGAATCCCTCCCCTCTCAGGAGCCCGCTTCTTCCCTTATAAAGGGGTGCCTTGGTTCCTCCTAGGGCTGACGTGGCAAGCATATTCGAGGAATATGCTTGTCCCAATATGGTAACTCGGCGACCCTCTTTCCGTGTCCCCCTTCTAACGACGACAATGTTCCAGAGATCCCCACCTGCGCGCCTCGGGCTCCATGACTGTCACCCCCGTGACCTTCTTCTGCCCTTCTGCTGCTCTGCTCCTTGTCCTTTGTGCTTGGCTCTGTCCAGATTCCTCCTAGCCCGTGACTAGGGTTTGACTATTGGCACCTCCTTCTCCTACAAGCTTCGTGTTACTCGGCCTCGTCTCGCATAACTCGACATGGCCTTCACCTGCATTCAAGTTATTCAGACTCACTCGGCCGACTTAACTCGCATGTTGGCTGGGTAAGGTGTTACTCCTTCCGTAGCTATCATGGTCTTGCTTATCTCGGCCGACTCTTACTTGACTCGGCCAATATAAACAATAACTCGGCATATGACAAGGGAGACTCCTTTCATCCTTCCCCTGTCTTGACCCTATCCGGGGTCACCTCCCCAACATTAGTCCCCGAAGCTGGTGTGGTCCTGCCGGTAACCTCGGCCGGGCCACATCAGTTTCCCAACATACATTTCTCCTTATTTACGAGTTACTTTTTTCTGTCCGAGGTATCCGCGCAGCTTCCTGAGCACGCCTCTTCCTACGTGTACCACTCATAATTACTCCTCTAGTTTTTTGTTCCTCGACAGTGCCCACTGACAAGCTACAGTGGTTACTGCGCCCGTTGCGTCAGCGTAGTGACGCCTCGAGTACCGCATCGGTCAGGGGGCCTGATCCTCTCCTGCTTCGTGTGGTCTTCGGTGTGGCTCCACTCAGCTGCGAGCGGTTCCGCCGCACGCGTGCTTTACACGGTTAGCGTGCGCACGCACGATCCTACTACCGCCAGGACTGTGTAGTTAAAAGGAGGGGTGCGGGGCTAGAGGATTTAGTTTCCCCCTTTTCTCACCGTTCCTCTTCTTCCTTATTGCGCCCGTGCCTTTGTTCGCGCGCTGGTGGCTGCGCCATTGTCGATCTCCTCGACGGTGACGCTGCTGTCCTTCTGCTCCGAAGACCTCTCCGCCGTGCGCTTGCTCCGGTGCCTCCGCCGGTGAGTTTTTCTACGGTCCCATCATTAGGCTCCTTCCCTACGCGCATCTTCTGCTTTTCTAGATTTCTTGCGGCGGTTACTTTTCGCTCCGCCGCCGTGCTTGCTTAGAATTACGACGGGGCCCTGCGATTCTAGGCCTTCCTCCGCCGCCAGTTTCTCCTCTGTCGATTCCTCCGGCGAGCTCATGTCTAGTTCTGTTAGCGGAGCGCTCGTCGAAGACGATGACGTAGCGTCTGGTTCAGAGCGGGGCTCTTGGCAGGGTTCCTCTGTCACTCGTCGTGAGATTGAGTGGCTAATTAGGACGCGTCGGATTCCTGTCGAGGTAAGATGTCGTTTGCCCGGTAGCGAATCCTCTCCTGTACTCAACGAAGGCGAGTACGTTGTTTTCATGTCCCACTTTGCTCGTGGGTTCGGCCTTCCCCTTAGCGATTTCGCTAGGGAATTTCTTGATTACTTCGGCCTCCAGACGCATCACCTTTCGGCCAACGCTATCGCCTCCCTGTCTGCCTATATCTCAGCCTCTGAGGGGTACTTCGGCCTCTGGCCCTCTGTGTCCGTTTGGTCTAATTTTTTCCAGATCCGATCTAATGTCGTACCGGACAAATCTCTTCAACCCTCTGAGAAATCCCTTACCCAGTGTGGAGCTGCGTCCATTACACCTCAAAGGAAATCCGAGTTCCCTCGTGTTGCTGGCCTCGAGTCTTGCAAGAAGTGGCATAGATCGTTTTTCTATGTCAAAAACACTGGAAAAGAAGACAAGATTCGGCTCCCTGCCTTTTCTATTGGCCCCCTTCCAAGAAGAACTGGAACTACAACCCTAGGAAGAGCCATGCTTTGGCCGAGGCATTCGAGATTCGGCTGAAGGTGTTGATCCCTGCCGGGCTCCACAGTGAGGATCTGATGACCACATTCGTCAGCAGCCGAATCTGCCCTTTCTAGCTTCGCTCGCACAAGCTCTATTACATGAGTGGTCCTCTCGATCCCAACCGAGTTTCGACGGTTGAGCTCGACGACTATCTTATTTACAAGCGTGTCCGAGCTATCTTCAAGACGGATATGCCGGAGGACTGGACATGGGGGCTGAGGCCGTTCACCCGTGGGAATCCCCCTCCGAGGTAAATTTACGCATTTGTGTTTGTTTAATAATTGCGTTTGTGACTTCTTTTGCTAACTCCACTTTGTTTCTTTTCTTGCAGAGGTTTGCGGAGCAAAGGATCGAGGATGCCGAGGTTCTGGACCTTCCGTGGACCGCAGATCGGAACACCCTGGACAGCGGGGAACCTGACTCGGAGGAGTTTGTTCCTAAGTCGGACGTCGCTCCGGCTCGCGCCCGTGGCAAGACCTCGGCCCACGGGGAGGAAGGTGACTCGGACGACGTCCAAATTCTTGAGGTATTAGCCGCGATGCCTATCTCTTATGCATTTCCGGATTCTACTTTCCTAGCTAATCAAGTCGGTCAGGTGCACGACGCCGAGCCTCTCGCCTCTCAAGCTCCTGCTACCTCGAGGAAACGCACTGCTTCGTCAGGTCCCTCCGAAGCCGCTCCCAAGAAACGAACGAAGAAATCATCCCAGCACCTTCCGAAGCGTAAAACCATGCCCGGAGTTACTGGGTGAGTTTATTTTCATTTGTACTTCTTGTTTCTCTCTTTCTTTCTTTTGATTCGATTTTTTGTGCTTTTACAGAGATCCTCTCTCTGCCAAGCCAAGCGGTCTGAGTATGACGAGTCATACAACTCGACTGCCTTCTCCTCCGCCTCCTGAAGATACTCGGGCTCCTAGTCCCTCTCGTGTTGACTCTCCTCCTGCGCCGACGCAGACATCGCCTCGGCGAGATGTACCCACAGCTCCCATTGCTGACGCCGACATAACTCCGCCAGTAGATCATCCTATTGAACCTGTCGCCCCTATTATGACCACCGAAGTTTCCCCCAAAATTCCTTTGACCCCCATAATTCCAACTGCAACTCCAATTCCAACCGAGGATATCACCATCTCAGCCCCCTTGGAAACCATAGTTCCTCCTGCCTCCATGCCACTCCTAGTGCCGAGGTTGCCGCCCCTGCCGACACCTCTTCTAAGGCTAAGAAGGTTGTTGTCACCAAACCTTCAACATCTCAGAAGGAACTGGCTATCTCTTCTCAACCCAACATAGCTGATGCATTCCGTAAGGGGGCTTCCTCTGCTAAGCCTGTTGTCACCCCGGCCGCTGATACTCAGCTTACTCTCCATAAGAGTTCCGCGGCGGCGGTGGTTACCCAACGGGTCCGAGGTAAAGTGCTGACCCGTACTGAGAGTGGGAACAACCTCGGCTCTTTGGTGGAATACGCCAACAATTGGAACGCTGCCGATCAGCTTGAGGGCAATCCGAGTAATCAGCCATTTCAGCTCTCCGACATCAGCAGTCGCCTGCATATGGCTGCTAAGATTGTTCTTGAAAGTGATAAGATGAACGAGGTAAGTGATTCTGTTGATATCTGGTCTGTTATTCGAATGATAGTATACCTACCCTAGTCCCCGAAGCTTGCAACCGAATAACTTGTTGTTCGTTTGGAAGCTTTGTTAGGCTTAAAGTGCGTTATTTGCCGAGTAAATTTCTTATATGAGTTAGATTCATCGTGGTTCATCCGTATTCCGTATTAAGCGTTGCTGAATCCGGATCTATTTCGGCAGTTTGAGATCCGAGTTAAGTTTTTCTTGATTCGGATTTTGTCTTAGCTTTGAATATCCAGCCACCTAGATCCGAGTTAAGCTTTGCTTGATTCGGATCTGTCTTAGATTTGAATATCTAGCCACCTAGATCCGAATTATGCTTTGCTTGATTCGGATCTGTCTTAGCTTTGAATATCTAGCCACCTAGATCCAAATTAAGCTTTGCTTGATTCGGATCTATCTTAGCTTTGAATATCTAGCCACCTAGATCCGAATTAAGTTTTGCTTGATTCGGATCTGTCTTAGATTTGAATATATAGCCACCTAGATCCGAGTTAAGTTTTGCTTGATTCGGATCTGTCTTAGCTTTGAATATCTAGCCACCTAGATCCGAGTTAAGTTTTGCTTGATTCGGATCTGTCTTAGCTTTGAATATCTAGCTGTGTAATTCATTTTGGTACTTAGGTTGCCCATGATCGGCGGATAGCCGAATTCCAAAGGTTGCACTTTGCGCACAAGAAATTGGAAGAGAAATATGAGAAAGTTCTCCCCGTGGTGAAGAAAACTGGTAACTTAAAAAAAATCTCTGTATTGTTCCTTAAGTTCTTAATATTGTCGACTTGATGTGCTAACTCATTTTTTTGCTGGTGTGCAGGTAATAGCAATAATCTTAATATCCGCCTTACCAAGAAGGTCAAAGCTCTGGAAGGTTAGTTATTCTTCCCGTCTATTGATTTTCGTTTGAGGCTTATCCTGGGTTCCTTATAACTTTCTGGCTTTGGTATAGCCGAGTTACAAATACTTGCAGCATCGCATCAAGAATGCATATCCATGACTGATATGATGCTCCATTTTTTAGAACAAGTCGCCACTCATTCGACACAGCTTAAAGAAAAGGATGATGAAATAACCCGGTTACGTGCCGAGGTTGAGTCTCTCAAACTCTCGCAGAAATCCGAATTGGAAAAGGTTGATCAAGAGTTCTCTAAAGAGAAGAATCAACTAAGCCTGCAACTGCAGAAAGACAAGGAACTCCTCGATGCTGCTGAGCTGAAGAATCGGATGATGGGCGAGAAAATCACTCGCTTTGAGAAAAATAAGGCCGACTGGACCCAGGATCTTCAGAAAATGCTGAGTTATATTCATCGTAAGTTTTCGACTGTGGCCGAGTTATCTTCTTCTCTTTCTTACTTTTAACTGATATATTTTCATTTCGCGTAGATCACTTTCCGGAAGCTAGACCCGTGAGCTCTAAGGCAGTGATTTCTGCTCGTCAGCGCCGAGGTGTTCCCGCCGATTCGAGTGTAGAATACTCAATGGAAGACTTCTTGATTGCTGTCGGCGCTTCTATTGGACCAATGAAGATTATGGGCAGGGACCTGGTGCAAGAAGCTATTCGGGCCTACCATGTTCTTTGGCCGAATACTTTTGGAACTCCTGATATTGACGAGGTCAAAATACTTGTGGAGAGATTAATGGCATCTCAGACCCAGTTAAATCTCTGGAGGGAATCTGCTGGGAGGGCTGGTGCTGATATGGCACTTACAGTCGTTCTATCTTGGTACGAAGATATCTCGCTCGACACCTTGATGAATTTGCGCACTGGCTCTCGCTGGGCTGAGGATCCAGAATTCGTCGCTCGCCATCAAGCTCGTGCCTTCCAACTTGTTGAGTACGCTGACGTGCACAATTGGATTAAAGGGCCGAGTTTTATTCCCAACCTAGCGGATGATATCGAAGTCGAAGATGCCTCTGATGATGATTCGGCCGATCAGGATGAGGCAGAGGGTGACTCGGACAACTCCCGTGACTCCAATGCAAGCTCGGATGAGGATGACGACGCGCGATCATCTTCTAAAGGGACTGGGCACTCTCAAGCTCAAGCTAATGTTTCTCAGCAGCCGAGGCTTTCCCCCGAGGCTACTATTGCTTATGTTGAAGGCGAAGTAACCTCGGCTGAGGCATCGCCTACCTCGGAGCGCCCAGTTCCTGAAAACACCCCTGCACAGGAGACCGAGGTCGTCCCGCCATCATCCGAGATAGCCATCCCCGACGCCCCTGATCATGCTGCTACCCCTTAAGGGTGATCTGGCCCTTTTCGCCGTTTAGGTTCAAAAAACCTCTTAAGTTATTTTCAGTCCCCGGTATGCCGGGCGTATGATGTCTGTGGAACAATTGTCCGACTTTTGGTATGGTGCGGACCTTTTTGCCTTTCACCGCCGAGGCATGGGTGACGTTAATTATTATTACTTTGTTTAAACAAGTCCTATTGCTTTATATCTTTGCTTTGGCGAACTTTGATTTCGTAGTTTCGGATTATATTTTTCCATGTGGCAGATCTTAGTTCGACATTTATCTTGCCTGCCCTCAATAGCGTAGTTGTGTTTTTCAATTTCTATCTGAAGTACAAAGCCCGAAGCCCATAACCGGTAAAGTGATACAATATGTTGCACCCCTTATCATACTTCGGTTTGCTGGGTTTGTTATTCCTTAGAAATATTTGTTTGTTTTCGCTTTGCTTATTCCTCTAATTATTGGGACAAGTTCATATCATATCTTGCAAATTATGATCACCAATGTTGGCGAGTCACTTAGTCTGTAGCTGAGCTATGGAGATCTTATGTGTCTGGCGACAAACAGTGGGTAATACAAGTTAGTCCCCGAGTTATCACTTGGGTTTTCGAGTTCTTGCGTGCACTCCAAGAATTATCTTGGATCATGCGGCAGTCCCCGAGTTACTCACCGTGTTGCCGAAATATAATTCATGGGTTAAGGCGGAGAATACTACGGGGTAGTCCCCGAGTCATCGCTCAAGGTGCCGAAGTTTAATACGTATTTTTAGAACAAGAAGCAATCACGGGGCAGTCCCTGAGTCAATGCTCAGGGTATCGAGATTGTAATGCATAATCCGAAATGAGGGATAATACGGCACAGGCCCCGAGTCACTGCTCGAGGTGCTGAAACTTAACATATAATTTAGGAATAATAAATAACACGGTACAGTCCCCGAGTCACTGTTCGAGGTGCCGAGGTTTAATACATAATTCAAAATAAGAAATAACATAGTGCAGTCCCCGAGTCGATGCTCAAGGGGCCGAGGTTCAATACATGCTTGATACTCCAATTTGATGCGTCATATTACGACGTACCACATATAGCTCCTAAGTGTAGAATGGGCGAAGTAGAGCTATGTTCCACGGTCTTTTTGATTCGTCGCCTGCTTTGTTTGCCTTGTTCTTTTCTGGTGACTGAGCATCGATTAGGTAATATGCATCATTGTGCAATGCTTTACTCACGATGAATGGTCCTTCCCATGGGGGCGATAGTTTGTGCATGCCGGCTGTGCACTGCACTAGCCGAAGAACCAAATATCCTTCCTTAAAAACTCTTGGATTGACTTTCTTGCTGTGATATCGTCGAAGGTTTTGCTGATAGATAGTTGATCTTGATAATGCCAATTCCCTGGCCTCCTCTAGCAAATCAACATCATCTTGCCGAGCTACCTCATTTACCTCGGCAGTTGTGTACTGGGTCACTCGAGGCGAATCATGCATTATGTCGGCTGGAAGCATGGCTTCTGCCCCATATACCAGGAAAAATGGGGTATATCCTGTCGACCTGTTTGGTGTAGTCCTGAGGCTCCACAGTACTGCTGGTAATTCCTCGACCCAGCATCCTGCCGACCTTTGCAAAGGTTCGACAAGCCGGGGTTTTATTCCGGATAATACTAGCCCATTTAATCTCTCTACTTTCCCGTTTGATGCTGGGTGAGCCACCGAGGCAACATCTAGTCTTATGTGTTTCTCTTGGCAGAATCTAGCAAAAGCTCCTTCAGCAAAATTTGTGTCGTTGTCTGTAATAACACTGTGTGGATAACCGTATCTTAAAATAACATCTTTGAGGAATTTTATTGTTGTTGGTCCATCACATTTTCTTATTGGTTTTACCTCGATCCACTTTGTGAATTTATCCACCATGACTAGAATGTGGGTCATACCGCCCCGTGCTGGTTTGAACGGACCTACCATATCCAAGCACCACACAGAAAATGGCCAAGTAATTGGTATTGTCTTTAATTCGGACGAGGGCATATGTATCTTGCTGGCGTATCTCTGGCAACCATTGCATTTTTCTACCAACTCTTTTGCCTCCTTCAATGCCGTCGTCCAATAAAATCCATGCCTGAATGCTTTGGCTACTAAAGCTCTAGACGATGCGTGATGCCCGCATTCTCCCTGATGTATATCCAGGAGTATTTCCTGGCCTTCTGCCGAGTCAACACATCTTTGCAGCACGCTTGTGACGCTTCTCTTATACAGCTCATTGTTTATGATTGTGTAAGCTTTTGCTCTTCTTATTGTCTAGCCAGTACCTCATTAGTCGGCAATATTGCATCCTTGAGGAAGGAGAATATGGCACTACTAGAGAAAAGGCTATATGAGACATGCTTATGCGAGGCACATTTAGACATATGCGCCTCCTATAAAAATAGGCGAGGCGCACTTTGCGATATGCGCCTCTAGTATAAAAATAGGCGAGGCGCATATGATAAGAATGCGCCTCCTATAATCCCTGTACGGACAGAATCTAGCAGCCCCATATTATGCGAGGCGCATTCTAGTCATATGTGCCTCCTATATATCAGATAGGCGAGGCGCATATGGACAGAATGCGCCTCGCATAATCTGTGTGGGCCCGCGTGTTGGTAGGTGCATGAATATGCGAGGCGCATATGGCTATATGCGCCTCCTATATTTGATAATATGCGAGGCGCGTATGGCCATATGCGCCTCAAGTAACTCCTGCGGGCCCGGGCGGTGGTAGGTGGCCGCATATGCGAGGCGCATATTGCTATATGCGCCTCCTATAGTTTGAATTATAGGAGGCGCATATTGTTCAATATGCGCCTCGCATAACCTGGCACCACTTTTTTCCAGCTTTTTTCACATGGAGGCAACTACCACCCCACTTACTTGTGTCACTTCTTCCTCCTCCACCAAGACAAATCTGGTCGCCCCCTCCTCCTCCCCACCTCATTTCCCCCATTGATTCACCATAGAAGCTTGCTCAACATCCATTGGTTGACACCCATATGTAAGTGAAGTCTCTTGCTCCTCTAGATCTACAACATGTCCATTTACTTCTCCTCCGGCTCTCTTGCGCAAGTCGTTGTTGGAGGAAGCGTGAAGGCGTTGCTTGCATGTATGCGCATTGTCGGAGACACCTACTATATGATTGTGTTGTGGTGCTACTTTTTGTGCAGGGATTTCATTTGAGATGCCAATGTTTCGCCGGAATGTCGATTTATTTCTTTTCCGGCGAATTTCTGGAACTCGCGGATGTCCTCTTTTTAGGGAGTTCATGCCAAATTTTTCCGGCGATCCACGTCCATATATGCTCTAATTATTCTCTTGCTCTTTGTACCACGCAGGCGGCCATGGTCCGAACACTGATCAACAAATCCCGCGTGGATAGGTGGATGACATGCGCGAGGGCCAACATGGAACGTGCAAACAAGACAGAGATAAGATGTCCATGTCAGGACTGCAAGCTGATGTATCTGATAAGGCATGATTACGGAATGCTGGATTCGCACCTGCTTCGACGTAGTTTCATGGATGGCTACACTCGATGGATACGTGATGATCACGAAGATCAAGATGCCAGTGATGATCACGAAGATCAAGACGCCAGTCACGATCACGAAGATCAGGGTAGTGGCATTGGACATGGACACGAAGATGATCAAGGTGGCGTCGGGCATGGACACGAAGATGATCAAGGTGGTGCCGACCATGATTCGAGCTGGTTGCGAGACCCTCATGTCCAAGATCTACTTCTCAAGGAGACGAGTAACGCCAGAGCCGCCGGTAGAGAGAAGGCTAAACTGGAGCAAATGGAGAAAGACGCGGTCACTCCATTGTTTGACGGATGCAACGACGGGGATACCCGTCTAAATGTAACGCTTAGGGCTCTGGAGATGAAGGCGAAACACAAAATGACCGACGAATGTTTCGACGACAACATTGTATTCTGGCACGATATTCTTCCCAAGAAGGGGAACACATGTCCGACTAGTATCGCTGAGGCGAAGAAAGTCGTGTGCCCTCTCAATCTACCGCACGTGAAATACCACGTCTGCATAAATGATTGCATCATCTACCGGGGCGAGGACGCGGAGAAGACCACGTGTCCGGTGTGCAAGACCTCTCGATACAAGAGAGGGACCAAGAAAGCTCCTAGGAAGGTGGTGTGGTACTTTCCTCTAACTCCTCGTTTGCAGCGGTATTTCGCAGACCCTAAGGAAGCACAGCTCATGCGCTGGCACGCGGAAAGAAAGAGGCCGGAAGACGATGATCCGGAGAAGGAGGAAATGTTGAGGCACCCTTCGGATGCTTGCTAGTGGAAGGCGTTGGACCTACAATATTACCAACATTTTGGGAAAGAGTCAAGGAACCTCAGGCTGGGTGTGAGCACTGACGGACTCAATCCGTTTGGAAGCCAGAGCAGCACACACAGCACCTGGCCCGTGTTTGTATGGATCTACAACCTCCCCCCTGGTTGTGCATGAAGAAGAAGTACGTAACCATGAGTATGCTCGTTCAAGGGCCAAAACAACCTGGTACAGACATCAATCTATATCTCACGTTGTTGAAAGAGGAGTTGGCCACGTTATGGGAAGAAGGAGCCCGTACATGGGACGCCTCGAGACAAGAGTACTTTGACATGAGAGCGGTGGTGATCACGACGGTGCAAGACTATCCCGGTTACGGATACTTCTCGGGGCAGGTGGTCCAAGGATTCTATGGGTGCGTTAGGTGTAAGGATAATACAACGTACCGCCAGCTACAGAAAGATCCCGGGTCCGGGAAAACCGTGTTCCTTGGGGATCGGAGGTGGCTTCCCAAGAATCACGCCTGGAGAAAGCTAGGACATCTGTTCGATGGGACGATCGAGCTCCGAGGAATCCCACACCAGAAGAGTGGCGCTGAAATCTACAAGCTGTTGAATAACTGGAAGGAGTGCCCTGCGCCAAGAAAGACCCAGAAGAAGCCAGAGCCGTTGCTGAAGGTATGGAAGGCGAGGTCTGTTTTCTGGGACTTGCCATACTGGAAGATCCTCCGCGTGCCTCATAGCCTTGATCTCATGCATATCACGAAGAACGTGGGCGAGAGTCTGCTTGCCACCCTCCTTAACACCGACAAGACCAAAGATGGGCCGAAGGCAAGGAACGACTTGAAGCATATGGGCATCAGGGATGAACTTCAACCACCACCTAGCGATGATGAGGAGGAGGACGAGGTGGAGGAGACAGAAACACAGAATAGCCGTCGTCGCAAGGGGAAAAAGGTTAAGAAGGGAGAGGTCAAGCTCAAGGCCTCATGCTTCACTCTGAGTAAGAAGGAGGCCATACAGTTTATGAAGTGCCTCCTCGGAGTCAAATTTCCGAACGGCTACGCGGGGAAGATAAGCAGATGGCTAGACGAGGCGAAGCAGCTCTTCAGCGGGATGAAGTCTCACGACGTCGCCGTGCTAATGACGCAGGTACTCCCGGTCGCGATCCGAGGTATAATGGACAAGCACATCCTTGAAACACTGTTTGGCCTTTACAACTTTTTTGACGTCATCTCTCGGAAGTCGATAGGCATTAAGCAGCTCACGAGGCTACAGGACGAGATCGTGGTGATAATGTGCGAGCTCGAGATCTATTTCCCCCCGCTTTCTTCGACATCATGCTTCATCTGCTTCTCCATGTCGTGGAGGATATCGTCCAACTCGGTCCTGCGTTTCTGCGAAGCATGATGCCGTTCGAAAGGCTCAATGGACACATCAAGGGATACGTTAAGAACAAGTCCCGTCCAGATGGAAGCATAGCAAACGGCTTCCTGGCTGAAGAGTGCATCTCTTTCTGCTCGAACGTTCTACAAACCGAGACCCCTCTTGGTATGCCATTCAACAAGCACCTCGGGAGTCTTGCTGGATGGGGTCACCGCGAGGGTCGACGGGCAAAGCATGTCGACATGGAGGGCCGAACCAAGGACTTTGAAAGAGCAAACCTGGTCGCGCTGCAACACCTGCAGGTGGTTGATCCATACATACATGAGCACAAAGAGTTTATCAAGAAGAATTACGCTGATCAGGGGCGCCAGGTCCCGAGGGAGGAAGATGTTATCAAGGAGCACAACTCCGGTTTCACGCGGTGGTTTAGGGAGAAGGTCATAGCTAATCCACCGCAGGGCGAGTACTCGGAGGAAGATAAACTCATATTCTCATTGTCACAGGGCGCCTCGCACAACCTCATGACCTACCAGGCTTACGATATCAACTCATACACGTTCTACACAGAGGAAAAAGACAATAATTGCGATTACCAGAACTCAGGGGTAACAGGGATATTCTACACCGGTGACATCCCGGAAAGATACTACGGAAGGATCGAGGAGATTTGGGAGCTCGACTATGTTACGGAGAAGGTGCCGATGTTACGTGTCAGGTGGGCCAAGAGCGTCGAGAAATAAGACCGGTATTTCACCACGATGGTTATACCGTCAAAGACCACCAGCGCGAACGCACCCGCAAGAAATGAGCCTTGGGTTTTGGCTAGCAAAGTCGACCAATGCTGGTACATCAAAGACCCGTCAAAGCCTAGCCGGGTTGTCGTCAGGAGAGGCAAAAGGAACATTAGTCGCCAACGAGCAAGACTTTGACCAGAACGGCGACCCGAAGATAGAAGACGGGTATGGAAACCAAACACCGTACACCACAACCCTACCTAAGAAAGGACTTCCGTTCAAGAGAAGTAGTGAAGACGTCCCGGACCTAACCTATGCAACCGCGACAAAGAAGGGCAAGAAGACGACCATTGTCAAGAAACGCTAGCGCGCTCCGACCATTGTCAAGAACCGTCGTGTGTGTGGCCTACTATTATGTATCAAAACATTCTTAATTTTCATTATGTGTGTGTTATAATAATATTGCATTGAGAATATTATGTATCGACAAGACACATTCATTGAGAATACTCACTTTTGTTGTTTTAGAAATATTTGAATATTTAAAATATTTGTAGTATATTTTATAGTTCATATTGTGTTTGGACAATGCTTTTACATGAAAAATGGCCTTTAAATTTTTTTTCCAAAAAATTGTTAACCTTAGGATTCGAACCTGGGTGGCCAACAGTGAAATAGGACAAGGCATGTACTACCACTAGGCTGCTGTGTGTTTGTTGATAGAAACCTGCTCACTGCCCTATTTGTCTAGGATTGCATATTATGCGAGGCGCATTTAGCCCAGATGCGCCTCGCGTAATATTATACGAGGCGCACTTTGCGATATGCGCCTCGCATAACCGGCACACATCGATCAAGTCACACAGCGCTAGTACTACATCGATCAAGTCACACAGCCCAGATAGATCGAAGCCGTGGAGGAGGAGGAGCCCGACGCCGCCCCGTGGAGGAGGAGCCCGACGCCGCCGTCCCCGTGAAGGAGGAGCTCGCTGCCGCCCCGTGGAGGAGGATCCCGACGCCGCCGTCCCCGTGAAGGAGGAGCTCGCCGCCGCCCCGTGGAGGAGGAGCCCGACGCCGCCGTCCCCGTGAAGGAGGAGCCCGACGCCGCCGCCCCGTGAAGGAGGGCAGCTCCTCCGGCTTTGGCAATCCCTCTCTCCGGTGAGTCCCCGCCCCCACCCACCCACGCCTCTTCCCCTCTCCTCCCCTTCTAGGGTTTCTCAGCCGCTGCCGGCGTCCACCTCCGCCCTCCGGCGCGGTTCTTTCCCCGTGCCGTCGGCCGAGGTGTGAGCTTCTTCCCCGCCAGCAGTGGAGGCCGCTGCCGGCGTCCACCTCCGCCCTCCGGTGCAGTTCCTCTGCTTGCTTTGCCTCCGCCCTCCGGTGCGGTTCCTCTGCTTCCTCACGGTATCCTTCAACATCCTATGGCTGGTGGGACATCTCATTCTCCCCCAATCATTAGACTGAACCAGGTCTATTCCCTAGTGTACTAAAATATGTTCTTGCATGGCTTGTTCATGGATGCATGAATCGATTCTGAGTTCTTCTGTTTGTTCTATATTTAATGCATAAAAATTTCAGATCAGTTTGACTAATTTTCTTGCCCAAGGTTGGACTATAGGAATTGTTGTAGCTATAATTCAGTTGATTCTAGTTTATAGAAATATTGGAACAACCTAGTTTCCAGCGACTTCCATTTTGACAGGTGTAATCTGGATTAATGTTTCTTTCAAGTATCTGTTAGAAAACATACACATGGCTCCTGGTAACTGTACTATTTTCTCTGATTTGGTGATCAGTAGTGCTTTCACATCTTTGAAGTCATGCTTGCCATCTGTATTATTGTACTACTAGCTTAGAGAGTTAAGTCTATTTTAATATTGAGTCAACTAAGTAGATTTAACTGTGCATAGATGCAATATGGGTCATGTGTAGCCCACAATCTGTGGACTAGCTTAATTTTGACACAAGTAGAAATCCCATTGCAGTTTTGTTGTGGCAATAGTATATCTTTATACAGCGACAAAACCATTTTCCCAAACAAGTTGGGTAGGCGCAATAATATATATCTTTATATGTTAGAAAATACATGTGTGGCTGGTGGTAGTTGTACTATTATATCTCTGATTTGGTGGTCAGTAGTATTCCCAGATCTCTAAATCATGCTAGCATTTGAACTGTTATGACTAAAAATCTGTTGGTTATAGCTCGTGAAATTATTGTCTATAGTGAACCAGACTTAATCAGGTTAATCTTAATAATTTATTGTAGGAATTAGGCTAGATTTCTACTGTAGTAACTGGCAACTAATCAGATATCTGACTACTTTTCATTCAACTGGGAGTATTGCCTAGCGTCATCAGAAACTGACCTCTAGGTTGTCATAATACTTGTTTCATAACTTCCATAGTTTGGCTGGCCTAGCTGTATAGTGCTAGGAGAATAGCAAAATGTAGTTTAAATGTGCTGGCAACTGAGTTGATCAGTCACTGTGTTTGTGTATGCTGGCAGTATTGCTGTGTTTGTGTTTGTGTATGCTGAGTTGATCAGTTACTGGGAGTATTGCCTAGCTGTATGCTAGCAGCAAAATGGCTGTGTTTGTGTATGCTGGCAGCAAAATGGCTGTGTTTGTGTATACAGGGTTGGTGCCTCTGTGTATGTATGGCCTAGAGCATGATATATATACATGGTGTTTGTGTATGCTGGCAGCAAAATGGCTGTGTTTGTGTATGCTGGCAGCAAAATGGCTGTGATGATGGTAGTTGATCCTTTTTGTGCAGCTTTTTCTTTTTGAGTTGCCAATGTTTCGCCGGAATGTTGATTCATTTCCGTTCCGGCGAATTTCTGGCACTCCTAGACATAGAAAATTAGCAAAGTTCATGCCAAAATTTTCTGTGAATTTGTGTGCTTATTAGTTTCATTTATTTGTGTGTTTAGAAATGTCGGATCCGGGCCCTTCTAGCCAGAAGCCCTTTTGGGAGCAGCAGGCGGAGATGGAATCCCTAGAGGCCCCGGAATTTGTTCCGCGGGACGACGAGATGGAGGAGGACGAGGATACCTCGTCGGGCAATGAGGAGATGGGGGACGCCGATGGTGACGCCACTACCACTGATGGCGGCGGTGAAGCTACTACAGACGGTGGTAGCGCATCAAAGAAGTCTCGGAAGGATCGGACCCCGATCGTGGTCGACCTCAAAAGGTCCATCATCACAAGCGTGAGCCCTAAAGGTGCGCCTTTGGAGCCAGAAGAATTTGTTGGGGGTTACTCTAACCAGCTTGCGGCAATCCTCTGGAACACCGTCACGATCAACATGGAGAACCTGAAGGCCGAAGAGAACAAGGGTTTCCTCATCCAGCTTTTCCGGAAGCTGCACGCAAGATACGCGTTCCCGGGTGATGAGGAAAACAAGTATAATAATGACAATCTCAAAGGGAATCCGGTGAACAAGTATGCCCTCGGGAGGATGACCAAGGCCTTGTCAAATTGGAAGGCTCGGGTGAAGAATCTGATTTTCGAGAAGAAGCTAAGTTATCCAGAGCTCGTCAAGAAGGAGCCTCTGGTCAAGGAAGAAGACTACAATGTGTTCAAGGCCAGATGTAACTCCGCCTTGGGCAAGGCCAGGACTGAGAAGGGCAAGAATATGAGATCCCGAAACATTGGTACCCACCATCTCGGCTCTGGCGGTTATAGAGCCGCGAGGCCCAAATGGGATAAGGAGGACGCCGACGCTCGTGCAAAGGGAGAAGGGCAAGAATATGAGATCCCGAAACATTGGTACCCACCATCTCGGCTCTGGCGGTTATAGAGCCGCGAGGCCCAAATGGGATAAGGAGGACGCCGATGCTCGTGCAAAGGGGTTGACACGTCCCTTTGACGACATAAAGGAGGAGCAGGCAAAGAACTTCGTCAGGGCCCGGTTTGCCCCGCCGAAAGGGGGTTCTAATTATTCTTCGGAGCCCGCCGGCCCCTTTGCTCCGAGGGTGAAGGACTTCATGCAAAAATATGTAAGTAGTTTGCATGCAAGTCGATTAATTGCATTCATGATTAATCAATGAAGTCCAGTTTTCTGATCAAATGCTTCGCGTTCCTTGTGCGCAGGACGAGGAGTGTAGGAGCTTCTCATGCCAGGGGTCAGCGCCACCGCCTGTCGCCAAGTGGGACACCACTTTTAATAGGGCGCTGAACCGGACCAAGAGTGTCGATCCCCTGGCGGCCCCGTCGGCTGGTCGTGTGGTCGGCTTTGGCGGTATATCATGGTCCGAGTACTATGGCACCCCGGAGCGGAAGGGCAAGAAGGCCGAAAGCGCTGAGGTAAAACTCCTAAGGGAACATGTGGAAGCCTTTCCAAATATAGTCCAAGATGCCGTGAACAAGGCTGTGTCGGCTGCTGAGACAAAGTTCCAAGAACAAGTCCAGACACAAGTCCAGTCACAAGTCCATTCACAAGTGAACGAGAAGCTCAACACCATCCTTCCCGTCTACATGGAAAAGTACAACAAGTGGCAGAAGGGTGGTAAACGGGGGCCGCCACCGGTTCCCAACCTCAACAGCACCCAATCGGACAATGTGGCGCGGCCGGAGGCGTTGGTGACTCCTCCAGCAGGGCCGGTGGTGGTGGAGACTCCTCTAGCTCCGGAGCTTAACTTGCCCACTGCGGCGAAGGCGCCGGCCCGCACCACCGTGCCATCAGGCAGCCACTCCGCCACTTGCGTGGTCAAGCCTGTCAGCGTCGGTGCCTCGACATTGGCTGAGTTTGACGCCCTCAAGGTAACTAACTAATTAAAGTGAGAGTTGGAAGGCTCAACCACACCGATGACTTGATCTCTGTTTTTCTAACGCTCGGCCTACATGTCGATCTTTCGTAGGGAGACACTCCTTGCACTCTAATGCACTGCGTGGGCGGCCAGTTGATGGATGTTGCCAAGGGTACTATTGTTCAACCAGAGAACCGCAAAATGCACAATGTCACAATGCCACCTGACATGATGAGGGTCAAATACAGTATGGTGCTTCCGGGCTACGAGCAAGTGGAACCTCCCTCTCAACCTCAAGGATGGGATAATGAGGACACGTCAGCGGTCCTCAATACCGGCTTCGGCTACTTGTACCTATGGCCGAAGAGCCAGATCCGTTTGGGGACAGAGGACCAGCTCAACATCACCCTAGAGGCAGCACAACCAGCACATGATGAAGACTTCGAGATGGGAGACTTGGACAACATGGCACAGAATCCCGATGATGATGAAGAAATTGACCCGAAATACGATGACCAGTTTGTTAACACAAGGTTTTATGATTTGTATGAGCCGGGACCATCAGGCACACATCAAGTTGCCGAGACCCAACCAGCACCAGCGAAACCCCCTTGCAAGGTGCGTCTCTTCCCAACTAGTCAGGAGACGCCACCACCTGTCCCCTTCACCGAGCCTCCAAGGCCAGTAGTTCCTTTGATCAGCCCCGACACCCTCCATAAGACGGTCGGTGAGGTGAACGCAGTGGCCAAAGCCGTAAAGAGCAAGAAGGGTCGCAAAAGGAAGCCTAAGGGTGATCGGGGCCAGGATCCAAATCCTCTTTTCCGGGATGGCGCTGTGGGGCAAGCCAGGAATTAGCAGCACGTGGTAGGTGTACCGATGATGTGTAAATCGATGCTCGAGGTCGCAGGCTTGCATATGCGTAGTATTCATTATGGATGTCTCACAATTGAGCAGTGCCGCATTCGCGACAATGATCAGTCGTACCTCGTTTTCAAGGCTAAGGTGCCTTCTCATATAACGTGCTTCGTCACTGTACCCCCCGGGGATATATTCTACGTGCGGCATACCGACCTGTTTGACATGTTGAACGGGTTTCGACTTCACAATACCCTGGTCCGGCCGTTCTCCCTCAATATGGCCATGGAGATCACCAGAGACAAGATCCCGGGCATCCAGATAGTGGATCCCTACTTCATGCGTGACGCCGTCCTGAAAGATGCTGAGGCCATAGATCTGGCGACCGACTACCTCTCAAACTTCCTGCAAACATACTCAGACAAGGATGTGATTCTCCTTCCCTACCATCCCATCACGGAGGATGATCGGACAGGCTGTGTGCTCATAAGCTTGAATTTGAAACACTCAACAGCCTTGTACCTCGACTCAAACAGTGCGATCCAAAAAAACTACACCAATATCAAGAAAATTCTTGATGGCGCTCTCACCGGCTACGTCGCAGCGGGAGGCGTCAAACCGGCAAGGCCACATGTAAAGTTCGGCGCGCACGTGTTCCGCCACACGACGAAGTTTGCCTGCGTCAAGCAGCCGCCTGGCAGTGGGAAGGATGCCTTCTACTCCATTTACCACATGAAGGCGTTCTTCAATGACATGGAGACCAAAACGCTGCCATCTGACCTCGTGAAGTGGGTTGAAAAGCTTGCATGCATACAGGCTCGCAACCTCAGGCAACACTTCTTCAACATCCAGGAGGAGATCGCGACAATCGTGTACCAGGGAGTCATAAAAACCGGAGGCACCTTCCACGGCGGCTATACACCGTCCAACATGGAGATAGACGAACGCTTAGCGCAGCAGGGTGACGGCAGGATGTTCATGCAAATGGCGAAAACTCGGTCGGGCTTCATCAATGCCCCCCCAAAGCCGACTCAAGAGCCGAAGAAGACTTCATGATCGCATTGCCTGGGAACCTAGCTGTTAGTTCCGGACTCATGTTGTAACCTCTTATCACTATGTTAAATTTGCCTAGCAAAACCTCTAGAATATGTTTCGTCAACCGTTGAACTTGATTGTGAGAGACACTAGCTAGTTATTTGTGTTACGAACTATTTTAAGTGCTTGTTGCTTTTCATTTGTCATTGCTTCCCTACTTTCTCGTGGTTTGCTATCTTTGTCTTTCTTCGAAATGCCGATGATTAGAACGTGTTGTGGTGTCACGTGTATGACTATGCCGCTGTTCGATCTTGTGTGCCAAGTAGACTAGTAATTTGGGCATATACTCTACTTGCCGCATGAGATCGAACAGCGAGCATTGTTATTTCCGTGTCCAATCTAAGTATGAGGCACTAATCCAAGTCATTCTTGGTTTGCTTTTTTTTGGTCTTTCTTCGAAATGCCGATGATTAGAACGTGATTTCTTACATTTTGTTGCACCCATATATATATATGCATGATTCTATCTTGTGAACTGCTAGCTATTGCTTTCCACTGACTAAGTAATATCATCTTTATTATGTGTAGGAGATGCCGAGGTGTTATGTCGTGTACGTCGGTCGGGTTCCAGGTGTGTACGAGGAGTGGAAAGACTGCCAGAAGCAAGTGAACAACTTCTTGGGCAACAGCTACCAAGGCTATGGGAGTAGAGAGGTGGCAGAAGAGAAGTGGAGGAGGCATGGAAGGAAGAAGTGGAGGAACTTCCTCGTGATCACCACCTTGTTGCTTTTCATGGTAGGTTATGTGTTCTACTTCATCTAGGTAGAGCTACGTCGTTGGAGTTGTAATGTGATTGTGAACTTGTACTTGAAGGTGTAATGTGATTGTGAACTTGTACTCGGAGGTGTGAACTTGTGGCACAAACACTTGATGTATGAACTTGTATGTCATGATTGATGTGTAATGTATTGTATTCATGTTGGTTCTATTATGCTTTGGCAAATTGCAAGTTTCTGAAAAATTCTGTGCTCTTTATACTGTATTCTGGACTATATTGTATATTTGAATATCTGTATATTATTATTTATAGTGGTCAGTAAAACTTGAATTTCGAAAATATTACCGGAGGCGCATATAGGATACTATAGGAGGTGCATATACTATACATATCCGAGGCGCATTGTAAAACATATGCGAGACGCATATGATATGCGCCTCCTATAATTCACATATGCGAGGCGCATATCGATATGCGCCTCGCATAATAATATGCGAGGCGCATATAGATATGCGCCTCGCATATGTGAAGTATAGGAGGCGCATATCATATGCACCTCGCATAAAAAATACCCGAGGCTTGAAGCTAGAGGCGCATATGATATGCGCCTCGGATAGGCTTTTAGGTGCGCCTCGCATAGGCTTTTCTCTAGTAGTGTGGGTTGCGCCCATGCCGGCGTGATTTTCTCTGGGACAATTTCACTGTCGATTTCCATGTTTTCTGCCGACATAACAGCTTTGAATCCTTCTGTATTTATCCGTGCGATGGCCAGGTTCACTTTCAGAGAGCATGGGTTGCACTCTTTGTCAATTTCCATTGGCACACTTCCTTCTTTTAATTCTGCCGAGATACGAATTGACTCGGACTCTGGCGATGGTATAATCGATGGTTTTCTCAGGTGCTCTAGGGCGATACCTGGGGGAATTGACTGCCTAGTTGATCCGAGTTTCGACAATGTGTCCGCAGTGTCATTTTCCGCCCGAGGTATATGATGAAACTCGCATCCATCAAAGTATCCACTGATTTTTTTGCACGTGGAACCTATATAGGGCCATATTCGCATCTAGTGCGTCCCAATTGCCTGATACTTGCTGTATTACTAAATCTGAATCCCCGTAGCATAGGATCCGACATATACCAATTTCCTTTGCCACCTTTAATCCATGGACGAGTGCTTCATATTCGGCTACATTGTTTGATGCGGCGAAATGTATTTGTAGCACATATTTCAGCTGATCTTTTTTCGGTGAGGTCAACACTATCCCTGCCCCCAAGCCATTTCTCAGCTTGGATCCGTCGAAATGCATTATCCAATAACTCGGGTCTGGTAATGGTGGTTCATATTGTATCTCGGCCCAATCCACAAAGAAGTCGGCCACTGCCTGAGATTTGATTGCATCTCGTCTATCGAATTGCTGAGCATAAGGTGATAATTCGATTGCCCATTTTGCTATTCGGCCACTTGCATCTTTGTTGCTCAATATCTCGGCTATGGGCGCTTCACAAATCACTTTGATCGGATGTTCTTCGAAGTAATGTTTAAGTTTTTTCGCCGACATGTATACTCCATAGACCATCTTCTGGTAGTGTGGGTAGTTCTATTTTGAGGCCGACAGTACCTCGCTTAGGTAATATACCGGCCTTTGTATTGATTTATCACCTTCATTCCGTTCCACGACAACCACCGCACTTATCACTCTTTTAGTGGCAGCTACATAAAGTAACATAGGCTCTTTTGATAGTGGAGAGGCCAGGATTGGTGCTGTGACCAACATCTTTTTTAGTTCATGAAATGCATTATCTTCTTGCGGTGTCCAAATGAACTTATCAGACTTTTTCATCAATTGGTACAGAGGTAATGCCTTTTCCCCCAGCCGACATACAAATCGACTAAGCGAGTCCAGGCAGCCCGTGAATTTCTGTACATCATTTAGACACCTCGGCAATTCCATTTTTTCAATTGCTCGTATTTTAGTTGGATTTGCCTCTATACCTCGGTTGGATACGAGAAAACAGAGTAATTTCCCAGCTGGTACACCGAAGGTGCATTTTTCCGGGTTAAGCTTCATTCGGAACCTTCTCAGGTTTGCGAATGTCCGCCGAATGTCATCAAGGAGTGTTTTGCTCTCTTTGGTTTTTATAACCACATCGCCTACATATACTTGTACATTTCTTCCTATCTGGTCATGTAGACATTTTTGCATGCATCTCTGGTACATTGCTCCTGCATTACGCAGGCCGAATGGCATGGTGCGATAGCAATAAGCCCCATACGGGGTAATAAACGCAGTCTTTATTTGATCGGACAGATTTAACGGTATCTGGTGGAAACCAGAATACGCGTTTACAAATGACAACAGATCACAACCAGCGGTCGGATCAATGACTTGATCTATCCTAGGTAAAGGAAAAGGATCTTTGGGACACGCCTTGTTTAGGTTCGTGTAATCAATACACATTCGCCATACGACAGCTACATTTGGGTCATCCTTTTTCTTTTCTACTAATACCGGATTTGACAGCCAATCCGGATGAAGCACTTCCATGATGAACCCGGCCGCAAGGAGCCGAGCTATCTCATCCCCTATTATTTTTCTTCTGTCTTCGGAGAAGCGGCGGAGAGGTTGCTTCACCGGCCTTGCTCCTGGCCTTACATGCAAAGAGTGCTCAGCCAACTCCCTCGGCACAGCTTGTAGGTCTTGAGTTGACCAGGCAAAGATATCCCGATTCTCATAGAGGAAGTTGGTGAGATCGCCTTCCTATTTGGCATCTAGGCTAGCACCAATCGTGATGGTGCACTCTGGGAACTGCTCATCTATCTGGACCTTTTTTGTCTCCTTAGTCGGCTGGAAAGAAACACTTCCATGTGGGTTGGCTAATGCTGGCATATTCAGCTGTGCTGACTGAGCGAGAGCCGCTACCTCCTGAATCCTTCTTTTTTCTCTTGCAATCACCAATGACTTGGCCAAGTCTGATCCGGCCGAAGCACGTTCCATCGACTTCCTATAATCTCCTGCTACTGTTATCACCCCTTGTGGTCTGGGTAACTTCATTTTCAAGTAAGTGATGTGGCAGCTGCTCATGAATTTGGCCAATGCCGGCCGTCCGAGTAAAGCATGATAGCAACTTTCTAGGTCCACCACTTCAAACTCCAAATTTTCCGCTCTGCAATTCTCCCTTGTGCCGAATAATACATCTACTCGGACTTTCCCAATGGGTTCGTACGAAAGTCCCGGCACTATTCCATGGAATGTGGTTCTTGTGGATTGCAGCATATGCTGCGCTATTCCGAGTTTATGCATCGTATCATTGTACATGATATTGATACTGCTCCCATTGTCAATGAGTACTTTTGAAAATTTCACATTAATGCTGGGCCCGACAAATGTCGGATCTAGTACGAGTGCGTACGACCCTGGATTCGGTATTATTTTTGGGTGATCCTTGATGCTCCAGGTTATTTCCTGATCTGACCAAGGCACATATCTTGGTACCGCCGGCATAACCGCATTTACCTCCATATGCCAACGTTGTACACTTTGCCTGTCTTGTTGTTCTGTTGTAAACACACAATATTATTGATGATGCTCTCTGTAATCATTACGTCCATTATTTCCGGGGTTTGTCCTTCCATCCTGACCTTGATTTATCACTTGATGCACTGCATCTCTCCGGTCCGAGTTATCATACCTCGGCAGAGGTGGGGGTAACATTAACTGTTGCGCATTTGCTCCGGTTAACTGTGGCTGCTGTTGTTGATGCACTTGATGAGGAGGCGCTTGCATGCTCGTCGGGTTCCCCATTGTGTTTTTCATCCAAGCACACTGCCGAGTCGTATGATTAGCCGGCTTGGCCGGATTTGGAGTATGGAACTTACACGGTTGATCCAACATGGACTCAAACATGTATTTCGGCCTTTCCTGCCACTGCTTCTTCTGTTCTGGTGTCCACTTTCTCTTCCCTTCGTTCCTTGGAGTCCACTGCTGAGGACCATTTTTCTGCCGCTGACTGTTTCTGTGACTCGGCTGATCTTGCACTACCGCTGCCACCTTATTGGATGCATATCTGTACTCTGGTCTTTCCTCCCTTCTTCTACCTCTAAACTCATTGCGCCTCGATGATCCGGCTGTATCTCTTGTATATTGATCCTGATGCTCTCGACGTTCTGCCGACATCAGTTCTGGTTGTGTCGGATCCCCCAAAGCATACGAATCTGCTATCCTGATGGTTTCTGCCAAGGTGGTCGGCATATCCCTTTGCAACCTCTACCACAAAACACTAGCGTATCGGCAACCTTGAGCAAACCAAGCTATCGCTTGAGATTCTATAACTCCTTCACATGAGTTTCTAAGGTTACACCACCGAGTCAAGAATTCTCTATCTGTCTCATTCGGCCTCTGCTTGCACATAGCAAGATGCTGTGGCCTGTTTGGTATTTTGTAAGTACTGGTGAAGTTGCTGACAAACATCTCTTCAAAATCTAGCCAACAGTTGATACTGCCTGCTGGCAGATTGTTTAGCCATACTCTAGCTGGTCCTTCCAGCATTTGTGGGACATATCTTACTGCCCATCACAAGTTTCCACTAGCTATTTTTATTGCAGTAGCATAGTCAATCAACCATTCCTGTGGTTTGGTGCTCCCATTGTATGTTTTCTGCCCCTTGCCAGCTAAAAGTTCGGCACTGGTGGCTCGCCCATGATCCGAGGTCCAAAACACGCCGGACCAGGTGGACCCTGCTCCTCTAACAACTCGGACCGGTACAACCTGTCCAGTTTTAATCTTGCATCATTTGACGGCAAGTTTCTGTAAATGATTCTTTCCTGTATTCCATAATGGTTATTTCCACCATGCCCTGCATACTCCATATCTGAGTAACCATCATTGTACCTTTCGTTTGCCTGATTATGGTGAGCTGGTCTCACTTCTCGCTCTTGCCGAGGTTCATACCTCGGCTGAGGATCGGGCAGTGGGTCTCTCCTTCCTTCCGCCGGGTTATTGTTCTCATGATTTCCTCTTCCGAGGTCTCCATTACCTCGGCTTCCGTTGCCTTTGTTGGCACGGCCGGGGTTTCTTTCGCCACTGTTACCTCGGCTCCCATTGCCTCTGTTCTCATTGACTTTTCCGGCTACTGCCGGATCATACGGAACAATTTGCTTATTTCTTTTTCCTGAAGTTACTGTTCTATCTTTTCACGCGTTGTTTCCGGGTGAGGATGCTGCTTCCACCGATAGGGCGGGCGCTGCTCCAGCCGAATGAACCATACGCGAGGCTCCCGGTCTTGCCAGGTCAGCCCTAAGCATTTCTTCATTCTGCTGGTTCGCAATGCGTACCAGCTCATTCACTCTTTCTTGCTGTTTCTGCCGTGCTTCTCCGGTTAATCCTTCTAACTCCAATGCAGCGACATTTGCCGCCCTTAGGTTCTTTGTCGGGGTGCTATACCTCGGCAAGCCTAGATCAACTGAATCTGCCTTATGAGTCTCATGCTCTTTGTTGATATCATTCATGAGGTTTTTTCCTCTCAATCTTAATTCATCTACCCGCCTCGGGGGCAACATCTAGTTTTTGCCTTGGCATACTCTCGCAGGGTCCTGTTCAAGGACTCCCGCAGGGCCGACACCATTTTTGCCTCTACCAGTACTTTCTGCCTAGTCTCTTCTAACTCAGCCTGAGCATTAGCCGGATCAAGTATCGGCGCTACAGGCATGGTCAGATTATCTATAGTTGCCTGGAGAATATTTTTTGGTCTTTCTAGAGGTGTCCATCTTACCCTTGCTGCCTTTGGGGTTGTCTCCTGCACCTCGGCTGACTTGGCTGCTGACGGATCTACCTCGGTGGGCTGTGGAGCTGCTTGCTTTGTGGTCACCTATCCCCCTGCCGCCGGGTCCTTGCTTGATCCGGCGCCTGCTCCTATCGCCTGTGCTGCGGCTGTGACCATCACCTCGATGCCGCAGACGGGGCATGCTCCACGTGGACCGTTAGCGGCACTGAGGGGAGGTTCTCCTGCATCAACAACTTGGTGAGGATAAATGCAGGAGGTGCGTGCCCAAGTTGATGAAGACGCCATTGCGCGGAGGCGCTTTCCTCCTGAAGCTGCCTGCGTTATCGCTGACATAGTCCCAGAGATCAAATCTCTGGACCAAGCCAAAGACAACACGCTCGCCGGTGTGGATGAAGTTTCCCGTCCGGATCTTGACTCCAGCTAGCACCGCTGCTGGCCCCATGGTGGGCGCCAACTGTCGTGGTGGTGGCACGGCAGATGCCATGGGTAGGCTAAAGTATGGGGCCAATGGATGCTAGAGGGATCCGGGGAGGGAAGATGCAGTGATTTCTACACTCAAATGACTAACATATAGATCTTTCTTTCTCCTTACTAGAACTACAAGTGCTCCTTGACCTGTTAGCAGGAAGAAGAAGACTACTACTCAAGCCTTAAGGTCCAGAATGAATCCCTCCCCTCTCAGGAGCCCGCTTCTCCCCTTATAAAGGGGTGCCTTGGTTCCTCCTAGGGCTGACGTGGCAAGCATATTCGAGGAATATGCTTGTCCCAATATGGTAACTCGGCGACCCTCTTTCCGTGTTCCCCTTCTAACGACGTCAATGTTCCAGAGAGCCCCACCTGCACGCCTCGGGCTCCATGACTGTCACCCCCGTGACCTTCTTTTGCCCTTCTGCTGCTCTGCTCCTTGTCCTTTGTGCTTGGCTCTGTCCAGATTACTCCTAGACCGTGACTAGGGTTTGACTATTGGCACCTCCTTCTCCTACAAGCTTCGTGTTACTCGGCCTCGTCTCGCATAACTCGGCCTGGCCTTCACCTGCATTCAAGTTATTCAGACTCACTCGGCCGACTTAACTCGCATGTCGGCCGGGTAAGGTGTTACTCCTTCCGTAGCTGTCATGGACTTGCTTATCTCGGCCGAATCTTACTTGACTCGGCCGATATAAACAGTAACTCAGCATATGACAAGGGAGACTCCTTTCATCCTTCCCCTGTCTTGACCCTATCCGGGGTCACCTCCCCAACACTCATAGAGTATCAAATAGATGCATAGGACAACTGCAAAGTTCACAAGGGTGACTAGAAACAAGTAGCACAAGAACAAGTAATATCACAATATGCATCAATTAATAAGCTTTGGAACACTGCACACAGAATGCCAACTATGCTCTCTTAATGGTGCCTAAAGGTAGAAGGTGGAGACTCAATAATGGTGGAAGAAAGGCCTTTTTGTAAAGGAAGTAGGTATTACAAGTTTCAAAACGAGCTTCCAAAAATTATGGTACTTGTTAGCTTTCATCCCTCATTGCCCCTATCATAAGCATCTTGAAGTGGTTAAGATTAATGTGGCAAAGCTGGAGTATATGCTTGACGAAGTATAAGTTGGCAATCTCAAGTCCCTTGAATACGAGGGCCACACCTCATGCATACTCAACTTTGGGTCCAAGTAAGTTCTTGTCATTATAAGTATTTGCATATCATTGAGAACCGCCAATGGTGTACCCCTTGCACATGGTACAAGAGCTTTCACATAACAAAAATGACAAGGCAAGAAGACAATGAGCATCTTAGCAATCTTTTTATTTACCATATGCATAGCTTTTTATTGAGGATGCTTCATAGATAGCTCACTATGGTGATGCTGCAAGTTTCCACCATGATTAGGCATGGCTTAGGCTAGCGGCCCAGGCGTTTCTCTAGCACAGGATACACACTCCATGGACTTACAAGTTCCCTCTTTATTTCACACCGGTGACATCCATAAACAAAAGAACATGATATCAACTGAGTACAGAGTACAAGTGCAATGTTGAAAACGTTCCCCGTGACAACACGGTTCTGCTAATTCCAACTTATAAGTGCAAGCATATACAAAAAAGTTGACACAATGGTTCAAGTTTATTAGGGGCAAAGAATAAAGTGTGCCATCAAGTTCGTGAGGGCTTTAATCACTAAGTTTTCACATAACAAAATAGTTTTTAATTAGAATATAGATGAAAACAAGAATATACTTGGAATGGTGTAACATACCATGCATAGGAGTTTATAGTGGACACTTTGTAATAACTTGGTTTCTTGGGAGTTGGAAGCATGAGTAGAACTTACTCATACAAGTGGAGGCTAGCAAAAGACTGGGAGCAACCAACTAAGAGAGCATAATGGCCATAATCATGCAGAGCAAGAAAGCATTACTAATCAAAGCAAAGAGTGGTACTACAAGTCAAGGACTAAATGATCATAGAGGATATGGTGACTTGTCATAGTCATAACATGGTGTGAGCATGTGCCAAGTCAACCCAAGCAAAACATCAAAGGAGAATACCACAACACTATGCTTTTGCATGCTAAACAACGCATAATTTCTTCAAGGCACACTAAGCAATCCCAATTGTTTGGAACAAGACATGTTACAACAATAATCACTAAGAATAAGGTCAAAACAACACCTAGCATGTCATGCTAAAGTTTAAGTCACAGTCAATGCAAGCTCCTCTTGCAATTACAAGCAAGAACTTACTACTCCTTTCCAAACACCAAGCAAACTTATTTGTAAAACAACACAACAAGAACGGGGGTCGAAACTACTTTAGAAAACTAAGAAAATTAAGCAAAGAAAACTAAAACTAAGACGCTCCAAGAACAACAAAACTATGCATGAAACAATAAAAACAATGTGTCTAGACAGACCTGAGCTTTTTATTGATGAAGAAGGGGATGCCTTGGGCATCCCCAAGCTTTGACGCTTGTACCTCTTGTATATTTCTTGGGGTGAAACCATGGTGGCATCCCCAAGCTTGAGCTTTTGTCCATTCTTCATCTCATTGCATCATTCTCTCTCTACACCTGAAATTTTTCCTTCATACAAAACTTCACACAATCTTCATTAGCAACATTAGTGTATTCAAAAGATATTAGACCCCTGGCAAAGCTTTGGAACAGCAAGGCTTTTCACTAAAAACACAAGCTACTGTAGAAACTCCTTCCAAAAACCTCAATTCACCTAAATAGAACTCAAAAAGGAATCAATAAGAAGCAAATGCAAATAATGGCAGAAATCTGTCAAAACAGACCAGCAGGTAGAAACCGATTTTTTTGAACATCTTCTGTTGCTCAAATAAAAAAGTGTTGAACTAACGAAAGTTATCTAACATACTAGGGGATTTATTCGTAAATTGTGATCTCAATCCGAGTTATATAGCCTCCTCACGAATATTTTTGTGGAGGACATAAATCTGTTTCGGGACAGCAACTCCCCGAATCTTACTTCCCTCTCATTAGAGGTCATTCTTGGCACAAAAAGCAAACAAAAAGGATAAGGAGAGGTCATTACTGAAGTAATAACTTCCAATACTCAAGGAAACTCTTTGGCTATCTCCCAACAAGTACTTTTCTTTAACGTCTTTAAGTTAGGCACAAGAAGTAAGAAGAATCAAGTATTTTCAAATGAAGAAGCATTAACATCAAATCTTGCTTTCAAAGGAGGAGCAAAAAGAAACTTCTCTCTCCTCATAGGGAAGTGTTCAATACCTTTCTTGAATGAAAAATGATATTCAATGGTGCCTTCTTTCATATCAATGATGGCACCAACTGTTCTAAGAAAAGGTCTTCCCAAAGTAATAGGACAAGAAGCATTGTATCCAACATCCAAAACATAGAAATCAACAGGGACATAAATATTGTTAACCATGATGAGAACATCATTAATACTCCCCATGAGTTTCTTCTTAGCATTATCATTGAGTGGGACATCTAAATAACAATCTTCTAATGGTGGCAAATCAATCATTTCATAAATCTTGCTAGCCATAATAGAGACACTATAACCAAGATCACATGAAGCTTTGAGGTCAAAGTCATTCACTTGCATATTAATAATGGGTTCCCAACTATCTTCTACTTTCCTAGGAATAGAAGCTTTGTGTTTTATCTTCTCTTCCTTAATTTTCACAAGAGCATCTATAATGTGTTTGGTGAAAGCAACATGCATATCACTAGCATGAGGACTTCTAGCAAGCTTTTGCAAGAACATAATCACTTCAGAAATATTGCAACCATCAATATCAAAGTCAAACTTTGCATCACTAGTAGTAGGCTCAATAGGCTTAGGCATAGTAGGAGTAGGAATATGGACTACTTGTGGTTTAGTGGTGATGGTGCACACACTATTGTTTCTATTAATTTCAGCTTTCCTTTCCCACTTAGCATGAAGTTGAGCTAACAACCTAACATTTTCATCAATAGTAACTTCTATGGCATGAGCAGTAGCAAAGGTATTTTCCATAGTTTCAGGTTTGACAGCCATTTTATTAATCAAAGAGGACTGAGCTTCAGACAAAGAGGATATATTTTTTTCAATAGTTAAAAGTTTTTCCTCTATAGTCTTATTGGAAGTGTTTTGTTTGCTAATAAAGTCTTTGAGCATGAATTCAAGTTCAGAGGGGGCACTTCTAGCATTATTGTAAGAGTTTCCATAGGAATTGCCATTATTAGGAGGATAAGGCCTATAATTGTTGTCGCTACCAAAATTGTTCCTATAGGCACTCTTGTTGAAATTGTTGTTTCTAATGAAGTTCACATCAACTTGCTCTTCTTGAGCAACCAAAGAGGCTAAGGGAACACTATTAGGATCTAAAGGAGCTTTCCCATTAACAAGCATAGCCATAATAACATCAATCTTTTCACTCAAAGAGGAAGTTTCCTCAACAGAATTTACCTTCTTACCATGTGGAGCCTTCTCAACATGCCATTCAGAGTAGTTAACCATCATATTATCAAGGAGCCTTGTTGTAGCACCCAAGGTGAGGCCCATAAAGGTACCTCCAGCAGCCGAATCCAACAGATTTCTTGAGAAGTTCAAACCTGCATAACAAGTCTGGATAATCATCCAAGCAGTGAGTCCATGAGTAGGACAGTTTTTAACGAAAGATTTCATTCTTTCCCAAGCTGGAGCAACATGTTCACTATCAAGCTGTTTAAATTTCATAATATCACTTCTCATAGATATAATCTTAGCAGGAGAATAGTACTTTCCAATAAAAGCATCTTTGCACTTAGTCCAAGAATCAATACTATTTTTAGGCAAAGAAAGCAACCATTCTTTAGCTTTTCCCCTCAAGGAGAACGGAAAAAGCTTGAGCTTAATAATATCTCCATCTACATCCTTATACTTTTGCATCTCACAAAGTTCAACAAAGCTATTAAGATAGGAAGCAGGATCATCAGAACCAGCACCAGAAAATTGCTCTCTCATCACAAGATTCAACAAAGCAGTCTTAATTTCATAAAAGGTAGCATCAGGAGCAGGTGGAGCAATAGGTGTGATAAGGAAATAATTTTTGTTGGTGCTAGTGAAGTCACACAACTTGGTGTTCTCAACAGAGTTCATTTTGGCATAGGTGGGCAAGCCAAAAACAGCAGCAGCTAGAGCAGGAACTAATTTTTTGTGTTTTTGAATAAAGCAAGCAAACCAAACTAGACTATTTTTTTGGTTTTTTTTTGAAAAGAGGCAAACAAAACCAAGCAAAAGAAACAAAGCAAAGTAAAAACTGAAGGGTTCGCATCATAGAAAACAAAAAAATTCCTACGATGGGAACTAAGTACCAAGATCTATCTACTAGATACAAACAACGAGCGGATGTATATCCATAGAGAACATACCCTTGAAGACCGACAAAGCTTAACGAGTTGAACTCGTGGTTGATGTGTAGACGATCTCTTGCCGATCTCAAGATCGAGAGGAAGTCCTAGCGCTGCAAAGCAGTAGCGCATCCGTGCTCGCACACACGTACAAGACACTGAGCAACCTCCGCCTCCTCGCTCCAGTGATGCAGCGGAAGCACAACCCTTTTTTGCTGAATAGCCACCGGGAACATGTATCTCGCTAGTTCGAGACCATGGGGGATAAATTCTAGAGGGGGAGAGAGATCCTTCATGAGGAGGTGTGAGTGAGAGAGAGAGGGAGAGGGGTGCCTTTTATAGGAGGAGGGGAGGCACCCTAGGGGGTGGCCGCCGGCCATGGGGTATGCCCCCTCCCTGTTGGGCCACGCAGAGATAAAACAAAACTTTTTCCTCTAATGTGGTGATCCCAAGATCTAGCTGAGGTAGAAGGCCACGAGGTTTACCACTTGACGCGCGGTTGCGGATTACTGATGAAGCGCGTCAGTTGATGCAGTGCAGTCCTCACGATCCGATCGTCCTGGTGCTGATCGCACAGCACCTCTGCTGGTATCCACACGTACAAGGAGGAGCGCCGGCGGCGAACTGCTAGGTTCGTTACGGCGGCTGGACTGCTGTGGAGCTAGGGTTTCCAACACATGGAATGACCTAACCGAACAACGATTAACCTTTTTGGGTTAAGGTGCTCCACTATATATAGGGAGTGAACGTGGGATTTTCTCGCGCGACCCATTCACTAAAGCCCATATAACACTAGTCACCGTGAGTCCAACTCACTAACTCAGTCCTAATCAGGTTAAGGTCCAACCCAGCTAGATTATAGGTTCCGATCCAATCCAAACTTGCTCCTGCTCTTAAGTGTGTGACCCCGCAGGCTCATGGCTACTTGGACACAATTGGAGACGGACTCACAATCGATCAGTCGGTAGCGGTTCCTAGCAGAACGTGCCAACTCCCAAGTACCAAAGAGTCATGACGACTTGCCTTTCCAATGCGACTTACGTCCGAGTCCCTTTTGCCTCACGATATACCTTGTCAGACTATAGGCGAATATATGTCATCCCTTAAATAGTCCGACTCTCTTCTCGATCCGAGATAAGTGATTCACCCGACTAACTCTTAGTCGATCGCCTCGGTTAACACTTAACCGAGTCGTGCATGGCCATGCTTTCCGAATCATATCTCATGAGAGGGCCCAGAGAATATCTCTCCGAGTGGAGGGGCAAAATCCCATCTTGGTTATTCACATCACGCATCTTGATTTTCAGTCGACCCGAACCCTGCCTTTATAACTGCCCAGTTACGGATCAGCGTTTGACAGAACCTAAGTCGGTGATCCTCAACTCGGACTATGCAACAACCTCAGGTCTAAGGATTACATTGATTGAGATATACAAATGACAGATAGTTCGTTGTACCTCAATATGGGTCAATCCGACTCGCTAAACTCTTTAGCCGAGTCTGTGTAAGTTGGAATAGCATCTCCATGCCCATGACAAGTGGAACCGAGTCATCAAGCCAACTTTCACATTGGTCTAAGTTGTGTGTCCAGCACAACCTCAATGACCAAGGATATTTAGTACAAACAACATGAATGCATAGTTCCACAACCGAATCACATATTCAATGATACACATCAGATGTTTATACAAGGACTAATATCTTTATGAATACAATGGGAAATATCATCATACATGATTGCCTCTAGGGCATATTCCCAACAGTCTCCCACTTGCACTAGAGTCAATCTTCCGACATCACATGTCTAAGCACCTAATGCCCATGGCTCTCAGGTGCGCCTCATGCTTCGACTGTGGTAACGGCTGTGTCAACGGATCCGCAATATTTGCATCCGTGTGTACCTTGCATAACTTGATATCACCCTGATCCACGAACTGGCGAATCAGGTGGTACCGCATGAGTATGTGCTTGTTCTTCTGGTGCTGTCTAGGTTCCTTGGCTTGTGCAATAGCACCGTTGTTGTCACAATACACGTCCAACGGATTGGACGAGCCCTGAACCACACCAAGATCCATGAGGAAATTCCTCATCCAAACAGCTTCCTTTGCTGCCTCCGAGGCGGCAATATACTCATCCTCTGTCGTAGACGCAGACACAGTCTCTTGCTTGGAACTCTTCCAGCTCACAGCACCTCCGTTTATAATAAACACGTATCCGGATTGTGAACGAGAATCATCAGAGTCAGTAAGATAACTCGCATCCGTGTAACCCTTTACACTGAGTTCATCTTCACCACCATAAACCAAGAGCATATCCTTAGTCCTTCTCAAGTACTTTAGGATATTTTTAGCCGCTGTCCAGTGGATCTCTCCAGGATCAACCTGGTATCTGCTCACAACACTTAGAGCATAGGAAACATCCGGCCTATTACAAATCATGGCGTACATGATGGATCCGACTGCAGAAGCATATGGAATCACACTCATCCGACTTGCACCGTCTGGCAGATCAACCAAGTTCCAAACTTGATTTTCATCCATGGACTTTAACTCGGATCTCATGGCTCCAAGCCATGACTCGGAATCAGATCCCACCATCGCTTCCGAATAATTTGCCGTCTCATCACTGTCTAACAGTAACACATCACGAACACTTCGTAATCTTGCCGATCTTCGTAGTATAGGTGCTGCTGCCGGCTCAGCTGCCACGACCGGCTCAACCTCCAAGGCTTTTGCCGACTCGCTACTAGCCGGTTCCTCTCGAATTTCTTCAAGCTGCACCGTGCTCCCACTTACTCCCCGACTGAGAAACTCTTTCTCAAGTAAGACACCGTTCCAAGCAACAAACACTTTGCCGTCTTCTCGGTTGTAGAAGTAGTAACCCAAGGTTTCCCTCGGATACCCCACGAAAATACATTTATCCGACTTGGCTGTAAGCTTGTCCGACTGGAGTCGCTTGAAAAAAGCTTCACAACCCCAAATCTTAAGAAAAGACAAACTCGGCTTTTTGCCTGTCCACATCTCATGCGGTGTCTTCTCTACCGATTTTGATGGTACTCTGTTTAGTGTGAACGCCGCTGTTTCTAGACAATAACCCCAAAATGATAAAGGCAGATCTGTCCGACTCATCATTGATCGTACCATGTCTAACAAGGTCCGATTCCGCCTTTCCGAAACACCATTCCTTTGTGGCGTTCTTGGCGGAGTAAGTTGAGGAACTATTCCACAACCTTTTAGATGGTCATCAAACTCATGGCTCATGTACTCACCTCCTCGGTCTGACCGAAGAAACTTTATTTTCTTGCCGAGTTGATTCTGTGCTTCATTCTGGAATTCTTTGAACTTTTCAAAGGCTTCCGACTTATGTTTCATCAAGTAGATATATCCATACCTACTCAAATCATCAGTGAAGGCAATGAAGTACTCATAACCACCCCTGGCTGTCGTGCTCATTGGTCCACATACATCACTATGTACTAGGCCCAACAAGTCGGACGCCCTTTTGCAACTCTTTGCAAAAGGTGTCTTGGTCATTTTGCCGAGTAGGCAAGATTCGCATGTCTCGAACGACTCCAAGTCGAACGAAGTTAGGAGTCCATCATCATGGAGCTTCTTCATGCGTTTCCAACTTATATGACCAAGCCGACAGTGCCAAAAGTAAGTCATATTCAAATCATTTGGTTTCAACCTTTTAACATTTATGTTATAAACCGACTCACCATCAAGATTCAAAATAAATAACCCGTCCTGGACGGGTGCAAAGCCGTGAAACATATCATTCAAATACAAAGAACAACCATTATTCTTGATATTCGACTCATAGCCTTGCCTCATCAAACATGAAGCAGAAATAATGTTTCGACTAAGCAATGGAACATAATAACAATTATTCAGTTCCATAATGAATCCAGAAGGTAAATGAAGTTGCATCGTGCCGACTTCCAACGCAGCAACTCTTGCTTTGTTGCCGACTCGAATATCAACCTCGCCTCTTGCTACGCTCCTAGTTCTTACCAGTCCCTGCAACGAGTTGCAGATGTGAATAACTGATCCGATATCATATACCCAAGAACTATTAGGTGCATCAGCAAGATATATGTCTATAACATTGCAAACAAGTGTACCTGAGTCGGAAGTCATACCTCCACTCTTGGCTTTATCGGCCAAGTACTTGCTGCAGTTCCTCTTCCAGTGGCCATCCGCCTTGCAGTAGAAGCAAGTGGATCTGGCTGAAGGAGATGGTTTAGTCCCTAAGGAAGCGCTTGGGACCGGGTCCTGAGCCTGCTTTCCTCCTGACTTAGCCTTCTTCTTAGTCCAAGAACTCTTCTTGAACTTAGCCTTATTCTGCACCATCAACACTTGACTGGTGCCCTTCTTGAGATCCGCCTCTGCCTGCTTGAGCATCCCATGCAATTCAGTGAGCTTCTTATCCATACCATGCATGTGGTAGTTCGAAATGAACTGCCCATATGCACTAGGAAGAGAGTTCAGAATTATATCCGTAGCGAACTCTTCGCTTATGGGGTAGCCAAGGCTCTCCAGAGACTGCATGTAACCAACCATTTTGATCACATGCGGACTCAGTGGATCACCATCCTTAAGCTTGGAACTCAGTAGAGCCTGAGAGACTTGATACCTCTCAGTCTTCGCCTGAGCCTGGAACATACTTTTGAGGCTTTCGATCATATCGTAGGCCTCAACATGCTCGAACTGCTTTTGCAAGTACGGTTCCATGTGAGCAAGCATAAGACAGCTAATATCCGTGGACTCATCCTTAGCCCGACGGTAGGCATTGGTGGCTACGACAGTCGCATTCTCATTCGGCTCATCTGGAAGTGGGTTGTCTAGGACATGGTCCTTCTTTTCTTGTTTGAGAACAATTCTCAGATTTTGATACCAGTTAGTAAAATTAGTGGCGTTCAGTTTATCTTTCTCAAGAATGGTTCTCAACGCAAAACCGGATATCTGAGAGTGACTGCTACTTGGTGCCATGATCTACAACAGAAAATATGCAAAACACTTAAGACATGTATTCATAAAAGAGCAAGCATATTAAACATTTTAATATTTTATGCTCCCACTAGAGCCAACACCCCTCCGATGGTTGCTTAGTGATTCGGGATCCTAAATAAGCAAGTCGGCTAGTGAGCTTTAGCATCACCGCTAGCCGCCAAGTGATCTAGGTAGACAACTCCTTGTCAATCGCATCTCATGCGACTCCTGTTGGAGGGGTGGCATCACATGCCCCGACTCCCATCCGACTTTTCCCCGAGTCCCACAACCGTTGTGATAGACCCGTCTAGCTTACCGAGTGTTTCTGCAGTAAGAGTCCGACTCGAACCCACCTAGTCGGAAAGAATTGGCAGCACCTCAATTTTATGAGCCCACTACCAAAAATGTCCGACTTGTGATGGTGCAAACACTGGAGGGAAAACCGACTAGACCTTCTTTGAGGGATTAAATTTTACCGACTATCTAATAGAGGTAAAACAGAGACATAACAATAACACAAAATAAAGCAATTATAATGTGAAATGGTATGGCTCTCTTCATGGCGATCTCCATCTCCACAAAGCCTGTAATCTGACCCGTGCCAACTCTTGTCATTTGCCGTCTTACTCCATGTCGCCGACATGTACAACGCCTTGCATGCCTTCCGGGTTCTCCAAACAGCTACACTAGCTCAGTAAAGTAAATTACATAGAGAATCCGACACGCAAGTCGTTATACAATAAAATGACAGCACCTAGGCTCCAGTCGGCTGACAAAAACCGTGATTCGCAGATCACGTATGGATTACACACATACATCACATGCACATGAACCATACCATTCACAACTTCCTGCAAAAACAAGTTATGCATAGATACAATATCTACCGTCGTTGTGAAACTCACAACGACATCTAAGGCGCTACGATAGGGCGAAGCCGACGGTCCCGCTAGCCGGATAGCGGGCGGGGATCGAAGGGGCAGCGCCCCTCGTGGGGGCGGGCAGCGCCCGACGATTTTTCCGAAAACGTAGATCTCATCTACGATCCGGACATGGATTCCGACCATCGTTCCGATTCGATCAAACTCTTTGATCTTCGATCACCGCTTCTGGATTTACGTGTCACAGTCTACCCCGATGGCGGAAGCCGACTGGTAGGGGTATGTCGTTCCACGACCTCAGCAGTATGATCACAGAAATCAGATCTACCATTCCCCGAGTACAGTTGATCCAATCAACTTCATACAAAACCGATCTATCTCATAGATCGACCACCAAAACAGCACATAGATCTCATCTATAGCCTACCGCATATCACATATGCGAGATCTCGAGCCTAAAACCAGAAGCTATCGCTCTGATACCACTGTTGGGCCACGCAGAGATAAAACAAAACTTTTTCCTCTAACGTGGTGATCCCAAGATCTAGCTGAGGTAGAAGGCCACGAGGTTTACCACTAGACGCGCGGTTGCGGATTACTGATGAAGCGCGTCAGTTGATGCAGTGCAGTCCTCACGATCTGATCGTCCTGGTGTTGATCGCACAACACCTCTGCTGGTATCCACACGTACAAGGAGGAGCGCCGGCGGCGAACTGCTAGGTTCGTTACGGCGGCTGGACTGCTGTGGAGCTAGGGTTTCCAACACATGGAATGACCTAACCGAACAACGATTAACCTTTTTGGGTTAAGGTGCTCCACTATATATAGGGAGTGAACGTGGGCTTTCCTCGTGCCACCCATTCACTAAAGCCCATATAACACTAGTCACCGTGAGTCCAACTCACTAACTCAGTCCTAATCAGGTTAAGGTCCAACCCAACCAGATTACAGGTTCCGATCCAATCCGAACTTGCTCCTGCTCTTAAGTGTGTGACCCCGCAGGCTCATGGCTACTTGGACACAATTGGAGTCCGACTTACAATCGATCAGTCGGTAGCGGTTCCTAGCAGAACGTGCCGACTCCCAAGTACCAAAGAGTCATGACGACTTGCCTTTCCAATGCGACTTACGTCCGAGTCCCTTTTGCCTCACGATATACCTTGTCAGACTATAGGCGAATATATGTCATCCCTTAAATAGTCTGACTCTCTTCTCGATCCGAGATAAGTGATTCACCCGACTAACTCTTAGTCGATCGCCTCGGTTAACACTTAACCGAGTCGTGCATGGCCATGCTTTCCGAATCATATGTCACGAGAGGGCCCAGAGAATATCTCTCCGAGTGGAGGGGCAAAATCCCATCTTGGTTATTCACATCACACAGCTTGATTTTCAGTCGACCCGAACCCTGCCTTTATAACTGCCCAGTTACGGATCAGCGTTTGATAGAACCTAATTCGGTGATCCTCAACTCGGACTATGCAACAACCTCAGGTCTAAGGATTACATTGATTGAGATATACAAATGACAGATAGTTCGTTGTACCTCAATATGGGTCAATCCGACTCGCTAAACTCTTTAGCCGAGTATGTGTAAGTTGGAATAGCATCTCCATGCCCATGACAAGTGGAACCGAGTCATCAAGCCAACTTTCACATTGGTCTAAGTTGTGTGTCCAGCACAACCTCAATGACCAAGTATATTTAGTACAAACAACATGAATGCATAGTTCCACAACCGAATCACATATTCAATGATACACATCAGATGTTTATACAAGGACTAATATATTTATGAATACAATGGGAAATATCATCATACATGATTGCCTCTAGGGCATATGCCCAACACTCCCCTCCTTCATTCATGTGGGTGGACACTCCACTCACAAAACCTCTTCAATTTCCTCCACTCAAAATCCCACTTAAAATTGCTATTAAATTTCCACCAAATTTAATGCAAACTCTCATTAAATAAAACTCTTTTTATTTATTCAAAATTTTCTCAATTACTTTAATGACAAACATTCACATATAACCCCTTGCTAGAATTCCATTTCATATGCAAAAACACTTTCTGCAATTTCACCCTAAAACCTGTTTTGGTATCTAGTGAAATAAATTCCTACGCTTGTTATTCTTTCTGGCATGAAACTTTTGCTCCAATTGGATGTCAGTGTCCCTTAAGTGTGTCACCCTACGGTTCGCAAATAATGCGGACATGATCGATACCCTTCTCCGATCAATAATCAGAAGCGGGACCTGGAGATCCATACTGACTCCCACACATTCAACGATGACTTTCCTGTGATCATCGGAACCTTTTATGCTAGTATCTTAATCCCTTTGTTTCACGATATATTACATGTCCAAGATTCGATCATCGGTATCTCCATACTTAGTTTGATCTCATTACCGACATGCATTCTTTTCTCGTTCTCGTGATATAACATTCTAGTGATCAAATCACTTGCTTGCAAGCTAACCAATGTGATATCACCGAGAGGGCCCAGAGTATATCTATCCGTCAGTGGTATGAACAAATTCCACTCTTGATCCATGAGCCTCAATATAACACTTTAGTAGTTTTGAAGCCATCTTTATAATCACCCAGTTACGGTGTGACGTTTGATGTCATCAAGAAACTCTCCGTGTTAGTGATTGACATGATCTCATGGTCTAAGGATTAGGATCACTTCGTAAGTTGTTTATAGTAATATAACTCAATGACTTTGATCGTAATGGTACACTTCGGATGAATGTTCATCACATCATTACACTAATGTTGTGATCTCGTTATTAACAACATCCAATGTCTATGATCAGGAAACTGTGATCATCTTGTTAATCAACGAGCTAGTTTATGAGAGAGGCATAACTAGGAACTTTCTGTTTGTTTATTAAACACACATGTATTAACGTTTCCGTATTAATACAATTATAGCATGCAAAATAAACATCTATCATATACTTGGAATACACATAATAAACACTTTATTATTGCCTCTCAGGGCATATTCCCTTCAGTCTCCCACTTGCACTAGAGACAATAATCTAGTTACATAGTGATGTATCTAACACCCATGGAGTTCTGGTGTAGATCATGTTTTGATCTAGGGAGAGTTTTAGTCAATGGATGTCTACATTGAGATCCGTATGTACTTTACAAATCTTTATATCTCCATCCTTGACATGCTCGCGGATGGAGTGAAACCGGCGCTTAATATTCTTGGAATGCTTGTGAGACCTTGGTTCTTTGGCATTGACAATGGCACCATTGTTGTCATAATAGATCACCATTAGGTCCAACGCGTTTGCAACCACACCTAGTTCGGATATGAACTCCTTCATCCAAACTGCTTCCTGAGCCGCTTCCGAAGCAGCAACATATTCGGCCTCCGTTGTTGATCCCGCCACCATAGGTTGTTTGGAGCTCCTCCAACTAACCGCTCCGCCATTCATGAGAAATACGTATCCGGATTGATACTTAGAGTCATCCGGATCGGTGTCAAAGCTAGCGTCGACATAACACTTAGCGACAAGCTCTTCTTCACCTCCGTATACAAGAAACATATCCTTAGTTCTTCGCAAGTACTTAAGGATATTCTTGACCGCTTTCCAGTGTTCCGAACCTAGATCTGATTGGTACCTACTAGTCAAACTAATAGCATGTGCCACATCCGGTCTTGTACATAGCATGGCGTACATTATAGAGCCTATGGCTGAAGCATAGGGGACTTTGTCCATTATCTCTCTTTCTTCCGCCGTAGCCGGACTTTGAGTCTTACTCAATGTCGTGCCTTGTGTCATAGGTAAGAACCCCTTCTTACTTTTGTCCATTTTAAACTTCTTCAAAATCTTATCAAGGTATGTACTTTGCGATAGCCCTATTAGGAGCCTAGATCTATCTCTATAGATCTTTATGCCTAATATGTATGGCGCTTCACCTAGGTCCTTCATTGAAAATTTGCTATTTAGATAACTTTTAACACTGTTTAAAAGATCTATATCATTTCCGATCAATAATATGTCATCCACATATAGTATCAGAAATGCCACATTGCTCCCACTCACTTTCTTGTAAATACAAGCTTCTCCATAAGGTTGGACAAATCCAAACTCTTTGATCACCTCATCAAAGCGGAGATTCCAACTTCGTGATGCTTGCTTCAATCCATAGATGGATCACTGAAGCTTGCACACCTTGTTAGAATACTTAGGATCGACAAAACCCTTTGGTTGTATCATATACAACTCTTCTTCAATATTACCATTGAGAAACGCGGTTTTGACATCCATCTGCCATATCTCATAATCGAAATATGCAGCAATTGCTAACATAATCCTAACTGATTTTAGCATCGCTAAGGGAGATAATGTCTCATCGTAGTCAACTCCTTGAATTTGTCGAAACCCCTTTGCGACAAGTCAACCTTTATAGACGGTCACATTACCATCAGCATCAGTTTTACTTTTGAAAATCCATTTATTCTCCACGGCCTTTCGGTCGTGAGGTAAGTCCACCAAGTTCCAAACTTGATTTTCATACATGGATTCCATCTCGGATTTCATGGCTTCTAACCATTTGTTGGAATCCGGGCTCATCATCGCTTCTTCATACATCGCAGGGTCAGCATTTTCATCAACCATGAAATTCATGACAGGGTTTCCGTACAGCTCGGGAGCTGCACGCGTGCTGCTAGACCTGCGAGGTTCGGTAGTACTCTCTTTCGGAGTTTCATGATCATTATCATTAGTTCCCTCTTCAACTGGTGAAGCCAACTCCGGAACGACTTCCGGCACTGTGCTACTCGCCATACTTTGAAGAGAAGGTTCAATAACCTCTTCGAGTTCTACCTTCTGACTACTCACACCTTTCGTGAGAAACTCTTTCTCTAGAAAAGATCCATTCTTGGCAACAAAAACCTTGCCCTCGGATCTGTGATAGAAGGAATACCCGATAGTTTCCTTAGGGTATCCTATGAAGACGCATTTTTCCGCTTTGGGTTCGAGTTTATCCGGTTGAAGTTTCTTCACATAAACATCGCATCCCCAAACTTTAAGAAATGACAACTTTGGTTTGTTTCCAAACCATAATTCATACGGTGTCTTTTCAACGGATTTAGATGGTGTCCGATTTAAAGTGAATGCAGCAGTTTCTAGTGCATAACCCCAAAATGACAATGGCAAGTCCGTCAGAGACATCATAGATCGAACCATATCCAATAAAGTACGATTACGACGTTCCAACACACCATTTCGCTGTGGTGTTCTGGCAGGTGTGAGTTGTGAAACAATTCCACACTCTTTCATATGAGTGCTAAAATCATAACTTAGATACTCTCCTCCACGGTCAGACCGTAGAAATTTGATCTTTCCATTACGATGATTTTCCACTTCACTCTGAAATTCCTTGAACTTTTCAAAGGTTTCAGACTTGTGTTTCATCAAGTAGATATAACCGTATCTACTTAAATCATCCGTGAAAGTAACAAAATAACGATATCCACCTCGCGCCGACACACTCATTGGACCACATACATCAGAATGTATGATTTCTAATAAATCTATCGCCCGTTCCATTGAACCGGAAAACGGCATTCTAGTCATCTTGCCCATAAGGCATGGCTCACATGCATCAAATGATTCAAAATCAAGTGATTCCAAAAGTCCATCCGAATGGAGCTTCTTCATGCGTTTAACGCCAATATGACCTAGACGGCAGTGCCACATATATGCGGATATATCATCATTAAGTTTAATCCTTTTAGCATCAACATTATGAATATGTGTAACATTATTATCGATATTCAATATAAATAAACCATTCATCATCGGTGCATGACCATAAAAGGTTTCATTCATATAAATAGAACAACCATTGTTCTTGGATTTAAATGAATAACCACTTCGCATCAAACACGATCTAGATACAATGTTCATGCTCAGTGCTGGCACCAGATAACAATTATTCAAGTTTATTACTAATCTCGACGGCAAGTGGAGAGGTAGCGTTCCGACGGCGATCACATCAACGCTTCATCCATTGCCAACACGCATCTTGACCTCACCCTGTCGTGGTATTGCCGACGAGTACGCCATGGAGGGGTCCTCACAGTGCGTGTTTAGAGACGTGGGGGAAGGCGGACGGTTGACGGGTACGAGGTAACACAGCTTACCCAGGTTCAGATCCCACAACGGCGGCGGAATCGTACTCATGTTATAAATCACTATAATGGCAATACGCCGAGTTACAGGGATTGGTTCGCTGTGCGAGGTTATGTGAAGTTGTCTATGATCGTGCCCTAAAGGCTCCCATAGGGCCGACTTATATAGTCGCCAGGTCCTAGGGTTACAGGGAAAAGTCCTAGCCAGATAGGTTATAGAGTCCTACACCGTCTATTACTAGTCTTGCGTGTCTTGTACTCCAAGGCTCCGGGTATGTCAGTGACTCCAACCGTAGCCTTCCTTTATCCGGCATGGGCCTCCCTTCTAGATGCATCTAACTGGGCCTCCCAGCAGGCCATAGGACTTGCTACCAACTGTGGGCCACCCGGGTTATCCGGATAGGAGACATGCTATGAGGATACCCATATAGCATATCCCCAACACACCTCTTGCTAGCGGTCGCTTGTTCCACAACCCCTAATTCGAGTTACAAATATTAGCAACTGAACCGGTATCAAATACCCAGGTGCTACTACGAGCACTAGTCAAGTACACATCAATAACATGTATATCATATATACCTTTATTTGCCTTGCCGGCCTTCTTGTCTGCCAAATACTTGGGGAAGTTGCGCTTCAAGTGGCCAGTCCCCTTACAATATTAGCACTCGGTGTCAGACTTAGGGCCAACTCGGGGTTTCTTTTCAGGCACGGCAACCGGCTTGCCGCCCTTACTTCCCTTCCGTTTTCCCTTCTTGTCTTTCTTGAAACCAATGTTCTTATTGATCATCAACACTTGATGTTCCTTTTTGATCTCCACTTCTGTAGTTTTAAGCATTGACAGAAGCTCGGGGAGAGACTTCTTCATGCCTTGCATATTATAGTTCATCACGAAGCTCTTATAGCTAGGTGGTAGATACTGCATAACACGATGGATGCCTAAGTCAATGGGAACCGATATTCCCAAGGACACAAGCTTATCTGCGTAACCCGACATCTTGAGTACATGCTCACTAACGGAGCTGGGCTCTTCCATCATGCAGCTAAAGAACTTTTCTGAAGCATTGTAGCTCTCTACAGCAGCATGTGTGTCGAAAATCATTTTCAACTCATCCATTGTATCAAATGCATTGCCGTTTTCGAAATGCTTTCAAAGTTCCAGCTCTAGCCCATACAATATGCCGCAATGAACTAAGTTGTGGTCCTCCTGACGAGTCTGATAGACATTCTTCTCCTTGTCAGGGGCATCCTCAAAAGGTGGGGGGGGGGCTAGCGACGCTTCTAGCACATATTGCTTTTGTGCAGCAGAGAGGAGAATCCTCAAATTCATGGCCCATTCGGTAAAGTTGCTACCGTTCATTGCAAGTTTCTCTTTCTCCATGAACACATTGAAATAAAAAGCAGGTGGTGCCATCTACAACAAAATTTGTAAAGTTTAGACTAAGTTTATGATAGATTGAGTTCAACAATCCACATTACGAATGAACTCCCACTCAAAAACGACATCCCTCATGCCTTTTTGGTGATTACATGAACCAAATCCACTACACCAAGTCCGATCATCACGTGAGTTAGTGTAGCTTCAAAGGCGAGCATCAAATGGGCATCATATTTACTATATGACTCATGCTTAACCTTTCGGTCTGTGTTCCGAGGCCATGTCTGTACATGCTAGGATCCTCAAGTTAGAACCTTAGTATTCGCATGTGTAACTGTCTTACACCCAAAATATGGTCGTGGATCCAAGAACACCCGATCATCACGTGATGCCTTGGAGCGACGAAAACATAATCGGTGCATACTAAAGGAAGAACACATTCTTATATTGATATTTAAATGAGGGATCATCTTATTATGCTAATAAAGCGCTAAACAAGAAATGTCGGGGGGATAACCCCCGGTAGGGTCACGAGGGATGAAACATAGCATAGATGGGTAAGCTCTGAGTGAAGAAAGAACCAGGCCGGGTAAGCACGGCCGGGAGAGAGAAGTGTGTGCGGACGACATATGAACTATGTCGGCCCGCATAAGACAAAATTGTTATTCTTGCAGGAACCAGCGAGTCGAGTCTACCGAGGAAGGGCCGAGTCGGATAGGACGCCTGACACCTTTTCGAGTAAGGTTCAGAAGGGACCATGGAAAAGCATGGTCAAAAGAGAAGGGCGACGCCGGGTGACACAAAAGGAGCCGGGTGACGCCCAAAGAAAACAGTTACGTTCAAAGTTACAGCATGACGCCAAAAGTAACAGGAGGCAGCGTACCAGAAGACCGTTAGCTGTCAAGCTTTGTGGACTGGGCCATTGGGCTTAGGGCAAGCCCATGACCCGGCCCACATTGTAGTGACCAAGATCCAAACAGTAAACCCTAGAACCCAAAGGGTATAAGCTAGCTAGCGCTGCCTATATAAGAGGGGGCATAGTTGCAGTAGAAGGAGGTTGGACCAAGTAGGGGAACTAGTGCACAGAACACTAGTTCATACAGCTCAAGGAGCACTTGTAAGTCTCGGGTATCAATCAAATCGCTAAGTGTGGAGAGTTCATCTTGTTCTTCGTGCATGTCTCGACCGTGCACTCCCTCCCCGGTGACCACAAGCACCCATTCGACCCCCAACTTAAGCCTACCCATGGCATCTGCCATGCCACCACCGCGACAGTGGGCGCCCACCATGGGGAAGAAGCAGGTGACTGATGGAGTCTTCATCCAGACGAGCAACATCATCGCCAAGACCGGCGAGCGCGTCTACTCCGGCCTCATCCAGAGGTTTGGAGATCTCAACTTCGTCAGCAACAACACGGGCTGCTTCGGGACCAAGCCGTTCCCTAGGGGCGGTCACTTCATCAAGTTCGGCGAGCACCAGGTCTACGTCGCTGTGCGCATGGAGCGCGCATATCCAGAGCGCGTCGTCCAGGCGCTGGATCCGCCAGCAGTTCCAATTACTAGAAAGCTTCACAAACTCGTCTCCGTCGAGGTAATGCTGACAGCCCCTAACCCAGCAGCTCCACCGATAGTTCCGGTAGTGAATGAGAATGTTGAGGGAGGAAATCATTAGGAAACACCAAGGGTTGCAAGAACAACAAATGCACCTCTGGAAAAACCAGAAAACATATCTAGGAGTAAAAGGGCTAAGGAGTTGCAGGAAGCGATAGATAAGTTGGCAGAACCAGTAGCGCAGGGAACTGACCCGGCATGTGTGCAAGCCGAGTTGGAGGAAGCCAGGATAAAAGTTCTGGATAAAGCCAAGGAGTTAGCGCAGTTACAACAAGATATGGATATCATGATCCGAGAGCTCAACTCGGCAAATCGAGTCAAGGGCGCGAAGACCCGGCTTGATGCGACGAGATTAAGAGGAAGAAACCTCAATGAAGACCTGGCAGATGCGACGTCAAAAATAACGCCAGAAAATAGCAACGAAACAGCTATGCAGCCAACATATAATACAACAGCAGCTAATCTGCGAGCAGCAGAAGCAGCAATGGCAAAATTACCCCATTTGGAGGGAGAAGCAAAGAAAAGACAACAAGAACGAGTCAATGAACTAGTGAGAGCAGCTAGCATGCTGAATGAAGCGTATTACAGAGCAAATCCAGGTATAGCAAGGAGGTCACAGCTGGTTTACTCGACGACTCCTATTCCGGCGAGATCGGCAGGGCACACGGCATCCTCATCCGGAGCGGCGCCAATGCCAAGAAAGGAAAAAAGTGTGGATTCAGGAAGAAACAAGCAGATGATCACCTATGATCCGGCAATGGATCAGGGAAACCCGGCACATGAGCAGGGAGCAAGGATAAATAACGCCCAAGGAAATGAAAACCAAGAGAATGCAGGCCGAGAAAGGCAAGCAGGGCAAAGAAATGACAACGGAGGGCAAAATTTTGCGCCTCAAGCTAGGCGTGGAACTCACTCGGCAGGAGGAGGAAATCCAGCGCCGAATAACGCACCAGCTCAACCCGAAAGAAGACAGCAAAGCGCGGTAAAGGCATCTCAATAGCCTGCTGACCCGAACGCTAATAAGTATAATGATGGTTACTCGGTAATGGTGAATGATGGATATGAACTGCCAGATCACGCGTATCAAGCGATGGGAGCTAGACTCGAAGGTAGGAACCTTCAGCCGGATGATGCGAGGTTGAAGCTTGACCGAATAAAGATGGCAGAGCTGATTGAATCGCAAGGTCCGTAAGGTCCACCATGCTTTGGCCCAAGGATCATGAAGGAGCCACCTGTACCAAATTTCCAGCTGGCCAGAGGAACAAAAACGTATGATGGAAGCACAAATCCAGAGGACTAGCTCATAGATTATGGAACTGTTGTGAAGATCGCACAGAGAAATTTGAGATGGGCAGTACAGTATGTACCGCAAATGATGGAAGGACCAGCTCGGGTATGGCTGAACAATTTGCCACCCGGAAGCATTAACAGCTGGATTGATTTTCAAGACATCTTTGTGAGCAATTTCACGAGCACTTACAAGAGGCCGAATTGCCCACAACAATTGGCGATGTGCAAGCAAAGACCTTATGAAACAGATAGGGAATTCCTCACAAGATGGTGCACAATGCGCAACTCTTGTGAAGGGGTAATCGAGTCACATGCAATCGCTTGGTTCGCCCAAGGTTGCAGACACGGAAGTGTGCTGTGGCAAAGGTTGCAGAGGGATATGCTGGCAAGTTTGGCAGAAATAATAAGGATTGCTGATTCATATGCATTAGGAGATCCGACTTAGCCGCTGCTCATGTCGACAGACGGGATGACTGAGACTCGGATCTATGATGCTGCCGGGTTGCAAAGGCGCCAGGAAAGATCCGAATGCAGAAGCAAGAGAAGAGACGAAAGGCCAGATTACAGATATGGTTCGATTCAGGTTGCGGCCGTAAGTCAAGATCATCCAGATGCTGGTAGTAGCCAATGCCAAAGGACAAGTGGACAACAACAGTGGTTGCCAAAGGATGATGGCAAAAATCCATATGAGCAAAGGAAGCAATACCAGGACCGACAAAAGTATACCTATGAGATGATGCTGGACCAGCCGTGTAAGTTTCACACGCCTAGTCCGAGTAAGCCAGCCAATCACACAACAAGGCAATGCACTTGGTTTCAGAAAGGAGATAGAGTCGATTCGCCGAATAAGCATCTTCCACCACCTCCCCCTCCACCACTTACAGGAGAAAATGCTCAAGCTGTGGGAACAGATAACAGGTACGACAACAGGCAGCCGAGGTATCATAATCAAGAAAGAAGAGAAACTGTGCACCAGGTGCATAATCCAAGAGGTGACGATGCTCATGTCGGCCACGGAACTAGAAATGAGTACAGAGAACATCACCGAAGCTATGTCGTCTTTGTCACAGAGCCGAATGACAAAAAGAGTCAGCATCGACGGATGATGGAAGTGAATGCCACAATGCCGGCAATTCCCAAGTACATGCATTGGTCTGAGCAAGAGATAACTTGGAGCATAAAGGATCACCCCAAGATCATGCCAACCCCAGGAGGATATGCCCTATTTTTGGATCCAACATTCATGGGCCAGATATCAATGTCAAGTTTTCAAAAGTATTGATCGACAATGGCAGTAGCATCAACATCATGTACAAGGATACTATGCTCAAGTTAGGCATTACCATGAACATGCTGGAGCCGACTAAGACCACTTTTCACGGTATTGTGCCAGGATTTTCCTGCGAGCCAATTGGCAAGATCTGGGTCGGCGTCTTATTCAGCAGTAGAGAGAATTGTCGCACTGAAGCCATAGAGTTCGAGGTGGTTCATTTGGTCAGCTCCTATCATGCCTTACTCGGCAGGCCGGCTATGGCAAAGTTTATGGCTACTCCCCACATTGCCTACTTGAAGATGAAGCTGCCAAGCCCATGTGGCGTGATTACAGTTGAAGGGGATTACAAAAGATCCATTGCTTGTGCCTCAGCCGGATCTTCACTGGCCGAGTCACTTGTCATAGCACAAGAAAAGCATCAAATGTTGGAGGTGCCAGCATTGGACAAAGCAGCACAAATGTCCATGCCGGCACTCACCAACCCGCATGGGAATGTGTCATTTCAAGCTACCAAAGAAACCAAGAAGGTACAGGTGGATGAGACTTTCCCAGAGCGTACAGTTACCATTGGAGCTGGCCTCACCGACAAATAGGAAAGCAAGCTCACCAGCTTCCTCCATGAGAATCGGGATATCTTTGCATGGTCCACACATGATCTGCAAGGAGTTCCGAAGGAGCTGGCTGAGCACTCTCTTCATGAAAGACCAGATGCCAAGCCGGTGAAGCAACCCATCCGTCGCTTTGCCGAAGATAGGAGGAAAGTAATTGCTGCCGAGATTGCCAGACTCTTAGCTGCTGGAATCATCATGGAAGTACTGCACCCGGATTGGTTGTCAAATCTAGTTTTGGTCGAGAAGAGAAAAGATGACCAGAACGTGGCAGTGGTATGGTGCATGTGCATTGATTACACGAACCTCAATCAGGCGTGTCTGAAAGATCCATTTCCCCTGCCACAGATCGATCAGGTTATAGATTCTACCGCTGGGTGTGAGTTGTTGTCATTTGTGGATGCGTATTCTGGATTCCATCAGATATCACTAAATCTGAGTGATCAAATAAAGACGGCTTTTATCACCCCGTATGGGGCTTATTGCTATCGTACCATGCAATTTGGGTTGAGAAATGCAGGTGCAACATATCAAAGATGCATGCAAAAGTGTTTGCAAGATCAATTGGACAAAAACGTTCAAGTATACGTCGATGACGTGGTAATAAAAACCAAGCAAAGTCATACTCTAATTGAGGACTTGCGTCAAACATTCGTGAACTTGAGAAGATTCCGGATGAAGCTTAACCCAAAAAAATGCACATTTGGTGTCCCGACTGGCAAGTTACTCGAATTCCTGGTATCCAGTCGAGGAATCAAAGCTAACACGACAAAAATCAGGGCCATCGAAAGAATGGAATTGCCAAAAACCCTCAACGATGTCCAGAAGTTTACTGGATGCCTGGCCTCGTTGAGTAGGTTTGTTAGTCGGCTAGGTGAAAAATCCCTACCACTATATCAACTGATGAAGAAATTAGACAAATTCACATGGACACAGCAAGCTGATAGCGCTTTCCATGAATTAAAGAAAATGTTGGCAACAGCACCAATATTAGCATCGCCACTATCCAAAGAGCCAATGTTGCTCTATGGCGCCACAACCAACAGAGTTGTAAGTGCAGTAATAGCGGTTGAATGCAAAGAAGAGGGAAAATTAGTCCATAGACCAGTTGAATACTTGAGCGAAGTGCTCTCTGTCTTGAAACATAATTACCCGCATTATCAAAAGATGACATACGGGGTATATATGGCAGCAAAGAAGCTGAAACATTACTTTCAAGAACACCCAATCCGGGTAATATGCGAGGCACCCATCTCGGACATATTGGGCAGCAAAGATGCTAGCGGCCGAGTCGCAGAATGGGCCATAGAGCTAGCACCATATACTCCACAATATGATAGGCGAGATGCAATTAAATCTCAAGATGTTGCAGATTTCTTTGTAGACTGGATGGAAATGCAGTACGAACCACCACTGCTAGACCCGAACTACTAGAAAATGCATTTTGACAGGTCCAAGACGAAAATGGGTCTGGGCGCCGGGATAGTGCTCACATCACCAAAGAGGGATCAGCTCAAGTATGTGCTACAAATTAATTTTGCTGCTTCCAATAACGTTGCCGAGTATGAAGCACTTGTCCACGACATCAAAGTGGCCAAATAAATTGGCATCAAGAGGATCATGTGCTTCGACAATTCGGATTTGGTGATTCAGCAAGTGTCTGGAAATTGGGACACGTTGGACGTAAACATGGCATTATATCGTTTCCATGTGCACCAAATTTCAGGGTACTTTGACGGGTGTGAATTCCACCATGTCCCAAGAGCAGAGAATGAAGCAGCAGATGTACTGTCCAAACTAGGTTCATCTCGGCAAGCAATACCACTAGGAGTAGCCTTGGAACACCTTAGGAAACTGTCGATCAAGCCATCACCAGAGTCTGAATCGATATTCATCCCGGCAACACAAGAATCAGATGTCGTGCCAATGGATATTGACTCAGGGGTAGTTTCGAGTCACTCGGGGACTGGCCCGCTCACCTCAGGGGTTGTCGAATCACAGTTGGGGACTCGTCAGGTCATGTCGGCAGAACATTTGTCAGTAGATCCAATGGAAATTGATGCTGAAGCAGATCCGGAGCCACCGATACCAACATGGGCACAACCAATATTCAACTACTTGAAAGATGGAACTTTGCCGGATGACAAGATATTGGCAAGACAAACAGCAAGGAGAGCAAAATCATACACCATAATCAACAAGGAACTATACAAGAGAAGTGTGACGAGTGTACTGCAGCGTTGTATCAGCTCAGAGAAAGGCCAGGAGATTTTGTTGGATATTCATCAAGGGGAATGTGAGGACCATGCGTCATCAAGAGCATTGGTGGCCAAGGCATTCCGACATGGATTTTATTGGCCAGGCGCATTGGCACAAGCACAAGAGTTAGTCGGAAAATGTAGTGGTTGTCAACACTATGCATCCAAGTCACATTTACCAGCGTCTGAATTAAATACTATACCAATCACTTGGCCATTTGAGGTATGGTGCCTGGATATGGTAGGACCATTCAAGCCAGCAAGGGGAGGCATGACTCATATATTGGTAATGATTGATAAGTTCACCAAGTGGATAGAAGTGAAACCAATCAGAAAATTGGACGGCAAAACAGCTGTCACGTTCCTCAGGGACATAATTCTTAGATATGGTTATCCACACAGTGTAATCACAAATAATGGCACGAACTTTGCCGAAGGAGCTTTTGCTCGTGTCTGCGGAAAAAACTGAATAAGACTCGACGTAGGATCAGTCGCTCATCCAGAATCAAATGGACAAGTTGAACGGGCTAATGGATTAGTTCTATCTGGAATAAAACCCCATTTGATGGAACCACTCCAGAGATCACCTGGTTGCTGGATCAAGGAATTACCCTCAGTACTATGGAGTCTAAGAACAACTCCGAATCGGTCAACAGGCTATGCGCCATTTTTCCTCGTATATGGGGCAGAAGCAGTTCTGCCTGCTGTTGGGGATATGCTATATGGGTATCCTCATAGCATGTCTCCTATCCGGATAAGCCGGGTGGCCCACAGTTGGTAGCATGGCCCATGGCCTGCTGGGCGGACCAGTTAAATGGATCCAGAAGGGAGGCCCATGCCGTATAAAGGAAGGCTACGGTTGGAGTCACCGACGTACCCAGAGCCTTGGAGTGCAATATACACAAGACTAGTAATAGACGGTGTAGGACTCTGTAACCTGTCCGGCTAGGACTTTTCCCTGTAACCCTAGGACCTGACGACTATATAAGTCAGACCTATGGGAGCCTTTAGGGAACGATCATAGATAACTTCAGACAACCTCGCACAGCGAACCAATCCCTATAACTCGGCGTATTGCCCTTATAGTGATTTATAGCAGGAGTAGGATTCCGCCACCGTTGTGGGATCTGAACCTGGGTAAGTTGTGTTACCTCGTACCCGTCAACCGTCCGCCTTCCCCCACGTCTCTAAACACGCACTGTGAGGACCCCTCCATGGCGTACTCGTCGACAATACCACGACAGTTGGCGCCCACCGTGGGGAAAGAGGCGCTTCAGGCTCTTCAGCGGGCGAGGACCAAGATCTTTGCGGGAATCGGCAAAACCGTAGCCATCGGTCGCGTTCTCTTCTCCGGCAATGTTCCGATCGTCCCTCCCGACGAGTTCTGGAGCCCAGCGAGGACGAACCCTACGCGGTGCTCGATCGTTCCTATCGGAGACATCCACCTCTTCATTGGCGAAACCGACTCGGGCACTAGTTCCCTGGGATTCGGAGGAGCATCAAGACCCGCACGGACCGCCTACGGGCAGGATACGTTTGCGGAAGGATCGATGTTGGATCTCTCTTCGGTGTTTACCGGCAAAGATCAGAAAAATTCAAGGCCCACCCAAACCGCCCTGTGCAGGATATAAAGGTGGAAGATCACTGCAAGTCTGCCGGCTTCGCCCGTGCATCTGGACTACAGAGATCCAAGTTCGTCGGCGTGGTTACCATCTTCGATCTAGCGCGTTGCGTTCAGAGAGAGGGCGAAAACCCCCGCGATTACCTGGCCAGGTGGCTCCGTATACGGGCCGATCTGGCCCACTACCCCAATGATGATGCTATGTATCACTTTGTGGAAGGACTGGACCATGGAACGCTTCTCCGGCATTCTCTAAGACGGCAGCAGGCGTCAGGACGCCTTACCTTCGAAGGCATGGTGAACACCGTCAACAACTATGCGGAGGCTGAAGCGGCAGCTCAGACAGCGCTTGCGCTTATTGATGGAGCCCCTCCAATTTAGCCACCGCCACCACCGCCTCCGGCCTCAATCGTCGTAGCCGCACCGCCACCTCTAGTCATCATCGCTGCTGTTGCCCCTCCACCGCCCATCATCGAGGAAGTACTGGCACCCTCCGACTATGTGATTAACGCGCTCTATGTCGACTTCAGTGCAGATTCGGAGGAGATAGATTTCAGTCCAGAGGAACTAGACTCCGCCATGCAGGAGATGGAGGAGGAGTACACACGTGACGAGCAAGCTAACAACGCCGTCACGTCTCGAGAAGTGTTTGTCACCATTGGGATGGAGATGGATGAAGATCAACCCGGACGAGCTCCGCCTACTTCGCTGGAAAAGGGGAAGGGGCCACTTATTGCTGCTGACGATGATCGCGCAAAAGTCATGCCTCCTCAGCCTAACCCAGTGCAGCAGCCGCAGGAACTCGGCACCGGCCCGAGCAACAACAACACCACAAACTTGCCGCCTCCGGCATCTACGTCTGCTGCCGCCCAAGTCACTCCGGCTGATAGAGTGATGTACGACAATCTTCTCGTTGAGCCACTGACCGTAGCTCATACCCGGAACGTGACTCAGCTTGATGAGAAGAGCCAGCAGCTGCTGGAGGAAGCGCATGCCATCGCGGAGCAAGGCTCCAAGCTAGATCGAGATCTGGTCAACGCGCAGAAGTCCATAGAGAAAGCTAGAGCAATGGAGGCCGAATACAAGACTCTGCTGCAGCAGAAGGCCAAGAAAGCTCTAGCAAAACCTAGGACGGGCTCCCTCGAAGCCGGCACATGCCAAGCCATACATTGACAGTGAAGGCAAACAGGTGATGCCCACCCCACTCCTTAACCTCGCCATCGCGAAGACCCTTCTGGAGCAGGATAGATCGCCCGAGGCAGTGGAATAGGTCTATGACCTAGTGGCCAAGGCGGTGAAGTAGCAGGAAAAGGCCACCTCTCAGAGGCTTGAGTCTGACCCAGCGCTTTGCCAGTCTAGCCAGCATAAGCTGCCAAGGGACAGATCTCCTCTTGATGTCGGGACCCAGACGGGTTCATCAGAACGAAGATGGAGGGATGCACGCAACAGGAAGGATGCTATCCCCATATCTTCCGACCACGGAGGAAAGGCCCGACCTCGTCGCCCATCGCCACCGCCCCGATCCCCCCGACATCGCGAAGACCCCAAGGCTCACCATCGTACGGATATGCCCCCCCAAGGCAGTGCGACATCGTCATCCGCGACAACACTGAGCAGACCCGTCATGACGGAGAGCGCAACGAAGGACACAAGAGCAGGTCACGCCATAACCCTCCGCGACCGACAAGCAACCGTGACAGGCGTGAGGCATCGAAGGAGGGTAGCAGCAAGAAGGCTAACCCACTGCCACCTCCGCCTCCGTCACCACCTAGTAGTCACCATGGCGGAGAAGGCCCACGTCGTTCACGCAGCCCATCTCCTATTGACAAGAATAAGAAGAACCCGGAGCCATACGACGCACGTTCGCAGATCGACAAGATCCACGAGGCCCGGGAAGGACCATACCTAGGACCACGTTGCTTTGGACCTTCAATACGGTCCGCAACTTACCCCAAAGGTTTCCAGATTGACAAGACCATCAAGCCCTATGACGGCACCGCCAAGCCAGCCACATGGTTGCAGGACTACGACAACGCGATGGAGATTGCCGGAGGCAACCCCAACGTCGCCGTCAAGTACCTCCCGTTAATGTTGGCGGGAACGGCCCGTCAATGGATTGATGACTTGCCGGAGAAATCCATCTGCAATTGGTTGGACATGCAAGAAGCGTTCACCAAGAACTTTGAGGGTACGTATAAGCATCCCTACACTGTTGGCGATCTACAGCGGTGTGTGAAAGAGAAAGACGAGACATATCGCTCCTACCTCTCCCGATGGCTGGACATGAAGAATTCCTTCGCAGGAGTGCATGCACAGACCGCCATGGACGCCTTCATCGATGGGTTGGAAAGGGGCACGTTTCTCCGACATAAGCTGAAGCGCTTGCAGGACAATCACCAGCTTGACTTGAACCAGATGATTCAGTTAGCTAGTGAGTTCGCAGCTGCCGACGACGATGCTCACGGCTCCTTGCCGGCAACGGCCATTCCAACTCAAGCTCGGAGGAACAGAAGTACAAAATGGAAAACTGCTCCATAAGAAAAGCAATCTATCGACATGCTCGCTATGACTTTTGCAGGACGAGGTGATGGCGGACAATGTGGCCGAGGAAGGGGAGCTGGCCGTGGGCAGCAATGAGGAAGTGAAGCTACCTCGGTGCCTCTCCGCGTTCCCCAAACCTACGAGGAGTACCGCGATATGCCGTGCCTCGTACACCTCGATGTCAACGACAAGGCCACTCATACCAATCGACACTGCAAGTTCGTCAACGACCTCAAGGAAGACCCGTAGTCCGGCTACAAACAAAGTCGTAAGAACAGATCGCGAGGCAAGGGCAAGGGTAAGAAGAAGGAGGAGGAATCCAAGGATTCAAGTGACATGGACGAGGACGTTTACCCCAAGCATGCCTCCAAGAGCGACGACAAGGGCAAGAACCCCTTCGTGAAGAAGGCGCCTGTCTACCATACTTTCCTTGGCACCCCCACCGTCCGACAATAGAAGACCTCTATGAGGATCCTGATGGCTACTCTACCCCCAGTTCCCCAGTACCTGCGTTGGTCGGAGGTTCCAATTACTTGGGACAGGACGGACCACCCAATACACAATGGTCATCAACCCTCTGATTAACGGCGTGGAGTTCACCAAGTGTATGGTGGATAGTGGAAGCAGCATCCCATCACGTACCTGGATACACTGCAGAAGATGAACTTGAAGGAGGCAAACCTAAGGCGGACCAACACCATATTCCACGGCGTAGTTCCTGGCCGGGAGGCTCGGTCCCTTGGGTGCATCACACTTCAGGTTGCCTTTGGCGATGTTACCAATTACCGCCAAGAGCGCATGACCTTTGAGGTGGTCCCCTTCAAGAGCGTGTACCACGTCATATTCGGCTGCGACATATTCCACATGTTCATGGCCAAGCCATGCTTCGTCTACAACAAACTCAAGATACCCGGACCAAACGGTGTCATCACCGTATCCGGAAGCTTTACCAAGGCAAGGGACTGCGAGATTAATGAAGCAGCCTTCACGGTAGCTGTCCTCTACAGCGAAGAATTCAAAGAGATCCAGAGCAAGGCCGATGACTCAGAGATGTCCGCGTCGAAGAAATAGATCTCTGAATCCGCTCCTGCATTCAAGGCCGCCATCGAAACCAAGCCGGTGGAATGTAAGGTTCCCAACCTTTAATAAGGTAGAGATCCCTGTGTTTACAATGCTATTCCCTGGATCAATAGCTAGCATCCACAGTTAAGATGTAATATCAAGAAACAAAGGTCATAATACAACTTTTTAACCAGGAATAAATAATTTATTACATCTTACATAGCTCATTTGGCTATCTCATTACAATGCAGCAGAATATAATAATAGCATGGGGTCCTTCATCTTCAAAGTGCCACAGGCAGACATGTTGGTTGTAGACTTGTAATACTAATCATTAAACTTCACTAATATCAAACAAACCTACAACATAACAAGTTACAGCCACAAGGGTCAATACATTTGAATTGTATTGGCAAGTGATACTATGGTAATATAGTGGAGTCTATCATCTATATGCATTTGGTTAAGTGGAGCTTAGGCTTGCTTTGCTCAAAATAGATTTTTCCTTATCATTTGAAAACACTAAGTTATTGCTTGACAAAATCTTTCCCAAGGCATCCCCCAATAGAAATTGGTGATCCTTTCAACCCTTGTTCACCCACAAGTTTTTAACTTAGAAATTGGGATGATGAGATTCTTGATAGCTTCCATGTCTTGATGCTCAAATTGTCCTTTACCAGGGACATGGCTAAGTACTTAGATTTTACACTCTGCAGAGGTGGTGCACTTTCCCCACAAGACTTGGTTTCACCAAGACAAGATTTATCAGAAGCCTTCCCTTAGACCATAGTGGACGCGTTCCAACCTATCATCCCCTACCACCAACTGTCCATTTGGCTAAGTTCTTGCAACCTATATGATCCAGGCAGAGCCCATAATGCCAAGTGGCTGCACTTGAAGCTTCTCAACATTTGACATCTCAAATCTCTTTGTTCCTGGGTGGCCATCCACAAGTGAGATACACAAGGTTCACCAGTCCCCTGGCCTTGTGTAACCACTCAACACAAACCATTCCTTCCATTCCACCCAGGTGATTCATTAACTTAGTTGTTTTATTAAACAAAACACAAGTCCTCAGACTTAGAAATTTTTCCATAGCATGAATATATATTCCACCCTTGTTTTATACTAGCTAAGCTAAGCATGATAGTAGTAGGTATCTTTACTTAGGAAATTTCTACTAAGGTTTCATCTACTAGGATTTCCCATAGCATAGTTTATACTTAGCAAAAATTCCATGCAAGTCCTACTTAGAAATATCACTAATGCATAGTGAAAATAATGGGACAAAAGTATGAAGCATCACTTTACTTTTTGGTAGAGGGTATAAGTTCACTCCTTTATATTTGCAATGTTCACTCACTTCAAATCACTACAATTCAATCAAGCAAACAATATTTCAATCTACCATTTCAAGCAATACATCTCATAAAATGATAAAAACAAAGCAATGCATGCAAGCATGCAAAAGGTTGTTTTATTTGTAAAAGTGGTTTCTAGTAGGTTGTAAACATTTGGAAACACCTATTGGTCATTTTATAAAGTGGCAAAACCATTTACAAAAGTTTTTACTTCATAAACCAAGTCATTATTTTATGTGGTGAAGAAATTCTTTTAATAAGGCAACATTCTATAGGTTTCACAAAATATGTTTTCAAACCATAAAACCTTGTGTTTAGGGTCAGAGAGTTTATTTCCAAAATATCTCTCAAAGGTTTTCTTCCAAAACCATTTTTAATAATTAAACCATATTTTTATTTGACTAGAAATGGTTTAAATCAAATATTTATTCTTTTGCTTCACCAAATACATTTTTGAAACCACCAATTGATTCCTAGGGACAGTAGGTTCAAAACAAACCATTTTCCAAAGATTTTATCCCCAAAATCATTTTAGAACAATTTTTATATTCTAAACATGCATACACAAGTTTCTGTAAAAACAAACAATTTAACAGAAGCTTTTTACTAAACAAAGTGTATGGTTGGATAGGGCTTGTCTTGATGATTCCATTGATATAAAATTTGCAAAATTTGGACGTGTGGTTTGAAAGTTATGAATTTTACAAAATTGAACATCTAATAGGAAAGTTTCTGGTTTTTAAAACAGACAGAGGCCACGTGTCGTATTCTTATTCGCTGGTACCGCTTTGGTTGGATCGACAAACAACAGCCATTGGATCTAAGTTAAATCACGCGGCTCATATCACTCGATACCTCTTCGGGTTAGATTCTATCCTACTCATCAGATCAAGATCGGACGGCGCTCAGCACACTTGCCAGAGATGGGCGGCGCTGGCAGCGGCAGGTGGCGGCGGCGTGTCTGGCTACGGCGTCGCGGCGGTTACAGGAAGCGAGGGAGAGAAAGGTGTGGCTTACCAGGTTCTTCGTGGCGTGGGGAAGCTCAAGGTGGTGTTATCTCGTCGAGGGGCGCACGGTGGTGACGGCAATCGCTCGCCGGAGCTGAGCTGCGCCTCGGGCTCGTACGGTCGTCGACGGGGGCGAGTTCCTGTGGCATGATAAGGCAGGGAAAATAGTCAGGAAGGTGCGCACGCTTGCAGGGGTTGCGATGGTACTCACCAGAACACGAGGGACGCACTGGTTTGGCGTCAGTAGCTCGCCAGAGAGGTAGCAGGCGGCGGCTCTTGCTCAGTGATGATGTTGTCGACGATTCACAGCACGCGCGGATGAACGGGCGACACTGGGAGGTGCGCCAGGAGGTGGGGAGTATGTGATCTTGGTCGAGGAGGCAAGGGGCGCCAGAGTTCGGCCGGAATTGTTGCCGGAGTGTCGTCGGACAGAGGATCTTCGAGGGAGAAATTTGTGCATCCTGGTGGCTCCTGTGGGGTGTGGTCTGGGGGAGAAGGGAGAGGGAAGCCTGGCGTTTATTACTGCGTGGTCACGGCGAGGGATTAACGCGGCATTAAGGCGTATTGACGTTGGCGTTTAACGGCAGAAATGGCGAGGAGGAAAGCGGGCGTGGTCACCGCAGGGAGGAAGAAGGTGAGGTGGCAGTGGGGTCCGGCGTCAGCGAAAGAGTGAGTGGGGAGATGGGGTCCATCTGTCAGCGACGCTGCGGGTGAGTTCGCTGGTTCGAATCGTTTTTCTGCGGGGGAGGAGAGGAACTGGGCTGGACTGGGCCAGGTGGGCTTAGCTGGGCTGGTTCGACCTTGTTCTCTTTTTTTTATACTGCTTTGTTTTTCTTTTTCTATTTCCATTTCTGTTTTGATTTTGAATAAGCAATTCAAACACTCATTTGAATTCAAAACTTTGCCAGATTTTGTGTAGGTTTAAATATTGATTAGTAATATAATCTGAAGTCAATTTTGAAATAAAATTTTATTCTTTTTGGGGTCTTTTAATTATTTAGTTAGGCCCTTGTTTTAAATCAATTAAGATTAAATAATATTTTCAAACACCATTTAAATTCTTTTAAACTTTCCAAATCCTTTCAGTAGGTTTTTATTTGATTAATAGGGTGTCAAAATATTCATCTTGGATTAGTTGGAAAGTATTTATTATGATTCATAAATCATTTGAATTGGGTATTTGTTTTATTTCCAATGATATTAAATATATTTTTAATTCCCTAAAGTTTATTTGGAAGATTTCTTTAATCTTATTTAAGTTGGATTAAACCACTTTTATTTCATTTGGGTAAATACCAAAATTCTTTTTTCTCATGAATTATATAATAATTCTTATTAGAGATTTGTCTTTATTAAAAATAGGGATATAATGGTTAATGCCATTTTATTTTTATTTTGGAAAATTCTTTATCCTTTTATTTTATTTGGGTTTTGGATTATATTCATTCCATTTGTTTATGGCTTAGGCCAAGGTTTGATTTGGTCTTTAAATAATCGTTATTTAATATTTCTTTCTTCATCTTATAAAATCCATATCTTTTTATTTAGAGATCCAAACTTGGTGATTCTAATTTTGTAAAATCTTGTTTAATAATTGTTTATCCTTTTAAATCTCTTTAGGATTATTTGCTCACCATTTGGTATGGGTTTATAGATAGATTCTTTATTAGCTTTGGAAATTTCTTTTCCTTTATCTTATTAAATTCATCAGATCTTATCTATGGCTCCAAATTAAGTGAAACCAATTTATATGGCTTTATAATATTTCTATTTGTCATTCTTGATCATTTGTAAATGTTTGTTGACAAAAAATTTATATGGATCAAATCCATAGGCTTGGAGATAACTTGGAAATGATTTTATTCCATTAGGGTTTAGGGTTTGGATTTATTTTTCCAAGTGTTTAAATTTCCAGATGCATTTAATGAGGAAAGCATTTCTCTTGATTTGGATTTTGTTGAATTCAAATTTTAATTAAAGTTTGTTCAAGATGGGATTTTAAGTTTCCATTTAGAAACAAAAGTTTCTTTTCACCCTAAAATTCAACAATAATTTATTTTATTTTATTTATTTTTCACATTACAAGATTTGGAAAATCTTGGGATGTGACATGGAACTTGTGGTAGGCGATGCCGCCAAGGCCACCACCATTGGGACTAACCTGGATCCCAAATAGGAAAGCGCGCTCGTCGAGTTCCTCCGTGAGAACAGGGACATCTTTGCCTGGCAACCTGCCGACATGAAAGGTGTACCTAGGGAACTTGCCGAGCACAGCTTAAACATTGATCCAAAATGCAAACTAGTGAAACAACCTCTACGACGCTTCAGAGACGAGAAGAGACGCGCCATTAGCAAAGAGATAGCTAGGTTACTTAGGGCTAGATTTATCCGAGAAGTCCTTCACACCCGATGGGTGGCCAATCCTGTACTTGTCCCCAAAAAGGGAACCAAAGAATTAAGAATGTGCGTTGATTACACCGGCTTGAACAAGGCTTGCCCCAAAGATCCGTTTGCTTTGCCTCGCATTGACCAAGTCATTGACTCGACGGCTGGCTCGGAACTTTTTTGTTTTCTCGATGCATACTCAGGATACCACCAGATAAAGATGAGGAAGTTGGACCAATTGGCCACTTCGTTCACTACCCCATACGGCACGTTTTGCTATGTTACGATGCCCTTTGGGCTGAAAAACGCAGGTGCTACGTACCATCGGACAATGCAACATTGCCTACACGACCAAATTGGTCGGAACATTCACGCCTATGTGGATGATATCGCGATGATGTATAAAAAGTCAAACGACTTAATCTCCAACTTAAAAGAAACCTTCGATAATCTCCGGAAATACAACATGATGCTTAACCCTAAGAAGTGCGTCTTTAGGATTCCAGCCGGCAAATTTTTGGGTTTCATCGTTTCCCAGCATGGAATCGAAGTTAACCCGGAGAAAATCAAGGCCATCTTAAACATAAACCGTTTGACATGCCTAAAGGACATTCAACGACTAACAGGTTTTGTTGCAGCAGTTAGTCGGTTCGTCAGCCGACTTGGAGAGAAGGCTCTGCTGCTGTACAAGTTGCTGAAGAAGGTGGACAAATTGACGTGGACGGATGAAGCAGATGCAGCATTGAAGCAGCTCAAGGAGATTCTTTCCTCAGCGCCCATCCTTGCAGCGCCCGAGCCTGGCAAGCCCCTGTTAATCTACATGGTGGCAACCAACCGGGTAATCAGCATCGTCATCGTGGTAGAACAGAAGGAACCAGGCTATGAGCACGGAGTTCAACGACCAGTTTACTATGTAAGCGAGGTATTGACGTAGTCCAAGCAGCGTTACCCGCACTACCAGAAGATAGCTTATGGAGTATTCCTTGCTTCTTGGAAGCTAAGGAATTACTTCCAGGAGCACCCGATCACAGTGGTGAGCAAGACTCTACTGTCCAACATTATCAACAACAGCAACACTACAGGAAGGGTCGCGAAGTGGGGCATTAAACTTGCCGCCTTCGAGATCACCTACAAGAGATGCGAAGCTATCAAGTCACAAGCCTTGGCAGATTTTGTTGCAGATTGGACGGAGATCCCAGATGCTACTCCATTGCCGAAACCATAATACTGGGTGATGCACTTTGATGGATCAAAGTTTCTCAACGACTCGGGGGCTGGTGTATTTCTACAGTCGCCAACAGGACACAAGCTACACTATGTTATGCAGATCCACTTCGAGGCTACAAACAACATGGCGGAGTATGAAGCACTCATTCACGGACTACGTGTAGCCAAGGATATTGGCATCAAGCGCATAGTTTGCTGTGGAGATTCCGACTGGTTGCCTAGCAGGTGGCTGGCACCTGGAATGCGCGAAACCCTATGATGGCGGCATATCGAGACAAAGTGGACGAGATAGCCAAGAGCTTCTTGGGCTACGAAGTCAAATATGTACCTAGGGAACAAAATGAGGCGGCTGATCTGCTATCTAAGCTTGGATCAGGGCGCAAACGAATTTCGCCAGGAGTTTTCCTAGAGCATCTGCGCACGCCATCCGTGAAGGGATCCGACATCGACAACCCGGATAGAGATGACTCTTTCGTCAGTATGGTGACAAAGGTTCCTCCGGCTTGGACAAAACCGTTCATGGAATATCTCGAACACGGAACTTTGCCCGATGACAAGGTCAAAAGACGGCAAATAGTACGACGAGCAAAGGGTTATACCATCATCAAAGGCAACTCTACAAAAGGAGCACTACTGTGTATACCTAAAGTGTGTTTCCCAGCTAGAAGGTATTGAAATCCTACGCGGAATCCATCTCGGAGATTGCGGGCATCACGCCGCTCCTTGATCGTTGGTCGCGAAAGCCTTCCGACAAGGATTCTACTGGCTGACCGCGAAGGCGGACACCGACAAGCTGGTTGAGACGTCCATGGGATGCCAGTATTATGCCCGACAACCACATGTTCCTGCTGAAGAATTGCGAACAATACCAATAACCTGGGAGTTTGCAGTCTGGGGGCTAGACATGGTGGGACAGTTATAGACGACACCATGTGGGTTTACGCATCTGCTAGTAGCAGTTGATAAATTCACTATATGGATTGAAGCTAAACCCATTAGAAAGCTTGATGGGGCAACTACCCTTAGGTTTGTCCGGGATCTAGTGGTGAGATTTGGTCTCCCACATAGCATTATCACCGACAATGGCAGCAACTTATCACTCGGAGAAGTGGAGGCTTATTGTTGGGAGAAGGGCATCCGACTTGACCTTGCATCTGTGGCACATCCACAATCCAATGGTCAGGTTGAGCGAGCCAATGGATTAATTCTGCAGGGAATCAAGACACGACTTGAGGCAGTGCTACATAGAGCAGCTGGAGCCTGGGCGTAAGAATTTCCATCTGTGCTGTGGAGTTTACGAAGTACACCCAACAGATCCACCGGCTACACCCCTTACTTCATGGTATATGGAGTAGAAGCAATCCTACCTTCCGACATACTTCATGCTGCACCAAGAGTTGCCGCCTACGACGAAGATGACGCTGAAGAATCCAGACGCCTAGATGTGGACCTTCTCGAGGAGGAGCGCGTTTTGGCATGCCAAAGATCCGCCATCTACCAGCAGAAGCTACGCAGCTACCATAGTCGCCGCATTCGGCATCGCTCGTTTAAAGAGGGGGATTTGGTGCTCCAACTTAAGCAGAAGAAGTCACACAAATTATCCCCGCCATGCGAAGGACCGTTCATCATAAGCAAGGCGCTACTCAATGGGTCTTACTACCTTGTTGACAATCGTGAACTGAAGGATAGACCCAATCAGGATCATAAGCGTAAGCGACGTGACCCGGATGATGACTACCCGGAGCTTGATCAGCCATGGAACATAGCACAGCTACGTCCTTTTTACACTTAGCATTTTTTTTATCTAATTGTGTACCTCTTATATGATCAATGAAATAAAGCTCTTTGGTTTACTCATATTTCTGAGTCTTTTACATCCTTTAGTGTTCATTTTTGGATCATGTAAAAGATTTATGCACAAGCTTTGCGATTGCACTTGTGAAAATTCCGCCTACGGGCGTTAGCTTAAGTTTTCTAGTCTACACGTTCTTTGTCGTTTTTATATGGATTCTGGAGTAGTGACTTTTGGCACTTATTGTCGGCGATTTTGTGCTCAGGCTATTGACAGTGCCATTGGGCATCATCACCTAAGCGCATGGTTCCTACAACAAGTCTTCCGACTCATGAAAAGTCAAGCATAAGAACCAAAGTAATGGATAAGCCAACACTTGCTTAAAACAATATATACATGCTGGAAACTAGTTCTTGAGCAGTAGGAAGTAACAACTATTGTTTTCCGCCTTAAGTTACATAAACAAGTTTTTTCCGCATATGCACCAAAGGTGAAACAAATAATACAAAGTTGTTCTTCACTCCTTTGGCGCAGGTGACTTGGAAGCAGCATCATCATCAGCCGGAGAACCACCCTCGAAGTCGGCGCTGTGGTGGGACTTAGAGGAACCTTGGTTGCCATTGTCGATGATGTTCATGGGCACGAAGATGTCGACGTCTACCAACTCGGCAACTCTGGTGTCATAGCCCGTGAGCGATGACAAGATGGCTTCATGGTTAATCTCTTTAAAGAGGGGGATTTAGTGCTACTCTACCATAGTCGCCGCGTTCGGCATCGCTCATTTAAAGAGGGGGATTTAGTGCTCCGACTTAAGAAGAAGAAGTCACACAAATTATCCCCGCCATGGGAAGGACCGTTCATCATAAGCAAGGTGCTACTCAATGGGTCTTACTACCTCGTTGACAATCGTGAACTGAAGGATAGACCCAACGAGGATCATAAGCGTAAGCGACGTGACCCGGATGATGACTACCCGGAGCTTGATCGGCCATGGAACATAGCACAACTACGTCCTTTTTACACTTAATATCTAATTGTGTACCTCTTATATGATCAATGAAATAAAGCTCTTTGGTTCACTCATATTTCTGAGTCTTTTACCTCCTTTAGTGTTCATTTTTGGAGCATGTAAAACCTTTATGCACAAGTTTTGCGATTGCACTTGTGAAAATTCCGCCTACGGGAGTTAGCTTAAGTTTTCTGGTCTACACGTTCTTTGTCCTTTTTATGTGGATTCTGGAGTAGTGACTTTCGGCACTTGTTGTCGACGATTTTGTGCTTAGGTTTTTGACGGTGCCATTGGGCATCATCACCTGAGCGCATGGTTCCGACAACAAATCTTCCGACTCATGAAAAGTCAAGCATAAGAACCAAAGTAATGGATAAACCAACACTTGCTTAAAAAATATATACATGCTGGAAACTGGTTCTTAAGTAGCAGGACATACAACATTGTTTTCCGCCTTAAGTTAAATACATAGTTTTTCCACATACGCATCAAAGATGAAACAAATATTACAAGTTGTTTTTCATTGCTTTGGCGTAGGCGACTTGGAAGCAGCGTCATCGACAGCAGGAGAATCACCCTCAAAGTCGGTAGTGTGAAGGGACTCGGAGGAGCTTTGGTTGCCGCCATCGACGGTGTTCATTGGAACGAAGACGTTGACGTCGACTAACTCGACAACTCTAGTGTCATAGCCCACGAGTGACGACAAGATGGATTCGTGATTAATCTATTTGCCATCGTCATCTACGTCGGGAATGCCAGAGGTCACCGTGTCGATGTCGGCATCTTCTTAGTGTGCCTTCACCATTGACAGCGCCATCCTTGCGCCAGCCCGTTCACATGAAGCTTTCCAGCTTGTGATACACTCGGGGGCTCGGCGCAGGATCTCCGAGTACTTCGCCACAGAGTCCGATGCTTTGATGTTAATCTGGAGGGGCTTGGCGATTTCTTTGGCTTGCGTGATGGTGGTGTTGATAAAGTTGCCGGCAAGAACCATGCATTCTTGGCTGGAGGAGGTGACCGTGTTAAGCCCATAGGAGCTGCAAATTCCGACAAGGAACACATGAGTTCAAAAATTCAGAGTATCTAGACTACAGAAATCCAAGACGGAGAATCTCTCACTAAAGATGCTGGCCTCAGCCTGCTAGAGAGTATCCGCCAAGGATTCTCTTTCTTATTGGAGGAGTTTATACGCCTCATGATGGCGTTGATTCTGCTCGTCGGCAGCTTTCTTCTGATCACTCAAGATCGATATCTCCTCCTTCAAGCGGTTGATCTCGTCGGTGGCGGAGTCCTGTAGGACTTTCATGTATTCCTCGTGCATCTTCAGCATGTCCTTCCTCTCCTGCTTAAGGATCTTGTTCTTTCTATCCAGCTCTTGAATATGCTTGGATTGCTTGACAATGTCCTTGGCCTTGGCAATGGTTTCTGCGAGTCGGAGAAAACAAAGTACACAGTGAGTACTCGGAGAATGTGGGCACAAAACCAAGTTGGAATGCGAAAAAGAAAACAGACGCTTGCTCTTGGTGATCTGTTCCTTCAAGAAGGCAGTTTTACCCTTTTCAGCTTCCATGTCTGCACGCATCTTCTGATACTTTTCGTTGGCCATGCCCCTCCGAGCATTCTCGTTCTATGGAAAAAAGAAGAATTAGAATGTTGTTTGGTCTACTTGGAGCATCTAGCCAGAAATTTTCCACCTAGACGCTCGGGGGCTACAGCGAGAGTTTTTACTTGGCAATATGCTTAGCTTTTCTTTAAGCATCTAGTCGGAACTGATTCAGTTTTCTATTAGAAGCTTGGGGGCTATAGTATAAAGTTTTTAACTCAGATGTATGCTTAGCTTTTCTTTAAGCATATAGTCGGAACTAATTTAGTTACAACTAGAGGCTTGGGGGCTACAGTATTGAAATTTATAAACACTGCGTATGCTACTCTTAAAAGCATATAGTCGGAATAATTCATTCCACCTATATGCTTGGGGGCTACAGTGAGAATTTTTCTAGCTTAGTCACTCTTAGAGCATCTAGACGTAAAAACCTATGGTTTTCCGTCTACATCCTCGGGGGCTACAACAGGATACTCATATGAAATGCAAAAGACAAATAAAACTTACAAGTGCAGTGATCTTGAGGTTGGTAGCACTCTCGGCCAGCAGCTTGCCAAATGATGCGCTATTTCCTTGCAAGATCTCTGCTTGTCGGATGAGCTCCTCTAGACCACATGTAGGAGATGTAGGCGCTGCACCAGGGACCAGAGCAGTGCTACCCGGTGTAAGTACCGGATAGACTATCTTTGGATAAGCTATGGCTTTCTTGGGTGCAGGGGCGCCGCCTACGGCAGAAGTACCAGCTTCCACCACCGCCTTACCGCTACCGATGGCATCCTTAGCCGGAGCTTCAGCCAATGGGTGTGCGGCACTATCCTGCGTCGCCTGCTCGCCGACAACAGCAACCTCGGTAGAGGTACCTGAGTCCACTTCCATGGCGAAAGGGCCAGGTGCCTCCTTAGCTTGTGAGATTTTCGGGGCAGATGAGGGCTTGACGGAGGGAGTGACAGAGACGATGGCGGGATATGTGTCGCGATGCAGCATGTCCTTAATGGTTCTAGAAGCCCCCATTGTTTTGGAGGTCTTCTTCAAGCTGGTCGTGGCTTTCTTCCTGAAACATGCAAAATGCATAAGTACAGGAGCAAGACAGATAAATGGACAATGTCGGAGAGAAAGAATCTTACACAAGTGGGGGTGCTTTGGCAAAGAGGATCCCGGTAACTTTTCTCTTCTCCGCCTCCAGGGCGGCGGTAGTCTTCTTGGAGGTCCACCCTTCGTCTTCTTCTTCTTGCCTCTGTCAGCAACATCAGAGGTGGAGCTCTTCCGCTTTCGCGCCAATGGGGCATCGTCGTCGGACACGACGGTGACTTCCTTCATCTTTGGATCATAGATTTGAGGAGCCATGCTGTCCTCATCTATGTTGCTAAGCTGTAAGGCGAAGAACCACCGTGTTAGACGGGATGACATTTGCTAGACGGAAGAAGTGGAGTATATGTCATACATGGAAAATAAACAAATACCTTTGGGCACTTGCCGTCTACGAACATGTCGTAGCTGATGGTGAAGCCGCGCTTTTTATCCTTCACCTTGACGATGTCCTTAAGGCGGAGCTTGACGAAGTCGCTCGAGAAATTGTCCACGGAGATACGGAGGCTATCCCTTCTATCGCTCGTATACTCGTGCATTAGCTTCGCGCGGTGCTGCAGAGGCTGGATTCGCCTGATGAACCAGCACATGGCTAGGTCCAAGCCAGTCAAACCCGTCTCTACGAGCCACTCTATCCGCTTTATGGCACGGGAAGCATCGAGGTTAGAGGGAAGGGAGGCCTGGGATCTCCATGACGAGGCTTAGCGGCGGCTCCATCGACAAAGTTCGGGTACGTTACTTCTCGGCCGGCCAGAGGGATATCTAGGTCGTAGAAGTAAGTACGCTGCCAGTTCTTGCAGGACTCATGGCCGACGATGTCGGGGAACCGCCGGCCAGGACGGATCTTGAAGCTTATGGTGCCACAATTTCTAAGTTCGTCCTTACTGGCCCGGCTTCATGTTTGACGGTGAAGAAATACATGAAGAGGTCTAGCCTAGGCCTAATCCCTAGGTAACCCTCGCAGAGCGCCGCGTAATTTCTAAGCGCTAAGATGCTATTGGGAGAGAGGTTTTGGGGCTCGACTCTATAGTGATTCAAGACGGAAAGGAAGAAGTTAGAGATGGGCAGGGAGAAGCCGTGTACCAATTGGGCTTTGAGGTACACCTTTTCTCCAGCTTGGGGAGAAGGTGTCACCTCGCCGGCCGGTGCCGCCCGCCAGGCGAGCCCCTCCGTCGCAGGGAGGTAGCCTTTGGCGATCAGTTCGTTGATGTCGCGGTCCGTGATATCCGAACCGCGCCAATCGCCTTTGTGCGAGTCCATCTCCTCCTCCAGCGGCTCCAGCGCCACTAGATTATGGTTGCCGCCGGTGGACTCAACCACCGCCAAGACGGGGATGACCAGACCCTCTGGGGGCACGACGATGGAGCTCGCCGGCTTTGACGTGGCTTTGCCCGATGCCGCCATGGAAGGAGTAGAGCTGCTACTGGCCATTGGGTGAGTTTGGAGGTGACTGGCGAGAATTTGAGCTAGGGTTTTTCGTGAAGATTGCGCGGAGAGCTCGAGGGGGCGCTCGCTGGAGGAAGAAGACGATGCGAGGAGAGAATGCGGTGAAAAGTAAAAAGTTCCACCGCAGTTACTATTTATGATCTCCAGCATCAAGATTCGTGCAGCTTGATCGGACAGTTGCCGCGTAGACGACGTGTGTGCGAACATGCGCAGAAATTTCGCCACGTCCCAACCATCGCCGCCAATGGTTCGTATCGCTCGCACGGGAAAATCGGACATGATTGCGTTCTCTGCATGTGTGAGTTACGAGGCGTCGCTGACCTACGCCTACGTCGCCCTAGCGGACATAGGCAGATGAGCCTTCACATCGGAAGATTCCGGCATGGACGGATCCAGTCCGGCTACAGAAGAGTACGATGGAAGATTCAACATTTCTCCGACTTACATATTGAAGACGGAGAAAACGTTGCAGGGTTCTTTGGGAGGACTACAAGATATTGCTTGACGATTTGCTGACATCCATCTAGATGGAGCATTCGACGTGAAGAGGCAAGACGGCGCAAGATCTCGGAGTTCTCCGGGGGCTACTATTGGGGATATGCTATATGGGTATCCTCATAGCATGTATCCTATCCGAATAACATGGGTGGCCCACAGTTGGTAGCATGTCCCATGGCCTGCTGGGTGGCCCAGTTAAATGGATCCAGAAGGGAGGCCCATGCCGGATAAAGGAAGGCTACGGTTGAAGTCACCGACGTACCCGGAGCCTTGGAGTGCAAGATACACAAGACTAGTAATAGACGGTGTAGGACTCTGTAACTTGTTCGTCTAGGACTTTTCCCTGTAACCCTAGGACCTGGTGACTATATATGTCGAGCCTATGGGAGCCTTTAGGGAACGGTCATAGATAACTTTAGACAACCTCGCATAGTGAACCAATCCCTGTAACTCGGTGTATTGCCCTTATAGTGATTTATAGCAGGAGTAGGATTCCGCCACCGTTGTGGGATCTGAACCTGGGTAAGTTGTGTTAACTCGTACCCGTCAACCATCCGCCTTCCCCCACGTCTCTAAACATGCACTGTGAGGACCCCTCCATGGCGTACTCGTCGGCAATACCACGACACCTCCCGACATAGAGTATGAATCACCAAGGATAAGGCAATACTCGGAAGCCGAGGTAAAAGAGGCCCGAGAAGATGGAGTAGACTTACTCGAAGAAGCAAGGGAACTGGCCTTATCCAGATCTGCTATATATCAACAGAATCTCCGACGCTACCATAGCCGGAAAGTTCAACCTCGTGTTTTTTGAGAAGGGGATATGGTGCTAAGGCTAGTGCAACGCACAGCAGGAATGCATAAATTATGACCCCCATGGGAAGGTCCATTCATTGTAAGCAAAGCATTGCACAGTGATTCATATTATCTCATAGATGCTCGTGAAGCGCAAAAGAACAAGGCGGACAGGTCAGGAGATGAGACCAAAAGGCCATGGAATAATTTGGCACTACTTCGTCCCTTCTATACTTAGGAGGAACAATGCATGTATCAATTATGACTCGAAAAAACTAACTCGGGGACTACCCCTTAAGTTTTCCCTCTCAATTATTTTATCTCGACTGGCGTCACACCCGAAATTTATCTCGGAACAAGTAGTGTTTACTCGGAAAAAATCAACTCTTCGACTATGTTGTTGTCCGAAAACACGGCTTCATGGCAAGCAAGAGGAAATGATGTATGACGGGTAAACACAAACGCCGGATAAGTAGAAAGGAGAAACGCGAGTCGGCTTTATGTCTTTGCCTAACCCACTACAGGTCATGTTATACTGCGTGTTGAATAATCTCGGCCAAGTGATCCAAGTTTCATATCCGCTAACTATATCCTTAGTACTTTGAGACTCTAATGTCGAACACCAAAAAAGGTAGACAAGGGCCAAAGTCGAGGAAAGGTGAAACGGCAAATGAGACTCGGGGACTTGTCCTTGAATGATTCACAATCAGAACATAACGAAAATATATGAAGCCTTATCAAAAGGCGCATAATCAAACTTAAAGTGCAATTTACATTACATCTGTACCCGACATACCAGGGATCTAATCAAAAGTTCAAGTACTTGTTAGCCTAAGGAGAAGCAGGAATCGGAGGAGCACCCTTGGAGCTAGGAGCGTCGCTTGGAGCATCTGCCGAGTCAGGGGCATCAGTGGCCGGGTCATCGGAACCATCTGACTCGGTTGCTTCTCTGTCAGCACCCTCTTCATCAGCAACTTCGACAAGCGGGTCGCCGAGGTCAAGGAAGCTGGGCCCGTCGCACCAAGCGTGCACCATGGTGTATTCGATCATGGCGTAAGCTCTCTCCTGGCGTCTCTTGATCAGCTCCAGGTCATTCAGCCATTTACCATCTCCCCTTATGCGAGCAAGAACATCAAGATTGATGTCCTCGTACCATGAAAGCACGAAGGAAAGAGCCTTGTCCGCTGCATCTCGGCCGGCCGACTCACGCCACTGATCCAGCCGGTCCTCGTTATGGAGCAATCTCTCAGCAAGTGGCTCGATGAGTTCAGGTGTTTCCTCATCCGGCCAGAGCATGCGAAATGCATGAATAGCCGACTTGAGCAGGTCCACACCGCAAGAATTGAGGGTCTTGACCCGTTCTGACACCGCTTCGAGATGCTCGTCCATGGTCACCTCGCCATCAGCCGGAGCGCCAGATTCGGCCCTCACTTTCTTCATGGCCCGGATGGCAAACATATTGGCCTCACGATAATTCTCTGCAAGCAAAAGAGAAAGTTAGCAAAATAACAAAAGTAGATGGAAGAAGTCCAGAGCGACCTATACAGTGCAAAAAGAGTAAGAACTCACTACCGAGAAAGGAGTTGACAACGCCGAGCTTGCTGTGCCAAATTTTTCCCTTGGCTTGAAGTGCGTCAAGGTTCAGGTTTGCCGACTCAACCGATGACTCAGACTCGTCAAGAAGCCTCTTGGTCTTTTCGGCGCTGGCGGCCTGCTGCTCATTCTTCTCGGCAAGCTCTTCCTTCAGCCCCTTCACCTCGGCCAAGTTTTTCTGCTCCATCTCGGCCATCAGCTTCTTCAACCGAGTCACCTCGTCTCGCTTCTTCTGGAGTTCGGCTTGGTGCTTCTCTGCTTATTCGGAGCAAACTACTTGTCAGCACCGATAGAAATATCTTCAGCTGTCAGATTAATGAGGCAAGAAACTTACTATCCGCCTCGCTGATCTGCGAGTGAAGAGCCTCGATGGTGGACTGAGCAGAGGCTGTGAGAAAAGAGCAAGGAAAGATTGAGAAAATAAACTAAAGAAAGATACACAGAATAAAGAAAGGATGAGTAAGAACATTACCTTGGCCTTGGGTGTCAGTCTGCAGCTTCTCATAAGCCAGTTCGAGCTTACGATGCGCCAGAACAAGAGCTTGGTGCACCTTGGTGCGCTCGTTATGCGTAAGCTACGCAAAGGAAAAGAACAGTGAGTAAATAGAAATCAAACTCCCAAACAGATAAGGAATGGTTCATATATGTGTGTTTACAGCCGAATAAGTTTCTCAATTGACAGTAACCTTGAGGGCTAGGGATCGAAGCTTTAGCATATGTGTTTGGCATAAAGAAATAAAAAAGCTTAAGAGCTTACAGCCGAATAAGTTTCTCATTCGACAGTAACCTCGAGGGCTAGGGATCGAAGCTCTAACATATGAGTTTGGCATAAGGAAATAAAAAGGGCTTAAGAGCTTACATCCAAATAAGTTCTTCATTCGACAGTAACCTCGAGGGCTAGGAATCGAAGTTCTAGCATACAAGCTTGGCATGAAAATTTAAAAACTAAGTGATTATTGAGAGCTTACGGCCGAGTAAGTTCCTTACTCGGCAGTAACCTCGGGGACTAGGTAGTATGCATAAATGAAATACTCAACAACACAAAAGAGTAACAAGATCATTTACCTCGTTCACTTCGTCGGCGGGGGCCATTAGGGAAATGGCCTAATGAGTCATGTCAGAGATGGCCTTGGGGCCCAGCACCAGTTTCTTGCCGCTCTGGGTACTGACCTCTTGCTCGCCAGCTGCATTCCATTCCAAAGCATAAGGTTTAGCCGAACCAAGTCTTTTCCCGCTGAGCGTCTGAGTGAGAACTTGACTCATTTTCAGGGTAGTTCCCATGTTGGCGCGGGTCGCAGCAGCACTAGTATGAAGGGCAACAGCTTTAGAGCCAATACCTGACCCGGCAGCCGCGGACTCGCCTGCTTTGCCTGTTGAAGCAAGCATTGTTGCCAACATCGGAGGCCGGATCTGAGGAGCAGAACAAGGAGTGCAGACCAAGGTTGTCTGCTTGGTGGTGGTTTTGCCGGATGAGGGGCGAGCCGAACCGGCTCTGGCTCTTCGACAGAATAGGAGAGCGATCAGGAGGATTTGGAGAAGAAAGTGGAGCCGGCTGACTGGGATCAGCAGTTTTGCTGGCTCCACGATCAGGAAGTTGTTCATTCGCACTAGCTTGAGGGCTGATGCCAGAGGAACTGGTGGTAGAAGGCTTCTCGGCGCCAGAATCACTGGCACCAAGATCAGGAAGTTGTTCCTGATCAGCGCCAGGGGTGCTGGGCCGAGTCTCCTTTGTCGGGTGCGCCATCGGGTCTGACTGACACTGAGAAGTGTGAGCCTCAACAGTGGGAGCCTCGACCCGGACGGGTTTATGCACCATAGAATCAGTCGGAGTGGGTGCGGGCCTTAGCGGAGAGGCGATGCTGGAAGCATCCTAGTTAGCCGACAGAGGGACAACACTGAAAAACAACAAGACAAGCATAAGAAAATAGTTGCGATGCATGAGAAGGAAAAATATAATCTAAGCAGAACACGAAAGCTTACCCGATGACGACCGGGTCACAGGTGACTCGGCGTGTGACTCGGCGCCCAGCGGCTTAGCGAGTCTCAACCAGAGTGGCAGCAGAAGGAGCAGCGGGAGTGGGCTTGCTCTTCTTAGCCGGCTGAGTGCTGGAGGAGGCCCCGCGTCGCTTTGGCTTGGCGACGGGTATCTTGCCGAGTCCGCCCATGGCGAGAGGAGGAGTGTCATATACCTGGCCAGCTGCATAAGTAAATAACAGACTTACTCGGATAAGTTGGGAAACTAAGGTCACAAGGCATGTACCTCCAAAATTGTACAATCATCATCCTCATCATCGTCAGACCAATCTTGTAAGGGGTTGTGAGATTGACTCTTACTCGAAGCTGAAGCAGCGGCAGCATGCGGGATGGGCATGAAGCACTCCAGATCGAACTCGACTTCGTCGGAGTCAGAGCAAGCCCCGTTATAACCGCAGGGAGGGACGGTACTATCATCAACCTGGCGAACGAGGTTCTGCGAAAGACAAATAGAATGAGTAATGAAAACTAGACTAAGAGTGGCAAAAAAGCTAAAGCTGACTCGGCAAGGAAAACGACTCAGAAAACTTACCCGGGGGACAGGCTTGACCCGGCTAAACGGGGGACAGCTCCAAGCCCAATCATCTGCCAAGTTTAGTTTAAAGATGGACCTTACTCGGCGAGCAATGGAGTCATGGGAGAGATCCTTGGTAGAGTGCCGAGTGGGATCATGGGAGCCACTCATGAAGCACATATTATGGCTCCTAGATTGGATGGGGCTTACCCGGTGTGATATGAAGGTGCACATGAGGTCCCTCTCGGCAAGATGAAAATGCTCATCCGGCGACAGCAACCTTTCCAAGATCATGTTGTCCTCATTCATCGCAGCGTCTTGGTCGCGCGGGTCAAGCTGCTAGAACTTATTGTTCGGGTCCTCGTCCGAGAAAGGGGGAGTCGGATGTTATCGGTGGACCCGCTATTTTTGACGTAGAAGAAACTCCTATGCCATTTCTTGCAAGAATCAATACCGGTAACTCGAGGAAAGATGGAGTCTCTCCTGGGTGTGCTACTAGCAGCACCGCACCGGGTCGTCCTCTTCTCGGATCGAGGGGCACCAGGCTGGGGAACAACTTGGACCTTAAAGCTAAAATATTTGGCCCACAGAAGAACTGTAGGCCAAATCCCGAGGTAGGCCTCGCAAGCAGAAATAAAACAAGAAAGAGAGCCAATCGCGTTGGCAGGAAGGTGATGGGTTTGCAGATGGAAAGCGGAGAGAAACGAGCAAAAGAAGGTGCTCACTGGAAGAGCGAAACCGCGCTCAAAGTGAGAAAGGAAAACCACCCGCTCATTGGGTTGGGGTTTGGGAGAGATCTCACCGGCGAGGAGGCGGCAATCCACTCGCAGGGGTATGCGCCTGGTGGAGCAGAGCCATTCCACCTCCTCGGTGGAGAACTCTGAGCCTTCCCAGCCGCCGCGCTCACCGGTAGGGACCTCCTGTTCCTCCGCACCATCAGCACCGTCGCGAGCGTCCATGACCCTCGCAGATTCAATCTCCTCCGCCGTTGGAAGGGTCTTGGAAGAACACGGACCCGTGGTGGAATGGAAAGAGAAGTGGAGCAGTTGCAAGGCAAGAACAGAAGGAAGAAGAAACCGCAAAGGGGACAGTTTGATTTCGCAGGTGCAAGGAAGAATAAGGAGTAGGGGAAAACTGAACGGGCGTGGGGAAAGAGGAAACCCCCTCACCCCTAATTAAGGGCAGTAAAAACCCCAATCGTGGGATCTCGCGCTGTGCGACCAGCGTATGGCCATGTACCCGGCCGGGTAGGCCAATCAGTGGGTGCCACGTAGCCAGAGATACACGAAAATTCCCGCGCCACGTCATGAAAGGAAGGACAAGGGGCGCATGCCGATGGGACTGCCACAGTGATGGGGAATAACTGCGCAGCCATCACTATGCCGCCAGAGCTTAGAACAAAATTTGAGGCAAGTAATCATGATTACCAGCTTTCAGTGACTAAAGCACGCTGAAAATGACCCGGAATTGGCCAAAGTAACTTGGCACGAGGCAAAAACGAGCCAGGAAGTCAAAGAGTGGATCCGAAAACTGTCAAACAAACCCGGCAAGGTGCAAGATTGCGACAAATAAAGACAAAAATTAAGTTCCAGTCACGTAAAAGGAACCTGGAGACGCCTAACAGCTTGAACTGCTAGACCTCACCAGCTTCGGGGACTAATGTCGGGGGGATAACCCCCAGTAGGGTCACGAGGGATGAAACATAGCATAGCTGGGTAAGCTTTGAGTGAAGAAAGAACCAAGCCGGGTAAGAACGACCGGGAGAGAGAAGCGTGTGCGGCCGACATATGAACTATGTCGGCCCACATAAGACAAAATTGTTATTCTTGCAGGAACCAACGAGCCGAGTCTACCGAGGAAGGGCCGAGTCGGATAGGACGCGTGGCACCTTTCTAAGTAAGGTTCAGAAGGGACCATGGCAAAGCATGGTCAAAAGATAAGGGCGACGCCGGGTGACACAAAAGGAGCCGGGTGACGCCCAAAGAAAACGCTGACGTACAAAGTTACAACATGACGCCAAAAGGAACAGGAGGCAGCGTACCAGAAGACCGTTAGCTGTCAAGCTTTGTGGACTGGGCCATTGGGCTTAGGGCAAGCCCATGACCCTACCCACATTATAGGGACCAAGATCCAAACAGTAAACCCTAGAACCCAAAGGGTATAAGCTAGCTAGCGCTGCCTATATAAGAGGGGCATAGTTGTAGTAGAAGGAGGTTGTACCAAGTAGGGGAACTAGTGCACAGAACACTAGTTCATACATCTCAAGGAGCACTTGTAAGTCTCAGGTATCAATCAAATCGCTAAGTGTGGAGAGTTCATCTTGTTCTTCGTGCATGGCTCGACCGTGCAGTCCCTCCCCGGTGACCACAAGCACTCATTTGGCCCCCAACTTAAGCCTACCATGGCATCTGCCGTGCCACCACCGCGACAAGCAATATAAGATGCTATCAAACATCACATGTTTATTAGTGAAATGATATGGTTCCCGCATATGATCTCTATCATGTGCATCGTGGTATGATCACTATCATACATTTATGTGTAAGGACAAGGTCTATGGAACTTACATGTTATGTGTGTTCTAAGAATATCATCTCATACTTCTACTTACAACAACACCATATCATAACACTAGCCCAGCAACAATCTAAACTAGACGCCTCTAATTTATCCATTGCAAGTTTTACGTGGCTTAGGGCTTTCTAAGATAGAACCTTTCTTACCTACGAACATGAACCACAACGAGGATAACCAAAATATTGACAACTCGTTGCAAAATAGATATTGACTATAGTAGGAGAGACAGACACCTGCTAGACACTTATGCAAACTAGTTACATGTCAAGCGTGGAACAGGTCTCATGTGTGAGGACATGTAAAGTTTGTCCGGGCCGCTTCATCCCACTATGCCACCAATATCCAAAATTACAACTAAGAAGCAACAACATGATAATCATCGCCTGCATACTCATATGTGTAAAGCATCTACGCATAGATTCAGCTCTGGTACCATTGAAGGGTTCGCAGCATAGAAAACAAAAAAATCCTACGATGGGAACTAAGTACCAAGATCTATCTACTAGATACAAACAACGGGCGGATGTATATCCGTAGAGAACATAGCCTTGAAGACCGACAAAGCTTAACGAGTTGAACTCATGGTTGATGTAGACGATCTCTTGCCGATCTCAAGATCGAGAGGAAGTCCTAGCTCCGCAAAGCAGCAGCGCATCCATGCTCGCACACATGTATAAGACACCGAGCAACCTCCGCCTCCTCGCTCCAGCGATGCAGCGGAAGCACAACCCTTTCTTGCCGAATAGCCACCGGGAACATGTTTCTCGCTAGTCCGAGACCACGGGGGATAAATTCTAGAGTGGGAGAGAGATCCTTCACGAGGAGGTGTGAGTGAGAGAGAGGGAGAGGGGAGCCTTTTATAGGAGGAGGGGGCACCCAAGGGGGTGGACGCCAGCCATGGGGGCTGCCCCCTCCCCTCCTTCATTCATGTGGGTGGACACTCCACTCACAAAAACCTCTTCAATTTCCTCCACTCAAAATCCCACTCAAAATTGCTATTAAATTTCCACCAAATTTAATGCAAACTCTAATTAAATAAAACTCTTTTTATTTATTCAGAATTTTGTAAATTACTTTAATGACAAACATTCACATATAACCCCTTTCTAGAATTCCATTTCACATGCAAAAACACTTTCTGCAATTTTACCCAAAAACCTGTTTCGGTATCTAGTGAAATTAATTCTTGCGCTTGTTATTCTTTCCGGCATGAAACATTTGCCCCAATTGGATGTCAGTGTCCCTTAAGTGTGTCACCCTACAGTTCGCAAATAATGCGGACATGATCGATACCATTCTTCGATCAATAATCAGAAGCGGGACCTGGAGATCCATACTGACTCCCACACATTCAATGATGACTTTCCTATGATCGTCAGAACCTTTTACGCTAGTATCTTAATCCCTTTGTTTCATGATATATTACATGTCCGAGATTCGATCATCGGTATCTCCATACCTAGTTTGATCTTGTTACCGACATGCACTCTTTTCTCGTTCCCGTGATATAACATTCTAGTGATCAAATCACTTGCTTGCAAGCTAACCAATGTGATATCACTGAGAGGGCCCAGAGTATATGTATCCATCATTGGGATGAACAAATTCCACTCTTGATCCATGAGCCTCAACATAACACTTTAGTAGTTTTGAAGCCATCTTTATAATCATCCAGTTACGGTGTGACGTTTGATGTCATCAAGAAACTCTTCCGTGTTAGTGATTGACATGATCTCATGGTCTAAGGATTAGGATCACTTCGTAAGTTGTTTATAGCAATATAAACTCAATGACTTTGATTGTAATGCTACACTTCGGATGAATGTTCATCACATCATTACACTAATGTTGTGATCTCGTTATTAACAACATCCAATGTCTATGATCAGGAAATTGTGATCATCTTGTTAATCAATGAGCTAGTTTCTGAGAGAGGCATAACTAGGAACTTTCTATTTGTTTATTGAACACACATGTATTAACGTTTCCGTATTAATACAATTATAGCATGCAAAATAAACATTTATCATATACTTGGAATACACATAATAAATACTTTATTATTGCCTCTTAGGGCATATTCCCTTCAAAAACAAAGTAAAGAGAAAGGAAGTGAAGGACTCCCCTAGTGAAGACGTCCTTAGCCTCCCCGACAACGGCGCCAGAAAATCTTGATGAAGCGCCTAAGTTGATGTAGGAGCGCTTCGTTGGGAACCCCAAGAGCAAGGTGTGAAGCAGCACAACAGCAAGTTTTCCCTCAATAATAAAATGTGGTTATCGAACCAGTAGGAGGAAGGAAACGTCACACAGGTGTTGCAAGCAATTCGGAGACATGCACAACACAAACTCAAGACTTTCCCCCAACGAATCAGTGAGGTTGTTAAGCTCACCGGTTTGCTGTAACAAAGGATTAAATGTATGGTGTGGAAGGTTGGTTTGTAGCAAGTAAGCAAGTAACAGTGGAAGATGTATCAATGGTAAAGATTGGACCGGGGTCCATAGTTCACTAGAGGTGCTCTCCTTAGATAAACAACATGGCATGAAGGGTAAACAAATTACAGCAGGGCAATTGACAGGAACTGAGCAAGGCATAACAATGCAATTACTAGTCAGAAATATCCGATGGGATTCAATTGGGCAATACAACAAGATACATAGACCGCCATCCAACTGCATCTATGACTAGAAGTTCACCTTCAGGTTATCATCCGAACCCCCTTGAGTATTAAGTTGCAAGCAACAGACAACTGCTTTAAGCAAAGTGTGTAAGGTAAATAGTCCACATGTTCCATGAACAAGAGACCGTTGTTTTGTCCCTGGTGGCAACATCACATCTACAACCGAAGAGATTTCTGTCACTTCCCTTGGAAACTAGAGGCATGAACCCACTATCGAGCATAAATACCCCCTCTTGGAGTCACTAGCAACTACTTGGCTAAGATAGCTACTAACAACGGAGAGCATGCAAGATCACAAACAACACAGACATGATAGAATCATAAATATAAAACCATTAATCAAACCAACATAATAATCTCAATATCCATCGGATCCCCGCAAACACAACATGCATGATTATAAATAGATTAGATCTTGATCATGAACGGAGCTCACAAGATCTATACATGAAAGCACAAAGGAGGAGATACAACCATCTAGATACTACATGGACCCATAGTCCAAGGTGGAACTATTCACGCATCATACCAGAGAGAAGGCCTCCGGGATGATCTCCCCTACGGCAGGGTGCCGGGAAGAACTTCAGATCCCCCGATCTAGGGATGATGGTGGCGGCGGCTACAGACGGTTTCGTGGAGATTTGATCGGGTGCTTAGGGTTTCTGCATCGGGGGATTCTTATAGGCGAAGGGGGAGACCGAGGCGGCGACTAGGGTGGCCAAACCCTATCCAGGCACTGGGTGGGGCCCACCCGCACCTGGGGTGAGTCTGGCCCCTCTGGCTGGCCCCTCCGGCTCTCCTCTAGACTTCTTGTTCCCCATGGAAAGTAATTGACTTTGACGTTTGTCCCGTCCAATTCCGAGAATATTTCTTTACTAACTTTTCTGAAACCAAAAACAGCAGAAAACAGGCATCTAGCAGTGTTGCAACTTGTTAGTAGGTTAGTACCAGAAAACATGTAAAAATCACCTCAAAGTGTGGACAAGTAAAGCAAAGTAGATACTAAACAAGAATGGAGCATAAAAATTATAGATACGTTTCCAACGTATCAACTGGCGTGGAATGCCGAGATGAGCTTCGTCTGAAGCGCAGAGTTTGCCCCCAGCCATATACGTACATGGAAATGAAACACTCCATATAGAAATTCGTAGCCCAATTCGTCCCGCCCGGACAGTGCCAGCTCTGTAAGACGACACTGTGCATCAGCATCTGTGGCATAGGAATTCAGGATCTCCTGCATCCAAGCCGGTTGGACTGCAGAGCAAGCTTGAATCGCCATCAAGTGACCGACACAAGAGAGAGCATCAACAGCCTGATTTTCACTTCCTTGGCGATAAACGATCCGAAATCGAAGCCCCATCAACCGAGCCATCGCCTTCCGCTGAAGTGGGTACTGGAGAGTCTGATCCTCTAAATAGCACAGACTGTGGTGGTCAGTTTTGATGTCAAATTCACCTCGCTGCAAGTACGAGCGCCATCGATCCACCGCCATGAGCAAGCCAAGAAATTCCTTTTCATAGATGGAGAGCTGTCTATGGTTCCGACTCAGCGGTTTACTCAGAAAAGCCAAGGGATGATCATCTTGCATTAAAACTGCCCCAATTCCTGAATCACAAGCATTAGTCTCCACCACAAATTTCTTGTTGAAATCTAGTAACTATAGTACCGGGGTAGAAATCATCGTTGTTTTCAAGGCCTAAAAAGCTTTTGTGGCATGATCAGTCCAGTAAAATGCCTTTTTCTTCAAAAGGAGAGTGAGAGGGCAAGCAATGACAGCATAATTACGGACGAATTTCCTATAGTAACATTTCAACCCTAGAAAACCTCTCAGTTTGGTGACAGTAATGGGATATAGCCAACTGATCATAACTTCCGTCTTTTTTGGATCTGTAGCAACTCCCTCAGCTGATATTATGTGCCCAAGATATTCCAAACTAGATCAAGCAAAGGAACACTTACTGGTTTTAACATACAGTTTGTGTTCCCTTAGTAAGGCCAACACCTCTGTCAAATGATGAATGTGCAAGTCAACAGATGGACTATAGATGAGTATATCATCCATAAAGACCAAGACTGATCTACGTAAACAAGGGCTCAAAATCTGGTTCATTACACACTGGAACGTAGCTGGAGTGTTGCATAAGCCGAAAGGCATGACTCTGAACTGATAGTGTCCTTGATGAGTTTTAAATGCAGTTTTGTGCTCATCTGCTGGCAACATCGGAATTTGATGATACCCTGCCCTTAAGTCCAACTTAGAAAACACAGAGGCTCCAGCTAACTCATCCAGAAGCTCATCAATCACCGGTATAGGAAACATGTTTTTAATAGTCAACTCATTCAGACGACGCTAGTCAATACAAAAACGCCAAGTGCCATCCTTCTTTTGCACCAACAGCACCGAAGAAGCATAAGGGGACATGCTAGGAACAATTATCCCTGCATCAAGCATTTGTTTCACATGCTTCTCAATCTCATCCTTCTGTGCAGGAGAATAACAATATTGTCTGGCATTAAAAGGTGCAGAATCAGGTTTCAGAGTAATAGGATGATCATATTCCCTCTCTGGTGGTAGCTTGAGGGGTATAGCAAACACATCTGCAAATTCATCCAAGACATCTCGTATCCCATGTGGAATGTGGTCCCTAGAGGGCTCTTCATCCTCTTTGATCACAGCCATGGCCCATATGTCATTTCCTTTATACCATTTGACCAGTTGTTCCACATGGAGCTCTCTAACAGTGGATGTAGCTGGGGCTAGAACTCCTGTCAGTTTGATGAAAGTGTTATTGTAGGCAAAAGCCAATGTGTGGTTTTTCCAATCAGCTACCATAGGAGTATGTTGTTCGAACCAGTCCATTCCCAATATTGCATCATACGCACCCAGCTCTAACACTCGCATATCTGTTGTGAATGTATGCCCTTGACACCACCAAGCTAAGGCAGGCACTCGCTGGTCACAATGCATTACTTTCCCATCCGCTATGTTAACCTCAAGTGCTTGAATTGGCTACACAGTACACTTGAGTCTGTCCACCATATTGGCATTAATGAAACTGCTAATGCTCCCGGAGTCCACCAAAATAAGAAGAACTTGATTGCCAACCATAGCACGCAATCTTATTGTATGCACTCCCCCAGTGCCTGACATGGCATGAATGGAGAGACTAAGTTGTTCTTCCTCAGCCAAATAATTTTGTTCTATCATATTTAGAATTTCATCAGACAGAACCTCTGGATCTTCTGTCACCTATGCCAGATGTAACTCAACCATTGTTTTCTTGCCACATTGATGAGTAGGATCGAATTTGTCCCCGCATTTAAATCAAAGGCCATTCCCTCAGAGATAGTCTCTGAGTTGTCTATCCTTCCATAGATCCCCACTGCTCAATTTAACTATTGTTTTGGAATTCTCTGCTTTGAGTACTATTACATCAGGTTGAGTGTTATACTGATACTTCTGAACCCAAGGTTTGGCATCGAACAGTACTTCTTGTTGTACAACGGCCAGGAGGATCGCCCACTCCACAGTACCAGGAACCTGAGCTTCCACTGCTGCTCGAATTTCAGACTTCAATCCCTTAATAAATTGAGAGACAAAAAACTGCTCATCATAGTGAGGATTCTGCATAGAAATCTGGTAGGACAACTTTTCAAATTGCACTTGATATTCTTCAACTACGCCCCTCCGTTTCAGAGCTAAAAACTATTTCAGAAACTTTCGATGATCATCACCTCCAAATTTGTCCTCCACAGCTGTCATCAGCGCTGGCCAGAAACTAATCCCATGCCGCAGACGATAAGTTTTGAGCCAAAGTGTAGCATTACCATCCATGTGCAATGTTGCCGAGACCAGCCACAGAGAAGGATGAACATTGAACAATCGAAAGTAATCCAGACATTTATCTTTCCAAATTCGAGGCTGATCACCATCAAACCTAGGAAAAGACATTTTGAGGTTGTGTTTTGTTGCAGGATCGCTCTGAGAATGTGATGGCGCTGCGTCAATGTGGGAGAGTTTCGTCGGGAAACCACAAGAGCAAGGTGTGATGCAGCACAACATCAAGTCTCCCCTTAGTAAGAAACCGAGGTTATCGAACCAGTAGGAGGAAGGAAACGTCTCAAAGGTGTTGCAAGCAACGTGGAAACCTGCACAACACAAACTCATGACTTTGCCCCAACGAACAGTGAGGTTGTAAATCTCACCGGTTGTTGTAACAAAGGATTAACTGTATGGTGTGGAAGGTGATGGTGGTTTGCAGAAAGTACACAGTAATAGTGGAAGATGTATCAATGGTAAAGATTGGACCGGGGTCCATAGTTCACTAGAGGTGTTCTCCTTAGATAAACAAGCATGACATGCAGGGTAAACAAATTACAGCAGGGCAATTGACAGGACTGAGCAAGGCATAACAATGCAATACTAGACATCACGATCCTATGAGATTTGATTGAGCAATACAACAAGATACATAGACTGCCATCCAACTGCATATATGACTAGAAGTCCACCTTTGGGTTATCATCCGAACCCCCTCCAGTATTAATTTGCAAGCAACAGACAACTGCTTTAAGCAAAGTGTGTAAGGTAAACAATCCACTTGTTCCATGAACAAGAGACCGTTGTTTTCTCCCTAGTGGCAACAACATATCTACAACCTTAGAGATTTCTGTCACTTCCCTCGATTAAATATAGGCATGAACCCACTACCAAGCATAAATACCCCCTCTTGGAGTCACTAGCAACTACTTGGCCAAGATAGCTACTAACAACAGAGAGCATGCAAGATCACAAACAACACAGACATGATATAATCAATAAGACAAAACCATTAATCAATCTGACATAGTAATCTCAATATCCATCGGATCCCCGCAAACACAACATGCATGATTACAAATAGATGGGATCTTGATCATGAACGGAGCTCACAAGATCTAGACATAAAATCACAAAGGAGGAGATACAACCATCTAGCTACTACATGGACCCGTAGTCTAAGGTGGAACTACTCACGCTTCATACCGGAGGCTGGCATGATGAAGAAGAAGGCCTCCAGGATGATCTCCCCTCCGGCAGGGTACCGGGAAGACCTTCAGATCCCCCCAATCTAAGGACGGTGGTGGCGGCAGCTACAGACGGTTTCGTGGATATTGATCGGGTACTTAGGGTTTAGGCATTGGGGCTTCATATAGGCGAAGAGGCGAGGCAGGAGGGTGATGACCCACAAATGTAGGGGATCGCAACAGTCTTCACGGGTAGTATTACCCAATTTATTGATTCGACACAAGGGAAGCCAAAGAATACTTGCAAGCCTTAACAACTGAGTTGTCAATTCAGCTGCACCTGGAAATAGTTCTTGCTCACAGAATTTTATCAGTAGCAACCGTTTTTAGTAGCAACAGCAGTAGTAAAACAAGAGCAATATTAACAGTAACGGTAACAGTAGGATTAGAGTGCGGTAGGCATAGGGATGGATGGACGGGCGTTGCATGGACAAGTCTAAACATGTAACTTCAAGATCTAGGGCATTGCAAATAAATAATAACAAGCATCCAAGTACTAAACAATCCTAGGCATGTGCTCCAAATATAGTCATACGTGCTCGCAATGAGAATTTGCACAACATCTTCTGTCTAGCCAGCCCGTGGCAGCGGGGCCTCTAGGGAACTACTGGAAATTAAGGTGCTCCTTTTAATAGAGCATCGGAGCAAAGCATTAACACTCCGTGAACACATGTGATCCTCACACCACAGCCATCCCCTCTGGTTGTCCCAATTATTGTCACTTCGCGGCCTTTGGATCCGGACAATGATATGTGTACACAACTTGCAGATAATACCACAAACAATACTATCATAATGATTCAATAATAAGTTCAGATCTGAGATCATGGCACTCGGGCCCTAGTGACAAGCATTAAGCACAAAAAGTTGCAACAAAGTCAAATAGCACTAATAGAGATACTAGGCACTATGCCCTAACAATCTTATTTGATTACATGATAGAACTCATCCAATCCCTACCATCCCCAAGCCTACAGCGGGGGATTACTCACTTATGGATGAGGGAAACATCGATGGTTGATGGAGATGCGTTGGTGATGACGATGGCGATGATCCTCTCCAAATTCCCCGTCCCGGTAGGGTGCCAGAACGGAGTTTCTGGATCCGAATCTTGGTTTCTGGTGGTGGCAGTGGAGCGGAACTCTTTCTGGAAAACTATCGAACCCCCCTCTGTTTTTAGGTCGACAGGCAACTTATAGGCGCAGAGGGAGGCCGAGGTGGGCCCGTGCCTGGCAGGGGTTTGGGCCCCCCAGGCCCCTTCTCGGTCTCGTCTTCTGGCTCCGTGGGTCTTCTGGTGAAATATAATTTTTGGCATATTTTCCGGGATTTTTCCTGATAGTTGATTTTCTGCACAAAAACAAGACACCAAGGTAATTCTGCTGAAAACAGCGTCAGTCCGTTTTAGTCGTATCCAAATCACACAAGTTTAGAGGAGAAACAATAGAAAAAGTGTTTGGGAAAGTAGATACGTTTTGGACGTATCAACTCCCCCAAGCTTAGCTTATTGCTTGTCCTCAAGCAATTTAGTTGAAAACTGAGTGCGATAAAAGAACTTTCACGGACACATTTTCTTCATATGATGTATATATTCTCAGCACAGGAGTAGATGCTTAAACTATTCATAATAAGAAGTATGCAACTAAGTCTACTCAATATTCATTGCAAGCTATGAAGAGAAACCAACTCAATAATAATAAGCAGCATGAAACATAAACATAAGCAACATTGCAATGCTCATAGTAAGGTATGATAGAGTGGTATCTCGCTTTCCTTTGTTTGTAGAGCACAATATAAATGACAAGGCACCTCTGAAGTTCAAGTGAAGACTATAAGTAAAGATATCAGAGATACAAGCATCAAAGTCATGACATAATTAACAAAGTTTTGGACCAAACACAAGAATGACAACTATGCTCTCAAGAAGGTGCTCATAGAATAAGTGGTGACTCAACAAGGGAGTGAAAACGGTTTTGAAAAGTTTGAAAGGCTTCCTAATGCTGAAAGGAAGGTACTCATCAGTTTTGAGCTCTCATTGCCCCTATCATAGGCATCTTCATATGGTTAAGGTAAAAGTGAGGTCCAGTATGAGTTATATGCTTGACAGACCATAAACTGGAAATCCCAAGTCCCTTAAGTACGAGGGCCGCTCCGCATGCTACTCAACTTTGGTTACCTTCAAGTTCTTGTCATTGTTCATACATGCATATCATAGAGAACCGCCAACGGGGTACCCCTTGCACATGATACAGGAGCTATCCCTGTTGGGGAGGTGACCCCGGATAGGGTCAGGACGGGGGAAGATGAAAGGAAGATCCACGTCCAATTCCGAGTTAATGGCTAAATCGGCCGAATCCTGTAAAGGTCGGCCGAGGTAAGCATGAGCAGGACATTTAAGAGAGGGGCAGTACGTGACCCGGCCGATGTACTGTGTAAGTCGGCCGGGTCAGCCCGAATAATATAATTGCATGTAACGACCAAGCCGGGTTAAGAGAGACAGGGCCGAATAACATGAAGCTTGCGGGAGAAGGAGGAGCCTATAGTCAAACTCTAGTCACGGGCTAGGAAGAATCTGAGCAGAGCCAAGCACAAAGGACAAGGCGCGGAGCGACAGAAGGGCAGAAGGAGGTCACGGAGGTGACAGTCCTGGAGCCCGAGGCGTGCAGGTGGGGTTCTTTGGAACCTTGCCGTCATTAGAAGGGCGACACGGAAAGGAGGCCGCCGAATTACTATATTGGTACAAGCATATTCCTCGAATATGCTTGCCACGTCAGCCCTAGAGGAGCCAAGGCTCCCCTTTATAAGGAGAGGCTTGGACTCTGAGAAGGGGATAGGCTCATTTTGGTACCGTTAGGCTGGTAAAGTTCTTCTTCTCCACTTGCATACAGCTCAAGGAGCACTTGTAGCCCAAGGAAGGAGAAATAAAGATCTTTACGTTAGTTTTCTATGTGTAGAATCAACTACATCTTCCCTCCCCAGATCCCTCTAGCATCCATTGGCCCCACACTTTAGCCTACCCATGGCATATGCCGTGCCACCACCACGACAGTTGGCGCCCACCGTGGGGCCAGCAGCGGTGCTAGCTGGAGTCATGATCCCGACAGGAAACTTCATCCACACTAGCGAGCGCGTTGTCTCTGGCTTAGTCCGGACATTTGATCTCTGTGACTATGTCAGCGATAACGCAGGCAGCTTCAGGGGAAAAACTCCTCCGCGCAACGGCGTCTTCATCAACTTGGGCATGCACCAGATCTACGTCGGCGTCGACACCACCGGCGTTTATCCTCACCAAGTTGTTATTGCAGGAGAGCCTCCCCTTAGCGCCGCCAGCGGTCCGCACGGAGTGTGCCCCGTCAGCAGTGTCGAGGTGATGGTCGCGGCTGGGGTGCAGGCGGGAACAGCGGGCGCCGGATCAAGCAAAGATCCGACGACGGGTGTGCAGGTGGCCACCAAGCAGGCAGCTCCACAGCCCACCGAGGTAATTCCTTTAGCGGCCAACCCAGCCGAGGTGCAGGAGATGACCCCAAAGGCACCAAGGGTAAGAGGGCCACCTCTGGAAAGACCATAAAACATTCTTCAGGCAACTATAGATAATCTGACTACACCCGTAGCGCCGATACTTGATCCGGCTAATGCTCAGGTAGAGTTAGAAGAGACCAGGCAAAAAGTGCTGGTAGAGGCAAAAAAGGTGTTAGCATTGCGGGAGTCCTTAAACAGGACCCTGCGAGAATATGCTAGGGAAAACAAGCTTGACGTCGCCCCCGAGCGGGTTGACAAATTAAGATGAAGAGGGAAGAACCTCATAGATGATATCAACAAAGAGCATGATGCTCATAAGGCAGAATCAGTTGATCTAGGCTTGCCGAGGTACAGTACCCCGGCAAGAGAACCTGAGGGCGGCAAATGCCACTGGACTAGAGTTAGAAGGATTGACCGGCGAAGCCCGGCAAAAATAGCAAGAAAGAGAGAATGAGCTGGTGCGCATTGCAAACCAGCAGAATGAAGAAATGCTCAGGGCAGACCCGGCAAGGCCTGGTGCCTTGCGAATGGTTCATTCGGCTGGTGCAGCACCTGCCTTATCTGTGGCAGCAGCATCTTCGCCCAGAAACAATGCGCGAAAAGACAGAGCGGTAACTTCTGGAAAAAGAAATAAGAAAATTATTCCATATGATCCGGCGCTAGCCGGAAAAGCAAATGAAAACGGAGGCAATGGAAGCCGAGGTAACAGTGGCGAGAGAAACCACGGCCGTGCCGAGAAAGGCAACGGAAGCCGAGGTAATGGAGATCTTGGAATAAGAGATATCGGAAGAGGAAATCTCGAGAATAATATCCCGACTGGAGGAAGGAGAGAACGACCACCCAATCCGCAACCGAGATATGAACCTCGGCAGGAAAGAGAAGTGAGACCAGCTCGCCACAATCAGGTGAATGAGAGGTATAATGATGGTTATTCCGAGATGGAATATGCGGTTCATGGTGCAAATAACCACTATGGAATGCAGGAGAGAATTCTGTATAGATATTTGCCGTCAAGTGATGCGAGAGTAAAGCTGGACCGGCTATACCGGTCCGAGTTGTTAGAAGAACAAGGTCCACCAGGCCCGGCATTCTTCGTACCACGGATCATGGGCGAGCCGCCACTGCCGAACTTTCAGCTGGCAAGAGGCACAAAAACATATAATGGGAGCACCAAACCACAGGATTGGTTGATTGATTATGCCACTGCTGTAAAAATAGCTAGCGGAAACTTGCGATGGGCAGTACGATATGTCCCGCAAATGTTGGAAGGACCAGCTAGAGTATGGCTGAATAACCTGCCAGCAGGCAGTATCAACTGTTGGCTAGATTTTGAAGATATGTTCGTTAGCAACTTCACCAGTACTTACAAGAGGCCAAACAGGCCACAGCAGCTAGCAATGTGCAAGCAAAGGCCGAATGAGACAGACCGAGAGTTTTTGACTTGGTGGTGCAACCTCAGGAACTCATGCGAGGGAGTTATAGAATCGCAAGCAATAGCTTGGTTTGTTCAAGGATGCCGTTATGGCAGTGTATTGTGGCAGCGATTGCAAAGGGATATGACAACCACTTTGGCAGAAACCATCAGGATAGCAGATTCGTATGCATTGGGAGATCCGACACAACCAGAATTAATGTCGGCAGATCATCGGGAGCATCAAGATCAATATGCAAGAGATGCGGCCGGGTCATCTAGGCGCAATGAGTTCAGAGGAAGAAGAAGAGAAGAAAGACCGGATTATAGGTATGCCTCTAATCAAGTGGCAGCGGTAGTACAAGATCAGCCGAGTCACGGAAGCAGTCAGCGGTAGAAGAATGGCCCTCAGCAATGGACACCAAGGAATGAAGGGACAAGACAATGGACACCAGAACAGAAGAAGCAATGGCAGGAAAGGCCGAAGTACACGTTTGAGTCTATGTTAGATCAACCGTGTAAGTTTCATACTCCAAACCCGGCCAAGCCGGCCAATCATACGACTCGGCAATGCGCCTGGATGAAAAATGCAATGGGTAACCCGGCAGGCATGCAAACAACATCCTACCAGGCACAACAGCAGCATCAGCCACAGTTGACTGGAGCAAATGCGCAGCAACTAATGTTACCACCTCCTCCCCCGAGGTATGATAACTCAGACCGGAGAGATGCAGTGCATCAAGTGATAAATCAGGGTCCGGATGGAAGGACGGACCCAGGAAATAGTGGACGCAATGATTACAGGGAACATCATCAATCATATTGCGTGTTCACAACAGAACAACAAGACAGGCAGAGTGTATAGCGCCGGCATATGGAAGTAAATGCAGTTATGCCGGCAGTACCAAGGTATGTGCCTTGGTCAGATCAGGAAGTAACTTGGAGCATAAAGGATCACCCCAAAATAATGCCGAATCCAGGGTCATACGCACTCGTACTAGATCCGACATTTGTCGGACTGAGCATTAATGTGAAATTTTCAAAAGTACTCATTGACAATGGGAGCAGTATCAATATCATGTACAAGGATACAATGCATAAACTCGGAATATTACAGAATATGCTGCAATCCACGAGAACCACATTCCATGGAATAGTACCAGGGCTTTCATGTGAACCCATTGGAAAGGTTCGAGTGGATGTGTTATTCGGCACAAGAGACAACTGCAGAGCAGAAAATTTGGAGTTTGAAGTGGTGGATCTAGAGATTTGTTATCATGCACTACTCGGGCGGCCGGCATTGGCCAAATTCATGAGCAGTTGCCACATAACTTACTTGAAAATGAAGTTACCCGGACCACAAGGGGTGATAACAGTAGCAGGAGATTACAGGAAGTCAATGGAATGTGCTTCAGCCGGATCAAATCTGGCCGAGTCATTAGTAATAGCAAGAGAAAAAAGAAGGATTCAGGAGGTAGCGGCCCTCGCTCAGTCGGCACAACTGAATATGCCGGCATTGGCCAATCCGCATGGAAGTGTCTCTTTCCAGCCGATTAAAGAAACAAAAAAGTTCCAGATAGATGAGCAGTTCCCAGAGCGCACCGTCACCATTGGGGCCGGCCTAGATACTAAATAGGAAAGCGAGCTCACCAACTTCCTCCGTGAGAATCGGGATATCTTTGCATGGTCAACTCAGGATCTGCAAGGTGTGCCGAGGGAGTTGGCTGAGCACTCTCTGAATGTAAGGCCAGGAGCAAGGCCGGTGAAGCAACCTCTCCGCCGCTTCGCCGAAGACAGGAGAAAAATAATAGGGGATGAAATAGCTCGGCTCCTTGCGGCCGGGTTCATCATGGAGGTGCTGTATCCGGATTTGCTATCGAACCCGGTGCTAGTGGAAAAGAAGAAGGATGATCCAAATGTAGCTATTGTATGGCGAATGTGTATTGATTACACGAACCTAAACAAGGCGTGTCCAAAAGATCCTTTTCCTTTACCTAGAATAGACCAAGTCATTGATTCGACCGCTAGTTGTGAACTATTATCATTTGTAGACGCGTATTCTGGTTTTCACCAGATACCGTTAAATCCGGCCGATCAAATAAAGACTGCGTTTATTACCCCGTACGGGGCTTATTGCTATAGCACCATGCCATTTGGCCTGCGTAATGCGGGGGCAACGTACCAGAGATGTATGCAAAAATGTTTGCATGACCAGATAGGAAAGAATGTACAAGTGTATGTAGATGATGTGGTTATCAAAACCAAAGAACGCAAAACGCTACTGGATGATATCCAGCAAACTTTCGCGAACCTGAGAAGGTTCTGAATGAAGCTTAACCCGAAAAAATGCACTTTCGATGTGCTGGCTGGAAAACTACTCGGTTTTCTCGTATCTAGCCGAGGTATAGAGGCCAACCCAACTAAGATAAGAGCAGTAGAAAGGATGGAATTGCCGATATGTCTAAATGACGTATAGAAGTTCACAGGTTGCCTGGCCTCGCTTAGCCGATTTGTATGTCGGCTGGGAGAGAAAGCATTACCACTTTATCAACTAATGAAAAAATCTGATAAGTTCACTTGGACACCACAAGCAGACAATGCGTTCCATGAATTGAAAAAGATGCTGGTCACAGCGCCAATCCTGGCTTCTCCATTGTCGAAAGAGCCTATGTTACTTTACGTAGCCGCCACGAACAGAGTAGTAAGCGCTGTGATCGTAGTGGAATGAATGGAAGATGATAAATCAGTACAAAGGCCGGTATATTACCTAAGCGAGGTACTATCAGCCTCAAAACAAAATTACCCACATTATCAGAAGATGGCATATGGGGTATACATGTCTGCAAAGAAACTTAAACATTACTTCGAAGAGCACCCCATCAAAGTAATCTGTGAAGCACCCAAGCCGACATATTGAGCAACAAGGATGCAAGCGGCCGAATAGCAAAATGGGCAATTGAATTGTCACCTTATGCTCCATGATTCGATAGGCGAGATGCAATCAAATCTCAGGCTATGGCCGATTTCTTCGTGGATTGGGCCGAGGTACAATATGAACACCATTACCAGATCCGAGTTATTGGACGATGCACTTTGACGGTTCCAAACTGAGAAACGGTTTGGGAGCAGGAATAGTGTTAACCTTGCCAAAAAGAGATGAGCTGAAATATGTGCTGCAAATACATTTTGCCGCATCAAACAATGTAGCTGAATATGAAGCACTCGTCCATGGATTGAAGGTGGCAAAAGAGATTGGGATACGCCGAATCTTATGCTACGGAGATTCGGATCTAGTAGTACAACAAGTCTCAGGAAATTGGGATGCGCTAGATGCTAATATGGCCTTATATAGGTTTCATGTGCAAAAACTCAGCGGATACTTTGATGGATGTGAATTTCATCATATACCTCAGGCAGAAAATGACGCCACAGACACATTGTCAAAACTCGGATCAACCAGGCAGTCAATTCCCCCAGGTATCGCCCTAGAACACCTGAGAAAACCATCGATAACACCATCACCAGAGTCCGAATCCATCTTTATGCCGGCACAATCAAGAGAGGATAGTATGCCGATGGAAATTGACAAAGAATATAACCTGCAATTTCCAAAAACGAACCCGGCCGAGGCACGACTGGGTATGGAAAAATCCGAGGTAGTTATATCGGCAGAAAATATGGAAATAGATAGTGAGATTACCCCAGAAAAAATCATACCAACATGGGCGCAACCCATATTTTCTTTCCTTAAAGATGCGATTTTGCCGAATAACGAGGTATTAGCTAGACAGACAGTGAGAAGAGCTAAAACTTATACCATCATAAATAATGAGCTGTATAAAAGGAGCGTCACAAGCGTGTTGCAAAGATGTGTGAGTTCGGCGGAAGGCCAGGAGATCGTCCTAGATATACACCAAGGAGAGTGCGGGCATCACGCCTCGTCTAGAGCTTTAGTGGCCAAAGCATTCAGGCATGGTTTTTATTGGCCAACGGCATTGAAAGAGGCCAAAGAACTGGTGGAAAAGTGTAATGGCTGCCAGAGATATGCCAGCAAGATACATATGCCATCGTCCGAGTTAAAAACAATACCAATTACTTGGCCATTTTCTGTATGGTGCTTAGATATGGTGGGACCATTCAAGCCGGCCCGAGGCGGGATGACCCACATCCTAGTCATGGTCGACAAATTCACAAAATGGATTGAAGTAAAACCAATAAAGAAGTGTGATGGGCCCACAGCAGTAAAATTCCTCAAAGATATTATCTTGAGATATGGTTACCCACACAGTGTTATTACAGACAATGGTACAAACTTTGCTGAAGGAGCCTTCGCTATATTCTGTCAACAAAAACACATAAGACTAGATGTCGCCTCGGTGGCTCACCCAGCATCTAATGGGCAAGTAGAAAGATCTAATGGACTAGTATTGTCCGGAATAAAACCACGACTCGTCGAACCACTGCAAAGGTCGGCAGAGAGTTGGATTGAGGAACTACCAGCAGTACTATGGAGCCTCAGAACTACCCCAAACAGGTCAACAGGGTATACACCATTTTTTCTAGTGTACGGGGCAGAAGTTGTGCTTCCAGCCGACATAGTACATGACTCGCCAAGGGTTACCCAGTATACAACCGCTGAGGCAAATGAGATAGCTCGGAAAGATGATGTCGATCTGCTAGAAGAAGCCAGGGAGTTGGCACTATCAAGATCATCTATTTATCAGCAGGACTTGCGACGATATGACAACAATAAAGTAAATCCAAGAGTGTTTAAAGAAGGAGATTTGGTTCTTCGGTTAGTGCAACGCATGGCCGGCATGCACAAACTATCACCCCCATGGGAAGTATCGTTCATCGTGAGCAAAGCATTGCACAATGATGCGTATTACCTAATTGATGCTCAGTCACCAGAAAAGAACAAGGCAGACAAAGCCGGCTAAGAATCGAAAATACCATGGAACGTAGCTTTACTTCGTCCATTTTAATCGTAGGAGTCATCTATGACATGTTGTAAAGTAATGCTTCAGGACGAGGTATCAACTATGTATTAAACCTCGGCACCTTGAGCAGTGGCTCGGGGACTGTCATGTATTGTTTATGAATTTGGGTTATGTATTAAACCTCGGCACCTTGAGCAGTGGCTCGGGGACTGTCCTATATTGTTTCTGAGTTTGGGTTATGTACTAAACCTCGGCACCTTGAGCAGTGGCTCGGGGACTGTCCTATATTGTTTCTGAGTTTGGGTTATGTATTAAACCTCGGCACCGTGAGAAGTGGCTCGGGGACTGTCCTGTATTGTTTCTGAATTTGGGTTATGTACTAAACCTCGACACCTTGAGCAATGACTCGGGGACTGCCATATTTTGTTTTTGAGTTCGAGTTATGTATTAAACCTCGGCACCTCGAGCAATGACTCGGGGACTACCCAATATTATTTCGCATTTGTAGTGATGTGTTAAGTCTCGGTTTTTAGAGCAATGATTAGGGAATATCCCCACAATTGTCCCTTGTTACAAAAATGGATATCAAACTTCGGCACCCAGAACGATATTATTTCGCTCTCCCCAGATATAGGCTTCGAGATTGACAACTTGGATAAAATTCAAGAACACGATAGTTGAAGTGTCAAATTCATCAAGGTCAGGCAATATTCAGACGTCGAACTACTGTACGACAAAGGAAAACACACAATCCGAACTTAAGAAATTAAAGGTCACCAAAGCAAAGATTTAAACAAACAGGATTAGTTTAAACAGAATAATAAAGATCACAACCATGTGTGCCTCAGCGGCAAAAGGCAAAAAAGTTTCATACCGCACAGAAAGTCGGACAAGTGTTTGACACACATCATACACCCGGCATACCGGGGATAAGAAACGACTTAGAGTTTTTTAAACCTAAGGGGCAGCGACTTGATCAGGAACTGGGCGCTCCGAGGTAGACGGCACCTCGGCCGAAGTTGCTTCGCCCTCCACAGAACCAGGAGCGACTTTGGGGGAAACCCGGGGCTGTTGAGAAACATCAACTTGAGCTGTGGAATGCCTAGTACCTTTGGAGGAGGATCGCGCGTCGCCATTGCCATCCGAGCTTGAGCTGGAATCACCAGAAGTATCCGAGTCGCCCTCAGCCTCGTCTCGGTTGGCTAAATTATCATCAGAGGCATCTTCAACTTCGACCTCATCCGCCGGGTTCGAAAGGAAACTCGGCCCTTCAATCCAGTTATGCACGTCCGCATACTCAACGAGCTGGAAGGCATGAGCTTGTCGGCGAGCGACGGATTCTGGATCCTCAACCAAACGGGAGCTAGTGCGCAAATTTATCAGGGTATCGAGGGAAATATCCTCGTACCATGACATAACGACTGTGAGCGCCATATCAGCACCAGCTTGTCCAGCGGATTCCCTCCAAAGATTCAACTAGTTCTGGGATGCCATCAATCTTTCCACCAGTATTTTGATTTCATCAATATCAGGAGTCCCAGAAGTATTCGGCCAGAGAACATGGTAGGCCCGAATGGCTGCTTGCACTAGGTCCCTGCCCATAATCTTCATCGGACCAACGGCAGCGCCAACGGCAACCAGGTAATCTTCCATCGAGTATTCTAGTCTCGCATCAACAGGAACACCTCGGCGCACACGAGTATTAATCACCGCTCTAGAGCTCACGGGCTTAGCTTCTGGAAAATGGTCTGCGCAAAACAAAAGTACGTCGGTCAACAGTAAGAAAGGGAAAAAGATAACTCGGCCGCGGTCAGAGGCTTACGGTGAATATAGGTCAGCATTATCTAAAGATCTTTAGCCCAGTCACCCTTGGTTTTCTCAAAGCGAGTGATCTCCTCGCTCATCGCCCGTCTCTTGAGTTTGGTAGCTTTGAGGAGTTCTTTATTTTTCTGCAAATGCAGAACCAGTCGGTTCTTCTCCTTGGAGAACTCCTAGTCAACTTTTTCTAACTCGGATTTCTAAGAAAGCTTGAGGGACTCCACCTCGGCACGCAAGCGAGTTATCTCGTCATCTTTATCTTTCAGCTGCGCCGAGTGAGTGGCGGCTTGTTCTAAAAAATGCAGCATCATATCAGGCATGGGTATGCATTCTTGGTGTGACGCTGCAAAAGTTTGTAACTCGGCTATACCGAAGCCAAAAGGGTTAAAAGAAACCCGGTGCACATTTCAAATAGATATCTGTAAAAGAAAAAAGAGTAACTAACCTTCCAGGGCCTTGACCTTTTTCTCAAGACGGATATTAAGATTGTTGATATTACCTATTCACCAGCAAAATGAGCTAACACCTCACGTCCAAAACAATAAGAACTTTAGGCATAATCTGAAAGTTTGTTAACTTACCAGCTTTCTTCACCATGGGAATGACCTTCTCATACTTATCTTGCAATTTTTTATGTGCGAAGAGCAGCCTTTGGAATTCGGCGGTCCGTTGATCATGCGCAACCTAAGCAACAAAACAAATAGCAATAAGATATTCGAGCCTAAGACAGATCCAAGTCAAGCAAAACTTAAATCGGATCTAGGTGGCTGGATATTCGAAGCTAAGACAGATCCGAGTCAAGCAAAACTTAACTCGGATCTAGGTGGCTGGATATTCGAACCTAAGACAGATCTGAATCAAGCAAAGCTTAACTCGGATCTAGGTGGATGGATATTCAAAGCTCAGAAAGATCCAAATCAAGCAAAGCTTAAGTCGGATCTAGGTGGATGGATATTCGAACACTAACACGAAACTGAACCAGGTAAAGCCTAATAAAACTTCCAAACGAATAACAAGTTATTCGGTTGCAAGTTTCGGGGACTAGAGTATATATAATATCATTCGAATGACTAATTAAACGTCCATAAAAACAATTACCTCATTCATCTTGTCGCTATCAAGAACGATCTTGGCAGCCAAATGTAAGCGACTGCTGATGTCGGAGAGTTGAAATGGCTGGCTGCTTGGATTGCCCTTGAGCTGATCAGCAGCGTTCCAATTGTTGGCATACTCAACCAGTGAGCCGAGGCTGTTCCCACTCTCCGTACGAGTCAGGACTTTACCTCGGACGTGTTGGGTAGCCACCGCCGCCGCGGGACTCTTATGAAGAGCGAGCTGTGTATCAGCAGCCGGGGTAACAATAGTCTTGGCAGAAGAAACCCCCTTGCGCAGCGCATCAGAAATTGTACGCTGAGAAGAGCTGGCAAGCCCTTTCTGAGATGAGGGAGGCTTGGTGACAACAACCTTTCTTGCCTTAGAAGAGGCATCGGCAGGAGCCGTTACCTCGGCACTGGGAATGGCATCTTTGGGGGCTGGAGGGATTACGGTTTCTGAGGGCGCCGAGATATTGGTATCCTCGGCTGGAGTTGGAGTTGCAGTAAAAGTTGTGGGGGTCGAAGGGATCTCAGGGGAAACTTCGACATTCACGGAGGAGGCAGCAGGCCCAGTAGAAATATCTACGGGCCGAGTTGTATCGGCATCAACAGGAGAGACCTCAGGCGCATCCTGGCGGGATGACGTCTGATTCGGAGCGGGAGGAGAGTCAACACGAACAGGACTAGGAACTCTAGTATCTTCAGGAGGCGGAGGAGAAGGCGGCCGAGTCGTGTGACTCGTCATGCTAGGACCACTAGGCTTAACAGAAAGAGGAGCCCTGCAAAGACAAAAAAGATCAAGTCAAAAGGCAGAAAGAGAGAAACAAGAAATACAAATAAAAAGCAACTCACCCAGTAACCCCGGGCATAGTTTTACGCTTCGGAGGGTGCTGGGCTGATTTCTTCATTCGTTTCTTGGGAGCGGCTCCCGAGGCACCTGCTGGAGCGCTGCGTTTCCCCGAGGTAACAGGAGGTCGGGAGGCGAGAGGCTCGGCGTTGTGAACCTGACCAGCCAGATTAGCTGAGAAAGTAGAAGCCGGAAATGCATAAGAAATTGGCATTGCGGCAACTACCTCAAGAACTAGGACCTCGTCCGAATCACCTTCCTCCTCGTGGGCCGGGGTCTTGCCACGGGCACGAGCCGAAGCAAGGTCCGACTTGGGAACGAACTCCTCCAAGTCCGGCTCCCCGCTGTCTGGAGTGTTCCGGTCCGCGGGCCACGGGAGGGACAAAACCTCGGCATCCTCGGTCTTCTGCTCCTCAAACCTCTGCAGGACAAGAAAGAGAAAAATTAACAAGAGAAAACACAGATGCGATTAAAAGGCAAAACACAACTGCAAGAACTTACTCTGGGAGGGGGATGCTCGCGGGTAAACGGCTTTAGTCCCCAGGCCCAGTCCTCCGGCATCTCTGTCTTAAAGATAGCCCGGACGCGCTTGAAGATAAGATAATTGTCCAGCTCCATCGTTGAGACTCGGTTGGGATCAAGAGGACCGCTCATATGGCAGAGCTTATGCGTGCGTTTCTGGAATGGGCAGATCCGGCTTCTGACGAAGGTGGTCATCAGATCCTCGCCGCGTAGCCCGGAGCGGATCAGTTCCTTCAGGCGAATCTCAAAGGCCTCGGCCAGAGCATGACTCTTCCTCGGGTTATAAGTCCAGTTCTTCTTGGAAGGAGGGCCAATGGAAAAAGCAGGGAGCTGAATCCTGTCCTCCTTCCCAGAATTCTTGACATAAAAGGACGATTTATGCCATTTCTTGCACGACTCCAGACCAGCAACGCGAGGAAACTCGGATTTCCTCCGAGGTGTGATTGACGCAGCTCCGCACTGGGTGAGCAGTTTCTCAGAAGGATGAAGGGATTTGTCTGGGACAACATTGGAGCAGATCTGAAAGAACTTCGACCAAACGTGCACGGGGGACCATAGGTCGAAGTATCCTTCCGAAGCAGAGATAAAGGCGGAAAGAGAAGCGATGGCGTTAGCCGGAAGATGATGTGGCTGCAGGACGAAGTAATCAAGGAACTCCCTAGCGAAATCGCTAAGGGGGATACCAAACCCGCGAGCGAAGTGTGACATAAAGACGACGTACTCGCCCTTGTTGAGAACGGGAGAAGATTCACTGCCAGGTAAGCGACAGGCTACCTCGGCAGGAATCCGGCGAGTTCAAATTAACCACTCAACCTCTCGGCGGGTGACGGAAGAGCCCTGCCAGGAGCCCTGCTCGGGCCTAGACGCTGCATCGTCATCCTCAATAAGCGCACCGCTAACGGAGCTCGACATGGGGTCGCCGGAGGAATCTACGGAAGATGAACTAGCGGCGGAGTGAAGCCTAGAACTGCAAGGCCCCGTCGTGATTCTACGCGAAAACGGCGGCGGAGCAGAGAAGGAACCGCCGCGGGAAAACTAAAGAAAAGCAGATGCGTCTAGAGGATAGACTAGGCAATAAGACCGGATGAACTCCCCGGCAATGGCGCCGGAGCAAGTAAATGGGGACGAGGTCGACGGAGCAGAGCGATGGGAGCCTCGCCGTCGAAGATCCCGATGGGCGCACGACGGCGGGAGCGCGAACATGCGCAGAAGCGAGAGGAGGAAGAAGGGCACCCGTAAGCGGAGGAGGAAAGTAAATCCCCTAGCCCCGTGCCCCTCTTTATAACCACGCGGCATGAGTAGTAGTGGGATCGTGCGTGTGGCAGTTAGCTGTGTAGATCGTGTATGCGGCACAACCGCACGCCGCTGAGTGGAACCGCACCGACGACCACACGATGATAGAAAGGGTCAAGATCCCTGACGGAAACGGTGCGCGAGGCGTTGCAGTGCCGACGCGACAGGCACAGTAATTACTGTAGCCTGTCAGTGGGCACTGTAGAGGAACAAAAAACTAGGGAAACAATGATGAGTGTAACACGTAGGACGAGGCGTACGCAAGAAGATGCGCAGATACCTCGGACGAGGCAAAAGTAACTCGGAACTAGGAGAAGCGAATATTGGGAAACTGATATGGCCTGGCCGAGGTATAGGCAGGACCATACCAGCTTCGGGGACTAATGTTGGGGAGGTGACCCCGGATAGGGTCAGGACGGGGGAAGACAAAAGGAAGATCCACGTCCAATTCCGAGTTAATGGCTAAATCGGCCGAATCCTGTAAAGGTCGGACGAGGTAAGAACGAGCAGGACATTTAAGAGAGGGGCAGTACGTGACCCGGCCGATGTACTGTGTAAGTCGACCGGGTCAGCCCGAATAATATAATTGCAGGTAACGACCAAGCCGGGTTAAGCGAGACAGTGCCGAATAACATGAAGCTTGCGGGAGAAGGAGGAGCCTATAGTCAAACTCTAGTCACGGGCTAGGAAGAATCTGAGCAGTGCCAAGCACAAAGGACAAGGCGCAGAGCGACAGAAGGGCAGAAGGAGGTCACGGAGGTGACAGTCTTGGAGCCCGAGGCGTGCAGGTGGGGTTCTCCGGAACCTTGCCGTCATTAGAAGGGCGACACGGAAAGGAGGCCGCCGAATTACTATATTGGGACAAGCATATTCCTCGAATATGCTTGCCACGTCAGCCCTAGAGGAGCCAAGGCTCCCCTTTATAAGGAGAGGCTTGGACTCTGAGAAGGGGATGGGCTCATTTTGGTACCGTTAGGCTGGTAAAGTTCTTCTTCTCCACTTGCATACAGCTCAAGGAGCACTTGTAGCCCAAGGAAGGAAAAATAAAGATCTTTACGTTAGTTTTCTGTGTGTAGAATCAACTACATCTTCCCTCCCCAGATCCCTCTAGCATCCATTGGCCCCACACTTTAGCCTACCCATGGCATCTGCCATGCCACCACCACGACAATCCCGTTATCACAATGACAAGGAAAGCAGACAATGAGCATCTCAGCGATCTTTTTATTTACTATATGCATAGATTTTTATTGAGGATGCTTCATAGAGTGCTTATTATGGTGATGCCGCAAGTTTCCACCATGACTACGCATGTCTTAGGCTAGCGGCCCAGACGTTTCTATAACACAATGTATAGACTCCATGAACTCAAAAGCTCCCCTTTTATTTCACATTGTCGACATCCGTAAAAAAAAGAGCAAAGTATCAACTGGATAGGATATCCAAAAAGTGTTGAAAGCGTTCCCTGTGACAGCACGGTTATGCTGACTCCCAGCATATAATTTGCAAGCATATAACTTTCATGGACAAGTCACAATGGTTTAGGATTATTAAGTGCAAATAATAAAGTGTGCCATCAAGTTCGTGAAAGCTTTACTAACTAACTTTTTTCAAAACAGTCAAACATTTTATTTGGAAGAAAACAAGGCATATTGAATATGCACTGAAATAGCAAACGATGCTAATAGGTAGGTATGATGGACACAGTTGGCAATATTGGTTTTGGGGAGTTGGAATCATAAGTATAACGCATACTCAGTGCAAGTGAAGGCTAGCAATAGAGAGGGAGCGACAAACAAGAGAGCAATAATTGTCATAATCTTGCTTGCAACAAACATGACTAATTATGGCATGAAAGTGATACTAGAACTCTGAGGCAAAATAAATCACCAAGGCTTACTAACTATTGTTTAGTCATATGCATGCGTGAGCATGTGCCAAGTCGATCCACATGAAGCTTCCAGAGGAGGATACCACAATATAATACAAAAAATATGAATAAAACAATTCAAGCAAACATTCATATGACATGCTACAAACTATTAGCAAGCTGGATCTAATCACAGACAAGCAAGAACTACTAAGCATCCATCAGTAACATACACCTTACAATGAATAGACTAAGCATGCTCACAGTGATGAGTATATGTACAAAAATGAAAACAAATAGAGTTTGTTACCAGCCTCTTACCACTCCTCAAGTTGTCTTAATCTTCATTATTGCCCTTCACTTGTGTGATTTGAATAATAACATGAAACCAAAATCCACTAAGGACGGCTGAACCCTGCAAAGAACTCACAAAACCAAAGAAGAACAACAAATATTTTTGGTGTTTTCGATTTTTCAAACAAGCCAACAAAGAAAAAACAAGAAAAGCAAAAACAAACCAAACAAATAAAAAGAAAACCAAAAACAAAAACTAAGAAGCTCCAAGACAACACAACCGTGCATGAAACAATAAAAACGAAGTGTCTAGAAAGACCTAACATTTTTATTGATAAAGAAGGGGATGCTTTGGGCGCCCCCAAGCTTTGACGCTTGTATCTCTTGAATATTTCTTGGGGTGACACGGGGTGGATCCCCCCAAGCTTGAGCTTTTGTCCATTCTTCATCTCATTACATCATTCTTTCCTTACACCTGAAATTTTTCCTTCATACAAAACTTCACACAATCTTCATTAGCAACATTAGTGCATTCAAAATATAATAGACCTTTGGGGATTATTTTTAAAACAACAAAACTTTCACTAAAGACACAAGCTACTGTATCAATTCCCTCAAAAAGCTCAATTTCCCAAAAAGAACCTGAAAAGGAATCAATAAGAAGCAAATGCAAATAATGGCAGAAATCTGTCAAAACAGACCAGCAGGTAGAAACCAATTTTTCGATGACCTTCTGTTGCTCAAATAAAAAAGTGTTGAACTAACGAAAGTTAGATAACATACTGGGGGATTTATTCGTAAATTTTTAGCGCAATCCTACTTACATATACTCCTCATGATTTTTTATGGTGGAGGACAGAAATCTGCTTCGGGACAGCAACTCCCCAAATCTTACTTTCCTCTCATTAGAGGTCATTCTTGGCACAAAAAGCAAACAAAAAGGATAAGGAGAGGTCATTACTAAAGTAATAACGTCCAAGACTCAAGTAAACTCTTGGGTTATCTCCCAACAAGTACTTTTCTTTAACGCCTTTAAGTTAGGCATGACGAAGAGCAAAGATTGGAAGGAAGAAAAATAAAAGTGAGCAAGTATAACCATTGTGAAAACATTGTTTTGTTCATTAAAATCATTTTGTTAACAAGGTTGATCAAGTCTTGTTACCAAAACCATCTTATATGAAACAAAACTTTGCATTCCACAAGGTGATTATGTTACCTCATATTTGATAGCAATGGTCCCAATCATAATAGTTTCAAAATTTTCTTGTGGAATGGGACAATATATTTCTCCAACCTTGATGCTCTCAATATTTTCAATGGAATTCAGGCAATAACTTTTAGTAACCTTCTTGGGGAAATAGACAATATGCTCTTTGTCATTAATATTGAATGTCACTTTTTCCTTGATTACAACACCTGCAGTATTAAGAAAAGGTCTCCCAAGAATAAGAGACATATTATCATCTTCAGGCATATCAAGCACCACAAAATTAGTTAAAACCAAGCAATTATGAGCCACTTGAACAGGAACATCCTCACATATACCAACAGGAATAGTAGTTGACTTATTAGCCATTTGCAAAGATATATCAGTTGGTATCAACTTTTCTAACTCGAGTCTTTTGTAGAGAGAAAAAGGCATAACACTAACTCCAGCTCCCAAATCACATAAAGCAGTCCTAACATAATTATTCTTAATAGAGCAAGGAATAGTTGGTACCCCTGGATCACCAAGTTTCTTTGGAACCTTACCATTGAAGGAATAATTAGCAAGCAAAGTAGAAATCTCCTCATTATGAATCTTCCTTTTATTAGAGAAGATATCCTTCATATACTTTGAATAAGGAGGCAACTTAATAGCATCAGTCAAAGGAATTTGCAAAAATAAAGGTTTCATCCACTCACAAAACTTATTGCAGTGTTCTTCCTCCTTTGACTTGTGTTTCTTACCTGAAAAAGGCATAGGTTTCTGCACCCAAGGTTCTCTCTCTTTACCATGTTTTTTAACAATAAAATCTTACTTTGTGTACCTAGTGTTCTTAGTGTGCTTCTCAGGTTCTTCCTCACCTTCCTCCTTATCAGGAGACTCATTTTTATCATTACCACTCTCAGTTTCAGCATCATAGACAAATATACTATTAGGATCTACAGCAGGTTCAAGTGGTTCCTCAACTATCTTATGTTTCTTTTTCTTCCTCTTACAAGGACTACCACTACTTTCACCTTGTTGAGAATCCTGCTCAATTCTTTTAGGGTGTTCTTCAGGATATAAAGGATCTTGAGTAGCTATACCACTCCTAGTTCTAATTCCATAAGCATGTTTATCTCCTGAGGCATTAACTAGCATATCCTTTTGTACCTTAGCAAGTTGATCAAGTTGGGTTTGAACCATTTGAAAGTGTTTACAAAGCATTTTAATACCATTGGAAGTTCTTTCCACAATATCTTTCAACTCATTGATAGCTCTAGAGTTTTCCAATAAATGATTCTGAACTTGTTTATTAAAATTACCCTGTTTAACAATAAAAATGTCAAGTTCCTCTAAGCATTGATCTGGAGGCTTACCATAAGGAATATCACCTTCATCAAAGTGTTGGGGAGAGTGTACCTCAATAGTGGATGAGTGGGGAATTGGCTTACATAATTCTTCTATAGGAGGTAGATTCTTCACATCTTTAGCTCTAATACCTTTCTTCTTAAGACATTTCTTAGCTTCCTTCATCACTTCATCATTTAATGCAATAACTCCCCTCTTCTTTGGTGTTGTTGTTGGAACTGGTTCAGGAGTAACTGGTTTAGGAACAATAGTCTCGGGTGTATTTAGCTCAATTGAAGTCCAATCATCATAATTCTTGCTTATCTTAGCCATTAATTCTTCAGCATCTGTAGGAGTTCTTTTCCTGAAAACACAATCAGCAAAGCTATCTAGGTAGGTCCTAGAATCATCAGTTAGTCCATTATAATGAATATTAAGAAGCTCATTCTTAGGTAATGGACATCCAGGATGTGCATGAATCAAGGCATAGAACCTTGTCCATGACTCAGGCAATTTCTCTTCTTCTCCCTGTTTAAAATCAAAAAGTCTCTACAAAGAAGCATGTCTAGCACTAGGAGGAAAATATTTCTAGAAGAAAGAAGCAATCATGGCTATCAATGGAACCAGGAGGTAATCTATTAAACCAAGCCCTAGCTTCTCCTTTTAATGAAAAAGGGAAGATCTTAGTAACAAAGTACTTGTGCATCTTAAAATCATCAGAGAATAAAGCAATCACAGTAGAAATCTCATTCATGTGAGCCACATCACTCTCATTTTCAGTCCCACGGAAAGGTTCTTTCTCAACAATATCTAAATAGGATAAATCAAGAGAGAAATCATAATCTTCATCTTTAATATCAATGGGAGAGGTGGCAAACTTAGGATCAGAGGACAGTTTAGGCATAATAGTACGTCTAGCAAGGAGACTCTTAATAGCACTAGTACCATGTGTGTTTCGGCACTCTTCAACAAATTCATCAGTGAACTCAATGTAACCATCATTAATATCATAACTCTCACTAGACTCGGGTGAGCTAATAGGTGTAACAATGTCTTCACTAGGAGTTTTGGTATTTCCTAGACTAGCCATAGTAGCATCTAGGAAAGTACCTAATGAACCACTCGCATCAAGCATAGTAGAAGTAACATCATGAGCATCAAAAACAGTTTTAGACTCAGCAGTAGTAGCAGTGTGTGCAACATGAGTATGTGGTGGTAGTGTGACAAGCTTACTTATAACAGACGGTGAATCAAGAGCAACCGAGGTGTTTAGGACTGTACCTCTTCTTGTAGTGGATGGTAAAATAGGAAACTTTCCATCACGAGACTTCCCCATGATGGAAGGAGTAGCAGTGAACAATAGTAGATCCAAGTCAACTTACAAATAAAGCTATGCTCCCCGGCAACGGCGCCAGAAAATAGTCTTGATGACCCACAAGTGTAGGGGATCGCAACAGTCTTCGCGGGTAGTATTACCCAATTTATTGATTCGACACAAGGGGAGCCAAAGAATACTTGAATCCTTAACAACTGAGTTGTTGAAAGAACATTTCTTAATCCCTAGTGTTTTGTGTGTTAGATAACAATATCAAGGATTATTTAACGTGTGTTGAAGTGTTGTAGCTCTCTCTAAGAAAAAGGGAAAAGTATCTGCCTTTGGGGGGCGAATAATCCGCCCCCACCAGGGGCAGATAATCCGCCCCTCCCTCTTCCCAAGAGTGCGCGAGCCCCAGAGAGGGGGCGGAGTTTGTGGCCAGATTTTCCGGCCACGCCAGATAGTCCGCCCCTTGCGGGCGGACAGTCCGCCCCCTCGAGGATTTCCTTCAAGCCAAGCCTGCGTCGCTCTCTGTATGGGGGGCGGAGTTTCCCTTGGACGTTCCGGTCCTTGGGCGGACTTTCTCCCAAGGGAGGATAATCCGCCCCCTCAGGAATTTTCTCCAAGTCAAGGCTGCGTCGCTCTCTGTTTGGGGGGCGGAGTTTTCCCCGGAGTTTCCGTCCTGGGGGGCGGATTTTCTCCCCAGGGCGGATAGTCCGCCCCCAAATTTCTCCAACGGCTTGTTCTGGGCGGGGGTATTTAAGCCTGTCTTCCCCTCTGTCCAGAACTCTTGATTGATCCGAAAAAGAAAAGACCTGGCCTGCAACCTTCATCCAAGAGAACTCCACCTAGATCCACTCAAAGGCTCCGTCCATTGGGGAATCAAAGGAGGAGGACTCGATCATCATCAACTACAATCAAGCGCTTCATCTCCTCTCCATTCATTTGGAGAACCACCGATCTAGTATTTCTTGCAACTACCTAGATCCTTGTTTTTGTTTATATTGATAAACCTTGTTCTTGTGGCAGCTTGTTGTCATCTCGGGAGCCCCTAATTCAGTTGTGGGTGTGTGCCCCGATAGTGTTGTAAAAGGCACCGGTTCCCGCCTCGAAGGGATCCAATGGTGGAGAAGGTCGATCAGGCCTCTCGTGGCGAGATCCATCGGAGAATAGGGTGAGGCCTATTGTGGCATGGTGGTCTTAGAACCGCCCACCCCTCCAACGCAGATGTACTTCCCTTAACAAGGAAGAAACTACGGTAAAACAAATCCATGTGTCTCCGCGTGCTCCACTACGGTTCCTTCGCTCCTCTCTTTATGTGCTTAGTAGTTATGGTTGCATATAGGGAAATTCTCGTAGTTGCATATCTAGAGAATTTACTTTGTGTCAAGCCTAAAATTGAAAAAGTATTAAAAATTGGCTAGCACCTATTCACCCCCCCCTCTAGGTGCCCATACGATCCATTTCAATTGGTATCAGAGCCCCAGCTCTTATTTCGGGCTTAACCGCCTAAGAGAAGTATGGGTTCCAAGGTAGATGGGAGTGATGCTCCGGAGGTAGTCACCATGAATGATCTCAAGACGTTGGAAACAACCTTGGTGAGTTCAATGGAGGCTAAGATGGAAGAAATGCATCAATTGATAATGCGTCTCTCCACATCCGCAGCATCACCTCCATCTAACTCTGAGGATACCACTCCGCAATCCAAGGAAACGGGTAAAAGTGTTTCCAAAGATAATGAAGTGGTTGGTGATGACACTAGCAAGAGCTCCTCCTCGAAAAAGGATAGCGGTAAGGATGGATACAATGAGGTTTCTCATGTGTATTCCCCTGATCCACCTATCCCTCACCCACATATACATAATAGGGGTGATCCACCCAAACTTTCAGCATCTACCTTTACTCAATGGCAATTTTTGATGAAATATCATGTGTGCAGTTCCTCCATAGAGTTGTGGAAGATCATCGAAAATGGTCTTCATGTTGGAAACCCCAACAATCTTACAAGAAGAGAAGTTGTCGATAGCCAACTCAACACTACATCTCTACACATGATACAGCTTGGTGTGGGTGACAAAGATATGCCACACATTCAGCATCTTAGTACAGCTAAGGAAGCTTGGGATGCTCTCACCGAGCTCTTTATCGGAAATGAAAGTATGAAAAGGAATAGATATGATGCATTGAGCAACGAAGCTGAAGGATTCTATATGTTGGATGAAGAAGACCATGAAGACATGTATAGGAGGCTTAAGGCAATAGCCACAAATTTCAGAAATCATGCTGCCGCTCATGTTGATGATGCATGGATCAAGCGCAAGTATGTCAGTGCTCTTATGCCATTTGAGCCCACAGATTTGAAAAGTCTCCAAGGTAGGCATAACTATCACCTCATGACATCCAATGAGGTAATGCAAGAAATGGACGCTTTCAAAGTGGCTTCCAAGAATGCCGAAGATGCTCGTGCTCGAGCTATGGGAATGCAAAAGGGGGTCAACGTGGCCTTGAAGACTAGTGTGATTGGTCATGATGAATATGCCATAGAAGGTCTGGACTGTACCGAGGATATAAAAAGGATCCACGGAAAATACTTGGCTCTTTATGCTAGAAACTTTTGGAAAGATCCAGCCAAGGCTAAAGCTGAACTAGAACGCGAGAGTGGAGCCTATGGAAGAAAAGAAAATGGTCCCAAGCTGAGAAGATGTTTCAACTGTGGTGATCGGCTGCACTTTGTAGCTGAGTGTCCATATCAAAGTAGGGAAGATAATGTAGGAAGACTTATTTTCAAGGACAAGTCAAAGGCTCCATGCAAGAAACAGTTTGTAAAGAAGAATGCTCCCTTCAAGAAGCAACCAAAGATTGTTCTTGTAGCTCAAGAAGAATATTCATCGGGAAGTGAAGATGAGGACGAAGACGATAGCTCTCAAGAGGTGGCTACTATAGCCACCATGTCTCCTTCAACATCTCTCTTCGACTCTCCGAATGAAAACATCATCAACAAGAATGCTACTTGTCTCATGGCAAGAAGCTCCGAGGTAACGACTTCTAACTCTTCTTTTTCTAAGGCTATGATTGACATGGATGATCCTACTAGTCTTAAGGTTAAATAAGAGATTATTGCTTTGTATTACTTCTACACTAACTTGCAAGGTGAGCACAAAGTTTGTTTTGAAGCTCTTATGGATCAGCTGGCCCAAAACGAAGCCCTTCTCGAAGAAAAGGGCAGAATTGAAAGGGAGGATGCACTGAAAATTGCATCCTTAAAAAATGCCCTTGAGGAAGAAGAAGCTCGGGTCTCTCTTGAAGAGAGGCTTGAGTCCATTGAAGAGTCACATGAAGAAATTGTGGCTAAACTTGTTAAGGAACATGACAATGCAGTCACCAAAGCAAAGAAGTTAAAGAAGGAAAAGATTGAGTTTGGGGCTGCTCATGATAGACTCTCCGAGGAATTGGAGAAACTTGACAATGCTCACAAGGCATTGAAAAACGATTTCTCCATTCTCAATGAGTCACATGATCAGCTTCAAAGTCGATTGGCCAAATATGATGTTCCTAGATCACCCAACTCAACATATAGTCACAAGGAAAATGCTAGTGTGGAAAAATAAGTGGTCAAGGACATCACTCCCAAGGATAAGGGTGTGCTTGATGAAGTTCTTGGCAAGCAAAGGTCAAATCATGGTAAAGACGGACTTGGGTATGTCACCAAGTCCAAGAAAAATAAAAACAAGAAGAACAAGACCAAGAATGTGCAATCAAAGACAAGCACTGTTGAGAAGAATGTCACAAAAGACAAGACTAACAATATTGGTTTTGCAGGGTCTCACAATCCAAACTATGAACTCTTTTGTGATGATTATGGCGATGTTTATGATTATTATGTCGGTCCCTTTGATGAATATATTGCTTGGTCTATTTGGGTCCCAAAGACCCTTGTTACTAACATGAAAGGACCCATTGAAAAATGGGTACCTAAAACCAAGAAGTAATTCTCTTGCAGGGCTATGCTTCTGGTGGGTCGAAATGGGTGCTAGATAGTGGATGCACTAGTCATATGATGTGGCGCCCCGCAAAAACCACTACCAGAAAATCGCGTTGTTTTTGTGCATTGCATCGTCATGACCGCATGCTCATGTCATCATGCCACATTGCATTTGAGCATCGTCATCATCATGCATTTGTTTGTCTGAAACTATTTTCGAAAAGCATATTTTGTTTTCTAAATACCCTGCCTTTATTTCCAAAAATCCAAAACCCGGGTCTCCGGATTATTTTGTTTCGTCTACCAATGGATTTCAAAAGCCCCGTTCTAAACTAATAAAATATTTACTTTATTTTTAGGGGCAGCCGTACCGGGCCGATCCGACCCAGTCGGCCACCCCCAATACAAAAAAAAAACCAGCCTACCTAAACCCTTTTCCTACCCAGTCCTATTCTACCCAGCCCCTTCCACATCACCCCGACCAACCACAGCTTGCCACCTCACCGTTTCCTCCACCTCATCACTCGACACAGACGCACCCACCAACCCTCTACTCGACGCGTCCCTGGAAACCGCCTCCACCCCACCCCGCGTACGTGTCCTGTCCCCACCTCCCTCACCTCGCCCAGCCCGCTCACGATCCCCACCCCGACCGACGCTCCTTCCTCGTGACCCCGTCCTCACCTCTCCCGCTCGCTCCCGCCCTCCAACCTCTCCCCCGCCGGACCCCGAGTCACCTCCCCGTCGCCCGTCCTCCGGCGTCGCCTGCACCAAGCTCGGCATCGACGGCCACCTCGAGCCCACGCCCTCGCAGATCCCGCCGGGGCCGCCCCTCTCGCCTCTGCTCCGGCCTGCCCGCACCGACACCCCATGCCGCCGCCAGGGCCGATCTCCCCTCCCCGCGTGTCACCCTGGCTCCGCCCGTCCTCACCCCGTCGCCTCGCCTCCAGCCCGCGGCCGCCGGAGCCCCTGCGCCCTCCGCCGCCTCTACCCGAGCCCGGGCGCGTCGCCCACCAACTCCCCTGCTCCGTCCGCCTGCTCCACCCCAGCTCCCCGGATCGCAGGCGCCCGTCCCCCCCGAGCCTCGGCCGCCTGCCTTCCTGCCGAGCGCAGCTGTCGGCGCCGCCAGGACCTTTTCCTCGCCTCTGCGCCCCTTCCCGCGAGCAGCAGCGCCCGCCCTCCTCCTCGTCGGCCGCGCCTTGGCCGCCTTCGCCGTCGTGTGCCGACCTCCAACGGCCCCGGCCCCTCCCGCGTCTGCCAGCCGTCGTTCGCCTTCGCTGCCACCGCCTCGGCAGCACGACGCCCTCCACCGCCCTTCTCGTCGGGCCGCGAGCGCCACCCCTTTCTCGTGGACCGCCGCCGTCGGCCTCGCCCGTCCCCGACCCCGAGCGTCGCCTCCTTCCGGCCACCTCGCGTCCAGCGAACTCCTCCCTGATGCCGTCAAGTCGCTTGCAGGCCCTTGTCGCCTTTTTGAGTTTCTCCCGATGCTATCTGGTTTCCTTGCTAGAGGGGCACCGTGATGTTCTAGTATTGATGAACAGGGGGGTTGCAGCAGTCACCGTGGCCCTTGATGTACTCCTCTGTTCATGTGTTGTTGTCTCTGTGCCGATGTTTTGTCAAGCACCTCCCGAGGACACGTGAGTTGATTCAAGTTCATCATTGACGCCGGACCCCTAGGCCTTTGACGTGGAAACACAAGTACTCCTTCACGATTCTGATGATCCAAAGAAGAACTCCGAAGACCGATCCCGGTGTTTGAAGACCGAACCCCAAGATCTGCCTCACGGGACTGAACCCCTCGGAACTCCATGTTCTCCTACCCGGAGACCCCGATGCCTTCGACACGGAGCACCGAGGATGCCTTCATGGGACGCCAAGACACCCATCGAACCCCAAAGACCGAACCCCGTGGACCGACATGATCTTCTTCACGGATACGAAAAGTACTTCCTCGAGGATGCCAAGTTCTTCACCCCGAATGCCAAGACCGACTTGATGGCGCGAACCCGACAAGATCTTCGCAACGACAAGATCGGCACCGACCAGGGCGAATCCGACACGCCCCTGACGCCAACCAAGTCCTTCTTCCCGGATGCGACAAGATCTACTCCGTTGTCCGAGAATGTTACTGCCAAGACCGATCCCGTCGCCCCTGAGACCGAACCCCGAACCCCGGAACCCCAAGATCTCCCGAACCGTAATGTGATTCCCTATCCGAGACCCCATTATTTTATAAAATGACATTATCAACTGATGCATATTAAATTGATCATGCATGCATACTTGTCTGTGGTTTGGGGGCATTGTGCCAATTCATCTCATAATTAAATATGGAGTCTATATGCGGGATATCTTTGTCTTATTCCGGACTCCATTTAAATTGGTGTAGCGAACCGATGCCATGTTTTGTCCTGTTAAGACAACATTTAAATTGCGGGGTATCTAAACAACATGAACTTAATAAATGTCGGAATTTCGGTTCCGCTTAATATTGCCTAATTGCATCGCATTCTTGCCATGTCATACATCATGCATGCATCATGCCCGATCTTTTGCCGTAGTATTAAATAGTGCCTCCGGTGTTTCTTCTAGTGCTTTGCTTCTTCACGGATTAGGCCGATGAGTTGATGCGAGTATCGACCCGATCTTCGGATGAACCTTCAGCAATGTTTTCAGGCGAGCACCTCCCCCTTTCTACCTATCTTACTTTTATAGTATTTATCCCCTCCTGTTGATATATTGCTATCTGTGTTGCGATGCTCTAGTTTTCGTACCCGTGATATCCCTTGCAGCCTTATATTGCCTTGGACACATCCTATTACCTGTTGTTTGGTAGATAGTTGGACTTGCGCATCGTAGTCGCTTGCTCAAGTGCTGTTGCGTGTCGTCAAGTACCACAGTTGTTGGAGTATTGCCGCATGTTTAATGGTGGAGATGATCATGGCTTTAATTATTGTTTAATAACTAAAAATTGAAGTAGGTAATTGCAGAGGCACAGGTGGGCAATAGATGTTATTTGGTTGTTAACCGTCCACTTGTGTCCCGTAGGACCCCGAGTTCTTGACACCTGTTCCGAGATCGAGCGCGCTAACCACAGGTGGGGTGTATGGGCACCCCCATCGATTAGTACCTGTTTTCAAAGTATTGTACCGGGGGCCACAATTAGTTTGGGGCTTTATTACTATTCTGTACTTATGCCATGCTTTACTGCTTTATTTAAATTATGCGAGGTACTGCACCTGTACTGTTTAGGATCGTGACACGTTTTCGCTGTATCGACAAGCCCAGTCATCTTTTCGGGTTCCTAGTCATTTACAGCCGTCTCCACAAACCCTGAGTCCGTCTCGGAGACCGGCCGACTTCGTTGCGGGTAGCTTAGTGGGGTGGCCCCCATGTACTTGCTTTGGGTCTGGGAAACGTCATGACTTAGGCCCCGCCGACATACCGATGGGTGTATGTTAACTGATCTGGCAAAAAGGGTCGAAGTGCGTGTGGATACTTTGGTGCACCCCTGCAGGGTTAAATCTTTTCGAAAAGCCGTGTTCGCGGTTATGGACGACTTGGAGCACAGTTCTCGATCATAGACAACTATAACTAAAGTTTACTGTTATAATTTGACTTGTATCCGATGTGACTAGTAATCGGCTTCACTACAACGGAATGGCTAAATAAAAGTACCAACAACTGCCGGGTTTGGGGATATCTCCTGCTAATTGTATCTGACTAGTAAGTGTTGCAACTCCAACGGAATGGTTAACTAAAAGTGCCCACTGCTTATTCTATCAGGATGACTATCTATACCTGACTAGTAATTGCTGCAACGATAACTGAATAAATAAAACTGCCAACGGTGTGAGTTCCTCGGTTGACTTCCTCGTTTGGTCTCGAGGGGGAAATACCAGGATGGGTATGTTTGATGGTAGCATCAGGTTGGTTCTGAATAGGTCTTTCTTATCCCTCTCTGATAGCCAACAGTTATATCGAGTCTCTATAGGTTGTTCTAGTGCATGCTGCGCTGCCGCTTCAGTCCACCATACCTATGTAGGCGAGGACCGCCGAATTCTAGCCTCGCCGTGTACTGGCCTCAGTACTGACGCTCCTCTTTTTCCTTTTCCCTTTGTCGGCACCCCTTTTGTTTTAGCAGGTTTCGACGTCGTTAGCAGGGTTACCCTTCTGGCTTGGCCTGGGCAGGGTTATGGACGCCATTGGTTATTCTTCAGGGCTCTTAGCTCAATTTGCATCTTGTCCGTACTCGGACGCTATATCGTTTTAAAGGTGATTTGGATCTTTGTATTGTATATCTGTATTCTTGACTCATTGAGTCGCCGTTGTATATATCTGTTCTGTGGGTTCCATCATGGACTATTGTGTAATGATATTACTTCGTTTACCACCCGCACGAAAGTGCCTGGTGGGTACCTTTGAATCGTTTCTATGCGGGTTTGGCGGGTTTCGCTAAAACTTTCATAGCGCCGATTCTGAGGGTGTTATAGAGTGGTATCAGAGCTCAGCAGTTGCGATACCCCACAAGTCCAGCCTGTAGGATAACCTAGCTAACGGCCGAAGTAGAGTGTCAAAACTATTTTTGAAAAATCGGTTAGATAGTTCTGATTAGGTCTGATTTTACTCCTTACCCCTCTGCTGCTCTCCTCTCACCTCTGCGTGTTTTGAATCCGCTCTCTTCTCTCTCTTCGAGTCCAGGATTTCTCGTGGTTGGGTTCCATCGTACCTTCAGGGTTTCGTTTCCTCCTTTGGTAACGGTGTTGCTACATCTGGTCTTCATGCTATCCGAGGAATCCTTCGTCTGGTGGAATTCTCTTTGTTCCTTCTCGTGCCTTCCGGTGCTTTCTGATGCGACGACATCATCTACTCCAGATCCGATGCAGAGTCTGCATCACTCCTTTGTTTCTGAACCTCGATTGTCGAGATCTTCAGTCTGATTCCGAGAATGGTTGCACGCTTTTCTACTGATTGTGCAGAGTAATAGTTTGGGTGCGTGATGGATTGGCCCCCATGCCGACTACTCACTCTATTCGCTTGTGTACAATGAAGTGGATGAGAATGCATCGGTTCTCTCCTTCTATCGAAGCTAGAGGTGGCTTTCTTTGTTGATACCTCTACCTTCGACCTTTTGTTCCCGGAGTGTTCTCTCGACGATCACGGACAACGACCTCTTGTTAGTGGTGTCGCGAGGATCTACACGATGCGAGAAGATTCACATCACCGCCCTTCTTCCCGGTACCATGAGGCGGATCTCGAGGGCGAGATCCATGTTAGTGGTGTCGAATTGTGGCGTCCCGCAAAAACCACTACCAGAAAATCGCGTTGTTTTTGTGCATTGCATCGTCATGACCGCATGCTCATGTCATCATGCCACATTGCATTTGAGCATCGTCATCATCATGCATTTGTTTGTCTGAAACTATTTTCGAAAAGCATATTTTGTTTTCTAAATACCCCGCCTTTATTTCCAAAAATCCAAAACCCGGGTCTCCGGATTATTTTGTTTTGTCTACCAATGGATTTCAGAAGCCCCGTTCTAAACTAATAAAATATTTACTTTATTTTTAGGGGCAGCCGTACCGGGCCGATCCGACCCAGTCGGCCACCCCCAGTACAAAAAAAAAACCAGCCTACCTAAACCCTTTTCCTACCCAGTCCTATTCTACCCAGCCCCTTCCACATCACCCCGACCAACCACAGCTTGCCACCTCACCGTTTCCTCCACCTCATCACTCGACACAGACGCACCCACCAACCCTCTACTCGACGCGTCCCTGGAAACCGCCTCCACCCCACCCCGCGTACGTGTCCTGTCCCCACCTCCCTCACCTCGCCCAGCCCGCTCACGATCCCCACCCCGACCGACGCTCCTTCCTCGTGACCCCGTCCTCACCTCTCCCGCTCGCTCCCGCCCTCCAACCTATCCCCCGCCGGACCCCGAGTCACCTCCCCGTCGCCCGTCCTCCGGCGTCGCCTGCACCAAGCTCGGCATCGACGGCCGCCTCGAGCCCACGCCCTCGCAGATCCCGCCGGGGCCGCCCCTCTCGCCTCTGCTCCGGCCTGCCCGCACCGACGCCCCATGCTGCCGCCGCCAGGGCCGATCTCCCCTCCCCGCGTGTCACCCTGGCTCCGCCCGTCCTCACCCCGTCGCCCCGCCTCCAGCCCGCGGCCGCCGGAGCCTCTGCGCCCTCCGCCGCCTCTACCCGAGCCCGGGCGCGTCGCCCACCAACTCCCCTGCTCCGTCCGCCTGCTCCACCCCAGCTCCCTGGATCGCAGGCACCCGTCCCCCCGAGCCTCGGCCGCCTGCCTTCCTGCCGAGTGCAGCTGTCGGCGCCGCCAGGACCTTTTCCTCGCCTCTGCGCCCCTTCCCGCGAGCAGCAGCGCCCGCCCTCCTCCTCGTCGGCCGCGCCTTGGCCGCCTTCGCCGTCGTGTGCCGACCTCCAACGGCCCCGGCCCCTCCCGCGTCTGCCAGCCGTCGTTCGCCTTCGCTGCCACCGCCTCGGCAGCACGACGCCCTCCACCGCCCTTCTCGTCGGGCCGCGAGCGCCACCCCTTGCTCGTGGACCGCCGCCGTCGGCCTCGCCCATCCCGGACCCCGAGCGTCGCCTCCTTCCGGCCACCTCGCGTCCAGCGAACTCCTCCCTGATGCCGTCAAGTCGCTTGCAGGCCCTTGTCGCCTTTTTGAGTTTCTCCCGATGCTATCTGGTTTCCTTGCTAGAGGGGCACCGTGATGTTCTAGTGTTGATGAACAGGGGTGTTGCAGCAGTCACCGTGGCCCTTGATGTACTCCTCTGTTCATGTGTTGTTGTCTCTGTGCCGATGTTTTGTCAAGCACCTCCCGAGGACACGTGAGTTGATTCAAGTTCATCATTGACGCCGGACCCCTAGGCCTTTGACGTGGAAACACAAGTACTCCTTCACGATTCTGATGATCCAAAGAAGAACTCCGAAGACCGATCCCGGTGTTTGAAGACCGAACCCCAAGATCTGCCTCACGGGACTGAACCCCTCGGAACTCCATGTTCTCCTACCCGGAGACCCCGATGCCTTCGACACGGAGCACCGAGGATGCCTTCATGGGACGCCACGACACCCGTCGAACCCCGAAGACCGAACCCCGTGGACCGACATGATCTTCTTCACGGATACGATAAGTACTTCCTCGAGGATGCCAAGTTCTTCACCCCGAATGCCAAGACCGACTTGATGGCGCGAACCCGACAAGATCTTCGCAACGACAAGATCGGCACCGACCAGAGCGAATCCGACACGCCCCTGACGCCAACCAAGTCCTTCTTCCCGGATGCGACAAGATCTACTCCGTTGTCCGAGAATGTTACTGCCAAGACCGATCCCGTCGCCCCTGAGACCGAATCCCGAACCCCGGAACCCCAAGATCTCCCGAACCGTAATGTGATTCCCTATCCGAGACCCCATTATTTTATAAAATGACATTATCAACTGATGCATATTAAATTGATCATGCATGCATACTTGTCTGTGGTTTGGGGGCATTGTGCCAATTCATCTCATAATTAAATATGGAGTCTATATGCGGGATATCTTTGTCTTATTCCGGACTCCATTTAAATTGGTGTAGCGAACCGATGCCATGTTTTGTCCTGTTAAGACAACATTTAAATTGCGGGGTATCTAAACAACATGAACTTAATAAATGTCGGAATTCCGGTTCCGCTTAATATTGCCTAATTGCATCGCATTCTTGCCATGTCATACATCATGCATGCATCATGCCCGATCTTTTGCCGTAGTATTAAATAGTGCCTCCGGTGTTTCTTCTAGTGCTTTGCTTCTTCACGGATTAGGCTGATGAGTTGATGCGAGTATCGACCCGATCTTCGAATGAACCTTCAGCAATGTTTTCAGGCGAGCACCTCCCCCTTTCTACCTATCTTACTTTTATAGTATTTATCCCCTCCTGTTGATCTATTGCTATCTGTGTTGCGATGCTCTAGTTTTCGTACCCGTGATATCCCTTGCAGCCTTATATTGCCTTGGACACATCCTATTACCTGTTGTTTGGTAGATAGTTGGACTTGCGCATCGTAGTCGCTTGCTCAAGTGCTGTTGCGTGTCGTCAAGTACCACAGTTGTTGGAGTATTGCCGCATGTTTAATGGTGGAGATGATCATGGCTTTAATTATTGTTTAATAACTAAAAATTGAAGTAGGTAATTGCAGAGGCACAGGTGGGCAATAGATGTTATTTGGTTGTTAACCGTCCACTTGTGTCCCGTAGGACCCCGAGTTCTTGACACATGTTCCGAGATCGAGCGCGCTAACCACAGGTGGGGTGTATGGGCACCCCCATCGATTAGTACCTGTTTTCAAAGTATTGTACCGGGGGCCACAATTAGTTTGGGGCTTTATTACTATTCTGTACTTATGCCATGCTTTACTGCTTTATTTAAATTGTGCGAGGTACTGCACCTGTACTGTTTAGGATCGTGACACGTTTTCGCTGTATCGACAAGCCCAGCCATCTTTTCGGGTTCCTAGTCGTTTACAGCCGTCTCCACAAACCCTGAGTCCGTCTCGGAGACCGGCCGACTTCGTTGCGGGTAGCTTAGTGGGGTGGCCCCCATGTACTTGCTTTGGGTCTGGGAAACGTCATGACTTAGGCCCCGCCGACATACCGATGGGTGTATGTTAACTGATCTGGCAAAAAGGGTCGAAGTGCGTGTGGATACTTTGGTGCACCCCTGCAGGGTTAAATCTTTTCGAAAAGCCGTGTCCGCGGTTATGGACGACTTGGAGCACAGTTCTCGATCATAGACAACTATAACTAAAGTTTACTATTATAATTTGACTTGTATCCGATGTGACTAGTAATCGGCTTCACTACAACGGAATGGCTAAATAAAAGTACCAACAACTGCCGGGTTTGGGGATATCTCCTGCTAATTGTATCTGACTAGTAAGTGTTGCAACTCCAACGGAATGGTTAACTAAAAGTGCCCACTGCTTATTCTATCAGGATGACTATCTATACCTGACTAGTAATTGCTGCAACGATAACTGAATAAATAAAACTGCCAATGGTGTGAGTTCCTCGGTTGACTTCCTCGTTTGGTCTCGAGGGGGAAATACCAGGATGGGTATGTTTGATGGTAGCGTCAGGTTGGTTCCGAATAGGTCTTTCTTATCCCTCTCTGATAGCCAACAGTTATATCGAGTCTCTATAGGTTGTTCTAGTGCATGCTGCGCTGCCGCTTCAGTCCACCATACCTATGTAGGCGAGGACCGCCGAATTCTAGCCTCGCCGTGTACTGGCCTCAGTAGTGACGCTCCTCTTTTTCCTTTTCCCTTTGTCGGCACCCCTTTTGTTTTAGCAGGTTTCGACGTTGTTAGCAGGGTTACCCTTCCGGCTTGGCCTGGGCAGGGTTATGGACGCCATTGGTTATTCTTCAGGGCTCTTAGCTCAATTTGCATCTTGTCCGTACTCGGATGCTATATCGTTTTAAAGGTGATTTGGATCTTTGTATTGTATATCTGTATTCTTGACTCATTGAGTCGCCGTTGTATATATCTGTTCTGTGGGTTCCATCGTGGACTATTGTGTAATGATATACTTCGTTTTCCACCCGCACGAAAGTGCCTGGTGGGCACCTTTGAATCGTTTCTATGCGGGTTTGGCGGGTTTCGCTAAAACTTGCATAGGGCCGATTCTGAGGGTGTTACATATGACCAGAAGCAAGGAGATCATCACGGAGATGCATCCAAATCATGATAATATCACAATCTCCTATGGTGATAAGTCTAAATCTCAGGTATTGGGTATTGGCAAGGTTGTGGTTGCCCACGATATCTCTCTCGTGGACGTCATGCTTGTTGAGACCCTCGGTTACAACCTTCTTTCTATTCGTGCCCTTGGCAAGATGGGCTTTGCTGTTTTTATCGATGATGATTTGGTGGTACTCTTGTGGAGTAAGTCTCTAAAGGTCGCTTTCGTTGGATACGGCGAAAATGACCTGTATGTGGTGGACTTTTCGGGGAAAACCACTTCGGGTCCGATGTGTCTATTCGGAAAGGCCGACGTGGGTTGGCTATGGCATCGCCGTTTAGCCCATGTCAACATGAGAACTTTGCAAAGTCTCCACAAGGGTGGCCACATCCTTGGACTAAAAGACAATGTCTCCTTTGCCAAAGATCGTGTTTGCATGGCTTGTGTTGAAGGTAAAATGCACGACTCTCCCCACAAGAGGAAGACTATTGTGTCTTCAAAGAGGATCTTGGAATTACTTCATGTGGATTTATTTGGTCCTCCTTCTCATGCAAGTCTTGGTGGGAAGAAATATTGCTTGGTCATTGTTGATGATTACTCAAGATATACATGGGTCTATTTCTTCAAACTAAATAGTGAGACTCAACAAACTGTCATTGACTTTGCCAATGAAGTTCAACGTCAACACAATGTTCCTATCTTGGCAATAAGGAGTGACAACGGCTCTGAATTCAAAAACTACACCTTGAATATGTTTCTAAGCGAAGAGGGGATTAGACATCAATATTCCGCTGCGTACACCCCTCAACAAAATGGTATAGCCGAGAGGGAGAACCGGACTTTGATGGATATGGCAAGATCAATGTTGGCTGAATTCAAGTCTCCTTATAATTTTTGGGCTGAAGCCATATCCACTGCTTGTCACTCATCGAATCGGCTGAAAGATTTTAGACAAGACTCCATATGAAATACTTACAGGTAATAAGCCCAACATCTCATACTTCAGGGTTTTCGGGTGTAAGTGTTTCTTTCTTATTAAAGGTGTCCGTTTGTCAAAATTTGAGTCCAAGGCTTTAGAAGGTATTTTTGTTGGTTACGGTGCCGAATCCCACACTTATAGAGTCTACAACAAGCTCACTGGGATTGTTGTAGAATCTTGTAGTGTGGAGTTCGATGAAAATAACGGCTCCTTTGTAGGGCAAGTTGATGTTTGTGATGCAGATGTTGAAATACCCCAAGATTCCATAAGAATAATGGGCGTGGGATTTTTCCGCCCCATTGAGGAACCCCTTGTGGCGGATCGGGAAGGACAATGCTCCACTCAAGTGGAGCCCTCATCTACACAAGATCAACAAGCTCCTACTATTGGAGAAAACTCTGCACCAACACCGCAACCTGCTGAAGATCATCTGTCTCCTGGACAAGTTGGTAGTCCCAGGGCAGACTATCCTCCCCCTCCAAGGGGCGGACAATCCGCCCCTGGCACTCCAACTCGTTCCAGGGGATCCGAAGGAGAAAACAACAGCCAAGAAACTCCTAGGCTGGATTCTCCAAGTCCTGTCAGGCATGCTCATGAAGAAGTCACTAATGGTTCATCTCCCAGGCCGGATAGTCCGACCCCTCCAAGGGGCGGATTATCCGCCCCTGAAGAACAAGCTCTGCAGCAACCTCCTGGTGTTATCTCAGACCAAGATCAAGGGCAAGGAAGTGGTCAAGACAAGGATACAAATACTGAACCTACTCCTTCTAGAAACAATAAGGACATTGAGGCTCGTCGCAAGGCTCGTGCTGATCGGAACCTTGAACTAAGGGGTCACACTCTTGACAAGGTTGTTGGTGATCTCCGACGAAGGGTATCTACTAGAAGAGAACTTGCAAGCTTCTGTGATCATCAAGATCACATTTCCATGGTTGAACCGAAGAAGGTCTTTGATGCTCTTGAAGACCCCGATTGGGTTTTTGCAATGCATGAAGAATTAAATAACTTCAAACGCAACAAAGTTTGGAAGCTTGTAGAGAAACCAAAGGATCGCCGCAATGTTATCGGCACCAAGTGGATCTTCAAGAACAAACAAGATGAAAATGGCATTGTTGTGAGGAATAAAGAAAGACTCGTGGCTCAAGGATTCTCTCAAGTGGAAGGAATTGATTTTGGCGAGACTTATGCTCCTGTGGATCGTCTTGAGTCCATCCATATCCTTCTTGCCTATGCAGCCCATCATAATTTTAAATTACAGCAAATGGATGTTAAGAGTGCGTTTCTTAAATGGTCCTCTACATGAGTTAGTATACGTCAAGCAGCCTCCGGGTTTTGAGGACCCCAAATTTCCGAACCATGTCTACAAACTCGATAAGGCACTCTATGGCCTTAAACAAGCCCCACGTGCGTGGTATGAGCACCTTAAAGAGCTTTTGCTAGACCATGGATTCGAAGTTGGGCAAATCAATCCCACTCTTTTTACTAAGAAGGTTAATGGGGAGCTTTTTGTATGCCAACTTTATGTAGATGACATTATTTTTGGTTCTACAAACCAAGATTTTAACGATGAATTTTCAAAGCTTATGACTGAGAGGTTTGAGATGTCCATGATGGGTGAGATGAGGTTCTTTCTTGGATTTGAGATCAAACAACTTAGAGAGGGAACCTTTATTAATCAAGCTAAGTACATCCAAGACATGCTCAAAAGGTTCAAGATGACGGATCTCAATGGTGTGGCTACTCCAATGCAAACAAAGTGTCATCTTGAGCTCAATCCCAAGGGTAAAGACGTGGACCAAAAGGTATACCGATCCATGATCGGCTCTCTCCTTTACCTTTGCGCATCTAGGCCCGATATCGTGTTAAGTGTAGGAGTGTGTGCAAGGTACCAAGCCGCTCCTAAAGAAAGCCACTTAGTGGCGGTCAAACGAATCTTCAGATATTTGGTTCATTACCCAAATTTTGGGTTATGGTAACCCAAGGGTTCAAGTTTCTCTCTATGTGGTTACACTGATACAGATTGGGCTAGTGATAAAGATGATAGGAAATCAACCTCTGGTGCGTGTCAATTCTTGGGCAGGTCTCTAGTGTGTTGGTCTTCAAAGAAATAGAATTGTATTTCACTCTCAACAGCCGAAGCTGAATATGTTGCTGCTGCAAGTGCTTCTACACAATTGTTATGGATGAGGCAAACTTTAAAGGAATATGGTGTCAATTGTGACAAAGTGCCTCTATTATGTGACAATGAAAGTGATATCAAGATTGCATACAACCCTGTGCAGCATACAAGAACAAAACATATAGAGATTCGCAACCACTTTATTCGGGATCATGTTGCTCGTGGTGATATTGCCCTATCCTTTATGAGCACGAAGAACCAACTTGCTGATATTTTCACGAAGCCCCTTGACGAAGCAAGATTTTGTTATTTGAGGAATGAACTAAATATCATAGATTCAAGGAGCTTGGCTTGACTACCCTTGCACACTCACTTACTCTTTTTCATGTATTTGGTTTCGATGCGGGCATAGACATAGGGGGAGTGTGGTCCTAATTAATTGGGCCAACCCTCCCCCCATAATGCCGAAAGCAAGTAAAATCATTTCCCTTAATATCATTTTGTGATATGTGGGTCATCGATGAGCATTGGTTTTGAACTCAAGATACATCTTCACGGTGTCATGCCATGCGCTCCAACATGGTGGCTTCGGCCACCGCCCTCTTCCCGGAGAAGAGTTGGTTTCTAATGGTTATCTTTGGATTTTCTTGCATATCATCTTCAGGGGCGTTAGCATCGCTCTTCTTACTTTTTGGCGTTTCGATGCCAAAGGGGGAGAAGTAGTTCTATTAGGTCTCGTGTGGATTTGCAAGGGTCGGGCACAAGCAATTATATTTTCGTTGTTTTTATTTGCTTGCTTGTGCTCTTTTTAGCGTGAACTTATTTGCTATTTGTGCTTGTCTTATGTAAGACTATGTCGTGCTCCACTACGTTTGGTATTCATGGAAGTTTGGATTTATCTATTGTGGATCTCATGGAATTCTGGATTTATCTATGGAGCATATTTGATGGCATATGGAATCATGGGATTATCTAATGTATGCATCAATATTGTTGGGATGTGCTTGGAGGCTATCAAGCTAATTATTTTCTTTGGCTATAATCACATCCCGGTGGTATGACCTTGGTTCCCAACCCACCTTGTTTCAATTATCTTTGCTATGAAAGGTGTGCTCTCTCTAGTGTGTCTATTTGTATTCAAATGCAAATTTTAAATATGCACACATCTAGGGGGAGCGTCTTTCATTTTTAAGGTGGCGTTAGCCGATTTCATTACAAATCCTAGTATTGTCATCTAACACCAAAAAGGGGGAGATTGAAAGAACATTTCTTAATCCCTAGTGTTTTGTGTGTTAGATAACAATATCAAGGATTATTTAACGTGTGTTGAAGTGTTGCATCTCTCTCTAAGAAAAAGGGAAAACTATCTGCCTTTGGGGGGCGGATAATCCGCCCCTCCCTTTTCCCAAGAGTGCGCGAGCACCAGAGAGGGGGCGGAGTTTGTGGCCGGATTTTCCGGCCACGCCGGATAGTCCGCCCCTTGGGGGCAGACAGTCCGCCCCCTCGAGGATTTCCTTCAAGCCAAGCCTGCTGTCACATCCCAAAATTTTCCAAATTTTGTAATGTGAAAAATAAATAAACAAAATAAATAATTGCTAAAATTTAGGGTGAAAAGAAACTTTTGTTTCTAAATGGAAACTTAAAAATCCCATATTGAACAAACTTTAGTTGATGTTTTAATCCAACTAAATTCAAATAAAGTGAATTGCATTCTTCATAAATGCATCTAGAAATTTAAACACTTGGAAAATAAACCAAAACTCTAAAACCCTAATGGAAGGAAAACATTTCCAAGCTATCTCCAAGCCTATGGATTTGGTCCATATAAAAATTTGTTAAACAAACATTTCAAAATGATCAAGAATGACAAATAGAAATATTACAAAAACCATAGAAATTGGTTTCACTTAAATTGGAACCATAGATAAAATCTTATGAATTTAATAAGTTAAGGAAATTGAATTTCCAAAGCTAATAAACACCTATCAAGAAATCCATACCAAATGGTGAGCAAATAATCCTAAAGAGATTTAAAAGGATAAACAAATATTAAATACGATTTTACCAATTGGAATCACCAAGTTTGGATCTTTAAACAAAAAGATATGGATTTTATAAGTTAAAGAAAGAAATATTAAATGAGGAATATTTAAAGACCAAATTAAAACTTGGCCAAGACCATAAGCAAATGGAATGAATATAATCCAAATCCAAATAAAATAAAAGGATAAAGAATTTCCAAATAAAATAAAATGGCATTAACCACATTCTATCCCTATTTTAATAAAGACAAATCTCTAATAAGAATGATTAATTAAAATCATGGGAAAATAGTATTTGGAATTTACCCAAGTGGAATAAAAGTATTTAATTAACTTAAATGGTATCAAAGAAATCAACTAAATAAATTTATGGAATTAAACCCATAATTATTTTCATTAGAATAAAGACAAGTAACCAAATAAAAATGATTAACAAATCATATTAAAAATATTCCAAATAATTCAAGGTGAATATTTTGACACCCTATTAAATAAATAAAACCTACTGAAAAGATTTGAAAAGATTTAGGTTTCAAATGGAGTTTGAAAACATTATTAAACCTTATTTGAATAAATGCAAGGGCCTATTTTAAACAATTAAAAGACCCTAAAAAGAATAAAAGAAATATTCTAAATTTGACTTTAAAATGCATTAATAAACAGTATATGAATATACACAAAGTTTGGTTGAAATTTGAATTCAAATGGATGCTTGAATTGATTAAACAAAATCAAAACAGAATAAAAGAATTGGAAAAAGAAAAATAAACAGGAGAAGAAAAAATAAAAACAGAGCAGCCCAACCAGACCTGGCCCACTAAGCCCAGCAGCCCACCTCTCTTCTCTCCCCGAAGCGTTTTTTGTCGCTCACAGACGAACCCGCAAACCCACTGACGAGCAGGCCCCACTCTCCCTTTCTCTCACTTGCTGTCAAACAGGCCCCACGCCCACGTCATCGTCTTCCTCACCGCGCTAACCTCGCCCGGCCGTTTTGTCGCTGTTTCTTCGAGTTAATACGCAGTAACGACGCCATTAAACAGCCCCGCGACCATGCATACTTAATCGCCATACTTCCCTCTCCCTTTTCCCCTAATCCTCACCCCACCGGAGCCACCAGGCTGCTCCAATTTTGCACGGAACCACCACTGCCTCTGACGTCTTTCGGCGATGATTCCGGCCAGACCCCGCCGCCCCTCGCCCCCTCAACCACACGAGCGTGTTCCACAGACTCTAGCGCATCCCCCAGTACTCCTAGCTCAGCCGCGCAAGCTCCCTAGCGTCGGCAATCTCAACGCCGCTCGCCACCGTCTTCGGCTTGAACTCCGGCGAGTTTTCTAGGTAGCGTCTGATCGCCCCTCTCCTCCTCCTTCACACGCATGTACTCGCCACTCTCCCGCGCATCTAACCATGCTCCCCTTTTTCTCTGGCATTCTCTGAAGCCTCGTCTTCAACAACATCTGAGCGCACCCGACGGTCCCGCGAACTCCGGCGAGACATTCGAGCCAGCTCTGTGCGCCCCTGTCCATCCTGCGGCCACCTTGAGCATCACCATGACCTCGCGAACCCGGTGAGCCCCTCCGTTCCTCCTCTCTCTTCCTAGATTCACCGAACCACCACCACCAGACACGCCGCCGCCAGCGCCGCCCATTCGTGGTCACTCGCACCACGGCCGTTGGATCTTGATCCTGTGGCATAGATAAAATCATTAAAACGAACCGGTACGCTCCATCTGCACCGTGCGATTTCAGTAAGATCCAACGCTCCACAGAGCTCAATCCACGCGAACCGTTTTTAACCAATCAGAGCCTTCCACGTGGACAACCTTTTGTTTTAAAAACATAATTGATCTATTTAGATGTTCCAATTTGTAAATTCATAACTTTCAAACCACACCTCCAAATTTTGCAAATTTTATATCAATGGAATCAGCAAGACAAATCCTACCCAACCATGCACTTTGTTTAGTAAATTGCTCCTGGTAAAAAGGTTGTTTTTGCAGAAACTTGTGTAGGCATATTTAGAATATAAAATTTGTTTAAAATTATTTTTGTGATGAAACCTTTGGCAAATGGATTGTTTTGAACCTACTGACCATAGAAATCAATTTGTGGTTTCAAAAAATATTTTGTGAAGCAAGAGAATAAAACTTTGAATTAAAGCATTTCTAGTCAAATAAAAATAAGGTTTATTTATTAAAATGCTTTTGGAAGAAACCCTTTGGGAAATGTTTTGATTTAAATTCTCTGACCCTAAACACAAGGTTTTATAATTTAAAAATATATTTTGATGAACCCTATAGATTATTACTTTGCTAAAGGCATTTTCAACCACATAAAATATTGATTTGGTTTAAAAATGATTTATAAGTAAAAATCTTTTACAAATGATTTTGCCACTTATATAAAATGACTAATAGGTGTTTTAGAATGTTTATAACCTATTAGAAACCACTTTTCTAAATAAAACAATCTTTAGCATGCTTGCATGCATTACTTTGTTTCTATTATTTTAGCATGGTTACACAAGGCCCATTTCTATGGTTTACCTTGTGTATCTCACTTGTGGATGGCCACCCAGGAACAAAGATATTTGAGATGTCAAATTTGAGAAGCTTCAAGTGCAGCCACTTGGCATTATGGGCCCTACCTGGATCATATAGGTTGCAATAACTTAGCCAAATGGACAGTTGGTGGTAGGGGATGATAGGTTGGAACGCGTCCATTCTGTTCTAAGGGAAGGCTTCTGAAAGATCTTGTTGTTGGAGATATGCCCTAGAGGCAATAATAAATGTAGTTATTATTATATCTTTGTGTTTATTATAAATGTTTACATTCATGCTATAATAGTATTAACGAGGAAACATTGATACTTGTGTGATTTGTAAACTTAAATTGAAGTCCCTAGTAAAGCCTCTATACATCACTAGCTTGTTGGTTGATAAATGATTGTGGTTTCCCTATCATGAACATTGATATGTTATCAACAACAAGATCATATCGTTAGGAGAGTGATATGGTGGACATACTCCTATAGATAAGCGTAGCATAAAGATCAAGTCATTTTAATAGTTCAATTGCTATATGCTTTCTGATACATAGTAATCTAATTCCTTCGACCATGAGATCATGCATATCACCTTTACCGGATGGATGCTTTGATGACATCAAACACCACACCGTAACTGGGTGGTTATAAAGGTGGCATTGAGTGTTCGGAAAGTATTGGTTGAAACACATGGATCAAGAGTGGGATTTGTCCATCCATATGACGGATAGATATACTCTGGGCCCTCTCGGTGAAATGTCATCCAATTAGCTTGCAAGCATGTGACTGGCTCACAAGGGATCACATATCAAGGGAACGAGAAAAGAGTACTTATCGGTAACGAGGTTGAACTAGGTATGCAGAGATACCGACGATCATAACCTCGGATGAGTAGACTATCGTGAGACAAAGGGAAATTGATATCGTATGTAAGTGGTTCATTCGATCGCAAAGTAATCGTAGAAATATGTGGGAGCCATATGAATTTCCAGATTCCTCTATTGGTTATTGTTCGGAGAAGTGTCTCGATCATGTCCGCATAATTCACGAACCGTAGGGAGACACACTTAAGGATTCGACGTTGTTTGAGTAGTTATGGAATGATGAGAAAGAGACCGAATGTTGTTCGGAGTCTCGGATGGGATACGGGATATCACGAGGAGATCCGTAATGGTCCGGAGAATAAGATTCATATAAGGAAAGTCTCGTTTCGGAGTTGGGGAATGATTCCGGTGTTTTCATCGGGAATGTTCTAGAAGGTTCCGGAATGTCCGGCACTCCGGAGGGGAAGGGGTACATGAATGTGTCATTACAAGTTGGAATGATTGCATCATGTACTAGGTGTCATCGCTGTCCAAAATAAAGGGTTTATTCAAATCCTAGTTTGAAAAGTCAAACGGCTAGTTTGAAAAGTCAAACGGCAGTTTTTGGAAAGAGGAGGAGAGGTGGAAACCGAGTTGGGGAGGAGTTCCCTCCTCCAACCGGCGGCCCACCTCCAAGCCGAGTTGGGGAGGGACTCCCCTCCCCTTGGCCGCACCTCCCACCTATAAAGGGAGGGGCGGGGCTGCCCCTCCTAGCACACAAGATCCTCTCCTCTAAACCCTAGCCGCCGGCGCCGCCACCTCCACTGCCGCCGCCGCCTAGCAACCCTAGCCGCCGGCCAAGCTTCCTCCTCGGTGTGTCTAAACCCTAGATCGTCGAGGGACTCTCTCATACTCCACCATACTCGCTCCGGCTTAAGGCGAAGCCCTGCGAGATCTCCCCTCTACTTCCGATACCACGTCGTTGTGCTGCCGGAATCGCGAGGAGAGTGCTACAACCTCCATTGCCTGCTGGAACAAGGGAGAGGAAGGTCTTCGTCGAGTACCGAACGTGTGACCGACTGCGGGAGCGCTGCCGGAACGCAGCGCCGGAAGGATCGTCTACACGATCTTGAGATCGGGAAGAGTACGACTACATCACCCACGAGAATCCGCTCTCGTTAAACACTTTGGAATCTTCGAGGGTGAGTTATTCTATCGACTCGTTGCTACAATCTAGTAGATAGATCTTGGCTTGTTTGTTTGTATGCGGTAGAAATTTTTTGTTTTCCATGCTACGAAACCCTACAGTGGTATCAGAGCCGTGTCTATATGTAGATCTGTTGCACGAGTAGAACACAATGGTCATTATGGGCGTTGATGCTTTTATTGTCGATTGCTTCTTGTGTACTTTGCATCTTGCGGTATGTTGGGATGAAGTGGCCCGGGCTAACCTTACATGACATCGTTCATGAGACTTGCTCCACGCTTGACATGCAACTTGTATTGCATAAGTGGCTTTGCGGGTGCCTGTTTCTCCTAGCATAGTTAAGATCTAATTTACAACGGGTGATTAACAATACTAGTATCAATGTTGTGGTTCTTGTTCGTAAGTTAGAATGACACTTATTGAAAGCCCCAAACCACTTAAAATATGCAAAGAAAGTAGAAGCGTCTAACTTTGTTTTGCAGGGGTGTGCTGTGATGTGATATGGCCATGATTGTGATTATATTTGATGTATGCAATGTTCCTTATTGTAAGTTGGCAACCGGCAGGAGCCATATGGTTGTCTTTAATTTATGTTAAGACCCGCGTGTCTATTCAAAGTAGTTGTAATAGTTGAAGCCGGTGGACGACAACCATGGAGAAGCGTCATTGACCTTGATGCAATGTCGGTGATGATGGAGATCATGTTCGTGCTAGAAGATGGAGATTGGAAGCACAAAGAAGAAAGGCCATATCATATCACATATTATGAATTGCATGTGATGTTAATCCTTTATGCATCTTGTATTGCTTAGTAGACGACGGTAGCATTATAAGATGATCCCTCATGCACATGAATTTCAAGTCATAAAGTGTTCACCCTTAGTTCGCACCGTTGCTAAAGCTTGTTGTTTCGAAGCACCACGTGATGATCGGGTGTGTTAGATTCCGCAAGTGTATACAACGTGAGCAAGCCAGATTTGCTCATGCAGAAACTAAGGTTTGATCTTGACGAGCCTAGCATGTACAGACATGGTCTCGGAACACGGATCACCGAAAGGTAAAGCATGAATCATATAGTAGATATGATGAACATGTCGATTGTTCGCCATTGAAACTATATCAACTCTCGTGATGATCGGTGTTGATGTGGTGGATTTGGTTCGTGTGATCACTAAAACAATGTGAGGGATATTGTTTTGAGTGGGAGTTCACCTAGATTAATTTTATTATTAATTTGAACTCAATTTGTCATAAACTTAGTCTAAACTATTGCAAATATGTTGTAGATCAATGGCAGCCCCTACCATCAATTTTAATACGTTCCTAGAGAAAGAAAAGTTGAAAAACAATGGAAGCAACTTCGCAGATTGGTTCCGCAATTTGAGGATTGTCCTCACAGCTGGTAATTTGACCTATGTGCTGGATGGACCGCTGGGTGACCCACCTGCAGCTGATGCTACCGATGAAGTAAAGAATGTTTACCTCGCTCGGAAGAATCAGTACTCCATAGTTCAGTGTGCTATCTTGTATGGTTTAGAATCGGAGCTTCAGAAAAGGTTTGAGAATTCAGACCCATATGATATTGTCGAGGATCTCAAATTGATTTTTGAGACTCATGCGGCAATTGAAAGCTATGAGGCTTCTGAAAAGTTCTTTAACTGCAAGATGGAAGAGGGCAGCTCCGTCAGTGAGCATGTGCTTAAGATGTCTGGGCACGCAAACAAACTTCAAAGTTTGGGTATAGTGATTCCTAATGCTTTGGGGATTTACCGTGTCCTCCAATCACTACCACCAAGTTACAAGAACTTTGTGATGAACTACAACATGCAGAACATGAACAAGCAGTTGCCAGAACTGTTTGCCATGTTGAAGTCTGCAGAAGTGGAGATCAAGAAAGAGCACCAGGTGTTGTTGGTCAATAAGACCACCAAATTCAAGAAAGGCAAGTCTAAGCAGAAGGGACACTTTAAGAAGGGTGGTAAGAAAGTTACCGCGCCGACGAAGAAGACCAAGGCTGGACCTAAGCCTGATACTGAGTGCTTTTACTGCAAGGGAGAAGGTCACTGGAAGCGGAATTGCCCAAAGTACTTGGCGGATTTGAAGAACGGCAACATCAAGAAGAAAGGTATATCTGATATACATGTTATTGATGTGTATCTCACTAGTACTCGTAGTAGTGCCTGGGTATTTGATACTGGTTCGGTTGCTCATATTTGTAACTCGAAGCAGGTGCTGCAGAATAAACGGAAGCTAGCAAAGAACGAGGTGACGATGCGCGTTGAAAATGGATCAATGGTTGATGTGATCGCGGTCGGCACGCTACCCCTTCATCTACCATCGGGATTAGTTTTATACTTAAATAATTGTTATTTGGTGCCTGCGTTGAGCATGAACATTATATCAGGATCTTGTTTATTGCGATACGGTTACTTGTTTAAGTCCGAGAATAATGGTTGTTCGATTTATATGAGTAATATGTTTTATGCACATGCACCTTTGATAGATGGTCTATTCTTGTTGAATCTCGATAGTGGAAATACACATATTAATAACATTGAGGCTAAACGTTTGAAATCGAGCAATAACTCGACCTATATGTGGCACTGTCGTCTTGGTCACATTGGAGTGAAGCGTATGAAGAAACTCCATTCCGATGGACTTCTCGAATCACTTGATTTCGAATCACTTGATAGATGCGAAGCATGTCTGATGGGTAAAATGACTAAGACTCCATTTTCTGGTATGATGGAGCGAGCTACGGACTTATTGGAAATCATACATACCGATGTGTGTGGTCCAATGAGTGTAGCATCGCGCGGTGGTTATCGTTATGTTCTTACCTTCACGGATGACTTGAGTAGATATGGGTATATCTATTTCATGAAACATAAGTCCGAAACTTTCGAGAAGTTTAAGGAATTTCAAAGTGAGGTAGAGAATCAACGTAACAAGAAGATTAAATTTCTACGTTCTGATCGTGGAGGTGAATATCTAAGTTACGAGTTTGGCGAGCATTTGAAGAAATGCGGAATACTTTCGCAGTTGACACCGCCGGGAACACCACAGCGTAATGGTGTGTCCGAACGTCGTAATCGAACTCTCCTAGATATGGTTCGTTCTATGATGTCACTTACAGATTTACCGCTATCATTTTGGGGTTATGCATTAGAAACAGCCGCATTCACTTTAAATAGGGCACCGTCTAAATCCGTTGAAACGACACCGTATGAAATGGTTTGGGAAGAAACCTAGATTGTCGTTCCTTAAAATTTGGGGATGCGAAGCCTATGTAAAGAAGTTACAGCCGGACAAGCTTGAACCCAAAGCGGAAAAATGCGTCTTCATAGGATACCCGAAGGAAACTATTGGGTATACCTTCTATCATAGATCTGAAGGCAAAATCTTCGTTGCCAAGAATGGATCCTTTCTAGAGAAGGAATTTCTCTCGAAATAAGTGACTGGAAGGAAAGTAGAACTTGACGAGGTTGTCGAACCTTCTCTCGAAATTGCGAGTAGCGCAGCACCGGAAGAAGTTCCTGTGGTGCCTGCACCAATAAGAGAGGAAGCTAATGATGATGATCATGAAACTTCAGTTGAAGTTTCTACAGAGCCTCGCAGGTCAACGAGAACTCGTACCACTCCAGATTGGTATGATCCCGTTATGAGTGTCATGTTTGTGGACAACACCGATGACCCTGAGACATATGAGGAAGCAATGATGAGCCCAGATTCCAATAAATGGCAAGAAGCCATGAAATCTGAGATTGGATCCATGTACGAAAACCAAGTATGGACTTTGGTGGACTTACCGGATGGCCAGAAGGCTGTCGAGAACAAATGGATCTTCAAGAAGAAAACAGATGCTGATGGTAATGTTACTGTCTATAAAGCTCGACTTGTCGCAAAGGGGTTTCGACAAATTCAAGGAGTTGACTACGATGAGACTTTCTCACCAGTAGCGAAGCTAAAGTCTGTGAGGATTATGTTAGCAATCGCTGCATATTATGATTATGAGATATGGCAGATGGATGTCAAAACAACATTCCTCAATGGAGACATTGATGAAGAGTTGTATATGATGCAACCCAAAGGTTTTGTCGATCCTAAAGATGCTAACAAGGTATGCAAACTTCAACGGTCCATCTATGGATTGAAGCAAGCATCCCGAAGTTGGAATCAACGTTTTGATAAGGTGATCAAAAGTTTTGGTTTTATACAAACTTATGGAGAAGCTTGTATTTACAAGAAAGTGAGTGGGAGCTCTGTAGCATTCTTAATACTATATGTAGATGACATATTGTTGATTGGGAATGATGTAGACCTTCTTAATAGTGTCAAGGAATATTTGAATAATAGTTTTTTAATGAAGGATCTTGGCGAAGCAGCTTACGTATTAGGCATAAAGATTTATAGAGATAGATCAAAACGCCAAATATCATTGTCACAAAGTACATATTTGGACAAACTTCTAAAGAGGTTTGGAATGGAAGATAGCAAGAAAGGGTTCTTGCCCATGTTGCCCAATACGACCTTGAGTAAAACTCAAAGTCCGACATCGGCAGAAGATAGAGATAGGATGAGTAAGACTCCCTATGCCTCAGCCATAGGATCTCTAATGTATGCCATGCTATGTACTAGACCCGACATTGCATATGCTGTTAGTTTAACTAGCAGATATCAAAGTGATCCAGGAGTAGATCATTGGACAGCGGTCAAAAACATCCTTAAGTACTTGAGAAGAACTAAGGATATGGTTCTTTCTTATGGAGGTGATGAACAGCTCGTTGGTAATGGTTACACCGATGCTAGTTGGAACACCGATCCGGATGATTCTAAATCACAATCTGGATATGTATTTATTTTGAATGGTGCAGCAGTTAGCTGGAGGAGTGCAAAACAAAGCGTTGTGGCGAGATCTTCAACTGAATCAGAATACATGGCTGCTTCGGAGGCTTCACAAGAAGCAATATGGATGAGAGTTCATTACAGAGCTGGGTGTGGTTCCTAGTGCGCTGGACCCAATGTCTATCTACTGTGATAACTTGGGCGCCATAGCCAATGCGCAAGAACCAAGGTCACACAAGAAGCTGAAGCATATCAAGCTACGTTTTCACGCTATTCGAGAACATATCCAAGATGGGGATATAAAGATTTGCAAAATACACACAGATCTGAATATGGCGGATCCGTTGACTAAACCTCTCCCGAGGGCAAAACATGACCAGCACCAAACTGCCATGGGTGTTCGGTATATTACCATGTAATCTAGATTAGATGACTCTATTGCAAGTGGGAGACTGTTGGAGATATGCCCTAGAGGCAATAATAAATGTAGTTATTATTATATCTTTGTGTTTATGATAAATGTTTACATTCATGCTATAATAGTATTAACGAGGAAACATTGATACTTGTGTGATTTGTAAACTTAAATTGAAGTCCCTAGTAAAGCCTCTATACATCACTAGCTTGTTTGTTGATAAATGATTGTGGTTTCCCTATCATCAACATTGAGATGTTATCAACAACAAGATCATATTGTTAGGAGAATGATATGGTGGACATACTCCTATAGATAAGCGTAGCATAAAGATCAAGTCATTTTAATAGTTCAATTGCTATATGCTTTCTGATACATAGTAATCTAATTCCTTCGACCATGAGATCATGCATATCACCTTTACCGGATGGATGCTTTGATGACATTAAACACCACACCGTAACTGGGTGGTTATAAAGGTGGCATTGAGTGTTCGGAAAGTATTGGTTGAAACACATGGATCAAGAGTGGGATTTGTCCATCCATATGACGGATAGATATACTCTGGGCCATCTCGGTGAAATGTCATCCAATTAGCTTGCAAGCATGTGACTGGCTCACAAGGGATCACATATCACGGGAACGAGAAAAGAGTACTTATCGGTAACGAGGTTGAACTAGGTATGCAGAGATACCGACGATCATAACCTCGGATGAGTAAACTATCGTGAGACAAAGGGAAATTGATATCGTATGTAAGTGGTTCATTCGATCGCAAAGTAATCGTAGAAATATGTGGGAGCCATATGAATTTCCAGATTCCTCTATTGGTTATTGTTCGGAGAAGTGTCTCGATCATGTCCGCATAATTCACGAACCGTAGGGAGACACACTTAAGGATTCGATGTTGTTTGAGTAGTTATGGAATGATGAGAAAGAGACCGAATGTTGTTCGGAGTCTCGGATGGGATACGGGATATCACGAGGAGATCCGGAATGGTCCGGAGAATAAGATTCATATAAGGAAAGTCTCGTTCGGAGTTGGGGAATGATTCCGGTGTTTTCATCGGAAATGTTCTAGAAGGTTCCGGAATGTCCGGCACTCCGGACGGGAAGGGGTACATGAATGTGTCATTACAAGTTGGAATGATTGCATCATGTACTAGGTGTCATCGCTGTCCAAAATAAAGGGTTTATTCAAATCCTAGTTTGAAAAGTCAAACGGCTAGTTTGAAAAGTCAAACGGCAGTTTTTGGAAAGAGGAGGAGAGGTGGAAACCGAGTTGGGGAGGAGTTCCCTCCTCCAACCGGCGGCCCACCTCCAAGCCGAGTTGGGGAGGGACTCCCCTCCCCTTGGCCGCACCTCCCACTTATAAAGGGAGGGGCAGGGCTGCCCCTCCTAGCACACAAGATCCTCTCCTCTAAACCCTAGCCGCCGGCGCCGCCACCTCCACTGCCGCCGCCGCCGACCTAGGTCAAGCCGCCGCCGCCTAGCAACCCTAGCCGCCGGCCAAGCTTCCTCCTCAGCGTGTCTAAACCCTAGATCGTCGAGGGACTCTCTCATACTCCACCATACTCGCTCCCGCTTAAGGCGAAGCCCTGCGAGATCTCCCCTCTACTTCCGGTACCACGCCGTTGTGCTGCCGGAATCACGAGGAGAGTGCTACAACCTCCGCTGCCTGCTGGAACAAGGGAGAGGAAGGTCTTCGTCGAGTACCGAACGTGTGACCGACTGCGGGAGCGCTGCCGGAACGCAGCGCCGGAAGGATCGTCTACACGATCTTGAGATCGGGAAGAGTACGACTACATCACCCACGAGAATCTGCTCTCGTTAAACACTTTGGAATCTTCGAGGGTGAGTTATTCTATCGACTCGTTGCTACAATCTAGTAGATAGATCTTGGCTTGTTTGTTTGTATGCGGTAGAAATTTTTTGTTTTCCATGCTACGAAACCCTACACTTGTCTTGGTGAAACCAAGTCTTGTGGGGAAAGTGCACCACCTCTGCAGAGTGTAAAATCTAAGTACTTAGCCATGTCCATGGTAATGGACAATTTGAGCATCAAGACATGGAAGCTATCAATAATCTCCTCATCCCAATTTCTAAGTTAAAAACTTGTGGTTGAACAAGGGTTAAAGGATCACCAATTTCTATTGGGAGATGCCTTCGGTGATTTTGACAAACAAAAACTTAGTGTTTTTCAAAAGATAAGGAAAATCTATTTTGAGCAAAGCAAGCCTAAGCTCCACTTAGCCAAATGCATATAGATGATAGACTCCACTATACTACCATAATATCACTTGCCAATACAATTCAAATGTATTGACCCTTGTGGCTATAACTTATTATGTTGCAGGTTTGTTTGATGTTAGTAAAGTGTGTTGATTAGGATTACAAGTCTACAACCAACATGTTTGCCTGTGGCACTTTGAAGATGAAGGACTCCATGCTAAAGTTATTTATGTTGCATTGTAATGAGATATCCAAATGAGCTATGTAAGATGTAATGAATTATTTAATTCCTGGTTATAAAGTTGTAATATGACCTTTGTTTCTTGATATTACATCTTAACTGTGGATGCTAGTTATTGATCCAGGGACTAGCATTGTAAACATAGGGATCTCTACCTTATTAAAGGTTGGGACCTCTACAGATGGTATCAGAGCACGGTGTTGCCTGTAGGATTGTAACCCTAGGATTGGACAAAACCCTTAGAAAAATAGGAGTTGTATTTGTTCCAAAAATTATTTACAAACAATCTTGTAAACTCTTTCCTCAACCTTTTGGTTTGATTCTACATCTCTTCTATTTCAAACTTGATGGACAAAGCCTCCCCCATGGCTAAAGACTTCAACTTTAAATTTCACCAAGGACTTCAACTTGGATATCACTAAGGACTACAAGTGAGCCAAGAGACATTACTGAAGACTTGAAGACTAAGGAAACACAACTTAGAAGGAACCATCATCACCTTTGAAGTTTTGTGACCAAGATGCAAGGAATTCTCCAAGGATACAAGGATCTTGTTCATAAAGAAGCAACCAAGAAGGATGGAATGATCTCAAGTGAACCATATAGTTGGACCACCATATTAATTTTAGATCAAACACACCAACTATTGTGGTGTAGCAAAAACATTTTGTTGCCTAAAAATGTGCTTGAAACTTGTTGTTTGAGTGGAATGTTTGTTGTGATTGCTTGCACATTGCTTGTGTGAGCTGTGTTGTGTGTGATTAAAATTATTTCCTTAGAAATCTTTTGCCTATTCTAATCCCAATCCAACCCAAACAGATGACTACTCCAAGAAACTCCAACATCAAGGATGGTAACAACAATAACAACCAAGAGATGCACATGAGAGAACTCATAACAACCCAAACCCAGTTGAACCAAGTGACAACTCAGATTTTAGCCAACTACAATAAGTTAGACCCAACCATGCAAAAGTTTTTGGAAACCCAAACCCAATTGTTCCAAAGGATGACAAACCAAATGATCAACATGGGAGACAACCTTTCCCAAGGAGTTTGTGACAACAAGGATGTCAAGGATGATATTCTAGAAGGAACTCAAGCTTGCAATCTTTGTGGAGACAAGGATCACACTTCCAAAGAGCATGAAGATCAATGCCCCAATTGTGAAGAGAAACATCCAACTAATCAATGCCCCACATCTCAAGCTACTTGTTTCCTATGTGAAGGAAATAATCATGTCCCTATCCAATGCCCCATCTATTCCATAGTTCAACAAAGGAAACAAGATGGAGTGCATCAACAGTTTGTAAAACCTCATGAAGGAACAACTTCTTCCAAGAAGGATGAAGGAAAAGTCAAAACCATGCCTCATAAAGCCAAATCCAAAGTGACCACAAAGTGTTGCTACTCTTGTGAAGAAGAAGGTCATATCTCTAGTAACTGCCCCAAGAAGAGAGAAAGATTTTCCACCTTTGTGGTGAAATATGAAGAGCATGAACTAGAAGAACTCCTAGCTTTGGAGAGACCCAAGAAGAAGAAGAAATGCCCCAACCCTAGCAAGAAGGATATTACTCAAGAGCAATGTTACACTTGCAAAGAGATGGGACACTATGCCAATGAATGCCCAAAAAAGAAGAAGAACCAAGGAAACAAACAAAAGGCAATGATACCAGAGGAAAACAAAGATATCAGCCAAGTGATGTGTTTCAAATGCAAAGAACCAGGCCATTATGCAGACAAGTGTCCAGAGAAGCTTCATCAAGATCCCAAGCAAGCCAAGAAATAATCTAGTTGGAAAATTTTTAAGGGTGGTAGTACCCTAGATGCTTTGAGCCAACTTGTAACCCCTATCTTTCCCAAATCTCGGGACGAGATTTCTTTTAAGGGTGGTAGCCTGTCACATCCCAAAATTTTCCAAATTTTGTAATGTGAAAAATAAATAAACAAAATAAATAATTGTTGAAATTTAGGGTGAAAAGAAACTTTTGTTTCTAAATGGAAACTTAAAAATCCCATCTTGAACAAACTTTAGTTAATGTTTGAATCCAACTAAATTCAAATCAAGTGAATTGCATTCTTCATAAATGCATCTGGAAATTTAAACACTTGGAAAATAAACCAAAACTCTAAAACCCTAATGGAAGGAAAACATTTCCAAGCTATCTCCAAGCCTATGGATTTGGTCCATATAAAAATTTGTCAAACAAACATTTCAAAATGATCAAGAATGACAAATAGAAATATTACAAAAACCATAAAAATTGGTTTCACTTAAATTGGAACCATAGATAAAATCTTATGAATTTAATAATTTAAGGAAATTGAATTTCCAAAGCTAATAAAACACCTATCAAGAATTCCATACCAAATGGTGAACAAATAATCCTAAAGAGATTTAAAAGGATAAACAATATTAAATAAGATTTTACCAATTGGAATCACCAAGTTTGGATCTTTAAACAAAAAGATATGGATTTTATAAGTTAAAGAAAGAAATATTAAATGAGAAATATTTAAAGACCAAATTAAAACTTGGCCAAGACCATAAGCAAATGGAATGAATATAATCCAAATCCAAATAAAATAAAAGGATAAGGAATTTCCAAATAAAATAAAATGGCATTAACCATATTCTATCCCTATTTTAATAAAGACAAATCTCTAATAAGAATGATTAATTAAAATCATGGGAAAATAGTATTTGGAATTTACCCAAGTGGAATAAAAGTTATTTAATTAACTTAAATGGGATCAAAGAAATCAACTAAATAAATTTATGGAATTAAACCCATAATTATTTTCATTAGAATAAAGAAAAGTACCCAAATCAAAATGATTAATAAATCATATTAAAAATATTCCAAATAATTCAAGGTGAATATTTTGACACCCTATTAAATAAATAAAACCTACTAAAAAGATTTCAAAAGATTTAGGTTTCAAATGGAGTTTGAAAACATTATCAAACCTTATTTTAATAAATGCAAGGGCCTATTTTAAATAATTAAAAGACCCTAAAAAGAATAAAAGAAATATTCTAAATTTGACATTAAAATGCATTAATAAACAGTATATGAATATACACAAATTTTGGTTGAAATTTGAATTCAAATGGATGCTTGAATTGATTAAACAAAATCAAAACAGAATAAAAGAATTGGAAAAAGAAAAATAAACAGGAGAAGAAAAAATAAAAACAAAGCAGCCCAACCAGACCTGGCCCACTAAGCCCAGCAGCCCACCTCTCTTCTCTCCCCGAAGCGTTTTCTGTCACTCACAGACGAACCCGCAAACCCACTGACGAGCAGGCCCCACTCTCCCTTTCTCTCACTCGCTGTCAAACAGGCCCCACGACCACGTCATCATCTTCCTCACCGCGCTAACCTCGCCCGACCGTTTTGTCGCCGTTTCTTCGAGTTAATGCGCAGTAACGACGCCATTAAACAGCCCCGCGACCACGCATACTTAATTGCCATACTTCCCTCTCCCTTTTCCCCTAATCCTCACCCCACCGGAGCCACCAGGCTGCTCCGATTTTGCACGGAACCACCACTGCCTCTGACGTCTTCCGGCGACGATTCCGGCCAGACCCCGCCGCCCGTCGCCCCCTCAACCACACGAGCGTGTTCCACAGACTCTGGCGCATCCTACAGTACTCCTAGCTCAGTCGCGCAAGCTCCCTAGCGTCGGCAACCTCAACGCCGCTCGCCACCGTCTTTGGCTTGAACTCCGGCGAGTTTTCCAGGTAGCGTCTGATCGCCCCTCTCCTCCTCCTTCACACGCATGTACTCGCCACTCCCCCGCGCATCTAACCATGCTCCAATTTTTCTCTGGCATGCTTTGAAGCCTCGTCTTCAACAAAATCTGAGCGCACCCGACGGTCCCGCGAACTCCGGCGAGACATTCGAGCTAGCTCTTTGCGCCCCTGTCCATCCTGCGGCCACCTTGAGCATCACCATGACCTCGCGAACCCGGTGAGCCCCTCCATTCCTCCTCTCGCTTCCTAGATTCACCGAACCACCTCCACCAGACATGCCGCCGCCAGTCGCCGCCGCCAGCGCCGTCCATTCGTGGTCACTCGCACCGCGGCCATTGGATCTTGATCCTGTGGCGTAGATAGAATCATTAAAATGAACCGGTACGCTCCATCTGCACCGTGTGATTTCAGTAAGATCCAACGCTCCACAAAGCTCAATCCACGCGAACCGTTTTTAACCAATCAGAGCCTTCCACGTGGACAACCTTTTGTTTTAAAAACATAATTGATCTATTTAGATGTTCCAATTTGTAAAATTCATAACTTTCAAACCACACATCCAAATTTTTCAAATTTTATATCAATGCAATCAGCAAGACAAATCCTACCCAACCATGCACTTTTTTTAGTAAATTGATTCTGGTAAAAAGGTTGTTTTTGCAGAAACTTGTGTAGGCATATTTAGAATATAAAATTTGTTCTAAAATTATTTTTGTGATAAAACCTTTGGCAAATGGATTTTTTTGAACCTACTGACCATAGAAATCAATTTGTGGTTTCAAAAACATATTTTGTGAAGCAAGAGGATAAAACTTTGAATTAAAGCATTTCTAGTCAAATAAAAATAAGGTTTATCTATTAAAATGCTTTTGGAAGAAAACCTTTGGGAAATGTTTTGATTTAAATTCTCTGACCCTAAACACAAGGTTTTATAATTTAAAAATATATTTTGATGAACCCTATAGATTATTACTTTGCTAAAGGCATTTTCAACCACATAAAATATTGATTTGGTTTAAAAATGATTTATAAGTAAAAATCTTTTACAAATGATTTTGCCACTTATATAAAATGACTAATAGGTGTTTTAGAATGTTTATAACCTATTAGAAACCACTTTTCCAAATAAAACAATCTTTAGCATGCTTGCATGCATTACTTTGTTTCTATTATTTTAGCATGGTTACACAAGGCCCATTTCTATGGTTTACCTTGTGTATCTCACTTGTGGATGGCCACCCAGGAACAAAGAGATTTGAGATGTCAAATGTTGAGAAGCTTCAAGTGCAGCCACTTGGCATTATGGGCTCTGCCTGGATCATATAGGTTGCAATAACTTAGCCAAATGGACAGTTGGTGGTAGGGGATGATAGGTTGGAACGCGTCCATTCTGGTCTAAGGGAAGGCTTCTGAAAGATCTTGTCTTGGTGAAACCAAGTCTTGTGGGGAAAGTGCACCACCTCTGCAGAGTGTAAAATCTAAGTACTTAGCCATGTCCATGGTAATGGACAATTTGAGCATCAAGACATGGAAGCTATCAAGAATCTCCTCATCCCAATTTCTAAGTTAAAAACTTGTGGTTGAACAAGGGTTAAAGGATCACCAATTTCTATTGGGAGATGCCTTCGGTGATTTTGACAAACAAAAACTTAGTGTTTTTCAAAAGATAAGGAAAATCTATTTTGAGCAAAGCAAGCCTAAGCTCCACTTAGCCAAATGCATATAGATGATACACTCCACTATACTACCATAGTATCACTTGCCAATACAATTCAAATGTATTGACCCTTGTGGTTGTAACTTATTATGTTGCAGGTTTGTTTGATGTTAGTAAAGTGTGTTGATTAGGATTACAAGTCTACGACCAACATGTTTTCCTGTGGCACTTTGAAGATGAAGGACTCCATGCTAAAGTTATTTCTGCTGCATTGTAATGAGATAGCCAAATGAGATATGTAAGATGTAATGAATTATTTTATTCCTGGTTATAAAGTTGTAATATGACCTTTGTTTCTTGATATTACATCTTAACTGTGGATTCTAGCTATTGATCCGGGGACTAGCATTGTAAACACAGGGATCTATACCTTATTAAAGGTTGGGACCTCTACACCTGCGTCGCTCTCTGTATGGGGGGTGGAGTTTCCCTCGGACGTTCCGGTCCTTGGGCGGACTTTCTCCCAAGGGCGGATAGTCCGCCCCCGGCAGGGGCGGATAATTCGCCCCCTCGCGAATTTTCTCCAAGTCAAGGCTGCGTCACTCTCTGTTTGGGGGGCGGAGTTTTCCCCGGAGTTTCCATCCTGGGGGGAGGATTTTCTCTCCAGGGCGGATAGTCCGCCCCAAAGGGGGCGGATAATCCGCCCCCAAATTTCTCCAACGGCTTGTTCTGGGCAGGGGGTATTTAAGCCTATCTTTCCCTCTGTCCAGAACTCTTGATTGATCCGAAAAAGAAAAGACCTGGCCTGCAACCTTCATCCAAGAGAACTCCACCTAGATCCACCCAAAGGCTCCGTCCATTGGGGAATCAAAGGAGGAGGACTCGATCATCATCAACTACAATCAAGCGCTTCATCTCCTCTCCATTCATTTGGAGAACCACCAATCTAGTATTTCTTGCAAATACCTAGATCCTTGTTTTTGTTTATATTGATAAATCTTGTTCTTGCGGCAGCTTGTTGTTATCTCGGGAGCCCCCAATTCAGTTGTGGGTGTGTGCCCCGATAGTGTTGTAAAAGGCACCGGTTCCCGCCTCGAAGGGATCCAATAGTGGAGAAGGTGGATCAGGCCTCTCGTGGCAAGATCCATCGGAGAATAGGGTGAGGCCTATTGTGGCGTGGTGGTCTTAGAACCGCCCACCCCTCCAACGCAGATGTACTTCCCTTAACAAGGAAGGAACTACGGTAAAAAAAATCCATGTGTCTCCGCGTGCTCCACTACGGTTCCTTCGCTCCTCTCTTTACGTGCTTAGTAGTTAGGGTTGCATATAGGGAAATTCTCGTAGTTGCATATAGAGAATTTACTTTGTGTCAAGCCTAAAATTGAAAAAGTATTAAAAATTGGCTAGCACCTATTCACCCCCCCCTCTAGGTGCCCATACGATCCATTTCAATTGTCAATTCAGCTGCACCTGGAAATAGTTCTTGCTCACAGAAGTTTATCAGTAGCAACAGTTTGTAGTAGCAACAACAGCAGTAAAACAGGAGCAATAGTAACAGTAACGGTAATAGTAGGATTCAAGTGCGGTAGGCATAGGGATGGATGGACGGGCGTTGCATGGACAAGTCTAAACATGTAACTTCAAGATCTAGGGCATTGCAGATAAATAATAACAAGCATCCAAGTACTAAACAATCCTAGGCATGTGCTCCAAATATAGTCATACGTGCTCGCAATAAGAACTTGCACAGCATCTTCTATCCAGCCAGCCCATGGCAGCGGGGCCTCTAGGAAACTACTGGCAATTAAGGTGATCCTTTTAATAGAGCACCGGAGCAAAGCATTAACACTCCATGAACACATGTGATCCTCACACCACATCCATCCCCTCCGGTTGTCCCAATTATTGTCACTTAGGGGCCTTTGGATGCGGACAATGATATGTGTACACAACTTGCAGATAATACCACGAACAATATTATCATAATGATTCAATAATAAGTTCAGATCTGAGATCATGGCACTCGGGCCCTAGTGACAAGCATTAAGCACAACAAGTTGCAACAAAGTCAAATAGCACTAATAGAGATACTAGGCACTATGCCCTAACAATCTTATTCGATTACATGATAGAACTCATCCAATCCCTACCATCTCTAAGCCTACAGTGGGGGATTACTCACTCATGGATAAGGGAAACATCGATGGTTGATGGAGATGCGTTGGTGATGATCCTCTCCAAATTCCCCATCCCGGCAGGGTGCCAGAACGGTGTTTCTGGATCCGAATCTTGGTTTCTGGAAAACTATCAAACCCCCCTCTCTTTTTAGGTCGAGAGGCAACTTATAGGTGCAGAGGGAGGCCGAGGGGGTGCCTAGGGTGGCTACACCCCTAGGCGCGGCCAGAGGTGGGCCCGTGCCTAGCATGGGTGTGGGCCCCCCAGGCCCCTTCTCAGTCTCGTCTTCTGGCTCCGTGGGTCTTCCAGTGAAATGTAATTTTGCCCATATTTTTTGGGATTTTTCCTGATAGTTGATTTTCTGCACAAACACAAGACACCAAGGTAATTCTGCTAAAAACAACATCAGTCCATGTTAGTTGTATCCAAATCACACAAGTTTAGAGGAGAAACAATAGCAAAAGTGTTCGGAAAAGTAGATACATTTTGGACGTATCAGAGGGCGGCCAGGGGGCCCAAACCCTGCCCAGGCGCGGCCTAGGGTGGGCCCGTGCCTGGGGGGTGCGACCATCATGTGGCTCCCCTCCATCTCTCCTCTGGACTCCGTGTTCTCCTCGATGAAATATTGACTTTGGATTTTGTCTCATCCAATTCCAAGAATATTTCCTTACTAGCTTTTCTGGAACCAAAAACAGCAGAAAATAGGCAACTGGCACTGTGGCAACTTGTTAATAGGTTAGTACCAGAAAACATATAAAAAGCACCTCAAAGTGTGGACCAAGCAGAGCAAAGTAGATACTAAACAAGCATGAAACATCAAAAATTATAGATACGTTTCTGACATATCAGAATGCGTATACTGTCTACCGCCACCGGCGCCACCGGTTCACCCCCCGCCAACACCACCCCTGACTCCTCCGAGAATACCCCCACCGCCAGAGTGTTCCCCACCCTGAACTGGATGGGACCCCGACGCACCTGGTGAGTCGCTTGTCCAATTCGCAGTTGTTGGCTGGAGACTGCTTCTGCCAACGGGCGCCTGGTCCGCATGATCCAGATCCTCCTCTTCCAGAGGCAGAGACCGCGTAGTACCACGATCAATTCAGTCCAGCATCTCCGTGAGCTTGGCATGAAGCGCGGCTAGTTGCAGCGCCGCATCTGCAGGTGCCTTTTCCCGGCCGCCATCGCCTCCGATATGAGCCTGGCCTGAACAACGAGACCTTGCTGTTTTGAATCGATCACCGCAACGCGGCCGTGCAGCAGATCGACCGCTTGGCGGCACTCGTGGAGCGAAGCCACCGCCGTCGTCGTTGCTTCACCCATCGTTGCCAGTACCAACGCCGTCTGCGGGGACGACTTCACAATATTCGACGGAGCCGTGGCAACTCCTCACCGGCCGGATCCAACCGATTCACGCAAGCGCTTGTCGGGACAACGGCTCGATGAATTGGGAGAGTGCCCGAAATCATGCCGCCGCGGGGATGAGGATGTTACCGGAAGAGCGATCCGAAGACGGCCTCCCGAACCTGTCGAATCCCGCGGGCGTGCCCAGAAATCGTTGAATCTAATAGCAATTGTATCACTCCGACCTAGTTTGATTGCTAGAATCGGAGATGACCTTCGTGAGGAAGAAGAAAGGGACAGCGAGAGACGGAGAAGCGGAGTCCGATTTTCCTTTCTCATTTCAGTCATAGTTTCTTCAGAATACAACGCACGCTTAAGTAGACCCAGACCCAGCTGATTACAACAGGCCTCAGGCCCAACCCAACTGACAAGTGGACCCACGCACTCAACTCTAGATAACGTGCTCCTGGTCACGCATCGCCCGTCGTGACCTGGTATAGGGTATCATCGAGACCCATGTAATGTGCTCCCTTGTGTTTCTGCAGAGATTGATATGCCCAGTAGCCACCCGTGCTGTTAGGATAGTGTTTAAGCGAACTGTAGTTGTGCAAACTGTATGTTGTTTCATGAGGTCAACTTGTGAAGGATGGTGTAGTGTGTCACCGATTTAAACAATGACCTAGAAAATGGTTCAGAAAATGACCTGGAAAATCACATGTCATAACGTAGGTCAGAGTGATGATTTAGATGGAATCAACTTTGTCAAGGATGCTGTAATGCATGACTAATTTGGATCGGGAAAATCACATGCTATAACGTAGGTCAGAGTGATGGTTTGTTCTGTATGGTTTCTCTATTACTCCTTCCCTTTTAAAATATAAGATGTTTTAGTTTTGTGAAGCAAATATATCTATACTTGTTTTAGTATGTAGGTTCACTCAATTTTAGGATGAATCTATACATAAAAAAAGTCTAGATTCATTTTCTTCATAAACCTAAAACATCTTAATTTTGAAACGGAGGGAGTATGATTCTTCATAGGATGGCACACCTTTCTTGTTGCCTCTGTTGCCTGCCATGCACCAACTTTGTCGATCAGACATGAAATTTTGTGCTCTCTTAGAGGAGAATTTGGCATACAGGCCCTTTGGCCTTTTAGGCATACAGGCGCTTTGACCATATCCAAGGATGTGGTATCTAGAATTTAGTGTTTACTAGTAGTAAATAAAGTTTCCTCTTAGTTGATTTTGAATACTGCTTGTTGGAGTTGTCAGCATACTGTCTCCATAGACTAAATTATCAATTGTTTTCTCATGAAAATGGGTCTCTTTAACTGCAATTATGTTCAAATTTATGCTATTTCTTGTTCAGTATACGCATCATGTTGAATTACCTGGAAAACTAGCAACTACCAAGCACAGTCTTAGTTAACTCTCCTTAGTTTGTTCTTAAGAGGATATTTAACTTTGTTACTTCTATAAGCATGATGTGGCGCCAGAGCTTTATTATGTTCATACAAAGCAATAAATGATGCTGGAGTTTCTCATTGATTCATTATCTCCAACTCTTCATGGCAAGTTGGTAGTCGCTAGTCACTTATTATTTGCTCTATAAGAATGAATCAACACTACGTTTTTATCGAAAATGTCAAAAAAATTGATATTAGATCATGTTGAGCATCATATGTTAACCATTCCTCCACTTTGAGGGCACTACTTATGATAGCACTACAGTTGGAGGGATAATATTTATGTTTTTTTTACAATAAAAAGAAAATCCACCTACATCTTTAGACTTCATTCGTTTAGAGTATCGATTTCAGTGTTGGAGTTGTCACTCCTCTACTAGTTCACAAGTTACCTTCTCATGAAAATGGTCTCTAAAACTGGAAGATATATGCTATGCTATGGTTGGTCTGCATACACCTCATGTTCAACTAGAATTACGTGTGAACTCTATCACCTGCTGAGCTCAGCTGAATTAAATATCCTTAATAAGAACTAAATAATATGGCGAGCTTGTTATTTCTTTCTAAGCGTCAAGTGAGATCTGAATTTTATGTTTATCAAGAATAATAGTTAGTGATTTATTTATTTCTTTCTAAGTCTCTCTGGTGTCCCAAAAGAACATGTTAAGGTGCATAAGCTGTCTTAAAAGTGGATCAAGTCTACGTTAGTTTTTATTTATTTATCTGTTCTTGTGGGTATGTAAGAGCAAGTCCAGCAGTTCTCCTAAAATTTCTCCCCTATATCTAAAAATTTTGGACTCCCCTAAAAATATTCTCCCCTAAAAATTGTCGGACTCTAGCAGTTCCCCTAAATGATCTCCCCTATTTATATTTTAAGAATTTTCTATAACTATCATTTGAAAACGAACGGCTACCGTGCTTGGGAAGGAGTTTTTCCACGCTCGGGAGATGGATAGGGGAGCCCTCCAATTCCCTTATAGATGAGGGAGTTGGGGAAAAGAATAGGGGAACCGGCCGGGGAACTGCTGGACGGTCTTTTTTCTGTTCTTTCCCCTAAAAACGATATAGGGAAGATGATAAGGGAACTGGTGGACTTGCCCTAAGCACTTGTTATATCCATTGACATCTTTTAATCATACATGAGTTGTTCCATCAAAGGTTCATTTGTTGTGTGACTTACCTCAACCCACACCATCCTAGTAACTAATTGTGTCCAGCTGCTGTTTGCTGAAATTTTACACTTTTTCTTAATTTCATAAACTAATCTGTAACTGTAATATTCATTTAGAATCTGATCCATCTCAACATTTATTTAGACTTCCCTTTGTTTTTATTTGAATGACATTCATTACTCTAGCATTTTATTTTATTTCCCGTTATGCAGCATGTTGAAGCTCTGGAGGTTCTTCTCCAGGGCCTCTCTGCGGACTGGTGTCCCAAAAGAACGTGTTAGGGTGCATTAGCTCTGTCTTAAAAGTGGACCAAATCTAGGTTAGTTTATTGTTTATCTGTTCTTGTGGGTGCGTAAGAAATTGTTATATATACATGAGTTGTTCCATCAGAGGTTCATTGTTGTGTGACTTAGCTCAGGCCACACATCCTGCTAACTGATTGTGTTTAGCTACTGTCTGCTGAATTTTGTTAGATGTATATATTTGTATATTGTGTTTTCCCAATATGTTAGGGGGCTTCCTATATATTGTGGCCTTTGGCCCCCTAGAGGAATACAACTTGTCTATTCCTACCATGGTATCAGAGCCGGTTTTAGGGTTTCCGTGCCCACCGGCCCTCTGCTTGTGATTGTCGCCGTAAGCTCGCCCCGGCCATCGCCGGTTCCCGTTCTAGCCGCGTGAAGTATTCTCCGGAGCGATCTCGTTCTGCTTCACCACACCACTCCCAGATCGATTGATCTTTGACTTCCTGCCCCGATCGGATCTGTCCCCCGCCTCCACCCAGCCCTGTTCGGATTTGGCCAGGTACCTCCCGCCTCCTGCTACTCGACGAGCCAGGTGCCCCTGCCTCCTGACAGGCCCCGCCACTCCTGCCTCGATCCACCCGACGGGCCCCCAGCTGCCCCACCCTCGATCGGAGCGCCCCTCCTGCTCCTGTCCTCGATCGAGAGCAACCTGCCAGGTGCTCCTGCCTCCACCGACGGCCAGTGCGACCTGCCAGGTGTCCCCTCCTCCTGCTACCTGACGGGCCAGGTCCCCCCGCCTCCTGCTACCCTCCCGCCTCCTAATGGGCCCCGCCTCCCTCCTGCATCTGCCTGCAGCGTCTGCACGCGCTCCCCAGCCACAGTGCATCGTCTGCACACGCTCCCCCGCCACAGGAGCCGCTGCACGCGCCTCCAGACCGCCGGACCTCCGCCGCCGGCCGTCATTACCGCCGGGAATCGATCCCCGGCGGTTTGAATTGCTCTTCCCCACCCTTTAGGCGCTGCCTTTCCTCCCGGCTAGCCGGAATTTAGCCGGAATCTGCCTGTAGCTGCTGTTGACCAGATTTGCTTCCAAAAAAAAAGATGTCCTTTGCATCGGGTTATGTTGCGATTCCTCGCTGCTCCGTGATCTTCGATGGCGCGAACTACCTTGATTTCACTGCCTTTATGCGTGTTCACATGCGCGGTTTTCGTCTTTGGGGTGTGCTCTCCGGCGAGGTCCCTTGTCCGCCGTGCCCCCCTGCTCCTGTGGCTCCTCTTCCGCCGACGCCGATTGTTCTCGGCGCTGATGCTTCTCAGGAGGCCAAGGATGCTGCTCAGAGTGCCGATGATAGTGTTGTTGCTGTTTATGACTTGAAGTTCAAGCAGTACTCTTCTGATCTAGAGGCCTATCGCCACGCTTTGACTGCTTACACTTAGTGGGTCGATGAGGATGCTCGTGCTGCTACTGTTCTCACCTCTAGTGTTTTGCCCTAGTATGCTGCTGAGTTCATGAGCCTCCCTACTGTTGCTGCTCAGTGGACACATCTTCGTCAGCGCTATCAGCCGTCTGGGGATGCTCTTTACCTGTCTGTGGTCCGTCAGGAGCATGCTCTTCAGCAGGGTGATTCCACTATTGATGAGTTCTATACTCAGAGTGCTGCTATCTGGCGTCAGCTTGATTCTCTCCGTACTGCTGTTTGTGGCACATGCTCGTGCTGCCAGATTGTGCGCTCGGATTTGGAGTTTCACCGCATCTATGAGTTTCTGTCTCGGCTCCGCCAGGAGTTTGAGCCCCAGCGTGCTCAGCTGAATGCTCGTGGTCGTGTTCCGCTCTCTGAGGTGTTGTCTGAGCTTCGGGCTGAGGAGACCCGTCTCCGTGGTGCTGGTCTTTTTGCGGTTCCATCTGTGCTTGCTACTCTTGGTCCTCCTATGCCGTCTGCTCCCTCGATCCAGCCGCGGTCCTTTGTGCCGCCGCCGATACTACCCACTCCTCCAGGTCAGGGTCAGAGTCAGCACCAGCAGTCTCAGGGTCAGAGTCAGCACCAGCAGGCTCGTGGTCCGGGTCGCCATGGTTCTCTTCGTCACTGCTCTTACTGTAACAAGGATGGCCACACTTGGGCCACCTGTTATACCCGGGATCCCAGTTTATGTCAGCAGCACCAGGCTCGTGGGCAGTCGCCTCCTTCCGGCTCTTCAACAGTTGCTCTCTCCGATCAGGATATTATCAGGAGTCTTCGCGGTCTGCTTGCTGCTACAGGCTCTTCTTCGGCAGGCACTGCTGGTTCTGTGACTGATTCTTTAGGCACTGCGCGACCACCACCTTCTACACAGTCAGGTACGTCCCCATGGTATCTGGATTCTGGAGCTTCTTTTCATATGACCTCTGACTCTTCTTTTCTGTCCGCTCTTCGTTCTCTCCCTTCTCCTGTCCGTGTTTTCACGACTGATGGTACCTCTCTTCTTGTTTCTAGTCGGGGCACCCTTTCTACTTCTTCTTTTTCTGTTCCTGATATCTCTCATGTTCCTCTTCTTAAGATGAATCTGTTCTCTGCTAGCCAGCTTACTGACTCTGGTTGTCGCGTCATTTTTGATGCTGATTCTTGTGTTGTCCAGGACTATCGCACACAGGCCCTGGTTGGAGCTGGCCCTCGCAGCCGTGACTCTTCAGGACTTTGGAAGTTAGACTGGCTTCGTGTTCCTTCCGCTGCCACTTCATCTGCCAGTTCTTCTCCGGTCATCGCCTCTGCTCCTTTCAGCAGTGGCATCACCGTCTTGGTCACCTTTGTGACTCTCGTCTGTCGTCATTAGTTCATCGTGGTCTTCTGGGGTCTGTCTCAGGAGATGGGTCTTTGCATTGTCAGGGTTGTAGGTTGGATAAACAGATTCAGCTTCCCTATCCTACTAGTGCGTCTGTATCTCAACGACCTTTTGATTTAGTTCATTCCGATGTTTGGGGTCTCTTAAACTAATCTACAATTGTAATATTCATATGTAGGTCCATAAGACATGTTGGTGGTTCCATGAGAGGTGCTGGTGTAGAGCAAATCTTGATTCTCATACGTACGATTGTGGAAAGCAAAGCCAGAAACAGTGTCTTGCACTACTTCTACAATATAGGTTACTAGTTTGATCATGAGCTTTTGAAGGTGGGCTTCGCGTTCCGGTTTCACTGATGTGCCCAGTTCACCGCCACTATCATTTCTGCCAACAAGATGTCGAACCTCCATGCGACCGACGAAGTGATGCAGGTCACACCTAGAATACAACTCCCTGTGCTGCCGACAATTACAATGATGTCGTTTCAGTTGTTACCTCGGTCTGTCAATTTCTAGTGTTGTAAGTACCCCCTCAGCTCAAAGTTTTAATACTCCGGTTAGATAATATTCATAGTTCTTCCTTTAAACAATATCTTCAACTCACTCAGAGACCGCAAACTTGCTGCAGGATGCTGCATCTCTCTAAACCAGGTAACTCGACTGGCATCATCCCGACTGCTGCCTCGCTCATGTCTAGTGGTGGTGCTAAGACATTGTAAATATTTGTCACATGTATCTGTCATTGTGATGCTGGTCTGTACTTCCTAGTCAGTTGAAGTGGTTCTAAAACATGGTGTTGCCATTATCACTGTTTTGACTTGAAGTTGTATGATTAGACCAGTATTGTTTGCACTCATTTTCTCTGTGATCTGTCTAATATTGGCCCAACTGAAGGCACTGATACTAGACGACGACAGTGGCAGAGCTATGTTGGAGCCTACCCGGGCCGTGGCCCGCTCAAAATTTGTTCAGACCTTCGTTTTTCTTATGAGCCGGCCCAACAATTGTCCAAATCCTGAAGAAAAAACATGATTTTTGTAGTCTGGCCCGCATAGGATTCCTTGTGAAGCTCTGCCAGTTCTAGACGATGCATATCCTTGTACGCTGGTAAACGAACACTCGAAAAGGCTCCAGTAGTATTATTACCCTTAACCAGTGGTACTAATGTGCCCTTCACTCACAAAAAGTTCTATTGCTGTCAGGGTTGGCAAAGTGAAAGCTACAATTTCTTATGAGCTGCAATGTGACCAGTGCATCTGGAGCTTCTTTCTTTCTACTATTCTTTCCTGGAACGATTCTGACGACCTGATAATGAGGCTGTCAAATGAACGTTAGAAACGCTCAGACATGACAGTATGCTTTTTTCGAACCTGTTCAAAATTAAGCTCACTTTGACCCTCTTATGTGAAACTGAAATTGCAGTGTACTGAATGAAGATAAAAGGCTTTTAACTTGGATTTGGTTGCAGTGCGCTAGGCCAGGGCAGTAGTGCAACCGCCAGGCAACGCTTGAGGGCGCCCCAGTAGCCCCAGCAGCAAGCTACTGTGGTGGACTCTTCCCATAAAAAATAAATAGAAAATGACCACCTTTCCCTGGACGATGATCGTTTGGGTCGAGTCGCGCGGGACGTAACCCTCCAACCTCGCGTCCTACGAGACCCACCACGCGTCCTGCTTCCTTATCTCTTCCATAGAAGGGAGACCGAGACGCCGCCTCTCCGCTCGACCTCATCTCCGGCCTCCTCTCGCGTCCTCCCTGGCCTCCTCTCCACTCGGCCTCGCCTGCCGGACCGACTCCCGCCCACCATGGAGATCCTCGTGCTCGAGCTCGTGCCCTCCTCAGCCATGGCCATGGCAAATGCGTTCAAGCAGGAGGACAACGTCGACAACCACGACGGCTGACCTCCATCTTCGCCGCCGCCCCATCTGCGAGGTCCGCTCCCATCTCGGCGTCGTCCGCGCGCCGGCTCGATCGCCGGAGCGATCCCCGTGCCGCTGCGCCGAGATGATGACCACGACTCCCCGTCGTCGACATGAGATGCCAGCCTCCCCGGTAGTCGTGGTTGCTACCGACGGCGAACGGCGCTGCTGCAAGGGGTACGAGGGGCTGGCAGCAACGACTGAAGTTGTTGGTACATGTACGGCGACGGGTTTTTGCTACATTAGAAAAACTCAAATGTCTTTCTTTTGCTACAACAATGTCAACCTTTTGCTACAAAATCTTCTGCTAGGCCGGTTTTGCTATATTAGATCTCGAGGACTTTCTATTTTCTAAAACAACAGTTTTTTTCTTCAAAAGAAAAAACAAAAAGCAAGGACATATACAGCAAAAATATGTGATTTGCAGCAAAATATGTGTCTTAGCAGTAAACACGTGTCACACAGGGGACCGCCTAGCAGTTTCCAAAATAAATACAATATCATTAAAGACACATAGCTCACATATCATCATATCAGATATTAAACTGATAAGCATAGATACTACGCTTGATCTTAGCCAACGGGCCAAGAATGGTACTATTTCTCCCTTGCCACTGCCCCTCCTTTTATTCACCTCTCCGGGCACCCCTCCCTCAGCGCGGGCGAGGTGGGACTAAACTCCCTGCGCGCTCTGGGTCGTACGTACCGACGTAGCTGGGCTCCCAAACAAACTCCCCCAGGCCCAAAACGTGACCCCTTCTCTGGAAGCAAAATCTGAAGCCCAAAAGTAGACGCGTAGGTGCGGAGGAAACAAACCGAAAGCCCTTCGTAAAAAAAAGAAGAAGGAAACAGCCAAGAGGATTCCACCGGCTGCCCCGTCTCCGATGGCCGCACCGCCGGCTCCGGTGCCGCCGGCCACCGCTAACTCAGCGCCGGCGCCTACTCAGCCGTCGTACAAGGCGCCGCCCTTTTCCCAGCCCCCCTCCACTGCCGGCACCGTCAAGGCGGAGATTCCTCCCGCCTCCGTCTCGACCGCCCCTGCCGCCGGAGTCGCCGCCGCGGGAGCCGCGACTGAGGACTCGTCGTACATCATCAACGTTCCTAGCTACTCAGGTGACTCCCTCTCCCAGCCCCACCCCCAACCCCCGCGGGAACCGGCACATCGCCTCTTGTAAACGCTAAGACCTAGTAGAACCCTAGCTAACCGAGGGCTCCGATTGCAGCGTGGTTCTCCTACGACAGCGTCAGCGACACGGAGCGCCGCCTAATGCCCGAGTTCTTCGAAGGGGAGGTCGCCGCGGCGTCTGGGTCCAGGGGCCCTGAAGCCTACAAGTACTACCGCGACACCCTCGTGAAGAGGTTCCGGGCCAGGCCAGCGCGGCGCCTCACGCTCACCGAGGCCAGGCGGGGCCTTATCGGCGATGTCGGCTCAGTGCGCCGTGTCTTTGACTTCCTTGAGGAATGGGGGCTCATCAACTATGGTGCTTCCGCGCCGGGGGTGAAGCAGGGAAGAGACAAGAGGGAGGAGGTGGCAGTATCTCAGCCTTCATTGCCTGCTGGGTCGACCATGTCCAGGAAGCTTTGCATAGGGTGTCGTGGGGTCTGCGGCTCTGCCTATTTCACCTGTGAGAAGGTGAGTGATTTGCCATTGTTTTGATTTATATGAGTATATAAGATATGTATAGGTGGAAACTTGCGTTACAGATTAGGTTACATGTTGCATTCATCTATAACTGGTTAGAACTATCTTAGCTCATGCATATGATTGTTTCCAGTTGACTATAACTATCTTTTTGGTTTGGTGCCTTGTAGAAAGCATGGATGTATACCTTTGTTATGCAATGTAACTGGGGGAGCATTTTTTCTCTAGTTATGAGTTTGCCCGTGTTGAGAAATTTGTTTGCCTTGATTGCAGACATTCCTGGTGGGTCACTGGGTTTGGTTTAGCTGGTTTGATATGCTGTGTTCGGATAGATGAGCAAAAAAGTTTGTTGGTAAAAGGTTAATGATGTATATGTTTTGTTTTTGTAACTGGCAACTGTCATATACACTAGCACGGAGGATGTGTATTTCTTAGAAAAAACAACTAAAATGGCAAGGATTAGGCCATGGGTACGGGGACTGTCGGAAGAGCCTTGGTTCCTTGCAATTGCAACCCGTTATGTGGTTCAGGCAAGAAAAAGAGGGTGAAAAGATTAGCTGCGAATGTAGACGGATTAGCAAGGATGCTTCATAATTCGTTTTGAACTACTCCCTCCAGTTCACATAAACGTGTCACGAACTGGAGGTGGAGAGTATGTCATAATCGTGCAATAAATACATGCAAACAATATGGTAATTGCATCCATTTCGTGCATGCATTTTGGATGAAAGTGTCATTCGCTTGTTGTCTATTTTAATTACAGAAGAACGTCTTCACTTTTGCGTATGATCAGGCGGATATAAGTCTCTGTTGTAGATGCTATGTACGTGCCAACTACCGGCCTGGTCTTACTCCAGCAGACTTCAAGAAAGTTGAAATTAGCGAAGATGCAGATTGGACAGACAAGGAAACTCTTCACCTTCTTGAGGCTGTCTTGCATTATGGAGAAAATTGGAAGAAGGTCTCTGAACATGTTGGTAGTCGATCAGAGAAAGACTGTGTTGCTAGACTCATCCAATTACCTTTTGGAGAACAGTTCATGGGATCCAAGGAGCAGAAATTGCAGTTTGAGACTGATGAACCTAGAGCAGAGATCTCAAAACGGCTTCGTCTCACACCACTGGCAGATACAAGCAATCCAATTATGGCTCAGGTATGTCTAATCCGTGCCTATACTGACAACACGTCTCTTTCACTTTGTACTTGAAATACTATAACATGTAATGACCAGTTTGTTAAAAGAATGCTATGGTAATCTGTTACAGTTTTTGTATAGCTACACATATGTGGGTGTAACACCTTGCTAACTTACCTGGAAGTGTATACCTGGTATACCTTAGTCTTGGTAGTATCTTAGTTGTATATCTTGGGCATGCCACCTGCTTATACTTGAAAGCAAAAGCTGCAGATCATAGTGTCCATGAAAATCACGTTTGCCTATTGGAACTGGAAGACCTGTTTCATGTCTAAGAAATGTCACTTGAGCTGCAAGTCTGGAGCATTACATTTATAGTTTGCTATTCATGTGAATAGATGGAAAACACCATACTTGAATATCCTCAGGTTCTGATGCAGTATAAGTTATGTTCCTTACTTCAGACATGAAACACTGAGAACTTCAAAATGGTTCTGACAAAGAATTTAAAAAAAAAACTCAATTTGTTCTTCATAGAGCTTTTGCACATAAGTGTACACAAAACAAGTGTACATTCTGGTCTCTACCATATCCTAATAGCTGCCTTATTCATCTAGTTTGAACATAGAAATTATTGATGGGGCAAGATGAGGAACTGCATTGTTTTACCAGGTGGCGTTCTTGTCTGCCATTGTTGGCTCAGGCGTTGCGGCAGCAGCAGCTCAAGCAGCTATCTCTGCACAATCCCAGGTTGATATGAATGACAGCCTGATTGATTCTTCAATCATCAACACCAAGGAAGAAGGTAGCATCTGTTCTCTAGCCCATATGAGTCTGACATGTTCACTGGCAGCCTGTCATATTGATGTTGCATTGTTGCTAAACATACTGCTTTGCATGTCACTGTGCAAACTATGATAATTCACAAGCGTGTTGACAGCAGTGTTCAAGTAATGTGCTAGGAGCAATAAGCTCAATTATAATTGGTCTATATGCAAATAAGAGTATATGGACTTGTATCGAAGTTTCTTGTTTGCATGAGTGGGCCTGTCAATGGGTAAAAGTTTGATGAACTTCCTACTTCAAAAGTCTGTTGCTGCATGCTGAAATGTTATTGTGCTGCTTAGTTCATCACCTTCTCCTACAAATATTTGTTGCAACTGTTCAAAGGAGCTCTCTTGGCCTAATTAGCTTCCTCTGCAGAATCTCCATACACCAATGGGCTTTCAGCCAACGATTTACTCAAAGAGGCATCTGCAAATGCACAAGTGCAACTTGAAAAGGAACAGAAGGATATAGAGCAATCTTTATCCAACATAGTGGATGTCCAGGTACCTTTGCTTGGGGTTCTGAGATGATAATGGTAAAAAAAAATTGTAGTACTATTTGTATTGACTTGTTATCTATTGTTTCGAATCCTTTTTAGATGAAGGAAATCCAAGACAAGATAAACCGTTTTGAGCAGAAGGAGCTGCTAATGGAGAGAGAGAGGCAGCAGCTCCATCATGTACGGGAACTGCTTTTCATTGATCAACTTGCGGTTGTGCAGCATCAGCGCAGACCGCACCCTGTGATGGCTGAGAACAAGGAGGAAGAGAAACCAAAACCTGTTATCATCACGAGTTAAATCAAATGGACCTTCGTCAATAGCAGGGGAGTGCTGTGATAATTGGAACTCTGTTCCTCTCATGTCAACAATGGAGATATTGCTGGAATCCTATGACGAACACTAAATTACATTTTTTCTTCTGCTGGCTCTAGAGTAGTATATTCTATTTGTGTGTAGCATCTGATGTTGTTTATGGTTTGTGAAAGAACTCTTTGTAGTCTAGCTAACGAAAACGGTGTTCTTTGTCAAGTTTAACTACAGGCTATGTGCTTTGTTTGTACTACCTTATCAACGCTTAAGATGTGCATCACAACCGTATGGTACCGTGATAGTGGTACTTGTAAATTAGTTGTGCATATGTTCCGAAGTACTCCCTCCATTCCAAAATAATTGAAGCTCTAGGTTTGTCTTAAGTCAAACTACTTTAATTTTGACCAAGATTATAAAAATATATCAATATCTACAACACCAAATTATTTTTGTTAAATTCATCATACTTCATAGATTTTTGCGTTGTAGATGTCACCACATTTTTCTTTAGATCTGGCCAAACTTCAAAAGGTTTTTTTTGACAGTGATAAACCTAGAATTTTAATAAGTTTAACTTATGATAAACCTAGAATTTTAATAAGTTTAACTTATGATAAACCTAGAATTTTAATTATTTTGGATTAGAGGGGTTAGATAATAGGCGTCCGGGAAAACTCTTCACTTTTCAATACTGTAACGACGTTAGATCTGTCACGAAAATAAGTTTTCTTGTAAAGTGGTACTTATATTTAGATAAAAATGGTTCTGCTAAAACGTATTCACCTGCTCTTTTAGTTTAAACATTGTTGATTTTAACTTTGCCTATTTTTTTTCACGAAAAAATCTGCTTATGATTTTGTATGCATAGCTTTCCTAAGCCCATGAGATCCCTGTCATTCTAAATAGATGTGAAACTCAATTAAAACTTGTTAGGGTGTACAACTTGTTAGGGTGTAACCAGTGGCTGATCCAAGATTTTAGGACAAGGTACGCCACACCAAAATTTTGGCACGCATATTGACAACGATTTTGTCTTAGAAAACAAAGAAGAAATGAAATTATGAAATATGACAACATAACTAAATAAAAAGGGATTTTGCATTAAAATAAAACATGTAAATTGTTGGACACATGTAGCGTTGACATGGCATTCTAATATATAACTAAACTTTCGTCGTGTTGCGTGCAATCCTAAATTTCCAAATTATTCAACCATATGGGATAATAATTTTATGCAAGGAGCTACTACTGAAGCATGCTATTGTAGACTGAGTCTACAATAGTAGTTTCATGCTGATGTGTTGTTGATTTCCTTGTTATAAACCCGTAGTGTTTTGGTCCGGAACCATTTCAGCTTATTTTCATGTTTGGAATGGACGTGATGCCATCCTGGTTTCTGGAGGTGTACTTGATTCATCATAAAAATATTGCTTCCGGTTTCTCTTAAAAATATTCATTTGTCGAAGCAAATTCTTAATGTTTTCTGCTTCAAATTCCCATCAATGCAGATTATGCGGTGTGTGTTACATCTCATTCCACTACAGTTAATGTATATTGCATTCTGCCATGAACCTCTCCCCTTTAGTCATATAGTTTTTCCAGTAGCTCCTATAATCGTGTATTCCCAAATCAAGCTAAGGCTTAATGACACTATTGTAGTGTAGAGTAGACACATTTTCTATATCGTTGTTTAATTCCATAATCATACCTAAGATCTTATTTCACCACATCAGGTTTTTTTTGGAGTTGGTTGAATTCTTTCTAGGCTTAATAATAACAGCTAATTAGATTTTTTAATTAAGCTGATCCAACTTATGCACAATGAAGATATGTCATTAATTAATTAATCTCTTGATTGGTTATTACTAAATAAAAAGAGATCAATACAATCATGGTGATGGCACTCTGTCATTCAAAACCAAACATCTATTAATGTAATTTTTAATGATGATCACTACAAACCTGCTACACATGCCTCACAACATCATCTGAACTACCCAAAATGAAACCTGAATTGAATCACACTATCAACTCTACTAACTAAACCTCTGCAATCGCCAATTCAACACCATGTTGTAGTCATATACTAAACCAAGCAGAAGGGCCATCTACGGACACCAATCTATACAACACAGAACATCTTATATACTTCAATGTAAGCAAATAAGAATTTTTAACTCACCCAAACTGTAGAACATCATGTACAGCAACAGTAATTCCATGAGTAAATGCGTTTTAAAAGGAATAACCAATAGTCAAATAAGTACCCCAAATGATACTTATGAGCTTTATAGGGGGTGGGGAGGGTAGCAAAATTTTAGCAAGATCAATTTGTTTATCGGTTTAACCATTAGAATGTAGGCTATATCTATGAACTCTAGGCAAAAGGGTATCAAAAAATCAGCTACCAACATGACTATCATAAATTGATTGTTCAAAATCCTGCATGCAGAGAAGGTTGACCTATCATGATTGACATGCTGCATATTCCAATTCTAGAAAAAGCTTAACCTGCTGAGGAAAGGTAGCCGCAATCTAATCACACTTCAACACTATCCGCACTTCCTCCAAATGTCCAGGCTCCATCGGGCCTATGTCATAGACTTACATGTATGTTGTATGGAGTACATGATTTTATTTCTTAAAATTGTGCTAGACATGCTGTCTCACTCTGGACCTGTTGGCTCTGCTATATAGTTTTATGTACCAAATAGTTCTCCCAGAACCTTAATCCATTAAGGAAATGTGAGCAATATACTTAAACTTCAACAATAAAATATGCATATGGCACATCCGCAGATGGGGCTCTACTTGGATATCAAATCTAAATACCGTTTGTCAATTAGCAGCTATAGTAGAACCTTTCACAACCTTATATTCCTGCCTGAATAATATTTTTTGAGAGAGAGTGAGTGGGGCTGCATTCTCAATTCACACAACTCAAACATGTGAGGTGAGAATTCCACCTCTAACCCATCAGCATACCTTATCCTCGCTGCTCTTACCTTCTAGCATGAGTGTCGTGGTATTGCCAACGAGTACGCCATGGAGAGATCCTCACAGTGCGTGTTTATAGACGTGAGGTAAGGCAGACGGTTGACGGGTATGAGGTAACACAGCTTACCCAGGTTCAGATCCCACGACAGTGGCGGAATCCTACTCCTGCTATAAATCACTATAATGACAATACGCCGAGTTACAGGGACCGGTTCGCTGTGCGAGGTATGAGTTGAGTAATGCCCTAAAGGCTCCCATAGGTCCGGATTATATAGTCGCCATGTCCTAGGGTTACAGGGAAAGTCCTAGCCGGACATGTTATAGAGTCCTACACCACATACAACTAGTCTAGCGTGTCTTGCACTCCAAGGCTCCGGGTACGTCGGTGACTCCTCCGTAGCCTTCCTCTATCCGGCATGTGCCTCCCTTCTGGATCCATCTAACTGGGCCGCCCAGCAGGCCATGGGCCTTGCTACCAACTGTGGGCCACCCGGGTTATCCGGATAGGAGTCATGCTATGAGGATACCCATATAGAATACCTCCAACAGTAGCCCCCGGAGAACTCTGAGATCTTGCGCCGCCTTGCCTCTTTAAGTTGGATGCTCCGTCTAGATGAATGTCGGCAAATCGTCAAGCAATATCTTGTAGTCCTCCCAAGAACCCTGCAATGCTCTCCGTCTTCAACTTATAAGTCAGAGAAGTGCGGAATCTTCCATCGTACTCTTCTCGTAGCCGGACTGGATCCGTCCATGCCAGAATCTTCCGATGGGATGGTGTTGGGGATATGCTATATGGGTATCCTCATAGCACGTCTCTTATCCGGATAATCCGGGTGGACCACATTTGGTAGCATGGCCCATGGCCTGCTGGGCGGCCCAGTTAGATGGATTCAGAAGGGAGGCCCATGCCGGATAAAGGAAGGTTACGGTTGGAGTCACCGACGTACCCGGAGCCTTGGAGTGCAAGATACACAAGACTAGTAATAGACTGTGTAGGAATCTGTGACCTGTCCGGCTAGGACTTTTCCCTGTAACCCTAGGACCTGGCGACTATATAAGTCGGGCCTATGGGAGCCTTTAGGGCACAACCTAGTATCGATTCATACAACCTCGCACAGCGAACCTATCTCTGTAACTCGGCGTATTGCCCTTATAGTGATTTATAGCAGGAGTAGGATTCCGCCACCGTCATGGGATCTGAACCTGGGTAAGCTGTGTTACCTCGTACCCGTCAACCGTCCGCCTTCCCCCACGTCTCTAAACACGCACTGTGAGGACCCCTCCATGGCGTACTCGTCGGCAATACCACGACAGTTGGCGCCCACCATGGGGCAAGAGGCGCTTCAGGCTCTTCGGCGGGCGAGGACCAAGATCTTCATGGGAATCGGCGAAACCGTAGCCATCGGTCGTGTTCTCTCCTCCAGAAATGTTCCGATCGTCCCTCCCGACAAGTTCTGGATCCCGGCAAAGACGAACCCTACGCGGTGTTCGATCGTTCCTATCGGAGACATCCACCTCTTCATCGGCGAAACCGACTCGGGCGCTAGTTCCCTGGGATTCGAAGGAGCATCAAGGCCCGCACGGACCGCCTACGGGAAGGATACGTTCGCGGAAGGATCGATGTCAGATCTCTCTTCGGAGTTTGCCGGCAAAGATCAGAAAAATTCAAGGCCCACCCAAACCGCCCCTGTGCAGGATATAAAGGTGGAAGATCACTGCAAATCTGCCGGCTTCGCCCGTGAGTCTGGACAGCAGCGATCCAAGTTCGTCGGAGTGGTTACCATCTTCGATCTGGCGCGTTGCGTTCAGAGAGAGGGCGAAAACCCCCGCGATTATCTGGCTAGGTGGCTCCGTATACGAGCTGATCGGGCCCACTACCCCGATGATAGCGCTTTGTATCACTTCGTGGAAGGACTGGACCGTGGCACGCTTCTCCGGCATTCTCTAAGACGGCAGCAGGCAACATGACGCCTTACCCTTGAACATATGGTGAGCACCGTCAACAACTACACGGAGGCTGACGCAAAAGCCCAGAAAGCACTTGCGCTCATCGACCGAGAACCTCCGATTCAGCCACGGCCACCACCGCCTCCGGCCACCATCATCGTAGCCGCGCCACCACCTCCAGTCATCATCGCTGCCATTGCACCTCCACCGCCCGTCATCGAGGAAGTCTTGTCACCCTTCGACTCTGTCATTGACGCGCTTTATGCTGACTTCAGTGCAAATTCAGAGGAGATAAATTTCAGTCCAGAAGAGCTAGACTCCGCTATGCAGGAGATGGAGGAGGAGTACTCGCGCGACGAGCAAGCCAACAACGCCGTCACGTCTCGAGGGGTGTTCATCACCATTGGGACGGCGATGGATGAAGATCAACCCGAACGAGCTCCGCCTACAACGCTGGAAAGGGGGAAAGGGACACTTATCATTGCTGACGATGATCGCGCAAAAGTCATGCCTCCTCCGCCTAACCCAATGCAGCATCCGCAGGAACTCGGCACCAGCCCGAGCAACAACAACACCACAAACTTGCCGCCTACAACATCTACGTCTGCAGCTGCCCAAGTTACTCCAGCTGATAGAGTGATGTACGGAAATCTCCTCGTCGAGCCACTGACCGTTGCTCATATTCGGAACGTGACCCAGCTTTACGAGAAGCGCCAGCAGCTGCTGGAGGAAGCGCAGGCCATCGCGGAGCAAGGCGCTAAGCTAGATCGAGATCTGGTCAACGCGCAGAAGTCCATAGAGAAAGCTAGAGCAATGGAGGCCGAGTACAAGACTTTGCTGCAGCAGCAGAAGGCCAAGAAAGCTCCGGCTCGCGTCATCAACGATCCTAGTGTACGGCGCAACCTAGGATGGGCTCCCTCGAAGCCAACACAATCCAAGCCTTACATTGACAGTGAAGGCAAGTAGGTGATGCCCACCCGACTCCTTAACCTCGCTGTCGCCAAGACCCTTCTAGAGCAGGATAGATCGCCTGAGGCAGTGGAACAGGTCTATGACCTAGTGGCCAAGGCGGTGAAGCAGCAGGAAAAGGCCACCTCTCAGAGGCTTGAGTCCGACCCAGTGCTTTGCCAGTCTAGCCAATATAAGCCGCCAAGGGACAGATCTCCTCTTGATGTCGGGTCCCAAACGGGTTCATCAGAACAAAGACGGAGAGATGCACGCAACAGGAAGGATGCCATCCCCATATCCTCCGACCACGGAGAAAAGGCCCGACCTCGTCGCCCATCACCACCGCCCTGATCCCCTTGAAATCGCGAAGATTACAAGGCTCACCATCGTACGGATATGCCCCCACCAAAGCAGTGTGGCATCGTCATCCGTGACAACACGGAGCAGACCCGTCATGACGGAGAGCGCAACCAAGGACACAAGAGCAAGTCACACCATGACCCTCCGCGTCCGATAAGCAACCGTGACAGGCGTGAGGCGTCGCATGAGGGTAACAACAAGAAGGCGAACCCACCGCCACCTTCGCCTCCGTCACCACCAAGCAGTCACCATGGCAGAGGAGGCCCGCGTCGTTCACGCAGCCCATCCCCTGTTGACAAGAAGAAGAAGAAACTGGAGCCGTACAATGCACGTTTGCGGATCGATAAGATCCACGAGGCCCGAGAAGGACCATACCTGGGACCACGTTGCTTTGGACCTGCAATACGGTCCGCAACTTACCCCAAAGGTTTCCGGATTGACAAGACCATCAAGCCCTATGACGGCACCGCCAAGCTAGCCACATGGTTGTAGGACTACGGCAATGCGGTGGAGATTGCCGGAGGCAACCCCAACGTCGCCATCAAGTACCTCCCATTAATGTTGGCGGGCACGACCGGTCAATGGATCGATGACTTGCCGGAGAAATCTATCTACAACTGGTTGGACATGCAAGAAGCGTTCACCAAGAACTTTGAGGGTACATACAAGCGTCCCTGCACTGTGGGCGATCTATAGCGGTGGAAGGATACGGATGTCGCCTAGAGGGGGGGGTGAATAGGCAATTAAAACTTTTACTAGAGTGGCTCAACAATGGCGGAATAAAACTAGTGTTTACTTTGTTAAGCACAACCTAGAACAACTAAGGTTCACCTATGTGCACCAACAACTTATGCTAAGCAATACAAGCAACAAAGTGATAGCAAGATATATATTACTTCAAGCACGAAGGCTATCACAATGTAAAGTGCATAAGTAAAGAGCTCGGGTATAGAGATAACCGAGGCACGCGGGGACACCGATATTTTACCGAGTTCCTCCCAACATGGAGTACGTCTCGTTTGGAGAGGGGGTGGTATCAAACCACCAACGCCACAAAAGGCCTCCCTTATTCTCCGGTGAATCTCACCCCAACGGGATCGATCCACGCTTCCACTATCGGTGCACTTGTCGGTGGCAACCGGAACCTCTCACAAGGTTGGGGCACTTCTCCACAACTTAATTGGAGGCTCCCAACAAATGCCACAAAAGGCCACAATGCCACCAAGGCCACAAACCGTCTAGGGTTCCAAGAACCCAAGAGGGACAAGCTCCAATGAGCAACTCAAACCAAATCCTCCGAGGAGAACTCAAACCGATGCACCAAATGCAAATGGCAAGAACACCACAAAGATGCTCAAATCCCTCACTCTCAAGTTCCAACAAAGCTACTAAAGCTATTGGGGAAACAAGAGAGGAGGAATCAAAGAGAGACACAAAATCCCCCAAAATCTAGATCCCCAAAGATGCACTCACAAAGAGATGAATCGGTTAGGTCAAAACGTGGGGCTAGATCTCCTCTCTCTTCCACTCAAATATGGGCAAGAATCATCGGAGGGAAAATATTAGGCAAGCTTCAAGATCTAGAGCAAGTGTGGACAAAGTTTAGCCTAGTAGATAAGAGAGGAGCTATCTAAACTGAAAACGGGCAAAGAGTATAAATAGGCCCAGAAAAACTAGCCGTTTGGGGCGTTTTTCTGTCTGGACCGGTAGTACCGGTCAGCCCACACCAGCGCTAGCAGAAAACCAAACGAGCTAAGAGAGGCAGGGGATCTGGGGAGAGCCGTACGTGTGCAGGGAAGTGGAGCCCGCGAGCGCATGCAAGGCAGAGCGCGTGAGCGAGCAAGCAGCAGGGATCGAGGGCCAACGAGCTAGCACAGCCAGCGGCAGGCGGTCAACGCGAGCTGGCGCACGAGCGCGCGAGAGCAGCTGAGGCGGGGCCAGCACGTGGGAGCAAGGCGCGAGAGCGCGCGGCCAAGTGAGCGAGCAGCGCGCAAGGTCAACGCGGGCACGCACGCACGAGGCAGCGGCGGGCAGCGCACGTGGGAGCAGTGAGCGAGCAGCGGGAGCGAGGCCAGCCAGGCTGGGCAAGCGGCGGCGGGAGCGGGCCTAGCTGGGTGGGGCGCAAAGCAAGCGGGCAGCAGGGTAGGTCGGGATAGGGAACACTACCTGGGCCGGCCGATAGTACCGGCCCACCCAGGCGGTACTACCGGGCCAGGCCGGTACAGCCGGATACGGGCCAGACAGAAAACGGCTGCGCGCGCCAGGCACGTCCGGTACTGGGCCCGGTAGTACCGGACGGCCCAGAAAATACCTTTTTCTTTTTCTTTTTTAAATCAAATAATAGCAAATGTTCAAACGTCAATAACTTTTGATTGGTAGCTCCGATTGACCCGCAAATTGCGTTGGATAGAGGACGTGAAGGGCTTCTCAATAAAAAGTGGAAATATTGATTATCACCAAGTGAGAAAGTATCAAGTAGAATAATGTGATATACCTCACTTGGTGAGAAACCGAAAAGCCGCATAAATCAAAATCACAACAAGATACAAATGGGAGATCCGATTTTGATGAACAAGAGCTTGTTATGGAGATTACCACGACTCTATATCCTCACATGGACAAGACCAAATAACAACCAAATATGATGATGCAAGTATGCAAAGGTTTGAGCTCTCTTCGAACGATGTGACCGAATTACTCATACGAGAGCCCCTCTTGATAGTACGGTTATCTATCATAAACCCGGTCTCCTACACACAACAAGAGACCGGCAAAAGGAAAACCTATCAAGATTATACCTTTGCCTTTATCATCCCACTTGAGCTCGATGTAGACGGTCTTGCCCTTCTCAAGATGGAACGCCTTTCTTAATTCCTCATCATCGACCTTGCATATTGAGCTTGCACAACATATCTTCTTTGCATTTCATCGACCTTGAAGCCAACACATGCTCCAAGCGATGCCAATGGACAAATCCTACAAGTATAACTTAATACACACATTAGTCCATAAAGATTGTCATTAATTACCAAAACCACACAAGGGGGCCCAACATGTTCTTTCAATCTCCCCCATTTTGGTAATTGATGACAATCCCTTTAAGAGGGTTTATATAAGGAATATTATTGAATGAAATGGTAATACCAATATCAAATACTACAAAAGTATGTGATATTGGTACCACCACCATATATAGAGCAAACTCTCCCACAATCTATGCATGTGTGATGAATTTGAATTTCATTGCATATATTGTCAATCATTATCATTGGTGGAGTTTCCTCTATATATACCTCAAGCTAAGCAACAACAAAGATGCAAGAGCATGAGAGTCAAATGCACAAGAACAAACTCAATGCATAAACCAACCCATAAACCCTCTAAAACTTCTCCCCCATTGGCATCGATTGCCGAAATGGGTGACAAGTTCTAGAAGGCAAATATAGTAATAATTCCTCCAAGGGTGTGCCTTCGCACATATCCAATGATGAATACTTGGGAGGGAGTAGAACTATATCAAGGATCCGAAAATTACCAAAATAAAGTCAAATGATGCAAGCAATTTACAAGGTCCGACAAACCAATTGAAAACAACAAATGAGTTCAAATGGAAACTATGAGATATTATGATATGAGCAAAAGAGTGTTTGAAATAACAAATAGAGAAGCTCCCCAAGATTTGTGCATAATTTTAAAATAAATGCATTGGAATACATAATGCACAAATATGGAATCCTTGCTCCCCCATAAGCATTGAAAACACAACAAATGAGAAAGAAGACAAATGAGCATTATTATGTGAACTAGATGATCTCCCCAAAAATAATGCACCACTTATGATAATTATATTTGGGAACAAGGTGCATAATCATGGAATCCTCACTCATCCAAATTCATTTAACAATACAAGGCATGAGAGAACAAATATGAGTGCCAAAATGTGCAAACAAGAGGAACAAGCACTCATAGGCAATTAAATTTGGAAGCCACCGAAGAATCAAAAGGAATAGAAAGGTGGTCTCCAAGGATTAAAAATCAACTAAAATTATCTTCTCATATGTGTATATGTCTCTAAGTGGAAAATATCACAAAGACATATTCCAATAAAGAAACAAACACAAACAAAGAAGATATACAATAAATCACATAAAAAGCTAAAATGAAGTCATAACATATACCAATAAGATTTTTGCTTCAAAGCACGACCAAAGGCTCAAATATAACTTACTGTATATTAATGAGCTTCAACTACTAACACACTACATATATTACAACTATCACCAAGGGAAAAGGGGAAAGTTGAAATATATGGAGAAAGGCAACAAGTATCATAAGATAAAATAGACTAGCAAAAATCTCACTATTGCACATGAGAGAAGTTGAGGAAATGATAGGCAATAAAATTGCTAGATTGACATATTTGGGATTGGAGGATCATATGCATGATTTTGTATAGTCCCAATTATATGCACTCATCTCAACTTAAACACATATACAATATAGAGTCCTCTCAAAAACATGGCTAGAACTGCAACAATTACAAATACATTAATTCATGCTAAAAGGCAACCGACAAACGGTTGGAATCAAGATATGTGAGCATGAGAAAGAGATACTTGTTACCGAGATATAATTGGTAGGATGTAGAGGATATGAATTCGTTAATTGTCCTATAGCTTGCCTCAAATTTTCTTCTAAGTATCACTTCTTCAAAATTGAAAGACAAGCACCCAATATATCTCCAATGTACCTAAAATACAATTAAGTACAAAATGGTCCCCAAACTTATTGGGTCCAATGTAGTTAGTGCAACTACAATATATAGGAGAGACTCCACATAAATATGTGCATATTGATATGAAATTGAATTTCATGCACAACTTAGCCGATGGGATTTGGTGGAGTTTCCCTTATATATTGGATCAAAGAAAACAAGCAAGCCATAATAAAAACATATAGTAAATATGCATGCATAAAGCTTTCAAGAACCAAGAAAGGAGATACAATTTTAATAAAAACACCAAGTAAATAGAGATTGCACACACAAGAGTGTGACATGACAAACGATGTCCAAATTGTATCAAATAACCAATTCAACACATGAAAGATCACAAGTTCAACAAATGAACTAGGCAAAAGCCAAGAGAGCAAAAGATAGATAGAAATAAACATGCTCAAGGATTTATCTCATTCTAAAATGGTCGAATCATGAAATAAGGAATGAGACAAAACCAACTCCCCAAAAGAGCAAGGTTCCAATAAGAAACCAAACTCCCCAAACTTCTCATGATGGCACAAAGTACCAAAACGAAAAGATTGAGGTTCCAAGCACAAAAAAAGATATGGATCAAAACAAAGAATCATAAATATGAGTGTTTTAAATAATATAGGATAGCTCCCCCATGGATAGTGCGTTATGTAGGATTTTCCTTTTGAATGCAGAATGCACACAAATGGGATCATCACTACTACCTACATTAAATAAAACACAAGAGGATACCAATAAAATAAGATCCAAAAAGTAGCAAGGAATACATGGGAGCACATAAAACATTTACTTGGCCAAATATAGGACAATATTAAGCAAAGGCCAAAGTGAATATGATCAACAAATTCTACCATAAATTACTCATTGTCCAAGGACAAGAAATATTGGGAATAATTTTCCCAAGGTAGCTTGCATAGATATCCAAGATCATAGTCACAACAAGAAGTATATAACTAAATATAAGAATTGAGCATGATACTTCAAACAAGATTCTTGGTAGCTTCCAATAGTCACACAATCACTAGTGATTAGAGTAACTTGAAGCAAATGGTTTCCATGAGAATATATATATCTAAATATGAGAAAACACATACCAAGAATCATTCTCACATACAAGATCCAAAATATGAGCAATAAAGGCATTCAAGCAAATTGGGACTTGTATGAGCAAATGTGTCACATATGAGCTAGATAATTATCAATATCAATTCTAAGTGACACAACCTCGAATATTCACATTTTCTAGGATTGTAATATGCACTAAGCATAAGACTCCCCCATAATGTGATACTACCATAAAAACAACACGAGGCAAAAGGATACAAATAGAGATAATTAATGGACATTATTAAACTTAAATTTCTCATGATAATTATACCACATAGAGACTAGACAAGAATCCAATATAAGTACTAGGTGGTATTCCTCATGTACACACAATTTTAGGATTGTGGAATGCCCAAGCATAACACTCCCCCAAAACGGTATAATCCATTAACATCTCATAAGAGCCAAATAAGATACCAAATATAACCAAGTAAGGCTCAAACACAAGAAACACACATACATGGTGTGCCACCTAATCATACATAAATATATGCTTGAGTCCTCAAGATAATTAAGTGGATAGCACAACATGTACACAAGCATGGAAGATACAAAACCAACACATGCACAAGGGGGCGAGTAACTTTCAATGTAATGAGTTTAGCATATGTTACCGCAAGGAGGAACATTGGAGATATAATAAAATCATGATAATCCAAATGGCTTGGCTTGACAATAATAATTGATGAAGATCCCTCAATTCTTCATAATGTAGCCAAGACTCCAATGCCCTCCAAAACACACCTATTGATCAAGTTTTGGCTTGTTGGTCCCCAACCAAGTTGGGTCCTAAGAGGTTAGTCACAATAGGTTTGACAACCCGAATGGTTCTTTTCTTGACACCACATTGAGCACCAACAAATTTGGAAAACACATTGCCAACCTCATCCTTGCAAAGAGAATAAGAATCATCAATCAAGATAGGATGGGATGAGGAGTTACCAATAGTGCATGCGGAAGAAATGTGCCCCTTCTCACGGCATATGTAGCAAGTTCTACTCTTGCTATCTTTCTTCTTAGGTGAAGCCACACCTCGAGGAAGGGCTCGAGTAGTGCTCTTAGGAAGAGGCCCATTAATGACTTGAGGTGGAACTTGAGGCCGCTTCCCTTGATGCTTCACACTAAGAGGCTTTTTCTTCAATGGGCAAGATCTAACATGGTGCCCTTCTTCCTTGCACTTGAAGCAAACAATGTTGGCCAGATTCTTGACTTGATCTTGGCCATTCTTCTTGTTGTCCTTGTGCTTCAACTTGCTAGTGGACTTGTTCTTGACATTGGAGTTAAATCCAAGCCCACTCTTGTCATTGGGGAATTTTTGCACACTCAAGATTTTGTTGAGTGTGGCCTTCCCTTGATGACCCCTTTTCAAGTCATTCTTCAAAGAAGTGACTTGAGCCTTGAGCTCTTTGATTTCCTCTACATGGTTAGGTTCAACAAAAGTACTAGAGGAAGTAGATGCTACATTGTTAGAGCAACAAGGCACGGAATGTAATTCATCACGAGATGTAGCATGGTTGTGAGGGGATGAATTACAAGGACTAGCACATGGCAATATAACATTTGGAGTAGATGTAGTGCTAATGTCCACATGAGGCCCACTAGATGTTACCTTTGACATGATGGCCTCATGAGCCAACTTTAGCCCACCATGGGAGACTAGGAGATCCTCATGCGAGCTTGAGAGCTTAACATGACTTTCTTCTAATTTCCCATAGTTGCTAGTTAGCAAAGCAAGTTGAGCCTTTAGCTCAACATTCTCCTTTAAAATAGATGCTTCAAAAGAAATAGAGTTAATAGCACAAGCATCATCATTATTAGCAAGAGGCGAGGGCAACTTGGCAAGCTCTTTTGAATATGCGGCTTTAAGTTTCTCATGTGACTCGGTGAGTTTGATGAGCTCACCCTTTATGACCCTAGAGCCATTTTTGAGGTGCTCAAAATCCTCAAGGAGTTTAGCATAAGCAACTTGAGTCTCATCATTTTTACTTTTGAGATCACTTGCCACCTCAAGATCTCTATCATGAGATTCCTTTAATCTAGATAGCTCTAAAGCAAAGGTCTCCTCAAGAGATTCCTTAGTGGTTTGTTCCTCTTCAAGAGCTTTATTTAGGTTTGCAATTATATTAGCATACTCACGCTCAAGACTACACATTTTATCAACGTTGTTATCATGCACCTTAATTTGTGTTTCTAACTTATCAATATGTTCTTTGCTCTTAATATCAAAGTCCAAGACTTCAACAAAGTTAGAGCAAGCAATATCCTTTTTAACAAGGGCACGATAAACAATCTCACCCTTTTCATATAAATCATCAATATCAAGCTCTTCTTCCACATTATCCACATCCTCCTCATCACAAGAGGTAATGGGTTCCAAAGTAGGGGTTACCTTAGAATCCCTAGCCATAAGGCATAGGTGGGTACCGGAAGAAGGCGAAGATGAGATTGCATTTGTGGCTTCATTCAAAACCATGTCTTGGCCCATAGAATCTTTGGTTTCCTCTACATGGTTAGCAACACAAGCACTAGAGGAAATTGAAGCATTTTATCATGGCAACAAGACAACACAAGCATATCATCATGAGATTTATTCAAGTCATTTCTACATGATATGCAAGGACTATTAACACAAGCATGTAAGGAGTTTGTAGTGCTAGGAGTGTTAAAGTCCAAAGATAGATCATTGCAACTAGATAGAGATGAGGGATTACAAATAGTAAGCACACTATCCAAATTGCAATTTCTATCACCACTCACCATATCATTACCTTGTGAAAAGTCACATGTTGGTGAAGTGGTAGAGGATGAGAACTCATCTCGACCGGAAGTGGAAGCAACACAATCATCCTCAATAATGTTGGACACAACATATTTATCTTGAAGTTTTGTCCATAACTCATGAGCGCTCCAAAAAGGAATGATTGAAGATGTAACTACATAGCTCAAAGCATTAACAAGCACATTAGAAGCTTGAGCATCGAGATATAATTTTTTCTCATCCTCACTAGATAGATTTTTGAAATCCATTGGAGGAGAAAAACCTATATCTACAATACGCTCCAAATTTGGGTCCATGTCCCGAAAATGAATGAGCATGCGATTTTTCCATATATCATAATTTGTGCCATCGAATGTGAACATGTCATTGTGCACTAATCCTCTAGCCGACATCTTTACTCTCAAGGCGGTGAAGCCTAAAATGAGAGACCGGGCTCTGATACCAATTGAAAGGATACGGATGTCGCCTAGAGGGGGGGGGTGAATAGGCGATTAAAACTTTTCCTAGAGTGGCTCAACAATGGCGTAATAAAACTAGTGTTTACTTTGTTAAGCACAACCTAGAACAACTAAGGTTCACCTATGTGCACCAACAACTTATGCTAAGCAATACAAGCAACAAAGTGATAGCAAGATATATATTACTTCAAGCACAAAGGCTATCACAATGTAAAGTGCATAAGTAAAGAGCTCGGGTATAGAGATAACCGAGGCACGCGGGGACACCGATATTTTACCGAGTTCCTCCCAACATGGAGTACGTCTCGTTTGGAGAGGGGGTGGTATCAAACCACCAACGCCACAAAAGGCCTCCCTTATTCTCCGGTGAATCTCACCCCAACGGGATCGATCCACGCTTCCACTATCGGTGCACTTGTCGGTGGCAACCGGAACCTCTCACAAGGTTGGGGCACTTCTCCACAACTTAATTGGAGGCTCCCAACAAATGCCACAAAAGGCCACAATGCCACCAAGGCCACAAACCGTCTAGGGTTCCAAGAACCCAAGAGGGACAAGCTCCAATGAGCAACTCAAACCAAATCCTCCGAGGAGAACTCAAACCGATGCACCAAATGCAAATGGCAAGAACACCACAAAGATGCTCAAATCCCTCACTCTCAAGTTCCAACAAAGCTACTAAAGCTATTGGGGAAACAAGAGAGGAGGAATCAAAGAGAGACACAAAATCCCCCAAAATCTAGATCCCCAAAGATGCACTCACAAAGAGATGAATCGGTTAGGTCAAAACGTGGGGCTAGATCTCCTCTCTCTTCCACTCAAATATGGGCAAGAATCATCGGAGGGAAAATATTAGGCAAGCTTCAAGATCTAGAGCAAGTGTGGACAAAGTTTAGCCTAGTAGATAAGAGAGGAGCTATCTAAACTGAAAACGGGCAAAGAGTATAAATAGGCCCAGAAAAACTAGCCGTTTGGGGCGTTTTTCTGTCTGGACCGGTAGTACCGGTCAGCCCACACCAGCGCTAGCAGAAAACCAAACGAGCTAAGAGAGGCAGGGGATCTGGGGAGAGCCGTACGTGTGCAGGGAAGTGGAGCCCGCGAGCGCATGCAAGGCAGAGCGCGTGAGCGAGCAAGCAGCAGGGATCGAGGGCCAACGAGCTAGCACAGCCAGCGGCAGGCGGTCAACGCGAGCTGGCGCACGAGCGCGCGAGAGCAGCTGAGGCGGGGCCAGCACGTGGGAGCAAGGCGCGAGAGCGCGCGGCCAAGTGAGCGAGCAGCGCGCAAGGTCAACGCGGGCACGCACGCACGAGGCAGCGGCGGGCAGCGCACGTGGGAGCAGTGAGCGAGCAGCGGGAGCGAGGCCAGCCAGGCTGGGCAAGCGGCGGCGGGAGCGGGCCTAGCTGGGTGGGGCGCAAAGCAAGCGGGCAGCAGGGTAGGTCGGGATAGGGAACACTACCTGGGCCGGCCGGTAGTACCGGCCCACCCAGGCGGTACTACCGGGCCAGGCCGGTACAGCCGGATACGGGCCAGACAGAAAACGGCTGCGCGCGCCAGGCACGTCCGGTACTGGGCCCGGTAGTACCGGACGGCCCAGAAAATACCTTTTTCTTTTTCTTTTTTAAATCAAATAATAGCAAATGTTCAAACGTCAATAACTTTTGATTGGTAGCTCCGATTGACCCGCAAATTGCGTTGGATAGAGGACGTGAAGGGCTTCTCAATAAAAAGTGGAAATATTGATTATCACCAAGTGAGAAAGTATCAAGTAGAATAATGTGATATACCTCACTTGGTGAGAAACCGAAAAGCCGCATAAATCAAAATCACAACAAGATACAAATGGGAGATCCGATTTTGATGAACAAGAGCTTGTTATGGAGATTACCACGACTCTATATCCTCACATGGACAAGACCAAATAACAACCAAATATGATGATGCAAGTATGCAAAGGTTTGAGCTCTCTTCGAACGATGTGACCGAATTACTCATACGAGAGCCCCTCTTGATAGTACGGTTATCTATCATAAACCCGGTCTCCTACACACAACAAGAGACCGGCAAAAGGAAAACCTATCAAGATTATACCTTTGCCTTTATCATCCCACTTGAGCTCGATGTAGACGGTCTTGCCCTTCTCAAGATGGAACGCCTTTCTTAATTCCTCATCATCGACCTTGCATATTGAGCTTGCACAACATATCTTCTTTGCATTTCATCGACCTTGAAGCCAACACATGCTCCAAGCGATGCCAATGGACAAATCCTACAAGTATAACTTAATACACACATTAGTCCATAAAGATTGTCATTAATTACCAAAACCACACAAGGGGGCCCAACATGTTCTTTCAATCTCCCCCATTTTGGTAATTGATGACAATCCCTTTAAGAGGGTTTATATAAGGAATATTATTGAATGAAATGGTAATACCAATATCAAATACTACAAAAGTATGTGATATTGGTACCACCACCATATATAGAGCAAACTCTCCCACAATCTATGCATGTGTGATGAATTTGAATTTCATTGCATATATTGTCAATCATTATCATTGGTGGAGTTTCCTCTATATATACCTCAAGCTAAGCAACAACAAAGATGCAAGAGCATGAGAGTCAAATGCACAAGAACAAACTCAATGCATAAACCAACCCATAAACCCTCTAAAACTTCTCCCCCATTGGCATCGATTGCCGAAATGGGTGACAAGTTCTAGAAGGCAAATATAGTAATAATTCCTCCAAGGGTGTGCCTTCGCACATATCCAATGATGAATACTTGGGAGGGAGTAGAACTATATCAAGGATCCGAAAATTACCAAAATAAAGTCAAATGATGCAAGCAATTTACAAGGTCCGACAAACCAATTGAAAACAACAAATGAGTTCAAATGGAAACTATGAGATATTATGATATGAGCAAAAGAGTGTTTGAAATAACAAATAGAGAAGCTCCCCAAGATTTGTGCATAATTTTAAAATAAATGCATTGGAATACATAATGCACAAATATGGAATCCTTGCTCCCCCATAAGCATTGAAAACACAACAAATGAGAAAGAAGACAAATGAGCATTATTATGTGAACTAGATGATCTCCCCAAAAATAATGCACCACTTATGATAATTATATTTGGGAACAAGGTGCATAATCATGGAATCCTCACTCATCCAAATTCATTTAACAATACAAGGCATGAGAGAACAAATATGAGTGCCAAAATGTGCAAACAAGAGGAACAAGCACTCATAGGCAATTAAATTTGGAAGCCACCGAAGAATCAAAAGGAATAGAAAGGTGGTCTCCAAGGATTAAAAATCAACTAAAATTATCTTCTCATATGTGTATATGTCTCTAAGTGGAAAATATCACAAAGACATATTCCAATAAAGAAACAAACACAAACAAAGAAGATATACAATAAATCACATAAAAAGCTAAAATGAAGTCATAACATATACCAATAAGATTTTTGCTTCAAAGCACGACCAAAGGCTCAAATATAACTTACTGTATATTAATGAGCTTCAACTACTAACACACTACATATATTACAACTATCACCAAGGGAAAAGGGGAAAGTTGAAATATATGGAGAAAGGCAACAAGTATCATAAGATAAAATAGACTAGCAAAAATCTCACTATTGCACATGAGAGAAGTTGAGGAAATGATAGGCAATAAAATTGCTAGATTGACATATTTGGGATTGGAGGATCATATGCATGATTTTGTATAGTCCCAATTATATGCACTCATCTCAACTTAAACACATATACAATATAGAGTCCTCTCAAAAACATGGCTAGAACTGCAACAATTACAAATACATTAATTCATGCTAAAAGGCAACCGACAAACGGTTGGAATCAAGATATGTGAGCATGAGAAAGAGATACTTGTTACCGAGATATAATTGGTAGGATGTAGAGGATATGAATTCGTTAATTGTCCTATAGCTTGCCTCAAATTTTCTTCTAAGTATCACTTCTTCAAAATTGAAAGACAAGCACCCAATATATCTCCAATGTACCTAAAATACAATTAAGTACAAAATGGTCCCCAAACTTATTGGGTCCAATGTAGTTAGTGCAACTACAATATATAGGAGAGACTCCACATAAATATGTGCATATTGATATGAAATTGAATTTCATGCACAACTTAGCCGATGGGATTTGGTGGAGTTTCCCTTATATATTGGATCAAAGAAAACAAGCAAGCCATAATAAAAACATATAGTAAATATGCATGCATAAAGCTTTCAAGAACCAAGAAAGGAGATACAATTTTAATAAAAACACCAAGTAAATAGAGATTGCACACACAAGAGTGTGACATGACAAACGATGTCCAAATTGTATCAAATAACCAATTCAACACATGAAAGATCACAAGTTCAACAAATGAACTAGGCAAAAGCCAAGAGAGCAAAAGATAGATAGAAATAAACATGCTCAAGGATTTATCTCATTCTAAAATGGTCGAATCATGAAATAAGGAATGAGACAAAACCAACTCCCCAAAAGAGCAAGGTTCCAATATGAAACCAAACTCCCCAAACTTCTCATGATGGCACAAAGTACCAAAACGAAAAGATTGAGGTTCCAAGCACAAAAAAAGATATGGATCAAAACAAAGAATCATAAATATGAGTGTTTTAAATAATATAGGATAGCTCCCCCATGGATAGTGCGTTATGTAGGATTTTCCTTTTGAATGCAGAATGCACACAAATGGGATCATCACTACTACCTACATTAAATAAAACACAAGAGGATACCAATAAAATAAGATCCAAAAAGTAGCAAGGAATACATGGGAGCACATAAAACATTTACTTGGCCAAATATAGGACAATATTAAGCAAAGGCCAAAGTGAATATGATCAACAAATTCTACCATAAATTACTCATTGTCCAAGGACAAGAAATATTGGGAATAATTTTCCCAAGGTAGCTTGCATAGATATCCAAGATCATAGTCACAACAAGAAGTATATAACTAAATATAAGAATTGAGCATGATACTTCAAACAAGATTCTTGGTAGCTTCCAATAGTCACACAATCACTAGTGATTAGAGTAACTTGAAGCAAATGGTTTCCATGAGAATATATATATCTAAATATGAGAAAACACATACCAAGAATCATTCTCACATACAAGATCCAAAATATGAGCAATAAAGGCATTCAAGCAAATTGGGACTTGTATGAGCAAATGTGTCACATATGAGCTAGATAATTATCAATATCAATTCTAAGTGACACAACCTCGAATATTCACATTTTCTAGGATTGTAATATGCACTAAGCATAAGACTCCCCCATAATGTGATACTACCATAAAAACAACACGAGGCAAAAGGATACAAATAGAGATAATTAATGGACATTATTAAACTTAAATTTCTCATGATAATTATACCACATAGAGACTAGACAAGAATCCAATATAAGTACTAGGTGGTATTCCTCATGTACACACAATTTTAGGATTGTGGAATGCCCAAGCATAACACTCCCCCAAAACGGTATAATCCATTAACATCTCATAAGAGCCAAATAAGATACCAAATATAACCAAGTAAGGCTCAAACACAAGAAACACACATACATGGTGTGCCACCTAATCATACATAAATATATGCTTGAGTCCTCAAGATAATTAAGTGGATAGCACAACATGTACACAAGCATGGAAGATACAAAACCAACACATGCACAAGGGGGCGAGTAACTTTCAATGTAATGAGTTTAGCATATGTTACCGCAAGGAGGAACATTGGAGATATAATAAAATCATGATAATCCAAATGGCTTGGCTTGACAATAATAATTGATGAAGATCCCTCAATTCTTCATAATGTAGCCAAGACTCCAATGCCCTCCAAAACACACCTATTGATCAAGTTTTGGCTTGTTGGTCCCCAACCAAGTTGGGTCCTAAGAGGTTAGTCACAATAGGTTTGACAACCCGAATGGTTCTTTTCTTGACACCACATTGAGCACCAACAAATTTGGAAAACACATTGCCAACCTCATCCTTGCAAAGAGAATAAGAATCATCAATCAAGATAGGATGGGATGAGGAGTTACCAATAGTGCATGCGGAAGAAATGTGCCCCTTCTCACGGCATATGTAGCAAGTTCTACTCTTGCTATCTTTCTTCTTAGGTGAAGCCACACCTCGAGGAAGGGCTCGAGTAGTGCTCTTAGGAAGAGGCCCATTAATGACTTGAGGTGGAACTTGAGGCCGCTTCCCTTGATGCTTCACACTAAGAGGCTTTTTCTTCAATGGGCAAGATCTAACATGGTGCCCTTCTTCCTTGCACTTGAAGCAAACAATGTTGGCCAGATTCTTGACTTGATCTTGGCCATTCTTCTTGTTGTCCTTGTGCTTCAACTTGCTAGTGGACTTGTTCTTGACATTGGAGTTAAATCCAAGCCCACTCTTGTCATTGGGGAATTTTTGCACACTCAAGATTTTGTTGAGTGTGGCCTTCCCTTGATGACCCCTTTTCAAGTCATTCTTCAAAGAAGTGACTTGAGCCTTGAGCTCTTTGATTTCCTCTACATGGTTAGGTTCAACAAAAGTACTAGAGGAAGTAGATGCTACATTGTTAGAGCAACAAGGCACGGAATGTAATTCATCACGAGATGTAGCATGGTTGTGAGGGGATGAATTACAAGGACTAGCACATGGCAATATAACATTTGGAGTAGATGTAGTGCTAATGTCCACATGAGGCCCACTAGATGTTACCTTTGACATGATGGCCTCATGAGCCAACTTTAGCCCACCATGGGAGACTAGGAGATCCTCATGCGAGCTTGAGAGCTTAACATGACTTTCTTCTAATTTCCCATAGTTGCTAGTTAGCAAAGCAAGTTGAGCCTTTAGCTCAACATTCTCCTTTAAAATAGATGCTTCAAAAGAAATAGAGTTAATAGCACAAGCATCATCATTATTAGCAAGAGGCGAGGGCAACTTGGCAAGCTCTTTTGAATATGCGGCTTTAAGTTTCTCATGTGACTCGGTGAGTTTGATGAGCTCACCCTTTATGACCCTAGAGCCATTTTTGAGGTGCTCAAAATCCTCAAGGAGTTTAGCATAAGCAACTTGAGTCTCATCATTTTTACTTTTGAGATCACTTGCCACCTCAAGATCTCTATCATGAGATTCCTTTAATCTAGATAGCTCTAAAGCAAAGGTCTCCTCAAGAGATTCCTTAGTGGTTTGTTCCTCTTCAAGAGCTTTATTTAGGTTTGCAATTATATTAGCATACTCACGCTCAAGACTACACATTTTATCAATGTTGTTATCATGCACCTTAATTTGTGTTTCTAACTTATCAATATGTTCTTTGCTCTTAATATCAAAGTCCAAGACTTCAACAAAGTTAGAGCAAGCAATATCCTTTTTAACAAGGGCACGATAAACAATCTCACCCTTTTCATATAAATCATCAATATCAAGCTCTTCTTCCACATTATCCACATCCTCCTCATCACAAGAGGTAATGGGTTCCAAAGTAGGGGTTACCTTAGAATCCCTAGCCATAAGGCATAGGTGGGTACCGGAAGAAGGCGAAGATGAGATTGCATTTGTGGCTTCATTCAAAACCATGTCTTGGCCCATAGAATCTTTGGTTTCCTCTACATGGTTAGCAACACAAGCACTAGAGGAAATTGAAGCATTTTATCATGGCAACAAGACAACACAAGCATATCATCATGAGATTTATTCAAGTCATTTCTACATGATATGCAAGGACTATTAACACAAGCATGTAAGGAGTTTGTAGTGCTAGGAGTGTTAAAGTCCAAAGATAGATCATTGCAACTAGATAGAGATGAGGGATTACAAATAGTAAGCACACTATCCAAATTGCAATTTCTATCACCACTCACCATATCATTACCTTGTGAAAAGTCACATGTTGGTGAAGTGGTAGAGGATGAGAACTCATCTCGACCGGAAGTGGAAGCAACACAATCATCCTCAATAATGTTGGACACAACATATTTATCTTGAAGTTTTGTCCATAACTCATGAGCGCTCCAAAAAGGAATGATTGAAGATGTAACTACATAGCTCAAAGCATTAACAAGCACATTAGAAGCTTGAGCATCGAGATATAATTTTTTCTCATCCTCACTAGATAGATTTTTGAAATCCATTGGAGGAGAAAAACCTATATCTACAATACGCTCCAAATTTGGGTCCATGTCCCGAAAATGAATGAGCATGCGATTTTTCCATATATCATAATTTGTGCCATCGAATGTGAACATGTCATTGTGCACTAATCCTCTAGCCGACATCTTTACTCTCAAGGCGGTGAAGCCTAAAATGAGAGACCGGGCTCTGATACCAATTGAAAGGATACGGATGTCGCCTAGGGGGGGGGGGTGAATAGGCGATTAAAACTTTTCCTAGAGTGGCTCAACAATGGCGTAATAAAACTAGTGTTTACTTTGTTAAGCACAACCTAGAACAACTAAGGTTCACCTATGTGCACCAACAACTTATGCTAAGCAATACAAGCAACAAAGTGATAGCAAGATATATATTACTTCAAGCACAAAGGCTATCACAATGTAAAGTGCATAAGTAAAGAGCTCGGGTATAGAGATAACCGAGGCACGCGGGGACACCGATATTTTACCGAGTTCCTCCCAACATGGAGTACGTCTCGTTTGGAGAGGGGGTGGTATCAAACCACCAACGCCACAAAAGGCCTCCCTTATTCTCCGGTGAATCTCACCCCAACGGGATCGATCCACGCTTCCACTATCGGTGCACTTGTCGGTGGCAACCGGAACCTCTCACAAGGTTGGGGCACTTCTCCACAACTTAATTGGAGGCTCCCAACAAATGCCACAAAAGGCCACAATGCCACCAAGGCCACAAACCGTCTAGGGTTCCAAGAACCCAAGAGGGACAAGCTCCAATGAGCAACTCAAACCAAATCCTCCGAGGAGAACTCAAACCGATGCACCAAATGCAAATGGCAAGAACACCACAAATATGCTCAAATCCCTCACTCTCAAGTTCCAACAAAGCTACTAAAGCTATTGGGGAAACAAGAGAGGAGGAATCAAAGAGAGACACAAAATCCCCCAAAATCTAGATCCCCAAAGATGCACTCACAAAGAGATGAATCGGTTAGGTCAAAACGTGGGGCTAGATCTCCTCTCTCTTCCACTCAAATATGGGCAAGAATCATCGGAGGGAAAATATTAGGCAAGCTTCAAGATCTAGAGCAAGTGTGGACAAAGTTTAGCCTAGTAGATAAGAGAGGAGCTATCTAAACTGAAAACGGGCAAAGAGTATAAATAGGCCCAGAAAAACTAGCCGTTTGGGGTGTTTTTCTGTCTGGACCGGTAGTACCGGTCAGCCCACACCAGCGCTAGCAGAAAACCAAACGAGCTAAGAGAGGCAGGGGATCTGGGGAGAGCCGTACGTGTGCAGGGAAGTGGAGACCGCGAGCGCATGCAAGGCAGAGGCGTGAGCGAGCAAGCAGCAGGGATCGAGGGCCAACGAGCTAGCACAGCCAGCGGCAGGCGGTCAACGCGAGCTGGCGCACGAGCGCGCGAGAGCAGCTGAGGCGGGGCCAGCACGCGGGAGCAAGGCACGAGCGCGCGCGGCCAAGTGAGCGAGCAGCGCGCAGGGTCAACGCGGGCACGCACGCGCGAGGCAGCGGCGGGCAGCGCACGTGGGAGCAGTGAGCGAGCAGCGGGAGCGAGGCCAGCCAGGCTGGGCAAGCGGCGGCGAGAGCGGGCCTAGCTGGGTGGGGCGCAAAGCAAGCGGGCAACAGGGTAGGTCGGGATAGGGAACACTACCTGGGCCGGCTGGTAGTACCAGCCCACCCAGGCGGTACTACCGGGCCAGGCCGGTACAGCCGGATACGGGCCAGACAGAAAACGGCTGCGCGCGCCAGGCGCGTCCGGTACTGGGCCCGGTAGTACCGGACGGCCCAGAAAATACCTTTTTCTTTTTCTTTTTTAAATCGAATAATAGCAAATGTTCAAACGTTAATAACTTTTGATTGGTAGCTCCGATTGACCCGCAAATTGCGTTGGATAGAGGACGACAAGGGCTTCTCAATAAAAAGTGGAAATATTGATTATCACCAAGTGAGAAAGTATCAAGTAGAATAATGTGATATACCTCACTTGGTGAGAAACCGAAAAGCCGCATAAATCAAAATCACAACAAGATACAAATGGGAGATCCGATTTTGATGAACAAGAGCTTGTTATGGAGATTACCACAAGCTCTATATCCTCACATGGACAAGACCAAATAACAACCAAATATGATGATGCAAGTATGCAAAGGTTTGAGCTCTCTTCGAACGATGTGACCGAATTACTCATACGAGAGCCCCTCTTGATAGTACGGTTATCTATCCTAAACCCGGTCTCCTACACACAACAAGAGACCGGCAAAAGGAAAACCTATCAAGATTATACCTTTGCCTTGATCATCCCACTTGAGCTCGATGTAGACGGTCTTGCCCTTCTCAAGATGGAACGCCTTTCTTAATTCCTCATCATCGACCTTGCATATTGAGCTTGCACAACATATCTTCTTTGCATTTCATCGACCTTGAAGACAACACATGCTCCAAGCGATGCCAATGGACAAATCCTACAAGTATAACTTAATACACACATTAGTCCATAAAGATTGTCATTAATTACCAAAACCACACAAGGGGGCCCAACATGTTCTTTCAAGTGGTGCGTGCAAGAGAAAGACGAGACATCTCGCGCCTACCTCTCCCGCTGGCTGGACATGAAGAATTCCTGCGCAGGAGTGCACTCAGACCGCCATGGCCGCCTTCATCGACGGGTTGGAAAGGGGCACGTTGCTCCGACATAAGCTAAAGCGCTTGCAGGACAATCACCAACTTGACTTGAATCAGATGATCTAGTTGGCCAGTGAGTTCGCAGCTGCCGACGACGATGCTCGCGGCTCCTTGCCGGCAACAGCCATTCCAACTCAAGCTCGGAGGAACAACAGTACAAAGCGGAAAACCGCTCCAGAAGAAAAGCAATCTACCGACATGGTCGCTATGACTTTTGCTGGACGAGGTGATGGCGGGCAACGTGGCCGAGGAAGGGGAGCTGGTCGTGGGCAGCAACGAGGAAGTGAAACCACCCCGGTGCCGCTCCGCATTCCCCACACCTACGAGGAGTACCGCGATATGCCGTGCCTCGTACACCTCGACGTCAATGGCAAAGCCACCCATACCAATCGACACTACAAGTTCGTCAACGACCTCAAGGAAGACCCGGAGTCCGGCTACAAGCAAAGTCGGAAGAACAGACCGCGAGGCAAGGGCAAGGGGAAGAAGAAGGAGGAGGAGTCCAAGGATTCGAGTGACATGGACGAAGACGTAGACCCCAAGCACGCCGCCAAGAGCGACGACAAGGGTAAGAACCCCTTCGCGAAGAAGGCTCCAGTCTACCACACTTTCCTTGGCACCCCCACCGTCCGACAACAGAAGACCTCTCTGAGGATCCTGATGGCTACTCTCCCCCAGTTCCCCAGTACCTGCGCTGGTCGGAGGTTCCAATCACTTGGGACATGACGGACCACCCAGACCTTATACCTACGGAGAATCAGTATGCCATGGTAATCAACCCCTTGATTGATGGCGTGGAGTTCACCAAGTGTATGGTGGATAGTGGAAGCAGCATAAATATCATGTACCTGGATACACTGCAGAAGATGAACTTGATGGAGGCAAATCTAAGGCAGACCAACACCATCTTCCATGGCGTAGTTCCTGGTCGGGAGGCTCGGTCCCTTGGATGCATTACACTTCAGGTTGCCTTTGGCGATGTTAACAATTACCGCCAAGAGCGCATGACCTTTGAGGTGGTCCCCTTCAAGAGCGTGTACCACTTCATATTCGTCCGCGACATATTCCACACGTTCATGGCCAAGGCATGCTTCGTCTACAACAAACTCAAGATACCCGGACCAAACGGTGTCATCACTGTATCCGGAAGCTTTACCAAGGCAAGGGACTGCGAGATCAATGAAGCAGCCGTTGCAGAAGCTGTCCTCTACAGCGAAGAATTCAAAGAGATCCAGAGCAAGGTCGATGACTCAGAGATGCCCGCGTCAAAGAAGCAGATCTCCAACTCCGCTCCTGCGTTCAAGGCCGCCATCGAGACCAAGCTGGTGGAACTTGTGGTAGGCGATGCCTCCAAGGTCACCGCCATTGGGATGAACCTGGATCCCAAATAGGAAAGCGCGCTCGTCGAGTTCCTCTGTGAGAATAGGCACATCTTTGCCCGGCAACCTGCCGACATGAAAGGTGTTCCTAGGGAACTTGCCGAGCACAGCTTAAACATTGATCCAAAATTCAAACCAGTGAAACAACCTCTACGACGCTTTGGAGATGAGAAGAGACGTTCCATTGGCAAAGAGATAGCTAGGTTACTTAAGGCTAGATTTATCCGAGAAGTCCTTCACACCCGATGGGTGGACAATCCTATACTTGTCCCCAAAAAGGGAACCAATGAATTAAGAATGTGCGTTGATTACACCGGCTTGAACAAAGCATGTCCCAATGATCTGTTTGCTTTGCCTCGCATTGACCAAGTAATTGACTCGACGGCTGGCTCGAAGCTTTTGTGTTTTCTCGACGCATACTCAGGATACCACCAGATCAAGATGAGGAAGTCGGACCAATTGGCCACTTCGTTCACTACCCCATATGGCACGTTTTGCTATGTTACGATGCCCTTTGGGCTGAAAAACGTAGGTGCTACGTACCAGCAGACAATGCAACATTGCCTCCACGACCAAATTGGTCGGAACGTTCACGCCTATGTGTACGATATCACGGTGATTTCTAAAAAGTCAAACGACTTAATCTCCGACTTAAAAGAAACCTTTGATAATCTCCGAAAATACAACATGATGCTTAACCCTAAGAAGTGCGTCTTCGGGGTTCCAGCCGGAAAATTGTTGGGTTTCATCGTTTCCCAACGCAGAATCGAGGTCAACCCAGAGAAAATCAAGGCCATCTTAAACATAAACCGTCCGACATGCCTAAAGGACATTCAACGACTAACAGGTTGTGTTGCAGCAGTTAGTCGGTTCGTCAGCCGACTTGGAGAGAAGGCTCTGCCACTGCACAAGTTGCTGAAGAGGCGGAAAAATTCACGTGTACAGACGAAGCAGATGCAACATTGAAGCAGCTCAAGGAGATTCTTTCCTCAGTGCCCATCCTAGCAGCGCCTAAGCCTGGAGAGCCCCTTTTAATCTACATGGCGGCAACCAACCGGGTAATCAGCATCGTCGTCGTGGTAGAGCGGAAGGAACCAGGCTATGAGCATGGAGTTCAAAGACCAGTTTACTATGTGAGCGAGGTCTTGACGGAGTCCAAGCAGCGTTACCCGCACTACCAGAAGATAGCTTATGGAGTATTCCTTGCTTCTCGGAAGCTGAGGCATTACTTTCAGGAGCACCCAATCACAGTGGTGAGCAAGACTCCACTGTCCAACATAATCAACAACAGCGACGCTACAGGAAGGGTCGCGAAGTGGGGCATTAAACTTGCCGCCTTTGAGATCACTTACAAGAGACGCGACGCTATCAATTCATAAGCCTTGGCGGATTTTGTTGCAGATTAGACGGAGATGCCAGATGCTACTTCGTTGCCGGAACCAGAGTACTGGGTGATGCACTTTGACGGATCAAAGCTGCTCAACGGCTCGGGAGCTGGTGTGTTGCTACAGTCACCAACATGAGACAAGCTACACTACGTTCTGCAGATCCACTTCGAGGCTACAAACAACATGGCGGAGTATGAATCATTCACGGACTACGTGTAGCCAAGGACATTGGCATCAAGCGCATAGTTTGCTATGGAGATTCCGACTTGGTTGCCCAGCAGGTGGCTAGCACCTGGAATGCGCGGAACCCTATGATGGCGGCATATCGAGACGAAGTGGACGAGATAGCCAAGAGCTTCTTGGGCTACAAAGTCAAGTATGTACCTAGGGAGCAAAACGAGGCGGCTGATCTGCTGTCTAAGCTTGGACCAGGGCGCAAGAAAATTCCGCCAGGAGTTTTCCTAGAGCACTTGCGCACACCATCTGTGAAGGGAGCCGACATCGACAACCCGGATAGAGCTGACTCTTTCGTCAACATGGTAACTAAGGTCCCCCCGGCTTGGACAAAACCGTTCATGGAATATCTCGAACACGGAACTTTGCCCGACGATGAAGTCGAAAGACGGCAAATAGTACGACGAGCAAAGGGTTATACCATAATCAATGGGCAACTCTACAAAAGGATCACTACTGGTGTATACCTAAAGTGTGTTTCCCAGCTAGAAGGTATGGAAATCCTACGCGAAATCCATCTCGGAGACTGCGGGCATCACGCTGCTCCTCGATCGTTGGTCGCGAAAGCCTTGCGACAAGGATTCTACTGGCTGACCGCGAAGGCGGATGCCGACAAGCTGGTTGAGACATGCATGTGATGCCATTATTATGCCCGACAACCACATGTTCCTGTAAAGAATTACGAACAATACCAATAACTTGGCCGTTTGCAGTCTGGGGGCTAGACATGGTGGGACCGTTGCAGACGGCACTTTGTGGGTTTACGCATGTGCTTGTAGGAGTTGATAAATTCACTAAATGGATAGAAGCTAAACCCATTAGAAAGCTTGATGGGGAAACTGCCCTCAGGTTTGTTTGGGATCTAGTGGTGAGATTTGGTCTCCCACATAGCATTATCACCGACAACGGCATCAATTTGTCACTCGGAGAAGTGGAGGCTTATTTTTGGGAGAAGGGCATCCGGCTTGACCTTGCATGGATTAATTCTGCTAGGAATCAAGCCACGTCTTAAGGCACCGCTACATAGAGCAGCTGGAGCTTGGGCGGAAGAATTACCATATGTGATGTGGAGTTTACGAACTACACCCAACAGATCCACCGGCTACACCCCTTACTTCATGGTATATGGAGCAGAATCCATCTCGCCTTCCGACATCCTTCATGATGCACCAAGAGTTGCCGCCTACGACAAAGATGACGCTGAAGAATCCAGACGCCTAGATGTGGACCTTCTCGAGGAGGAGCGCGTTTTGGCATGCCAAAGATCCGCCATCTACCAGCAGAAGCTACGCAGCTACCATAGTCGTCGCATTCGGCATCGCTCGTTTAAAGAGGGGGATTTGGTGCTCCAACTTAAGCAGAAGAAGTCACACAAATTATCCCCGCCATGGGAAGGACCGTTCATCATAAGCAAGGCGCTACTCAATGGGTCTTACTACCTTGTTGACAATCGTGAACTGAAGGATAGACCCAATCAGGATCATAAGCGTAAGCAACGTGACCCGGATGATGACTACCCGGAGCTTGATCGGCCATGGAACATAGCACAGCTACGTCCTTTTTACACTTAGCATTTTTTTATCTAATTGTGTACCTCTTATATGATCAATGAAATAAAGCTCTTTGGTTTACTCATATTTCTGAGTCTTTTACATCCTTTAGTGTTCATTTTTGGATCATGTAAAAGCTTTATGCACAAGCTTTGCGATTGCACTTGTGAAAATTCCGCCTACGGGCGTTAGCTTAAGTTTTCTAGTATACACGTTCTTTGTCGTTTTTATATGGATTCTGGAGTAGTGACTTTTGGCACTTATTGTCGGCGATTTTGTGCTCAGGCTATTGACAGTGCCATTGGGCATCATCACCTAAGCGCATGGTTCCGACAACAAGTCTTCCGACTCACGAAAAGTCAAGCATAAGAACCAAAGTAATGGATAAGCCAACACTTGCTTAAAACAATATATACATGCTGGAAACTAGTTCTTGAGCAACAGGAAGTAACAACTATTGTTTTCCGCCTTAAGTTACATAAACAAGTTTTTTCCGCATATGCACCAAAGGTGAAACAAATAATACAAAGTTGTTCTTCACTCCTTTGGCGCAGGTGACTTGGAAGCAGCATCATCACCAGCCGGAGAACCACCCTCGAAGTCGGCGCTGTGGTGGGACTCAGAGGAACCTTGGTTGCCATTGTCGATGATGTTCATGGGAACGAAGATGTCGACGTCTACCAACTCGGCAACTCTGGTGTCATAGCCCGCGAGCGATGACAAGATGGCTTCATGGTTAATCTCTTTGCCATCATCGTCTACGTCGGGAATGCCAGAGGTCACCGTGTCGATGTCGGCATCTTCATAGTGTGCCTTCACCATTGACAATGCCATCCTTGCGCCAGCCCGTGCACATGAAGCTTTCCAGCTTGTGATACGCTCGGGGGCTCGGCGCAGAATCTCTGAGTACTTCACCATGGAGTCCGATGCCTTGATGTTTATCTGGAGGGGCTTGGCAATCTCCTTGGCTTGCGTGATGGCGGTGTTGATGAAGTTGCTGGCAAGAACCATGCGTTCCTTGGCTGGAGGATGTGATCGGGTTAAACCCATAGGAGCTGCAAAATTCCGACAAGGATCGTATGAGTTCAACAATTCAAAGTACCCAGACTACAGAAACCCAAGACGGATAAGACTTACTGAAGATGCTGGCCTCAGCTTGCCAGAGGGTGTCCGCCAAGGATTCTTTATCTTGTTGGAGGAGCTTATACGCCTCGCTATGGCGTTGATTTTGCTCATCGGCAGCTTGCTTCTGATCTTTTAAGATCGCAATCTCCTCCTTCAAGCGATTGATTTAGTCGGTGGCGGGAGTCCTACAGGACCTTCATCGACTCCTCATGCATTTTCAGCATGTCCTTCCTCTCCTGCTTAAGAATTTTGTTCTCGCTATCCATCTCTTGAATGTGCTTGGATTGCTCGACAATATTCTTGGCCTTGGCGATGGTTTCTGCAAGTTGGAGAAATCAAAATACACAGTGAGTACTCGGAGAATATGGGCACAATACCAAGTCGGAATGCGAAAGAGAAAATAGACGCTTGCTCTTGGTGATCTGTTCCTTCAAGAAGGCAGTTTTACCCTTTTCGGCTTCCAGTTCTGCGCGCATCTTCTGGTACTTGTCATTGTCCATGCCCCTCCGAGCACTCTCGTTCTGTGGAAAAAAGTTCAAAGTTAAAACCTTGTTTGGTCTACTTGGAGCATCTAGACGGGCATTTTCCACCTAGATACTCGGGGGCTACAACGATAATTTTTGACTTAGTAATATGCTTAGCTTTTCTTTAAGCATCTAGTCGGAACTAATTCAGTTACAACTAGAGGCTTGGGGGCTACAGTATGGAAATTTATAAACACTGCATATGCTACTCTTAAAGCATCTAGTCGGAACATTTCATTCCATCTACATGCTTGGGGGCTACAGTGAGAGTTTTTCTAACTTAGTCACTCTTAGAGCATATAGATGCAAAAACCTATGGTTTTTCCGTCTACATCCTTGGGGGCTACAGTGGGATACTCATACGAAATGCAAAAGGAAAATAAAACTTACAAGTGCGATGATCTTGAGGTTCGTAGCACTCTCGGCCAGCAGCTTGGCAAAGGATTCGCTGTTTCCTTGCAAGATTTCTTCTTGCCGGCGGAGCTCCTCTAGACCGCACATCGGAGATGTCGGCGCCGTACCAGGGACCAAAGCAGTGCTACCCGGTGTAAGTACCGGATAAACTATCTTTGGATAGGCTATGGTTTTCTTTGGTGCGGGGCGCCCCCAACGGCAGAGGTACCTGCTTCCACCACCGCCTTATCGCCACCGATGGCATCTTTAGCCGGAGCTTCAGCCATTTGGTGGGCGGCACTCTCCTGCGTTGCCTGCTCACCGACGACTGCAACCTCGGTAGAAGCACCTGAGTCCACTTCCATGGCGGAAGGGCCAGATGCCTCCTTAGCTTGTGAGCTTGTCGGGGCAGACGAAGGCTTGACGGAAGGAGTGGTAGGGGCGATGGCGGGAGATGCATCGCGATGCAGCATGTCCTTGATAGTTCTAGAAGTCCCCAATTTAGAGGTCTTCTTGAGGCTGGTCGTGGCTTTCTTCCTGAAACGTGCAAAATGCATAAGTAAAGGAGCAAGACAGATAAATAGACAATGTCTGAGGAAGATAAGCTTACACAAGTAGGGGTGCTTTGGCAAAGGGGATCCCAGTAACTTTTCTCTTTTCCGCCTCCAGGGCGGCGGTAGTCTTCTTGGAGGCTCCACCCTCCGTTTTCTTCTTCTTGCCTCCGTCGGCAGTGTCAGAGGTGGAGTTCTTCCGCTTTCGCACCAACGGAGCCTCGTCGTCGGACACGACCGTGACTTCCTTCATCTTTGGATCGTAGATTTGGGCAGCCAGGTTGCCATCCTCTAGATCGCTAAGTTGTTAAGTGAGAAATCACCGTGTTAGATAAGATGACACTTGCAAGACGGAAGAACTGGAGTATATGTCGTACACGGAAAATAAATACCTACCTTTGGGCACTTGCCGTCTACGAACATGTCGTAGGTGATGGTGAAGCCACACTTCTTATCCTTCACCTTGACGATGTCCTTAAGGCGGAGCTTGATGGAGTCGCTCGAGAAGTTGTCCACGGAGATGTGGAGGCTATCCCTTCTGTCGCTGGTATACTCGTGCATGAGCTTCGCGCGGTGCTGCAGAGGTTGGATTCGCCTGATGAACCAGCACATGGCTAGGTCCAAGCCGGTCAAACCCGTCTCTACGAACCATTCTATCCGCCTTATGGCGCGGGAAGCATCAAGGTCGGAGGGAAGGGAGGCCTGGGATCTCCATGACGAGGCTTCAGCGGTGGCTCCATCAACGAAGTCCGGGTATGTTACTTGTTGGCCAGCCAGAGGGATGTCTGGGCCGTAGAAGTACGTCTTTTGCCAATTTTTGCAGGACTCATGGCCGACGATGTCGGGGAACCGCCGACCAGGTCGAATCTTGAAGCTTATGGTGCCGCAGTTCCGGAGTTCTTCCTTGCTATGTCCGGCTTCACGTTTGACGGTGAAGAAGTACACAAAGAGGTCTAACCTAGGCCTTATCCCTAAGTATCCCTCGCAGAGCGCCACGTAGTTGCTAAGCACTAATATACTATTGGGGGAAAGATTCTAGGGCTGGACTCTATAGTGATTCAAGACGGAGAGGAAGAAGTTGGAGATGGGCAGGGAGACACCGTGTACCACTTGGGCTTTGAGGTACACCTTTTCTCCGGCTTGGGGAGAAGGCGTAACCTCGCCGGCCGGCGCCACCCGCCAGGCGAGCCCCTCTGTCGCAGGGAGGTAGCCCTCGGCGATCATCTCTTGGATATCACGGTCCATGATATCTGAGCCGCACCAGTCGCCCTTGTGCGAATCTGGCTCCTCCTCCAACGGCTCCAGCGCCGCCAAATTAAGGCCGCCAAATCCGATGCGGGGATGACTAGGCCCTCCGGAGGCACGACAATGGAGCTCGCCGGCTTTGCCACGGCTTCGTTTGACGCCGCCATGGAGGGAGAGGTGCTGCTGCTGACCATGGAGTGAGGTTGGGTGTGACTGGTGCGGATTGGAGGCTAGGATTTTTTTCACGAGTTAGGCGCGGAGAGCTCGAGGGGGCGCGCGCTGGAGGAAGAAGACGATGCGAGGAGAATGAGGTAAAAAGTGGAAATTCCACCGCGGTTACTATTTATCATCTCCGGCGTCAAGATTCGTGCAGCTTGATCGGACGGTTGCCGCGTAGACGACGTGTTCGCGAACGTGCGCAGAAATTTCGCCACGTCTCCAACCGTCGCCGCCAACGGTTCGTATCGCTCGCGCTGGAAAATTGGACATGATTGCGTTCTCTGCATGTGTGAGTTACGAGGCGTCGCTGACCTAAGCCTACGTCGTCTTAGCTGACATAGGCAGATGAGCCGTCACATCGGAAGATTCCGGCATGGACGGTTCCAGTCCGGCTACAGGAGAGTACGATGGAAGATTCAGCATTTCTCCGACTTACATATTGAAGACGGAGAAAGCCTTGTAGGGTTCTTTGGGAGGACTACAAGATATTGCTTGACGATTTGCCGACATCCATCTAGATGGAGCATTCCACACAAAGAGGCAAGACGACGCAAGATCTCGGAGTTCTCCGGGGGCTACTGTTGGGGATATGCTATATGGGTATCCTCATAGCATGTCACTTATCCGGATAACCCGGGTGGCCCATAGTTGGTAGCATGGCCCATGGCCTGCTGGGCGGCCCAGTTAGATGGATCCAGAAGGGAGGCCCATGCCGGATAAAGGAAGGCTACGGTTGGAATCACCGACGTACCCGGAGCCTTGGAGTGCAAGATACACAAGACTAGTAATAGACGGTGTAGGACTCTGTGACCTGTCCGGCTAGGACTTTTCCCTATAACCCTAGGACCTGGTGACTATATAAGTCGGGCCTATGGGAGCCTTTAGGGCACAACCTAGTATCGATTCATACATCCTTGCACAGCGAACCTATCTCTGTAACTCGGCGTATTGCCCTTATAGTGATTTATAGCAGGAGTAGGATTCCGCCACCGTCGTGAGATCTGAACCTGGGTAAGCTGTGTTACCTCGTACCCGTCAACCGTCCGCCTTCCCCCACGTCTCTAAACACGCACTGTGAGGACCCCTCCATGGCGTACTCGTCGGCAATACCACGACAGATGGTTCACCTGCCCATGTCAGCTAGAGCAACGTAGACCATAGGCCAGCGACTCCTCGTAATTCACACATGCAGAGAACACAATCATGTCCATTTTTCCCGCGCGAAGGATACAAACCGTTGGCAGCGGCGGTTGGGTACGTGGCGAAATTTCCACGCACGCACACACACATCGTCCACGCGACAACCATTCGATCACTTGCACGAATCTTGACGCTGGGGGTTATAAATTACAACCGTGGTGGATTTTTACCTTTTCACCTCATTCTTCCTCTGCGTCATCTTCTTCCTCCTGCAAGCACAACCTCGAGCTCTCCGCGCGCACGCGAAAAACCCTAATCTTTTCCCAACCTCTCAGTCACCTCTCTCCTCTCACTCCAATGGCTAGCAGCAGCTCCACCTCTTCCATGGCGGCGACGGACGATGTTGCGGCCAAGCCGGCGAGCGCCGTCCACGTGCCCCAGAAGGCGTGGTGGTGCCGCGGTCCGCGATGGTGGAGACCATCGGCGATGACCATATTCCAGCGGGGCTGGAGCCGTTGGAGGAGCAGGGTGACTCCCACAAGGGAGATTGGCGCGACTCCGATATCACCAATGGTGATATCAAGGAGCTGCTCACCGAAGGATACCTCCCCGCGACGGTGGGGCTCATCTGGCGGGCGGCGCCGGCCGGCAAGGTCACTCCTTCTCCCCATGCCGGAGAGAAGGTGTACCTAAAAGTGCAACTAGTACGCGACGTCTCCCTTCCGATCTCCGACTTCTTCCTTGCTGTCCTCAACCACTACCGGGTTCAACCTCGAAACCTCTCCCCTAATAGCATCCTAGCGCTTAGCAACTATGTAGCGCTCTGCGAGGGCTATCTAGGGATTAGGCCCAGGTTAGACTTGTTTATCTACGTTTTCACCGTCAAGAGGGAAGCCGGTGCTAGCAAGGACGAGCTTAGAAACTGCGGAACGATTAGCTTCAAGATCCGGCCTGGCCGGCGGTTCCCCGACATTGTCGGCCACAAGTCTTGTAAGAACTGGCAGCAGACATACTTCTACAGCCCAAGTATCCCTCTGGCCAGCCGAGAAGCAACGTACCTGGACTTCGTCGATGGGGCCGCCGCTGAAGCCCCGACATGGAGATCCCAAGCCACCCTTCCCTCCGACAATGATGCTTCCCGCGCTATAAGGCGGATTGAGTGGTTCATAGAGACGGGTCTAACCGGGTTGGACCTAGCCATGTGCTGGTTCGTCAGGCGGATCCATCCTCTGCAGCACCGTGAGAAGCTGATGCACCAGTACACCAAGGAGAGGAAAGATAGCCTCCGCATCTCCGAGGATAACTTCTCGAGTGACTCCATCAAGCTCCGCCTCAAGGACATCGTCAAGGTGAAGGACAGGAAGCGTGGCTTCGCCATCACCTATGACATGTTCGTAGAGGGCAAGTGCCCAGAGGTACCTGTTTATTTTCCGTGTATAACATGTACTCCAGTTCTTCCGTCTATCCATTACCATCTCATCTAACACTTTGGGATTTCACTTAACAACTCAAAAGTCTAGAGGAGGATAGCATGGCTGTCCAAATCTATGACCCCAAGACGAAGGAAGTCACCGTCGTGTCCGACGACGATGTTCCGTTGGCGCGAAAGCGGAAGAGCTCCACCTCTGACGCTGTCGACAGAGGCAAGAAGAAGAAAACAGAGGGTGGATCCTCCAAGAAGTCCACTGCCGCCCTGGAGGCGGAGAAAAGAAAGGTTACCGGCATCCCTTTTACTAAGGCACCCACTGTTGTGTAAGCTTCTTATCCTCTAACATTGTCCATTGCTCGTCTTATTCCTGTACTTATACTTTTGCACGTTTCAGGAAGAAGGCCAGTTTAAGTTTGAAGAAGTCCTCCAAAACATTGGGGGCTTCTAAAAATATCAAGGATATGTTGCACCAAGCGTCTCCCGCCATCGCCCCTACCACTCCTAGTGTCCAGCCTGCTGCCGCACCGACAAGCTCTCCAGCCAAAGTAGCATCTGGCCCTTCCGCCATGGAAGTGGATCCAGGTGTCACTGCAGAACTTGTCCTCCTCGGCAAGCAGGCGACATAAGAAAGTACTGCTTCTAAAATGGCTGAAGCTCCGGCTAAGGATGCCATCGGTAGCAGTAAGGCGATGGTGGTAGGCGGAACAGCTGCCGAAGGCGGTGCCACTGCACCCAGGACGTCAACAGAGCTGCCAAAGATTGTCTACCCGGCGCTTACGCCGAGTAGCTCAACTATGGCTCCTGGTGCAGCACCAACTTCTCCGACTAGCGGCCTTGAGGAGCTTCTCAGGCAAGCAGATATCTTGCGAGGAAATAGCCTTTCCTTCAGCAAGATATTTGCCGAGAGCGCCACCAACCTCAAGATCATCGCACTTGTAAGTTTTATTTGCCTTTTGCATTTCATATGAGTATCACACTGTAGCCCCCGAGTATTTAGACGGAAAACCATAGGTTTTTGCATCTGAATGCTCTAAGAGTGACTAAGCTAGAAAACTTCTCACTGTAGCCCCCAAGTATGTAATTTGAATGATTTATTCCGACTAGATACTTTTAGAGTAGCATACGCAGTGTTTGTAAATTTCAATACTGTAGCCCCCAAGCCTCTAGCTGAAACAGAATTAGTTCCGACTAGATTCTTAAATAAAGACTAAGCATTTTGCCGAGTTAAAAACTCTCACTGTAGCCCCCAAGCCTCTAGGTGGATATTTATCCGACTAGATGCTCCAAGTAGACTAAGTAATTTGATCTTCTTTCCACAGAATGAAAATGCCCGGAGAGGCGTCGCCAACGAGAAGTTCCACAAGATGCGCGCCGACTGGAAGCCGAAAAGGGTAAAACTGCCTTCTTGAAGGAACAAATCACCAAGAGCAAGAGGCTGTTTTTCCTTTTGATTTCGTACTAAAACTTGGTCTTGTGCCATCACTCTCCGACTACTCATTGTGTGCTGTTATTTCTCCGACTTGCAGAAACCATCGCCAAGGCCAAGGATATTGTTGAGCAATCCAAGCCCATTGAGTTACTGGATAGAGAAAACAAGATCCTTAAGCAGGAGAGAACTGAAACTCTGAAGATGCATGAGGAATCCATGAAGGCCTTGTAGGAGTCCGCCAACACAGAGATAAACTGCCTAAAGGAGGAAATTGCAATCCTCAAGGATCAGAAGAAAGCTGCCGATGAGCAGAATCAGCGCAACCTCGAGGCTTACAAGATTCTTCGACAAGAGTAGGACTCCATGGCGGAGACACTCCAGCAAGCGGAGGCGAGCATCTTTGGTAAGTGATCTCCGTCTTGTACTTCTGTAAGCTAGGTACTTTGAACTTTTTGTGTTATTGAACTCATGCTCTCCTTTGTTTGTCGAAAATGCAACTCCTATTGGTTTGACCAAGTCACCTCCTCCGCCAAAGGAATGCATGGTTATCGCTAGCAACTTCATCAGCACCGCCATCAAGCAAGCTAAAGAGATTGCCAAGCCCCTCAACATCAACATCAAGGCGGTGGACTCCATGATGAAGTACTCAAAGATCTTGCGCCAAGCCCCCGAGCGTATTGTAAGCTGGAAAGCTTCTTGTACCCGGGCTGGAACAAGAATATCGCTGGCAATGGTCAAGGCGCTCTATGAAGATGCCGACCTCGACATGGTAACCTTAGGTCTTCCCGACGTAGACGATGAAGGCCAGAAGATTTACCATAAGGCTATCTGGGCATCGCTCGCGGGTTTTGACACCAGGGTTGCCGAGTTGGTCGACCACAACGTCTTCGTGCCTCTCGAGATCATTGTCGGTGACCACCAAAGCTCCTCCAAGTCCCTCAAGACCACCGACTTTGAAGAGGATGGCTCTCCTGCCGCCGATGATGCTGCCTCGAAGTCTCCTGCGCCAGAGGAATAAAAACAATTTGTAGTATTTGTTTCCTCTGAATTGGTGTATGGGAAAAAAAAATACTATGTTAACTTATGGCGGAAAAACAATAGCTGTAATTTCCTGCTACTCAAGTACTAGTTCCAGCATGTAAATATTTTTTAAGAAAGTGCTGGCTTATCCATTACTTTGGTTCTTATGCTTGACCTTTCATGAGTTAGAAGACTCGTAGTCGTAACCATGCGCTCAGGTGATGATGCCCAATGGCACCGTAAAAAACCTAAGCTCAAAATCGCTGACTTCAAGTGCCAAAAGTCACTACTCCAGAATCCACATAAAAACAACAAAGAACGTGTAGACCAGAAAACTTAAGCTAACGCCCGTAGGCGGAATTTTCACAAGTGCAAATGCAAAGCTTGCGCATAAAGGTTTTATACGATCCAAAAATGAACAGTAAAGGAGGTAAAAGACTCAGGAATATGAGTGAACCAGAGAGCTTTATTTCATTGATCACATAAGAGGTACATAGTAGATAAAAAATATGCTAAGTGTAAAAAGGACATAGCTATGCTATGTTCCATGGTCGATCAAGCTCCGGGTAGTCATCATCCGGGTCACGTCGCTTACGCTTATGATCATTGCTGGGTCTATCCTCAAGTTCACGGTTGTCAACGAGGTAGTAAGACCCATTGAGCAGCGCCTTTCTTATGATGAATGGTCCTTCCCATGGCGGGCATAATTTGTGTGACTTCTTCTGCTTAAGTCAGAGCACCAGATCCCCCTCTTTAAACGAGCGATGCTGAACATGGCGACTATGGTAGCTGCATAGCTTCTGCTGGTAGATGGTGGATCTTTGGCACGCCAATACACGCTCTTACTTTAGAAGGTCCACATCTAGGCGTCTGGATTCTTCAGCATCATCTTCGTCGTAGGCGGAAACTCTTGGTGAATCGTGAAGAATGTCAGAAGGCAGGATGGCTTCTGCTCCATATACCATGAAGTAAGGGGTGTAGCCGGTAGATCTGTTGGGTGTAGTTTGTAAACTCCACAACACATATGGTAATTCCTCCGCCTAGGATCCCGCTGCTCTATGTAGCGGTGCCTCAAGACGTGGCTTGATTCCCTTTAGAATTAATCTATTGGCTCGCTCAACTTGGCCATTGGACTGTGGGTGTGCCACAGATGCTAGGTCAAGTCGGATGCCCTTCTCCCAACAATAAGCTTCCACTTCTCCAAGTGACAAGTTGCTACCATTGTCGGTGATAATGCTAGGTGGGAGACCAAATCTCACCACTATATCCCGGACAAACCTAAGGGCAGTTGCCCCATCGAGCTTTCTAATGAGTTTAGCTTCTATCCATTTGGTGAATTTATCAACTGCTACTAGCAGATGCGTAAACCCACATGGTGCCATCTGTAATGGACCAACCATGTCTAGCCCCTAGTTTGCGAACGGCCAAGTTATTGGTATTGTTCGCAATTCTTCAGCTGGAACATGTGGTTGTCGGGCATAATACTGGCATCCCAGGCATGTCTCAACTAGCTTGTCGGCGTCCGCCTTCGCGGTCGGCCAGTAGAATCCTTGCCGGAAAGCTTTGGAGACCAATGATCGAGGAGCAACGTGATGCCCGCAATCTCCGAGATGGATCTCACGAAGAATTTCCATACCTTCTTGCTAGGAAACACACTTGAGGTATACACCAGTGGTGCTTCTTTTGTAGAGCTGTCCATTGACTATGGTATAGCCCTTTGCTCGACATACTATTTTCCGACTTTTGACCTTGTCGATGGGCAAAGTTCTGTGTACGAGATATTCCATGAACGGTTTTGTCCAAGCCGGAGGGACCTTTGTCACCATATGAATGAAAGAGTCAACTCTATCCGGGTTCTCGGTGTCCGCTCCCTTCACGGATGGTGTCCGTAGATGCTCCAGAAAAACACAAGGCAGAATTTGTTTGCGCCCTGATCCAAGCTTTGATAGTAGATCAGCCGCCTCATTTTTATCCCTTGGGACATACTTGACTTTGTAGCCCAAGAAGCTCTTGGCTATCTCGTCCACTTCGTCTCGATATGCCGCCATCATAGGGTTCCGCGCGTTCCAGGTGCCAGCCACGTGCTGGGCAACCAAGTCAGAATCTCCACAACAAACTATGCGCTTGATGCCAATATCCTTGGCTATGCGTAGTCCGTGAATGAGTGCTTCATACTCCGCCATGTTGTTCGTAGCCTTGAAGTGGATCTGCAGAACGTAGTGTAGCTTCTCCCAGTTGGTGACTGTAACAGTACACCAGCCCCGAGCCGTTGAGTAGCTTTGATCCGTCAAAGTGCATCACCTAGTATTCTGGTTCTAGCATGGGGGTAGCATCTGACATTTCCGTCCAATCTGTGATAAAATATGCCAAGCCTTGTGATTTGATAGCGTCACGCCTCTTGTAGGTAATCTCGAAGGCGGCAAGTTCAATGCCTGTCATCAGATTGTTGAAAAGTACGCCATAGGGGGTCCTAGTGGCGTTGGAAAGAAGGGGTGTGAGACGTCAGATGTTCCAGGAGCGGTGAGCACAAGTTTACCCAGCTTCAGATCCAACTGCGGTGATCAGATCCTACTCCTGCTAGCAACCCAGTAATATATCGGCGTAAGCCGGATGTTACAGCGGATTACAAGAGAGGTTCGCCTGTGCAAGTTGGTTGTGGTTGTCTATTGAGTTGTTTTTCCCTAAAATCTCCCATAGGGACGGATTATATAGTCACCGGGGCCTAGGGTTACAGGGAGAGACATATCCCGCTATGTTACATAGTCAGTAACTATATACAGCTTGGACTACAAGTAATACTACAGGCCTAAGTCGGTAACTCTTCTGGGCCTTGTCGTAGCCGGAACTAGCTCCTCCTCTTTCTCTGACTGGGCCGCCCGTGAAGCAAAGCTCTAACCCATTTGTGGGCCACCCTGGTCAGCGAGTCCTGTGGGTATACCCGGAAAGTATATCCCCAATAGTATCCCCCGGAAGTCTCCAAGATCTGAAGTCGGAAAAATAGTCTAGCTTGATGGTTTCTTCGTCTTGAGAATCTTGAAGGGTTCCCGAAAACTTCTTTCATTGATGTAGGATTCCGAGTCAGTTGAGTCGGATATATACTGCTCCGACCTTGATTTTTACGTTGCTTGATTTGAAACATAAGCCGGATTTTACAGCGGCATGCTGGCTGACAACTTTACAGGCCAGGTCCCATCACTGACAGGATTTCCATCAGCACGACCGTTGGTGGGTCCGTTCCTTACGAAACGGAACGCCGTTTCAATGCCTGCGCGAAAATCGAGGGGGCGGAAGAGTCGCGAGGAAGCTAACTCCCCCTCTCCTATATGCGTGGCGATAATCGCGTGTCTCACCGCACGAATCTTGACGCAAAGGCAAATAAGAGGAGAGAAAACCCTTCTTCTCAGATTCACTTCTCCGTCAATTCATTCATTTCTTCCTCGTACTCCTCGAGCTCTTCGCACCAGTTCCAATCTGCCTATCATTTGAGAAAAAACTCTCCTCCCCCACCAGCTCATCTTCCTCCAAGAACTATGGCATCTGCCTCGTCCTCTGGAACGGCGGCGGCGGGTTCGTCGGCGGCGGACAAGAAAAAGATACGGGGTCAGTGGATCCCCAGCGCCATGGACACTGCGGAGCTCCAAGTCATGGAGGATGAGGGGTTCATCACTGCCGGCGCGTGGCGAAGCGCTGCTAGACACGCAATCCCCGCGTCGAAAGACGACGAGAGGGTGATGTTTAGCACTCACGTCAACCGCGGCCTCAGTTTGCCACCGTCGGACTTCTTCGTCTAGGTCCTCAACTATTATGGTGTGCAACTCCACAATCTTCCTCCCAACTCTCTGCTTGAGTTTAGCGCTCACGCAGCTCTGTGCGAGGGGTTTCTTGGCATTAGGCGAAGTCTCACCCTTTTCCGGTACTACTATGGTACCCGGAAGAATTCCATCAGTGCCGGTGTGCCTTATGTCACCGACACTCTTAGCTTAGTCCTTAGGAGGAATCGAATATATCCTAGGATTAATGCTAGTGAGTCCGTCAATCGTTGGGCCTGAACTTTCTTTTATCATCAGGATATTCCGGCTCCGGGTAAGGTGGAAGGTCTTCTGGCGCTCGCCAATGGCGCCGCTCCCCACCAGGATTCATGGGATGCAGAGGCACCGGAACTGTCGGATATTTTGATTCTCGCCAAGAGGCGGATCGAATTTTTGATGAAGCATGAGGGGCTTCGTGGATCCGAATTGATCCACTACTGGCTGGAGCACCGGATTCAGCCTCTCCAACACCACGGAGATCGCCTCATGCACCAAATCACCACCGACAAAAAGGACAGCATGAAGGTCAGACTGAACCGGCTCTTGCCGAAGGACTACATGACCCTCATGAAATACTTGGTCAAGGAAAGAGTGGAACGAAAAGTTCCGGAAGTTTCCATAAATATGTATACATCCAGTCGTCCTTTGACTCCGGTAAATATTTCAACTCTGCTCTCGCGTTTCGTCGTTTTCTTTGGTTCATTCTTCGACTCTATTTTCATCGATGCTTTTCCGATTCTGTCAGCTCGAGAAACTTTCCGAGTCCCAGCTAGCTCCACTAGAGGGCTATGCTTCAGACGACCCGGAGGTGATGGAGGATGATGAGGTGCAAGAAGTTGCCGCCTCCGCCTCCAAGAAGCGTAAGGCGAAGGAAGTTGTCGCTGTTGGTAGCCAAGTGCTGCCAGTAGTTAAAAAGTAAGCATCTCACCTTTCATTTTTAGTATTCCTGTACCTTTGTTATCTTTCCAGAGCACACCTAATATTTAGGATTTCTTTGTTCTGAGTTAAATCATCGTTAAAGAGCAAGATTAAGCCAGAAAGCAAGCCAGGCAAGCAGCTGCGTCAGCAGAAGCTTACTGTTTCTCCGGCTGTGCCACCATCGACCCCATCCACCGCTCCATCAGTGCAGGGAGCTTCTGCATCCCCTGACGCTGGCAAGATCTCAAGAGCCCTGGTCACCGTTGATGACTAGGCAACTGATAAGGGTGAACCCGTAAAGGGTAATGATCCCATGGTTATGACCATAGGTACTGTGGATAAGGTGATTGACTCAGGTGTTCCTAACCTCAAGAGGAAGGAGAAAGAAGAGATCCTCCATTTGGCTCAGTCCAGTCTTGAGAAACAAATCTTGACCCTAGAAGCAGCGAGTCTAGAGGAGGAAGACATCAAGCTGGTCAGCCTCCTGGACCAGATTTTGGTCCGGGACGCTAAAGTCGCATCTGGCGAACTTCCAGGGACAGATGTTCCATCCCTCACCCTTACCGAGAAGGTGTTTCACAGCACCAAGCTTGGATTCGAAAAGTTGCATCTGGAACACATTGTAAGTTTCTGATTCTTATTTGCATTTATTATCATATCCTCTAGCCCCCAAGCATAAAGTCGGATAAACATCATTAAATCTGGGTTGATGCTTTTCGGTTGCAAAAGAACGATGTAGTCTAGCCCCCAAGGCTCGTGCTATAATTTTACTTAGTTAAATTTGCATCCCGAGTCTTAGTAGCCGTCTGGCGGTATTCCGTCTCTAAACTTACAGAAAATTGCATCTTCCAACCAGGAATTGCTCAAGAATATTTCCAATAAGCGCAAAGAAATCAAAGCTTTGCGCTTTGAAAATTCAAAGTTAAAAGTTGAAAAAGATGAAGCACAAGGTAAACTTTTCCGGCTTCCGCTTTATCAGTTTAATGTTTTTGTCATAGTCAGATTTTGCGTTATCCGATTGATTTTTTTGTCTTTGAAGAATTGTTGTGCCAATCCAGCAAGATGGTGGAGCAGGCCGAAAACTTCAAAGTCTTGGAGGCAGATAATACTGAACTCCGACAAAAGCTTGAGACCCTAACTATGGAGTCGGAGAAATCCGTAGCTGCACTTTCGGAATCAAGCAATCACAAGACCGTGAGGCTCGAGAAGCTCCTAGCCCTCTGAGATAAAGAACTTGCTGATCTCAAGAAGGAGTTTGATATCCATAAGGATCTTTCCCAGGCCTCAGCAAGTGAACTAGACAGCCTCCGCAAGGAGCATGCTGAATGGAATCACTCTGTGCTTGGTAAGATTTCCGAATCTTTTCTTTGTGTTATTCATTTTTCGACTTCTTTTTTAGTCGGAATTTTTACTTTTGGTTCTTTCCCAGTCCCCTTGAATCTTTCTGATTCTTCCACTTCCGAACCTCGCCTTGAGCGCATCAAGCTCATCGGAGATGTCTTGTTCGACTTCCGCCAAACTCTAGAAGAGGCTGGCAAAGCCGTCAAGCTTTCCGATTTGCACAAAATGTCAATGCACGAGGTGAGGGACAATGTGAAGGAAATTCTGAAGCTGATTGAGGACTGGAATATCTCCTACGCTCGGACTGCTGCGCAAACAGCTCTGACCATGGTGATGAGCCACCATAGAAAAATGGAAATCTGGCACATCACTAAGGGCATTACCGAGGATGATGATGAGGGTAACCCACAAGATACCAAGGCCATCCAAGAATCTTGTGCAGGTTATGCTTGTCGGGTGGCGGAGATGACCAACTATACGACGCCATTCTTTGAATCCGTCGCCACACCTCCTTCGCCTCAAGAGCCAGAGATCAGTAATGCTTCCGAGTCTGAGATCGAGGGCGACACTGCTGATGACTCCAGTATTCCACCTGCTTCATCACCATCACCTGCAGCATAAACATTTTTGTATGCATTATCTGAAACTTATGGAAATGTAATAATGGCTACAATATTTATTTTGTGCTGATTTGTAAAAACTGATGCTTTTACTATCTTAGCAGTAATGTTTATATTTTTATGCTTTGTGCTTGAAAATTTCTGAAGCACTGCTTTTTTATGCCTATACTTATCGGTTTATCTGGCTCTCTTCCTCTTCCCTTTCATGGGTCGGCCAACCTTTAGCACGGAAACTTTGCGGAGCAACAGAGCACAATTGCTAAACCAGTTTAAACTCGGAAACAAAGCCGGCCTATAGTACCAATAACTCATTACTCGGCAAATGCCCGCGTCTAAGCAATCAGGTAAAGAATCAAAGTATAGATAATAATTTAAACTTTGTACCCTAAGGTAACATTTTTTTAGATTGTTCAAAAATCATAACCAGAACAAACATGAGCATAAAGTACTTTCAGGTATTCTGGGATTTTTGAAAAAATTACATGCTCTTTTGGAAATAAGATGGCAAAAACGTCTCAAAAATAATAATATGAGGAAACCACCACTTTATTTCACTTTGAATATGTACATATATGATTACAAGGAAATATAACTAAGAATAGAAGGGACGTAGCTGTGCAATATTCCATGGACGGTCTATTTCATCTGGAACTGTGCTGCCACCAGCTCTCTTCCTTTTCCGAGTATCAGGTTTTTCCTTGACTGGTCTCATGTCGGTTAAATAATATGACCCATTATGCAGAACTCTCCTAACCATAAAAGGTCCTTCCCAAATTAGGGAAAGTTTGTGCTTTCTCTTTTGCACAAGTCGGAGAACTAAATCGCCTTTTCTGAAAGAACGGTTTTGCACTCTCTGACTATGATACTTGCGTAACTACTGCTGATAGGATGTAGATCTCTGTTTAGCAACGACGCGTACTTCTTCGTTTATATCGAGATCATCTTGCTGAGAAACTTCCGCATCTTCTTTGATATACGCTTTGAATTGTGGAGCTTGATGGATCAGATCACTCGGAAGAACTTCTTCTGCACCATAGACCAAGAAGAAAGGAGTATAGCCGGTTGATCTGTTAGGAGTTGTACGTAAGATCCAAATCACAGACGGTAATTCTTCCGCCCAAGACCCCATGGCCCGACAAAGCGGTGCGTCGAGGCAAGGTCAGATTCCTTGTAGAATAAGGCCATTAGTTCTTTTGACTTGTCCATTGGCTTATGGATGTGCGCCTCACGCAATATCAAGTCGGATCCCTTGCTCTTCGCAGAATTCGGCAAGTTCCCTCATGGAAAAGTTGCTCCCGTTGTCAGTAATTATACTATGCGGATAGTCGAATCTGATGATTACGTCCTCGACGAATCTTCTGGCTGTGGCTCCATCACAACTTGTTACTGGTTTAGCCTCAATCCATTTTGTGAATTTATCCACCATCACTAGTAGGTGAGTGAATACACATTTTGCCGTGCGAAACGGCCCTACCATATCAAGCCCCCAGACCGCGAATGGCCATGTAATAGGGATTGTTCACAGCTGCTCAGCTGGAATGTGTGCCTGATGAGCATACTTTTGGCAGCCCTTGCATGTTTTGACCAGTTTATTGGCGTCTGCCTTAGCTGTAAGCCAAAAGAATCCGTGTCGAAAAGCTTTTTCCACTAAGGATCTGGCTGTAGCATGGTGACCACACTCGCCTTCATGGATTTCTCTTAAGATTTCCACTCCTTCTTCTGAAGAAATACATCTTTGAAACACGCCAGAAACACTCTGCTTATAGAGCTCACCGTTTATTATAGTGTATGCTTTTGCTCGCCGGACAATCTGCCGGCTCAAGACTTCGTCTTCGGGTAATTTTCCATCTATCAGGAAATCCAGATATGGTTTTGTCCAGCTGGGAATTACAGCCAGAACTGCTATTAACGGTGAGTTGGATTTCGTTGGACAATCCTCATCAACTCCGACTATGGAGGGGACCCTTAAATGCTCTAGAAAAGATCCATCCGGTACTTGTTTCCGCGTAGAGCCTATTCTTGATAGGCCATCTGCTTCCTCATTTTCTACTCGAGGGATGTGTTGAACCACAAAACCCTCGAACGATTTAGATAATTCATCCACAACAGTTTTTATGCTGCCATGTGCTTGTTTGCGTTGCAGATGTCAGATACTTGCTCAGCAACTAAATCCGAGTCTCCGTAACACATGAGTCTTGATATGCCAATGTTTTTGGCCACGCGTATTCCATGTAGTAATGCTTCGTATTCGGCAATATTGTTGGTTGCCCTGAAGTGTATTTGCAACACAAAGAACAACTTATATCCTTGGGTGATTTGAGCACCACGCCAGCCCCCGAGCCTCCTCGTGCTTTTGATCCGTCAAAGTGAAGGGTCCAAAATTCTGAGTCCGTTTCTGTCCAATCAACAACAAAGTCGGCGAGAATTTGGGACTTGATCGCTGTACGTGGTTTGTACTCAATGTCGAAAGCTGCAAGCTTTATTCCCCACTTTGCGACACATCCTGTGGCGTCGCGATTGTTGATTATATCTCACAGAGGAGCCGTGCTCACTATTGTGATCTTGTGCTCTTGAAAATAGTGGCGTCGCTTTCTGGATGCAAAGAACACTCTATAATCTAGATTTTGATGATGTGGATACCGTTGTTTTGATTCTGTCAGGACCTCACTTAGATAATAAGTTGGCCGCTGCACCTTATGCTCGTGGCCTTCTTCCTCGCGCTCAACTACTATTACAACGCTTATGACATTGTTGGTCACTGCAATGTAGAGTAACATAGGTTCCTAAGGTTCTGGCGCTGCGAGAACTGGTGGATTTGAAAGCAAATCTTTCAAACTTTGCAGTGCAGTTTCAGCTTCTGGGGTCCAGAAAAATTTGTCGGTTTTCTTCAAGAGTTTATATAAAGGTGCGGCTCTTTCGCCAAGCCGGCTGACGAACCGACTGAAGGGAATATGCCCGAGAGGCAATAATAAAGTGGTTATTATCGTATTCCTTATTTATGATAAATATTTATTTTGCATGCTATAATTGTATTAATACGGAAACATTAATACATGTGTGTTTAATAAACAAGAAGGAAGTTCCTAGTTATGCCTCTCTTATAAACTAGCTCGTTGATTAACAAGATGATCAAAGGTTTCCTAATCATGGACATTGGATGTTGTTAATAACGAGGTCACAACATTATTGGAACGCTGTGATGAACATTCATCCGAAGTATAGCATTATGATAAAGGTCATTGTGTTTATATTGCTATAACATCATACGAAGTTATCTTAGTCCTTAGACCATGAGATCATGTCAATCACTAACACCGGAAGAGTATCTTGATAACATCAAACGTCACACCGTAACATGGTGACTATAAAGATTGGTTCAGTTCTACGAAGGTGTTATGTTGAGGCTCATGGATCAAGAGTGGAATTTGTCCATCCCGATGACGGAGAGATATACTCTGGGCCCTCTCAGTGATATCACATTAATTAGCTTGCAAGCAAGTGATTTGATCACTAGAATGTTATATCACGGGAATGAGAAAAGAGTACATGTCGGTAACGAGATCAAACTAGGTATGGAGATACCGATGATCGAATCTCGGACATGTAATATATCGCGAGACAAAATGATTGAGTTACATGCGTATAAGGTTCACACGATCACAAAAGTCATCGTTGAATATGTGGGAGTCAGTACAGATCTCCAGGTCCCGCTGCTGATTATTGATTGGAGAGGGGTCTCGATCATGTCTACATTATTCGAAAACCGTAGGGTGACACACTTAAGGGATACCGGCACCATTTGGAGCAATAATATGCCAGAGAAAGAAAAAGGAAAGCGCAGGAATTTATTTCACTAGACACCGAAACTGTTTCGGTTGAAATTGCTGAAACTGGTTCTGCATGTGAAATTGAATACTAGCAAGGGGTTTTATGTGAATTTTTGTTAATTAAAGTAACTAACAAAATTCTGAATAAATAAATAAAAGAGTTTTATTTAATGAGAGATTACATTAAATTTGGTGGAAATTTAATGGAGGTGAGTGGAATTTTGAGTGGGTGGCTATTTATGTGAGTGGGAGCTCCACCCACATGAATGTGGAAGAGGTGGGGGCACCTCCATGGCTGCCATGCCATGGGAGGGGGCTTAGCCCCCTCTCCCTATAAAAGGCACCCACTCTCTCCTCTCATCTCACACCTCCTCGCGAAGGATCTCTCTCCCCCCTTTAGAATTTCCCCATGGTCTTGGATCAGCGAGATACATGTTCCCGGTGGTTTTTTCTAGAAGGATTTGTTGCTTCCGCTGCTTCGCTGGAGCGAGGGCGCGGAGGTTGCCGGGGTACCCGTACGTGTGTGCGATCACGGATGCACCACTGCTTTGTGGTGCTGGACTTGATGGTCCTGGACCGGCTGGACCAGATGGACTTCATCACGATCTTGAGATCGGCAAGAGTTCGTCTACATCATCTACGAGTACAACCTCGTGAACGCTATTCGGTCTTCGAGGGTATGTATTCTATGTATGTATATCCACCAGTTGCTTGTATCTAGTAGATAGATCTTAGTACTTAGATGTTCCCATCGTAGGAAATTTTTTGTTTTCTATGCTGCGAACCCAACAGTGGCATCAGAGCCGGATCTATGCATAGATGCTTTGCACGGGTAGTACACATATGAGTATGTGGGCGATGATGATCATTTTATTGCTTCTTAGTTGTACTTTGGATATTGGTGGCATAGTGGGATGAAGCGGCCCGGACAAACTTTACATGTCCTCGCACATGAGACCTATTCCACGCTTGACATGCAACTAGTTTTGCATAAGTGGCTAGCGGGTGTCTGTCTCTCCTACTATAGTCAATATCTAATTTGCAACGAGTTGTCAACAATTTGGTTATCCTTGTTGTGGTTCATGTTCGTAGGTAAGAACGGTTCTATCTTCGAGAGCCCTAAGCCACATAAAACTTGCAATGGATAAATTAGAGGCGTCTAGTTTAGATTGTTGCTGGGATAGTGTCATGATATGGTGATGTTTTAAGTAGAAGTATAATTTAATATTCTTACAACACACATAACGTGTAAGTTCCATAGACCTTGGCCTTACACATAGAGGTATGATAGTGATCATACCATGATGCACATGATGGAGATCAAGTGCAAGAACCATATCATTTCACTTATTAACATGTGATGTTTGTTGCATCTTATATTGCTTGTTTGGCATTTTATTAGCATAATAAGATGATCCCTTATTTAGATATCAAGATAAAAATGTGTTCTTCCTTAAGTATGCACCGAAAATGTTTCGTCGCTTCAAGACATCACGTGATGATCGGGTGTACTTGAATCCACGAGCATATCTCGGGTGTAAGACAGTTACACACGCGAATACTAAGGTTCTTACTTGGCGAGCCTAGCATGTACAGACATGGCCTCGGAACACAGACCGAAAGGTTAAGCATGAGTCATATGTTTTGATATGATGACCATATGGATGCTCGCCTTTGAAGCTACACCGTCTCACGTGATGATCAGACTTGGTGTAGTGGATTTGGTTCATGTAATCACCAAAAAGGCACGAGGGATGTCGTTTTTGAGTGGGAGTTTATTTCTATTTTGGATTAGTAGAACTAAATTTATCATAAATTAAATCAAAGTGAATTTTCATAATTTGTTGTAGTCATTGGCATTCGTTCACCACCTTATGCTTAGTTGTTATTGAGATAATAGAACAATAGAATTCTGGATATTTATTTTACGAACTGGTATCGTATTGTGTTGAGTGTTAATCAAAGTTTAAAATCCTATTGAAAACTTTCAGCAAACTCTGTTTACTCCGTGAAGTTTAATAATTAGTATTAAATCGAGAGTAACAATTCTAGTGTTAGTATCTTAAGTATCATGTTTGCCTCCATGATTCTTGATTTTTTTAATATCAAGTTTATCTAGGAGCTGAAAGAATTGTTTCAGAAACCATCATGTGTGGCAGATATAACGATATCTGAAACAATGTTTTGGTTGCAATATGATAGAGTATAATGTATGTTCTCATATTGGATGATAATTTACAAAGGTTGGAGATGCTAGACATCCTAATCATCCAAAAGGGTTTTGGAAAGTAACGTTATACTCACGATTCGTCTTTATAAGATACATTAGCTTGATCATGAAAGTCGTCATGATAAGTATGAATAGAAGATGTATGTAAAGTGTTTACTACACTAAAAGATTACTAAAGAATGGATTTTGAAAGAATGCCGATCATTTTGATGATGGTGATCTACTTCAAAGTGCAAGTCCAAAGGTATTATTATTTGAATATACATGCTTTGTACTATGTGTCATGTGTATGGCTCCACTTTTGATGTTGATATATTCTTTTAAAAAGGAAAAAGGAAATGCTGAAAGAGAATCTATAAAATATATTTGGCAGAAAAGAAAAGATTGGAAATATCCAATTTAGGTATATAGATGATATACATGTTATGGTTGTATTCTTTGCTTGTTAAACAATGTGGTTCTTGGGTATTGGATACCGAATTGGTTGGTATGAAATTTCATACAGAACGACGCAATTCATGAACCACAATGGCCTAAGTAACTAGCAAGAGAATATGTGATGATGTTCATCGAAAACAAACAAACCGTTATTTGTATTTCTCGTTTACATCAAAAGCTTGTCTTCAAGATTTGTTTTAATAATAGTTATTTAAATCAGGTATTATGAGAACAAAGGTTATTCAAATAATTACCGTATTCCATATAAGATGGACGATTTACAAATCTAGTTGGAGAAATCACATCCATAAAAACTAATGCTAAAATGTCGCAAGACAAATGATTGAAAGATCACTTACAAAGTGACATCGCCGTTTAAATTATATTGGAAAGAAAACATGAAGAAACTCCATTTTCATGGATTTTTGGAGTCTTTGATTTGATCAAGTGATGCTTGTGAGACTTTCCTCGGGATAATTAAAACTTCGTTCAAAGGCCAAAGAAGAACGAACGACTAGAATATTGGAATTTATACATATCAATGTATGTAGTCCATTATGTGTAGTCGTAAGCGATGGACTTCAACTTCATATGCTTTCTCCGGAAATTTGAGTGAATATTCACTTAATGAGAAAGAAGTATGAAATATTTGAAAACGTTCAAAGACTTTCATGATGAAGTGGAAAATCATTGTAACAAGAAAATAAATGGTTTATGATTTTATCATAAGGGATTTATTTGAGTTACAAGTGTAACAAGAAAATAAATGAATTATGATTTTATCATAAAGGAATTTATTTAAGTTGCAAGTTTAGCAAAAACACCTAGATTTACATCTCCCGTAACACCATAGGAGTATGGAGTGTTTGAGATTTGTAATAAAACCTTGTTTGACATGGTTGGATCAAAGGTGTTATTTATAAAACTGCCATTATGTTTTAAAAGATTAAAAGCTTTAGAGACTACCGCTTTTACACTGAAAAGAGCTCCATCTTGATCCATTGAAATGACACCATGGAATTTATGGTTTGGGGTAAAAACCCAAATTTTCATTTCTTAAATTTTGGTATGCTAAACATAAGTAAGATGTTTACAACCGAAGTCGGATGAGCATGTCTTTGTAGGTTATTTCGAATAACAATTGGTCATTCCTCCATAACACCAAGAACAAAAGGGTTTGTCGCTTGAAACGTGAAGTTTCTTGAAAAAGGAATTTTTCGTAAAAGTCAAGTGGGAGGACAATAGAACTTTGATAAGGTTAACGAACCTTAGCTAAATGTGCTGAGTTGCACAGCACCGGAAATCATTCCGGAGGCTACCATAATGCTCATAGCTTATGTGCCTCAAAGGTTGTGGTCACGGAGATCTAAGTTCTTATTGAACCAAGTCGGTCGGATAAACAATCGAATGCAGAGATTTGAGAGTAAATCATTATTGTTTGACAATGATGAATCGACTACATGCAAAGAAGCGATGATGGGACCTGACTCCGTCAAATGGCTTGAAGCCATAAAATCCGTGATAGTTCCATACACGAGAAATCAAGTTTTGAACTTGGAAGACCCTCCGGAAAGGTGTAAAAACCTATTGGTCATATTTGGATCTATAAAGAAACATACATGGATGTTTCACATCTATGAAATAGTCGACATGTCGTAAAGTTTTTTTTACGACAATGCTCAAGGAGTTGACTATGACAAGATTTGATCTTTCATAGCGATATTTAGTCTGGACGGATTAAAATAGCAACCACTACATATAATTCTTCTAAAAGAATGGTTACCTAGGACGTGTGCATGACACGATCCAAAGGGTTTTGTTAATTCAAAGGATGCTAAAAGGGCATGCAAACTTCAATGGTTGAAGTAAGCATCGCGGAGTTGGAATCTTCACCGTGATGAAAAGGAGTTTTCATCAGGAGACGATGAAGATGCTTGCATTTGCAAGAAATTAAGTGGGAGCGCTAAGACATATTTCTAATACATTATGTGGATGACATCTTGTTGATTAGAAATGATGTATCTTTTATTGACAAAGGTTAAGAATTGCATTTCGATGAAAGACTTAGGCAAAACCCGAATATTTAGCATGAATGTCTATAGTGGATAGACTGTGACGCTAATATGGTTGTGCCAAATGTACATATATGATATATTGAAGGAGTTCAATATAAAATGACAAGAAATGTTTCTTGTCGCATGGAAAGGAATTGAATCAAGATTCAAGTGTATCGACACTTGATAAGTGAAACAAGATTCAAGTGATTTGACACTTGATGAGTGAAATCACAAGGATGTTTTGATCAATCATACCATGATATGTACACATCCAGATATGTCTTATGCTCTAAGTGTTATGAGCATATACCAGAATGAATCATAAAATGATCATTGGACGATAGTGAGGATATTCTTATGATCTTTTGGAAGAGCTAAGAATATATTTGTGTGGAGGTGACAAACAATTATAAATAGTTCATTGTAAAGCGTTACATTGATACTAGTTTTGTCACAAGATACAAATTAAGTTTATCTCAATTTAAACTATGGTTGGCACAATGTAATGGAAAGGAGATTGCATGATGGATTTGGATGAATTCCAAAGTTAAGACATTGTGATGAATACTACAACAAAAGTCTAAGTATATGACTGCTATAGTAGCAGCAAAGGAGGGCATTTGTGTCAAGTAGTTTGTTATCAAACTAAGGTGTGGTTTGCAATGGGCTAACACTAAAGATATATTGTACGGCAATAATATCGACATGATTTAACCCCGAGGAACTAAAGGTCTCACCAAAAGACCAAATTTATACAATGCCATCTCATTGGAGAATGAGTGATGCGTGAAGACGCAAAGACATGAAAATACACACGGACCTGAAAATGTCAGATCCATAGATTATGTTAACCACTTGCATTTGTGTATATGGAACACCAGAAAGCCATAGGTGTTCAATACGCAAAGTTTTCAAACTAGATTATTGTATCTAGTGCAAGTGGGAGACTGAAGGGAATATGCCCGAGAGGCAATAATAAAGTGGTTATTATCGTATTCCTTGTTTATGATAAATATTTGCATGCTATAATTGTATTAATACGGAAACGTTAATACATGTGTGTTTAATAAACAAAAAGGAAGTTCCTAGTTATGCCTCTCTTATAAACTAGCTCGTTGATTAACAAGATGATCAAAGGTTTCCTGATCATGGACATTGGATGTTGTTAATAATTAGGTCACAACATTATTGGAATGGTGTGATGAACATTCATCCGAAGTATAGCACTACGATCAAGGTCATTGTCGTGGTATTGCCGACGAGTACGCCATGGAGGGGTCCTCACAGTGCGTGTTTAGAGACGTGGGGTAAGGCGGACGGTTGATGGGTACGAGGTAACACAGCTTACCCAGGTTCAGATCCCACAACGGTGGCGGAATCCTACTCCTGCTATAAATCACTATAAGGGCAATACGCCGAGTTACAGAGATAGGTTCGCTGAGCGAGGTGTGTGTGTAAAACGATGCCCTAAAGGCTCCCATAGGCCCGACTTATATAGTCACCAGGTCCTAGGGTTACAGGGAAACGTCCTAGCCGGACAGGTTACAGAGTCCTACACCGTCTATCACTAGTCTTGTGTATCTTGCACTCCAAGGCTCCGGGTACGCTGGTGACTCCATCGTAGCCTTCCTTTATCTAGCATGGGCCTCCCTTCTGGATCCACCTAACTGGGCCGCCCAGCAGGCCACAGGCCATGCTACCGACTATGGGCCACCCGGGTTAGTCGGATAAGAGACATGCTATGAGGATACCCATATAGCATATCCCCAACAGTAGCCCCCGGAGAACTCCGAGATCTTGCGCCGTCTTGCCTCTTCATGTGGAATGCTCCGTCTAGATGGATGTCGGCAAATCGTCAAGCAATATCTTGTAGTCCTCCCAAAGAACCCTGCAAAGTTTTTCTTCGTCTTTGATTAGTAAGTCAGAGAAATGCTGAATCTTCCATCGTACTCTTCCGTAGTCGGATTAAATCCGTCCATGCCGGAATCTTCGATGTGACGGATCATCTACCATGTCAGTTATGACGACATAGGCTTAGGTCAGCGACGGCTCGTAACTCACACATGCAGAGAACGCAATCATATCCGATTTTCCCGCGTGAGCGATACGAACCGTTGGCGGCGGCGGTTGGAGACGTGGCGAAATTACCGCGCACGTTCTCGAACACGTCGTCTACGCGGCAACCGTCCGATTAGCTGCACGAATCTTGACACAGAGTAAGATAAATAGTAACCGTGGGACACTTGCCACTTTTTCACCCCATTCTTTCGCGTCATCATCTTCTCCCTCCAGCCGCACGCCTCCTTGAGCTCTCCGCGGAAAACCTCGAAGAAACCCTAGCCTCTCTTTGCATCAGTCGCATCCTTCTAGTCCTCCATGGCTAGCAGCAGCTCTTCCCCATCGATGGCGGCGTCGAGTGAATCCACGGCGAAGCCGGCGAGCTCCGTCGTCATGCCCCCAGAGGGCCTGGTCATCCACGCGTCGGCGGTGACCACAATCTGGCGGCGCTAGAGCCTCTGGAAGAAGAGCCAGACTCGCACAAGGGCGACTGGCGCGGCTCGGACATCACTGACCGCGACATCCAAGAGATGGTCGCCAAAGGCTACCTCCCCGCGACGGAGGGGCTCGCCTGGCGGGCGACGCCGGCCGGCGAGGTGACACCTTCTCCCCAAGCCGGAGAAAAGGTGTACCTCAAGGCTCAACTGGTACGCGACGTTTCTCTGCCCATCTCCCACTTCTTTCTGTCCGTCTTGAACCACTTAAAGGTCCAACCACATAACCTCCCCCCAATAGTATCTTAGTGCTTAGCAACTTCGTGGCACTTTGTGAGGGTTACCTAGGGATTAGGCCTAGGTTAGACTTGTTCGTGTATTTCTTCACCGTCAAACGTGAAGCCGGATATAGTAGGGAGGAGCTTAGGAACTGCGGCACCATAAGCTTCAAGATCCTACCTGGTCGGCGGTTCCTCGACATCGTCGGCCACGAGTCGTGCAAAAACTGGCAGCAGACGTACTTCTACGGCCCCGACATTCCTTTGGCGGGCCGAGAAGTGACGTACCCGGACTTCGTGGATGGAGCCGCCGCTGAAGTTTCCACATGGAGATCCCATGCCTCCCTTCCCTCCGACCTCGACGCTCTCGCGCAATAAGGCGGATCGAGTGGCTCGTAGAGACGGGTTTGACCGGCTTGGACCTAGCCATGTGCTGGTTCATCAGGCGAATCCAACCTCTGTAGCACCGCGTGAAGTTCATGCACGAGTACACCGGTGATCGAAGGGATACCCTCCGGATCTTCGTGGATAACTTCTCGAGCGACTCCGTCAAGCTCCGCCTGAAGGACATCATCAAGGTGAAGGATAAGAAGCGTGGCTTCACCATCACCTACGACATGTACGTAGACGGCAAGTGCCCAAAGGTAGGCATTTATTTTCCGTGTATGACATTGCTCCAGTTTCTCCATCTTTGCCAGTGCCATCTTATCTAACACGGTGATTTCTCACTTAACAGCTTAGCAATCTAGATGAGGACAAACTGGCTGCCCAAATCTACGATCCAAAGATGAAGGAAGTCACGGTCGTGTCCGACGACGATGTCCCGTTGGCGCGAAAGCGGAAGATCTCCACCTCTGACGCTGCCGACGGAGGCAAGAAGAATAAGAAGACGGAGGGTGGAGCCTCCAAAAAGAGTACTGCCGCCCTGGAGGCGGAAAAGAGAAAATCCACCGGGATTTTTGCCAAAGTGCCCCCCCTAGTGTAAGCCTCTTATTCTCCGACATTGTCTTATTTATCTGTCTTATTCCTGTACTTATGCATTTTGCACGTTTTAGGAAGAAAGCCACAACCAGCCTCAAGATGTCCTCCAAGACTCTTGGGGCTTCTAGAAATATCAAAGATATGCTGCATCGTGACTCCTCCCCCGCCATCGCCCCTGCTACTCCTGCCGTCAAGCCCACCTCTGCTCTGACAAGCTCTCAAGTCCAGGAGGCACCAGACCCTTCCGCCATGGAAGTGGATTCTGGCGCCTCTACCGAGCTCGCTGTTGTCGGCGAGCAGGCGACACAGGAGAGCGTTGTTCTTCAAATGGCTGAAGCTCCGGCTAAGGATTCCATCGGTACCGACAAGGCGGTGGTGGGAGCTGGTACCTCTGCCGAAGGTGGCGCCCCTACTCCCCAGAAACCCTTCGAGTTCCCGAAGATAGTTTACCCGGCGCTTCTTCCGAGTAACACTACTATGGTTGCTGGAGGAGTGCCGTCATCTCCGACGTGCGGTCTTGAGGAGCTACTCCGACAAGCGGATATCTTGCAAGGAAATAGCATTTCCTTCGGCAAGCTGCTAGCCGAGAGCGCTACAAACCTCAAGATTATTGCACTTGTAAGTTTTTACTTTGCCTTCTGCATTTCATACGAGTATCCGACTGTAGCCGCCGAGGATGTAGACGGAAAACCATAGGTTTTGTATCTATATGCTCTAAGAGTGACTAAGTTAGAAAAAACTCTCACTGTAGCCCCCAAGCATTTAGATGGAATGAATTACTCCAACTAGATGCTTTAAGAGTAGCATACACAGTGTTCATAATTTTCAATGCTGTAGCCCCAAGCCTCTAGTTGTAACTGAATTAGTTCCGACTAGATGCTTTAAAGAAAAGCTAAGCAGATTCTGAGTTAAAAACTTTATACTGTAGCCCCCAAGATCTTAATCGAGAACTGAACTAGCTCTGACTAGATGCTTAAAGAAAAGCTAAGCATACTGCTAAGTAAAAAACTCTCGCTGTAGCCCCCGAGCATCTAGGTGGAAAATCTCCGACTAGAAGCTCCTAGAAGACCAAACAATGATTTAACTTTGTATTTGTTTCCACAGAACGAGAATGCTCGGAGGGGCATGGCCAACGACAAGTACCAGAATATGCGCGCAGATCTTGAAGCCGAAAAGGGTAAAACTGCCATCTTGAAGGAACAGATCATCAAAAACAAGAGTCTGTTTTCTTATTGTGCATTTCCGTCTTACTTTTATGCCCACAATCTCCGAGTACTCACTGTGTACTTTGTTTTCTCCAACTTGCAGAACATGTCGCGAAGGCCAAGGACATTGTCGAGCAGTCCAAGCATATCCAGCAGCTGGACAGCGAGAACAAGATCCTGAAGGAGGAGAGGAAGGAGATGCTGAAGATGCACGAGGATTCCATGAAAGCCCTGCAGGATTCCGCCTCCGCGGAGATCAATCGCTTGAAGGAGGAGCTTGCAATCCTAAAGGATCAGAAGCAAGCTGCTGATGAGCAAAATCTTCGCCATAGCGAGGCGTTTAAGCTCCTCCAACAAGAGAAGGAATCCTTGGTGGACATCGTTTGGCAGGCCAAGGCCAGCATCTTCAGTAAGTTTCCTTCGCCTTGCATTTCTGTAGTCTGGATACTTTGATTTTTTTGAACTCATGCGCTTCTTGTCGGAATTTGCAGCTCCTATGGGTTTAACCTGCTCGCCTCCTTCGGACAAATAATGCATGGTTCTTGCCGGCAACTTCATCAATACCGCCATCGCCCAAGCCAAGGAGATTGCCAAGCCCCTCCAGATTTATATCAAGGCCTCGGACTCCGTGGCGAAGTACTCAGAGATTCTGTGCCGAGCCCCTGAGCGTGTCGCGAGCTGGAAAGCTTCATGCGCACGAGCTGGTGCAAGGATGACGCTGTCTATGGTGAAGGCACACTATGAAGATTCCGACATCGACACGATGACCTCTGGTATCCCCGACGTGGATGATGACGGCAAGGAGATCGATCACGAAGCCATCCTGTCATCACTCGCGGGTTACGACACCAGGGTTGCCGAATTGGTGGATGTTGACGTCTTCGTGCCCAGGAACCTCATCGACAACATGAACCAAGATTCCTCCGAGTCTCATCACAGCGCCGACATCGAGGGTGATTCTCCGGCTGGTGATGATGCGGCCTCCAAGTCTCCTGCACCCAAAGAATGAAAAACACTTTGTAATTTCTGTTTCACCTTTGGTGTGTGCATGGGAAAAACTTGTTGATGTAATCTTAAGGCGGAAAACAATGGTTGTCGTATCCTGCTACTTAAGAACTAATTCCTAGTATGCATATATTTTTAAGCAAGTGCTGGCTTATCCATTACTCTGGTTTTTATGCTTGACTTTTCGTGAGTTGGAATTCTCGTTGTCGGAACCATGCGTTTAGGTGATGATGCCCAATGGCACCGTCAATAACCTGGGCACAAAATCGCCGACAATAAGTGCCGAAAGTCACTACTCCAGAATCCACATAAAAACAACAAAGAACGTGTAGACCAGAAAACTTAAGCTAACTCCCGTAGGCGGAATTTTCACAAGTGCAATCGCAAGACTTGTGCATAAAGGTTTTATATGATCCAAAAATGAACACTAAAGGAGGTAAAAGACTCAGCAATATGAGTGAACCAAAGATCTTTATTTCATTGATCATATAGGAGGTACACAATTATATAAAAAATGCTAAGTGTAGAAAGGACGTAGCTGTGCTATGTTCCATGGCCGATCAAGCTCCGGGTAGTCATCATCCGGGTCACGTCACTTACGCTTATGATCCTCGTTGGGTCTATCCTTGAGTTCACGATTGTCAACAAGGTAGTAAGACCCATTGAGCAGCGCCTTGCTTATGATGAACGGTCCTTCCCATGGCGGGGATAATTTGTGTGACTTCTTCTGCTTAAGTCGGAGTACTAAATCCCCCTCTTTAAACGAGCGATGCCGAACGCAGCGACTATTGTAGCTGCGTAGCTTCTGCTGGTAGATGGCGGATCTTTGGCATGCCAAAACGCGCTCCTCCTCGAGAAGGTCCACATCTAGGCGTCTGGATTCTTCAGCGTCATCTTCGTCGTAGGCGGCAACTCTTGGTGCGTCGTGGAGGATGTCGGAAGGTAGGATGGCTTCTTCTCCATATACTATGAAGTAAGGGGTGTAGCCGGTGGATCTGTTGGGTGTGGTTCGTAAACTCCACAGCACAGATGGCAATTCTTCCGCCCAGGCTCCAGCTTCTCTGTGTAGCGGTGCCTCAAGACGTGGCTTGATTCTCTGCAGAATTAATCCATTGGCTCGCTCAACCTGACCGTTGGATTGTGGGTGTGCCACAGATGCAAGGTCAAGTCGGATGCCTTTGTCCCAGCAATAGGCCTCCACTTCTCTGAGTGACAAGTTTCTTCCGTTGTCGGTGATGATGCAGTGTGGGAGACCAAATCTCACCACTAGATCCCGGACAAACCTGAGGGCAGTTGCCCCATCAAGCTTTCTAATGGGTTTAGCTTCTATCCATTTGGTGAATTTGTCAACTGCTACAAGCAGATGCGTAAACCCACACGGTGCCGTCTGTAACGGCCCCACCATGTCTAGCCCCCAAACTGCAAATGGCCAAGTTATTGGTATTGTTCGCAATTCTTCAGCAGGAACATGTGGTTGTCGGGCATAATACTGGCATCTCGTGCATGTCTCAACCAGCTTGTCGGCGTCCGCCTTCGCGGTCAGCCAGTAGAATCCTTGCCGGAAGGCTTTCGCGACCAATGATCGAGGAGCAGCGTGATGCCCGCAATCTCCGAGATGGATCTCGCGCAGGATTTCCATACCTTCTAGCTGGGAAACGCACTTTAAGTATACACCAGTAGTGCTCCTTTTATAGAGTTGCCCATTGATTATGGTATAACCCTTTGCTCGTCATACTATTTGCCGTCTTTCGACTTTGTCGTCGGGCAAAGTTCCGTGATCGATATACTCCATGAATGGTTTTGTCCAAGCCGGAGGGATTTTTGTCACCATGTTGACGAAAGAGTTAGCTCTATCCGGGTTGTCGATGTCGGCGCCCTTCACGGATGGTGTGCGTAGATGCTCTAGGAAAACTCCTGGCGGAATTTGCTTGCATCCTGATCCAAGTTTAGACTGTAGATCAGCCACCTCGTTTTGCTCCCTAGGCACGTACTTGACTTGGTAGCCCAAGAAGCTCTTGGCTATCTCGTCCACTTCGTCGTGATATGCCGCCATCATAGGGTTCTGCGCGTTCCAGGTGCCAGCCACCTGCTGGGCAACCAAGTCGGAATCTCCACAGCAAACTATGCGCTTGATGCCAATATCCTTGGCTACACGTAGTCCATGAATGAGTGCTTCATACTCCGCCATGTTGTTTGTAGCCTCGAAGTGGATCTGCAGAACGTAGTGCAACTTGTCTCCCTTTGGTGACTGTAGCAGTACACCAGCCCCCGAGCCGTTGAGAAACTTTGATCCGTCAAAGTGCATCACCCAGTACTCTGGTTCTGGCAACGGAGTAGCGTCTGGCATCTCCGTCCAATCTGCAATAAAATCTGCCAAAGCTTGTGACTTGATAGCGTCGCCTCTCTTGTAGGTGATCTCGAAGGCGGCAAGTTCAATGCCCCACTTCGCGACCCTTCCTGTAGCGTCGCTGTTATTGATAATGTCGGACAATGGAGTCTTGCTCACTACTGTGATTGGGTGCTCCTGAAAGTAATGCCTCAGCTTCCGAGAAGCAAGGAATACTCCATAAGCTATCTTTTGGTAGTGCGGGTAACGCTTCTTGGACTCCGTCAAGACCTCGCTCACATAGTAAACTGGTCGTTGAACTCCGTGCTCGTAGCCTGGTTCCTTCCGCTCTACCATGACGACGATGCTAATAACCCGGTTGGTTGCCGCCATGTAAATTAACAGGGGCTCTCCAGGGTCGGGTGCTGCAAGGATGGGCGCTGAGGAAAGAATCTCCTTGAGCTGCTTCAATGCTGCATCTGCTTCGTCTATCCATGTGAATTTGTCCGCCTTCTTCAACAACTTGTACAGCGACAAAGCCTTCTCTCCAAGTCGGCTGACGAACCGACTAACTGCTGCAACACAACCTGTTAGTCGTTGAATGTCCTTTTGGCATGTCGGACAGTTTATGTTTAAGATGGCCTTGATTTTCTCCGGGTTGACCTCGATTCCGCGCTGAGAAACGATGAAGCCCAACAATTTGCCGGCTGGAACCCCGAAGACGCACTTCTTAGGGTTGAGCATCATGTTGTATTTCCGGAGGTTATCAAAGGTTTCTTTTAAGTCGGAGATTAAGTCGTTTGACTTTTTAGACATCACCACGATATCGTCCACATAGGCGTGAACGTTCCGACCAATTTGGTCGTGAACGAAACGTTGCATTGTCCGCTGGTAGGTAGCACCTGCGTTTTTCAGCCCAAAGGGCATCGTGACATAGCAAAACATGTCGTATGGAGTAGTGAACGAAGTGGCCAATTGGTCCAACTTCCTCATCTTGATCTGGTGGTATCCTGAGTATGCATCAAGAAAACACAAAAGTTCCGAGCCAGCCATCGAGTCAATGACTTGGTCAATGCAAGGCAAAGCAAACTGATCTTTGGGACATGCTTTGTTCAAGCCGGTGTAATCAACGCACATTCTTAATTCATTGGTTCCCTTTTTGGGGACAAGTACAAGATTGGCCACCCATCGGGTGTGAAGGACTTCTCGGATAAACCCAGCCTTAAGTAACCTAGCTATCTCTTTGCCAATGGCGTGTCTCTTCTCATCTCCGAAGCGTCGTAGAGTTTGTTTCACTGGTTTACATTTTGGATCTATGTTTAAGCTATGCTCGGCAAGTTCCCTAGGTACACCTTTCATGTCGGCAGGTTGCCAGGAAAAGATGTCCCTATTCTCACGGAGGAACTCGACGAGCGCGCTTTCCTATTTGGGATCCAGGTTCGTCCCAATGGCGACGGTCTTGGAGGCATCGCCTACCACAAGTTCCACCGGCTTGGTTTCGATGGCAGCCTTAAACGCAGGAGCGGAGTCGGAGATTTTCTTCTTCGACGCGGGCATCTCTGAGTCATTGACCTTGCTCTGGATCTCCTTGAATTCTTCGCTGTAGAGGACAGCTTCTGCGACGGCTGCTTCATTGATCTCGCAGTCCCTTGCCTTGGTAAAGCTTCCGGATACGGTGATGACACCGTTTGGTCCGGGTATCTTGAGTTTGTTGTAGACGAAGCATGGCTTGGCCATGAACGTGTGGAATATGTCGCGGCCGAATATGACGTGGTACACGCTCTTGAAGGGGACCACCTCAAAGGTCATGCACTCTTGGCGGTAATTATTAATGTCGACAAAGGCTACCTGAAGCGTAATGCACCCAAGGGACCGAGCCTCCCGACCAGGAACTACGCCATGGAAAACGGTGTTGGTCCGCCTTAGGTTTGCCTCCGTCGAGTTCATCTTCTGCAGTGTATCCAGGTACATGATGTTGATGCTACTTCCACTATCCACCATGCACTTGGTGAACTCTACGCCGTCAATCAATGGGTTGATGACCATGGCGTACTAGTTCTCCGTGGGAAGAAGGTCTGGGTGGTCCGTCCTATCCCAAGTTATTGGAACCTCCGACCAATGCAGGTATTGAGGAACTGGGGGGAGAGTGTCCATCAGGATCCTTAGAGAGGTCTTCTATTGTCGGACGGTGGGGGTGCCAAGGAAAGTGTGGTAGACTGGGGCCTTCTTTGCGAAGGGGTTCTTGCCCTTGTCGTCGCTATTGGCGGCGTGCTTGGGGTCAACGTCCTCGTCCATGTCACTTGAATCCTTGGACTCCTTCTCCTTCTTCTTCCCCTTGCCCTTGCCTCGCGGTCTGTTCTTTCGACTTTGCTTGTAGCCGGACTCCGGGTCTTCCTTGAGGTCGTTGACGAACTTGCAGTGTCGATTGGTATGGGTGGCCTTGCCATTGGCATCGAGGTGTACGAGGCATGTCATATCGCGGTACTCCTCGTAGGTTTGGGGAACGCGGAGCGACGCCGAGTTGGTTTCACTTCCTCGTTGCTGCCCGCGGCCTGATCCCCTTCCTCGGCCACGTTGTCCGCCTTCTCCTCGTCTTGCAAAAGTCATAGCGACCATGTCGGTAGATTTCTTTTATTCTGGAGCGGTTTTCCGCTTTGTACTGCTGTTCCTCCGAGCTTGGGTTGGAACGACCGTTGCCGGCAAAGAGCCACGAGCATCGTCGTCGGCAGCTGCGAACTCACTAGCTAACTGAATCATCTGATTCAAGTCAAGCTGATGATTGTCCTGCAAGCGTTTTAGCTTATGTCGGAGCAACATACCCCTTTCCAACCCATCGATGAAGGCGGCCATGGCGGTCTGAGCGTGCACTCTTGCGCAGGAATTTTTCATATCCAGCCAGCGGGAGAGGTAGGCGCGAGATGTCTCGTCTTTCTCTTGCACGCACCGCTGTAGGTCGCCCACAGTGCAGGGACGCTTGTATGTACCCTCAAAGTTCTTGGTGAATGCTTCTTGCATATCCAGCCAGTTGTAGGTAGATCTTTCCGGCAAGTCGTCGATCCATTGACGGGTCGTGCCTGCCAACATTAACGGGAGGTACTTGACGACGACGTTGGGGTTGCTCCGGCAATCTCCACCGCGTTGTCATAGTCCTGCAACCATGTGGCGGGCTTGGCGGTGCCGTCATAGGGCTTGATGGTCTTGTCAATCCGGACACCTTTGGGGTAAGTTGCGGACCGTATTTCAGGTCCAAAACAACGTGGTCCCAGGTATGGTCCTTCCCGGGCCTCGTGGATCTTATTGATCTGCCAACGTGCATCGTACGGCTCCGGGTTCTTCTTCTTGTTGTCAACAGGGGATATGCTGCGTGAATGACGCGGGCCTCTTCCGCCATGGTGACTGCTTGGCAGAAACGGAGGCGGAGGTGGCGGTGGGTTAGCCTTCTTGTTGTTACCCTCCTGCGATGCCTCGCGCCTGTCACGGTTGCTTGTCGGACGCGGAGGGTCATGGTGTGACTTGCTCTTGTGTCCTTGGTGGCGCTCTTCATCATGACGGGTCTGTGCCGCGTTGTCGCGGATGACGATGCCACACTGCTTTGGAGGGGGCATATCCGTACGATGGTGAGCCTTGTAGTCTTCCTGACGTCGGGGGGATCGGGGCGGTGGCGACGGGCGGCGAGGTCGGGCTTTTTCTCCATGGTCGGAGGATATGGGGATAGCATCCTTCCTGTTGCGTGCATCCCTCCGTTTTTTTTATGATGAACCCGTCTGTGATCCGACATCCTGAGGAGATCTGTCCCTTGGCGGTTTGTACTGGCTAGATTGGCAGAACGCTGTGTCAGACTCAAGCCTCTGAGAGGTGGCCTTTTCCCGCTGCTTTACCACCTTGGCCACTAGGTCATAGACCTGTTCTACTGCCTCAGGCGATCTATCCTGCTCCAGAAGGGTCTTGGCGACAGCGAGGTTAAGGAGTGGGGTGGGCATCACCTGCTTGCCTTCACTGTCAATGTATGGCTTGGCCTGTGCCGGCTTCGAGGGAGGCCATCCTAGGTTGCGCCGTACACCAGGATCATTGATGACGCGAGCCGGAGCCTTCTTAGTCTTCTGCTACTGGAGTAGAGTCTTGTACTCGGCCTCCATTGCTCTAGCTTTATCTATGGACTTCTGCGCGTTGACCAGATATTGATCTAGTTTAGCGCCTTGCTCCGCGATGGCTTGCGCCTCCTCCAGCAGCTGCTGGCGCTTCTCGTCAAGCTGAGTCACGTTCCGGATATGATCAACGGTTAGTGGCTCAACGAGGAGATTGCCGTACATCACTCTATCAGCTGGAGTAACATGGGCTGCTGCCGACGTGGATGCTGGAGGCGGCAAGTTTGTGGTGTTGTTGTTGCTCGGACCGGTGCCGAGTTCCTGCGGCTGCTGCACTGGGATAGGCGGAGGAGGCATGACCTTTGCGTGATCATCGTCGGCAGCAATAAGTGGCCCCTTCCCCTTTTCCAGCGCCGTAGGTGGAGCTTGCCCGGGTTGATCTTCATCCATTGCTGTCCCAATGGTGACGAACACCCCTCGAGACATGACGATGTTGTTAGCTTGCTCGTCGCGCGAGTACTGCTCCTCCATCTCCTGCATAGCAGAGTCTAGATCTTCTAGACTGAAGTCTATCTCCTCTGAATCTGCACTGAAATCAGCATAAAGCGCATCAATGACAGAGTCGGAGGGTGCCAGGACTTCCTCGATGACGGGCGGTGGAGGTGCAACGACCTCGACGATGACTGGAGGTGGTGGTGCTGCTACGACGATGGCGGCCGGAGGCGGTGGTGGCGGCGGCTGCTGAACTGGAGGTTCTCCGTCTCTGAGCGCAAGCTCCATCTAGGCTGCCGCGTCAGCTGCCGCGTAGTTGTTGACGGTGCTCACCATCTCTTCGAGGGTAAGGCGTCCTGTTGCCTGCTGCCGACGTAAATAATGTCGGAGAAGCGTGCCACGGTCCAGTCCTTCCACGAAGTGATACAAAGCGTTATCATCGGGGTAATTGGCCAGGTCTGCCCGTATACGGAGCCACTTGGCGAGGTAGTCGCGGGGGTTTTCGCCCTCTCTCTGAACGCAGCGCGCCAGATCGAAGATGGTAACCACGCCGACGAACTTGGATCTCTGATGTCCAGACGATCGGATGAAGCCGTCGGATTTGCAGTGATCTTCCACCTTTATATCCTGCACATGGGCGGTTTGGGTGGGTCTTGAATTTTTCCGATCTTTGCCGGCGAACTCCGAGGAGAGATCCGACATCGATCCTTCCACGAACGTATCCTGCCTGTAGGTGGTCCGTGCGGGTCTTGATGCTTTCCGATCTTTGCCGGCAAACTCCGAGGAGAGATCCGACATCGATCCTTCCGCGAACGTATCCTGCCCGTAGGCGGTCCGTGCGGGTCTTGATGCTTCTCCGACTCCCAGGGAACTAGTGCCCGAGTCGGTTTCGCCGATGAAGAGGTGGATGTCTCCGATATGAACGATCGAACACCGCGTAGGGTTCGTCTTCGCCGGGATCCAGAACTCGTCAGGGTGGACGATCGAAACGTTGCCGGAGAAGAGAACATGGCCGATGGCTACGGTTTCGCCGATTCCCGCGAAGATCTTGGTCCTTGCCCGCTGAAGAGCCTGAAGCGCCTCTTGCCCCACGGTGGGCGCCAACTGTCGTGGTATTGCCGACGAGTACACCATGGAGGGGTCCTCACAGTTCGTGTTTAGAGACGTGGGGTAAGGCGGACGGTTGACGGGTACGAGGTAACACAGCTTACCCAGGTTCAGATCCCACAACGGTGGCGGAATCCTACTCCTGCTATAAATCACTATAAGGGCAATACGCCGAGTTATAGAGATAGGTTCGCTGAGCGAGGTGTGTGTAAAACGATGCCCTAAAGGCTCCCATAGGCCCGACTTATATAGTCACCAAGTCCTAGGGTTACAGGTAAAAGTCCTAGCCGGACAGGTTACAGAGTCCTACACCGTCTATCACTACTCTTGTGTATCTTGCACTCCAAGGCTCCGCGTACGCTGGTGACTCCACCGTAGCCTTCCTTTATCTGGCATGGGCCTCCCTTCTGGATCCACCTAACTGGGCCGCCCAGCAGGCCACAGGCCATGCTACCGACTATGGGCCACCCGGGTTAGTCGGATAAGAGACATGCTATGAGGATACCCATATAGCATATCCCCAACAGTCAATGTGTTTATATTGCTATAACATCATACGAAGTTATGTTAGTCCTTAGACCATGAGATCATGTCAATCACTAACACCGGAAGAGTATCTTGATAACATAAAACGTCACACCGTAACAGGGTGACTATAAAGATGGGTTCAGTGCTACGAAGGTGTTATGTTGAGGCTCATGGATCAAGAGTGGAATTTGTCCATCCCAATGACAAAGAGATTATTCGCGAACCGTAGGGTGACACACTTAAGGGATACCGACACCATTTGGAGCAAATAATATGCCATAGAAAGAAAAAGGAAACCGCATGAATTTATTTCACTAGACACCGAAACTGTTTCGGTTGAAATTGCTGAAACTGGTTCTGCATGTGAAATTGAATACTAGCAAGGGTTTTTATGTGAATGTTTGTTAATTAAAGTAATTAACAAAATTCTGAATAAATAAATAAAAGAGTCTTATTTAATGAGAGATTACATTAAATTTGGTGGAAATTTAATGGAGGTGAGTGGAATTTTGAGTGGGTGGCTATTTATGTGAGTGGGAGCTCCACCCACATGAATGTGGAAGAGGTGGGGCACCTCCATGGCTGGCATGCCATGGGAGGGGGCTTCCCCCCTCTCCCTATAAAAGGCACCCACTCTCTCCTCTCATCACACAACTCCTCGCGAACGATCTCCCCCCCCTTTAGAATTTCCCCATGGTCTCGGATCAGCGAGATACATGTTCCCGGTGGCTTTTTTCTGGAAGGATTTGTTGCTTCTGTTGCTTCGCCGGAGCGAGGGCGTGGAGGTTGTCGGGGTACCCGGACGTGTGTGCGATCACGGATGCACCACTACTTTGCGGTGCTGGACTTGATGGTGCTGGACTGGCTGGACCAGATGGACTTCATCACGATCTTGAGATCGGCAAGCATTCGTCTACATCATCCACGAGTACAACCTCGTTAACTCTATTCGGTCTTCGAGGGTATGTATTCTATGGATGTATATCCACCAGTTGCTTGTATCTAGTAGATAGATCTTGGTATTTAGATGTTCCCATCGTAGGAAATTTTTTGTTTTCTATGCTGCGAACCCAACACGGACTCACTGCTGCAATGCAACTAGTGAGGCGCTGTACGTCCTTCAGGCGAGTCGGCCTGGTAATGTTTAAGATAGCCTTGATTTTTTCCCGGTTCACCTCGATGCCTCGTTCAGAGACGATGAAACCTAACAATTTTCCGGCCGAAATTCCAAAGAAACACTTCTTCGGATAGCATCATGTTGAATTTTCGTAGACTAGCAAACGTTTCATCCAAGTCGGAAATTAAAGTTTCCCTCTTTTTGGAAATAACTACTATGTCGTCTACGTATACGTGGACGTTGCATCCGATTTGGTCGTTGAGACAACGTTGCATGGTACGTTGATATGTTGCTCCTGCGTTCTTTAAGCCAAAAGGCATAGTTTTGTAGCAGAAGGTTCCAAAAGGAGTGAAGAAAGATGTCTTAATTTGATCCGACTTTTTCATCGGTGTTTGGTGATATCTAGAATATGCGTCGAGAAAACAGAGTAATTCCGACCCTGCCGTTGAGTCGATAACTTGATCGATTCTTGGCAGAGGAAACGGATCTTTTGGGCATGCATTGTTCAAAGCGGTATAATCAAGACACATCCTTAAATCAATGGTGTCCTTTTTAGGGACGAGTACATGATTTGCCACCCAATCTGTATGGATGACCTCTGTTATGAAATCCGGTAGCTCTAAGCTGGCTAATTCCTTGGCTATTGCTTTGCTCTTTTCATCAGCAAACCGTCATAAGGACTGTTTGACGGGTTTAGCATCTGGGTATACATTAAGAGAGTGCTCGGCAAGTTCCCTAGGTACTCCGGTCATGTCAAATGGCTGCCATGCGAAGATATCACTATTAGCTTTGAGGAACTCGACGAGAGCGCTTTCCTATGCGTGGCCTAAGCCTACCCCTATGTTCATCATCTTGGAGGGATCATCTTCCTTCAGCGACGTCTTTTTCATTTCTTTCGATACCTTGAATTGCAAACTCGGCTTTAGCACCTCGTTCTTCATAGCGCGCATCTCGGACGGATTGATGGTTTTCTTGATTTCCTGGTACTCCTGGGCGTGTAGCACGGCTTCGGCGAAGGCAGCATATGCATCATCGCACTCTCGCGCCTTCCTCGGATTTCCTCGTACGGTGATTACGCCCTTTTGACCTGGAAGTTCAATCATGTTGTAGATGTAAAAGGGACGGGCCATGAACGCCCAGTAAGACGGACGCCTGAAGATGGCGTGGTAAGCACTTTTGAATGGTACCACCTCGAAGGAAAGTGGCTCGGTCTGGTAATTTTCTCGGGTTCCGAATGTCACGTCCAGAGTAATCTTACCCAGAGAATTTTCCTGTCTCCCTGGTACAATGCCATGGAAAGTTACACTGCTGTAACTCAACTGGCTCTCGTGTAGCTTCATGCGGTGGAGCATCTCGACATAGAGGATATTGATACTGCTCCCACAGTCCATGAGTGTTTTTGAGAACTCATGGCCATCGATAATAGGATTGACGACCAAAGGATACTTGCCCCGACGATGTGTTTTCCTCGGGTGATCTGAACGATCAAAGGTGATAGTCACTTCTAACCAATCCAGGAATTGGGGGACAGCCGGAACCGTGGCATTGAGTTCACGAATTACCGCCTTTTTGTCCTTAGCTGGTTGGGATCCAAGGAAGCAGACGTATGCGTCTTTCTTAGTCGAAAAAGTCTTCTTTCCATCTGACTTGGGTTCTGCGGTAGCTTCCGCCTCTTACATGTTGAAATCTTCCTTGGGATCCTTTCCTTTCTCAGAATTTTTCTTTCCTTTTTGTTGCTTGGCTCTGTAGCTAGCGGATTCGTCTTTCTTGATGTCGTCATTGAAATGACACTCGGCATTTGTATGGGTAGATTCTCCGTTACTATCCAAGTGGTGGACACAGGGATTATTGGCAATGTCAGCCCATGTATAGTTTCTTCCGGGTTGTTGGTCTCCTCTACCCTGGATTCGGGAAGTTCCTCGGCCTCTACCACGGCCGCCTCCGCGCCCTCCTCGTCCTCCGGATCCGAACATTGCATTGACAGCTGTGTTGTCTGGAGCCGGCTTTTTGTCCGAAGTGTTCTTGCGCTTCTGAGTTTGCTTTGGCTGTTTGGCCACATTGGGATTGGCCAGAATATTTAGTAGCCCTTCTGAATCATCATTGGCGTCATCATAATTGCTTGCCATCTCTATCATTTCTCCCAAATCTGTGACCTGGTCACGCTTCAGCCTATATGACGTAAAAGTCCGACTGGAAGTCCTGCAATAAAAGCTTCTCTCGCAGTTTGCTCATTTACTCCTTCGCAGGAGTTCTTCGTATCGATCCATCGTCCGAGGTAATCCTGGAAAGTTTCTCTGGGTCTTTGGGTGCAACGCTGCAAGTCTCCGACTGTGCAGGTCCTTCTGTATGTTCCCTCGAAGTTTGAAAAGAACGCACTTTGCATATCATACCAGTTATGAATTGAATTCTCTGGCAGTTCATTGAGCCACGATCGAGCCGTATTCCTCAACATCAGTGGGAGATATCAGACTGCAACCAGGGTGTTTCCGCCTTTGGCGATGTAGCAAGCCTGGAAAAAATCTTAGAGCCAAGTATCTGGCCGAGCTGCGCCGTCATATGGCTGAATGTGCTTGGCGATGCCAAAGTCAACCGGAAATTTTGTCTGACGTATACACGGGCCAAAGCACTTGGGTCCCACATACACATCTTCTTCCTCGTACCACTGCGCTTCTATTTTTGATTTGATGCGATGGCGAGCGTCGTTTGGCGAGAGTGATCTGCGCCTTGGAGGCTCGCGGCTTCTGCGCGGTGGAATCGGATTTCTGCTTCTTCTCTCACCGTTGCCGCCTCCGCCCCTGTGGCTTCCGTGGCTACAACGTGATCCTTCATGGTCACTGTTGGGAGGCGATGGTGGCCCTGGTGGATTATTTCCGGCTGGGTTCCTTGGTGGTGGCGGTGGAGCCTCATTATGCTGACTCCGATGCCTGTTTCTTCGGGCATCGTCCCTACTAGATTCGGGATGATCCGGATCATCTCTTCGTCCGGCGTTGCCAGCCGAACGGCTTAGTGGTGGCATCCTTAGCCGATCTTGCTCCTCTCACTGGCGGCGTATTTTCGGGTCTTCTCTATAGCAATTATTTTGCCGACGATGGTCCTGACTAGGAACCATTGCCCTGATGGCGTCTTCGGCCGCAGCCGGAATAACTCTTGCCCAGTCACGCGCCGGCCGGTGAGAGTGGCTGTTGGAGCCGGTCCTGGAATTATATTCTTCTCCACGGGGACGGTAGCGCTGGGCCGAATCCCTGCGGAGCCTTACGTCAGCGCTTTGGTCAGCGCCAGTGTGGAAAAAACTCGGATTTTGAGGCCAGCTTGCCACTGAATGACGCGGCCGTCTTTTGCTGCTTTAATCCTATGTCCATCAATGCAACGCATTGCTGGACCTACTATGGAGACGGATTGTTGGCGAGGATGGCTCGAGCTGCCGCAGCGTTTTCCACCGGCGTGCTGTAAACTCGGATCTTCTCTCCATCTCTTCCGTCGAATAGATCTTTGTGGATATCCGGATTCTTTTTTGCAAGAAACGGACCTCCCCTTGATTTGTTTGGATGTCGCTTGAAATCTGACTGATATCTAGCAGGGTCACTATCTAACTATTGTCTCAATTCGACAAGGCGTGCAACCTCTTCAAGGAGAAACAAATGGTGCTTTTCCAGGTCCTCAGCCCTTTTCCACAATGCCTCCGGCGTAAGATCCGAAGACGTTGGGATTGGAATTGTGAGAGCATCTCCATAGATTTTGCACGCACCCTTGGTGACAACGTGTCCATCCACAGGAGGATTGATCGGGGTGGGATTAATTGGATCTCTGTCCTGATTCCCATCTCGATATCTTCATCAACTTTTTCTTCGTTGGTTTCCTCGACGTCCGGCTCTGCCAGAGTCGGATTCTTGTTCTTCTTGTTCTTGTTCTTCTTCTTCTTCTTCTTCTTCTTCTTTGACCGTCCAGTAGCTTTAACGTGCGTACCAGTGGCAAAGACGGCTTTTGGTCCGGTACCGGGGGATAAACTTCCGTCGGTACTTCCCGTCATGGTTGGCTTATAGACCTCGTAGGAATCTCCGGTGTCCATGTCATCCTACGAGGTGTATCTTTCATCCATGCTATCATATGGACTAGGAGGAGTTCCCGGCTCACCTGGCGTTTGTCTAGAAGTCTTGAAGTTCCTGCAACGTGATTGACTCTGTTGGGGAGCCAGGTAAGTCGGCGTTTTCTTCGATTGCGTCTAGGACCAAGTCGCTACCAGATCCAGCATCGACAGAGTCGGATCCAGTGCTTATGTGGTACACGAAACGGTGCTTCTTCTTGTTCATGTTCCTGAAGTAGGTGGCACAGCTGGGTTTCCGCCTCCTCCATCTCAAAGTTCTCCATGATGTCGGTGATTGCTTCATAATCGATGTAGGGGCGCTTCATCATCTCCTTCATCCTGTGCTTCAAGGGTAGTTTTTCTGCTATGACGTTTGGTTTGGCGGAGCCGTAGCGAATATATTCTTCATAAGTGTATCCAATCTCATCTGGGAGATCGGATCCGGATTTTACTTCCACCTCTTCTTCCACTATAGTAGTGGGCTGGGTGGGTTTGATTTTCTCTGGGACCTTGAACTCTTCCGCCTCCGCGGACAAAGTAGATCTGGATTTTTCTTCCGCCATGGTCAAAACCTCAAGGGTGGGTTGGGAGGGTTCAGCGAAACCAAGATAAATATCGATCTCGCCGATTGACATGATTGTGTAGGTCATCACGGGCATGGAAGCCGGAATCCAAGTCTCATCTAGGAGGATGAGAGGGACATCGCTGGCGTAGACCACGCGACCCATGGCGTTTGTTTTGCCAATTCCTGCACGTGCAAATTCCGCCTGGAACGATGCTCCAAAAGTCACCTGCCCCACGGTGGGCGCCAACTATCGTCGGATTGTCGACAAGTATGCCATAGGGGGTCCTAGTGGCGTTGGAAAGAAGGGGTGTGATGAGATGTCGGATGTTCTAGGAGCGGTGAGCACAAGTTTACCCACATTCAGATCCGACTACGGTGATCGGATCCTACTCCTGCTAGCAAACCAGTAATATATTGGCGTAAGCCGGATGTTACAACGGATTACAAGAGAGGTTCGCCTGTGCGAGTTGGTTGTGGTTGTCTATTGAGTTGTGTTTCCCTAAAGGCTCCCATAGGGCCGGTTTATATAGTCACCGGGGCCTAGGGTTACAGGGAGAGACATATTCGGCTACGTTACAGAGTCGGTAACTATGTACAACTTGGACTACCAGTAATACTATAGGACTAAGTCGGTAACTCTTCTGGGCTTTGTCGTAGCTGGAACTGGTTCCTCCTCTTTCTCTGACTGGGCCGCCCATGAAGCAAATCTCTAACCCGTTAGTGGGCCACCCTGGTCAGTGAGTCCTGTGGGTATACCCGGAAAGTATATCCCCAACAATGCCCACTTCGCGACCCTTCTTGTAGCGTCGCTGTTGATGATGATGTTGGACCGTGGAGCTTTGCTCACCACTGTGATAGGGTGCTCCTGGAAGTAGTGCCTTAGCTTCCTTGAAGCAAGGAACACTCCATAAGCTATCTTCTGGTAGTGCGGGTAACGCTGCTTGGACTCTGTCAAGACCTCGCTTACATAGTAAACTGGTCGTTGAACTCCGTACTCATGCCCTGGTTCTTTCCGCTCTACGACAACGACGATGCTGATTACCCTGTTGGTGTCCGCCATGTAGATTAACATAGGCTCCATAGGCTCGGGTGCTGCAAGGATAGGCGCCAAGGAGAGTATCTCCTTTAGCTGCTTCAATGATGCATTAGCTTCGTCCATCCATCTGAACTTGTCCGCCTTCTTCAGCAACTTGTACAGTGGTAGAGCCTTCTCTCCAAGTCGGCTGACGAATCGACTAACTGCTGCAACGCAACCTGTAACCCGTTGTATGTCCTTCAGGCATGTCAGACGGTTTATGTTTAGGATGGCCTTGATCTTCTCCGGGTTGACCTTGATTCCGCACTGGTAAACGATGAAGCCCAACGATTTGCCGGCTGGAACCCCGAAGACGCACTTCTTTGGGTTAAGCATCATGTTGTATTTCCGGAGATTATCAAAGGTTTCTTTTAAGTCGGAGATTAAGTCGTTTGACTGTTTAGACATCAACGCTATATCGTCCACGTAGGCGTGAATGTTCTGACCAATTTGATCGTGTAGGAAATGCTGCATAGTCCGCTGGTACGCAGCACCTGCGTTTTTTAGCCCGAGGGGCATCATGACATAGCAAAACGTGTCGTAAGGTGTCGTGAACGAAGTGGCCAATTGGTCCGACTTCTTCATCTTAATCTGGTGGTATCCTGAGTATGCATTGAGAAAACACAAAATCTCCGAGCCAGCCGTCGAGTCAATGACTTGGTCAATGCGAGGCAAAGAAAACGGATCTTTGGGACACACTTTGTTCAAGCCAATGTAATCAACGAACATTCTTAATTCTTTGGTTCCCTTTTTGGGGACAAGTACAGGATTGGCCACCCATCGGGTGTGAAGGACTTCTCGGATAAAACTAGCCTTAAGTAACCTAGCTATCTCTTTGCCTATGGCGCATCTCTTCTCGTCTCCGAAGCGTCGTAGAGGTTGTTTCAGTGGTTTGCATTTTGGGTCAATATTCAAGATGTGCTCGGCAAGTTCCCTAGGTACACCTTTCATGTCGGCAGGTTGCCAGGAAAAGATGTCCCTATTCTCACAGAGTAACTCGACGAGCGCGCTTTCCTATTTGGGATCCAGGTTTGTCCCAATGGCGATGGTCTTGGAGGCATCGCCTACAACAAGTTCCACCGGCTTGGTTTCGATGGCGGCCTTGAAGGCTAGGGCGGAGTCAGAAATCTGCTTCTTCGACGCCGGCATCTCTGTGGCATCGACCTTGCTCTGGATCTCGTTGAATTCTTCACTGTAGAGGATAGCTTTTGCAAAGGCTGCTTCTCCGATCTTGTAGTCCCTTGCCTTGGTAAAGCTTCCAGATATGGTGATAACGCCGTTTGGTCTGGGTATCTTGAGCTTGTTATAGACGAAGCATGCTTTGGCCATGAAGGTGTGGAAGATGTCCCGTCCGAAGATGACATGGTACACGCTCTTGAAGGGGACCACCTCGAAGGTCATGTGTTCTTGGCGGTAATTATTTACATCGCCAAAAGTGACCTGAAGCGTGATGCACCCAAGGGACCGAGTCTCCTGGCCAGGAACTATGCCATGGAACATGATGCTGGTCCGCCTTAGGTTGGCCTCCGTCAAGTTCATCTTGTGCAGCGTATCTAGGTACATGATGTTGATGCTGCTTCCACTATCCACCATGAATTTGGTGAACTCATTGCCGTCAATCAGGGGGTTGATGACCATGGCGTATTGGTTCTTTGTAGGGATGAGGTCTGGGTGATCCTTCCTGTTCCAAGTGATTGGAATCTCCGACCAGCACAGGTACTGGGGGACTGGGGGTAGGGTGGCCATCAGTATCCTCAGCGAGGTTTTCTATGCCTGGACTGTTGGGGTGCCAAGGAAAGTGTGGTAGACGGGGGCCTTCTTTTCAAAGGGGTTCTTGCCCTTGCCACCGCTCTTGGCGGCGTGCTTGGGGTCAATATCCTCGTCCATGTCACTTGAATCCTTGGACTGCTCGTCCTTCTTCTTCCCCTTGCCTCGCGGTCTGTTCTTCCAACTTCGCTTGTAGCCGGACTCCGGGTCCTCCTTGAGGTCATTGACAAACTTCCAATGGCGATTGGTGTGAGTGGCTTTAACGTTGGCGTCGAGGTGTACAAGGCACGACATGTCATGGTACTCTTTGTATGTTTGGGGAACACGGAGCGCTGCCGGGGTAGTTTCACTACTTCGCTGCTGCCCACGACCAGGCCCCCGTCCTCGGCCACACCGTTGGCCATCACCTCATCCTACAAATGTCATGGCGACCATGTCGGAGGTTTGCTTTTCTTATGGCGGGATCTTCCGCTTGGTGCTGCTGTTCCTCCTATCTTGAGTTGGAACGGACGTTGCTGGCAAGGAGCCACGAGCATCGTCGTCGGCTGCCGCGAACTCACTAGCTAGCTAAATCATCTGGTTGAGATCTAGCCGATGATTGTCCTGCAGGCGCTTCAACTTATGTCGGAGTAACATACCTTTCTCCAACCCATCGATGAAGGCGGCCATGGCGGTATGAGCGTGCACTCCTGCACATGAATTCTTTATATCCAGCCAGCAAGAGATATAGGTGCGAGATGACTCGTCTTTCTCCTGCACGCACCGCTGTAGATTGCCAATAGTGCTAGGGCGCTTATACGTACCCTCGAAGTTCTTGGTGAATGCTTCTTGCATGTCCAACCAGTTGCAGATGGACTTCTCCGGCAAGTCGTCAATCCATTGTCGGGCCGTACCCGCCAGCATCAGTGGGAGGTACTTGACGGCGACGTTGGGGTTACCCCCGGCAATCTCCACCGTGTTGCCGTAATCCTGCAACCACGTAGCTGGTTTGGCGATGCTGTCATAGGGCTTGATGGTTTTGTCAATCCGGAAACCCTTGGGGTAAGTTGCGGTCCGTATTACAGGTCCAAAGCAGCGTGGTCCCAAGTATTGTCCTTCTCAGGCCTTGTGAATCTTGTCCAGGCGTGAACGTGCATCATATGGCTCCGGGCTTGCTCTTTTCTTCTTGCCGCCAGGGGAAGGGCTGCGTGAACAACGCGGGCCTCCTCCGACATGGTGGATTCTAGGGGGCGACGGAGGTGGGTTAGCCTTCTTGCTGTTACCCTCCTGCGACGCCTCACGCTTGTCGCGGTTGCTTGTCGGACACGCAGGGTCATGACGCGACCTGCTCTTGTGTCCTTGGTTGCACTCTCCATCTTGACGGGGTTGCTCCACATTGTCGCGGATGACGATGCCGCTTTGTCTTGGCGGAGGCATGTCCGTGCGATGGTGAGCCTTGGGGTCTTCGCGATGTCGGGGGGACCAGGGCGATGGAGATGGGCGACGAGGATGAGACTTTCCTCCGTGGTCGGAGGATATGGGGATAGCCTCTTTCCTGTTGCGTGCATCCCTCCGTCTTCATTCTGACGAACCCGTCTGGGACCCGACATCATGAGGAGATCGGTCCCTTGGCGGCTTAGGTTGGCTAGACTGGCAATATGCTAGGTCAGCCTCAAGCCTCTGAGAGGTGGCCTTTTCCTACTGTTTCACTGCCTTTGCCATGAGGTCATAGACCTGTTCCACAGCCGCGGGTGATCTATCCTGCTCTAGAAGGGTCTTGGCGATGACGAGGTTGAGGATTAGGGTGGGCATCACCTGCCTGCCTTCGTTGTCAATGTATGGCTTTGCCTGTGGCGGCTTCGAGGGGGCCCATCCTAGGTTTCACCGTACACCAGGATCGTTGATGATGCGAGCCGGAGCTTTCTTAGCCTTCTGCTGCTGGATCAGAGTCTTGTACTCGGCATCCATGGCTCTAGCATTCTCTATTGACTTCTACGCATTGGCCAGATCTCAATCTAGCTTTGCGCCTTGCTCCGCGGTGGCCTGCGCCTCCTCCAGTAGCTGCTGGCGCTTCTCATCAAGCTGGACTATGTTTCTTATATGGGCCACGGTCATGGGCTCGACGAGTAGGTTGCCGTACATCACTCTATCAGCTGGAGTGATTTGGGCAGCAGTAGACGTAGATGCCGGAGGCGGCGGGTTTGCGGTGTTGTTGTTACTCGGACCGATGTTGAGTTCCCGTGGCTGCTGCGCTGGGTTAGGCGGAGGGGGCATGGCCTTTGGCGATCATTGTCCGTAGCAACAGGTGGTCCCTTCCCCTTGTCCAACGCTTTAGGCGGAGCTTGTCCGGGTTGATCTTCATCCATCACGGTCCCAATGGCGACGAACACCTCTCGGGACATGACGGCGTTGTTAGCCTACTCGTCGCGTTTGTAATCCTCCTCCATCTCCTGCATAGCAGAGTCTAGCTCCTCCGGGCTGAAGTCTATCTCCTCCGAGTCAGCACTGATGTCGGCGTAGAGCGCGTCGAGCACAGAGTCGGAGGGTGCCGGGCCTTCCTCGATGACAGGCGGTGGTGGTACGACATCAGCGATGATGACTGGAGGTGGTGGTGCGGCCGCAACGATGATGACTAGAGGTGGTGGTGCAGCCGCAGCGACGACGACCGGAGGCGGCGATGGTGGTGGCTGAGGCGGAGGGGCGCCGTCTAAGAGCGCGACCGCTGTCTGGGCTGCCTCCTCGACTTATGCGTAGTTGTTGACGATGTTCACCATGCTTTCGAAAGTGAGGCGTCCTGAAGCTTACTGCCGCCTTAGCGTATGTCGGAGAAGCGTACCTTGGTCCAGTCCTTCCACAAAGTGATGCATGGCATCATCATTGGGGTAATGTGCCAGGTCGGCCCGTATACGGAGCCACCTGGCAAGGTAATCGCGGGGGTTTTCACCCTCTCTCTGCATGCAACGCGCCAGATTAAAGATGATCACCACTCCGACGAATTTGGAGCTCTGCTGTCCAGACGCACGAGCGAAGCCGGCGAACTTGCAGCGATCTTCCACCGTTATATCCTGCACAGGGGTGGTTTGGGTGGGCCTTGAATTTTTCCAATCTTTGTCGGCAAACTCTGAAGAGAGATCCGACATCGATCCTTCCACGAACGTATCCTGCCCATAGGCGGTCCATGCGGGTCTTGACGCTCCTCCGACTTCCTGGGAACTAGTGCCCGAGTCGGTTTCGCCGATGAAGAGGTGGATGTCCCCGATTGGGACGATCGAGCAGCGGGTATGGTTCGTCTTCGCCGGGATCCAGAACTCGTCGGGAGGGACGATCGAAACATTGTCGAAGAAGAGAACACAAACGATGGCTACGGTTTTGCCGATTCCCGCGAAGAACTTGGACCTTGCCTGCTGTAGAGCCTGAAGCGCCTCTTGCCCCATGGTGGATGCCAACTGTCGTGGTATTGCCGATGAGTACGCTATGGAGGGGTCCTCACAGTGCGTGTTTAGAGATGTGGGGTAAGGCGGACGGTTGACGGGTACGAGGTAACACAGCTTACCCAGGTTTAGATCCCACGACGGTGGCGGAATCCTACTCCTGTTATAAATCACTATAATGGAAATACGCCGAGTTACAGGGATCGGTTAGTTGTGCGAGGTATGAGTTGAGTTATGCCCTAAAGGCTCCCATAGGTCCGGCTTATATAGTCGCCAGGTCCTAGGGTTACAGGGAAAGTCCTAGCCGGACAGGTTACAGAGTCCTACACTGCATACAACTAGTCTAGCGTGTCTTGCACTCCAAGGCTCCAGGTACGTCGGTGACTCCTCCGTAGCCTTCCTCTATCTGGCATGGGCCTCCCTTCTGGATCCATCTAACTGGGCCGCCGAGTAGGCCATGGGCCTTGCTACCAACTGTGGGCAACCCGGGTTATCCGGATAGGAGACATGCTATGAGGATACCCATATAGCATATCCCCAACGGTGAGCTTGAAGAGGTGATGACCCACAAGTATAGGGGGTGATAAATAAGAGTGTTGAACCCAACAAGGAGAACAAGGTGTTGACAAGTGGTTTGGATCAGGAATTTACTGTAAATACTAGCAAACGGATTTTTAGAGATTTTTGATAATGCAGATAAATAAAGTGCGAGTAAATAAAAGACAATAATAATAATTGAAGTGAGTGGCCCAATCCTTTCTTTAGCAAAGGACAAGCCGGTTGTATTACTTAAGATGACCAAACGTTCTCGAGGACAGATGGGAATACTGTCAAGTGCTTTCGCTTCATATGGTTGATTAATCTTCTTTGGTTGGATAAGTGTTGTGTGGGTGAACCTATGATAATGTACTGACCTTACTTGGACTAATACATACTTGTGATTATACCCCTTGCAAGCATCCGCAACTACAAGAAAGTAATTGAGATAAAAACCTAACCACAACATTAAACTATGAGATCCTACACTCCCTTTTGCAAAGGTTTCTTAACGGGGGTTTAGGTTTCTATCACTCCGGCAACCCCACAATTAGTAGACAAATACACAATGTATTCCCCTAGGCCCATAAAGGTAAAATATCATGTAGTCGACGTTCACATGACACCACTAGAAGAATAACACCACAACTTAAATATCAAACCATTGAATATTTCTCAACACAATTCCACTACTAACAACATGACTTCTCCCATGTCCTCAAGAACTAAACGAACTACTCACGAGACATCATATGGATCAAGATCAGAGATGAAATAATGATAAGTAACAATCTGAACATGAACAATAATTCAATGGTTCCACTCAATAGCATCAACTACAAAAAGTAATCAACACCGGGAAAGTTTCCCCTAAGAACTATGCAAGATTCAACCCAAATGTTACAGCGGGATGGAGTGGTGGCGATGGTGCTGGTAGAGATGATGGTGAAGATGATGATGATCCCGATGAAGTCTAGCTTGATGACGGTGTTGATGTCAACGATCTCCCCTATCCGGGAAGGAATTTCCCCGGTAGAATTATGCCTATTAGAGAGCTCTTTCTCTCTTTGTAGTTTCCACCCTGCAGAGGCGGCAGAATCTTTCTGTGGTCGCTCCCCGAGTCTTAGGGTTTCAGGGGGATGATATAGGCGAAAGGGCGATGCTAGAGGTGGGCCAGGGTGGCCACACCACCTGGTGGCGCAACCCAAGGGGCCGCACCAGGGGGTGGTGTGGGCCCCCTATGGCCCATCTCCACTTCTCCTTCTGGCTTCCTTCGTCTTCTGGGAAAATAGGGAATTCTGTATATTTTCTGATCTTCGCGAATATTGCATCTGAACACCGCTTTTTCCATCTGAATCCTGACTCCGACAGTTCATCCTCCAAAAGTCATCCAACATGCAAAATAGATGAAATAAAATAAATATCATCTCTTAATATGAAATATATCAAGTAATAACAGTAAATTATGATATAAAATAGTGATGCAAAATGGACGTATCAACTCCCCCAATCTTAGACCTCGCTTGTCCCCAAGCAAAAGCTAAACTCAGTAAACATGACCACATGTTTATGGAGTGAAGTGTCGATAATAAAGAATATGGACAAGAAGCATCACATTTATTAATACACAAATCATAATAGAAAGCAACTCACTATTATATGATTTAACTTGCAATAAGTAAGGGAGTCACAATAAAGATGCACAAATAAAATCATAATTGGTAATGGCAAACTTTGTTTTTGGTCAGAGAATAGTTGACAAATCATACTTAGTTTTAAGCAAAGCTTTTATAATGGAGTTTATAATGCAGGAATCTCGTTCTCAAACATAATGGGATTTTTACAATGATAGCTTCCAAAGTAGTATTCATTCAGATAAGAGCATTGTGCAAAAAAAGAACATAAGAAACAAGATTGAATAAATCAACATATGGATGATTGAATCACAACAAATCAAATGCTTGCTGGAGATAGAAAGGAATAGGTTTACTAATTCAACTTAAAAGTAAAAGATAGTCCCTTCACAGAGGGAAGCAGGTATTTCAAGTTTCATAAAGAGTGAAAGGATACATATGTCGCCTAGAGGGGGGGTGAATAGGCGATTAAAACTTTTCCTAGAGTGGCTCAACAAAGGCGGAATAAAACTAGTGTTTACTTTGTTAAGCACAACCTAGAACAACTAAGGTTCACCTATGTGCACCAACAACTTATGCTAAGAAATACAAGCAACAAAGTGATAGAAAGATATATATTACTTCAAGCACGAAGGCTATCACAAGGTAAAGTGCATAAGTAAAGAGCTCGGGTATAGAAATAACCGAGGCACGCGGGGACACCGATATTTTACCGAGTTCCTCCCAACATGGAGTACGTCTCGTTTGGAGAGGGGGTGGTATCAAACCACCAACGCCACAAAAGGCCTCCCTTATTCTCCGGTGAATCTCACCCCAACGGGATCAATCCATGCTTCCACTATCGGTGCACTTGTCGGTGGCAACCAGAACCTCTCACAAGGTTGGGGCACTTCTCCATAACTTAATTGGAGGCTCCCAACAAATACCACAAAAGGCCACAATGCCACCAAGGCCACAAAACCGTCTAGGGTTCCAAGAACCCAAGAGGGACAAGCTCCAATGAGTAACTCAAACCAAATCCTCTGAGGATAACTCAAACCGATGCACCAAATGCAAATGGCAAGAACACCACAAAGTTGCTCAAATCCCTCACTTTCAAGTTCCAACAAAGCTACTAAAGCTATTGGGGGAACAAGAGAGGAGGAATCAAAGAGAGACACAAAATACCCCAAAATCTAGATCCCCAAAGATGCACTCACAAAGAGATGAATCGGTTAGGTCAAAACGTGGGTCTAGATCTCCTCTCTCTTCCACTCAAATATGGGCAAGAATCATCGGAGGGAAAAGATTAGGCAAGCTTTAAGATCTAGAGCAAGTGTGGACAAAGCTTAGCCTAATAGATAAGAGAGGAGTTTTCTAAACAAAAAACGGGCAAGGAGTATAAATAGTGGCCTAGAAAAACTAGCCGTTTGGGGCATTTTTTGGAACGGTCCGGTACTACCGGATTTAACCGGTAGTACCGCAAAAGCCGCAGGAAAAAGAAACGCAGCAGGGCAGGCGACAGTCAACGCAACAGCCAGGGCGAGCGAGCACGTGCAGCGCGTCTCCTAGTGGGGCCAGACCGGGCAGGTCAGCGCGCGCACGCGGGCGGCGAGGCAGCAGCTACAGCAGGACAACGCACGAGCGAGCGGGGGCCAGCAGCAGCGGGCCCAGCTGCCAGCGCAGGCAGCACACGCGGGCGCATGCAAGTGGGAGCAGGGCGGCCGCAGCAGCGCGTGCGCGAGGCGAGCGAGCAAGGCGGGCGAGGCAGGCGCTGGTCAAAGCGACGGTGCGCGTGGGCCACTAGCGGGGCGGCTGGGTGAGAGATCGAGGCCGCGCTGGGCAGATGATTTAGCTCAACCTGGGCCGGCCGATAGTACCGGCCCACCCGGGCGGTACTACTGGGCCGGTCCGGTAGTGCCGACACCAACTACCACCTGGGCCTGAGGAGAAGCGGGCCGGATCAGGTGTGTCCGGTACTGGGCCCGGTAGTACCGGACAGACCAGAAAAAATCTTTTTAAAAGAAAATAGTAGTCAATATTCAAACGTGAATAACTTTTGATTGGTAGCTCCGATTGACCCGATTCCAATTGCGTTGGAAATATTGATTATCACCAAGTGAGAAAGTATCAAGTAGAATAATGTGATATACCTCACTTGGTGAGAAACCGAAAAGCCGCATAAATCAAAATCACAACAAGATACAAATGGGAGATCTGATTTTGATGAACAAGAGCTTGTTATGGAGATTACCACAAGCTCTATATCCTCACATGGACAAGACCAAATAACAACCAAATATGATGATGCAAGTATGCAAAGGTTTGAGCTTTCTCTGAACGATGTGACCGAATTACTCATTCGAGAGCCCCTCTTGATAGTACGATTATCTATCCTAAACCCGGTCTCCTACACACAACAAGAGACCGGCAAAAGGGAAAACCTATCAAGATTATACCTTTGCCTTGAGCATACCACTTGAGCTCGATGTAGTCGAACTTGACCTTCTCAAGATGGAACGCTTTTCTTGATTCCTCATCATCGATCCATGATCACCGAGGATGGCAAGCATCAAACATGAGATCTTCTACAGATGGCGCATTTTGAGCTTACACAACACATATTCTTCTCATTTCATTGACCTTGAAGCCAACACAAGCCAACACATTCTCCAAGCGATGCCGATGGACCATTCCTACAAGTACAACTCAATACGCACATTAGTCCATGAAGATTGTCATTAATTACCAAAACCACACATGGAGGCCCAACATGTTCTTTCAAAGAGCTTCCAAAAAATTATGGTACTTACTAGCTTTGAGCTCTCATTGCCCCTATCATAAGCATCTTAAAGTGATTACGGTTAAAGTGAGACAAATATGAAGTATATGCTTGACAAATCATAAGTTGGAAATCTCATGTCCCTTGAGTACGAGGGCCGTTCCTCATGCTACTCAACTTTAGTCATAAGCAAATTCTTGTCATTGTAAGTATATGTGTATCATAGAGAACCGCCAACGGGGTACCCCTTGCCCCATGACACAGGAGCTATCCCATATCAAAATGACAAGGCAATAGACAATGAGCATCTCAACAATATTTTTATTTACCATGAGCATGGTGCCTTTTTTTATTTTTTTATATATTATTTCCTAAAGATGATTCATAGATTGCTCACTACGGTTATGCTGCAAGTTTCCACCATGATTAGTCATTGCTTAGGATAGCCTCCCCGGTGTTTCTCTAACACATATATAATAATCCATGGACTTACAAGCTCCCCTTTTATTTCACATTGCCGACATCCATAAACAAAAGATCATGATATCAAATGGATAATATGTACATGTGTTGAAAGCGTTCCCCATGACAGCATGGTTCTGCTAACTCCCAACCTATAACTTGCAAGCATATAAGTAACATAGATGACACAATGGTTCAAGTTTATTAAGTGCAAGAAAATAAAGTGTGCCATCAAGTTCATGAGAGCTTTAATCACTAGTTTTCACATAACAAATAATTTTAATTTGGAAGATAGATAGAACTCGATAATTTACTTGGAATAGCAATAATGCTAATAGGTAGATATGGTGGAAACATATGGCATAGGTTTTAGTTCAAGGATTGGATGCACGAGAAGCATTCCCTCTCAGTACAGGTTTTTGGCTAGCAAGGCTAGGTAGCAAGCATAAGAGTTGAATGAAACAAACAAACATACAAGTGATAGAAACAATCATGCAATATTCCTTCAAAACAAAAGATCTTAACTTGGGAATACTAAGCTTATGATCCAATCAAGAAAGAAATAAAATTAAATAATATATATGCAAGTACTTTTCTCTTTTCCAATCAAACCTCAAGTAGTGTTGCTACTGACCAAAGCTAGGTTTGCCAAACCAACTAAATTTACTTTATGCTCCCGAAGTGATACTAATACTAATAACAAGATCAATCATATAATAGAAATTGAAAACTAAAATAGGATGCACAAAAATTAATTGATGAAACTTCTCATTAATATTTCATAACGACACTCACACCAAGGGATACATAGATAACCAACTAGAGGAGAGATACTTCCACAATGCAAACCATCCTATATGATAAATTCTCTATTCATGATACGACTCTACTAAAAAGGTAAAAAGTTGAAAGATAATGATGTGATACCGCGACACTCCCCCAAGCTTGGAACAAACCAAGGGGATGCCAAAACCCGATGACGCATTACTCCTTTGGTGGTGGTGGTGTGATCATGGTCGGAGTGAGGAAATCCTCCAACATCTTGTGAAGCTTGTTATTCTCCTCTTGAAGTATATCCACCTTTCTCCTCAGGACTCAGTACTTATCACAAAACTCATCAGTGGCTCGAAGGGCTTCCACTGCCACAGGGCAAGAACTGAGGTCTGGAACTAAGGTCATCATCCCCTGCATATTATGAGAAAAGCGCGTCCAGTGTTAATTGCCCCTACAAGAGTAGCGTTTCTTGCCCTTGATCCTGCATCAATCTGTCCCTTCATTCCTAATAAGATGTTCTTTACTTCCTCCTTGACGCTTCGATCCATGTCTTCGTGCCTAGTTGTGATCCTTTATTCTTCCTCCCATCCAATGAAAGTTCCTCTCTCAAGATCGCGGAGGAGCTCACGCCGGTCGCAGCTCATAATCCTTCGAAAACGAACCCTGGAACGACATATGAACATAATAGATCGAAACAAAAACACGACGAGAACATGCTATACAGACCTCAGGGGGGTATAGGGGATTATATATTATGAAGTTTAACAACAAAAGGAAGGTACTGGGAGAAAACGGGACGGATACGGGCTCCGTGGTGGTCACACCACCTGGTGGCACAGCCAGGTGGGCCCACGCCACAAGGTGGTGTGGGCCACCAGGGCTCCGTTTCCTTTCCTCTTTCGACTCATTATCTTCCATAATAAATAAAAACTGCAAAAATATAATTTGGAAAGTTTTTCGTGAACCTTTTCTTACCATAATTGTTACCTATTTGAAAACGGACTCTGCAGATTCCTGAATTTGGTCTTTAATAAATTCTTCCGGAGTCACCACTTGAATAATATCAATATCTTCATTATAACAATCTCTAGAAATATAATGTTTGAGCCTTTGACCTTTCACCACTTGCGTAGTGTTGTCTCTTAATGAAGAGATTTTAATTGCACCTGAACGATACACTTCTTCAATAATAAAGGGCCCTTCCCATTTTGAGAGTAGTTTTCCTGCAAAAAATCTGAGACGAGACCTATACAATAGAACTTTCTCACCAACATGGAACTCTCTCTTAAGAATTCTCCTATCATGCCATTTTTTTACTTTTTATTTAAAGAGTCTAGCATTTTCATAAGCTTCACTTCTCCACTCGTCTAAGGAACTCAAGTCAAGCAGTCTTTTCTTACCAGCAAGTTTAAAATCTCTATTCAGTTCTTTTACTTCCCAATAAGCTTTGTGTTCTAATTCTAAATGAAGTGACAATCTTTCCCATAAACTATTTTGTAAGGAGACATTCCCATAGGATTTTTATAAGCAGTTCTATAAGCCCATAAAGCATCATTCAACTTTTTAGCCCCATTTTTTCTAGATCTATTAACAGTCTTTTGCAAGATAGTTTTAATTTCTCTATTTGATAATTCTACTTGCCCACTTGTTTGAGGATGATAAGCTGAAGCAATTCTATTATTAACATCATATTTAGCAAGGGTCTTCCTAAAATCACCATGAATAAAATGAGAACCTCCATCAGTCATAAGATATCTAGGCACACAAAACTTAGGAAAAATAACATATTTAAGCATTTTTAAAGAGGTTTCACCAGCAGCACTTTTTGTAAGTATGGCTTCTATCCACTTAGTAACATAATCAACAACAACGAGAATATGAGTATAGCCTTTTGAAGGAGGAAAAAGACCCATAAAGTCAAAACCCCAGCAGTCAAATGGTTCAATAACAAGAGAATAATTCATAGGCATTTCATTGCGTCTAGAAATATTACCAACTCTTTGACATTCATCACATGATAAAATAAACTTTCTTACATCTTTGAAAAGAGTAGGCCAATAGAAACCTGATTGTAAAACCTTTTGGTGGTTCTATCTCCAGCATGATGTCCTCCATAAGCACTACCATGACATTTTCTGAATATCTTTTGTTGTTCATATTCTGGAACACATCTTCGCATAATACCATTCATTCCTTCTTTATATAAATGTGGGTCATCCCAAAAATAATTTCTTAGATCATAAAACAATTTCCTTCTTTGTTGGGATGTAAAGGATGGAGGCAAATACTTGGAAACAATAAAGTTAGCATAATCCGCATACCAAGGACTCTCTCGCGAGCTTACCTTTATTGCAGCCAACTATAAATGTTTTCCAATCGAGATAAATTATCAGCAAAAGGATTTTCAACACCTTTCCTATCTACAATATGCAGATCAAACTCTTGTAAAAGTAACACCCATCTAATAAGCCTACGTTTAGCATATTTCTTTGTCATAATGTATTTAATAGCAGCATGATCAGTATGAATAGTATTTTTGAATCAACAATATAAGGTCTAAACTTATCACAAGCAAAGACTACAACTAAGAACTCTTTTTCAGTAGTAGCAAAATTCTTTTGAGCAGCATCAAGAGTCTTACTAGCATAATGGATAACATTCAACTTTTTATCTATTCGTTGCCCAAGAACAACACCTATAGAAAAATCACTAGCATCACACATAATTTCAAAGGGTAAATTCCAATCGGGTGGTTGGACAATAGGAGCAGTAGTTAAAGCTGATATGAAGGTTTTAATAGTATAAAGTGTTGTCGTGTTCTTTCCACAGGGATCAAGCTAAATAGGTTTGGGGTCACATAGCTTAGCAAGCAAAATTGTTTTGGAGATTATCAAGCAGTAAATAAAAATAAACAGAACAATGAAGAAATAAGGCAGGGATCAAGGAGAAACAGGGGTAGAAGGAGAGAATGATCACACAACAACTACACAGCAAAGGGTATAAGAAGACAGAAACTAATGAAACATGCAGTGCAATTTACTAGAAGAGGCAGAATATCTAGAATCAGAGCAGTACTATCGCACACACAGAGAAGTTTTTAGATAGATCAGAGTAAGGACAGAGTGGAGAGGAAGAGAGAGAGAGAGAGAGAGAGAGAGAGAGAGAGAGAGAGAGAGAGAGAGAGAGAGAGAGAGAGAGAGAAATCTAGACAGTAGTTCCTAGAACACTAAGCAGTATGCGCTCAGAACAGAGAAACACAGACAAAAGTAGAAGAAGAACAAGCAGTGCAGAATAGAGGGACAAACAGCAAACAGAGGAAGCAAAAGGCAGAGTCGAGCACACATACAGTAATTCATTGCAGCAAAGGGCAGGAAGATAGATTAACACACAATCACACTTATACTCAGGTTATTTCATAGCAGGAGATACAGAGGTTCAGATTACAACTTCAATTCAGAACAGGTTCTAGCCGAACAGAAGATCAGATACAGAGAGGAGAGGGAGAGAGAAGCAAGAGATTACAGAGGAGAGGGAAGAAGAGCTTGTCGAGGAAGAAGAGCCCTAGAGAAGCTGCTCCAGATCCAGGCGCTAGGAAGAAGATCTCGCGGAAGAGATGATCGCCAGGAAGAAGGAGAGAGAGACAGGGCTCCGCCTCCTGCGGTGCTCTGCCTCACACGCCTTGCGTGCACCACCCTGGTCCCAACCGTCGATCGTGTGTCCTTTCTTGCGTGTGTGCACTACTGCTTTTCTAGTGCGCGTGCACTGCCCCTTTTTGCTCTTTGGTCCTTAGCCTTTTCTTCTTCTTTCCCAAGATGGTCCCTCTGCTCTGCCTCTTCCAAACTGATGAACCGCGTAGGGGTTGCAGTGCAAAGCGCTGGATCACAGTGCACAACCTTGGCTTGCAGTGCATTGGCTTTGCACTGGTTCTGTGCTGCCTGGCCTGTTGGCTTGCACTGCTCGCTTTGCCTTGGCGCTGCTTCTGCCCTGGCTTGGTCTTGCACTGGCCTTGGTTTGCCTTGGAACTGAGCTTGCTCTGTCTTAGCGCTGCTCTGCACTGGCCTTGATCTGCTCGTGTGCTGGCTTTGCACTGACACAGCCCTGGTCTAGGATTTGAACTAGCTGTGCTCTGCCTTGACTAATGGAATGCACTGTTGGCAGAAGCTTTGCACTGAGCAGTTCTGGTGCTACACCAGCTTGGATCTCCCTATGCCAGGAGCTTTGTATTGCCTTGCTGACTGTAATGCTTTGAGTTGCAATGGTTTGCTCTACCCTTTGAGGATAGCTTGAACTGCTCCAGTAGCCTTTTGCTCAGATTTGCCCTGGGCTTGGTCAGCAACTACACTGGCAATGCACTGTTGGTTCTCCAGCCTTGTACTGCCTGTGTGCTAGTGCTGCTGTATTGAGGCTTGGCATAGTGTATGTCCTGCCTCTGGAATATGTTTGCACTGCCCTGGGTTTTAGGTGTCTTTGTGCACCTTTCCTGCAAATATGGCAACTGGGCTGTAAAGTGGATCATATAATCAACATTGCCTATTTTCTAGCATTTCAGTTACATAATTGGATCAATAAAGCCTCAAATGCAAATGATTATGCACTAAAATATGCTTAGAAAATAGTTGAACAAGCTATTGATCAACACCCCCACACTTAGATTTTTGCTTGTTCTCAAGTAAATAGGCAGAGACAGAAACAAATGGTTTCAGCATTAAACCTTTCAATGGAAAAAAATTGCAAACAATCTGGAGTTTATGTAACATCTGCTCTAACACAATCATGGAAATGAAAATGTTCACTTGCTCTAGAATATAAATATGATGTCAATTGCTAGTATTCTAGATTTACCTACACTGATAAGAACTGATCTATGAGACAGAAGGAAAATCTATGATGATGTCCATAACTGTGTCTTGGAAAGAAAACTGCCAAATTACCTATTAATAAAACTTTGCAACAGCTTAATCAGTTTATAGATCAGCACACATTGCTTCACATGGCCATTCCCAGGAACACCCCATGCTAATGCTAGTGATGATCATAATTGCATATATGTTGTACATTGTGGCTTCACCTGGCCATTCCCAAGAACACCCCAGGCTAATGCATGTACATATTTTTTTAGATTTGGTATCATAAGCAATTGTTTAGTACAGTTTGTGCTTCACATGGCCATTCCCAGGAACACACCATGCTGATGCTTGTAATAGTTTTAAAATTTGGCACAAAAACAGTGGGTTAGTACATTTTGCTTCACATGGCCATTCCCTGGAACACACCATGCTAATGCTTGTACTAGCCCAGAAAAGGCTCAGAGATGGACAGTAACATGGTTTTAGTTTTTATCTCCATAATTCAATTTTCCTCAGTGTAAGTAAGCAAAGAAATCTAGCAATTACCAAACATATCATATATATTATAAGCAAGTGAACAGAGGATTTCCATGAACATGTTAGGTATAGAGCCAAATAAATTCTAGATTGAAAGAAAGTTTGCCAAAGTACAATTTAAAAGCTGGAACCAGAAGGTTCAACAGAAATTTTCAGCTAGCACAGAGGTTTGCATTGCAAAGTGACAACAGCTCAGAGAATGCATAGTAATGACATGATGATGTAGCAAATGCATCTCCCCCACACTTAGAATTTTCTATCAGTGTAATTAACTTAGCTGGGGTAAAAGACAACTCACCAAGTTGCATCTGCACTGCTTAAGCAAGGGGCATGCACTACCTATAAGCTTCTGCAGGAAGCCTGCTCTGCCTTGACAGAAAGCTTGCTCCGCCTCTACTGATCTTGTGAAAGACTGGCACTGCCTCTACTGAAGAACTGCTCTGCCTTTGGTGCTCATGCATAAGCTTGCACTGCTTTATGAATTGACAAAGCTCTGCCTGGTGTCCTCCTTTCCCATTGATGTCCTGCTCAGTAGTATTTCTCTGCACTGCCCTCCTGGACACTCTGCTTATCTTTTGTTTTTGAGCAACTTCTTTTATTCCTAAAGGATAACAAAGACAAACAAACAAACACAGAATAAAAACAACAAGCTAATTATTTATGGAACTAAGAAAGATAGTAAAATATGAACTTACAGGTCAGGTTGCCTCCTGATAAGCGCTTGTTTAAGGTCATTAGCTTGACCAAGCTCCTGAGATGATCACAGCTGCTGTGCAGCTGGAATTTCCACTTAAGCATCACCATTTGCTTCATCTTCTTCAACAATTTCCATTGGATCACCAACATGATAGTGCTTGAGTCTCTGTCCATTTACTAGGAATGTGCCTTGTGTTTTACTCTCAATCAGTACTGCACCATTGTTGAATACTTTCTTCACTTGGCAAGGGCCATACCATCTGGACTAGAATTTACCAGGAAACAAGTGGAATCTTGAGTCATAAACAAGCACAAGCTCTCCAGCACAGAATTTCTTTCTGAGTATGTGCTTGTCATGCCAAATCTTTGTTTTCTCCTTGTAAATTCTAGCACTGTCATAAGCATCCAACCTGTAACATCCCTAAAATCATGTTTCAAACTCATGCATATCATCCATGCATCCATGATCATGTAGAGTTCATTTCAAACAAACCAATTCAAAAACAGGAGCATATGAGCTCATTATTTTATGTGATCAGCATTTAAAACAAATGCTACTCCCCAATGAGAGATTGTTGTTCATTGAACCAAACCTTGTTGTCTTATTGCTCTCAGATTGTATTGCTAGGTTGCTAGGATTTAAACCAAAGTTTCAAAACAAATATGATTTGAAAACCAATTTCAAAACCTATTTAAAACTAGTGCTATGTCACTGCTTATTTTATCTTATTCCAAGTGACCACTTGGTTTTGTGCCCATATTTGTGAGTGTTGCACTCTACAAAAATCCTGAAAAGATTTGAATTCAAATAGCTTTTGAAATCATTTGAATTTGATTCCTGAAATTGCAAACAGAAAAAGAAAAGAAGAAAAGAAATAGAAAAGGGTCGGCGCCACCTTTCTAGCCCAACAACAGAACCAGCCCACTAAGCCCACCTGGGTTCCCCCTTCTCTCTCTCTCACTCGCAGACAAACCCACAGAGTCGCTGACGCAAGGACCCCACCTCCCCTCTGATTCTCTCGCTGGCAAATGGACCCAGCGACCACGTCGTCGTCGTCTTCAATCACGCGCGCTGACAGCTCCGCCGTTACCACCGCGCCAGAGACGCCGCGATTAAACCTCGATAAATTCCATTGATTCCGTGAGTAACTTCACGCCCAGCTCCGGCTACATAAACCTCTCCCCCTCGCGGCCATTTCCCCCAACAAAGCCAGACAGAAGCGCCCCCAGGCTGCCCGTAATCGCCCTTGCACCGCCGCAGGCAGAACCCTCTCCGGCGACCAATCCTGGTAAACTCCGTGCGCCCCTTCCTCTCTGGTTCATGCGAACAGCTTCGCAACCTCCTTGCGCTCCTACTGACACCTCTAGTTCGTCTTGTACTGCCCCAGGCCGTCGACTCCAACGAGCACTGCAAGTCCCCGACGCCGTCTCCAACTCCAGCAAGCGATTAAGGTAAAAACCGACCGCCCCGTGCCTTCCCTTTGACGCTGACTTGTTCACCTGACCGATGCGCACCCACTGATGCCCTCCGTTTGCGTTAGGGCGGAGCAGAACGTCGCCAACGTCGCCGTCCACCCGAGCCCGACGCTGTCATCTACTCCGACGAGCTCCCACGGCCACTGCAGCGCGCCCCTTGTCAAGCCACCACCATGTTGAGCTTCAGTACATCACTGCGAGTCTGGTAAGCACTTCCACTGGCCCCAGCCCTCTCTGTAGCCACCGCGATGCCATAGACCGAGCGCGCCGCCACTCGCCATCGCCGCGCGCCGCCAGACCTTGGTCATTTGATCGAGAGCCGTTAGATCTAGATCTAACGCGTGCAACAGAATCACTTAACGAAACGGTACATTTAGATCTGAGCCGTGCACGGTCACTTTAATCCAACGGCCTGCATCGACCGATCCGTGCGAACCGGTACGCACCAATCAGAACATGACGTGTGGCTAGGGTTTAGATTTAAAATCAGGATTTGAATCTATTAGATGTTTGATTTTGTTTTAATCATAACTTTTGATTCCCACGTCCAAATTTGATGAATTTTATATCAATGGAATCAGGAGAGAAAGACCTTTCCAAATATTCAATGTGTTTAATGTTTTGTTTCTGTTAAAATGGTTTTATTTACAGAATCATGTGTAGGCCTATTTTGTGTATATAAATTATTTGAGAAATGTTTTAATATTTAAATAAATGTTGTTTGGCAAGTTTTGAACTTGTTTATGAACCAGTACTGTGCACTTTTCTTGTTGAGTTTAGAAAATCATCACATATCATATTGCATGCATCCATATATATTTTTGCTTGTATTTATTTTGTATGTGATTTGTTGCTATGATTTTATGTGTAGATTTTGGTGCCAATAGTGATTGTGATTGTGAGGAGTGTAGCTACTCTCCAAACTACCAAGGCAAGTGGTGCTTCATAATTTTATTCCTATGTTTTTCAAATATGCATTAGAAATATTTTTGCTAGACTTGCATGGATAAATTTTTGGTTTATATATGCTATGCTTGGGAAATCCTAGTAGTTGTAGAATTGCTAAGTTAAGATGTTTATCTATGCCATGCTTAGACTAGCTAGTAGCAACCAAGGGTGGTGAATTATTCATGCTATGATAAAATATTTCTAAGTCTTTGGACTTGTGTTTTTACTTAATAAAACAACTAAGTGAATGAATCACCTGGGTGGAATGGTTGTGAATGGGTTATGTTGAGTGGTTACACAAGGCCCATTTCTATAGTTTACCTTGTGTATCTCAGTTGTGGAAAGCCACCCAGGAACAAAGGGATTTGAGAGGACAAATGTTAAGAAGCTTCTAGTGCAGCCACTTGGCAATATGGCCTCTGCCTGGATCATATAGGTTGCAATAACTTAGCCATTTGGACAGTTGGTGGTAGTGGGATTGATAGGTTGGACCGCGTACATTTGGTCTAAGGGAAGGCTTCTGAAAGGTCCTGTGTTGGTGAAAATCAAGTCTTGTGGGGATAGTGCACAACCTCTGCAGATGGAAGAATCTAAGTACTTAGCCATGTCCCTGGAAAAGGACAACTTGAGCATCAAGACATGGGAGATATCAAGAATCCCCTCATCCCAATTTCTAAGTAAAAACTTGTGGTTGAACAAGGGTGAAGGACCCCAATGTCTATTGGTGGTTCCTTGGGAAAAGTTTTTGACAAAGAAAAACTTAGTGTTTTCAACTAATAGGCAAAACCTATTTTTGAGCAAAGCAAGCCTAAGCTACACTTAGCCAAAAAGCATATAGTATTTAGTCCACAAATATTCCACTAAGGTATCACTTGCCAATACTATTCCAATGTATTGACCCACTGTGGCTGTAACTTGTGATGTTGCAGGTTATTCTGATGAGGATTAGGAGTCATGAGTCTACACTCAACATGTTTGCCTGTGGCACATGAAGATGAAGACTTTTATCTATTTACTTATTTAAACTCTTGTACTAGGCCTGTGGCCATGGAGTTGTAAAGACTATGTTTGTCTCTGGAATGACTGTACTAATGACCTTTGTTTCTGTGTACTTCATCTTAAACTGTGGATGCTAGCATTGATCCAGGGACTAGCATTGCAATCACAGGGATCCTTTTCCTTTATAAAGGAGGGATCTTACAGATGGTATCTGAGCACTGTGTTGCCTGTAGGATTATGACCCTAGGATTGGAAACCACTAAGGAAAAAATTTCAACAACTTCCACACTTGTCTTTTCTTCTCGTAAACTTTTCTAATCTTCTCTCTCATCTCTATTTGTAGATGAACTCCATCAACGAAGCCGTGAAGAAGGGACCACTCATGACTATGACTTTGGAATGTGAGACAGAGTTCCCCAAGGCTCTCAAGGACCTCATGGTTGCCATGGGAATACATGGTGCAGCTGTGTACAAATGTTTTCCTGTGATGGATGAAGGAGTTGAGTACTGGTGGGTGCAGCTTCACTTGTATAAAAACAAGGAAGACAAACACAAGGACTCAGGATTCTGCATGGTCACCAACACAATGATGCAGACTACATTCTTTGATTCAGCAAGGGATGCAGCTTGGAGGGCCATCAAAGAACTTGGTGATAGAATCAAGTGCAGAATGCTTAACACTCAGAATGATCTTAGGGAAGAAAAGAAGCATACCCAAGAGTTAGAGGCTACCAACCAAAGCCTAAGGAAGGACATCATAGACTTAGAAATGGGTGATCTAGACAAACAGATTGCCTCTAGGGATGCCCTGTTAGCCAACTTGGCAAGTGAGATGGGATTGTAAGCGTACTTCGTTAGTTGGACCACCACACTTATCATTTTATTTTCCAAAATGTTGTTTAAAATAAGTTGAACCTTGGTTGTTTGTAATGGATCCATGTATGCCATGACTTGTGTGTTTGATTTCCAAAGTTATGCATGTGATGCCTTGTCTTGTGACTTGTCTTAAAATTGTGTTGATTCTAACTTTTTCTATCTTATTAAATAGATGCCTAGTGTTACCATCAACACTGTTGACGAGTTCCAGGGAACTCGTTTTGGTCCTCGTATTATTGAGCTCACTACTTTTCTCAATCTCCCTCTTCCTACCATCATGGTGCTTCCCCTCACCAAGTTTGAGAGGAAAGACCTTTGGGGTTTCAAGGTCAATCAGCCAGGACGCCAGACTGAGCCAGTCACGGAGGCCATCATCTTCAAGCTCATGCATGATGACAAGGAGAGAGGCCTAGAGGTAGTCATGCAGGACTTGATTGGACGTCTGTTAGGGAGACACTCTCGACATGTTAGAGGTACTCACTTCCACGCATTCGGTAGACGTGATGAGGATGGAGAGGCCATTGACTTCGAGGACACTTCGAGGGAGACAGCAGAGCTGATTCGTCTATACCTCCAGGACTTAGAGGTTCTTCTTAGGCACGTGGACACTGATAGGACCAACGTCATGCTTAGCAATGACGAACTCCAGGTGCAGCTTCGTGAGAATGACAAGCTCCTCGCAGAGCAAGATGAGATAGTCAAGGAGATGGAGGCCAAGTTCGAGAGTCAGGACAGAAAGTTCAAGAGTCAAGAGAAGCGAGTCCAAGATAGGAACAAGAGGATTCGAGACATGACTGCAGAACTGGAGGCCAAGGACTTCGAGCTCGAGCATCAGCAGACTGTGATTGAGAGGCTTCGTTCTCAGAAGAGGACTCTCAAAGCCAAAGTAGAGACCTTGACCACCAATGTCGAGGAATACAAGACCGCTATGGAGAATGCAGGTCTTACCTTTGTTGAGGAGGAGGTTGATGCCGAGGAGTAGTGATGACTACTCATTTATCATTTATTTATCATGCTTTTTATTGAGTCGCAATGACCATCCAACATGTGGATGGCTTGCTATTGGTGTGTTTACTTTGCAAACTTGTCGTTTATGTTGTTGAACTATTATTATTTTGATGCATGCTTGGTGATTGTTTATGTGATGTATTGTGCATGATAGCATCTATGGGTATCTCATTCTTATCTCTATTGAACAAACCACAGATGCCTCCTCGACGTGCCAATCCCAACCCCAACAACAACAACATCACCCCTAAGATGCATCAAATGATGATAGCTCGGACTCAGCTGATGCAGATGATAACTACGTTCATCCAGAACCAGAACAACAACAACAATAACAACAACAACAACAACAACAATAACAACCCACCGGGTTTTGACATGCTTACCAGGTTCTTGAGATTGAGGCCAGCAAAGTTCTCAGGGACAACTGATCCTATGGTGGCCAATGATTAGCTACGCTCAGTGAACAAGGACTTGGTAACAGTTGGCTGTACTGATGAAGAGAAAGTCAGATTTGCAGCTCACTTGTTGGAAGGACCAGCAGCTACTTGGTGGGATAACTTCCAGATCACCACTCCCATTGCAGATGTGACATGGGCTATCTTTGAAGATGGTTTCCGTACTGCTCACATTTCATCCGGAGTGATGAGCTTGAAGAAGAAAGAGTTCCATAACCTGAAGCAGTGCCACCGCAGCGTGGCTGAATATATTGAGGAGTTCAACAATCTGGCACGTTATGCACCGGATGAAGTTGACACTGATGCTAAGAGGAAGGAAAAGTTCCTTGAAGTGTTGAATGATGAACTGAACCTGCAGCTATCAGTGGCCTATGTTCCCACATACCAGTCTCTTTGTGATAAGGATGCTATTTTGGAGAACAAAATGAAGCAAGTTGATAGTAGGAAGAGAAAGCACTCGGACAAGCACAGCTCGGGATCGTCTCACAAGCGTTCCCATTATGATGATAGTGAGAGTTCAGGATCCCACAAGCATGGGAAATTCAAAAAGCACCACAACCACAACCGTCATCATGACAACAAGGGTCACCGTAGTCATGACAATGACAAGTACAAGAATCACAAGAGTGGATATAAGTACCACCACAGTGGTAGTGGAAGTGCCAGTGGAAGCCAGCCTGTCAAGAAGGATCTCAGTCAGGTTGAGTGTTTCAAGTGCAAGAAGATGGGGCATTATGCAAATGAATGCCCAGAAAATAAAGTTGAAGGACCCAACAATCTCAACCCTTTCCAGAAGGGATAAGTGAACCACATCAATGTGGAGGAAATCTATGAGGAGCCAGATGCTGTTGCTGGTAAGTTCAAACTCAATTCTATTCCAGCACTTGTTCTTTTTTATACTGGAGCATCACATTCATTCATATCAAAAGCATTTGTTGATAGAAATGGGTTTCCAACTGAAAACATTGGGTGTCCAATAAAAGTTAGTTCTCCAGGTGGAGATATGATAGTAAGTCTTGGATGCCGGGATCTAGTGATAGAGTTTGGAAAGCATAAGTTTCCAGTGAGTCTGATAATCCTAGATTCTCAAGGACTGGATGTAATATTGGGAATGGATTGGATGGCTAAGTATGAAGGAGTACTAGATTGTTCCAATCGTACTGTTGCACTCAGAACCCCGGAAAAGAAACGGATTAGATTCAAGTCTAACTTTGAATCAAAAGGGAGTAAGCTAAATTCTCTTAAGGGGGTTAGCATAGACAGTGTGCCAATTGTGAGTGAATATCCGGATGTGTTTCCGGAAGAGTTTCCGAGAATGACACCAGATAGAGATGTGGAGTTTCTTATTGATTTGCTACCAGGATCTGGACCGATAGCAAAGACACCATACAAGATGTCAGTTGATGAACTGAAAGAACTCAAGAAACAACTTGGAGAACAGTTGCAGAAAGGATTTATTCAACCAAGTTCTTCATCTTGGGGAGCACCAGTTTTGTTTGTGGAAAAGAAGGATAGAAGTCAAATGTTATGCATAGATTACCGTTCACTCAATGAGGTGACTATCAAGAACAAATACCCTTTGCCTAGAATCAATGATTTGTTTGATCAGCTAGAAGAAGCTTGTGTGTTCTCAAAGATTGATCTTCGGTCGGGTTATTTCCAACTCAAGATAAGAGAACAAGACATACCTAAGACAGCTTTCACCACAAGGTATGGATTGTATGAGTATACCGTGATGCCATTTGGTTTGACCAATGCACCAGCATACTTCATGAATATGATGAACAAGGTGTTCATGGAATTTCTTGATAAGTTTGTTGTCGTTTTCATCGATGACATTTTAATCTACTCCAAGAGCAAGAAGAGCATGAAGGACATTTGCGTTTGATACTTGAGAAGCTTAGAGAGCATAAACTGTATGCCAAATTCAGCAAGTGTGAATTTTGGCTAAATGAAGTTGGTTTTCTTGGACACGTTGTGTCAGGAGATGGTGTGGCAATTGATCCTGCTAAAGTTTCAGCTGTAACTGAATGGGAATCTCCCAAGTCAGTGAAAGAGGTTCGTAGTTTCCTTGGCTTAGCAGGTTACTACAGAAGATTCATTGAGAATTTCTCCAAGGTGGCAAAACATATGACAGAATTACTAAAGAAAGACAATAAATTTGCTTGGTCTGAAGGTTGTGAAATCAGCTTTCAAGAATTGAAGAAGAGACTTGTGACAGCACCAGTCTTGTGTTTGCCTGATTTGGAGAAGGATTTCCAAGTGTATTGTGATGCATCTCATCATGGATTGGGTGCAGTACTTATGCAAGAAGGAAAAGTTGTGGCGTATGCCTCGAGACAACTCAAAACTCATGAAGTGAACTATCCTACTCATGATTTAGAGTTAGCCTCTGTTGTCCATGCACTCAAAACATGGAGACACTATCTTTTGGGAAAGCGATGTGAAGTGTTCACAGATCACAAAAGTTTGAAGTATATCTTCACCCAGAAAGAAATTAATATGAGACAAAGAAGATGGCTAGAACTCATCAAAGACTATGACTTGAGTTTGCAATACCACCCCGGTAAAGCAAATGTTGTAGCGGATGCTCTAAGCAGTAAGGTTTTTGTGAATGGCCTTACTAAGGGAGAATTGCCAGATGATCTGCGTACCAATTTAGAGACCTCAGATTGGAGATTGTGCCTGAAGGACATCTCATGACCTTAGATGTTCAACCTACTCTGTTGGACAAAATTAAAGAAGCCCAAAATATTGATAAGGAAATTGAAGAGATTAAGGAAAAGATTGGCAAAGGAAAAGCCAAAGGATTCCATGAAGACGAACAGGGTACTTTATGGCATGGAAAACGTATCTGTGTTCCACAAGATCCGGAGCTTCGGAAACTGATTTTACAAGAAGCACACAATTCACCGTATTCCATTCATCTGGGTAACACCAAAATGTACATGGATATGAAGGAAAGATTTTGGTGGAATAATCTCAAGAAGTACATCGCTGAACATATTGCTTTGTGCGATGTATGTAGTAGAGTGAAAGCGGAACACCAGAAACCAGCAGGATTACTTCAACCACTACCTATTCCTGATTGGAAGTGGGACAAGATTGGTATGGATTTCATTACCGGATTGCCAAGGACCCGGTCAGGATATGATTCTATTTGGGTAGTAGTGGATCGCCTAACTAAAGTGGCTCATTTCATACCCGTGAAGACAACCTATACAAGTGCTAAGTTAGCCAAGATCTATATGAGCAGAATTGTGTGTCTACATGGAGTACCCAAAAGTATTGTGTCTGATAGGGGGACACAATTCACTTCTCATTTTTGGAGGCAATTACATGAGTCTTTGGGAACGAGGTTGGAATTCAGCACTGCTTTTCATCCTCAAACTGATGGACAAACAGAAAGGACTAATCAGATTCTTGAAGATATGTTGAGGGCATGTGCCCTAGACTATGGAGCCAGTTGGGATGAAAGTCTGCCTTACGCAGAATTCTCTTATAATAACAACTATCAAGCCAGTATTGAGATGGCACCATTTGAGTTTCTCTATGGGAGAAAGTGTACCACCCCATTGCTATGGAATGGTGTGGGAGAAAGAAGTTTGTTCGGACCAGAACTTATCAAAGAGGCTGAAGATAAAGTCAAGCTGGTTAAGGACAGATTGAAGATAGCACAGTCCCGACAAAAGAGCTACGCAGACCCTAAGCGTAGAGAATTCACCTATGAAGTTGGGGATAGAGCTTATCTTAGAGTGTCACCACTCCGTGGAGTGAAGATATTTGGTGTCAAAGGAAAATTGGCCCCAAGATATGTCGGACCATTCAAGATTCTGAGTCGCAAAGGAGAAGTAGCCTATGAGATTGAATTACCAGAGTCTTTGTCAGCTGTTCATAATGTGTTTCATGTGAGTCAGCTTAAGAAATGCCATCCAAAAATGGAAAAACTTCTTTGAAGGATACTATACCTTTAGAAGAGGTTCAATTGGAGAGTGACCTCACTTATGAGGAGAAACCTATCAAGATTCTTAAGACTGCAGAAAGAGTCACACGTACTAAGACTATCAAGTTTTGTAAAGTTCAATGGAACCATCATTCCAAAGAAGAAGCAACATGGGAAAGAGAAGATGATCTTCGGAAAGACCACCCTCACCTATTTGCTAGCCAATCCGAATCTCGAGGGCGAGATTCACCTTAAGGGGTTAGATTGGTAACATCCCTAAAATCATGTTTCAAACTCATGCATATCATCCATGCATCCATGATCATGTAGAGTTCATTTCAAACAAACCAATTCAAAAACAGGAGCATATGAGCTCATTATTTTATGTGATCAGCATTTAAAACAAATGCTACTCCCCAATGAGAGATTGTTGTTCATTGAACCAAACCTTGTTGTCTTATTGCTCTCAGATTGTATTGCTAGGTTGCTAGGATTTAAACCAAAGTTTCAAAACAAATACGATTTGAAAACCAATTTCAAAACCTATTTAAAACTAGTGCTATGTCACTGCTTATTTTATTTTATTCCAAGTGACCAGGCCAATTCAAAGTGACCACTTGGTTTTGTGCCCATATTTGTGAGTGTTGCACTCTATAAAAATCCTGAAAAGATTTGAATTCAAACAGCTTTTGAAATCATTTGAATTTGATTCCTGAAATTGCAAACAGAAAAAGAAAAGGAGAAAATAAATAGATAAGGGTCGGCGCCACCTTTCTAGCCCAACAACAGAACCAGCCTACTAAGCCCACCCGGGTTCCCCCTTCTCTCTCTCACTCGCAGACAAACCCACAGAGTCGCTGACGCAAGGACCCCACCTCCCCTCTGATTCTCTCGCTGGCAAATGGACCCAGCGACCATGTCGTCGTCGTCTTCAATCACGCGCGCCGACAGCTCCGCCGTTACCACCGCGCTAGAGACGCCGCGATTAAACCTCGATAAATTCCATTGATTCCGCGAGTAAATCCACGCCCAGCTCCGGCTACATAAACCTCTCCCTCTCGCGGCCATTTCCCCCAACAAAGCCAGACAGAAGCGCCCCCAGGCTGCCCATAATCGCCCTTGCACTGCCGCAGGCAGAACCCTCTCCGGCGACCAATCCTGGTAAACTCCGTGCGCCCCTTTCTCTCTGGTTCATGCGAACAGCTTCACAACCTCCTTGCGCTCCTACTGACACCTCTAGTTCGTCATGTACTGCCCTAGGCCGTCGACTCCAACGAGCACTGCAAGTCCCCGACGCCGTCTCCAACTCTGGCAAGCGGTTAAGGTAAAAACCGACCGCCCCGTGCCTTCCCTTTGACGCTGACTTGTTCACCTGACTGATGCGCACCCACTGATGCCCTCCGTTTGCGTTATGGCGGAGCAGAACATCGCCAACATTGCCGTCCACCCGAGCCCGACGTTGTCATCTACTCCTACGAGCTCCCACGGCCACTGCAGCGCGCCCCTTGTCAAGCCACCACCACGTTGAGCTTCAGTACATCACTGCGAGTCTGGTAAGCACTTCCACTGACCCCAGCCCTCTCTGTAGCCACCGCGACGCCATAGACCGAGCGCGCCGCCGCTCGCCGTCGCCGCGCGCTGCCAGACCTTGGTCATTTGATCGAGAGCCGTTAGATCTAGATCTAACACGTGCAACAGAATCACTTAACGAAACGGTACGTTTAGATCTGAGCCGTGCGCGGTCACTTTAATCCAACGTCCTGCATCGACCGATCCGTGCGAACCGGTACGCACCAATCAGAACATGACGCGTGGCTAGGGTTTAGATTTAAAATTAGGATTTGAATCTATTAGATGTTTGATTTTGTTTTAATCATAACTTTTGATTCCCACGTCCAAATTTGATGAATTTTATATCAATGGAATCAGGAGAGAAAGCCCTTTCCAAATATTCAATGTGTTTAATGTTTTGTTTCTGTTAAAATGGTTTTATTTACAGAATCATGTGTAGGCCTATTTTTTGTATATAAATTATTTGAGAAATGTTTTAGTATTTAAATAAATGTTGTTTGGCAAGTTTTGAACTTGTTTATGAACCAGTATTGTGCACTTGTCTTGTTGAGTTTAGAAAATCATCACATATCATATTGCATGCATCCATATATATTTTTGCTTGTATTTATTTTGTATGTGATTTGTTGCTATGATTTTATGTGTAGATTTTGTTGCCAATAGTGATTGTGATTGTGAGGAGTGTAGCTACTCTCCAAACTACCAAGGCAAGTGGTTCTTCATAATTTTATTCCTATGTTTTTCAAATATGCATTAGAAATATTTTTGCTAGACTTGCATGGATAAATTTTTGGTTTATATATGCTATGCTTGGGAAATCCTAGTAGTTGTAGAATTGCTAAGTTAAGATGTTTCTCTATGCCATGCTTAGCCTAGCTAGTAGCAACCAAGGGTGGTGAATTATTCATGCTATGATAAAATATTTCTAAGTCTTTGGACTTGTGTTTTTACTTAATAAAACAACTAAGTGAATGAATCACCTGGGTGGAATGGTTGTGAATGGGTTATGTTGAGTGGTTACACAAGGCCCATTTCTATGGTTTACCTTGTGTATCTCACTTGTGGAAAGCCACCCAGGAACAAAGGGATTTGAGAGGCCAAATGTTAAGAAGCTTCTAGTGCAGCCACTTGGCAATATGGGCTCTGCCTGGATCATATAGGTTGCAATAACTTAGCCATTTGGACAGTTGGTGGTAGTGGGATTGATAGGTTGGAGCGCATCCATTTGGTCTAAGGGAAGTCTTCTGAAAGGTCCTGTCTTGGTGAAAATCAAGTCTTGTGGGGAAAGTGCACAACCTCTGCAGATGGAAGAATCTAAGTACTTAGCCATGTCCCTGGAAAAGGACAACTTGAGCATCAAGACATGGGAGCTATCAAGAATCCCCTCATCCCAATTTCTAAGTAAAAACTTGTGGTTGAACAAGGGTGAAGGACCCCAATGTCTATTGGTGGTTCCTTGGGAAAAGTTTTTGACAAAGAAAAACTTAGTTTTTTCAACTAATAGGAAAAACCTATTTTTGAGCAAAGCAAGCCTAAGCTACACTTAGCCAAAAAGCATATAGTATTTAGTCCACCAATATTTCACTAAGGTATCACTTGCCAATACTATTCCAATGTATTGACCCACTGTGGCTGTAACTTGTGATGTTGCAGGTTATTCTGATGAGGATTAGGAGTCATGAGTCTACACTCAACATGTTTGCCTGTGGCACATGAAGATGAAGACTTTTATCTATTTACTTATTTAAACTCTTGTACTAGGACTGTGGCCATGGAGTTGTAAAGACTATGTTTGTCTCTGGAATGACTATAATAATGACCTTTGTTTCTGTGTACTTCATCTTAAACTGTGGATGCTAGCATTGATCCAGGGACTAGCATTGCAATCACAGGGATCCTTTTCCTTTATAAAGGAGGGATCTTACACAACCTCAGCTCCTCTATTTCACATATCTATAGTTTACTTGCTTTGCTAGCCTTGTCAATGTCCAGGTTTAATTTCCTCAGTGCCCATCTGGCTTTGTGCTCCAATTCAACAGGTAAATGGCATGCTTTCCCATAGACCAGCCTGAAAGGTGACATACCAATTGGTGTCTTATATGCAGTTCTGTATGCCCACAAGGAGTCTGGCAGTTTCATTGACCAATCTGTTCTTGCTGTGGAGACTACCTTTTCAAGAATTGATTTGATTTCTCTGTTTGAGAGCTCAACCTGGCCATTTGCTTGAGGGTGATAAGGAGTTGTTACTTTGTGATTTACCACACCATATTTCTTTAGCAAATTCTGCAGCTGGAAATTATTGAAGTGTGCACCTCCATCACTGATTACAACTCTGGGTACTCCAAACCTGGGAAATATTACATTCTTGAATAATTTGCAAACTGCTTTTGAATCAGCATTTAATGTGGGAACTGCCTCAACCCATTTGGAGACATAGTCAACAGCAACCAAGATGTGCTTAAATCCTTGTGATGCTGGCAGAGGGCCAATGAAATCAACTCCCCAAACATCAAACAAGTCAACTTCCAAGATTCCTTGCTGAGGCATCTCATTTCTCCTAGAAATATTTCCAGTTCTCTGGCAGGGATCACATTTCTTCACAAACTGATATGTATCTCTGAACATTGTTGGCCAGAAAAATCCTGCCTGCAGAATTTTTGCTTGTGTTTTGGACGGACCTGCATGACCTCCATAAGGGGAAGAGTGACAATCAGAGATTACACTCTGTATCTCTTCCTCAGGAACACATCTTATCATTATTCCATCATTGTAGTGTTTGAATAAGTAGGGTTCATCCCAGAAGTACTCTCTGACATCATGCAAGAACTTCTTTTTCTGATAACTAAAATCCACTGGAATGATTTTGCATACCAAATAATTGACTATATCAGCATACCATGGGAGTTTTCCTTACAACTGAAATGCTTGCATCAATCCTTCTCCTGGAAAATTCTCATTGAGGCCTCGTTCGGTTATTCCCGTCCCCGCAGGGATCGGCCTGGATTGACCGAGTTTCGGGAAGGTAACCCCGCGTGGGTAAAAACCGGGTGCCTCCAAAATTTCCGCGTTCGGTTACTCCCGGCCGGTCTGAAATCTCGTCCCAGACCCGGCCAATCCCGTCCAAACCAAGGGGGAAAATAAAATCTGCTCTGTTCCCGTGGAAAGAATCCCTAGAGAGAGAGCGGCCGATCTGGGCGGCGAACTCGCGAAGAGCGGCAGCCGCGACTCAGCGCCAAACAGGACCTCGGCCGCATCGTCTTGTCAGTCGGCGACTCGGATGCGCGTCGCCTCCGTCGCACGAACCTGAGACAGGTCGCCTCCGTTACTCGACCTGGCGGCGGCGATGGCGGCACCACTCCGGCGAAAGCGCCGCGATTCTAGAACTCCGGCGACTATACCCGGTCGACTGTTTGTATATTTCTGCTCTTGCTGGTTGGAGGCTTGGAGCTGCTCTTGCTCGCTGCTGCACAACCTGCGCTTGTTGTAGGTTTCACGGGGACTAACCAAACAGGAATAGAATTAGGGATAAACAGGGAATATGAGAAGAGGGATTGGCAGGGATTTGGATGACAAGCGGGGTTCACCCAATCCCTGCAGGGGTTAAACCCACTAGGGGATCTAATCCCCTGCAACCGAACAAAGCCTGATGGGGAAATTTTCTGCTGGAATATCTGGAATTCTTGACAGATGATCAGCAACAAGATTCTCTGTCCCCTTTTTATCCTTTACTTCTATATCAAATTCTTGCAGGAGCAGTATCCATCTGATGAGCCTAGCTTTTGCTTCTTTCTTGTTCATCAAGTATCTGATTGCAGCATGATCTGTATACACCTCACATTTGTTTCCCACCAAGTACTGCCTAAACTTGTCAAATGCATAGACAATTTCCAGCAACTCTTTCTCTGTAGTTGTGTAGTTTGCTTGGGCGCTGTCAAGAGTTATGCTTGCATAACTGATCACATGGAGAACCTTGTCTTTCTTCTGTCCAAGCACTGCTCCAATAGCAAAGTCACTTGCATCACACATCAGAACAAAAGACAGTTTCCAGTCTGGTGGTTGGACAACTGGAGCTGAAATCAGAGCTAGTTTGAGTTGGGCAAATGCATTTGAACATTTCTCATCAAAATCAAATATTACATCCTGATTCAGCAGATTGGTAAGTGGTCTAGCAATTTTTGAAAAATCCTTGATAAATCTTCTGTAGAATCCAGCATGTCCCAAAAAGCTTCTCGCACCTTTCACATTTACTGGTTCTGGCAAATGAGAGATCACCTCAATCTTTGCTTGATCCACCTCTATACCTCTTGCTGATACCAGATATCCAAGAACAATTCCTTCATTTACCATGAAATTGCATTTCTCCCAATTTAGCACCAAACAATGCTGCTGACATTTCTTCAATACTGTTTCAAGATTTTTCATACAATTCTCAAAGCTATTTCCATAAACAGTGAAATCATTCATGAAAACTTCCATGATTCTTTCAATTTCTTCTGAGAAAATGGACATCATACATCTCTGAAATGTCCCAGGAGCATTGCATAGACCAAATGGTAATCTTCTGTAAGCAAATGTGCCATAGGGACAAGTGAAGGTTATTTTGTCTTGATCACTTGGGTGAATTGGGATTTGCAAGAACCCTGAGTATCCATCCATGTAACAATAATATTCATGCCCTTCTAATCTTTCAAGCATCTGATCAAGGAATGGGACAGGAAAATGATCTTTTCTGGTTGCAGTATTTAATTTCCTGAAATCAGTGCACATTCTCCATCCTGTGGTTTTCCTAGTGGGAATTTGCTCTCCCTTTTCATTTTCCACAACAGTGATTCCTCCTTTCTTTGGCACAACCTGTATTGGGCTTACCCACTCACTATCACTAATTGGGTAAATTATGTCAGCAGACAATAGCTTGAGAATTTCCTTTTTCACAACTTCCCGCAGAGTTGGATTCAATCTCCTTTGATGTTCTCTAGTTGGCTCAGCTCCTTCTTCAAGAAATATTATGTGATTGCAGACAGCTGGACTTATACCTTTCATATCTGCAATAGAATATCCAATCACTTCCCTGTCTTAGCAAATTTACCACTTCAGCAGTCTGTTCATCTGTTAAAGCAGAGCTCATAATCACTGGAAATTTCTTGTCAGCTCCAAGGAATTCATACTTCAAGTGGCTTGGCAAGGGTTTGAATTCAACTTTTTCCTCTGATGAATTTACAGCTACACCCTTTCTGTCATTAGCAATCTGATAGATAGCAAAGTGATGTCCTTCATCTAAAATTCTGTCCCCAGTCAACTCAATGCTTTCAACTATTGATTCACAGAACAATTCTGAAACACATCTGCCAACTGAATCTATTCTCATGCATTGTTCATTGCTCTGTGGAATATGAGTGGGATGCTTCATATCAAACATTACTTCATCTTGACCAAATCTCAGAGTTAGTTTTGCTTCCTGCACATCAATCAGTGCACCAGCTGTAGCTAAGAATGGTCTACCCAAAATTACTGCTTCAGTCTTGTCATTCATATCCAAGACTATGAAATCCACTGGATAAGCAAATTTACCCACAGCAATTGGTATATCCATCAACATCCCTACTGGTTTCCTGAATGATCTGTCTGCTAGTTGCAAAGTGATAGCAGTGTCCTGCATTTCTTCTAAGTGTAGTTTCTGACTAACTGACAGAGGAAGAACACTGAAAGATGATCCTAGATCACACATTGCCATAAAAGTTTTGTTCCCAATAATTCAAGGAACACAGAAGCTTCCTGGATCATCTAACTTGGTTGCCAGAGAATTTTGAATCAATGCACTGCATTCTTTAGACAATGCTACAATTTCTGGCTCATCCAAGCTTCTCTTCTTTGATAGAAAATCTTTTAGAAACTTGGCATACATTGGAACATGCATTATAGCATCCAGAATGGGAATTGTGATTTGCAATTCTTTCATCATTTCCAAGAACTTGTTGAATTGCTTTTCATCCTTAGTTTTCTCTAGCCTTTTTGGAAATGGGATTCTGATCTTTTCTGCTGGTACTGCTAGTTCTGTTTTCTCTCTACTTCCAACTATTGGATCCTTTCCTTTTTCCTGTTGAGTAGCTCTCTTTTCTGGCACTGGTTCATCTGCAGTTGCACTTCTCAATGCAGGAGGTTGGTACATTTGTGGTGTTGGTAATAGACCTGCACCTGATCTTATAGTAACTGCTCCTGTAACTGAGATTGCTTAACAGTGTGCCTTTGGATTCTGTTCAGGTTGAGAGGGCAATTTTCCTTCTGATTTTTCCTCACCCAATTTTTCACACATGGTGTCAACTTTACTACTCATGCCATTGAGCTGATTCTGCATAGTTTCCAGTAGCTTAATTTGCTTTTCTATCAGCTCTTCCATCCTTGAATTCTGTGGAACTAGATTTTCTGCTGGCTTGTAATATTGTGTCCCAGCTTGCTGATTGTTTCCTTTAAAGCCAACAAATGACTGACCAGAAGTTGGTTGCACATTGCTTCTATAAGACAGGTTTGGATGATTTTTTCAAGCTGGATTGTAACTGTGAGAGGATGGACCCTGATTCTATAAGACAGCATAATTCACTTCAGATACAGATGGACCAATTGTTGCATAAAGTGTACAATTTGCTATCAAGTGACTAGGTTGACCACAAGCTTCACAAATTTGCTGAGCAGTTTGAACTGAAGCTACTGAGGTTTCTCCACAGCTTGACATCACACTAGCCATCTATCGGTTACAGCAGTTCAATTTGAGCTGCTAGAGAATCTTTTTGCTGCAGAACATGTATTCCAAGGGCTTGAGGTGCTAGTGCTCTTTCACTTGACCACTGGAAATGATGGGATGCCATGCTTTCAATCAGAGTAAATGCTTCATCCAATGTTTTGTTCATTATTCCTCCTCCAGCTGCTGAATCAACATAGGCTCTGGTTTGATGTGTCAGTCCCTTGTAAAATGTTTGCAAAACCAACCACTTCTCCAAACCATGGTGTGGGCACATTCTGATCATTGTATTGTATCTTTGCCATGCATCATACAAGCTCTCACCATCATACTACATAAATCTGGTAATCTTGTCTCTTAACTCAGCTGCTTTAGTTGGAGGAAAGTATCTCTCAAGTAAATCCTGCAACAGATGTTCCTAGGTATCTATCAGATGAGGTGGTAAAGAATGCAGCCACTGCCTTGCTCCATCCCTGAGAGAGAATGGAAACAGAGATAATCTGATGGCATCTGGTGGAACTCCATTCTGCTTCAATGTATTACAGTACTCAAGGAATGTTCTGATATGCTCATGAGGATCCTCAAGTGCTGAACCACTAAACTGAGAATGCTGCACCATATTGATCAGAGATGGCTTCAATTCAAAGTTGTTGGCCTGAATCACAGGAGAAATAATCCCAGAAGCAAACCCCTGATCCCTTGGAATCCACAGGTCCCTGAGCAAAACTCTTTGGTTATCACCCATGACTCCTACTCTTGTTGCTTGTTTTTCTCTTCTTAATCTCAGAAATGTTCTCTCTATCTCCGGATCAAAATTATTCAGTATCACTTCTTCTCTGTAACTCATACACCTGTTACCTGCACATCATAATTCACAGGAAAACAGATCACAAGCATCTGTTGAAACAAACAGAAAATAACACTAAGTCTGCACTAATACCAGTCCTAACTTAGTTGATCCCTGGCAACGGCGCCAAAATTGATATGAAGATTTTAATAGTATAAAGTGTTGTCGTGTTATTTCCACAGGGATCAAGCTAAATAGGTTTGGGGTCACACAACTTAGAAAGCAAAATTGTTTTGGAGATTATCAAGCAGAAAATAAAAATAAACAGAACAATGAAGAAACAAGGCAGGGATCAAGGAGAAACAGGGGTAGAAGGAGAGAATGATCACACATCAACTACACAGTAAAGGGTATAAGAAGACAGAAACTACTGAAACAGGCAGTGCAATTTACTAGAAGAGGTAGAATATCTAGAATCACAGCAGTACTATCGCAGACGCATAGCAGTTTTTAGATAGATCAGAGTAATGACCGAGTGGAGAGGAAGAGAGAGAGAGAGAGAGAGAGAGAGAGAGAGAGAGAGAGAGTACTTCCTAGAACACTAAGCAGTATGCGCTCAGAACAGAGAAACACACACAAAAGTAGAAGAAGAACAAGTAGTGCATAATAGAGGAACATGCAGTATTCGACAGCAAACAGAGGAAGGAGAAGGAAGAGTCGAGCACACATACAGTAATTCATTGCAGCAAAGGGCAGGAAGATATATTAACACACAATCACACTTATACTCAGGTTATTTCACAGCAGGAGATACAGAGGTTCAGATTACAACTTCAATTCAGAACAGGTTCTAGCCGAACAGAAGATCAGATACAGAGAGGAGAGGGAGAGAGCAGCAAGAGATTACAAAGGAGAGGGAAGAAGAGCTTGTTGAGGAAGAAGAGCCCTAGAGAAGCTGCTCCAGATCCAGGCGCTAGGAAGAAGATCTCGCGGAAGAGATGATCGCCAGGAAGAAGGAGAGAGAGACAGGGCTCCGCCTCCTGCGGTGCTCTGCCTCACACGCCTTGCGTGCACCACCCTGGTCCCAACCATCCACCGTGTGTCCTTTCTTGCGTGTGTGCACTGCTGCTTTTCTAGTGCGCGTGCACTGCCCCTTTTTGCTCTTTGGTCCTTAGCCTTTTCTTCTTGTTTCCCAAGATGGTCCCTCTTCTCTGCCTCTTCCAAACTGATGAACTGCGTAGGTGTTGCAGTGCAAAGCGCTGGATCGCAGTGCATAGCCTTGGCTTGCAGTGCACTGGCTTTGCACTGGTTCTGTGCTGCCTGGCCTATTGGCTTGCACTGCTTGCTCTGCCTTGGCACTGCTTCTGCCCTGGCTTGGTCTTGCACTGGACTTGGTCTGCCTTGGCACTGAGCTTGCTCTGCCTTAGCGTTGCTCTGCACTGGCCTTGCTCTGCTCGTGTGCTGGCTTTACACTAACACTGCCCTGGTCTAGGCTTTGAACTGGCTGTGCTCTGCCTTGACTAATGGAATGCACTGTTGGCAGAAGCTTTGCACTGAGCAGTTCTGGTGCTACACCAGCTTGGATCTCCCTATGCTAGGAGCTTTGTATTGCCTTGCTGACTGTAATGCTTTGAGTTGCAATGGTTTGCTCTGCCCTTTGAGGATAGCTTGCACTTCTCCAGTAGCCTTTTGCTCAGATTTGCCCTGGGCTTGGTCAGCAACTACACTGGCAATGCACTGTTGGTTCTCCTGCCTTGTACTGCCTGTGTGCTTAGTGCTGCTGTATTGAGGCTTGTCACAGTGTATGTCCTGCCTCTGGAATATGTTTGCACTTCCCTGGGTTTTAGGTGCCTTTGTGCACCTTTCCTGCAAATATAGCAACTGGGCTGTAAAGTGGATCATATAATCAACATTGCCTGTTTTCTAGCATTTCAGTTACATAATTGGATCAATAAAGCCTCAAATGCAAATGATTATGCACTGAAATATGCTTAGAAAACAGTTGAACAAGCTGTTGATCAAAAGCTTTCTTTAGAGTTTCAAAAGCTTCCTTACAATCATCATAAAAAACAAACGATACATATTTTTGGATAAGATTAGTAAGAGGTTTTAATATCTTGGAGAAATCTTTAATAAACCTTCTATAGAAACCAACATGAACAAGGATACTACGAATACCTTTAACATGCCTAGGAGAGGGCATTTTCTCAATTGCTTCAACTTTGGCTCTATCAACTTCAATACCTCTTTCGAAAATTTTATGTCCAAGGACAATTCCTTCATTAACCATGAAGTGGCATTTCTCCCAATTAAGAACAAGATTAGTTTCTTTGCATCTCTGCAAAACTTTATCCAGGTTGTGCAGACAATTATCAAAAGAAGTTCCATAGATGGAGAAATCGTCCATGACACTTCCACAATTTCTTCACAAAAACCATGAAAGATAGCAGACATACATCTTTGAAAAGTAGCAGGAGCATTACACAAACCAAAAGGCATGCGCCTATAAGCATAAGTTCCGTAAGGACACATAAAAGTGGTTTTCTCCTGGTCTTGCGCTCTAACAGCAATGTGAGAAAACCCAGAATAACCATCAAGAAAAAAAATGAGTCTTCTTAGACAACGTTTCTAGAATTTGATCAATAAAAGGAATATGATAATGAACTTTCTTAGTAACTTTGTTCACCTTTCTAAAATCAATGCACATCCTATAACCAACTACCACTCTTTGAGGGATAAGCTCATTATTTTCATTAGGAACAACTGTAATTCCTCCTTTCTTAGGGACACAATGAACAGGACTAACCCAATTACTATCAGCAATAGGAAAAATAATACCAGCCTCAAGAAGTTTTAATACCTCATTTCTTACCACTTCCTTCATCTTAGGATTTAAACGGTGTTGATGTTCAACAACTGGCTTTGCATCAGGTTCTATAATAATAGCATGATGATATATAGTACGAGAAATCCCTTTTAAATCATCAAGAGTATAACCCATAGCTCCTCGATGTTTCTTCAATACTTCCAATAACCTTTCCTCTTCCTTTCCTGAAAGTTTAGAACTAATAATAACAGGATATATTTTCTTATCATCTAGATAAGAATATTTAAGATCATCAGGTAGATGTTTTAGATCGAAGATAGGATCCTCTTTAGGTGGTAATGTGGTACCCAAATCTTCCACAGGTAGGTTATGCTTAAGCATCTTAGGTTGACGAAGAAAAATCTCGTCGATCTCATTTATTTCTTCCATGACGATCTCACTTTTGCGATCTTCCATATATTGCTGCAAAGCATTGTTAGGAGCAAGAGAGATAGAAGAAAGTTGTTCAACTCTAAAATCCTCATTAGGCAATTCATTTTCATAGGGAGATTTAGCAAATTTGGAAAAATTAAAATCATAATATTCTCCATCAAATTTAGTTAAAATTTTCTCCTTCTTACAATCTATAATAGCTCCATAAGTGTTCAAGAAAGGTATACCAGAAATGATAGGACAAGTTTTAGTAGCAGCTCTATCAAGTACTAGAAAATCAGCAGCATATTTAGTCTTACCATAAAGAAATTCCACATATCTTACAATACCATTTGGACAGACGGTCTCTCTATTAGAGAGGTGAATAACCACATAAATTTCTTCAAGTTCACAAGCACCAATTTCATGCATAATTTCTTTGTAAAGCTCATAAGGAATAACACTCGAACTTGCACCAATATCACATAAACCATAATAGCAATGATCACCAATTCTAACAGAAAGCATAGGGACACTAGCTTTCCTAGTTCTACTGGGATGTGAAACAATATTAGGAGCATCTTTACAGAATGTAATGTGTCCATCTTCTACATTTTTAGTGACAAGGTCTTTCACAATTTCTACTGCAGGTTCAACAGTTATTTGTTCATCAGGTTCTACAGCTTTCTTTGTACTTTTGTTTACCACACTAGCTATCATATAATGTTCCTTTACCTTAGAAGGGAAAGGTATTTTCTCAATATAAGGTTCAAGCAAAATATGATCAACAATATAAACTTCAGTATTTCTAGTAGGAACACAATTAACAATATCTTTATATGGTGCATGATACTTATTCCACTCCTTTTTGGGAATTTCAATATAAGAGGCAAAGGCCTTATAACAATTTGCAAGAACTTGAGAATCAAGACCATACTCAGTACTAATATTATGAAAGTCATCAGTTCCCATAAAATATTTAATGCATTCATAATCATAATTTATACCTGACTTTCTTCCTTTATCATTATCCCATGCTTTAGTATTTTCTTTAATATGGTCGAGAAGATCCCATTTAGCTTCTTATTTCATGTGTGTGAATGATCAAGCACAAGAAGCATCTAATAAATCCTTATCATGAAGAGAAACCTTGCATAAAAGTTATTAATAATAATATTATTAGGGAGATCATGAATAGGACATTTGAGAATTAGTAACTTCAATCTCCCCCAAGATTGGGCTATACTCTCTCCATCACGAGGCCAAACATTATATATTTGATTCCGGTCTTTATGAATCTCACTAGGAGGATATAATTTAGAATAAAAGAGAGGTACAATTTCCTCCCATTCCATAGATTGTCCATTTTTTAGCAGCTTATACCATTCCTCAACTCTGCCTTTCAATGATACAAAGAGTAACTTTTTCTTAACTTGATCTGTTGTAATACCTGCATACTTGAACAACCTGCATAATTCATGTATAAAAAGCAACTGATCACCAGGATGGACAGTTCCATCTTCAAAATAGTAGTTGTCCATAACATGATCAACAATTTTTGTAGGTATTTTAAAAGGATCTAATTCAATAAGTGGTGGTTCATCTAATACCTTAGAAGTGGTAGTAGTTTTCCGAAACAGGAAACTAATTGAATTATCCATATTGAAAACAAAGTAACAAATAGAAATAAAAACAATACTCACAGTAGAAATTCCCTTTACCGGTTCCACTCTTCAATAGCGCTTCACTCCCAGACAACGACGCCAGAAACTAGTCTTGGTGACCCACAAGTATAGGGGGTGTATCATAGTACTTTTGATAAATAAGAGTGTCGAACCCAACGAGGAGCAGAAGGTGTTGACAAGTGGTTTGGATCAGGAATTCACTGTAAATACTAGCAAACGAATTTTTAGGGGTTTTTAATAATGCAAATAAATAAAGTGCGAGTAAATAAAAGACAATAATAATAATTGAAGCGAGTGGCCCAATCCTTTCTTCAGCAAAGGACAAGATGGTTGTATTACTTAAGATGACCAAACGTTCTCGAGGACACATGGGAATACTGTCAAGTGCTTTCGCTTCACATAGTTGATTAATCTTCTTCGGTTGGATAAGTGTTATGTGGGTGAACCTATGCTAATGTACCGACCTTACCTGGACTAATACATACTTGTGATTATACCCCTTGCAAGCATCCACAACTACAAGAAAGTAAGTAAGATAAAAACATAACCACGTCATTAAACTCTGAGATCCTACACTCCCTTGTGCAAAGGTTTCCTAACGAGGGTTTAGGTTTCTGTCATTCCGGCAACCCCACAATTAGTAGACAAATACATAATGCATTCCCCTAGGACCATAACGGTGAAGTATCATGTAGTCGACGTTCACATGACACCACTAGAAGAATAACACCACAACTTAAATATCAAACCATTGAATATTTCTCAACACAATTCCACTATTAACAACATGACTTCTCCCATGTCCTCAAGAACTAAACGAACTACTCACGAGACATAATATGGATCAAGATCAGAGATGAAATAATGATAAGTAACAATCTGAACATGAACAACAATTCAATGGTTCCACTCAATAGCATCAACTACAACAAGTAATCAACACCGGGAAAGTTTCCCCTAAGAACTATGAAGATTCAACCCAATTGTTATAGCGGGATGGAGTGGTGGCGATAGTGCTGGTGGAGATGATGGTGAAGAAGATGATGATGATGATACCGATGAAGTCTAGCTTGATGAGGGGTTGATGTCGACGATCTCCCCTCTCCGGGAAGGAATTTCCCCGACAGAATTCTGCCTGCTGGAGTGCTCTTTCTCTCTTAGTAGTTTCTGCCCCGCAGAGGCGGCAAAATCTTTCTATGGTCGCCCCCAAGCCTTAGGGTTTCGAGGGGATGATATAGGCGAAAGGGAGATGCCATAGGTGGGCCAGGGTGGCCACACCACCTGGTGGCACGACCCAGGGGGCGCACCAGGGGGTGGTGTGGCCCCCCTGTGGATCCTTCTGGCTTCCTTCGTCTTCTGGGAAAATAGGAACTTCTGTATATTTTCTGGAATTTTATGATCTTCGCGAATATTGCATCTGGACACCGCTTTTTCCATCAAAATCCTGACTCCAGCAGTTCATCCTCCAAAAGTCATCCAATATACAAAATAGATGAAATAACATAAGTATCGTCTCTTAATATGAAATATATCAATGAATAACAATAAATTATGATATAAAATAGTGATGCAAAATGGACGTATGAAGAGTGCCCTTGTGGTTCTTCCGGTCGGGGCAGAAGTAGGTCGGCTACTGATATCCCCAACGGTGAAGGTCTTGCTATTGATGTGCTTCCCGATGCCCATACCTTGGTGGGGGAGAATCCTTGGATCACGAACCGATGGGAGACGTTCACCATATCCATTACAGAGTGCGAGCTAGTCGGAGAGACGCCATGTCCAGCGACGACGGGGCGCCCACAATAGCGATGTGGGCAAGGCCCATCAGCGGAGAGGATTTGCTAGCATCGTAGTTCATGGGAATGTGATTGGGGTGGGTTAGGGTTCAGGGTGGGAGGGATTAGGGGATTTATTTCTGGCAGATTCCCTTCCCAACTGCTACCTGCACGCTAATCTGCACCGCTAGTGCCCATAATTCCTCGCCACTGCTGACAAAGAAAAGAGAGGAGATGGAGATAGAGAAGATACCATGAGAGAGAGAGAGAGGATACGATGCCCTGACCTTCCTCGGATTCAATATCACCACCAGGTCGCTGATGCACCTCCACCTGATGCTTCACCGCTACTGCTACCAGTGGCACGACCGTGAAAAATGGAAGGAGAAAAAGATAAGAGAGGGCACGGGTCTTCGGGAGTATTCCTCCGCCAGGCGTATGGTCAACAAAACTAGCCGCTCGCTATGTCAACCGTCAACGCGTGGCCAAATAAGGAGAAGCAGCTGCAGACACGTGGAAGGGAACAACCAACACATGCCCAAGCATCCAGACCAAAGAAGCGCACCCACAGATGCCCTCATCGTGCGCGGTTACGACCAAAATTAAGGTATAGAATAATTAAATACTATGCAGAGAATGATTCGGTTTGGATTATCAGCTAACTACCAAAGCTAGCTAATCAATCCATGTCCAACAAGACGTGCATGGCCATGGACTGAATGCATTAGCACAATTTGATTGCCGTCAGTTGATTAAATGGAGGATAGGCTTGCATGGCTAGGTCGCAGGGTATGACATGGCATATGCGGCATACCTAGTACGTCTTCCACTGGATGTAACCCTCTTAGTGAGGCGGCATATTGAAACTCAAATATGGCGTTATGTGAAGTTATGTGAGTAAGGATAGCAATTTTATACATGGATTCGGGTACTAGTCAATACCTTACCGTTCGACATAGGTATGGTGGGATTATTATGTCGTGGTGTGGAACACGACAGTACCATCAGGGATGGCTTAGAAGGGAGCAATCAAGTACAAGGGGTGGCTTCCGTAGGCGGGATTGGGCACAAACATCGCTAACACAACAAAGTACCCAGGTTCGGAGCCCTCTATGCGAGGTAATGCCTCTACTCTTGCTCAGATCTCACTATATGAGGGGGAAATGCAAAGTACAAGGGCTTCCCGAGCTGTATGCTAGATGAACTTGGGGAAAACGGATACTAGAAGCTATTACCCTCTCAACAGAGGAAATGCCTGGCTGGGAGTGCATATTACAAGGGATGGGCGCCGGCTGGTGTGGGCCAGCCTTCGACCCACCGACAGTGTTCTGTCATATCGGTTGTACCGGATTTATCCCGTGTCATACGAACATCCCATCCAATAGTCAGTAGCCATTGCGCTTTAGCTGATGCAAAGCCAGAGGATTCGGGGGCGTGGTACTATAGCCATCATCACGTTCCACCGACTACCGCTATTGACTCTGAGGTGACCAGCTGGATTGAGCTAGCCAGCCAGGTCCTTAGGTCAACTGGCTGAGCGGGGCCAACCGGCTTGATCTTCTGGTTTGACTAGCTGGATGGGGCCAGCCGGCCTAGTCTTGATGCTTAGTGGTCATCCGGCCTAGTCCAGTCGGATTAACCTGGATGAGCCTACCCAGGGTTAATCCCGACACTAGCCCCTGAGCGCGTGGGGACTTAACCTTCTGGAGAAGTTCTGCGTGCTACCAAATGACTTGATGTGATGATGGTGTTGCCAGCTGTGCGAGATTCGTGTTGATGACCAGATGCAGAAACCATGCGCACCCATTGGGTGTGTGATACATACAAAATGTGTCTACTTTTCAAAGTACTTTGCTCGGTGATTTGTGCCAGAATCTCACCATACTTGGATAAAACTGCTGATTCTGACGCTGTTTTTAGAAAAAGTCTTCTTTTTGTCTGTTTTTGCAGGAAATAAAATCGAGGAAAAATACCATGGAATTTTTTCACCAAGAAAAGGAGCCTAGACTTTGGAATCACATGAGGGTATCCACCATGACCAAAATAGCCTAGGTGGCGCGCCTAGCAAGGGAGGGCGCGCCACCCAGGCCCATTTGGCCCTGGAGCGTCACCTCGTCCTCTCCTTTGGTGTACCCCTTATATGCCCGAGAAACCTAGGTATGCAGAGGGAGGGAGCCTTTAGCGAAATAGAGCGCCGCCACATCCACGTTCTTCATTTTGGGGTCAGATTGATCCTTCTCTCCATGCCGAAGAGGGGGATTTGGAGGTCTTCTCCACCACCATCGTCATCAATGCCATCACCAACCATCATGTGCTTACTCTCCATCGCCATGTGTGAGTAGTTCTCTATAGGCATGTGAGGTTTATGGGGATTGGATGAGATTGATCATGTAATCCATATGTATCAGGATTTGAGGGGTATATCTTGATGATATTCATGTATGAGTGTTTGCACACCTTTGCTATGTTTAATGCTTATTGCTAGGGCTCGAGTGACATGATCTCAGTTCTGAAATTTTATTGCCCCATCATATATTTGAGTTTGGTATGGATTTGCAAAGTGTATTACCTATTTTTATGTTGAACCTGTGAATCCTAAAGTGACAGTTAGGGAAAATAATGGGAATATATGATAGTTTGAGGATATTATGTGTTCATGAAGTGTTAATGCTTTGATCCGGTCTATTCGAAAGTATAGATCTTAATTGCATATAGTTCCAAGTTGGCCTCGATAAAATGGAAAGGTAGGAAAAAATATGTTACACAAATTCTCTTGGTTAGTACACATAACTATATTAGGAACACACACCTACACACAACTGAATTAGAGATGAATGACATATTATTAGGATATAGCATATGATCAATATCATTCATGAAACACCCCTCTACCACCTCATGACTACGCTTTTAGCCACTGAAGTTACACATCACTACTTTCGGTGAAAACTGGAAATCTGCTGCTATTGTTTACTGCTTGTTATTGTTTGTTTTACTGCTTTGAATCAACTGCTATAAAATCACCTCTTGCTTTGTGAGTTCATTGATATACATGTGTGGTTGAGAGTGACGTCTCATTTTCTAAAGTCTTATTGATATTCTTGTGTTCCCCTTGAGTCGAACTATAAATTTGGGTAATACTTCCCATAAAAGATTTCAGCGATCCCCTATACTTGTGGGCATTAAGACATTTTCTGACGCCGTTGCCGGGGAGCATAGATTTATTTGTAAGACCACTTGTTATCATTTACTTTATGTACTTATTTATTTCTCATCATGCGAAAGGATAAGGATGTTTCTAAGAAGAACATAGTGCCTTCCATTACAAGGAGAGATATGGATTTGCCTTCTAGGCCACACTTTTCACCAAATGTTGGTACTACTCCTTTTACTAAAAAGAAAACTACTGTCCTAGCAAGTTCACCATTGTATAGGATGTCAACTGCTACTGAAAAAGATTTGTTGGATGATGGTAAGGGTAAAGAGGGGACGCCTGATTTATCTATGCCTTTGTCCAATGAAGAAACAGAACCTGAATATGACGAAGATGAACTTTCTAATTAAAATAATTTTGCAACTATCTCTATATCAACACCTACTAAATAGGATATTGCATTTTACTGAAGCTTTCATGAGCCTTGATTTATATGAAGATGATTTGGATAAATTTGATGCTATTCTTAGTGCCTTTTCTCTAGGAGGATTATTCCCTGTAGCTAGTGAAATTGATACACCTGCAATATACATTCAAAATGAATATTATGAGTTTGATATTGACCCTAAAATAATAGAAAGAGTTTAAGAATCTAAGTTCTATGGTAAAGAAGAATAATTCCCTTAAGAACACTTAACAAACCTTAATGAACTGGCTTGCCTTTTTGGGAAAAATGAAATCCAACAGTGCTATTACTTCTTGAAATCATTTCCCTTCTATTTAGGAGGAGATGCAAAAGCTTGGTATAACTCATCATCTCCCAAGTGAATCACTATCCAAGAGGAATGAATATATTCATTCTATAATAAGTATTTACCTGCTAGTAAAGTACATGACATGATTGCTGATTTTTTTCGAGAGTGCGCGAATGCGTACCTTAATTTTATAGAAGGTAGAATATTATATACAAGAGTTGATCCCTCGTACAACCACAAGGAATCAGAGACTCCGACAGACACTAAAGCCTACTCTCGCGCTATCGTTAGGGCTCCCTCTCTCTCGCAATCTCTAATACAATGAAGTAAATCATACTCCTCCACGATCATAGATGCGAGCCTCATCGCCTTGTGTTGCAGACGGGCGTTGTTGAAGCAGTAGGCGTTTCGCAACTTACACAACCCAAAGAAGGTGAGGCATACTAGTGTGTCGAATTCTTTCTTCCTCCTAGCCGCCAACCCTTGACGCTCGCGCAACCACCATTCCTGTAACGTGTAGCTAGTTGTGGGGTGCTGAAACTGCAAGCTAGTCCGCTGTGCACACAAGCTCCAGACCTCCCTAGCAGTGATGCACTGCACCAAGATGTGTTCCGCGGTGTCCTCCTCCTGCAGACAAACAAAGCAGGACGAGGTGTTGTCCTGGAGTCCATGTCTAGCCCTCCAATCCGAAGTCCAGATTTTGTGCTGTGAAGCTAGCCAGACAAACAACTTGCTCTTCGGTGTCGCACCACTCCGCCAGATGGCCTCTCCTAGCGGAAATCTCTCAAGCTCCTGCGCAAGCTTGCAATACGTGGATCTCGTAGTATAGAGGTGATGACCCACAAGTATATGGGATCACAACAGTCTTCGCGGGTAGTATTACCCAATTTATTGATTCGACACAGGGGGAGCCAAAGAGTACTTGCAAGCCTTAACAACAACTGCACCTGGAAATAGTTCTTGCTCACAGAAGTTTATCAGTAGCAACGGTTTGGTAGTAGCAACAGGAGTAGTAAAACAGGAGCAATAGTAACAGTAACAGTAACAGTGGGATTCGAGTGTGGTAGGCATATGGATGGAAGGACATGCGTTGTATGGACGAGTCTAAACATGTAACTTCAAGATCTAGGGCATTGCAGATAAATAATAACAAGCATCCAAGTACTAAACAATCCTAGGCATGTGCTCCAAATATAGTCATACATGCTCGCAGTGAGAACTTGCAGAACATCTTCTGTCCAGCCAGCCCGTGGCAGCGGGGCCTCTAGGGAACTACTGGCAATTAAGGTGCTCCTTTTAATAGAGAACCAGAGCAAAGCATTAACACTCCATGAACACATGTGATCCTCACACCCCATCCATCCCCTCCGGTTGTCCTAATTATTGTCACTTTGGGGCCTTTGGATCCGGACAATGATATGTGTACACAACTTGCAGATAAGATCACAAACAATACTATCATAATGATTCAATAATAATTTAAGATCTGAGATCATGGCACTCGGCCCCTAGTGACAAGCATTAAGCACAACAAGTTGCAACAAAGTCAAATAGAACTAATAGAGATACTAGGCACTATGCCCTAACATATCTTATTCGATTACATGATAGAACTCATCCAATCCCTACCATCCCCAAGCCTACAACGGGGGATTACTCACTCATGGATGGGGGATACATCGGTGGTTGATGAAGATGCGTTGGTGATGACGATGGCAATGATCCTCTCATAATCCCCCGTCCCGGCAGGGTGCCAGAACGGAGTTTCTTGATCCGAATCTTGGTTTCTAGTGGCGGCAGCGGAGCGGAACTCTTTCTGGAAAACTATCGAACTCTCCTCGGTTTTTAGGTCGAAAGGCAACTTATAGGCGCAGAGGGAGGCCGAGGGGGTGCCTGGGGTGGCCGCACCCCCTAGGCACGGGGCAGGGCCCACCCGCGCCTGGCAGGGGTGTGGGCCCCCCAGGCCCCTTCTCCGTCTCGTCTTCTGGCTCCGTGGGTCTTCTGGTGAAATATAATTTTTGGCATATTTTCCGGGATTTTTCCTAATAGTTGATTTTCTGCACAAAAACAAGACACCAAGGTAATTCCGCTGAAAACAGAGTCAGCCCGTGTTAGTTGTATCCAAATCATACAAGTTTAGAGGAGAAACAATAACAAAAGTGTTCGGGAAAGTAGATACGTTTTGGATGTATCATCTCCCCCAAGCTTAGCTTATTGCTTGTCCTCAAGCAATTTAGTTGAAAACTGAGTGCGATAAAAGAACTTTCACGAACACATTTGCTTCATATGATGTAAATATTCTCAGCACAGGAGTAGATGCTTAAACTATTCATAATAAGAAGTATGCAACTAGGTCTACTCAATAGTCATTGCAAGCTATGAAGAGAAACCAACTCAATAATAATAAGCAGCATGAAACATAAACATAAGCAACATTGCAATGCTCATAGTAAGGTATGATAGAGTGGTATCTCGCTTGCCTTTGTTTGAAGAGCACAATATAAATTCCAAGGCACCTCTGAAGTTCAAGTGAAGACTAGAAGTAAAGATATCAGAGATACAAGCATCAAAGTCATGGCATAATTAACCAAGTTTTGGAACAAACACAAGAATGACAACTATGCTCTCAAGAAGGTGCTCATAGAATAAGTGGTGGCTCAACAAGGGAGTGAAAATGGTTTTGAAAAGTTTGAAAGGCTTCCTAATGATGAAAGGAAGGTACTCATTATCTTTGAGATCTCATTGCCCCTATCATAGGCATCTTCATGTGGTTAAGGTAAAAGTGAGGTCCACTTTGAATTATATGCTTGACAGACAATAGACTGGAAATCCCATGTCCCTTGAGTACGAGGGCCGCTCCGCATGCTACTCAACTTTGGTTACCTGTAAGTTCTTGTCATTGTAAATACATGCATATCATCGAGAACTGCCAACGGTGTACCCCTTGCACATGGTACAAGAGATTTCCCATAACCAAAATGACAAGGCAAGCAAACAATGAGCATCTCAGCAATCTTTTTATTTACCATATGCATAGATTTTTATTGAGGATGCTTCATAGATGCTCATTATGGTGATGCTGGAAGTTTCCACCATGATTAGGCATGGCTTAGGCTAGCGGCCCAGGCGTTTTTCTAACACAATGTATAAACTCCATGAACTCACAAGCTCCCCTTTTATTTCACTTTGTCGACATCCGTAAACAAAAGAGCAAAGTATCAACTGGATAGGATATCCAAAAGGAGTTGAAAGCATTCCCCGTGATAACACGGTTCTGCTGACTCCTAACATATAATTTACAAGCATATAACTGTCATGGACTAGTCACAATGGTTCAGGATTATTAAGTGCAAGGAATAAAGTGTGCCATCAAATTTGTGAGAGCTTTACTAACTAACTTTCTCAAAAAAGACAAACATTTTATCTAGAAGAAAACACGGCATATTGAATATGCACTGAAATAGAAAATGATGCTAATAGGTAGGTATGGTGGACACAGCTGGCAATATTGGTTTTGGGGAGTTGGAAGCACAGGTAGAGCTCATACTCAGTGCAAGTGAAGGCTAGCAAAAGAGAGGGAGCGACAAACGAGAGAGCAATAATTGTCATAATCATGCTTGCAACAAAACAGGACTAACTATGGCATGAAAGTGATACAAGAACTCTGAGGCAAAAAAATCATCGAGGCTTACTGACTATTGATTAGTCATATGCATGCGTGAGAATGTGCCAAGTCGATTCACATGAACAGTCAGAGGAGGATACCACAATATCATACCAAAATATGAATAAAACAATGCAAGCAAACATTCATATGACATGCTACAAACTATTAGCAAGATGGAGCTAATCATAGACAAGCAATAACTACTAAGCATTCATAATGACATATACCTTACACAAACAGGGTAAGCATGCTCACAATGATGAGTATATGTACAAAAATGAAACAAATAGAGTTCGTTACCAGCCTCTTACCACTCCTCGAGTTGTCTTAATCTTCATTATTGCCCTTCACTTGCTTGACTTGCATAATAACATGAAACCAAAATCCACTGAGGACGGCTGAACCCTGCAAAAAACTCATAAAAACAAAGAAGAACAACAAATATTTTTGGTGTTTTCGATTTTTTTTAAAGAAAGCAAAAAAAGCAAAAACAAACAAAGAAAAAGGAAACCAAACAAAGCAAAATATTTTTGGATTTTTCTTTTAAGGCAAACCAAAGCAAACAGAGAAAGAGAAACAACGAAAATATTTTTGGTATTTTTGGGTTTTAAGAAAGAAGCAACAAGAACCAAAGAGAAACAATGGATATACAAAGAACCGACCGAGCATGATATATATATGAGTGTGACGTCAGTATACCTCCCCCCAAGCTTAGGATTTTGGCCTAAGTGGGGATCAATCCCATGGTGCCCAAGTGGATGCACCTCCGTAGTATGACGAGGAGGCTCCCTCGTCCTGGTACGAGCTCGAGGACTCCCATGTGTAGTGTACCGCAGGGTCATATGAGGGCGCTTCCTCCTGATAGTGCCCATGGAAGTTAAGGGAGCGTAGCAACTCATCCATCTCCTCCTTGGAGCGCGACAAGGGTCCCTGAGAAATACTGAACAAAGTGGTTTGGGGGAGAGGGATCTCTCTCTCTTCCCTATCAATAAACAGCATTCTATAAACCAATTTCTCCAGGGTAGAGCTAGTGGTGACAAAGTGATGCGCCTTCATGGCAGCAAGATCAAGCCTCTCAGGAGCCAAGATTGTATCATTTGGATCAACAACAATGTCCAAGGCAGCAACAACACGCGTGATTGTACTTGGTATCATTGTTGAGCGTAGCAGCTAAGAAAGCCAAATGATAACTGGAAATATTACTAGTGTTCTCCCTACCAAGGACACTAGTGGCAAGATAGTAAGTGAAGTACCTAATGGCTGGAAGCTGAATGTTTCTTATCTTTCCCCGTTGAGCTCTACAACTATCATCATTGGTTATTCCTCGGTAAAGCTCCAACAAATCAGCGGGTTGAGCTAGAATCTTCTTTGCTGACCCAGCTGTACTAAGTCCAAGATCCCCACAAAATTTCTTCAACGTCATATGGTAAGACCTGCCACAAACTTTGAAAGAAACATCTGGATGGAACACACTGTTAGTAAAGTAGAAACTCTCCACAAATGTTTTGTTGATCATAGCATATTGCGCGCTCTCATCCTGCATAAGACTTGTTAGACCAGCCCTCTGAACCAAGGTCATAAAGTCATTAAGGATCCCAACAGCCCGCAAGAAGGTTTGGCAAGGCAAGGCAGAGGGATGCGCATCCCCCTCGTCTCCCTCGTCACCAAATCGCGGAGTGGATGATCTAGGAAGCCTTGCCCTTCTAGGTGCATCACCCTCAAATATTTCATCAAATGTGTGGTGGTCCATGATGTAACATCCCAAAAATACTAAGCTTGGATCATCAAACTCTAATCATCAAAATTAGGGTTAACAAAAACTTTTCTAAATAAAATTATGAATGCATGCATTGATTTTGAATTCTTTTAAAACCACCTTGTTTGTTTGTTTCATTGCTTGTAAAATGTTTCTTAGGTAAAATAAACATCATCTAAAACATTTCGCAAACTTTTCCTAAGGACAAATAAATCAAAACCAATAAAATAAAGGAATGGTCATTTTGACCAATTTAACTCCCATGCCTACTTTGGCTACCTCAAACTTTCAGAACCTAACAGAAACTTTTCTGGATCTTTGCACCCCTTGAATGTACACATAACAAAGTATCAAGGCCCACTTTGTGATCATCCAGAAACTTTCAAATGCATAGTTTAAATGACAATTCAAAATTGAATCTTTATCATATGGGAAGATCCCACTTTTTCAAAAACCACTCAAACAAGCTCAACTTTCAAAACCCAAGCATCTGCAGACTCACCAGTACCAATCTAGCAAACCCACCAAAAATATTTTCAAAATTCAAAACTTGATTTCATGCGGCCATTTCATCAAACAGGTTGCAGACACAAATCAAACAAACATCAAACACTATTGTGAGCAGTGATTCTTGCCTAACTTGTTCCCTAGTTAGCTCACAACCAGCTCAGTAGATCATCTAGGAAGATTAGCCAAGCACTAGAACCACTGTGAGCTTGCCATTGCCATCAATGGTGAACAACCGAGCACCCCCTTGCCACCCCATAGTCGACAGCAAGCTAGGAGAAGCAGCAAGCCTAGCCAGCATGTCTGGGAGGCAGCCCACCGTCCACCGCCACTCACTGTCCCAGCCGCGAGCGTTGCCAAGCCCTGGACCACGCGCACAAACCGCGCCCAGACCGCCAGAGACCATGTCGAGCGTGCGCCAGAGCGCCACCCTCGACCAGCGCCCACAGACCGCGCGCTGCCCTCACCGCGTGCACACACAATCCCCACCGACCCAGGAGACCGCCAGACATCCCCGTTTGTCGCCCCGTGCCGCACAGCCACCGCCCACCATCGAATACGCTGCCTCTGCCGCGCAGAGCATCGCCCATTCCAGACCAAGCCGCACCGCCCCACGCCTCAAAACCATGTCGTTGAGCATCGCCAGGAGACACAGCACCGTCCCCTACCCTTGCCCATGCCATTAGCCGCCTGTAACATTGCCCCCGACGAGTTCACCGTGCGCCCCGACGGTCCCCTCGCTCGACTATAAATAGAGGCCACCCCCGCTCGATTTCTTCACACCATCTCACTCCCCTCTCCTCACTGATCGTGCCACACCGTTCTCAGAGCAAGGCGAGCACCACCCCGCCGGAATTTCACCGGAGCCCGCCGCCTCTGGAGAAGAAGGGAGCCGTCGGTTTCGTCCACCCCAGGAGCTGCCGCGAACACCCCTGAGTTCGCCGTCGTCGACTTCGTCGTTCGCCCGCCTCGCCAACCCTCGCCCGTACCCTGGTGAGCCCCCAGCACCCCTCACTGGCCGCCCTAGGTTTCGTTCTCGCCGGCGTTGTCTCGCATCGACGATGACTCTCAGCCGTTGGATTAGAACTAGATCAAACGATCCATGTTGCCCCAAACAGCTTCGCCTAGCCCCGTGTCACTGACGAGAGGGGACACCCACTTAAGTAGCCCACGGGAGCACTACGCTTAGCAGGCCGGCCCGTTAACTTATCCCGCGCAGCCCAGTTATTCAAATTAGACTTTTTCCATTTCAATTCAAACACACTTCTGTACCCAACTTCAAAAATCAACCCAGATCGATTCAGTACACCAAATTGAATGAAACCAATTTTGTTGGAAAGGTCTGTGAATGCTGAATCCAAGCCCGTTGCATTCAAGTCATTTGGATCTATAGATCACTCATGGTAAAAATAACAAGGCAGAAGCTTTCCTGCATTCAAACATTTTTCAAATTTAAACCATAATAGCTTTTGAGTTGATTCCAACTCTCAAAAATCACATTTAACCATACCTTTCAGAATATATAAAAAAATATATAGGTTTACTTGCAGAAATAATGTTCAAGTAATAAAAGAATGCCCCATAGGCATTACTAGCCACTTTAATTAATTAAAATAAAAGGGTAAAACCTTATTAAATTGTGACACCACTTTAAATCACATTCCCATGGACTACAATATGTGGTGATGACATGTGTCAACATGATCCCATGTTTGGTTTGGAGAATATTAAATCTTAAGTAGTTTTTCAATGAGTAGAAATTAATTTTCTAAAAATAAAAGGAATTAAATCAAGCCTTAACCTTGTAATGTTAGAGATGATGCTAGATCATCTATAGGACCCTTGTGTGTGATGATTGCAAGTAGTTAAGTATTGATTGGTGATTGTGTACCTCGTATCTATTCATAGACGCTAGTACCGACCAAGGATACGAGGAGGAAGGAGGATACTACGAAGAAGAAGCCGACGAGAAGTTCAACCACTGCTCTGCACAAGGCAAGCTTATATTGACATTGATGCAAGCTAACACTTGCAAGATACCCTACTGATGCAAAAAAAACCTACTTGTTACTATGCCTACTATATGCCTTAAGCATATGTGATCACCTCCACTTGATAAACCAATCCTAGTTTTATTTGCAAGCTTCTTACTTTATTTCTTTATCAAAGCTTACTTAGAGTTTACTTAAGTGAATTATAGGTACTAGAAAGATATTTTAAGGTTGCATAAAGAGCATAAAATTTAGCCTAAGTTAGAAACCTTGATATCATCCTAAGATATGAGGTTAGACTTAGTTGAAACTCCACTAGTTTACCACCCCTCATCAGTACTACCCCCACCTGTAGATGCTAGTGCTAAGCATAAAACTTGATCAACTTTAGATGGGAATACTTGGTGGAAAAATGGTTATGAAAACCTTGGAATGATTGATCATTCTATTGAAATGTTTTGGACATGTGTTTCTAAACACCTGATGATCTTGGTGATGAAAATGTTGAGGCATGAGCCTTAGCCCTTTATAAAACTGATGGTTGTCTGGATGCGATACCATTCCAATTTTATCGTACAACCACAATACCCGAATATTGGGTAGGGCTTGACTGGAAACTTATATCCCTTAGTATTAGTCCCTCACGGCCAAGGTCTGAGCTGAGGCTACCTTGTGAAGATTGTCCACCTGTGCAGTACCCAAGATGATAGTTGGTCATGGTTGGGAGGCCAAACTCACAGGAGAGGTGCTTATACTAGGGCGTGTAATTGAAAGGTTAGGATTGATTATCCGCATACTGAGTATGGTGAATTCAGGATTTCTTCCTGACGGATGTATCGAATGTTGTGGTGAAAGTGTACAATCTCTGCAGAGTGTCAAACTATTCGAATAGTCGCGTCCGCGGTTATGGACAGTTGGAGTGGCCATACTGTTCCCCCGTCAGACTTTTCAAAATGACTTGTGAAATGAATTGAGACTTTGACTTGACCACAACAGAGTTGTGATATGAAATACAAGTTCCCACTTAGGAGTTATAAAATTGTGACTAGCTTTGGAACCTAGTAGAGATAAATCTGGCTTTTGCAAAACAACCCTAGAGCGTAGTGTCCTATTATCCAAAAACCCCTTTACCTGTTAGTATTAGTTTGCGAGTACTTAAAGAGTACTCATGGCTATGTCCCTGGCTATTCCCATGGCCAGACTATGAAGAGGAGTACCTGGAAGATGGACCCCAGGAAGGTTACGACAACTAGGATCATCTCCCATCGTCAGCATTGCTTGTGACCCCAAAGATGGAGCTTCGCCTACGCTACCGTTACTAATACGTATTCCGCTGCTTGAACTTGTATTAAGAACTGGATCATGAGATCCCTATTCGTGTAAGAACTTATGTATCGTTGTAATGGATGGTGTACTATGGTATCCAATTATGTTATGTCTCACAAAAATGGTAATCCTGGGATTGCGATGTATGGCATAACAGGCATCTAGGATTGAAAAAGCCGGGTGTTGACAAGTTGGTATCAGAGCCATCCTGACCATAGGAGACCCTAGTTAGACTGGACGTTTGAACAAAAAACTTAGTTTCAAAACCAAAGGAAATAAATATTTACAAAAACTTATTCTCATTCTTATCTCTTTAATTCTTTCCTAAAAATTCATGTTCCTCAAAAACTCTTGCAAAATACATAAAATTTTGACACACTTGATCACCCTGCTAATCTACTCATCCTCTATTTTTATAGATGGACGTGAAGTACATCAAGTTTTACCAACTGGGGAATGGAGGAGACCTTATCTCTAAGAGGGATCTGGACCAGCTTTCGGAACTTCTGGAGCGTCCGCACCCCGAGTTCTTTGGAGCTCAGCTCAATGATCAAGGAGGATAAGATCTGCAGTGGCTAATTGTTGCAAGTCTCCGAGGAAAGATTGAACCTCCCACTGCGGAGGGAATTCAGTTTACCTTGAGGGAAAACAACTGGCTCGATGGACTTGCCAGAGCAATGCAGGAAGCTCTTTCCCGTCTGTGTGGGCAGAGCATCAATCAGATCAAGGGTACTCGCTTTGAGTTTTTCCCAAGGCGTGATGCAAATGGACAACCACTGGAAGCCCCATACCACCCCGAGCTGAAGACTTAGTTGGACCACCTTAGCTTCATGATGTATGATCGTCAGCAGGAGTTGGACAACTGCCGTGACTACTGCAACCACAAGTCTGCCATCATCAAGACAAAGGACCAGACCATCGCCATGCTAGGAAGGGATCGCAAGTCTCGCCGCCGTCAGCTCGACAAGAAGGAGCGCATTATTTCCCATCTTCACCACCGCATCTCATCTTTGGAGGAGACCATCCACGAGAGACATGCAGTTGGAGGAAAGGGAGAATGCCGGAGAGGATCTTCGTGGAGACCCTTACTCCTATCTCAGCGATGACGATGATTTTCTGGAGGATCAGGCCATGGACTTCTTCACCGATGAGGATGATTTCGCCTTCATCGATGATGATGAAGATGATGAAGCCATAGACTCCAAGGAGTAGTAGCACTTGAGCACTAGCGTAGTGAGTAGTATTCGGTCCCACTGTATCGTAGTTCCCAGAATGGTTCTTAAAACCATCTGTTTTTCTTTGTTGTGGTGTGTGTTGTACTGTGTGCTATGAATGAAAGAAAGAAAAAGAAAGTTGCTAGAAAAATCTGAGTCAAACCTTCAAAACTTTTCAAAGTCCCCGAAACCTTAGAAATTTCCCTCTTTTCTCATGATCTATCTAAATCTTCAGATGCCACGTGGAGGAAGTGGTTCAGCCCCGGACCCAATGTTGCAGATCCTGCAACTGTTGACTTCTGACCGCGAAGCTGAAAGAGCGGAACGTCAAGCCAACCTAGCCACTCTACAACAGATAGCCCAGCTAGCCCACAACAACCAAGGCCACGGAAATCAGGACAACCATGGATCTAAGCTCATGAATTTCCAGAACACCAACCCACCTGTTTTCATTAAGTCAGAAGAGCCCCTAGACGCCGATGATTGGCTGCAAACCATGGAAATAACCTAGAATTCGCCGGAGTGGAAGCCAACGAGAAAGTCCTGTTTGCCACCCATTATCTAGCCGGAGATGCCAGGGCATGGTGGAACAGTGTTCGCGCAATGACCGGAGGCCAGACGATGACCTGGGAGGAATTCAAGGTCAAGTTCAGCAGGACCCATGTACCACCAGGTTTGATCAAGAGAATGAGAGATGAGTTCAGAGAGCTGAAGCAAGGAAGGATGTCTGTAGTGGAATACCATGACAAATTTTTGTCATTATCTAGGTATGCCTCGTATGAGATCGACACCGAAGCCAAGAAGAAAGAAAGATTCCTGAATGGTTTGCATGACGAGATGTGGACGGTGTTAGTCAATATCCCCTTTGCAGATATTGAAGCCCTTGTCGACTCTGCTATCCAAATGGAAGGAAAGATCAACCAAGCCAATGAGAACCGCAAGCGTCGTATGATGCATCAGCCAGGAACCCATCAGACCCCAAAGTACCGCCCCAACCCATCTCCAGGATTTGCCCCAAGAACCAACAGACCCCGGATGAACCGTCCGACCTATCCCAACCGTGGAAACCCTAGACCCGGAGGAAATCACAACAACCCTGGCAACTCTAGCAATTTCAACCGTGCCCCACCCAAGTTCAACACCAACAATGCTACCGCCAACCCCAACACTGCCCCGAGGACTGGAAGCAATGCTGTGCCTGTAGCAGCCAAGGACAAGTCGCAAGTGACTTGTTATGACTGTGGAAATAAAGGCCACTATTCTAACGAGTACCCCAACAAGAAGAATGCTACAGCCCCCAATGCCAATGCCCCAGCTCAAAAGCAGCGTCGTGTTCATCCCGGAAGAAGATTTGCCCCAGGGAATTCACTCAACCGCAATGGCCGTCTTTTTCTCATGCATGCTGAAGAAGCTCAGGAAGCGCCAGACGTCATGCTGTGTATGTTTTCTGTTAATTCAGTACTTGCACGAGTGTTGTTTGACTCTGGTGCATCGCATTCATTTGTCACCGAAGAATTTGCATGCACTAGTAAAATTCAACCAACCAAATTGAAGCATGTGATGATTGTGCAAATTCCCGGATCAACCACCAAGTCTAGGCAAATTTGCAAAGCCGTCCCTATCCGAATCCATGGCATAGATTTTTATGCTAATCTGATAGTACTCGGAACTAAAGGTTTGGAAGTAGTACTAGGAATGGATTGGATGTCCAAACATAAAGGATTGATTGACTGTGCCAAGAAAGCCATCACCATGACCAGTACAGCCGGAATATCAGTCGAGCATATATCTGAAACCTTACCTCGTCAATTTAAATGCAACAAGAGTATAGCCCAACCTACCATTGACCAAGTCCGGATAGTCTGTGAATACCCCGATGTATTTCCAGATGTTTTGCCCGGTATGCCCCCAGATAGGGATATCGAGTTTATCATTGAACTAATCCCCGGAACCGGACCCATAGCCCAGAGACCCTATAGTATGAACCCGTCAGAGCTTGCAGAACTGAAGAAGCAACTGGATTCCATGTTGGAAATTGGATTGATTCAACCAAGTGCGTCCCCATGGAGATCACCTGTCTTGTTTGTGGACAAGAAGGATGGAGGTAACCGTTTGTGTATGGATTATCGGAAGTTGAATGATGTCACCATCAAGAACAAGTACCCCTTGCCCAAGATAGAAGATTTGTTTGATCAGTTGACCGGTGCCAAAGTGTTTTCTAAGATTGATCTTAGAACTGGCTATCATCAACTCAAAATTCGTGCGGAGGATATTCCAAAGACTGCCTTTACCACAAGATATGGATTGTATGAGTATACAGTCATGTCTTTCGGATTAACCAATGCCCCCGCTTATTTCATGAACCTCATGAATAAGATTTTTATGGACTTCCTGGATAAGTTTGTCGTTGTTTTCCTCGATGACATTCTGATTTATTCCAAATCAGAAGAAGAACATGAGCTACACCTAAGGACCATTCTTGGAACCCTTAGAGAGCATCAGTTGTATGCCAAGTTTAGCAAATGTGAATTCTGGTTACAGGAGGTAGGATTCCTCGGTCACATTGTATCAGCCGGAGGAATTGCCGTTGACCCTGCCAAAGTAAAAGATGTAGAAGATTGGCAAGCCCCAGCCACTCAAACCCAAGTTCGTGCTTTTCTCGGATTGGCGGGATATTACCGCAAATTCGTAGAAGGATTCTCGAGTATCGCCAGACCCATGACCCAATTGCTGAAGAAGGACAAGAATTTTGAATGGACAGACAAGTGTGAAGCGAGTTTTCAAGAACTCAAAAGGATATTGATTTCAGCCCCAATCTTGATCATGCCCGATATCACGAAGCCCTTCGATGTGTATTGTGACGCATCCAAGATTGGTCTTGGATGTGTGCTAATGCAAGAAGGCAAAGTTATATCTTATCTATCTCGACAATTGAAGCAACATGAGCAAAACTACCCAACCCATGACCTCGAACTCGCAGCAGTAGTTCTAGCCCTGAAGACATGGAGACATTACCTGATGGGAAATCGTTGTGAGATTTATTCGGATCACAAGAGCCTAAAGTATATATTCACTCAGAAGGAGCTGAATATGAGGCAGAGAAGATGGATTGAGCTAATCAAGGATTATGACCTGGACATTCACTATCACCCTGGTAAAGCCAACGTAGTAGCCGATGCCCTTAGCAGATTGCCGTGCCGCTTGAACTCCATGATTTTGAAGGAGCAACCAAGTTTGCACAAGGAGATGGAAGATTTTCGAATGGAATTAGTAAGTGAAGGATTTTTGGCTAGCATAGAACTCCAGCCCACTTTGATCAGTCAGATTAAGGAGGCGTAGAAGGAAAATGCTAGTATCGACGGAATCAAGCATCGTATCGGTACAGGCAAAGTACCCAGATTCACCGAGGACGAAGAAGGAGTGTTGTGATACAAAGGACGCCTTTGTGTACCAGCAGATTCTGAGTTGAAAGAAGTTATTTTGAAGGAGGCTCATGATACTCTTTATTCTATCCATCCCGGAGGAACTAAGATGTATCAAGACTTGAAAGAGCAATTTTGGTGGCATAAGATGAAGAGAGAAATAGGAAGCTATATCGCCAAGTGTGATATATGTCAGCGAGTCAAGGCCGGACATCAAAGACCCGCTGGATTGTTGCAACCTTTGCAGATTCCGGAATGGAAATGGGATTCTGTAGGAATGGACTTTATCACTGGACTGCCTACTTCTAGTAGGGGAAATGACTCTATCTGGGTCATAGTGGACAGATTGTCCAAAGTCGCCCATTTCTTGCCCGTCAAAACCACCTATCAGAGTTCGAAGCTAGCGGAGTTGTACATCGCTAGAATCGTTAGTTTGCATGGAGTCCCCAAGAACATAGTATCGGATCGAGGAACTCAGTTTACCTCGAGATTCTGGAAGAAAGTTCAAGAAGGTTTAGGAACCCGCCTAGATTTCAGTACCGCGTATCACCCTCAGACCGATGGACAAACGGAGCGAGTAAATCAAATACTCGAAGATATGCTGAGAGCATGCGTGTTAGAATATGGATCCAAGTGGGCAGACTGTCTGCCGTTCGCAGAATTTTCTTACAACAATAGTTATCAAGCCAGTTTGCAAATGGCACCCTTTGAATTTATGTACGGAAGAAAGTGTCGTACCCCTTTGAACTGGTCGGAAGTAGGAGAGAGTCAGATTTTTGGACCCGACATCCTACGAGAAGCAGAAGAGAAGGTTCACAAGATTCGTGAGCACCTCAAGACCGCCCAATCCAGACAAAAGAGTTACGCCGACAAGAGACGTAGAGACCTCGCCTTTAATATAGGAGATTTTGTTTATCTGAAAGTGTCGCCATTGAAGGGAATGCAGCGTTTCCAACTCAAGGGAAAGTTAGCCCCCAGATATATCAGACCTTTCAAGATCCTGAACCGTCGAGGAGAAGTATCGTATCAATTGGAGCTACCTGAAGAGATGTCTGCCGTGCACAACGTGTTCCATATCTCGTTACTTCGCAAGTGTCTCGAAGTCCTCGAGAAGACCGAAGTATTCAAGAATATCGATCACCGGACCATAGAGATCAACGATGACCTGACCTATCCCGAAGTACCATCCGCATTTTGGAAGAAGCTTTTCGAACTACCCGAACCCGAAGCATCAAGTTTCTCAAGATTCAGTGGAGCAACCACACAGAAGAGGAAGCTACCTGGGAGCGCGAAGATCACATCAGGACGGAGTTTCCCGATCTCTTCAAATCCTAGGTAATCTTTTCGTCCTTTTTCAAATCTCGGGACGAGATTTTGTTTAAGGGGGGAAGGTTTGTAACATCCCAAAAATACTAAGCTTGGATCATCAAACTCTAATCATCAAAATTAGGGTTAACAAAAACTTTTCTAAATAAAATTATGAATGCATGCATATGTGTATGCATTGATTTTGAATTCTTTTAAAACCACCTTGTTTGTTTGTTTCATTGCTTGTAAAATGTTTCTTAGGTAAAATAAACATCATCTAAAACATTTCCCAAACTTTTCCTAAGGACAAATAAATCAAAACCAATAAAATAAAGGAATGGTCATTTTGACCAATTTAACTCCCATGCCTACTTTGGCTGCCTCAAACTTTCAGAACCTAACAGAAACTTTTCTGGATCTTTGCACCCCTTGAATGTACTCATAACAAAGTATCAAGGCCCACTTTGTGATCATCCAGAAACTTTCAAATGCATAGTTTAAATGACAATTCAAAATTGAATCTTTATCATATGGGAAGATCCCACTTTTTCAAAAACCACTCAAACAAGCTCAACTTTCAAAACCCAAGCATCTGCAGACTCACCAGTACCAATCTAGCAAACCCACCAAAAATCTTTTCAAAATTCAAAACTTGATTTCATGCGGCCATTTCATCAAACAGGTTGTAGACACAAATCAAACAAACATCAAACACTATTGTGAGAAGTGATTCTTGCCTAACTTGTTCCCTAGTTAGCTGACAACCAGCTCAGTAGATCATCTAGGAAGATTAGCCAAGCACTAGCACCACTGTGAGCTTGCCATTGCCATCAATGGTGAACAGCCGAGCACCCCCTTGCCACCCCATAGTCGACAGCAAGCTAGGAGCAGCAGCAAGCCTAGCCAACATGTCTAGGAGGCAGCCCACCGTCCACCGCCACTCACTGTCCCAGCCGCGAGCGTTGCCAAGCCCTGGACCACGCGCACAAACCGCGCCCAGACCGCCAGAGACCATGCCGAGCGTGCACCAGAGCACCACCCTCGACCAGCGCCCACAGACCGCGTGCCGCCCTCACCGCGTGCACACACAATCCCCACCGACCCAGAAGACCGCCAGACATCCCCGTTTGCCGCCCCGTGCCGCACAGCCACCGCCCGCCGTCGAAGACGCCGCCTCTGCCGCGCAGAGCATCGCCCGTTGCAGACCAAGCCGCACCGCCACACGCCTCAAAACCATGTCGTTGAGCATCGCCAGGAGACACAACACCGTCCCCTACCCTTGCCCATGCCATTAGCCGCCTGTGAAATCACCCCCGACGAGCTCACCGTGCGCCCCAACGGTCCCCTCGCTCGACTATAAATAGAGGCCACCCCGCTCGATTTCTTCACACCATCTCACTCCCCTCTCCTCACTGATCGTGCCACACCATTCTCAGAGCAAGGCGAGCACCACCCCGCCGGAATTTCACCGGAGCCCGCCGCCTCTGGAGAAGAAGGGAGCCATCGATTTCGTCCACCCCAGGAGCTGCCGCGAACACCCCTGAGTTCGCCGTCGTCGACTTTGTCGTTCGCCCGCCTCGCCAACCCTCGCCCGTACCCCGGTGAGCCCCCAGCACCCCTCACTGGCCGCCCTAGGTTTCGTTCTCGCCGGCGTTGTCTCGCGTCAATGATGACTCTCAGCCGTTGGATTAGAACTAGATCGAACGATCCACGTTGCCCCAAACCGCTTCGCCTAGCCCCGTGTCACTGACGAGTGGGGACACCCACTTAAGTAGCCCACGGGAGCACTGCGCTTAGCAGGCCGGCCCGTTAACTTTTCCCGCGCAGCCCAGTTATTCAAATTAGACTTTTTCCATTTCAATTCAAACACACTTCTTTACCCAAATTCAAAAATCAACCCAGATCGATTCAGTACACCAAATTGAATGAAACCAATTTTGTTGGAAAGGTCTGTGAATGCTGAATCCAAGCCCGTTGGATTCAAGTCATTTGGATCTATAGATCACTCATGATAAAAATAACAAGGCGGAAGCTTTTCTGCATTCAAACATTTTTCAAATTTAAACCATAATAGCTTTTGAGTTGATTCCAACTCTCAAAAATTACATTTAACCATACCTTTCAAAATATATAAAAGTATATAGGTTTACTTGCAGAAATAATGTTCAAGTAATAAAAGAATGCCCTATAGGCATTACTAGCCACTTTAATTAATTAAAATAAAAGGGTAAAACCTTATTAAATTGTGACACCACTTTAAATCACATTCCCATGGAGTACAATATGTGGTGATGACATGTGTCAACTTGATCCCATGTTTGGTTTGGAGAATATTAAATCTTATGTAGTTTTTCAATGAGTAGAAATTACTTTTCTAAAAATAAAAGGAATTAAATCAAGCCTTAACCTTGTAGTGTTAGAGATGATGCTAGATCATCTATAGGACCCTTGTGTGTGATGATTGCAAGTAGTTAAGTACTGTTTGGTGATTGTGTACCTCATATCTATTCATAGACGCTAGTACCGACCAAGGATACGAGGAGGAAGGAGGATACTACGAAGAAGAAGCCGAGGAGAACTTCAACCACTGCTCTGCACAAGGCAAGCTTATATTGACATTGATGCAAGCTAACACTTGCAAGATACCCTACTGATGCAACAAACCCCTACTTGTTACTATGCCTACTATATGCCTTAAGCATATGTGATCACCTCCACTTGATAAACCAATCCTAGTTTTATTTGCAAGCTTCTTACTTTATTTCTTTATCAAAGCTTACTTAGAGTTTACTTAAGTGAATTATAGGTACTAGAAAGATATTTTAAGGTTGCATATAGAGCATAAAATTTAGCCTAAGTTAGAAACCTTGATATCAGCCTAAGATATGAGGTTAGACTTAGTTGAAACTCCACTAGTTTACCACCCCTCATCAGTACTACCCCCACCTGTAGATGCTAGTGCTAAGCATAAAACTTGATCAACTTTAGATGGGAATACTTGGTGGAAAAATGGTTATGAAAACCTTGGAATGATGGATCATTCTATTGATATGTTTTGGACATGTGTTTCTAAACACCTGATGATCTTAGTGATGAAAATGTTGAGGCATGAGCCTTAGCCCTTTATAAAACTGATGGTTGTCTGGATGCGATACCATTCCAATTTTATCGTACAACCACAATACCCGAATATTGGGTAGGACTTGACTGGAAACTTATATCCCTTAGTATTAGTTCCCTCACGGCCAAGGTCTGAGCTGAGGCTACCTTGTGAAGATTGTCCACCTGTGCAGTACCCAAGATGACAGTTGGTCATGGTTGGGAGGCCAAACTCACAGGAGAGGTGCTTATACTAGGGCGTGTAATTGAAAGGTTAGGATTGATTATCCGCATACTGAGTATGGTGAATTCAGGATTTCTTCCTGACAGATGTATCGAATGTTGTGGTGAAAGTGTACAATCTCTGCAGAGTGTCAAACTATTCGAATAGCCGCGTCCGCGGTTATGGACAGTTGGAGTGGCCATACTGTTCCCCCGTCAGACTTTTCAAAATGACTTGTGAAATGAATTGAGACTTTGACTTGACCACAACAGAGTTTTGATATGAAATACAAGTTCCCACTTAGGAGTTATAAAATTGTGACTAGCTTTGGAACCTAGTAGAGATAAATCTAGCTTTTGCAAAACAACCATAGAGCCTAGTGTCCTATTATCCAAAAACCCCTTTACCTGTTAGTATTAGTTTGCGAGTACTTAAAGAGTACTCATGGCTTTGTCCCTGGCTATTCCCATGGCTAGACTATGAGGAGGAGTACCTGGAAGATGGACCCCAGGAAGGTTACGACAACTAGGATCATCTCCCATCGTCAGCATTGCCTGTGACCCCAAAGATGGAGCTTCGCCTACGCTACCGTTACTATTTCGTATTCCGCTGCTTGAAGTTGTATTAAGAACTGGATCATGAGATCCCTATTCATGTAAGAAATTATGTATCGTTGTAATGGATGATGTACTATGGTATCCAATTCTGTTATGTCTCGCAAAAATGGTAATCCTGGGATTGCGATGTATGGCATAACAGGCATCTAGGATTGAAAAATCTGGGTGTTGACACATGACTTCCCTTTTCTGAAATTTTAGACAAGCATCAAACCAAGTGATTTCCAAGTTCATAAATGATGAGAAACTAGTATAGGAACTTGCTAGAGGGCTACACATGCATCAAAATAAAGTTTCTAAGCATAGAACAAGCATGAAAGCTCAAACAACCTGTCACCTATAGCAGCAAAATACTCAAGATACAATCTACCAATCACAAATCTAACTGGACAAGTGTAGGAGGCACATACCAAAGAACAATCTCTCCAAAAATCTGCAGCAAAGAGGGGCCGAGCAAGGAGATTAAAAATCACGAGAAAGAACAACAAGAACTCGAGCTTGAGCAAGTTTTCCGGTGTTTTTCGGAAGAGAGAAAGAAGATGGCTTTGAGGAGGTAGCCTGGAGGGATCCAGGTGGGCCAGACCCCCCAGGCGCCGCTCAATGGTAGGCCACGCCTACCATGGGTTTGGTGGCCTGGGGTGGCCCCTGGGTCACTTCAGGTGTCTCTCTTCCCCTTTTTTCGAGCAAAAAATTATTTTGAATTTTCTGGGATTTTTCGGGAAACTTTATTTTTGGCCAATTTTCAAGGTATGAAAATTGATTTTCTCGCAGAAACAATTTTTTCAGAAGAAGCAAAAGCAAACCAAAAGACAAACTACAGGAGCTCTAAGACAAACTAACAAGCAAACAACTAACAAAACCAAATCTAGCAAAAGAAAGGCAAAGACTAGGAAGGTTAAAAGTAAAAGAAAGCAAGTATAACCACAGTGAAAACATTATTTTGATCATTAAAATCCTTTTGTTAACAAGGTTGATCAAGTCTTGTTACCAAAACAATCTTATATGAAACAAAACTATGCAATCCACAAGGTGATTATGTTACCTCATACTTGATAGCAATGGTCCCAATCATAATAGTTTCAAAATTTTCATGTGGAATGGGACAATATATTTCTCCAACCTTGATGCTCTCAATATTTTCAATGGAATTCAGGCAATAGCTTCTAACAACCTTATTGGGGAAATAAACATATGCTCTTTGTCATCAATATTGAATGTTACTTTTCCTTGGTTACAATTAATGATAGCACCTGCAGTATTAAGAAAAGGTCTCCCAAGAATAATAGATATATTATCATCTTCAGGCATTTCAAGCACAACAAAATCAGTTAAAACCAAGCAATTATGAGCCACCTGAACATGAACATCCTCACATATACCAACAGGAATAGTAGTTGACTTATCAGCCATTTGCAAAGATATATCAGTTGGTATCAACTTTTCTAGCCGGAGTCTCTTGTAGAGAAAAAAAAGCATAACACTAACTCCAGCTCCCAAATCACATAAATTAGTTCTAACATAATTATTCTTAATAGAGCAAGGAATAGTTGGTATACCTGGATCACCAAGTTTCTTTGGAACCTTACCATTGAAGGAGTAATTAGCAAGCATAATAGAACTCTCCTCATTAGGAATCTTCCTTTTATTACAGACAAGATCCTTCATATACTTTGAATAAGGAGGCAATTTAACAGCATCAGTCAAAGGAATTTGCAAAAATAAAGGTTTCATCTACTCACAAAACTTATTGTAGTGTTATTCCTCCTTTGACTTGTGTTTCTTACCTGGAAAAGGCATAGGTTTCTGCACCCAAGGTTCTCTCTCTTTACCATGTTTATTAGCAATAAAATCTTCCTTAGTGTAACTAGTGTTCTTAGTGTGCTTCTCATGTTCTTCCTCACCTTCCTCCTTATCAGGAGCATCATTTTTATCATTACCACTCTTAGTTTCAGCATCAGAGGCAGATATACTATTAGGATCTACAGCAGGTTCAAGTGGTTCCTCAACTATTTTGTGTTTATTTTTCTTTCTCTTACGAGGACTACCACTATTCTCACCTTGTTGAGAATCCTGCTCAATTATTTTAGGGTGTCCTTCAGGATATAAAGGGTCTTGAGTAGCTATACCACTCCTAGTTCTAATTCCATAAGCATGTTTATTTCCTGAGGCATTAACTAGCATATACTTTTGTACCTTAGCAAGTTGATCAAGTTGGGTTTGAACCATTTGAAAGTGTTTACAAAGCATTTTAATATCATTAGAAGTTATTTCCACAATATCTTTCAACTCATGGATAGCTCTAGAGTTTTCCAATAAATGATTCTGAACTTGTTTATTAAACTTACCTTGCTTAACAATAAATGTGTCAAGTTCCTCTAAGCAGTGATCAGGAGGCTTACCATAGGGAATATCCCCTTTATTAAAGTGGAGAGAGTGTACCTCAATAGTAGATGGGTGAGGAATTGGCTTGCATAACTCTTCTATAGGAGGTAGATTCTTCACATCTTCAACTCTAATACCTTTCTCATTTAGACATTTCTTAGCTTCCTTCATCACTTCATCATTTAATGCAATAACTCCCCTCTTATTTGGTGTTGGTGTTGGAACTAGTTCAGGCATAATTTGTTCAGGAGTAATAAGCTCAGGTATATTTAGCTCAGTTGAAGTCCAATCATCATAATTCTTGCTTATTTTAGCCATTAATTATTCAGCATCTGTAGGAGTTCTTTTCCTGAAAACACAATCAGCAAAGCTATCTAGGTAGGTCCTAGAATCATCAGTTAGTCCATTATAATAAATATCAAGAAGCTCATTCTTAGATAATGGACATCCAGGATGTGCATGGATCAAGGCACATAACCTTGTCCATGACTTAGGCAATTTCTCTTCTTCTCCCTGTTTAAAATCAAAAAGTCTCTGCAAAGCAACATGTCTAGCATTGGGAGGAAAATATTTCTAGAAGAAAGAAGCAATCAAGCAATCAGGGCTATCAATGGAACCAGGAGGTAATCTATTAAACCAAGCCCTAGCTTCTCCTTTTAGTGAAAAAGGGGAAATCTTAGTAACAAAGTACTTGCGCATCTTAAAATCATCAGAGAATAAAGCACTCATAGTAGAAAGCTCATTCATATGAGCCACATCACTCTCATTTTCAGTCCCACAAAAGGTTCTTTCTCAACAATATCTAAGTAAGATAAATCAAGAGAGAAATCATAATCTTCATCTTTAATATCTATGGGACAAGTGGCAAACTTAGGATCAGAGGATAGTTTAGGCATAATAGTACGTCTAGCAAGGAGACTCTTAATAGCACTAGTACCATGTGTGTTTCGAAACTCTTCAACAAATTCATCAGTGAACTCAATGTAACCATCATTAATATCATAACTCTCACTAGACGCAGGTGAGCTAACAGGTGTAACCGTGTCTTCACTAGGATCTTTGGTACTTCCTAGACTAGCCATAGTAGCATCTAGAAAAGGACCTAATGAACCACTCGCATCAAGCACAGTAGAAGTAACATCATGAGCATCAAAAGTAGTTTCAGATTTAGTAGTAGTAGCAGTGTGTGTAGCATGAGTATGTGGTGTGACAATCTTACTTATAACAGACGGTGAATCAAGAGCAACAGAGGTGTTTAGGACTGTACCTCTTCTTGTAGTGGATGGTAAAATAGGAAACTTTTCATCACGAGACTTCCCCATGATGAAAGGAGTAGTAGTGAACAATAATAGATCCAAGTGAAATTACAAATAAAGCTATGCTCCCTGGCAACGGCGCCAGAAAATAGTCTTGGTGACCCACAAGTATAGGGGATCGCAACAGTCTTTGCGGGTAGTATTACCCAATTTATTGATTCGACACAAGGCGATCCAAAGAATACTTGCAAGCCTTAACAACTGAGTTGTCAATTCAGCTGCACCTGGAAATAGTTCTTGCTCACAGAAGTTTATCAGTAGCAATAGTTTGGTAGTAGCAACAGCAGTAGTAAAACAAGAGAAATAGTAACAGTAACGGTAACAGAAGGATTCGAGTGCGGTAGGCATAGGGATGGATGGACGGGCGTTGTATGGACGAGTCTAAAAATGTAAATTCAATATCTAGGGCATTGTAGATAAATAATAACAAGCATCCAAGTACTAAACAATCCTAGGCATGTGCTCCAAATATAGTCATACATGCTCGCAATGAGAACTTGCACACCATCTTCTGTCCAGCCAACCCGTGGAAGTGGGGCCTCTAGGGAACTACTGGCAATTAAGGTGCTCCTTTTAATAGAGCACCAGAGCAAAGCATTAACACTCTATGAACACATGTGATCCTCACACCACAGCCATCCCCTCCGATTGTCCCAATTATTGTCACTTTGGGGCCTTTGGATCCGGACAATGATATTTGCACACAACTTGTAGATAAGATCACAAACAATACTATCATAATGATTCAATAATAAGTTCAGATATGAGATCATGGCACTCGAGCCCTAGTGACAAGCATTAAGCACAACAAGTTGCAACAAAGTCAAATAGCACTAATAGAGATACTAGGCACTATGCCCTAACAGATCTTATTCGATTACATGATAGAACTCATCCAATCCCTACCATCCCCAAGCCTACAGCGGGGGATTACTCACTCATGGATGGGGGAAACATCGGTAGGTGATGAAGATACGTTGGTTATGACGATGGTGATGATCCTCTCCAAATCCCCCGTCCCGGCATGGTGCCAGAACGGACTTTCTGGATCCGAATCTTGGTTTATGGTGGCGGTGGTGGAGCGGAACTCTTTCTGGAAAACTATCGACCCCCCCTCGGTTTTTAGGTCGAAAGGCAACTTATAGGCGCAGAGGGAGGCCGAGGAGGTGCCTGGGGTGGCCGCACCCCCTAGGCGCGGGGCAGGACCCACCCGCGCATGGTAGGGGTGTGGGCCTCCCATGCCCCTTCTCCATCTCGTCTTCTGGCTCCGTGGGTCTTCTGGTGAAATATAATTTTTGGCATATTTTCCGGGATTTTTCCTCATAGTTGATTTTCGGCACAAAAACAAGACACCAAGGTAATTCTGCTGAAAACAGCATTAGTCCATGTTAGTTGTATCCAAATCACACAAGTTTAGAGGAGAAACAATATCAAAAGTGTTTGGGAAAGTAGATACATTTTGGACGTATCAAGAGGCCTGAATTGTCCCAAGGCCAGCTGAAGCGGTCCGCGACCTGTCGATCCCTCTCCACTCCCCTGATGGCCAGCCAGAGAGAAAGGCACTCCCTAACTCCCCGGTATTCCATGTTGCCTGGGATGTCCAGCAGCCAGTTGTTCTCCTCAATGCCCTGCTCCACCGTCCAGCTGTTTTGAATGCGCTTGCTCACTGTGGGAGTCAAGCCAAGGGAAAAATCCTCCGCAGCCTGTCCATTTATCCATCTATCCCTCCAGAATAGGGTGTTCTTACCATCTCCCACATTGATCGAGACCATCCCGCCAAACACCTCTCTAGCCTTGTCATCTTGAATCCTCGGAAAACCTTGCCACGACCTAGTGGTGTCAGTCCTCCGAAGCCATTCCCAGCGAACTCGCAGAGCCAAACTCTGGCGTTTGAAGTCCTTTATGCCTATTCCGCCAAAATCATATGGCTGACAAACCTGGATCCAAGCCACCAGACATTGCCCACCATTAGCCCTCTCCTTAGCCGCCCAGAAGAAACCCCTCAGGCCCTTCTCAAGCTCCTCTATCAGCCAACCCGAAGCCTCAGAAATAATGAGGTGGTGCATGGTCCATGCTGACATCACCGCCTTCACCAGTGTTAGCCTCACAAGCTTCCCAATCATACCTTGTTTCCAGGCCGGCACAAAATGCAGGGCCGCGTCGAGAAGTGGCTGACATTGGGCATTAGTAAGCGGTCTGAGAGCTAGCTGCAGCCCATGGTACCTAATGGGGAAATCCGTGATTGTACAGTGTAGCAAACTCGAGACCACATCTCTGTCATGCTCCCTCGGCTGGAAGGTGGCTGAAGTCTTTTGGTAGTTGACATGGAGTCCAGAGGCTCTCCTGAAAAACTCCAGGATCTCTCACTGCAATCAGGTCCTGAACCTCTGGCCTGACGAATAAGATTACGTCATCAGCATATATGGAGACTCGCTGTATTGGAGTGCAGTTACCGATGGGAGCCAGCAGACCACTGACGCTTGCTTTCTAAATAAGCAAGGAGATGATTTCCATCGGCAGCACAAACAGCAGCGGGGATAGGGTATCTCCTTGCCTGAGACCCCTCGCGTGATAGATCCTCCTGCCTGGAACACCATTGTCAGAAACACGAGTACTGGCTGTGCGCATGCTGATTGCTAGCCACTTTAGCCAGATCTCAGGAAACCCTAGCCTCCTCAAGACCTCGAAAAGGAATGCCCAGGACAAAGAATCAAATGCTCTCAAGATATCAAGTTTGAGAAGAACACCTGGCTCCCTTCGGCTATTGATCTTTCTCACCATCTGCCTCACCAAGATAAAGCTATCATGTAGTAGCCGCCCTTTAACGAACGCCGATTGCTGAAATTAGTAGCTTTTCTCAAAATAAGGAAGAAAGTATCCCTCAATCATGGGGGAGGTATTGTGATCTTAAAATGAGGTGCCCTACCCATGGTTTTAAAGATAATGAGTTAATTATTATATTTTATAATGGACTAACTAAGAAAAATCAAGATCTTATCTAGATAGTGTTGCAGGTAATATTTTCACGCACATGACTATTGAGGAAGCTAAAGGATTATTGGACACTATTACTCAAAATCATCATGATTGGCATATTGAAGAGGAACATAGGAATGAAATGATTCATAACAAGGGAGGTATTCATAAATTATCTAATGAATACATGCAAGAATCCTCAAGGTCTATTAAAGAAAAGGGTGTAATATCCCAATTTCAGCAACCCTGAATTGTTGTCCAAAAGGCAAAAATTAGGGGGAACAAAAACTTTTTATTTCTAAGTGTTGCAATGCTTGCTTACTTGTTTTCTTGTGTTCATGCAAGTGATTGTATATTAGATGATATACTCCTTACCTCAACCCAGTTGACAAAAACTAATTTACAAAAGAGATGTCTTAGCTCATCTTTAATATTCCCAAATGTTCTAGCATTTCAAACTTGAGCCAAGATGATTTTGACACAACAAATTATTTTACTAGTTTCTATTGCCAAAACTATGGAGAACTTTATATAATCTCCATATGTTTTCAGGACAAAACTTTCAACTACTCTTATCTCTATGTTTTTTCTAAAACCTTTCCTAAAACCTTTTCATCCAATCTTGGTATAGGTACCAAGAGGTTCTTATCTCACTCCAAGTCTCAATATCTTAAAAGCACCTATTCTTAACCCAAGCTAGGCTTGAGGATAACTTTAGTAGTAGTTTGACAAGTTTGATAAGATGAGTTGCCTTGATCTGTTGTCTGATGAATTGCCTTGATCTGTTGATTGCCTTGATTGCTTAGGAACTAAAGTGAGCTAATCTAGTAACTCATCCTTAGGGATCAAACCAATATTTTAGATCTTCAATCTCAAACTAATAAACCCAAACTCAATCTATCTTGAGTCACTCAAGTGAATCTCAAATCTACCTAACCAGATCAATCCTAAGCTAATCCTTTGTATTAGCATCTAACCCATCAAAGACCAAATACAAGCATGGATCCCCTCTATTCAATATATACCTCAATATCAACCACTTGATGAAGAGGATAAACCCTTGCCACTCTCTCAAATGTTTCCCTCTTGCATACAAGTCAAAATCCACAAATCTGCCAATTTGGCCAAGTCTGGAAACCTTGTCTAGATTCAGTCTTTGGAACTCAACCTATTCTAACCCTTGTGCATTCTTGATAATGTACTTGAACCATCTTGTAGTAAATCATTAGTAATACCAAAACCCACTTTTTCCCTTGGATATACCATTATAGTTCCCACTTATCCATGATGGTTTTGTAGTCAGGATAATAATCTTTTCTGCAAATCTTATCATCTTGCCTACTTTGGCAGAAGCTCACAACCATATGCTAACTCCCCTTGACCAACTCTTTGCATCCTTATGATATAATAATCATGGTCTATCAACCCCTACTTTACTTGTTCCCATTGTATATCTGTGCTTCTTAAACCCACATGGTTTAGGAGGCATCATGACTCATATGTTATGCCAGCCTTGTTTTCAACAAAGTTTGCCATCTCTTCTAGACCACCTTAAATACAACCAAGCCCAACTCTTGGCATCATGATAATAAATATAACTTGGTATAACCATCCATCTATACCTTGTATCAAGGTGATCTATGAGCTCCCTAATCCAACCATGTTTAAGTAGTATGAAAATAACAAATCCATAGATCCTCTAATCCTTGTTCTTTTCCAAAACCAACTTACTTTTTGCACTAAGCAAGGTTGGTTATGATGGATAATTCAAGTTGACATCATCAACCTTGAATGTAAACACTTCCAAATAATTCCCATAATTATTTGGATCTAAAACTATTTAAATTCCTTTAATTGCTAAACCCTGGAAAACCTTCTCTATAAATACAAGTGTGATTTTTCTCCAAACCACTTTGGCAACCCAAGGCACATGTGATGCCTATATATCATATCCTATCTTCCCAACTCAAAAATAAATATTTTTGAGATTCTTTACCATTTCTTTTTGTCCCTTTTCTTAAATGGTAGAAACATGAAATAATAACTTAACAATACTTTCCCTCCAAATAAATTCCAGTAAAATCACCCAATGTGTGATATGGTATTTAGTACTATCTCACATCAAAAACTCACCTTGTCCCATGTAAAAATATCACATTAGCTTCTATAAATTATTTCTGCACTTTTTGAATAAATGAGATTAAGTGGACTTTTAATCATCTGAAAAATCCAAAACAATTTGTAACATCTCAATTTCATCAACCCTGATTTGTTGTCCAAAAAGCAAAAATCAGGGGGAACAAAAACTTTTTCTTGTTAAGAGTTGAAATGTTTGTTGCTTGATGCTTATGCTTATGGAACTTCTTGTATATTAGAAGATATACTCCTCACCTTAACCCTAGTTAGCAAAAACTATTTTTATAAAAGGATATGTATTGGCCCATCTTTCATATTCTCAAATGTTATGGCATTTCAAAACCTGAGCCAAGAAGGCTTTGACACAACAAAATGTTTTGCTAGTTCTATTAACAAAACTATGGAGACCTATATACAATCTCCTTATGTTTTGCTAGTTCTATTAACAAGACAGATCATTCAACTACCCTTATCTCTAGGTTTTTCCAAAACATTTTTCCTAAAACCTCTCCACTCCAATCTTGGTAGAAATACCAAGAGGCACTTATCTTACTTCAAAGCAAAACCAATTAAAAATACCCATCCTTACCTCAAGCTAGGCTTGATGGTAACCCTAGTAGTAGTTGGATAAGTTTGATAAGATGAATTACCTTGATCTGTTATCTGATGAATTGTCTTGATCTACTGATTGACTTGTTTGCTTAAGAACTAGAGTGAGATAATATATTAGCTCATCCGTTAGGATCTAATCTATGTTTGTGATCCTCAATCTCAAACCAAGCATCCAAATCAGGATCTATCCCAAGCCACTAAGGTAATCATCTCCTCTCCTAATCAGATCAACCTAGGGATAATCCTTTCTGATAGTTCCAACTCAGTGAAGACCAAATCCAAGCATGGATCCCCTCTATGCAATATATACCTCAACATCAGCCACTTGATGAGAAGGATAAACCTTTGCCACCCTATAAAATGTTTCCCTCTTGTAATCTAGTCTAAAACCCTAAATCCGCCAAAATGGCAAAGTCTGGAGTTCTTATCTAGATTCAATCTTTGGAGCTCTACCTTTTCCAACCTTTGTGAATTCTTGATAATGTACTTGAACCATCTTGTAGCACACCATTAGTAATACCAAAGACCACCCTTTACCTTGGATTAACCCTTATGGTTCCCACTCATCCATGATGGTTTTGTAGTCAAGATAATAATCTTTTGTGCCAATCTTATCATCTTGCCTACTTTGGCAGAAGATCACATCTTTATGCCACCTCCCCTTGACTAAATCCATGCATGATTATGATCTACTAATCATGGCCTATTAGTCCCAACCTCACTTGTTTCCATTGGAGCCTTGTGATTCTTAAAACCCCATGGTTTAGAAGGCATCATGACCCCTCTATTATGGCAGCCTTATTTTCAACAAAGGTTGCCCTCTCTCCTAGACCACCTAAAATCCAACCAAGCTCAACTCTTTCCTCCATGATCATCTATATAACTTGTTCTAGTTATCCATCTATCCCTTGTACCAAGGTGAGCTATGAGCTCACTAATCCAACCCTGTTTTGGTGGTATAAAATTATCAAAACCCTAGATTCTCCCAAATCTAGTTTACATCCTCTTTCACCACAATTATTCAAAACCCAAGGTTGTACCTGATGTATACATAAATTTTACATCATCTACCTTGGTTATGATAATTCCCCAAATAATTCCCATAATTATTTCGATCCTCAAACTTTTTAAATTCCATAATTAGCAAGATCCTAGAAGCCTTGTCTATAAAGACAAGTTTGTTTTTCTCCAAATTACTCTGCCAAATCAATGCACAGTTGAGTTCTATACATCATACTCCACCTTCCCATGTCAAAAATAAATATTTTTGAGATTCTTTATTATTTTTTTTGCACTTTTTCTTAAATGGCAAAAATAATAAATATTTGCTTAAAAATACTCTTCCACCTTAATAAATTACAATAAAATTCTCCAATGTGTAATATGGTATTTAGGACCATATCACATCAAAAACCAACCTTGTACAATGTAAATTTATGAATTTAGCTTCTAGAAACCAGTTCTGCACTTTTTGAATAAATGATCTTAAGTGGACAAATAATCTTTGGAAAAAATCCCAAATAAGTTCTAAGCTTATTCCATGACCCTATCTACACAGTAGTACCTCTTTACCACCTTGCGAAATGCAAAATTTTCAAACTTTCTTCACAAGCACCATTTTGATCAATTCTTGCAAACCAAATCAAACATGAGTCAAACAAACTCAACTCCTTACCAAAACTTGTCAATTAACCTTGCACAGCAACTTCACTCCCTCCCGGTCGTGCACTAGCCCTAGATACTAAAGCATCCCTTCCACCTTGTCCCATGTGCTTGGGAAAGGAGATGTTGTGGATGGCTCTCTTGTGTTACAAAAATATCTCCACCCAGCAGCCCTCTCCACCTCTCTGGTCATACAAAGGCCCACACACCACTCCCCCACCACCCCCCTTGCCCAATACCTGGCCAGCACCCCTCCCCCTTTGCCCTAGTGGACAAGGTCCACCATGGACCTCATCCTCCTCAAATAAATTGGCCAGAGGCCACCAACCCCGCTGCCACTCCCCCATTTGCTCCCTTCTCACTGCACTCACCTCCCTGAGATCCCTCTCCCTCCCCCTTGCTCTGTCCTTCCCAAGAGAGAGACTAAACTAGAGTTCGAACATTATTGAGCTTGAGCTTGAAGTGCTCTCTCCCTGCCCCCATTCTCCCTGCATGTGGCCTAGCCACGAGCCTCCACCCATGATATACCATCCCCCAACTCTCTAGAACCTCTCTGCGTCTGCATGTCCCTCGAGAAGAAGACCTATCCATCGCGGCCATTTTTTCAAGAACCGAAGCAAGCCCTCCTCTCCCAAGATCCTCCCCCCTTGATTTCACTCTGGCATGCTCCCCTCCCCTCCCTGCTGCTAATCTTGCCTTCTGTTTGATCCAGGACCACATCTGGACGCCTCCCCGATGAGCTCCCAAGAACCACCGTGGGCGCCGGTGCATGAACCACCTCCTTGCGCTGAACCAGGCCGTGTTGCCCCTTGCTGGACTGCCCTCGACACGCCATGTCGCCTCCACCAACTCCCAGTCGCCGGCGAGGCCCAAGGTGAGCTCCCCACGCGTCTCCACCCTTTGCTAGGGTTTCCGCCCGCTGGCAGGGGCGCGAGGTTGAAGACGACCCTACACTGTCCGATCCTCCTAGATCCGACGGCCAGCCGCCCTCGATACCCCTTCGGCCTCCTTGGGCCGCTGACGCCTGGACCCCGTTAGTTAGCAGTTTAAAACCGCGTCCCACGTGAGCCTTATCCCAGATGGGCCAAATTCCACTGTGTGGCCCAATTCCCTTCCGGATCGGGCCCGTGAGCCACTTTCTTTTATTCTTTTGTCGAGATCCAGAACTTTGGTGCTTAGGTTTAAATCGATATGAAAATGGAAATGCCCTAAATAAATTCAGATATCATTTTTCATAGGTACCTAAGTCTCCACTCTAACATGCAGACTTGGTTTTGGACCAAAATATTGTATGAATAAATCCTAGAAAATAAAATAGCCATATGTGTTCCTTCCACTAATAAATGCCTTCAGAGAGTTTGGTAAATCCAAATGAAGTAAATCCAATTGGAACTGAAAGGCCTTAGCCATACCTTGCATGTCCCACTGTCCCCATATAAAATGGCTTCCTAGTTTTCCATTGGTAAAAATAACAACAACAGGGCATTTAAGCCTTTATAAAATTCTCTAGGCAAAACCACAAATGGTTTTGACCTAATTAAAACTCTCTGGACATCCACATACCCATACATACCAAAACCTAGGATCCCAAACTTTATTGAACTCTCTTTGAAAATTGGTGAATTAATCTTTTCTGTGCATGGGTAATTCACCAATAAATTCACATCTTTAGTTCTGTAAATCCAAAAAGGATGATTCCAATTTCTACAGAAAGTTATTCAAAGTGCATAACTTGTGTCTTTCGAATCACATCAAAATCCCTTATAGATTTAATCTGGTGAAAAAGACAAATATCATCCAGTACTATCTTTGGGAATTTGTCAAGGGCATTCTGGTAATTATTTTGAGGTGATTCCATCTCTTAGTGAATCAGTACATCAAATACTATATAATCACCCAAGGAAATAATTTTTGGAACTCCAGAAAAATTCTGGTGAATTATTTCCTAAAACTAGAGTTTTATTCACTATAAATCAATGGTAATTGATAAAATAGTGAAACCACTTTTGTTGGATTCATTTTATCAATTTATATCTGATGGTATAATTTTTACACAGTGGCATCATACATAGCAAGACCTTGGTCAAAAACCCCTCTCTTAGGTAGTTCCTAGGCCATAAATCCAAAAGGATCTTTTTCCAATGCCTCCAAATCTTTACCAATCTCAACAAGCCAATCATCCAGCACCCTACTGTTCTATATCATGTATTAACTGTTGATTTGATGTATGGTTTGATGCTTCTATGTATTTAATTGATGGTGGTGTTGTTTTCTTGCATGTCTGCTCGATAATGGCGATAGTTGCGATTGTGTGACGCTGAGAAGAAGGAAGCATTGGGTGTTTCAATGGTATTCTGGTTTTCTAAAGAAGCCAAGGGACATCTCGCTGGTCACAGGAAAGCCACCTCCTTTCTCATAAGCCCTTGTCCTACCGTTTTACTTATGCATGTTTTACCTACTGTTTATGAAACTGCATTGTTTACTTATGATGATTTTATATCTGGTAGGCTTGGCTCATCCAGCTAATACCATTATACGACTAAGTACAACCCCTTTTATGACACCTATTTTCCCTTAGTCTGGTAGATGGTTCTTTAACACCATAACCCCTTGGAGACCCCGTTTTAGCCTAAGCAAAAGTGTAGGATGGGAAGACCTCGGGAAATTTGTCTATAAATGTTTATGAGAAAAACCTTGGTGAGGTTGGACCTACCAAGAGTTAATTAAAAAACGAGAAAGATTTTGGTTTTTACAAAAAGGTTGGACAAAAGATGGAGGAATTTTTTTTGCAAAAACGCACCCGGTTCTTTGCAGTTTTTCTTGAACAATTAACCCGTGCAACCACATTACTCTGGAATGGGACATGGCTAGGCTGGAAGTCTGCCTAATCTTGTATAAGTGCCTCGCACTACTACGGGGGAGGACAAATCCCCGGAGGCTGGGCCTTCACCTGTAAAGGCCCATGTGAAACCTCGGCCTAGGGAAGGTACAAACTGTCTAAGGACGGCCAGACGACACTAGGAGCACCTCATTGAAAGCGCACACCTGTCGAGGTGCAAAACATGCTCCGGTTGGCTTGAGACTATATAGGGAGTCCCGGTTTTGAGGGGATTATCCTCATAGGGTAGGCATTTGTATCGGAGAAGGCATCCGGAAGGTCTTGACCGGTTATTCAACCCACAATCGGTGTAGATCAGGGACGGGTAATTGGATGATGTGGGTAAAGTGTACAAAGTGTAAATCTATTCGAATAGCCGAGTCCTCGGTCATGGACGGTTGGGAAGGTTTCTATAGAGCGGTGCTGGTTTTGATTGCAAAAAGGAATTCGGAAAATCAATGGCTTGAAAATGATTTGACCATGAGATGGTCGGAAAAAGGAGGAAGGAGTTTGGTCATGAGATGACCGGAAGGAAAAAAATGGGTGACCCAATCCTAGTGTTTTCTAAAAACTTTTCAAAAGGGTTTCCAAAATTCTTTACAAAACTTTTTCAACAAAGATATAGAGATATGCTATATCTACAAGAGAAACTAGTTTATAAAAGAACCTCTTATGGAGCCATCCTACCACATCCATATTGCATATCCTTTATTATTGTTTTCTTAAGGTGGTTTGTGAGTACATTCAAAGTACTCACCGGCATTGTCCCTGGCTATTTACTTGGCCAGACTTTCAGATGATCGAGAGAAATGATGGAGATGCTGACGTCTATGCGAGCTAGGCCGTCTTCCCAGTCAGTCGCTTGTAGGTTAAGGCGTGACATGGGCTCTGCGACTGAAGACTTCCGCTACTTGTGTTGTAATTGCCATAATGGCCACTTTGTAAGTTTTGTAATCGTTACTGTTATGGATGATGTAATGATACTGGTCGGTTATGCTCACGGCTCACAGATCATGGGAACGTGAATTGCATGCATAACGGGTATTCTTGGACCATAAATCCGGGGTGCCACACAATTCCTATGATCATGGTTTGACCATACTCATCTACCAGTACCATATCCCCACCTTTCCCAATGCAAAATATTCAACATCCTTCATAAGCCCAAAGTTGATAAATTCTTGCAACATCAATCAAACCTTGTTTTAAACACAATCAACCCTCACCAAACATGGTCCACCAAACTTGCCCAGCACACCCCACTCCCCCTGGTCGTGATCCCTGTAGCACCTGCACTGTAGCATTACTTGCCCCTTGTCCCTTATGCTTGTTTGAAGAGGGGACAAAGACAAGACCCCACTTGGACATTTAATCTCTTTCTTATAGACACACCTCACTCTCTCTCTACCCCTGCTCGACCCAAATCCCCATACCACTCTTCACACGCCTACAGGAAGCACTCCCCTGGTTTCCACCTTTCCTCCATTGTCTTCATAAGCATAGTTCGCCATGAAATTTTTGTCTCTCAAATAAAAGGGGCACAGGTCACCCCCACCCCTCTCGCTGCCTCATCCCCCCTCTCCCATCCACCTACCCCTCCACTAACCCCAGATCCAGCTTCCTCCTCCTCCATCTCCATGGAATAGGATAAGGAACCTTATCGGGTTCAATCTTGCACGCAAGCTTACATGCAACCCTGGCCATCCCTCTCCCCTCATTCCACTTCTTCACCCTCCTCTTGACTCCCTGCAACCCCCAAACCATGCCTCTGGCCCTGCATGCCCGTGGGGAGGAAGGAGGAGCAAGCTCGAGCATTCTTCAAGCCCTCACTCAGATGGCCTCCTCCCTGCTCCTCTCTCCCTGGCCTTGCCTCAGAAACGAGTCCCCATCCTCTCCTCTACCTCACACTATTTATCTCTGGTTACAGGTGCACCCCAGATGGCAGCCCCCGCACGGCACCTGGACAGGCTCGTCTGAGTAGAAGCGTGAATCCTCCTCCGGTGCAGAACCCGCGGTTGTCGCCCCTCTCTAAGGTCCCCGTGATGCGCCGCCTCTCCTACGCCACCCCCCAGTCGTCGACGAGGTTCCCATGTGAGCCATTGTCAACCCTCGGGCCCATCTAGGGTTTTGCTGTCGTTTGAGGTGTTCCCGCGGAGACGATGGGCCGACGCTGTCCGATCTCCTTAGATCCAACGACCTGGGTCGCCTGGTACTGTTTTGGCCCCCAGTGCCGCTGACGGCAGGGACCCGCCAGCCAGCGTTTAAACGCACCGGCTCTCGCGCGCCGAGACGGTGGGTGGGCCAAAATCCCCTCCCCGGCCCACTTCATCCTAGATCTGGCCTGATATTTCCCTTTCTTTTATTCTTTTACCACAGGATATGCGAATACCTCTTCTGGTTTAAATCGATTCAAAAATAGAAATGACCCCCAAGAATTCAACTAGCATTTTTCCCATGTACCTAAACATCTAATCTAACATGTAGTTTTAGAACTGGACCAAAATACTTTTCATATATTTTATAGTATTTCAAATACCAGTAAGTATCCTTTTCAGTATATAAACCTCTCAGGGAGTTTCATGAGACCAAATGGAGTAAACTCAGTCTCCATTGGTAGTATCTGAATGTATCTACCTCACAGCCCTGGCCCCATAGCAAATTGCTTCCTAGAATGCCATTGGTAAAAATAACAAAAACAACACCAGTATGACTTTAGGAATTTCTTTAGGTCAAACCAAAATGGGTATTGACCTAATTCCAACTCCCAGTAGACTCACATAACTATTTCCTTCAAACCCAGGAGCCCAATATTTATTGAGCTATTCTTGATTTTTGGTGAATTAAACATTTCTATGCATAGTTTATTCACTAATAAAATCACCACATTAGTTATGTAACTGCAAAAAGGTTGAATCCAATTTCTACATAAAGGTATCCTAAATACCTAACAGGTGTCCTTGAAATCACATCAAAATCCCTTATATAGTAATTATGGTTAAAAAGACAATAACCCTCCAATACCGACTTTGGGAATTTCCTGAGGGCATTCTGGTAAATATTTTAGGTTGATTCCAACTCTCAGTGAATCATTCATTCAAATACTACCTAACCATCAAAGTAAATACTTTTTGATCTCTAGAACTATTCTGGTAAATTATTTCCTAAAAACTAGAGTTTTATTCACTAGAAAATTCATTATAAATCAATGGTAATTGATAAAATAGTGAAACCACTTCTATTGGTTTAATTTAATAAATACCTTTCTGATGATATCCATTGTTGTGTATTGATATCATACATAAATGGAAATTGATCTAAAAACTCTCTCCTACCTATTTTCTAGACCCTAAAACATATATGGATTTCCCTCAAACACTCCAAGACAATTCCCAACCCTTCTAAATCCATTCTAATCAAGACCATACTAAATTATAACATGTATACCTTGTTTGTTTGCTGTATTCTATGTTTCTTGTATGCCTTGTGTTGAGTGTGCCCTTGCTTGTTTGCATGTGTGGTCCCTGACGACGATAGTTGCGATTGTGTGACGCCGAGAAGAAGGAAACATCGGGATATCATTATTATTGGTATAGTCGGTATTCTGGTATTCTAAGGAATTCAAAGGACACCTCGCTGGTCACAGGAAAGCCACCTTCTTTCCCATAAGCCCTTATCCTACTTTTATACTCATGCATGTTTTATGTACTTGTTCATATACATTGCATATCTGGTATTGGTTTGGCTCCTCCAAACCATTACCCATTGTACTACTAAGTACAACTCCCTTGATGGAACCTATTTTACCCTAGTATGGTAGATGGTGTTTAACACCATAACCCCAAGAGGATGGTACGTTGGGAAACCCCAAGAGGATGGTATGATGAGCACAGCAGCAAGTATTCCCTTAGAAAGAAACCAAGGTTATCGAACCAGTAGGAGGAAGGAAACGACTCAAAGGTGTTGCTAGCAACTTGGAAACCTGCACAACACAAACTCAAGACTTTGCCCCAACGAATAGTGAGGTTGTCAATCTCACCGGTTTTCTGAAAACATAGGATTAAACATATGGTGTGGAAGGTAATGGTGGCTTGCAGAAAGTAAACAGTAACAGTGGAAGATGTATCAATGGTAAAGATTGGACCGGGGTCCACAGTTCACTAGAGGTGTTCTCCTTAAGAATAACAACAAAACATGCTGGGTAAACAAATTACAGCGGGGCAATTGACAGGACAAAGCAAGGCATAACAATGCAATACTAGACATTCATGATCCTATGAGATTTGATTGGGCATTACAACAATATACATAGACCGCCATCCAACTGCATCTATGACTAGTAATCCACCTTCAGGTTATCATCCAAACCCCCTCCAGTATTAAGTTGCAAGCAACAGATAACTGCTTTAAGCAAGGTGTGTAAAGTAAACAATACAATTGTTCCATGAACAAAATAGTGTTGTTTTCTCCCTAGTAGCAACAACACATCTACAACCTTAGAGATTTCTGTCACTTCCCTAGATTCAGTAGAGGCATGAACCCACTATCGAGCATAAATACTCCCTCTTGGAGTCACTAGCATCTACTTGGCCAAGATAGCTACTAGAAACGGAGAGCATGCAAGATCTCGAACAACACAGACATGATAGAATCAATAAGATAGAATTATTAACCAATCTGACATAGTAATCTCAATATCCATCGGATCCCCGCAAACACAACATGCATGATTACAAACAGATGATCATGATCATGAACGGAGCTCACAAGATCTAAACATGGTAGCAAAAAGGAGGAGAAACAACCATATAGTTACTACATGGACCTATAGTCCAAGGTGGAACTACTCACGCATCATACTGGAGGCTGGCATGGTGATGAAAAAGTCCAACGAGATGATCTCTCCCCTCCGGCAGGGTACCGGGAAGAGCTTTAGACCCCCCCCCCCCGATCTAGGGACAATGGTGGCGGCTACGGACTTTTTCGTGGAGATCCGGGGGCTTCTTATAGGTGAAGAGGGAGGCCGAGGGAGTGACCGAGGCGGTCGCACCCCCCCAGGCACAGGCCAGGCCTGGCCGCGTGGCCAGGGTGTGTGGGCCCCTCGAGGCCCTCCCCCGTCTCGTCTTCTGGCTCCGTGTTCTCCTCAGTGAAATATTGACTTTGGATTTTGTCCCGTCCAATTTCGAGTATATTCATTTTCTGACTTTTCTGGAACCAAAAACAACAGAAAACAGGCAACTAGCACTGTGGCATCTTGTTAATAGGTTAGTCCCAGAAAATATATAAAAATACCTTAAAGTGTAGACAAAACAAAGCAAAGTAGATACTAAACAACCATGGAACATCAAAAATTATAGATACGTTTACGACGTATCAAGCATCCCCAAGCTTAACTCCTTCTCATCCTCGAGTAGGTAAGTGATAAAAAGAATAATTTTTGAGGTGACATGCACCATCACAATCAAGATCAAACCATTTGCAAGCATTGAAAGCTGGGATCAAAGTACTCTAAACATGAGCATGAAAGATGAAGTTCTAACAATAAGACAAAGCAACTATGTTGCAACATGGAAGGATACAAACAAAGATTCATGAATACCAATGCATTGAAAGATGTTTGTTTGTTTCACATACAGAAAACATAGCATAGTGGCATTCATCTTGTCCCTCATGGAGTAGCAATAAATGCATAGGACACCTTCAAAGTTCATAAGGGTGACTAGATACAAATAGTTCATGAGCAAGCAATATCAACAATATGAATCAATCAATAAGTTTTGGGACAATGCACACAGAACTAAGAATGGAAACTATGCTCTCTTAATTGGTGCCTAAGGATAGAAGGTGGAGACTCAATATAATAGTGAAAGAAAGGCCGTTCATAAAGGGAAGAAGGGATTTCAAGTGTAACATCCCAATTTCAGCAACCCGAATTGTTTTCCAAAAGGGCAAAAATAAGGGGGGACAAAAACTTTTTCTCGTTACATGTGCAATGTTTGTTTACTTGCTTGATTGTGTTCTTGCAACTGATTGTGTATTAGTTGTTATACTTCTTATCTCAACACTAGTTGACAAAAGCTATTTTTACAAAAAAGATGTCTTGGCTCATCTTTCATATTCTCAAATGTTCTGGCATTTCAAAACCTGAGCCAAGATGACTTTGACAAAACAAAAATATTTTTACTAGTTATATTAACAAAACTATGGAGAACTAAAATATAATCTCCTTATGTTTTCAAGACAGAACTCTCAACTACGCTTACACCTAGGTTTTCCAAAACCTTTATTCAAAACCTCTTCATTACAATCTTGGTAGAAATACCAAGAGGTAATTATATTACTTCAAAACATAACCAATTCAAAATACCCATCCCTACCTCAATCTAGGCTTGATGGTAACCCTAGTAGTAGTTGGATAATTTTGATATGATGAACTGCCTTGGTCTGCTGTTTGATAAATTGCCTTGATCTGCTGATTGCATTGTTTGTTTAGGAACTAGAGTGAGCTAATCTAGTAGGTCATCCCCTAGGAACCCATCTATGATTGTGATCATCCTTCCCAAACCAAGCATACAAATCTGGATCTATCCTAAGTCACTAAAGTGACCATCATTTCTCCTAATCAGATTAATCCAGGGATGATACCTTTGATAGTACCCAACTCAATAAAGATCCAATCCAAGCATGGATCCTACCTACCTAGTTATCACTTAAACATCATCTCCTTTATCATGAGTTTGGGACATAGCATCCTCTCAAAATCATCTACACTTGCACTCTAGTCTAAATCCCTAAATCTGCCAAGATGGCTAAGTCTGGATTTATTATCTAGATTCAATCTTTGGGGCTCTACCTTTTATAACACTTGTGCATTCTTGAGAATGTACTTGAACAATCTTGTAGTACATATTTAGTACTGCCAAATCCCACTCTTTCCCTTGGCTAAACCATTCTGGGTCCCACTCATCCATGATGGTTTTGTAGGCAAGATAATAATCTTTTATGCAAATCTTATCATCTTGCTTACTTTGGCAGAAGCTCACATCTAGATGCTACCTACCCTTTACCTACTCTTTGCATGGTTATGATCTCCTAACCTTGGCCTATCAACCCCCATTTCCCTTGATCCCATTGAAGCTTTGTGTTTCTTAAACCCACATGGTTTAGGAGGCTATCTGATGCATCTGCTATGGCAGAAACAAGAAATAAATATTTTTGGGATTCTTTATTATTTCTTTTTTCCTTTTTCTTAAATTTCATAAACAAGAAATAATTCCTTAAAAATACTTTTTCATCTCAATAAATTCCAAATGAATTCTACAATGTGTAATATGGTATTTAGGACCAAATCACATAAAAACAAACCCTGGACAATGTAAAAATATCAAATAAGCTTATAGAAACTACTTCTAGACTATTTGAATAATTGAGTTTAAGTTCCCAAAAAATCCTCTGAAAAATTTCAAATAAATCCAGGATTGTTGCCTTGACCAAATCTCCAAACCAGTACCTTTGGATCATCTTGTGTAATTGAAAAATCTAGATTTTCTTCACAAACCCTTAATTGGACAATATTTGGAATCATCTCCAAACTTGATACTAACCATAATCAAACTTGCCAAGCACTTCCCCACAGCACCATCCATCACCTCTGGTCGAAATGCACTATAGCAAGGGTATTGTAGTTCCACCACACCCCCTTGTCCTTTGTGTTTGGAAGGGAAAGAGAGGGAGGTACAAGAACAACTTGCCAAAGCATTTAATCACAGCAACCCCTCTCTCGTCTTTGCCCCCTACCATGACCAGAGACCCCTCTCTCACTTATCCACCGTTTAGGTTGCCCAATACCTGGCCAGCACCCCTCCCCCTTTCCCTAGTGAACAAGGTTCACCATGGACATCCTCCTCCTCAAATAAATTTGCCAGAGGCCACCAAACCCGCTGCCACTCCCCCAATTGCTCCCTCCTCACTCCCCTCACCACCCAGACCACCCTCTCCCTCTCACATGCGCTGCGCTGCCCGAGAGATGGAGGAGAAGGCACTTCGGCCTTCTCGAATAAATCGAGCCCCGAGCTCCACCCCTCCTCTTTCCCCCTCTGCATGTGGCCTTGCTGATCTCCCCTTGCCTTGCCCCAGGACCGCTTCTGGACGCCTCCCCGGCGAGCTCCTGAACGTGCACCAGCGGACGTCCTCGCGCGAGCCTTGTTCCGGAAGAAAACTGAGTCGTGCCGCCCATCCCCAGAGTCGTCGTCATTGACCGCGTCTTCCCGTCGCATCCGCATCGCCTCCCGAGCCCTCTGGTGAGCACCCTACTCCTCTCCGACGAACCTAGGGTTGATACATCCAAAATGTATCTACTTTCCTAAACACTTTTGCTATTGTTTCTCCTCTAAACTTGTGTGATTTGGATACAACTAACACGGACTGACACTGTTTTCAGCAGAATTACCTTGGTGTCTTGTTTTTGTGCAGAAAATCAACTATCAGGAAAAATCCTGGAAAATATGCGAAAAATTATATTTCACCAGAAGATCCACGGAGCCAGAAGACGAGACAGAGAAGGGGCCTGGGGGTCCACACCCCTGCCAGGCGCGGGCCCACCTCTGGTCGCGCCTAGGGGGTGAAGCCACCCCAGGCACTCCCTCGGCCTCCCTCTGCGCCTATAAGTTGCCTCTTGACCTAAAAACCGAGGAGGGTTCAATAGTTTTCCAGAAACAGTTCCGCTCTGCCGCCGCCACCAGAAACCAAGATTCGGATCCAGAAACTTCGTTCTGGCACGTTGACGGGACGGGGAATTTGGAAATGATCATCGCTATCGTCATCACCAACGCCTCTCCATCAACCATCGATGTTTCCCTCATCCATGAGTGAGTAATACCCCGATGTAGGCTTGGGGATGGTAGGTATTGGATGAGTTCTATCATGTAATCGAATAAGATTGTTAGGGCATAGTGCCTAATATCTCTATTAGTGCTATTTGAATTTGTTGCAACTTGTTGTGCTTAATGCTTGTCACTAGGGACCGAGTGCCATGATCTCAGATCTGAACTTATTATTGAATCATTATGATAGTATTGTTTGTGATATTATCTGCAAGTTGTGTACACATATCATTGTCCGGATCCAAAGGCCCCTAAGTGACAATAATTGGGACAACCGGAGGGGATGACTTTGGTGTGAGGATCACATGTGTTCATGGAGTGTTAATGCTTTGCTCCGGTGCTCTATTAAAAGGAGCACCTTAATTGCCAGTAGTTCCCTAGAGGCCCCGCTGCTACGGGCTGGCTGGACAGAAAATGTTGTGCAAGTTCTCATTGCAAGCACTTATGACTATATTTGGAGCACATGCCTAGGATTGTTTAGTACTTGGATGCTTGTTATTATTTATCTGCAATGACCTAGATCTTGAAGTTACATGTTTAGACTCGTCCATGCAAAGCCCGTCCATCCATTCCTATGCCTACCGCACTCGAATCCCATTGTTACTGTTACTATTTCGCATGTTTTACTATTGATGTCGTAGTTGCTATTGCTTTGCTGTTTCTACTACAATCTGTTGCTACTGATAAACTTCTATGAGCAAGAACTATTTCCAGGTGCAGCTAAATTGACAACTCAGTTGCTAAGGCTTGCAAGTATTCTTTGGCTCCCCTTGTGTCGAATCAATAAATTGGGTAATACTACCCGCGAAGACTGTTGCGATCCCCTACACTTTTGGGTCATCAAGGGTTCGCTCCACGCCGGTAGTGCCTTGACGAGGAAGACGAGCGAGCGTCGTCAGTTCCACTTAAAACCAATAGCCAGATCTCGCCCGTTCCCCTTCGGTCGCCATCCTCTGCTGACAGGCCAACCCCGTCTGTCAGCATGTTCAAACACACCTCCCGCGCTGCGCACCGCCCGGGTGGCCCGTATCCCCCTCTTCGCGGCCCATGTGTCCTAGATCCCAGCCCATAACTCCCTGTTTTTTATTTAATTTGTCCAGATCCGGATTTTTTCCTACAGTTTAATAAATTTTAAATTCGAAATCCAGACCAATCTACGAGATCTAAATTTATCTATGCTCCTGAATGTTCTGAGAAACATGCAGAACAAGTCTTTAGCCAAAAGAAATATTCTTTAGTTATAGGCATTTAATCTACTAACATGTACCTAACACATTAATTAAAATACCTAGAAAGTTATACTTATCCAAATGAAATTATCCAAGTTTCATCTAATAGGTATTTGGAACACCCATTTTTGGGCCCTGACCTCGTGGCAAGGTGAACCATGGTTTGGCTCTAGTAAAAATATTAAAAACAGGACATATATGCCTTTGTAAAATTCTCTAGGCAAAATCATACTCCCTCCGTTTCAGAGCTTAAGGCGTCCTCGTTTTGCGTGTTTTTTCTTTGACCAAGAATTACTCTAAGTATGTAAAGAGTTTTGGTATAAAACTAGTATCACTGAAAAGTATTTTTCAATACGAATACAACGATACTAATTATGTACAATATAATCAAGATTTTATTGCTTAATTCTTTTGGTCAAACTTTGCTTTGGAAAGCGTGTGCGTCTTAAGCCTTGAAACGGAGGTAGTAAATGGTTTTGAACTAATTCCATCTCCGAGTAATTCTATATACCAATAAGTACCAAAACCCTGGATCCCAAGATTTATTGAGCTTTTATTGATTTATGGTGAATTAAACATTTCCGCGCATGGTTTGTTCACCAATAAATTCACCATTTCACTTCTATAAATCAAAAAGGGTGATTCCAATTTCTATAAAAAGGTAATCTAAATACATAACATGTGTCCTTGGAATCACATAAAAAGTTTCTGTAGTTTAAATTTGATGAAAAAGACAAATCCCATACAGTACTGTCTTTGAGAATTTCTCAAGGGCATTTTGGTAAATTTTTTGAGGTGAATCCAACTCCTCTTGAATCAGTCCATCAAATACTACCTAATACCCCAAGTAAATAATTTTTGGAGCTCCAGAATTTGTCTGGTGAATTATTTCCTAAAACTAGAGTTTTACCCACTATAAAATCCCTTATAAATCAATGGTAATTGATAAAATAGTGAAACCACTTCTGTTGGCTTCATTTTATCAAAACATATCTGATGGTATCAATTTTACCCAATGTTAACACACGGAACTTGGACTTGATCTAAAACTCCTTAAATAGGTAATGCTGGACTATAAATCTTAAATAGAGGTTCCTTTCAAATGCTCCAAGACACTTTCCAATCCTCCCAAATCCATTATCCCAACCCTACTGTTTTATATCTTGTATTACTTGTTTTTTTGCTATATGGTTTGATGCTTGTATGCATTGTATTGATGGTGGTGTTGTTTGTATGCATGTATGCTCTATAACGACGATAGTTGCGATTATTTGACACCGAGAAGAAGGAAGCATCGGGATTTTCTTATTATTATTGTATTCGGTATTCTAGTATTCTAAAGAAGTCACGGGACATCTTGCTGGTCACAGGCAAGCCACCTTCTTGCTCACACTCCTTGTCCTATTGTTTTACTTTTGCATGTTTTATCTACTGTTTATGAAACTACATTGTTTTACTTATGAAGATCTGATATCTGGTAGTGGCTTGGCTCCTCCAGCTAATACCATTTGCACTACTAAGTGCAACCCCTTTTATGATACCTACTTGCCCTTAGTATGGTAGATGGTGTTTTAATACCATAAACCATTGGAAACCCCGTTTTAGCCAAAGCAAAACTATGGGATGGGAAGACCCCGGAAAAAGGCTTACAAGACTATTTTATGAGAAAACCTTGGTGAGGCTTGGCCTACCAAGTGGTTTGGAAAATGAGGAAAGGTTTTGTTTTGCAAAAAGGTTGGACCAAAGATGGAGGAAAAATGATTTATGAAAACAGCCGGGCTGGCCAGTTTTGAAGCTAGCGCAATTAACCCGTGCAACCACATTACTCTGGAATGGGACAGGGCTGGGCTGGAAGTTTGTGTAACCCGATATAAGTGCCTCGAACTACTACGGGGGAGAACAAATCCTCGGAGGCTGGGCCTTCACCTGTAAAGGCCCATGTGAAACATCGGTCTGGAGAAGGTAAATACCGTCTAATGGCGGCCAGATGATACTATGACCCCCTCATTGAAAGAGCACACCCTTCAAGGTGTAAAACACGCTCCGATTGGCTTGTGACTGTATAGGGCATCCCGGTTTTGAGGGGATTAACTTCATAGGGTAGGCACTTGTATCAGAGAGGGCATTCAGAAGGTCTTGACTGGTTATTTGACCCACGATTGGTGTAGATCAGGGACGGGTAATCAGATGGTGTGGGTACAATGTACAACCTCTATAGAGTGTAAATCTATTCGAATAGCCGAGTCCTCGGTCATGGATGGTTGTGCTGGCAGCTGTACAACGGTGATGGTTTTGTTTTCAAAAAGGACTTCGGAAAGAAACAGCTTGGAAATGTTTTGACCATGAGATGGTTGGGAAAAAGGATGAAGGAGTTTGGTCATGAGATGACTGGAAGGAAAAACAAATGGGTGACCCAGTCCTAGTGTTTTCTTAAAACTTTTCGAAAATGTTTCTAAAATTTTTTACAAAAATTTTGAACAAAGATACAGAGACATGCTATATCTATAAGAGAAACTAGTTTATAAAAGAACCTCTATTGGAGCCATCCTACCACAGCCATATTGCATACCCTTTTATTATTTTCTCCTTAAGGTGGTTTGCGAGTACATTCAAAGTACTCACCGGCATTGTCCCTGGCTATCTACTTGGCCAGAATTTTCAGAATCAAGAGGAACGATGGAGGTTACTGACGTCTAGGCGAGCTAGGACGTCTTCCCATCCAGTCGCCTGTAGGTTAAGGCATGACATGGGCTCTGCGCTTGAAGACTTCTGCTATTGATGTTGTATCGCCTTAATGGCATAAATGTAAGTACTTGTATTCGGTAAATTATGGATGATGTAATGATACTTGTCGGTTATGCTCACGGCTCACTGATCATGGGAACGTGAGTTGTAGGCATAACGTGTATTCTCGAACCGTAAATCCGGGATGCTACATCAAGTCTCAGAAAGAGCTTCCAAAAATTATGGTACTTGTTAGCTTTCAGCTCTCATTGCCCCTATCATAAGCATCTTTAAGTGACTAAGGTTAAAGTGAACAAACTATGGAGTATATGCTTGACAAAGTATAAGTTGGCAATCTCATGTCCCTTGAGTACGAGGGCCGCTCCTCATGCTACTCAACTTTAGTCACCGGTAAGTTCTTGTCATAGTAAGTACATGTGTATCATAGAGAACTGCCAACGGGGTACCCCTTGCACATGATCAGGAGCTATCCCATATAAAAATTACAAGCCAAGCAGACAATGAGCATCTCAGCAATCTTCTTATTTACCATGGGAAAATGGTGCCTTTTATCTCTTTCCTCTTTTCTCATATTTTTTTTCTTTTTCTCAATCTCTTTTTTCTATCTCTCTTTTTTTATAAGAAGAATGCTTCATAGATTGCTCACTATGGTGATGCTGCAAGAATCCACCATGATTATACATGGCTTAGGCTAGCGGCCCAGGTGTCTCTCTAACACACATACATAACTCCATGGACTTACAAGCTCCCCTTTCATTTCACACCGACGACATCTATAAACAAAAGAGCATGATATCAACTGGGTACAATGTACAGGTGCAATGTTAAAAGCGTTTCCCATGACAGCATGGTTCTGCTATCCAACATATAAGTGCAAGCATATACAACCTAGATGACACAATGGTTCAATTTTATTAGGGGTAAGAGAAATAAAGTGTGCCATCAAGTTTGTGAGAGCTTTAATCATTAACTTTCACATAACAAGTTTTATTTGGAAGATAGATAAAACACAAATATACTTGGAATGGTGTAACACACCATGCATAGGAATTTATAGTGGACACTTTGGAATAACTTCGTTTCTTGGGAGTTGTATGCATGAGTAGAGCTTACTCAATAGAAGTAGAGGCTAGCAAAAGACTGGGAGCGACCAACTAAGAGAGCAATAATGGCCATAAAATCATGCATAGCGACAAATCATTACTAATCAAAGCATAAAGTGGTATCACAAGTCAAAAACTAAATGATCATAGAGGCTAAGGTGACTGGTTCATAGTCATAACATGGTGTGAGCATGTGCCAAGTCAACCCAAATAAAGCATCAAAGGAGAATACCATAATACTATGCTTTTGTATGCTAAAACAACGCATGATTCTTTCAAGGCACATTAAGTAATCCTAATTGTTTGGAACAAGTCATGATACAGCAATAATCACTAAGCATAAGGTCAAAACAACATCTAGCATGACATGATAAAGTCTAAGTCACAGTCAAAGCAAGCTCCTCTTGTACTACTAACGCAAGAACTTCCTACTCCTTTCCAACACCAATCAACTTATTTGAAACAACACGGCGAGAATGGGGGTCCAAACTACTTTATTCAAGAAAACTAATCACACCAAAAACCAAAAAAACAAAAAACTAAGACGCTCCAAGAACAACACAACAGTGCATGAAACAATAAAAACGAAGTGTCTAGAAAGACCTGAGATTTTTATTGATGAAGAAGGGGATGCCTTGGGAATCCCCAAGATTTGACGCTTGTACCTCTTGAATATTTCTTGGGGTGACACGGGTTGGCATACCCAAGCTTGATATTTTGTCCATTCTTCATCTCATTACATCATTCTTTCCCTACACCTGAAAATTTTCCTTCATACAAAACTTCACACAATCTTCATTAGCAACATTAGTGCATTCGAGAGATAATAGAACTTTGGGTTTAGTTTCAAAACAAAAAACTTTCACTAAAGACAAAAGCTACTGTAGAAATTCCCTTAGAAAGCTCAATATCCCAAAAATAACCCAAAAAGGAGTCAATAAGAAGAAAATGCAAATAATGGCAGAAATCTGTCAAAACAGACCAGCAGGTAGAAACCGATTTTTTCGAAGACCTTCTCTTGCTCAAATAAAAAAGTGTTGAACTGATGAAAGTTATCTAAAAACCTTGGAGATTTATTTAGAAAATTACAGCTCAATCCTACTTACATAGATTTTTATAAAAAAATTACAGTGGAGCACAAAAATCTGTTTTGGGACAGCAACTCCCCAAATCTTACCTCCCTCTCATTAGAGGTTATTCTTGGCACAAAAATCAAACAAAAAGGATAAGGAGAGGTTATTACATAAGTAATAACTTCCAAGACTCAATAAAACTATTGGGTTATCTCCCAAGAAGTACTTTTCTTTAACGCCTTTAAGTTAGACACAAGAAGCAAGAATCAAGTATTTTCAAATGAAGAAGCATTAAGATCAATACTCGAAATTTCTTCAACTAGGAAAGGTATCTCATACAAATGAGTTTTAGAGGATTATTTCTTAGCACTCTTGGGTTCACTAATTTCATCAAATGGGTTTTGAGGAACAATTCAATCAAAATTCTTTTCTAGGGCTTCATGCATTCCTACAAGTTTAAAAGGTATGGGTATTTTAATTTCCTCTCCATTGGGTTTGGTCTTATACAAATTTTCTACACATGATCCTAGCATGTTAAAATGATCAAAGACCTTTTTGGCTTCCTTAGAAACATCATTGAACTCCTTTAGCAAATCTCTCTTTTCTGCATCCTCAATTTCTTCTAGTTTAAGAAACATTATTTGCATCATGGGGTTAAGGTTAACAAACCTAGCCTCCAACATATGAACTAAAGAAGCTGCAGCAATTACATAATTAGGAGCAAGTTCTGCTAAGGATCTATCCTCAATATCATCATGTTTGCTAATGTGATTAAAGAATTCTTCAATATTTTCTTTTCCAATTATAGAGTCACTACCTATTGAAAGTTATTTTAGGGTGAACTTAGGGATCAATATGGTGAGCTAGAGCAAGGTGAAAACTAGAGGAATAACTATTGTTTGTGTTTTTATAAGAAAAATCAAACCAAACAAAACTATTTTTTTGGAGTTTTTGATAAAAAGAAGCAAGCAAAACAAGGCAAAAGAAACTAAGCAAAACAAAAACAAAGTAAAGAGAGAGGTTGCGAAGGAGTCCCCTTGTGAAGCCGTCCTTAGCCTCCCCGTCAACGGTGATGACCCTCAAGTATATAGGGTGTATCGCTTTTGATAAATAGGAGTGTCGATCCCAACGAGGAGCAGAAGGTGCTGAATAGTGGTATGGAGCAGGAATTCTATGTAAATACTTAGCAAATGGATTTTTAGTGGTTTTCTGATAAGGCAACAAAACAAAGTGTAAGTAATAAAGAACAAATGCAGCAAGTGGCCCAATCCTTTCTTAGCAAAGGACAAGCCGTTGGAAATACTTATAAGGACCAAACGTTCTCGAGGACACATGGGAATTCTATCAAGTGCTTTTGCTTCAAATAGCTGAGTACTCTTCTTTGGTGTTGTAAGTGTTGTGTGGGTGAACCTGTGCTAATGTTACCAACCTTACTTGTACTAATACATACTTGTGATTAAACCCCCTACAAACATCCGTAACTACAAGAAACTAATTAAGATATAAATCTAACCACAGCCTTAAACTCTGAGATCCTACAATCCCTTGTGCAAAGGTGTCCTAACGGGGGTTCAGGTTTCTATCACTCCGGCAACCCCACAATTAGTAGCCAAATACACAATGCATTCCCCTAGGCCCATAAATGGTGAAGTATCATGTAGTCGGCGTTCACATGACACCAGTAGAAGAATAGCACCACAACTTAAATACTAAACCCTTGAATAATAACTCAACACAAATCCACTAATAACAACATGACTTCTCCCATGTCCTCAAGAACTAAACGAACTACTCACAAGACATCATATGGATCAAGGTCAAAGATGATATGATAATGGATAACAATTTGAACATAAACAATAATCCAATGGTTCCACTCACAAGAATCAACTACAATAGTAATTAACACCGGGAAAGTTTCCCCTAAGAACTAAAGCAAAATCCAACACAATTATTATAGCGGGACGGAGTGGTGATGATGGTGCTAGTGGAGATGATGGTGTGGATGATGATGATGATCCCGATGAAGCCTAGCTTGATGACGGTGTTGATGGCGACGATCTCCCCTCTCCGAGAAGGAATTCCCCCGGCAGAAATTTGTCTGCCGGAGAGATCTTTCTCTCTTGGTGTTTTCTGCCCCCAGATGCGGTGGAAATCCATGTGTGGTAACTCTCCTAGCTGTAACACCCTCAGAATCGGACCTATGCAAGTTTTAGCGAAAACCCGCCAAACCCGCATAGAAACGATTCAAAGGTGCCCACCAGGCACTTTCGTGCGGGTGGAAAACGAAGTAATAACATTACACAACAGTCCTCGATGGGACCCACAGAACAGATATATATAACAGCGACTCCAAGAGTCAAGAATACAGATATAATATACAAAGATCCAAATCACCTTGAAAATGATAGAGCGTCCGACTACGGACAAGATGCAAATGGGGCTAAGAGCCCTGAAGAATAACCAATGGCGTCCATAACCCTGCCCAGGCCAAGCCGGAAGGGTAACCCTGCTAACGGCGTCGATCTCAAAACCTGCTTAAACAAAAGGGGTGCCGACAAAGGGCAAAGGAAACAGAAGGAGCGTCAGTACTGAGGCCAGTACACGGCGAGACTAGAATTCGGCGGTCCTCGCCTACATAGGTATGGTGGACTGAGCGGCAGCGGCAGCATGCACTAAACAACCTATAGAGACTCGATCCAACTGGCGGTTATCAGAGAGGGATAAGAATGACCTATTCGGATCCAACCTGAAGCTAACACCAAACAAACCCATCCTGGTATTTCCCCCTCGAGACCAAACGAGGAAGTCAACCGAGGAACTCACACAGTTGGCAGTTTTATTTATTCAGTTATCGTTGCAGCAATTACTAGTCAGGTATAGATAATCATCCTGATAAAATAAGCAGTGGGCACTTTTAGTTAACCATTCCGTTATAGTGGCAGCACTTACTAGTCAGATACAATTAGCATGAGATATCCCAAAACCCAGCAGTTGTTGGTACTTTTATTCAGCCATTCCGTTGTAGTTGTCATACTTACTAGTCAGGTACGATGGTCGCAAGCGACACTCCAGACAAGCAATTGTGGGCAGTATTAATTAGCCATTCCATTATAGTGAAGCTGATTACTAGTCATTATAAGTCAAATTTATAGCAATAAACTTTAGTTATGCTTGTCTATGGTCGAGATACTGTGCTCCAAGTCGTCCATAACCGCGGACACGGCTTTCAGAAAGTTTTACCCGGCCGGGGTGCACCAATAGCAACACACACTCGATCAACCTCGGAAAAACCAAATCAAAACCCAACGAGGCTTTCACGACAAAGCAATCACAGGATTCAGAAATATTTCAGGGGGCCACCCCTTAAAGTAGAACCCGCAACGAAGCCGGCCGGCTCCGAGACGGACTTAAGGTTGTGGGGACGGCTGTGAACGACTGGGAACCCGAAAGTGTGGCTGGGCTTGTCGACACCGCGGAATCGTGCCACGATCCTAAACAGTACAGTGTGCTCCTCGCACAATCGTAAATAAAGCAGTAGCATGGCATAAGTACAGGATAGTAATAAAACCTCAAACTAGTTTGTGGCCCCAAGAAATAAGACGGAATCAAGCTCTGGCTAAGGGGGGTCCCATATACCTCCCGGATGTGGATAGCGCGATAAATCAAGGAACAGGTATCAAGTACTCGGGGTCTTACGGGACACAAGTGGGCGTTCGGAAACCAAATATTATCTATCACCCACCGATGCCTCTGCTTATTCCAATTTTAGTTGTTAAACAGAAATTAAAGTGACGATAAGTAAAACTAGAATCACCTCCAACATCAACATGCGGCAATACATCAGCAACTGTGGCATATGGCGACACACATCAGCACTTGAGCAAGCAACTACGACGCGCAAGTCCAACTAGCTACCAAACAACAGGTAATAGGGTGTGTCCAAGGCAATATAGGGCTGCACGGTATATCACAGGCACGGAAACTAAAGCATCGCAACACAGATAGCAATAGATCAACAGGAGGGAATAAATACTATAAAAGTAAGATAGGTAGAAAGGGGGAGATGCTCGCCTGAAAACAATGTCGAAGGTTCAACCGAAGATCGGGGCGAAGCTCACATCAACTCAACGGCCTTATCCGCGAAGAAGCAAAACACTAGAAGAAACACCGGATGCAATATTTAATAAAACGGCAGGAGATCGGCATGATGCATGTATGATGGATGACATGGCAAGGTGCGATGCAATTAGGTCAGTTTAAGCGGAACCGGGGTCCCGACAATTAATTAGGTGGTTCATGTTATTTATCTACCCCGCAATTTAAATGTTGTTATAATATGGCAAAAGTTAGCACCGGTTCGCTACACAAGTTTAAATGAGGCCAATCTAAGGCTAGATTTGCCCGCATATGGGCCCCATATTTAGTTATTAGGTGAATTGGCATAAGGCCCCCAAACCAATAATATGCATGCGAGAATGACAATTTAATATGCGACAAGTTGTATTATGTTGTAAAATAGGGTTCGAGGAAAAGGGTTCACACATTAGGGGTCGCGACGGTCTCGGGGTTCCGGGGTTCGGGGTCGGTCTCAGGGTCCAGGGTTCGACGGATTGGTCTCGGCGGGAACGTTCTCAGTAGCGGGGTAGATCTTGTCGCATCCGGGGTCTTCGGGTCATGTCGACGGTCATGGCGTTCAAAGTGGAGAACTTGGCGTTCCGGTGGCGATCTTGGCGTCAGGGTTCTCGGTGCTTGTCGCACCGGGGTCTCGGTGTCCTCGGATCCGATTGAAGGTCTTGGCGTCCGGCGGGATCGGTCTTCGGGTCTCCAAAAGTGGATCTAGAGGTTTCCGTGATGTAGGTCTTGGCGTGCTAAAAAGAAGATCTTGGGTCCCACAATTATCGGTTCCATGACGGCGATCTTGTTTCGATTGTCTGCGATGAAGAACTTGTCGTCGAGGTCGTCGAGGTTGTGGTAGTAGCGCAGCATCCACACTGCCGTGCAGTCTACTCAAGGTCGGGGTCGTCGGCTTCTAAGCGGCATAGGGACCGTGGGGAGCCTGTTGTAGTCTCTGTACCACGAGGCTTGGTTGACACAGCAGCTGTTGGTACTGCAAGGAGGCGTGCGAGCCAGAGCAGAGGCCAGCGGCGAACAGGGAACGCGGGGGTGCACCGGCGGCGGGACGCGGACAGCGCCGAGCGGTGAGGGCCCGTCGGCGGTGGAGGCGCCAGGGACGGCTCGACGCGGCGCAGCGGAGGCGCGCCGGAGGAAGCGGGCGGGCGGAGGAGGTCGGAGCTGCGGGGGAGGGCCGGCAGAGGGGCGCAGAGGGTGGAAGGGACGCGGCGAGCGGAGCTCCGGGCGGCTGGCGGCGGCGACAGAGGCCAGAGCGGCGCTGGAGAGGGTGGAGCAGGGGCGGCGAGGGGCTGCGCGCGGGGCGGCGCTCGGGATCGGGGCCGGTGAGCGCGGCGGGGTGCGGAGCGGTCGAGGAGGCGCCGGGCGCGGGCGGACGGCGACGTGCGGGAGGACGGCCGACGGAGGACGGAGAGGCAACGGTGGCGGGGTCGACGCCAGCGGGCGGACGGGCGCGGGCCGGAGGAGGGCGAGCAGAGGGTGGCCGGAGCGGACGGTGGCGTGCTTGGCGGGGCGACGGCGCCGGTGAGGGAGGGCGAGCGCGAGGCAGAGCTGGGGAGGAAGATGAGCAGGGCCTGGGCGGCTCGCGCGGGGTGGTGGGACCGGGTGGGGCCGGGGACAGGGCGCGGTTGGTGGCTGGGGTGTGGGGATTTGGGCAAGAGCGGGGCCAGGGAGAGGATCAGGTGTGGAGGGGGGGCTCGCGTGCGGGGGTGTGCGTGCGTGTGTTGCTGTGTGGGCAGGGTGTGTTGTGTGGCGTGTGTTGTGTTTGGGGTGTGGTGTGTGGGTGCTAGGCAGGGAGTGGGGTGGTTTAGTCTAGGTGGCAGCGTGTGAGTGGTGGAGGGAGGGAGAGAGGTGAGGTGGCAACTCGGGATTGGGTGGGGTGATGTGGAGGGGGGGCTGGGTAGGTTAGCTGGTAGCTTTAGGATTTAGAAGGGCGGGTTAGGTGGACCGTTTTATTTTCTGGGGTGGTCGTTCGGGTCATTCGGCCCGTTCGACTGCCCCACAAAAATATTTAAACATTTTATTTAATTAAAACGGGGCGTTTGCAATCTGTGTTTAGACAAAACAAAATATTCCGGAGACCCGGGTTTGAATTTGAAAACAAGACGGGGCGTTTTAGAAAACAAAACAAGCTTTGCGAAAAATAGTTTTAGGCAAACAATGCATGATGATGACGATGCAATGCACAGATTTAACGCGATTTTCTAGTAGTGGTTTTGCGGGATGCCACAATTCGACACCACTAACAAAGGATCTCGCCCTCGAGATCCGCCTCATGGTACCGGAAGGAAAAGTCGGCGATCTGCGTCTTCTCGTTTCGTGTAGATCCTCGCGACACCACTAACAAGGGGTCGTTGATCCTGATCGTCGAGAGAACACTCCGGGAACAAAAGGTCGAAGGTAGAGGTATCCACAAATAAAGCCACCTCTAACTTCCGCGGACGGAGTAAAATCGCTGGATCCACTGATTCGATGTACAAGAGCGAATGACAAGAGTAGTCGGATGGTGATCAGTCCATCGCGCACCCAAACCATTACTCTGCACACTAATAGGCGGATCATGCAACCAACTCTCAGAATTAGACTGAAGATCTCGACAAGCGAGGTTCGGATCAAAGGAGTGATGCAGGCTCTGCATCGGATCTGGCGTAGAGGATGTCGTCGCGTCGAAAGACACCGGAAGGCACAAACAAGGAACACAGAATGGTACCACAGCAGACGGATCCCTCAAGCAGCATGGACACCGGATGGTAGAACACCGTTATCAAAGGAGGAAGCGAAACCCTAAAGATACGACGGAAACCCAACCACGAGAATTCCTGGACTCGAAGAAAGAGAAGAGAGCGGATTCAAAACGCGCAGAGGTAAGAGGGGAACAGCAGAGGGGTAAGGAGTAAAATCAGACCTAATCAGAACTATCCAACCGATTTTGCAAAAATAGTTTGAACACTCTACTTCGGCCGTTAGCTAGGTTATCCTACAGGCTGGACTTGTGGGGTATCGCAACTGCTGAGCTCTGATACCACTCTGTAACACCCTCAGAATCGGACCTATGCAAGTTTTAGCGAAAACCCGCCAAACCCGCATAGAAACGATTCAAAGGTGCCCACCAGGCACTTTCGTGCGGGTGGAAAACGAAGTAATAACATTACACAACAGTCCTCGATGGGACCCACAGAACAGATATATATAACAGCGACTCCAAGAGTCAAGAATACAGATATAATATACAAAGATCCAAATCACCTTGAAAATGATAGAGCGTCCGACTACGGACAAGATGCAAATGGGGCTAAGAGCCCTGAAGAATAACCAATGGCGTCCATAACCCTGCCCAGGCCAAGCCGGAAGGGTAACCCTGCTAACGGCGTCGATCTCAAAACCTGCTTAAACAAAAGGGGTGCCGACAAAGGGCAAAGGAAACAGAAGGAGCGTCAGTACTGAGGCCAGTACACGGCGAGACTAGAATTCGGCGGTCCTCGCCTACATAGGTATGGTGGACTGAGCGGCAGCGGCAGCATGCACTAAACAACCTATAGAGACTCGATCCAACTGGCGGTTATCAGAGAGGGATAAGAATGACCTATTCGGATCCAACCTGAAGCTAACACCAAACAAACCCATCCTGGTATTTCCCCCTCGAGACCAAACGAGGAAGTCAACCGAGGAACTCACACAGTTGGCAGTTTTATTTATTCAGTTATCGTTGCAGCAATTACTAGTCAGGTATAGATAATCATCCTGATAAAATAAGCAGTGGGCACTTTTAGTTAACCATTCCGTTATAGTGGCAGCACTTACTAGTCAGATACAATTAGCATGAGATATCCCAAAACCCAGCAGTTGTTGGTACTTTTATTCAGCCATTCCGTTGTAGTTGTCATACTTACTAGTCAGGTACGATGGTCGCAAGCGACACTCCAGACAAGCAATTGTGGGCAGTATTAATTAGCCATTCCATTATAGTGAAGCTGATTACTAGTCATTATAAGTCAAATTTATAGCAATAAACTTTAGTTATGCTTGTCTATGGTCGAGATACTGTGCTCCAAGTCGTCCATAACCGCGGACACGGCTTTCAGAAAGTTTTACCCGGCCGGGGTGCACCAATAGCAACACACACTCGATCAACCTCGGAAAAACCAAATCAAAACCCAACGAGGCTTTCACGACAAAGCAATCACAGGATTCAGAAATATTTCAGGGGGCCACCCCTTAAAGTAGAACCCGCAACGAAGCCGGCCGGCTCCGAGACGGACTTAAGGTTGTGGGGACGGCTGTGAACGACTGGGAACCCGAAAGTGTGGCTGGGCTTGTCGACACCGCGGAATCGTGCCACGATCCTAAACAGTACAGTGTGCTCCTCGCACAATCGTAAATAAAGCAGTAGCATGGCATAAGTACAGGATAGTAATAAAACCTCAAACTAGTTTGTGGCCCCAAGAAATAAGACGGAATCAAGCTCTGGCTAAGGGGGGTCCCATATACCTCCCGGATGTGGATAGCGCGATAAATCAAGGAACAGGTATCCAGTACTCGGGGTCTTACGGGACACAAGTGGGCGTTCGGAAACCAAATATTATCTATCACCCACCGATGCCTCTGCTTATTCCAATTTTAGTTGTTAAACAGAAATTAAAGTGACGATAAGTAAAACTAGAATCACCTCCAACATCAACATGCGGCAATACATCAGCAACTGTGGCATATGGCGACACACATCAGCACTTGAGCAAGCAACTACGACGCGCAAGTCCAACTAGCTACCAAACAACAGGTAATAGGGTGTGTCCAAGGCAATATAGGGCTGCACGGTATATCACAGGCACGGAAACTAAAGCATCGCAACACAGATAGCAATAGATCAACAGGAGGGAATAAATACTATAAAAGTAAGATAGGTAGAAAGGGGGAGATGCTCGCCTGAAAACAATGTCGAAGGTTCAACCGAAGATCGGGGCGAAGCTCACATCAACTCAACGGCCTTATCCGCGAAGAAGCAAAACACTAGAAGAAACACCGGATGCAATATTTAATAAAACGGCAGGAGATCGGCATGATGCATGTATGATGGATGACATGGCAAGGTGCGATGCAATTAGGTCAGTTTAAGCGGAACCGGGGTCCCGACAATTAATTAGGTGGTTCATGTTATTTATCTACCCCGCAATTTAAATGTTGTTATAATATGGCAAAAGTTAGCACCGGTTCGCTACACAAGTTTAAATGAGGCCAATCTAAGGCTAGATTTGCCCGCATATGGGCCCCATATTTAGTTATTAGGTGAATTGGCATAAGGCCCCCAAACCAATAATATGCATGCGAGAATGACAATTTAATATGCGACAAGTTGTATTATGTTGTAAAATAGGGTTCGAGGAAAAGGGTTCACACATTAGGGGTCGCGACGGTCTCGGGGTTCCGGGGTTCGGGGTCGGTCTCAGGGTCCAGGGTTCGACGGATTGGTCTCGGCGGGAACGTTCTCAGTAGCGGGGTAGATCTTGTCGCATCCGGGGTCTTCGGGTCATGTCGACGGTCATGGCGTTCAAAGTGGAGAACTTGGCGTTCCGGTGGCGATCTTGGCGTCAGGGTTCTCGGTGCTTGTCGCACCGGGGTCTCGGTGTCCTCGGATCCGATTGAAGGTCTTGGCGTCCGGCGGGATCGGTCTTCGGGTCTCCAAAAGTGGATCTAGAGGTTTCCGTGATGTAGGTCTTGGCGTGCTAAAAAGAAGATCTTGGGTCCCACAATTATCGGTTCCATGACGGCGATCTTGTTTCGATTGTCTGCGATGAAGAACTTGTCGTCGAGGTCGTCGAGGTTGTGGTAGTAGCGCAGCATCCACACTGCCGTGCAGTCTACTCAAGGTCGGGGTCGTCGGCTTCTAAGCGGCATAGGGACCGTGGGGAGCCTGTTGTAGTCTCTGTACCACGAGGCTTGGTTGACACAGCAGCTGTTGGTACTGCAAGGAGGCGTGCGAGCCAGAGCAGAGGCCAGCGGCGAACAGGGAACGCGGGGGTGCACCGGCGGCGGGACGCGGACAGCGCCGAGCGGTGAGGGCCCGTCGGCGGTGGAGGCGCCAGGGACGGCTCGACGCGGCGCAGCGGAGGCGCGCCGGAGGAAGCGGGCGGGCGGAGGAGGTCGGAGCTGCGGGGGAGGGCCGGCAGAGGGGCGCAGAGGGTGGAAGGGACGCGGCGAGCGGAGCTCCGGGCGGCTGGCGGCGGCGACAGAGGCCAGAGCGGCGCTGGAGAGGGTGGAGCAGGGGCGGCGAGGGGCTGCGCGCGGGGCGGCGCTCGGGATCGGGGCCGGTGAGCGCGGCGGGGTGCGGAGCGGTCGAGGAGGCGCCGGGCGCGGGCGGACGGCGACGTGCGGGAGGACGGCCGACGGAGGACGGAGAGGCAACGGTGGCGGGGTCGACGCCAGCGGGCGGACGGGCGCGGGCCGGAGGAGGGCGAGCAGAGGGTGGCCGGAGCGGACGGTGGCGTGCTTGGCGGGGCGACGGCGCCGGTGAGGGAGGGCGAGCGCGAGGCAGAGCTGGGGAGGAAGATGAGCAGGGCCTGGGCGGCTCGCGCGGGGTGGTGGGACCGGGTGGGGCCGGGGACAGGGCGCGGTTGGTGGCTGGGGTGTGGGGATTTGGGCAAGAGCGGGGCCAGGGAGAGGATCAGGTGTGGAGGGGGGGCTCGCGTGCGGGGGTGTGCGTGCGTGTGTTGCTGTGTGGGCAGGGTGTGTTGTGTGGCGTGTGTTGTGTTTGGGGTGTGGTGTGTGGGTGCTAGGCAGGGAGTGGGGTGGTTTAGTCTAGGTGGCAGCGTGTGAGTGGTGGAGGGAGGGAGAGAGGTGAGGTGGCAACTCGGGATTGGGTGGGGTGATGTGGAGGGGGGGCTGGGTAGGTTAGCTGGTAGCTTTAGGATTTAGAAGGGCGGGTTAGGTGGACCGTTTTATTTTCTGGGGTGGTCGTTCGGGTCATTCGGCCCGTTCGACTGCCCCACAAAAATATTTAAACATTTTATTTAATTAAAACGGGGCGTTTGCAATCTGTGTTTAGACAAAACAAAATATTCCGGAGACCCGGGTTTGAATTTGAAAACAAGACGGGGCGTTTTAGAAAACAAAACAAGCTTTGCGAAAAATAGTTTTAGGCAAACAATGCATGATGATGACGATGCAATGCACAGATTTAACGCGATTTTCTAGTAGTGGTTTTGCGGGATGCCACACTAGCCTTAGGGTTTTGTAGGGAAGATATAGGCAAAGGGGCGGAGTCGGGAGCCGGGCAGGTGGGCCACACCTGCCCTAGGCGCGGCACAGGGTGGGCCCGCGCCTAGGGGGTGTGGGACCCCTGTGGCCCTTCTTCGTCCCTCCTTCTAGCTTCCTCAATCTTCTGGAAAAATAATATTTTCCCATATTTTTCTGATATTTTTCCGATCTTCGCGAAATTGCATCAAAACGCCCTCTTTTCCATCAGAATCCAGACCCCGGCAATCCATCCTCCAAGAATCATCCAACATGCATAAAGAGTGGAAAAGACATAAGTAATACCTCATAATAAGACAAATATCAATGAATAGAGGTAAATTATGATATAGAATGGTGATGCAAATTGGGCGTATCAACTCCCCCAAGATTAGACCTTCGCTTATCCCCAAGCAAAAATTGAGCTCAGTAAACATGTCCACAGGTTTATGGAGTGAAGTGTCGATAAAAGAATACGAACAAGAAGCATCACACTTACCATTACACAACTCATAGAAGAAAGCAACTCACCATTATATAACTTAGCTTGCAACCAAGTACAACAGTCACAATAGAGATGCATAAAGATAAATCATAATTGGAATTGGCAAACTTGTTCTTGGTCAGAGAACACCTGGCAAACAGTTTCACAAAAAGCTTTTTGTAGAAGTTTTTCAATAGGAGCACTCTTTGCTCAAAAAGGTTTTTCACAAGTGAAGGCTTTCAAATTATTACTCAATAGATAACAGTTTTGTGCAAACAAGGAAGACAAAGAACATGATTGAATAAATCACCATATGAATGCTTGAAACACAACAACTCAAATGCTTGCTAGAGATAGAGAGGAAGTAGGTTTACTGACTCAAGTTGGAAGTGGGAGAAAGGTCCCTTTATAGAGGGAAGTAGGGATTACAAGTCATAAAGAGCTTTCAAAAGATTATGGTACTTACTAGCTTTGAGACCTCATTGCCCCTATCATAGGCATCTTGAGATGATTAAGGTTAAAGTGCACAAAGATGGAGCATATGCTTGACGAAATATAAGTTGGCAATCTCATGTCCCTTGAATATGAGGGCCAGTCCTCATGCTACTCAACTTTGGTCACCGTTAAGTTCTTTTCATTGTAAGTACATGCGTATCATAGAGAACCGCCAACGAGGTACCCCTTGCACATGGTACAGGAGCTATCCCATAACCAAAATGACAAGGCAAGCAGACAATGAGCCATGCCTAATAATGTTCATAGTTTTTTTATTGAGGATGCTTCATAGATAGATCACTATGGTGATGCTGCAAGTTTCCACCATTATTAGGCATGGCTTAGGCTAGCGGCCCAGGCGTTTCTCTAACACAAAATACAGACTCAATGGAATTACAAGTTCCCTCTTTATTTCACACTGTTGACATCCATAGACAAAAGAACACGATATCAACTGTGTACAGAGTATAAGTGCAATGTTGAAAACGTTCCCCATGACAGCACGGTTCTGCTAATTCCAATGTATAGATGCAAGCATATACAACTTCGATGGCATAATGGTTCAAGTCTATTAGGGGCAAAGAAATAAGGTGTGCCATCAAGTTCGTGAGAGCTTTACTAACTAGTTTTCACATAACAAAATACTTTTTTAATTTGAAAGGTAGATGAAGCTTGAGAATTTGCTTGGAATAGCAAAAGCTACTAGGTAGATATGGTGGACACAAATGGCACAGGTTTGGTTTAAAGGGATTTGGAAACATGAGAAGTATGCCTTCTCAAAACAGGTTTTTGGCTAGCAAAGCTAGGTAGCAAGCAAGAGAGTTGAAAGAAACAAGCAAACATACAAGTAATAAAGCCAAACATGCAATCTTTCTTGAAGACACAAAAGATCTTAAGTAAAGAATACTAAGCTTATGAGCCAACAAGAAAGAAAGTAAATGATACAAAATACTTGTATGCTTTTTCTATTTTTCTTTCAAACTTCAAAAAGTATTTCTACTGACCAGAACCCGGTTTTCCAAAACCAATTTAGATCCACTTGATACTCCCAAAGTGATGCCAATACTGATCAACAAGATCCATCATATAATAGAGATTGCAAACTAAAATAAGAAGTGCAAAAAGTAAAAGATGAGAATTATCATTAATATTCCAATAAAGGCACCCACACCAAGGGATACATAGATAATCAACTAAAGGAGAGATACTTCCACATGCAAACCAAACTATAATATAACCTCTCTACCACATATATGAATCCACTAAAAAGGTAAAAGGTATAAGATAATGGTGGTGATACCGCGGCACTCCCCCTAGCTTGGAACAAGCCAAGGGGATGCCAAACCTGATGATGAATTACTCCTTCGGTGGCAGTGGTGTTCTCTTGATAAGCTCCTAAATAAGCTTCCTTAACTCCTCAATCTCAAAGGTTAGAGTACGAATCAACTCCGAGTTTTGCTCAATGCGGTTCATGATCATATCGGACCGAGAATTCCAGTCCTTATTATTCTTTCCCCACTCTTCCTTCTTAGTGTACTCCTCCCCTGCATGGTTAGAACGAGGCATCTCCCACATCGAGGGAAAGTTCCCTTTGGGCACATATTGATATTGATGCTCATGTATAAGAGTGTGGAAGGGTTTCTTGGTACTTGGAGGAGGTGACTATGGAGAGAGGGCATGACGTCGAGATTTCCCTCTTGTAGACATCCATTGTCGTGGTGGTGTCACGGCAGATGCCATGGGTAGGCTTAAGTTGGGGGGCGAATGGGTGATTGTGGTCACCGGGGAGGGTGTGCACGGTCGTGTCATGCACGAAGAACAAGATGAACTCTCCATACTTAGGAGTTTTATTGATACTAGTGGTTTTACAAGTGCTCCTAGAGCTGTATGAACTAGGGTTCAGTTCACTAATTCCCTTCTAGGTCTAACCTCCTGTAACTATAGCTATGCCCTTCCTTATATAGGCGATGCCAGCTAGGTTAGACCCCTTTGGGTTCTAGGGTTACTGTTTGGATCTTGGTCCCTACTGTGTGGGCCGGGTCATGGGCTTGTCCTAAACCTAGTGGCCCAGTCCATAAAGCTAGACAGCTAACGGTCTTCAGGTACGTCACCTCCAGTTCCTTTGGCGTCACGCAGTAACTTTGTACGTCAACCCTTGCTTTAGGCGTCACCCGGCTCCTTTCGTGTCACTCGGCATCACCCTTCTCTTTTGACCACGCTTTACCATGGTCCCTCCTAAACCTCACTCGGAAAGGTGCCACACGTCCTATCTGACTCGGTCCTTCCTCGTGAGACTCGGCTCGTTGCCCTACCGGGGGTTATCCCCCCGACATTAGTCCCCGAAGCTGGTGAGGTCTAGCAGTTCCAGCTGTTAGGCGCCTCTAGGTTCCTTTAATGTAATTGGAACTTATTCTTTTGTCTTTATTTACTACTTAGGGTGCACTATTTGGCGCAATCTTGCACCTTGCTGAGTCTATTTGATAGTTTTCGGGTTCATTCTTTGATTTTTTGGCTTATTTTTGCCTCGTGCCGAGTCATTTTGGCCAATTCTGAGTCATTTTCGGCGTTCTTCAGTCATTGACAGCTGGTAATCATGGTGACTTGCCTCAAATTTTGTTCCAAGCCCTGACTGCACAGTGACGGCTATGCAGTAATTCCCTATCACTATGGCAGTCCCATCGGTCTGCACCCCTTGTCCTTCGTTGGGTGATGTGGTAGTGGATTTTCCGTGTATCGTATACACGTGGCTCCCGCTAAATGGATTACTCGGCCGAATACAGGGACACACGCTGGCCGCACAGCGCAGGGGGATCCCACGATTGGGGTTTTTACTGTCCTTAAGTAGGGGTGAGGGGATCATAACTTCCCTCGCCCGTTTAGTTTCCCCATAGCCTCTTCTTCTTCCTTGCTCCTCCAAAATCCAACTTTCTCCTCTTCGGTACTTCTTCCCCTCAGTTATTGCTTTGTGATTGCCTTTCCCCTCTTTTCATTCCACTACAGGTCCTTTCTCTTCCAAGCCTCTTCCAACGACGGAAGAGATTGAGTCCAGGGAAATCATGGACGCACGTGACGCCGCTGAGGGAGTCGAAGAACAGGAGGTTCCTGCGGGCGAGCGTGGTGGCTGGAAGGGTTCAGAGGTCTCCGCTGAGGATCTTGAATGGTTGCGCTCGACCAGGCGCATCCCTCTCGAGGTTGACTGCCGTCTTTCCATCGGTGATATTTCCCCCAAACCCGACGCCAATGAAAGGGTGGTTTTCCTCTCCCATTTCGAGCGAGGTTTCGCCTTGCCCATGAGCAGTTTCTTTGCTTCTTTTCTTTCCACCTTCCATCTTCAGACCCATCATTTGCCTGCCAATGCGATTGGCTCCCTTTCTTGTTTCATTTCTGCTTGTGAGGCCTACTTTGGCATTTGGCCTATAGTTCTTCTGTGGGCCAAATATTTTAGTTTTAGGGTCCAAGTAGTTCGTCATACTAGTGCTCCCCGAGCCGAGAAAAGGCCGACCCGGTGCGGTGCTGCTAGCATCACACCCAGGAGAGATTACATCTTTCCTCGGGTTACTGGCCTAGACTCTTGTAAGAAATGGCATAGGACTTTCTTCTATGTCAAAAACAGCGGGGCCACCGATTACATCCGGCTTCCCCCTTTCTCGGACGAGGTCCCCAGCAAAAAGTTCTGGCAGCTTGACCCGCATGACCAAAACGCTACGGTGAATGAGGCCAACGTAATTCTGGAGATGTGCCAGATGAGAACTTTCATCTCGCTGACACGGATCTCATGTGCACTTTCATCTCACGCCGGGTAATCCCCATTCAAGCCAGGAGCCACAAGATGTGCTTCATGAGCGGCTCGCATGACCCCACTCGGCACTCCACAAAGGAGCTTACCCACGATTCTGTGGCCCGCCGAGTAAGCTCGATCTTCAAGATGACCTTGGCGGAAGATTGGGCTTGGAGCTGCCCTCCATTTAGCCGGGTCAGGCCTGTCCCCTAGGTAAGTTTGCGTGTCACCTTTCGCTGCCGAGTCAGCTTTAGCTTGTTTGCTATTTTCCATCTAGTTTTCGATGATTATTATTTTTGTCTTTCGCAGAATCTTGTTCACCAGGTTGATGACAGTACTGTCCCTCCTAGTGCTTATGACGAGGACTGCTTCGACTCCGACGAAGTCGAGTATGATCTGGAGTGCTTCATGCCCATTCCGCATGCGACTGCTTCTTCAACTCCGGGTAAGAGTCACACTCGAAACCCCTTACAAGATTGGTCTGACGACGACGGTGATGATGATTGTGAGATTTTGGAGGTACTTGCCTTTAGACCTTAGCCCTCTAACTTATTCGAGTAAGCCTGTGATTTACTTATGCAGCTGGCCAGGTACATGACACTCCCCCTCTCGCTGTGGGCGGAGTCATCAAAATCACTGTCGCCAAGCCGAATAAGCGACGCATGGCCTCCTCCAGTGCTTAGACGGCCAAGAAACGCAAGGCTACTCCTGCTGCTCCTGCTGCCACGCTGGCGGAGACTCGCAAAGCAGCTGGGCATGTCGCCCACCACGCGACCCGACCGTTTCCAGGTAAGATTTTGCGATCTGCTTACTTTGCGTTTTTTCTTCTCATGTTTTGCTACTGCTTTCTCATGAGAATTTTGTTGTTTTCAGCGCCGCGCCTTTGTCGGTCAACCAGGCTGCTCCTAGCATTGCCTCGCTGCTAAGGCATGCGCCTCCTCCAGCTGATTCTACGGTGCAGAGCCCCGTATGAGTCGATGCTCCCACTGCTGAGGCTCACGCTTCTCACTGTCAGTCAGACCCGGTGGCACACCCGCAGAGGAGCCTCGGCGCAGCACCTCTGCTGCACCCCAGGAACAACTTCCTGATCTTGGTGCCGGCAACGCTAGCGTCAAGAAGATCTTCGCCACCAGTTCCTCTAGCACCAGCCCACAAGTTGTTGTTCATGAACAACTTCCTGATCTTGGTGCCAGCAATATTGCTGATCCCACTTAGTCGGCTCCCATTTCATCTCCAAACAGACCTGCTCACTCTCCTCCTCTGTCAAAGATCCAGACCCGGCCTGCTGCTCCTGGTCCGGCTCGCACTTCATCCGGCAAGACCACATCTACCAAGCAGACGAACTTGGTCTGTGCTCCGGGCACCGCTCCTCAGATTTGGCCCACGACACCAACAACAATCGTTGTCCCAGCGGGTAAGCCGAGCGGATCCATAGTTGCCGGGTCGGGCGGCAGTTCTAAAGCTGTTACTCTTCACACCAGTGCCGCTGCGACCCGCGCCAATTTGGGAACTTCCCTGTAGAAGGGGCAAGTTCTCACTCGGACGCTCAGCGAGAATGGCCTTGCTGCCGCTGAGCCTTATGTTGTGGCATGGAACGCAGCTGGCGAGCAAGAGGTTAGCTCCCGCGCTGGCAAGAAGGTGAAGCTGGGCCCCAAGGCTGTTTCCGACATGACCCAGCAGGCCATTCCCTTAATGGCTCGCGCGAATGAAGTGAACGAGGTAGATAGTCTTCTTACTCTTTTGTGTATTGAGTATTTTTGTTATACATATCCCCTAGTCCCCGAGGTTACTGCCGAGTGAGGAACTTACTCGGCGGAAAGCTCTAAGATAGGAGTCAACCTTTATCTGTCTATGAGCTTGAGTTCTCAATTTATTCACTATCTTTTTCCTTTGTGCAGCTTACACATAATGAGCGCACCAAGGTGCATCAAGCTCTCCTATTGGAGCATTGCAAGCTCGAACTCGCTCATCAGAAGCTGCAAGACGAGACTCAAGGCCAAGGTAATTTTATTACTTGCCATCTCCTTATTCGGTGAATCTTTCCTTTTTTCGTTTCCTTAATCTTTTCTCGTTGTTTTCCCATAACTTCTGCCCAGTCCACCATCGACACACTCCACTCGCAGATCAGCGAGATGGAAAGTAAATCCGTAGCCATTGTTGTGCTGCTTTGTGTTCATGCTCATTCCTTTGCCCTTGTTATCCTGACGGATCAAGATAGCTTTGTTGCTGCTGACGAGTAATCTGTTCCGAATAAGCAGAGAAGCACCAAGCCGAACTCCAGAAGGAGCGAGACGAGGTGATCCGGCTGAAAAAGCAGATGGCCGACATGGAGCAGAAGCACCAAGACGAGGTGAAGGGGCTAAAGGAGGAGCTTGCCGAGAAAGACGGCCAGCATGCCGCCAGCACCGAGAAGACCAGGGAGCTGCTCAAGGAGGCCGAGTCGGCGGTTGAGTCGGCTAACTTGGATCTCGACGCCCTCCAAGCCAAGGCCAAGACTTGGCAAATCAAGCTCGGTGCCATCAACTCTTTGCTTGGTAGTGAGTTCTTACCCTTTTGCATTGTCTTTTATGTTCTTGACTTTTTCATATTATTTTTTATTTTGCTAATGCTCTCTTTTGTTTGTAGAGAACTTTCACGAGGCTGATATGTTCGCCATTAGGGCCATGAAAAGAGTACGAGCCGAGTCTGGCGCTCCAGTTGATGGCGAGGTGACCATTGATGAGCATCTCGAAGCGTTGTCAGAGCGCATCAAGACCCTCAAGTCATGTGGTGTAGACTTGCTCAAATCTGCGATTCATGCATTCTGAATGCTCTGGATGGATGAAGATGCACCCACACTCATCGAGCCCCTTGCTGAAAGGCTGCTTCCTACCGAAGACAGGTTGGATCAATGGCGTGAGTCGGTCGGCCGAGCTGCAGCGGACAAGGCCCTTTTCTTTGTGCTTTCCTGGTACGAGGACATCAATCTTGATGTTCTTACACGCATAAGGGGGGATGGCAAGTGGCTCCGTGAGCCTGAGATGATCAAGAAACGCCAGGAGCGAGCCTATGCCATGATTGAGTATACTATGGTGCACGCTTGGTGCGACGGGCCCATCTTCCTTGACCTCAGTGAACCACTTGCTAAAGTTGCTGATGGGGAAGGTGCTAACAGCGAGGACACCGAGTCGGATGAGCCGGAAGACTCGGCGACCGATGCCCCTGACTCGGCAGATGCACCAGGTGACGCTCCTAGCTCCAAGACCGCTCCTCTGAGCCCAGCTGCTTCTTAGGCTGAGTAGAAAAACGCTTGAAGTTTGATGAGATCCTTGGTATGCCGGGTACAGATGTAACATATATCGCACTTATGTTTGGATGTGTGCCTTTTGATAAGGCTTTAAACTTCTTGTTATATTTTGAATGTGAATCATCCAAGGGCAAGTCCCCGAGTCTCATCTTGCCGTTTCACCTTTCCTTGACTTTGGCCCTTGTCTACCTTTTTTGGCGTTCGACATTAGAATCTCAAAGTACTAAGGATTTAGTTAGCGGGTATGAAACTTAGATCACTTGACCCAGGATCATTCAACATACAATGCGATATAACCTACAGTGGGTTAGGTAAAAACATAGGGCGACTCGCGTTTTTCCTTTTACTTATCTGGCATTCATGTTTACTCGTCATGCATCCTTTCCTCTTGCTTTCCATGAAGCCGTGATTTCGGACAACAGCATAGTCGAAGAGTTGAATGTTTCCGAGTAAACATTACTTGTTCCGAGATAAGCTTTAGGTGTTACGCCAGCCAACATAGAATAATTTAAAGGATAAACATAAGGGGCAGTCCCCGAGTCAATTTTTCGAGTCATACCATTTTATTATCAGCACATAGCCGGCATAAACGTCCGAAATATGAGAGTTTGAGTGATACATGCACTTATTCTCCTTAGTGTAGAAGGGGCAAAGTAGTGCCACATTCCATGACCTTTTGGTCTCATCACCTGATCTGTCCGCCTTGTTCTTTTGCGCTTCACGAGCATCTATTAGATAATACGAATCATTGTGCAATGCTTTGCTTACAATGAATGGACCTTCCCATGGGGGTGATAACTTATGCATTCCAGCTGTGCGCTGCACTAGTCTGGGCACCATATCCCCTTCTCGAAAAACACGAGGTTGAACTTTCTGGCTATGATAGCGTCGGAGATTTTGATGATATATAGCAGATCTGGACAATGCCAATTCCCTTGCTTCTTCGAGTAAGTCAACTCCATCTTCTCGGGCCTCTTTTACCTCGGCTTCCGAGTATTTCCTTACCCTTGGCGAGTCATATTCTATGTCGACAGGCAAAACTGCTTCTGCCCCATACACGAGGAAAAATGGCGTATAGCCTGTTGATCGATTCGGAGTTGTCCTTAGACTCCATAGCACTGAGGGTAGTTCCTCTATCCAGCAACCAGGTGATCTCTAGAGTGGTTCCATTAAACGAGGTTTTATCCTGGATAGAACTAAGCCATTATCTCGTTCAAATTGTCCATTTGATTCTGGATGAGCGACTGACGCTACGTCGAGTCTTATTCGGTTTTTCCGCAGAATCGAGCAAAAGCTCCTTCGGCAAAGTTTGTGCCATTATCTGTGATTATGTTGTGCGGGTAACCGTATCTCAGGATTATGTCCCTTAGGAATGTGGCAGCTGTTTTTCCATCCAATTTCTTGATGGCTTCACTTCTATCCATTTTGTGAACTTGTCAATCATTACCAGTATATGAGTCATGCCTCCCCTTGCTGGCTTGAATGGTACTACCATATCCAGGCACCATACCACAAATGGCCAAGTGATTGGTATAGTGTTCAATTCAGATGCTGGTAGGTGTGACTTGGACGCAAGTGCTGGCAACTGTTGCATTTTTCAACTAGCTCTTGTTCTTCTTCCAGTGCACTTGGCCAATTAAATCCATGTCGGAATTCCTTGGCCACCAATGCCCTTGATGATGCATGGTGCCCACATTCTCCTTGGTGAATATCCAACAAGATTTCTTGGCCTTTCTCTGAACTTATGCAACGCTGCAGTACACTCGTCACACTTCTCTTGTACAGCTCCTTGTTGATTATGGTGTACGCTTTTGCCCTTCTTTCTGTTTTCCTTGCTAATATCTCATCATCTGGCTAAGTTCCATCTTTTCAGTAGTTGAATATTGGCTGAGCCCATGTTGGTATCAGTGGTGCCGGATCTTTTTCCCCATAAATTTCCATTGGCTCAGCCGACATATGTTCTGCCGACATGACCTAAGGAGTCCCCGAGTGCGATTCGGCAACTCCTCAGGTGAGCGGATCAGTTCCCGAGTGACTCGAACCTTCCCTTGAGTCAATGTCCATTGGCACAATGTCTGACTCTTGTATTGCTGGGATGAATATTGACTCGGATTCTGGTGACGGCTTGATCGATGGTTTCCTACGATGTTCCAATGCTATTCCTGGTGGTATTGCTTGCCGAGATGAGCCTAACTTGGATAGTACATCAGTTGCCTCATTCTCTGATCTGGGTATGTGATGGAACTCACACCCGTCAAAGTATCTCAAAATTTGTTGTACATGGAAGCGATATAGTGCCATGTTTGCATCCAACGCGTCCCAACGCCCAGATACTTGTTGGATCACCAAGTCCGAATCACCAAAACATATGATCCTTTTGATGCCAATCTCTTTGGCCACTTTGATACCATGGGCAAGTGCTTTGTACTCGGCAACATTATTGGAAGCAGCAAAATGGATCTGTAACACATACTTGAGCTGATCCCTCTTCGGCGATGTGAGAACTATCCCGGCGCCTAAACCCATTTTTGCCTTGTATCTGTCAAAATGCATCTTCCAGTAATTCGGATCTGGAAGGGGTGGTTCGTATTGCATCTCCATCCAATCCACGAAGAAATCTGCTACGGCTTGAGATTTATTTGCATCTCACCTATCATATTGTGGATTTTATGGTGCTAGCTCTATGGCCCATTTTGCGACTCGACCACTGTCATCTTTGCTGCCCAATATGTCTGAGATAGGCGCCTCACATATTACCCGGATTGGGTGTTCTTGAAAATAATGTTTCAGCTTCTTTGCTGCCATATATACCCCATATGTCATTTTTTGGTAATGAGGGTAATTTTGCTTTGATATAGAGAGAACTTCGCTCAAGTAATAAACTGTCCTTTGGACTGATTTTCCCTCTTCCTCACGTTCAACCACTATTACTGCACTTACAACTCTGTTGGTTGTGGCGACATAGAGCAGCATTGGCTCTTTTGACAGTGGTGATGCTAATATTGGTGTTGTTGCCAACATCTTTTTGAGTTCATGGAAAGCGCTATCAGCTTGTTGTGTCCATGTGAATTTGTCTGATTTTTTCATCAGTTGATATAGTGGTAGGGCTTTTTCACCTAGCCGACTAATAAACCTACTCAACGAAGCCAGGCATCTTGTGAACTTCTAGACATCGTTGAGGGTTTTTGGCAATTCCATAATTTCGATGGCCCTGATCTTTGTCGGGTTAGCCTCAATTCCTCGGCTAGATACAAGAAATCCGAGTAACTTGCCAGCCAGGACACCAAATGTGCATTTTTCCGGGTTAAGTTTCATCCGGAATCTTCTTAAGTTTAGGAATGTTTGACGCAAGTCCTCAATTAGAGTATGACTTTGCTTGGTTTTTATCACCACGTCATCGACGTATACTTGAACATTTTTATCCAATTGATCTTGCAAGCACTTTTGCATGCCTCTTTGTATGTTGCACCTGCATTTCTCAATCCAAATGGCATGGTACGATAGCAATAAGCCCCATATGGGGTGATAAAAGTTGTCTTTATTTGATCATTCGGATTTAGTGGTATCTGGTGAAATCCAGAATACGCGTCCACAAATGACAACAACTCACACCCGACAGTAGAATCTATGACATGATCAATCCGTGGCAGGGGAAATGGATCTTTTGGACACGCCTTATTGAGGTTCATGTAATCAATACGCATGCGCCACACCATTGCCACGTTCGGGTCATCCTTTTTCTTCTCGACCAAGACTGGATTTGACAACCAATCCGGGTGCAGTACTTCCATGATGAATCCAGCGGCTAAGAGGCTGGCAATCTCGGCAGCTATCACTTTCCTCCTATCTTCAGTGAAGAGGCGGAGGGGTTGCTTCACTGGCTTGGCATCTGGCCTTACATGAAGAGAGTGCTCAGCCAGCTCCCTCGGAACTCCTTGCAAATCCTTTGTGGACCATGCAAAGATATCCTGGTTCTCACAGAGGAAGCTGGTGAGCTTGCTTTCCTATTTGTCAGTTAGCCCAGCCCCAATGGTAACTGTGCGTTCTAGGAAAATCTCATCCACTTGTACCTTCTTGGTCTCTTTGGTGGCTTGGAATGATACATTGCCATGCGGATTAGTGAGTGCCACCATGGACATTTGTGCTGATTTGGCAATGCTGCCACCTCCAACATTTGATGCTTTTCCCGTGCTATGACCAGTGACTCGGCCAGTGAAGATCCGGCTGAGGCACAAGAAATAGATCTTTTGTAATCTACTTCGACTGTGATCACCCCACATGGACCTGGAAGTTTCATCTTTAAGTAAGAAATGTGATGAGTAGCCATAAACTTCGCCATAGTCGGTCTGCCGAGTAAGGCATGGTATGAACTGATCAGGTCGACCACCTCTAACTCTATGGCCTCGGTGCGACAATTCTCTCTGTTTCCGAATAAGACGTCAACCCAAATCTTGCCAATTGGCTCACAGCTCAATCCCGGCACAATGCCATGGAAAGTTGTCTTAGTCGGCTCCAGCATGTTCATGGTAATGCCTAACTTGAGCATGGTATCCTTGTACATGATGTTGATGCTACTGCCATCATCGATCAGTACCTTGGAAAATTTCACGTTGATATCAGGGCCCATGAAAGTTGGATCCAAGACTAGAGAATAACCACCTGGGGTTGGCATGATCTTGGGGTGATCCTTTATGCTCCAAGTTATTTCCTGCTCAGACCAATGCATGTACTTTGGCATTGCCGGCATTGTGGCATTCACCTCCATCATCTGTCTCTGCTAACTCTTTTTGTCACTCGGCTCTGTGACAAAAAAATGTAGCTCTGGTGATGTTCTCTGTACTCATTTCTGGTTTCATGGCGACATGAGCGTCGTCACCTCTTGGATTGTGCACCTGGTGCACAGCTTCCCTTCTTTCTTGATTATGATACCTCGGCTTCCTGTTTTTGTATCTATTGTCAGCTCCAATAGCTTGAGAATTTCCGCCTGTGAGTGGTGGAGGGGGGTGGTGGTAGCTGCTTACTCGATGAATCCACTCTATCTCCCTTCTGAAACCAAGTGCATTGTCTTGTTGTGTGATTTGCAGGCTTACTCCGACTAGGCATGTGAAATTTACACGGCTGGTCCAGCATCATCTCATAGGTATACTTCTGTCTGTCCTGATATGGCTTTCTTTGTTCGTATGACTTTTTGCCATCATTCTTTGGTATCCACTGCTACTGCCCACTTGTCCTTTGACGTTGGCTACTTCCAGCATCTGGATGATCCTGACTCACGGTCGCAACCTGAGTCGAACCATATCTGTAGTCTGGTCTTTCATCTCTTCTTTTGCTTCTATACTCAGCTCTATCCTGGCGCCTTTGCGACCCAGTAGCGTCATAGATCTGAGTCTCAGTCATCCCGTCTGCCGACATGAGCAGGGGCTGAATCGGATCTCCTAACGCATACGAGTCAGCAATCCTTATTGTTTCTGCCAAGCTTGCCGGCATATCCCTTTGTAACCTTTGCCACAACACACTTCCATGTCTGCATCCTTGTGCAAACCAAGTGATAACTTGTGACTCGATTACCCCTTCGCAAGAGTTACGCATTGTGCACCATCTCGTTAGGAATTCTCTGTCTGTCTCATTTGGCCTTTGCTTGCACATCGCAAGCTGTTGTGGGTGATTCGGCCTCTTGTAAGTGCTCGTGAAATTGCTCACAAAAGCGTCCTGAAAATCGATCCAGCTGTTGATGCTTCCGGGTGGCAAGTTATTCAGCCACACCCGCGCTGGTCCTTCTAACATTTGCGGCACATATCGTACTGCCCATCTTAAATTTCCCTACGCGATTTTCACAACAGTTCCATAATCTATGAGCCAGCTTCTGTCTTTGTGCTTCCATCGTAAGTTTTTGTTCCTCTGGCCAGCAGAAAATTTGGTACCGTTGGCTCCTTTATGATCCTCGGGCCAAAGAACGGTGGACCCTGTGGACCTTGCGAATCGATCAGTTCTGCCATCTTTATTCGATCAAGCTTTAGCCTTGCATCATCCGGTTGAAGGTTCCTGCCTCCGAGTATGGCTCCCATTGCTTGGTATGCATGATCCGAAAATTCATACCCGTCATTCACCATCGCCGAGTAACCATCATTGTATTTGTGTGCGTTCGGGTTAGCAGGTTGTTGTACTGCTTTTCCCCCGCTTTGATGTCTTCTTTCGGGTTGAGCTGGAGCATTATTCGATGCTGTATTTCCTGTTCCTTCCGAGTGAGCTCCACGCCTAGGCTGAGGCGCAAAAAATTTCCCTCCATTGTCATTCCTTTGTCCTGCTTGCCTCTCTCGGCCTGCATTTTCCTGGTTCTCATTTCCTTGTACATTGTTCATTCTCGTTCCCTGTGCATGCGCTTGGTTTCCTTGAGCCATTGTCGGGTCATAAGTGATCATTTGCTTGTTCCTCCCTGAACCCACACTCTTTTCTTTTCTTTGTCTCGGCGCCACTCCGGGTGAGGAAGCTATATGACCTGCTGATCTTGCCGGGATAGGAGTTGCCGAGTGAACCAGCTGCGATCTCCCTGCTATACCTAGATTCGCCCTATAGTATGCCTCATTCAGCATTCCTGCTGCTCTCACCAATTCATTGACTCGCTATTTTTGCCTTTTCTTTGCTTCACCCATCAAATGGGGTAGCTCTGCCATTGCTGCTTCTGCGGCTCTCAGGTTAGCTGCTGCTATATTGTATGTCGGCCGCATGGCTGTTTCATTGCTGTTCTCTGGCGTTAACTTCGACGTTGCATCCGCCAGATCCTCGTTGAGGTTTCTTCCCCTTAATCTTGTTGCATCGAGCCGGGTCTTCGCGTCCTTGACTCGGTTTGCCGAGTTGAGCTCTCGGATTGTGATATCCACATATTGTTGTAACTGGCTAACTCCTTTGCTTTCTCCAGGACCTTTATCCTGGCCTACTCCAACTCGGCCTGCACACGTCCAGGATCAGCTGTTTGCGCTACTGGCTCTGCCAACTTGTCTATTGCGTCTTGCAGCTCTTTGGCTCCCTTACTTCTAGCTATGTTCTCTGGCTTTTCTAGTGGTGCTTTTGCTGTTCTTGCAGCTCTTGGCGTTTCCTCTTCATTTACTCCCTCAGGATCCTCATTCACTACAGGAGCTACTGGAGGTGCTGCTGGGTTAGGAGCTGTCATCATTACCTCAATGGAGACGAGCTGATGCAGCTTTCCTGTGACAGGAACCGCAGGTGGATCCGGCGCTAGAACGATGCGCTCCGGATACGCGCGCTCCACGCGCACCGCGACGTAGACCTGGTTCTCACTGAACTTGACGAAGCGACCGCCCGTAGGGAACGTCTTGGTCCCGAAGCACCCCGCGTTGTCGCTGACGAAGTTGAACGCTCCAAACCTCTGGATGAGGCCGGAGTAGACGCGCTAGCCGGTCTTGGAAATGATGTTGCCCGTCCGGATGAAGACTCCATCAAACACCTGCTTCTGCCTCATGGTGGGTGCCAACTGTCGTGGTGGTGTCACGGCAGGTGCCATGGGTAGGCTTAAGTTGGGGGCCGAATGGGTGCTTGTGGTCACCGGGGAGGGTGTGCACGGTCTTGCCATGCACGAAGAACAAGATGAACTCTCCACACTTAGGAGTTTTATTGATGCTAGTGGTTTTACAAGTGCTCCTAGAGCTGTATGAACTAGGGTTCAGTTCACTAATTCCCTACTAGGTCCAACCTCCTCTAACTACAGCTATGCCATTCCTTATATAGGCGATGCTAGCTAGGTTACACCCCTTTGGGTTCTAGGGTTACTGTTTGGATCTTGGTCCCTACTGAGTGGGCTGGGTCATGGGCTTGTCCTAAGCCGAGTGGCCCAGTCCATCAAGCTAGACAGCTAACGGTCTTCAGGTACATCGCCTCCAGTTCCTTTGGCGTCACGCCACTGTTCAAAAACTAGGCCGAATCAGCGATTAATAGGCCGATTAATCGCTACTTGGGATCTGACCTTGTCGATTACCACTAATCGTCTGTGTTAACCGTTTAGCCGGATTAATAGGTCTAACACTCCGATTACTAGGTATGTTCCCGATTAACCACTACACTTGGTCAAAAAAGTTGCAAAATTATCAACACATATCGCCCATCCATCCGCTAGCCCACCCCAATGAAGTAGGTTTTGCGAAGCTCCCTCTCGATCCCTGCCTCCAGGAGCTTGATTTCTGTCATAACCAACCAGTTCCTTGTCGTTGTTGACCAGTTCCTCATAGTTGCCGACCAGACCTCAGATACAAGAGCTCGAGCGCCTTGAGGATCTCATCTGGGAGCTTAAGGCTACCCTTAATAGGGTAGATGGTTGAGGTGCAATAGGATTAATATGTGTTTCAGGTGCTAATTTTTATTGGTTGCGCCGATTAATAGTCGACCGATTAAATCAGTTAATCGTCCGATTTCCGATTAGTTGCTACTCCCAAGCCAACCGAGAAGTTAACGATTACCGATTTCCTGACCATTGTGTCACGCAGTAAATTTGTATGTCAGCCCTTGCTTTAGGCGTCACCCGGCTCCTTTCGTGTCACTCGGCGTCGCCCTTCTCTTTTGACCATGCTTTACCATGGTCCCTCCTGAATCTCACTCGAAAAGGTGCCACACGTCCTATGTGACTTTGCCCTTCCTCGTGAGACTCGGCTCGTTGGTTCCTACATGGTTAACATATTTGTCCTATACGGGCCGACATAGTTTCTATGTTGCATGCTTACGACCTTCTCACCCGGCCGTCCTTACTCGGCCTGGTTCTTTCTTCACTCGGCGTAAGCCAAGATGGGCTGTGTTTTACCCCTTGTGACCCTACCGAGGGTTATCCCCCCGACATCCATGTTGTCCTCTTGAGCTTGATAGCTTTTTCCACCACTCCAATGCTTGCGACGGTAGCGCGGGTGTCCGGTTGCTTGTCCTCCTCCATGTCTCCTTCATAACATACCAAAATCTCCTCCTCCTTGGGTTTGTGAGGACCGTCTTCCTCGGGCTTCTTGCCTTTGTCGTTGGTGGAGACCATGGTGCTCTAAACTTGAGAAGATTTCCTGACAGAAACAAATCAAAATGAAAACACGACGAGAACACGATGCACGAACCTCGGGGGATCCCTGGGTTATATATTGCGAGGTTTCAATGCATAAGGAAGGTACTAACACAGAAACGAGGCGAAGACGGAGTTTGGGGGTGGCACACCCCCTCCAGGCGCGGCCAGGATGGGCCCGCGCCTAGGGTGGGTTTGTCCACCCCGGACTCCGTTTCCTCTTTTGTTTTGTCTCGTAACTTCCCTTATGTATTAAAAAACATCAAAAATATAAAAATATTGGGGTTTCACGAACCTTCTGTTTTCACTACTTTTACCTATTCAAAAGATGAACACTACAGACTCCTTTTCTCCTTCCCCTAGTAATTTCCTTCATACAAAACCCTTGCACAAACTCAATGAAAACATTAGCGTAAGCAAAAACAATAAACCTTTGGGTACACATTTCAACTGAAATCCATCAAAACAAAAGCTTCTGTAAGAGGCAAATGCAAATGATGGCAGAAATCTGTCAAAACAGACCAGCAGGTAAAGATTGATTTTTTTGAAAACCTCCTGTTGCTCAAATAAAAAAGTGCAAAACTATTTAAAGTTGGGCAAGAACTTGGAGAACAATCTCAGAAAAATATATCTCCATCTAACGTACTGAGATCCCTCACAAATTTTTACAATACATCACAAAAATCTGTCCCAGGACAACCAGTTTTCACAACTCCTCTACTTCACAAAAGTAGTTGACTTGACACACAAACCAAAACAAAAAGGATAAGGAGCGGTTATTACTGAAGTAATAACTTCCAAGACTCAACCAAACTCTTGGGTTATCTCCCAACAAGTAATTTTCTTTTATGCCTTTAAGTTAGGCTTGAAACTTTCAAAGATGCTCACTTAGGAGATATATATCTGAAGTGAAAGAGAGCATCAAGAAGCAAATAACCAACACACTTGAGTCTAACCCACTTCCTATGCATGGGGGTATCATGAGAAAACAAATTGTTGAAACAAAAAGCCACAAACATAGGAAGATAAAACAAATGCAACTTCAAAGCTTTCAACATAAAACGGGGAAACTTAATATTATTGAGATCCATAAAACCATGTTTCCCTCTCTCATAATAACTCTCAGTAGCACTTTGAATAAAGTCGACAATATAACTGTCATAGGAAACAACTCTACCATCAAAATGAGCATACTTACAGTCACCAAAGAGACGTCCAAGGTCATAAACCGGATCAATAGAAGCAAGTTGTTCCATCCTGAAATCTTTATTAGGCAAGCTGTTTTCACAAGGAGCTTTAGAAAATTTGGAAAAGTTAAACTCATAAGAATCTCCATCAAACTTAGTTAAAACTTTTTCCTTCTGACAGTCTATAATAGCTCCACAAGTGTTCAATAAAGGTCTACTAAAAATGATAGGATAAGTTTTGCTAGCTGCTGAATTAAGCACTAGAAAATCAGCAGGATATTTAGTCTTACCACAAAGTACCACATCTCTTACGATACCAATAGGGCAAATTGTTTCCTTGTTAGCAAGGTGAATAACCACATCAATGTCCTAAAGCTCACAAGGACCAATCTCATGCATAATTTCCATGTAATCTCATAAGGAATAGCACTAGAACTAGAACCAATATCACATAAACCATAGTAGCAATGATCACCAATTTTAACAGAAAGCACAGGAACACTAGATTTTCTAGCTTTACTAGCATGAGAGATAATATTAGAAGCGTCTTCACAGAAGACAATGTGCTCATCCTCTATATTTCTAGCGTCAAGATCTTTCACAATAGCTACCACAGGTTCAATATTCAATTGCTCAACAGGCTCCACAGTTTTCTTTGCACTTTTGTTATTTGCACTAATAATCATAGAATACTCCTTTACCTTAGCTGGGAAAGGAACTTTCTCAACATAAGGTTCAGGCACAATATGATTAGTAGTACAAACTTCAGTACTTCTAAAAGGAACATGACTAACAACATCTTTATAAGGAGCATGGTACTTATTCCACTTCTGCTTGGGAATTTCTATGTAAGAGGCAAAGGCCTTAAAACAGTTGGCAATACTTTGGGAATCAAGACCAAACTCATTACTAATATCACGGAAGTCATCAGTTCCCATAAAAGACATAATACAGTCATAATCATAGTTTATACCTGACTTTCTTCCTTTGTCATTCTCCCAACCTTCAGTGTTATCTTGAATACGGTCTAGTAGATCCCATTTAGCTTCTTCCTTCATACGTGTGAATGATCCAGCACAAGAAGCATCTACTAAATCTTTAACATGAAGAGAAAGCCTAGCATAAAATTTATTGAGAATAATATTGTTAGGGAGTTCATGAATAGGACATTTAAGCATTAGTAACTTCAATCTCCCCCAATCTTGAGATGTACTTTCTCCATCAAGAGGCCAAAAGTTATATATAAGATTTCTATCCTTATGAATCTCACTTGGAGGATAAAATTTAGAGTAAAATAGAGATGCCATCTCCTCCCATTCCATGGATTGTCCATTCTTCAGCAGCTTATACCATTCTTCATCTCTCCCTTTTAAGGATATGGAGAGTAACTTCTTCTTCACATGTTCAGTTGTGATACCTGCACACTTAAAGAACCCGCATAATTAATGGATAAAAAGCAAGTGATCACCAAGATGGACAGTTCCATCCCCTAAATAATAATTATCCATAACACGATCAACAATACTTGTAGGTATCTTAAAAGGATCTATCTCAACAGGTGGTCGTTCATCTACTACCCTAGCAGTGTAGTAGTTTTCCCAAACAGAAAACCAAGTGGGTTATCCATTTTGGAAACAAAGTAATCAAGCAGTAACAAAAGCAATACTCATAGTAAAAGTTTCCCTTACCAGTTCCACTCTTCAATAGCGCTTCTGTTAGGGGTCCCAACCTTTAATAAGATTGATCCCTCCTGTGTTTACAATGCTAGTCCCTGGATCAATAGCTAGCATCCACAATTAAGATGTAATATCAAGAAACAAAGGTCATATAACTTTATAACCAGGAATAACATAAGTTTATTACATCAAACATAGCTCATTTGGATATTACATTACATTGCAGCGGAATAATCATAGTCATGGGTCCTTCATCTTCAAAGTGCCACAGGCAGATGTTGGTTGTAGACTTTGTAGTCCTAGTCAATCAAACAATCTTCATTTTAAAACAATCAACCTGCAACATTACAAGTTACAGCCACAAGGGTCAATACATTTTGAATTGTATTGGCAAGCTTCACTTTTATGTATAATATGAGTGGATCCTATCATTATATGCATATTTGGCTAAGTAGAGTTTAAGGCTTATTTGCATAAAGCAATATTTTATCCTATCTTTTCAAAAGGGTTTTAAAGTCCTTTGTCAAATTTCTTTTCCAAGTTCCTTGAACTCCTTGGTAGAAACTCAAGTGTTCAAATCCTTGTCAAAATCTCTTGAGCACCTTGGTAACCCCAAGTGCAACAAGTTTTATCAAAACCCATGAGTTCCTTGGTAACCCCAAGTACATCATGCTCTTGTGCACCTTGGTAACCCCAAGTGCAACAAGTTTAACAAAATCTCTTTGAATTCCTTGGTAGACACACAAGGGCATCAAGTTTTTATATTAGAAGTTGGAATGTCGAGATCTCCCATAGTTCAAACTTTAGTTGCTCAGTATTGTCCATAACCGGGGACACGGCTAAGTACTTAGATTTTATTTACTTCTGCAGAAGGAGTACACTTTACCCACATGTCACAATCCCATCCTTTTACCACCAGTGGCCTACTGGATTAGTGCTCACCAAGATGGAGTACTGGCAGCTTGAGAATGTGACGAAGTCTTTCCAAAAGGTCCTCCCATACATCATTGCTAGCTTTGACTTCAGCCCCCATGAAGCATTCCAGATCCCCATGTCCAGTAACTAAAGACAATGTATGGGTCTTCCTAATGTAATTAACTAAGCCAGAGCCATAATAGCATGTGGTTGCACACGAAAGCCACAATTGGAGAAGCATGTTTGATCTCTAAGTTTCCTAGGTGGTTTTCTTTTGGAGCACAACACAAAGTGATTGCCATATACATGGTTCCCTTTTGTTGCCACCTTCTCCAAATCTTCAAGTATCCTCCACCTAGGTGGTTCATTGAGTCCTTGTTTTATTATGTAAAACACAAGTCCTTTTCTCACCTTTGTAAAATCTCAACATGTATCTCTTTTCAAAACATAGCATGGCTAAGCATGTACAACTTCAATATTTTCACTAAGGAATGTGTAGGGAATCCTATTAGGATTTAGCATAGCATAGGTATAAATCATTTTCATGCATGTTTTCAAATCCACTAAGTATAATGAAAATAGTAGGACTTTTGTGTGATAGTGTAACTTGCCTTTTTGGTAGGGAATGAGAGTTTTACTTCTTGATCTTGATAGACTCACTCTTTGCTAATTTCACTACAAGTCAATCAAGCAATCATAGTATCAAGTAGCATTCCAAATCAATATACAAACAACATTTCACATACACAAAGTAGGGATTCTAAGTCATGCAAAGGTGGGTTCTTTTTGCAAGGTTGGTCTCTACTAGGTTTATAAACTTTGTATGGTCCAAATTGGTCATTTACCAAAATGGCAAAGTCATTTGCAATTGGGTTTTATCCTAAGACCATTTTAAAATTCATTCATCATTTTATGTGGTGAAAATTATTCTTATCAAAGCAAAACTTTAGGTTTTTCACCAAGTGAGTTGCCCTTGTCAAGGCTTGGTGTTTTGGGTCAGTAAGTTTGGTCCAAAACATTTTCCCAAAGTTTTCCTTGCAAAAACATTTCCATAATAAAATCAATGAGTTTATTTGGTTAGAAAATGGCTAAGTTAAATAATTCAACCTATATTTTACAAAATCATTTTTAACACTAAGGGTTGGTTCCTAGGGTCAGTAAGATCACAACAAACCATTTTGCAAAAGATTTAATCCTAAAATCAAATTTAAACAATTTTTCTACCTTAAAAAAGTACACAAATGTTTCTGCAAATTCAAACAAGTTAACAGGTACTATTTCCTAAACTAAGGCCACAGTTGGCTAGGGCTTGTTCTCCTGAATCCAACGACATAAAATTTGCAATTTTTGGACGTGTGGATCCAAAGATATAAGGGTTTGAAGTTTGCAAAATATTCTGTTTTCAAAATCTAATTCAGCTCATCTGGTGCCACGCGTCTTATTTTCATTCGCCAGTACCGCTTCGCTCGGATTGACTATTCTGGCGCGTTGGATCAAGTTCGATCGTGCGACTCTGAACGCATACCCCTTCGCGTTAAGTGATTCTGTCGTACCCCTACGATCTGTATCTAACGGCTGGGGATGGCCTGACCTAATTCTGGCGGCGCTTAGCGGCAGCGTGCGGCGGCGACGCTCTGCTAGCGGCGGAGCTGGCGTTGCAGGAAGCGAGGGAGAGGCTGGCAGGGCTTACCAGGCTCGCAGAGACCTGCTGATGCTCGAGGTGGGGTTGGCTACTCGAGGGGCGCAAGGGGTTGCTGCTAATTGCTCGTCGGAGAAGCTGCGGGCGGCGGTGCTCTCGGGTTGCTGTCGAGGACGATGCTGCAGATCACCAGGAGGTAAACAAAACACATAGTCAGGAGCGCAAGGACACGACGAAGGTGTGTGCGTGAACGAGATGGCGCGGGGCGGTCTGGTTCACCTGGGAGACGTCGCCGGAGAAGAAGCAGACACGGCGGCGCTCTGTGCTTGACGATGGCGAGGATTGGGGGCGCCCTAAGACAAACGGGAAGTGTCGTTAGGTTCGTATGAGCTTGGAGATCATCATCGTGTTCTCGGGGAGGAGAGGGGCGACCAGAATCTACCTGTGGGGCTCGTCGGAGAAAGAGGCAGACGGTGGCGATGGTGGTCATCGTGGTTGTCGACGCTCTGGATCGCTCGGGGGCAAGCTGGTGCTACGGGGATGATCGCCAGGAGGTGGGGATCACGAGAGGATGGTCGAGGAGGCAAGGGGCGACGAGGCTTCGTCTGAATTGCTCGGGGACGATGGTCGGAACAGAGGAGCTCGAGGAGAAATTGGGGGCGGTCTGGGGCGTGCGAGCGCGAGGTGTCAGAGGGTAAATATAGAGGAGACACGGGCGTTTACGTCTGCGTGATCAACTCGAGTAACGGCGGTCGCGTTAAGGCGAATTGAATCCGCGGTTTGAAAGCAGCAACGGCAGCGAGGGGGAAGGCTCGGTCAGCGGCGGGTGAGAGAAAAGAACAGTGGTGTGGGGTCGTCTTGTCAGCGAGTGAGAGAGAGGGAGAAGAGGGGGCCACCGGTCAGTCTCTGTCTGAGTAGGTTTCTGAGTAAGAAAAGAAACGTTTCGGGGGAGGGGAGAAGTCTGGGCTGGACTGGCTTAGTGGGCTGGGCCTTTGCACTATTTTTTTCTGTCTGCTTTATTTTTCCTTTTCTAATTCTTTTCTGTTTTGAATTTCAAACAATTATTCACACATTCAAACAACACTCAAATTAATTAAAACAAACACTCAACTTTACTTTGAATTTGGTTCTATTTTTCAACATAATCCAAATCTCAAAACAAAATAATAATTTTATTCTTTTTAAGATCCATTCTTTAATTTAAATAAATGGATATTTTAGTTATTTAATAATATAGGGTTTGTTTTAATTAATATAATCTTCATTTAAAATCCAAACACTTTCAAATCTAAATCAGTAGGTTTATTTGGAAATAAAGAATATTTGGAAAATTGTTTTTAAAACAAAATAACATTTTATTTTAGAGTCCATTATTAATTAAATAACATAGACTTTCATTATTAAATCAACTTGGGTTTGTTTTATTGAGAATATTTATTTTTAAAATCTAAAATAAAGACAAAACACTTTATTAGGTTTTATTAGAGTATATAAAATACTTGGAAAACCTATTTAAAACAAAATAATCAGTTTTGGTGTTTATTTAAAATGGGAAATGCCTTTACTTAAATAAAAATTGGATATCAAATCCTCATTATTTTATTCAAATAAACCTTTACTAATTTTATCAAAACATTTTGTTTTAATCAAAGACTTGGCCAAGGTTTAATTTGGCTCTATAAAATAATCTTTATCATTAAAACTTTTATTTCAACTGAAAACCAAATCCTTTTATTTTAATGATCAAAAATAGTATTTCCAAAATATTTTGTTTTCCTTTATTTAAAATGTTTAACTTTTTTAAATCCCTGTAGGATTTTATTTAATTCAAATGGGTTTGAAGTTCCAATTGAATTCAAAAAGTTTCTTCTGGCCCTGAAAATCAAACAAAGTTTTATTTTATTAATTTACTTTCACATTACAAGATTTGGAAAATCTTGGGATGTGACAGGCTACCACCCTTAAAATAAATCTCGTCCCGAGATTTGGGGAGGTTAGGGTTACAAGCAAGTTCAAACAACTAGGGTTCTACCACCCTTAAAAATTTCCAAACAAAATTACATATTGGCCTTCTTGGGTCCTGGAAAAACTTCTCTAAGTAAATTTTTGCTTTATTTCTATACTTGACTCATGGGCCAAGGTTGAGCTTTTCCATAGGCTTGTTCAACTTGTTTTTCATCCTTTCTGGACAGTTGCTTGCATAATGTCCTGGATTCTTGCAGTTGAAACAATGAATGTCCTTGAGTTCTTTGCGTTGCTCTTGTGGGCAAGTTGCTACATAGTGGCCTGGTTCTTTGCAGTTGTTGCACCATACTTGGTCAATCTCTTTATTCTTCTTGTTCTCTGGGCATCCACTGGAGTAGTGTCCCATTTCCTTACATTTACGACATTGCACAAGGCTCATGTCTTGCTTGGGCTTCTTGATTTTCTTTGATCCTTTGAATTGGGTGGTCTTGTTTGGATGTAGGAGTGGTCCTTTTCCTTTGGTAGACTTGGATCCTTCTTGTTTCCTTTGTTCTACCATGGCATAGATAGGACATAGACCTGGAGTATGATCACTTCCTTCACACAGGTAGCAAGTAGCTTGAGAGGTAGGACATTGTCCAACAGGATGATCTTCTTCACAATTGGGGCATTGTCCTTCATGCTCCTTGGAAGTATGATCCTTGTCTCCACAAATAATGCAAGCTGGGGCTCCATCTAGAAAAATATTCTTTTCATCCTTGTTATCATACATTCTCTTTGGATAGTTTTCTTCCATGCTAATCATTTGATTAGTCACCTTAAGCATCAGTTGAGACTGCTCTTCCAAAAACCTTTGCAGTGCTGGATCCTTATCACTATTGTTGACTAGGAACTGAGCTGTTAGTTGGTTCAACTGGTGTTGGGTTGCTATGATCTCTTTCATGCTATCATCTTGGTTGGTGTTGGTGTCATCAACCTTGGAGTCCTTTGGAGTAGTCATCTGTTTGGGTTTGAAGGGAGATTTAGAATAAGCAAGATATTTCTAAGGATTTATTTCTAATCACACACATCACAATTCCCACAAACAATGTGCATGCAATCACAACCAACTTTTCACTCAAACAACAAAGTTCAAGCACATACTTAGGCAACAAAACATTTTTGCTACACCACATAAGTTGGTGTGTTTGACTTAACTATAAATGGTGGTCCATCTACATGGTTCACTTGTGATCCTCCCATCCTTCTTGGTTGATCTTTCTTGCATGAGATCTTGGTTTCCTTGAGAAAAACTCTTGGTTACAATACTTCAAAGTTGTTGATGGCTCCTTCTTATTTTGCATTCCCTCAGTCTCTAAATCTTAAGTAAGATTTCCTTGTTTCACTTGTGGTCCTTAGTAGTTTCCAAGTTGGAAGTCCTTGGTGAACATGCTGAAGATGTTGAAGTCATTAGAGTTGAAGATGTTGAAGTCATTAGAGTTGAAGGAGTTGAAGTAGTCCTTTGCACATGGTGTAGTCTTTGGACATGGGTAGGCTTTTCCATCAAGTTGAAGTAGAAGAGATGTAGAGTTGAAACCAAAATGGTTGAGGAAAAAGTTTACAAGATTTTGTAAATAAGTTTTTGGAACAAGTATAACTCCTATTTTTCTAAGGGTTTTTGTCCAATCCTAGGGTTTACAAATCCTACAGGCAACACAATGCTCTGATACCATCTGTTAGGGGTCCCAACCTTACCTTTAATAAGATTGATCCCTCCTGTGTTTACAATGCTAGTCCCTGGATCAATAGCTAGCATCCACAGTTAAGATGTAATATCAAGAAACAAAGGTCATAATATAACTTTATAACCAGGAATAACATAAGTTTATTACATCAAACATAGCTCATTTGGCTATTACATTACATTGCAGCGGAATAATCATAGTCATGGGTCCTTCATCTTCAAAGTGCCACAGGCAGATGTTGGTTGTAGACTTTGTAGTCCTAGTCAATCAAACAATCTTCATTTTAAAACAATCAACCTGCAACATTACAAGTTACAGCCACAAGGGTCAATACATTTTGAATTGTATTGGCAAGCTTCACTTTTATGTATAATATGAGTGGATCCTATCATTATATGCATATTTGGCTAAGTAGAGTTTAAGGCTTATTTGCATAAAGCAATATTTTATCCTATCTTTTCAAAAGGGTTTTAAAGTCCTTTGTCAAATTTCTTTTCCAAGTTCCTTGAACTCCTTGGTAGAAACTCAAGTGTTCAAATCCTTGTCAAAATCTCTTGAGCACCTTGGTAACCCCAAGTGCAACAAGTTTTATCAAAACCCATGAGTTCCTTGGTAACCCCAAGTACATCATGCTCTTGTGCACCTTGGTAACCCCAAGTGCAACAAGTTTAACAAAATCTCTTTGAATTCCTTGGTAGACACACAAGGGCATCAAGTTTTTATTTTTGAAGTTGGAATGTCGAGATCTCCCATAGTTCAAACTTTAGTTGCTCAGTATTGTCCATAACCGGGGACACGGCTAAGTACTTAGATTTTATTTACTTCTGCAGAAGGAGTACACTTTACCCACATGTCACAATCCCATCCTTTTGCCACCAGTGGCCTACTGGATTAGTGCTCACCAAGATGGAGTACTGGCAGATTGAGAATGTGACGAAGTCTTTCCAAAAGGTCCTCCCATACATCATTGCTAGCTTTGTCTTCAGCCCCCATGAAGCATTCCAGATCCCCATGTCCAGTAACTAAAGACAATGTATGGGTCTTCCTAATGTAATTGACTAAGCCAGAGCCATAATAGCATGTGGTTGCACACGAAAGCAACAATTGGAGAAGCATGTTTGATCTCTAAGTTTCCTAGGTGGTTTTCTTTTGGAGCACAACACAAAGTGATTGCCATAGACATGGTTCCCTTTTGTTGCCACCTTCTCCAAATCTTCAAGTATCCTCCACCTAGGTGGTTCATTGAGTCCTTGTTTTATTATGTAAAACACAAGTCCTTTTCTCACCTTTGTAAAATCTCAACATGTATCTCTTTTCAAAACATAGCATGGCTAAGCATGTACAACTTCAATATTTTCACTAAGGAATGTGTAGGGAATCCTATTCGGATTTAGCATAGCATAGGTATAAATCATTTTCATGCATGTTTTCAAATCCACTAAGTATAATGAAAATAGTAGGACTTTTGTGTGATAGTGTAACTTGCCTTTTTGGTAGGGAATGAGAGTTTTACTTCTTGATATTGATAGACTCACTCTTTGATAATTTCACTACAAGTCAATCAAGCAATCATAGTATCAAGTAGCATTCCAAATCAATATACAAACAACATTTCACATACACAAAGTAGGGATTCTAAGTCATGCAAAGGTGGGTTCTTTTTGCAAGGTTGGTCTCTACTAGGTTTATAAACTTTGTATGGTCCAAATTGGTCATTTACCAAAATGGCAAAGTCATTTGCAATTGGGTTTTATCCTAAGACCATTTTAAAATTCATTCATCATTTTATGTGGTGAAAATTATTCTTATCAAAGCAAAACTTTAGGTTTTTCACCAAGTGAGTTGCCCTTGGCAAGGCTTGGTGTTTTGGGTCAGTAAGTTTGGTCCAAAACATTTTCCCAAAGTTTTCCTTGCAAAAACATTTCCATAATAAAATCAATGAGTTTATTTGGTTAGAAAATGGCTAAGTTAAATAATTCAACCTATATTTTACCAAAATCATTTTTAACACTAAGGGTTGGTTCCTAGGGTCAGTAAGATCACAACAAACCATTTTGCAAAAGATTTAATCCTAAAATCAAATTTAAACAATTTTTCTACCTTAAACAAGTACACAAATGTTTCTGCAAATTCAAACAAGTTAACAGGTACTATTTCCTAAACTAAGGCCACAGTTGGCTAGGGCTTGTTCTCCTGAATCCAACGACATAAAATTTGCAATTTTTGGACGTGTGGATCCAAAGATATAAGGGTTTGAAGTTTGCAAAATATTCTGTTTTCAAAATCTAATTCAGCTCATCTGGTGCCACGCGTCTTATTTTCATTCGCCAGTACCGCTTCGCTCGGATTGACTATTCTGGCGCGTTGGATCAAGTTCGATCGTGCGACTCTGAACGCATACCCCTTCGCGTTAAGTGATTCTGTCGTACCCCTACGATCTGTATCTAACGGCTGGGGATGGCCTGACCTAATTCTGGCGGCGCTTAGCGGCAGCGTGCGGCGGCGACGCTCTGCTAGCGGCGGAGCTGGCGTTGCAGGAAGCGAGGGAGAGGCTGGCAGGGCTTACCAGGCTCGCAGAGACCTGCTGATGCTCGAGGTGGGGTTGGCTACTCGAGGGGCGCAAGGGGTTGCTGCTAATTGCTCGTCGGAGAAGCTGCGGGCGGCGGTGCTCTCGGGTTGCTGTCGAGGACGATGCTGCAGATCACCAGGAGGTAAACAAAACACATAGTCAGGAGCGCAAGGACACGGCGAAGGTGTGTGCGTGAACGAGATGGCGCGGGGCGGTCTGGTTCACCTGGGAGACGTCGCCGGAGAAGAAGCAGACACGGCGGCGCTCTGTGCTTGACGATGGCGAGGATTGGGGGCGCCCTAAGACAAACGGGAAGTGTCGTTAGGTTCATATGAGCTTGGAGATCATCATCGTGTTCTCGGGGAGGAGAGGGGCAACCAGAATCTACCTGTGGGGCTCGTCGGAGAAAGAGGCAGACGGTGGCGACGGTGGTCGTCGTGGTTGTCGACGCTCTGGATCGCTCGGGGGCAAGCTGGTGCTATGGGGATGATCGCCAGGAGGTGGGGATCACGAGAGGATGGTCGAGGAGGCGAGGGGCGGTGAGGCTTCGTCTGAATTGCTCGGGGACGGTGGTCGGAACAGAGGAGCTCGAGGAGAAATTGGGGGCGGTCTGGGGCGTGCGAGCGCGAGGTGTCAGAGGGGAAATATAGAGGAGACACGGGCGTTTACGTCTGCGTGATCAACTCGAGTAACGGCGGTCGCGTTAAGGCGAATTGAATCCGCGGTTTGAAGGCAGCAACGGCAGCGAGGGGGAAGCTCGGTCAGCGGCGGGTGAGAAAGAAGAACAGTGGTGTGGGGTCGTCTTGTCAGCGAGTGAGAGAGAGGGAGAAGAGGGGGCCACCGGTCAGTCTCTGTCTGAGTAGGTTTCTGAGTAAGAAAAGAAACGTTTCGGGGGAGGGGAGAAGTCTGGGCTGGACTGGCTTAGTGGGCTAGGCCTTTGCACTATTTTTTTCTGTCTGCTTTATTTTTCCTTTTCTAATTCTTTTCTGTTTTGAATTTCAAACAATTATTCACACATTCAAACAACACTCAAATTAATTAAAACAAACACTCAACTTTACTTTGAATTTGGTTCTGTTTTTCAACATAATCCAAATCTCAAAACAAAATAATAATTTTATTCTTTTTAAGATCCATTCTTTAATTTAAATAAATGGATATTTTAGTTATTTAATAATATAGGGTTTGTTTTAATTAATATAATCTTCATTTAAAATCCAAACACTTTCAAATCTAAATCAGTAGGTTTATTTGGAAATAAAGAATATTTGGAAAATTGTTTTTAAAACAAAATAACATTTTATTTTAGAGTCCATTATTAATTAAATAACATAGACTTTCATTATTAAATCAACTTGGGTTTGTTTTATTGAGAATATTTATTTTTAAAATCTAAAATAAAGACAAAACACTTTATTAGGTTTTATTAGAGTATATAAAATACTTGGAAAACCTATTTAAAACAAAATAATCAGTTTTGGTGTTTATTTAAAATGGGAAATGCCTTTACTTAAATAAAAATTGGATATCAAATCCTCATTATTTTATTCAAATAAACCTTTACTAATTTTATCAAAACATTTTGTTTTAATCAAAGACTTGGCCAAGGTTTAATTTGGCTCTATAAAATAATCTTTATCATTAAAACTTTTATTTCAACTGAAAACCAAATCCTTTTATTTTAATGATCAAAAATAGTATTTCCAAAATATTTTGTTTTCCTTTATTTAAAATGTTTAACTTTTTTAAATCCCTGTAGGATTTTATTTAATTCAAATGGGTTTGAAGTTCCAATTGAATTCAAAAAGTTTCTTCTGGCCCTGAAAATCAAACAAAGTTTTATTTTATTAATTTACTTTCACATTACAAGATTTGGAAAATCTTGGGATGTGACAGCTTCACTCCCCGGCAACGGCGCCAGAAAATAGTCTTGATGACCCACAAGTATAGGGGGTGTATCGTAGTACTTTTGATGAATAGGAGTGTCGATCCCAACGAGGAGAAGAAGGTGTTGAACAATGGTATGGAGCAGGAACTCTCTGCAAATACTTAACAAATGGATTTTTAGTGGTTTTCTGATAAGGCAACAAAACTAAGTGCAAGTAATAAATAACAAACGCAGTAAGTGGCCCAATCCTTTCTTAGCAAAGGACAAGACGGTGGAAATACTTATAATGACCAAACGTTCTCGAGGGCACATGGGAATTCTGTTAAGTGCTTTCGCTTCAAATAGCTGAGTACTCTTCTTTGGTGTTGTAAGTGTTTTGTGGGTGAACCTATGCTAATGTACCGACCTTACTTGGACTAATAAATACTTGTGATTAAACCCCCTGCACACATCCGTAACTACAGGAAAGTAATTAAGATATAAATCTAATCACAGCCTTAAACTCTGAGATCCTACACTCCCTTGTGCAAAGGTGTCCTAACGGGGGTTCAGGTTTCTGTCACTCAGGCAACCCCACAATTAGTATCCAAATACGCAATGCACTCCCCTAGGCCCATAAATGGTGAAGTATCATGTAATCGATGTTCACATGACACCACTAGAAGAATAGCACCATAACTTAAATACTAAACCATTGAATAATAACTCAACACAAATCCACTAATAACAACATGACTTCTCCCATGTCCTCAAGAACTAAACAAACTACTCACAAGACATCATATGGATCAAGATCAAAGATGATATGATAATGGATAACAATCTGAACATAAACAAAAATCCAATGGTTCCACTCACAAGCATTAACTACAATAGTAATTAACACCGGGAAAGTTTCCCCTAAGAACTAAAGCAATATCCAACACAATTGTTACAGCGGGATGGAGTGGTGATGATGGTGCTTGTGGAGATGATGGTGTGGATGATGATGATGATCCCGATGAAGCCTAGCTTGATGACGGTGTTGATGGCGACGATCTCCCCTCTCCAGGAAAGAATTGCCCTGGCAGAAATCTGTCTGCCGGAGAGATCTTTCTCTCTCGGTGTTTTCCGCCCCCCAGAGGCGGCAGAAATCTGTTTATGGTTGCTCTCCTAGCCTTAGGGTTTCGTAGGGAAGATATAGGCGATGTGGCGGAGTTGGGAGCCGGGCAGGTGGGCCACACCTGCCCAAGGCACGGCCCAGGCTGGGACCGCGTCTAGGGGGTGTGGGCCCCCTGCGGCCCTTCTTCGTCCCTCCTTCTGGCTTCCTCAATCTTCTGGAAAAATAATATTTTCCCATATTTTTCTTGTACTTTTCCGATCTTCGCGAAATTGTATCAAAACGCCCTCTTTTCCATCAGAATCCAGACTCCGGCAGTCGATCCTCCAAGAATCATCCAACGTGCATAAACAGTGGAAAAGACATAAGTAATACCTCATAATAAGACAAATAGAAATGAATAGAGGTAAATTATGATATAAAATGGTGATGTAAATTGGGTGTATCCAACAGCGACAGAAAACTCGTTGATGGTGGCTCAGATCACTTTAGAGCTTCGTCGGGAAACCCCAAGAGGAAGGTATGATGAGCAAAGTAGCAAGTCTTCCCTCAGAAAGAAACCAAGGTTATCAAACCAGTAGGAGGAAGGAAACGACTCAAAGGTGTTGCTAGCAACTTGGAAACCTGCACAACACAAACTCAAGACTTTGCCCCAACGAACAGTGAGGTTGTCAATCTCACTGATTTGCTGAAAATGAAGGATTAAACGTATGGTGTGGAAGGTAATGGTGGCTTGTAGAAAGTAAACTGTAACAGTGGAAGATGTATCAATGGTAAAGATTGGACCGGGGTCCATAGTTCACTAGAGGTGTTCTCCTTAAGAATAACAACCAAACATGTTGGGTAAACAAATTACAGCGGGGCAATTGATAGGATAGAGCAAGGCATAACAATGCAATAGTAGACATTCATGATCCTATGAGATTTGATTGGGCATTACAACAATATACATAGACCGCCATCCAACTGCATCTATGACTAGTAATCCACCTTCAGGTTATCATCTGAACCCCCTCCAGTATTAAGTTGCAAGCAATGGATAACTTATTTAAGCAAGGTGTGTAAAGTAAACAATACAATTGTTCCATGAACAAGAGATTGTTGTTTTCTCCCTAGTAGAAATAGCACATCTACAACCTTAGAGATTTCTGTCACTTCCCTAGATTCAATAGAGGCATGAACCCACTATCGAGCATAAATACTCCCTCTTGGAGTCACTAGCATCTACTTGGCCAAGATAGCTACTAGAAACGGAGAGCATGCAAGATCTCAAACAACACATACATGATATAATCAATAAGATAGAATCATTAACCAATCTGACATAGTAGTCTCAATATCCATCGGATCCCCGCAAACATAACATGCATGATTACAAACAGATGATCTTGATCATGAACGGAGCGCACAAGATCTAAACATGGTAGCACAAACGAGGAGAAATATCCATCTAGCTACTACATGGACCCATAGTCCAAGGTGGAACTACTCACGCATCATACCGGAGGCTGGCATGGTGATGAAGAAAGCCTCTGGGATCATCTCTCCCTCTGATAGGGTGCCAGGAAGAGCTTCAGATCCCCCCGATCTAGGGACGATGGTGGCGGCGACTATGGACTTTTTCATGGAGATCTGATCGGGTACTTAGGGTTTAGGTATCGGTGGCTTCTTATAGGCGAAGAGGGAGGCTGAGGGGATGCCCGAGGCGGCCACACTCCCCAGGCGCGAGCCAGGCCTGGCCGCGCGGCCAAGGGGTGTGGGCCCCTCGAGGCCCTCCTCCGTCTTGTCTTCTGGCTCCGTGTTCTCCTCAGTGAAATATTGACTTTGGCTTTTGTCCCGTACAATTCCAAGAATATTCATTTTCCGACTTTTCTGGAACCAAAAACAACAGAAAACAGGCAACTGACAATGTGGCATCTTGTTAATAGGTTATTGCTATAAAACATATAAAAATACCTCAAAGTGTAGACAAAGCAAAGCAAAGTAGATACTAAACAAGCATGGAACATCAAAACTTATAGATATGTTTACGACGCATCAATAGGATGGGAAGACCCCAGGAAATTGTTTATAAAATGATTTATGAGAAAACCTTGGTGAGGTTTGACGTACCAAGAGAAGTATGAGAAAATGAAAAAGGTTTTGTTTTACAAAAAGGTTAGACGAAAGATGGAGGAAAAAGGTTTATGAAAATGCACCCGGTTCTTTGCAGTTTTGCTTGAACAATTAACCTGTGCAACAACATTACTCTGGAATGGGACATGGCTAGATTTGAAGTTTGCTGCACTAGTATGGTAATTCTCATGACTACTTATAAGGTATCATCTCCCTCGAATTTCGGGGTTCCATTACATAAATGGTCAACTGTGAGGCAGTCACCTGGAGGAATTGCGAACTGCCCTCAGGAGAAGTTAGGCGATACTATGAGCCCCTCATTGAAAGTTCCCCTTCTCGAGGAGTCGGTAGGCACTCCAGTTGGTCTGTGGATCCATACATCCCGGCGTTGAGGGGAACAACTCATAGGGTAGGGCCTATACTAGAGTGGCATCCAGAGATTCTTGACCGGTTACTCGACCCACGATCGGTGTAGATCAGGGCAGGGTCATCGGATGATGTGGGTAAAGTGTACAACCTCTGCAGAGTGTAATCTATTTTAATAGATGAGTCCTCGGTCATGAACGGTTGGTAAGGTTGCTGTAGAGCGGTGCTGGTTTTGTTTTCAAAAAGGACTTCGGAAAAGCAATGGCTTGAAAAGGTTTTGACCATGGGATGGTCGGAAAAAGGAGGAAGGAGTTTGGTTGTGGGATGGCCAAAAGGAAAGATAAAGGGGTGACCCAATCCTAGTATTTTACAAAACTTTTCAAAAGGTTTCCAAAAAAATTTATAAAAGTTTTCAACAAAGATATAAATACATGCTATATCTACAAGAGAAACTATTTTATAAAAGAACCCCTTATGGAGCCTTCCTACTACTCTAGACATATTACATATCCTTTATTATTGTTCTCTTAAGGTGGTTTACGAGTACATTCAACATACTCACCGGAATTTTCCTACCTATTTACTTGGCCAAATTTTCAGAAGATCGAGAAACGATGAAGAAGATAACGTATATGCAAGCTAGGCTGTCTCCCAGTCAGTTGCCTGTAGGTTAAGGCATAACATGGGCTATGCGACTGAAGACTTCCACTATTTATGTTGTAATCGCCATAATGGCCATATTGTAAGTTTTGTAATCGTTATTTTATGGATGTTGTAATGATACTAGTCGGTTATGCGCATGACTCACAGATCATGGGAACGTAAATTGTATGCATAACAGGGATTCGCGGACCGTAAATCCGGGGTCCCACAGACTTGGTATCAGAGCCATCATTATTGTAGGAGACCTTAGTTAGCATGGACGTTAGATAGGACAACCACTATTATTGGAGAACACCCGGCTTTCGGAAATTATTTTCTCAAAAGCTTTTTGAAGGACTTCTTATTTTACCTTCTCTGACTTCAACTATTTGAAAATGGCTTACTCTATCTCTCGTCTACCTTCAAATGTGCCATTTTCAAAAACAAAGTACGACTTTGAAACCATGAAGATGAAGGTCACGAGATGAAGAGAAGCAAATACAAGCAAACCAAAGAAGCTACCAACAACGAAAGACACTACAAGATCGCCCTACCAACAGAATCCTTCTTTGCGTACAATGGATCTAGTGCGGCATCAACGACCTGATACGTCAGAAACGTATCTATAATTTTTGATGTTCCATGCTTGTTTAGTATCTACTTTGCTTTGCTTTGTCCACACTTTGAGGTGTTTTTATATGTATTCCGGTACTAACCTATTAAAAAGTTTCCACAGTGCCAGTTGCCTGTTTTCTGCTATTTTTGGTTCCAGAAAATCTAGTAAGGAAATATTCTCGGAATTGTACAGGAAAAAAGCCAAAGTCAATATTTCATCGAGGAGAACACGAAGTCCAGAGGAGAGACAGAGGGGAGCCATAGGGCGGCTGCACCCCCCACGTGCGGGCCCACCCTAGGTCGCGCCTGGGCAGGGTGTGGGCCCCCTGGTCGCCTCCCAGCCTCGCCTCTTTGCCTATAAGAAGCCCCCGATGCCTAAACCCTAATCACCCGATGAATATTCCACGAAACCATCTGTAGCCGCTGCCACCATCGTCCCTAGATCGGGGGGATCTGAAGCTCTTCTCGGCACCCTGCTGGAGGGAAGATCATCCCGGAGGCCTTCTTCTTCATCATTCTAGCCTTCGGGTCCATCTAGTAGCTAGATGGTTGTATCTCCTCCTTTGTGCTTTCATGTCTAGATCTTGTGAGCTCCGTTCATGATCAAGATCTCATCTATTTGTAATCATGCATGTTGTGTTTGCGGGGATCTGATGGATATTGAGATTACTATGTCAAATTGATTAATGGTTTTGTCTTATTGATTCTATCATGTCTGTGTTGTTTTTGATCTTGCATGCTCTCTGTTGTTAGTAGCTATCTTGGACAAGTAGTTGCTAGTGACTCCAAGAGGGGGTATTTATGCTCCTTCATGCCCAGTGTTACTAAGGAAAACACCTCTAGTGAACTATGGACCCCAGTCCAATCTTTACCATTGATACATCCTCCACTGTTACTGTTTACTTTCTGCAAACCACTGTTACCTTCCACACCATACAGTTAATCATGTGTTACCTTCCACACAATACAGTTAATCCTTTGTTTACCATGCATGTCATGTTTGTTTATCTAAGAAGAACACCTCTAGTGAACTATGGACCCGGGTCCAATCTTTACCATTGATACATACTCCACTATTACTGTTTACTTTCTCCAAACCACTGTTACCTTACACACCATACAGTTAATCCTTTGTTACAGCAAACCGGTGAGATTGACAACCTCACTGTTCATTGGGGAAAAGTCTTGAGTTTGTGTTGTGCAGGTCTCCAAGTTGCTTGCAACACCTTTGAGTCATTTCCTTCCTCCTACTGGTTCAATAACCTTGGTTTCTTACAAAGGTAAAACTTGCTGATGTGCTGCATCACACCTTCCTCTTGGGGTTTCCCGACGAAGCGCTTTCACGTTGATACAGCGCTGCCATCAAGCTCTTTTCTGGAGCTGTTGCCGGGAGGCTAAGGACGTCTTCACAAGGGGAGTCCTCCACAACCTTTCTCTTTACTTTGTTTTTGTTTTCCTTAATTTATTTTGCTTGGTTTTGTTTGCCTCTTTTTATCAAAAACTCCAAAAAAATAGTTTAGTTTGGTTTGTTTTCTCTTATCAAAATCACAAAAAAATTAGTTCCTACTCTAGTTGCTGGTATGTTATTCCCTTGCTTTGTCATCCTTTCTATCAATGGATGGTTTCTTTGAAACTAGTTCTTATTGGCAAGGTGGGTTCACGGAAGAAGAAAAGTATTATTATAAGGAACACCGTTTGTCACACAAAGGGAAACACTTATGGGATCAAATTGATAAATTGAATACTATTGCTAGAGAGGTGTGCTCTACTTATAATGTTACTTATTGCTTTGATAAATCTTGTTGCTGTAGGAGGTATAAACACCTACCTTTTCAATATGCATATAATGACGATGTTACCATATCTTCTTATGTTAAAGGAAATTATGACTTTTATGATGTGGAACGAATTGAAGAATTCATTGCTTTCAAGGGTGCATTTGAACTTGCTAGTTTGCTTGAAAATACTGATGATGCACCTTATGAATATGAGGTTTATGAGATACTTAAATTTTGCTTTGATAATTACAAGGAATAAAATGGCTATATTCTTGAATATTTTAATAGGTGCTTTCCAAAAATGGAAGAGACTAATGCCTTGCAGGAGCCTATGGAAGAAGAAATTGTTGAAACTGGAAGCTCATTAGATGAAAAAGAGGAGGAGAGTGATGAACAAAAGGAGGTAGAATGGATTATCTACCCATGCCTACCTTCTAATGAGAGTAAATCTTTATCCCTTACATTATTTGATTGTCCCCCATGCTTACCAAAGGAGGATGAATGTTATGTTCCTGTGGATCTTTTTGAAATATCTACTTTGGCTAAAATCTGTGAAGGTTTTAATCCCACTATTTTTGAGCTTGATAGAAATTATGTGTTTCTAGATCATGAAAAGCATGCTTTATGTGATAGCTATATTATTGAGTTTATTCATGAGGCTAATGAAAATTATTATGAGAGAGGAAAATATGGTTGTAGAAGTTTTCATGGTACTGAAACACCTCTCTATGTGCTGAAAGTTTTGAAGTTACTCTTGTTTCATATTCCTATGCCTGTCACTTTGTTCTTTGTAATTTTATTTGCATACAAGATTCCTATGCATAGGAAGTGGGTTAGACTTAAATGTGTTTTGAATTTGCTTCTTGATGCTCTCTTTTGCTTCAATTCATATTTCTTATCTGAGCATCTTCTCAAACTATCAAGCCTAACTTAAAGGCGTTAAAGAAAAGTACTTGTTGGGAGATAACCCAAGAGTTTTATTGAGTCTTGGAAGTTATTACTTCAGTAATGACATCTCCTTATACTTTTTGTTTGCTTTTTGTGCCAAGAATGACCTCTAATGAGAGGTAAGTAAGATTTGGGGAGTTGCTGTCCCAAAACAGATTTCTGTGCTCCACCATAAAAATTAGTGAGGAGTCTATGTAAGTCAGATTGAGCTGAAAATGTACGAATAAATCCTCCAGTATGTTAGATAACTTTCTTTAGTTCAACACTTTTTTATTTGAGCAACAGAAGGTCTTCGAAAAAATCGGTTTCTACCTGCTGGTCTGTTTTGACAGATTTCTGTCATTACTTGCATTTGCTTCTTATTGATTCCTTTTTGGGTTCTTTTTGGGAAATTGAGATTTTTGAAGGAGTTGATACAGTAGCTTGTGTTTTTAGTGAAAAGTTTTTCTGTTATAAAGCTAAACCCAATGGTCTATTATCTTTTGAATACACTAATGTTGCTAATGAAGATTGTGTGAAGTTTTGTATGAAGGAAAAATTTCAGGTGTAGAGAGAGAATGATGTAATGAGATGAAGAATGGACAAAAGCTCAAGCTTGGGGATGCCACCCCGGTGTCACCCCAAGAAATATCCAAGAGGTACAAGCGTCAAAGCTTGGGGATGCCCAAGGCATCCCCTTCTTCATCAATAAAAAGCTCAGGACTTTCTAGACACTTCGTTTTTATTGTCTCATGCACTGTTGTGTTGTTCTTGGAGCGTCTTAGTTTTCATTTGCTTTGCTTAGCTTGCTTAGTTTTCTTGAATAAAGTAGTTTGGACCCCCATTCTCGTTGTGTTGTTTCAAATAAGTCGATTGGTGTTGGAAAGGAGTAGAAGGTTCTTGCTTGAAATAGTGCAAGAGGAGCTTGCTTGGACTGTGACTTAGACTTTAGCATTTCATGATAGGTGTTGTTTTGACCTTATGCTTAGTGATTATTGCTGTAGAATGGCTTGTTCCAAACAATTGGGATTGCTTAGTGTGCCTTTAAGGAATCATGTGTTGTTTTAGCATACGAAAGCATAGTATTGTGGTATTCTCCTTTGATGCTTTGTTTGGGTTTACTTGGCACATGCTCACACCATGTTATGACTATAAAAAAGTCACCATAGCCTATATGATAATTTAGTCCTTGACTTGTAGTACCACTCTATGCTTTGATTAGTAATGTTTTGTCGCTCTGCATGATTATGGCCATTATTTCTCTCTTAGTTGGTTGCTCCCAGTCTTTTGCTAGCCTCCACTTGTATGAGTAAGTTCTACTCATGCTTCCAACTCCCAAGAAACCAAGTTATTCCAAAGTGTCCACTATAAATTCATATGCATGGTGTGTTAAACCATTCCAAGTATATTCTTGTTTTCAGCTATCTTCCAATTAAAAAGTATTTTGTTATGTGAAAACTTAGTGATTAAAGCTCTCACAAACTTTATGGCACACTTTATTTTTCTTGCCCCTAATAAACTTGAACCATTATGTCATCTATGTTAAATATGCTTGCACTTATACGTTGTAACTAGCAGAACTGTGCTGTCACGGGGAACACTTTCAACATTGCATGTGTACTTTGTACATAGTTGATATCATGCTCTTTTGTCTATGGATGTCGTCAATGTGAAATGAAAGGGGAGCTTGTAAGTCCATGGAGTTATGTATTTTGTGTTAGAGAAATGCCTGGGCCGCTAGCCTAAGCCATGCCTAATCATGGTGGAAACTTGCAGTATCACCATAATGAGCAATCTGTGAAGCATCCTCAATAAAAACCTATGCAAATAGCAAATAAAAAGATCGTTGAGATGCTCATTGTCTGCTTGCCTTGTAATTTTGGTTATGGGATAGCTCATGTACCATGTGTAAGGGGTACCTCATTGGCGGTTCTCCATGATACACATGTACTTACTATGACAAGAACTTACAGGTGACTAAAGTTGAGTAGCATGAGGAGCGGCCCTCATATTCATGGGACATGAGATTGCCAACTTATACTTTTTCAAGCATATACTCGATAATTTGTTCACTTTAAACCTTAATCACTTCAAGATGCTTATGATAGGGGCAATGAGGGCTGAAAGCTAACAAGTACCATAATTTTTGGAAGCTCTTTTTGAAACTTGAAATCCATGCTTCCCTTTGTGAAGGTCCTTTCTTTCACCATTAATTTGACTCTCCACCTTATACCTTTAGGCACCAGTTAAGAGAGCATAGTTGCCATTCTTAGTTCTATGTGCATTGTCCCAAAACTTATTGATTGATGCATATTGTTGATATTACTTGTTCTTGTGATATTTGTATCTAGTCACTCTTATGAACTTTGAAGGTGTCCTATGCATCTATTTGCTACTCTATGAGGGACAAGCTGAATGCCACTATGCTATGTTTTCTATATGTGAAACAAACAAACGTTTTTCAATGCATGTTATTCATGATGTTTGTTTGTAGCCTTTCATGTTGCATGCATAGTTACTTTGTCTTACTGTTAGAACTCCATCTTTCATTCTCATGTTTAGAGTTCTTTGATCCCAGCTTTCATTGCTTGCAAATGGTTTGATCTTGGTTTTGATGGTGCATGTCACCTCAAAAATTATTATTTTATCACTTACATACTCGAGGATGAGCAGGAGTTTTGCTTGGGGATGCTTGATACGTCAGAAACGTATCTATAATTTTTTATGTTACATGCTTGTTTAGTATCTACTTTGCTTTGCTTTGTCCACACTTTGAGGTGTTTTTATATGTTTTTGGTACTAACCTATTAACAAGTTGCCATAGTGTCAGTTGCCTGTTTTTGCTGTTTTTGGTTCCAGAAAAGCTAGTAAGGAAATATTCTCGGAATGGACGGAACAAAAGCCAAAGTCAATATTTCACCGAGGAGAACACGGAGTCCAGAGGAGATACGGAGGGGAGCCACAGGGCGTCTGCACCCCACCAGGCGCAGGCCCACCCTAGGTCGTGCCTAGGCAGGGTGTGGGCCCCCTGGCCACCTCCCAGCCTCGCCTCTTCGCCTATAAGAAGCCCCCGATGCCTAAACCCTAAGTACCCAATGAATATTCCATGAAACCATCTATAGCCGGCGCCACCATCGTCCCTAGATCAGGGGGATCTGAAGCTCTTCCCGGCACCCTGCCTGAGGGAAGATCATCCCAGAGGCCTTCATCTTCATCATGCCAGCCTTTGGTATGAAGCGTGAGTAGTTCCGCCTTGGACTACGGGTCCATGTAGTAGCTAAATGGTTGTATCTCCTCCTTTGTGCTTTCATGTCTAGATCTTGTGAGCTCCGTTCATGATCAAGATCTCATCTATTTGTAATCATGCATGTTGTGTTTGCGGGAATCCGATGGATATTGAGATTACTATGTCAGATTGATTAACGGTTTTGTCTTATTGATTCTATCATGTCTGTGTTGTTTGTGATCTTGCATGCTCCCTGTTGTTAGTAGCTATCTTGGCCAAGTAGTTGCTAGTGACTCCAAGGGGGGGTATTTATGCTCGATAGTGGGTTCATGCCTCTATTTAATATAAGGGAAGTGACAGAAATATATAAGGTTGTAGATGTGTTGTTGCCACTAGGGAGAAAACAATGGTCCCTTGTTCATGGAACAAGTGGATTGTTTACCTTACACACTTTGCTTAAAGCAGTTGTCTGTTGCTTGCAACTTAATACTGGAGGGGGTTCAGATGATAACCAAAAGGTGGACTTCTAGTCATAGATGCAGTTGGATAGCAGTCTATGTATCTTGTTGTATTGCCCAATCGAATCTCATAGGATCATGATGTCTAGTATTGCATTGTTATGCCTTGCTCAGTCCTGCCAATTGCCCTGCTGTAATTAGTTTACCCTGCATGACATGTTTGTTTATCTAAGGAGAACACCTCTAGTGAACTATGGACCCCGGTACAATCTTTACCATTGATACATCCTCCATTGTTACTGTTTACTTTCTGCAAACCATAGTTACCTTCCACACCATACAGTTAATCCTTTGTTGCAGCAAATCGGTGAGATTGATAACCTCATTGTTCATTGGGGCAAAGTCTTGAGTTTGTGTTGTGCAAGTCTCCAAGTTGCTTGCAACACCTTTGAGTCGTTTCCTTCCTCCTACTGGTTTGATAACCTTAGTTTCTTACTGAGGGAAAACTTGATGTTGTGCTGCATCACACCTTCCTCTTGGGGTTTCCTGACGAAGCGCTTTCATGTTGATACAGTGCTGCCATCATAACCCCAAATGGCAAGACAGAGTTCAATACCCCCGTGACCTCCGTACCTAGGACCAACACCCCCAGTATAGAATTCCCTTTTTCGGCGCGTAGTCACTCCTTGGTACCTTTGGTACGCCTTGTTCGCTTGTCATGTGTTTATATGATGCTTGACAGATGCATGCTTAATGTTTAGAATGTGTTGCTTGTCTGCCTCGAATCACTTGATCCTATTGCATGACCACCTTGTTGGTCTATCCCGACGCTAACCCTCACAACCCCATAGCTAGAAACCTCTCCTCAAAAGGATGGCCACATAAGGAAATCCCCGATAACTCCTATTAGTGTTTTAGTTCTGATCGCCCCCAAAGAGCAACGACCCTATGCAACCCTCCGCCGAATCAACGGGAAGTCCTCGCCATAACACAAACGCCCCAAGAATCATGAAGATCAGTAGGCCCCAAAAAACGAGTTTACTCTGTCATCGAACCAAAGCAACACAAAGAGTTCGATTTAGGACAACCCCTTTGAATCTAACATGCCCCCACCCCGACGAAGGACCAACAAGAAGCGTCGCTAACCACTAAAACTACCCCTAGTTAACCCTTATGGCTTCGTTATGTAACCACCATAGAAAGATAGTCGCAATAAGACGTCACTTGAAGAACTCAACTCAAGCGTCACGCTAATGCTCCATGACGAAGGATCTACCCCAGCCTCGATGACCCTAAGTAAAGCTCTAAGGTGGAAATACTATGTCTTTCCAATCAATTATAGAAGACCGCCTACGAGAAGATAATCCAGGAAGATCTCAAATCCAAGAATCTGCCCCAAGCACCACTTCGAGAGTCGTCAGAGGAAACCAAAACCATACATGTGCCTAATACTAACTATAGACCTCGACAAGATCCGTCGTCAAAACATCCTCTTGCGTATGGATCTCGCTATACTCCATACCCAGGAGAAGAGTCTACAAGACGCCAATGCTCGCCTAGAAAGAAAGGTGTCCGCTCTAGCATCGTCATCTTTTGAAGCTGCTAACTCCAAGACTGAAAATGAAGAGCTGTCCTTTTACGAGTATCAACCTATCTTTCAGTCACCAACCCCTAAATATCGACTCGTCGAAGCAAACATCAGAGAAGACACGACTCTCACTTTCACTGTTGAAGAGCTGAATATCCCTCATACCCCTGAGGAACTGTAGTAGCCGAAATTAGGACACCAACTCAAGAAGGGAGACAAGATTCAAGAAGTACCCATGGAGTAGCCTTTCTCACCCCTCGACTCACCCTTATGGCATAGGGTATAGTTATGTATCATCCCAGAACCTGTTTTGTAAAACAGTAAATGCTCCGATGCCTAGCAATCCAGACCTATTCTTTAATATCAAGTACCCTCCCCATTGGTCGGTGCAAACATAGTAATTTTATGCATGAGCTCAGTTTGGTGGAAATGCTAGTCCGAGTTTCACTTCTATGGGTTTTACCCATGATGTTGCATCAGACTCATCCTGGAATGACCTCATCCTATAAGACTGCCTCTCTAGCCCATCAACCGCAAATGGCATCCTCCAAACTATCGGGCCCCTAACTAGCCCAGAACTAACTAGTAGGAAGCTAGTTAAACGCCCTTCCCGCTACGACTACTACCTCAATAAGTGGCATCGGCGTCTCTCAAAAAGTAGCATCTACAAAGATGACTGAAGACAACCAACTCCAGACAGATGGTGCAACCTTCAAAATTCCAACCAAAAAGATCTGCGACTTCATTAATCACTCCTAGTCTAGCTCTAAGGGGGAAAGACTGCATCTTTCCCGCAAATCCATAATCACCCCGAGAGAGTCGACCATTAGTAGTCGCTAGGAGATGAACCCCCCCCCCCCCCTTACACATCAAAATCGTGGAACTCACATGAAGAACATCAATCGACATTTATCCCAAAATCAGATGATGCTCCAAAAAAGTCTCCCACTCCAAGGTCGACCCTTCAATCACCACTCCCGGCGCATCAAGACTTAAAAGGCACAAGAGCTGATTTCAGTAATAAAGGATTGAAGAAGGCAACTCACCGTCTCTCCTTCCCGAAGAAGAAACGATTCCATGCTAAATTTACCTAGAATCATCCTAAGAGGAAAAGACTGCGTCTTTTCCACTTGTTTAATCTAAACCGCCCAATCCGAAGCTACTCACCTCTGACCTATAGCTGACCACGCCTGTTTGTTGTAAAACCATTAGCATCTAATAATTCCACCGCTGAAATTGTTAAGCCGATGTTATCACCTGATATGTCCAAAATGTATCTACTTTCCCGAACACTTTTGCTATTGTTTCTCCTCTAAACTTGTGTGATTTGGATACAACTAACACGGACTGACGCTGTTTTCAGCAGAATTGCATTGGTGTCTAGTTTTTGTGCAGAAAATCAACTTTCAGGAAAAATCCCGGAAAATATGCCAAGAATCCTATTTTACCAGAAGACTCATGGATCCAGAAGACGAGACGGAGGAGGGCCACAAGGGGCCCACACCCCCTGGCCAAGCAGGCTGGGCCTGGCTGCGCCTTGAGTGGGTGTGGCCACCTCGGGCACCCCCTCGGCCTCCCTCTTCGCCTACATAAAGCCTCCTGACCTAAAACCTCTGGGGGGTCGATGAGTTCCGCTACACCGCCACCACCAGATACCGCGATTTGGAATCAGAAACTCCGTTCTAGCACCCTGCTGGGATAGGGAATTGGAGGAGATCATCGTCATCATCATCACTGATGCCTCTCCATCAACCATCCATGTTTACCCCATCCGTGAGTGAGTAATCCCCCGTTGTAGGCTATGGGGATTGTAGGGATTTGATGAGTTCTATCATGTAATCAAATAAGATTGTTAGGGCATGGTGCCTAGTATCTTTATTAGTGCTATTTGACTTTGTTGCAACTTGTTGTGCTTAATGCTTGTCACTAGGGCCTGAGTGCCATGATCTCAGATCTGAACATGTTTGATTCATGATGATAGTATTGTTTGTGATCTTATCTGCAAGTTGTGTACACATATCATTGTCCAGAACCAAAGGCCCCGAAATGACAGAAATTGGGACAACCGGATGGGATGGCTGTGATGTGAGGATCACGTGTGTTCATGGAGTGTTAATGCTTTGTTTCGGTGCTCTATTAAAAGGAGCACCTTAATTTCCAGTAGATTCCCTTGAGGCCCCACTACAACGGGCTGGCAGGACAAAAGATGTTGTGCAAGTTCTCATTGCAAGCACGTAAGACTATATATGTAACACATACCTATGATTGTTTAGTACTTGAATGCTTTATCTTATTTATCTGCAATTGCCCTAGATCTTGAAGTTACATGAATAGTCTCGTCCATGCAACGCCTATCCATCCATCCCTATGCCTACCGCACTCATATCCTACTATTTGTTACTATTCCATTGCTTGTGTTTTACTACTGCTGTTACTTTGCTATTGCTACTACAAAACTATTGCTACTGATAAACTACTATGAGCAAGATTATTTCCAGGTGCAACTGAATTGACAACTCAGTTGTTAAGGCTTATAAGTATTCTTTGGCTCCCCTTGTGTCGAATCAATAAATTGGGTTATACTACCCTCGAAGACTGTTGCGATCCCCTATACTTGTGGGTCATCAAGACTATTTTTTGGCGCTATTGCTGGGGAGCATAGCTTTATTTGTAAGTTCACTTGGATCTATTATTGTTCGCTTCTATTCCTTTCATCATGGGGAAGTCTCGTGATGGAAAGTTTCATATTTTACCATCCACTACAAGAAGAGGTACAGTCCTAAACACATATGCTACTCTTGATTCACCGTTTGTTATATGTAAGCTTGTTACACCACCGCCACATACACATGCTACACACACTGCTACTACTGTTGAATCTGAAATTCTTATGATGCTCATGATGTTACTTCTACTATGCTTGATGAGAGTGGTTCATTAGGTCCTTTCCTAGATGCTACTATTGCTGCAACTATATTGGGAAACATTAAAACTCCTAGTGAAGATACTATTACACTTGTTAGCTCACTTGAGTCTAGAGAGAGATATGATATTAATGATGGTTACATTGAAATGACTGATGAATTTATTGAAGAGTATTGAAACACGCGTGGTGCTAGTGCTATTAGGAGTCTCCTTGAGAGACATACTATTATACCTAAACTGTCTCCTGATGCTAAGTTTTCTACTTCTCCCATAGACATTAAAGATAAAGATTATGATTTATCTCTTGATTTATCCTATATAAACATTATAGAGGAAGAACCTTTTGTGGGACTGAGAATGAAAGTGTTGTGACTCATATGAATGAGCTTTCCACTATGAGTGCCTTATTCTCTGATGAAATTAAGATGCGCAAGTACTTTGTTGCTAAGATCTTCCCTTTTTCACTAAAGGGAGAAGCTAAAGCTTGGTTTAATAGTTTACCTCCTGGATCCATTGATAACCCTGATTGCTACTTTCTTTCAGAAAAAAATTCCTTCTAGTGCTAGACATGCTGCTTTGCAGAAACTTTTTGATTTTAAACAGGAAGAAGAAGATAAATTGTCTGAGTCATGGACAAGGTTTTGTGCCTTGATTCATGCACATCCTGGATGTCCATTGCCTAAAAATGAGCTACTTGATATCTATTATAATGGACTAACTAATGAATCTAGGACATACCTGGATAGTTTTGTTGATTGTGTTTTCAGAAAAAGAACTCCTACATAAGCCGAAGAATTAATGGCTAAAATAAGCAAGAATAATGATGAATGGACTTCAACTGGGCCAATTACACCTAAGCCTACTACACCTGAACCAATTGTGCCTGAACCAACTCCAGCACCAACACCCAAGAAGAGGGGAATGATTGAATTAAATGATGAAGTGATGAGAGAAGCTAAGAAATGTCTTAAGGAGAAGGGTATTAGATCTGAAGATGTGAAGAATTTACCTCCTATAGAAGAATTGAGGTACACTCTCTCCAACACTTTGATGAAGGTGATATTCCTTATGGTAAACCTCCTGATCAATGCTTAGAGGAACTTGACATTTTTATTGTTAAGCAAGTAATTTTAATAAACAAGTTCAGAATCATTTATTGGAAAACTCTAGGGCTATTAGTGAGTTGAAAGATATTGTGGAAAGAACTGCTAATGATGTTAAAATGCTTGTTAAACACTTCCAAATGGTTCAAACTCAAATTGATCAACTTGCTAAGGTACAAAAAGATATGCTAGTTAATGCTTCTGGAGATAAACATACTTATGGAATTAGAACTAGGAGTGGTGCAGCCACTCAAGATCCCTTATATCCTAAGGTACATCCTAAAATAATTGAGCAGGATTATCAACAAGCTGAAAATAGTGGTAGTCCTCATAAGAGAAAGAAAAAGAAACATAAAACAGTTGAGGAACCTTTTGAACCTGCTGTAGATCCTAATAGTATATATGTCTCTGATGCTGAAACTGAAAGTGGTAATGATAACAATGATGCTCCTGATAAGGAAGAAATTGAAGAAGAACCTAAGAACCACACTAAGAACACTAAGTACACTAAGGAAGATTTTATTGCTAATAAACATGGTAGTGAAAGAGAACCTTGGGTGCAGAAACCAATGCTTTTTCCTAATAAGAAACACAAGTCAAAGGAGGAAGAACACTATAACAAGTTTTGTGAGTGGATGAAACCTTTATTTTTGAAAATTCCTTTGACTAATGCTATTAAGTTTCCTCCTTATTCAAAGTATATGAAGGATATTGTCTCTAATAAAAGAAAGATTCCTAATGAGGAAATTTCTACTTTGCTTGCTAATTATTCCTTTAATGGTAAGGTTCCAAAGAAACTTGGTGATCCAGGTATTCCAACTATTCCTTGCTCTATTAAAAATAATTATGTTAGAACTGCTTTATGTGATTTGGGAGATGGAGTTAGTGTTATGAATTTTTCTCTCTACAAGAGACTCCGGCTAAAAAAGTTGATACCAAATGATATATCTTTGCAAACGGCTGATAAGTCCACTACTATTCCTGTTAGTATATGTGAGGATGTTCCTGTTCAAGTGGCTCATAATTTCTTGGTTTTAACTGATTTTGTTGTGCTTGAGATGCCTGAAGATGATAATATGTCTATTATTCTTGGGAGACCTTTTGTTAATACTACAGGTGTTGTCATCAATTGTAATCAAGGAAAAGTAACTTTTAGTATTAATGACAAAGAGAATACTGTCTATTTCCCCAAGAAGATTGATAAGATCTATGGCATGAATTCAATTGAAAATATTGAGAGCATCAAACTAGGATAAATATATTGTCCCATTCCACAAGAAAGTTTTGAAACTATTATGATTGGGACTATTGCTATCAAGTTTGAGGTAACATAATCATTTTGTGAAATGCAAAGTTTTGTTTCATTTTAAATTGTTTTGCTAACAAGACTTGATCAACCTTGTTAACAAAGGGATTTTAATGGACAAAACAATGCTTTCATAATGATTATACTTGTTGACTTATTTTTTCTCCTTTCCAATCTTTGCTCTTCCTCTTGTCAACTTTAGTTTTGCTAGTTGTTTGCTTTTTAGAGTGTCTTAGAACTTCTATAGTTTTGGTTTTGGTTTGCCTTTGTGTCTTTCAAAAAAATATTTTTCTGCGAGAAAATCAATTTTCATAACCTGAAAATTGGCCAAAAATAAAGTTTCCAGAAAATTCATAATAATTTTTTCCTCGAAAAAAGGGGTAGAGGGGCACCTGGATAGGACCAGGGGGCCCACTAGGCCAGCACATCCCCTGGTGGCGTGGCCAGCCCTAGGGCGCGCCTGGGCTGGGTGGGACCCACCTGTGGCCCTCCAAGATGCCTCCTTCCAGCCACTTATTTCTCTCTCCCGAAAACACCGAAAACTTTCTTAAGCTCGAGTTCCTGTTGTTCCTGCTCCCGATTTTTGATCTTGCTCAGCCCATCTTTGCTGCTAATTTTTGGAGGGATTGCTCTCCGGTATGTGCCTCCTCTGCTTGTCCAATTAGAATTTCGATTGGTGGATTGTATCTTGAGTATTTTGCTGACAGGTTGTGTGAGCTTGCATGCTTGTTTTATGCTTAGATATTTCATTGTGATGTATGTTTAGCCCTCTAGAAAGTTCCTATAGTAGTTCCTCATCATTTATCATCTTGGAAATCACTTGGTTTGATGTGTGTCAAAAAATTTCAGAAAAGAAGATGAGTGCATACCGACTGAATCAACATGAATTGATGGTACCTGAGCCAATGAAAGTTCATCGTGAGGAGGAAGTTTTCTCTTCCATATATCCATGCCCTGAATTTATGAGAGCTACAGGGATCTTTCAGGATTTCCAAACTATGATTTCTAATGCAGGGTTGGAGAATTTTGTTGGAGAGTGTCACATGCCAAAATTTTCCAAATTTTGAAATGTGAAAAAGAAATAAAAAAAATAAACATCTATTGAAACTTAGGGTGAAAAGAAACTTTTTGCTTCTAAATGGAAACACCAAAACTCTACTTGAACAAAATTTGAATAAGAAAGCAATAAACAAATATTTCCTCAAAGATCAAATGCATTTATGCATGGAAATAATCTTGAAATTTGGACACTTGAAAAGTAAACAAAGACCCTAAACCCTAAAGAAAGAAGTCATATTCAAGATCTCTCCAAGACTATGGATCTGTTCCATATAAAAATTTAGCAACAAACATTTATAAATGATCAAAAATGGTGAACAAAAATATTATAAAACCATAGAAATTGGTTTCATTCAATTTGGAGCCATAGATAAAAACTTATGAATTTAAAAAGATAAAAGGAAACTATTTCCAAAGCTAATAAAGCTCCTAACAAAAAGCAATATCAATTTGTGAGCAAAGTAATCCTAAAAGGATTTAAAAAGATAAACAAATATTAAATAAAAGTATACAAATTGGAATCAGCAATTTTGGAACTATAAATAAAAAGACATGGATTTTATAAGATTAAGAAAGAAATAATTAAATAAGAAATAATTGCAAAGACGATTTAAATCTTGACCAAATACATAAGCAAATGGAATAAAGATAATCCTAATAAAAATAAAGGAATAAAGATTATTTAAATAAAACTATATGGGCTTTTAACCATATTCAATTTTATTTGAATAAAGACAAAATCCCTAATAAAAATAATTAATTAAATCATGAGAAAAATAATTGAAATTGCCAAAATGGATTAAAAATTTATCTAATTAACTTAAAAAGAATAAAAGAATTATTTGAATAAAATTTATATGGGTTTAAACCATATTTGATTTTATTTGAATAAAGACAAATGCCTAATCTAAATAAATAATAAACCATAAGAGAATATAAGAAATATTCTAAAATGGATTATTTAAACACACTATTAAAATAGTATAAAAACCTACTGAAAGTTTGGAAAAGGTTTGAAATCAAAAGAGTGTTTGAATCATTTGAATAAAATGGAAACAGAAATTAAAATAGAAAAAGGAAAAAGAATCAGGGAAAAAAATGGAAAACAGACCAACCCATCTAAACTACCCTAGCCCAGCAGGCCCAACGAGCCCAGCAATCCACCCGGCATCTCCCCTCTCCCTGCTGTTCTTTCTCACCCACGAATCGACCCCTCCCCCCCCCCCCCCCCGCGAGACCAGCTCCTCCCCCAATTCCTCGATCGTTTTTGCGTGGATTAATTTTGCTTCAATTCGCGTAAACGCCGCACTGATTCCGCCCAGTGATCATGCTCATTAAATCGCCCACGTCTCCTCTCTCTTTCCCCTCACTCGCCACTCCCTCTCCGCCACCAGGCTGCGAGAATTGCTTGCTCGAACACCACTGCTCTGACGACCCTCCGGCGCCAATTCCGGCCAGCCCCGACCTTCCCATTGCCCCTAGCTTACACGAGCTCACTCCCCATCACTGTGCGCATCTTCCAGCACCTCCCTCTGGCTCACGTGCATTCCAAAACATCGGCAACAACGATGTCTGCTCTCCACTGTCCTCTTCTGCAACTCCGACGAGCTTCCCCGGTAATCCCTGACCTCTCCTTTACCTCTAGATGACGCTCGCACACTCACCTTCGTCTCATGCATCTAACGACACTTCTTGTTTGCCTTAGCGTGGTCTGTAGCCTCTCCAACGACGACGCCCGAGCACGCCCTTCACCAGGAGCATCTCCGGCGAGCTATTGCCGACACGACAGTACGCCCCTTGGCCAACAGAGACCACGTCGAGCATCTCCTCGCCACGGCGAACCCTATGAGTTTGTTCCCCCTCTTCCTTGCTTCCTGTAGTCGCCGGAACATCCCTGATAGAGCGTCGCCGCCGCATAGCCGTCGCAGCGCCGCAAGTTCCTGGCCAAATCGATTTCGTCCGTTAGATCTAGATCCAAGAGACACGATAGAATCATTAGACGAAGCGGTATAGAGTGATTTGTGTCGTGCGATGTTAAATAGATCTGACGGTCCACGTTGTTCAATCCGAGCGAAGCGGTATGTGCCAGTAAGAACAGGCCACATGGCCAGGTTCAGGATTTAAAAACCGAAAAGGTTCTATTAGATGAATGATTTTGACAAATTCATAACTTTTTTTCTACAAGTGGTGCTTCACATATTTTTTTTCCTATTATTTTGACTATGCATTAGTGATATTTTAAGTAGGACTTGCATAGAATTTTCTATGTGTTAACTATGCCTTGGGAAATCCTAGTAGATGATGCCTTGGTAGAATTTTCCCTAAGTTAATATTCTTACTACTATCATGCTTAGCCTAGCTATTAGAAAACAAGGGTGGATTATTCATGCTATGAAATGTTTCTAACTCTATGACTTGTGTTTTGTTTAATAAAACAACTATGTGAATGAATCACCTGGGTGGGATGGAAAGAATGGGTTATGTTGAGTGGTTACACATAGCCCATTTCAATGGCATCCCTGGTGTATCTCACTTGTGGAAAGCCACCCAGGAACTAAGAGATTTGAGATTTTAAGTGTTGAGAAGCTTCTAGTGCAGCCACATGGCAATATGGGCTCTGCCTGGATCATATAGGTTGCAATAACTTAGCCAGATGGACAGAAGGTGGTAGGGGTGATAGGTTGGAACACGTCCATTTGGTCTAAGGGAAGGCTTCAGAAAGATCTTGTCTCGATGCATGTCGAGTCTTGTGGGGAAAGTGCACCACCTCTCGAGAGAGTAAAATCTAAGTACTTAGCCATGTCCCCGGCAATGGACAATTTGAGCATCAAGACATTGAAGCAATCAAGGATCTCCTCATCCCAATTTCCAAGTAAAAACTTGTGGTTGAACAAGGGTAAAGGATCACCGATTTCTATTGGTAGTTCCTTGGGTGATTTTGATAAACAAAAACTTAGTGTTTTCAACTAATAAGGAAAACTTATTTTGAGCAAAGCAAGCCTCAGCTACACTTAGCCAAATGCATATAGATGTTAGATACCACTATTCTACCATAGTATCACTTGCCAATACAATTCAAATGTATTGACCCTTGTGGTTGTAACTTATTATGTTGGAGGTTTGTTTGATGTTAGTGAAGTGTGTTGAATAGGATTACAAGTCTACAACCAACATGATTGCATGTGGCATATGAAGATGAAGGACTCCATGCTATATAGTCATTTCTGTTGCATTGTAATAAGATAGCCAAATGAGCTAGGTATGATGTAATGAATTATTTTATTCCTGGTTATAAGTTGTAAAATGACCTTTGTTTCTTGATATTACATCTTAAACTATGGATGCTAGCTGTTCGATCCAGGGACTAGCATTGTAAACACGGGGATCTCTACCTTATCAGGTTGGGACATTTACAGAGAGGAACCCTATCAATATGTTAAGATAACCATGTCTGTGGTGCAGGACTTTCAGTTTAGTTGGTCCTTGTCTAATCCCATGGTCCACTATAAAATTTACAATATATCTGTCGACCTCCCTTTTGTTGATTTTTGTGCAGCTATCAGAGTGCCACATTGGGGTTCATGTGAGAAGATTAGAGAGAGGCCTAAGCCACTCATGGACTTGTATGCTGGAATTTGCCAATGCTGCGACTTCTCAAAGGAGAGTGGTAAAATTCAGAATATTCAGCTCCCATCCATTAGATATTTTGCCTATTTCATTGCCAAGTGTGTTCTTGCTAGGAAGACTACTAGAAAACTATCTTCATTTGATCTAGATTTTATCTCAGCTGCTTTGAATAGGGATAGAACTTATAACTTGGGTGCTTTGATAGCTTTCCATCTTGCTACTAACCACGAGAAAGGTGGAATATGCGGAGGTCTCATTGCCTCTCGTTTGCTAGATTTTCATGGTTTAGAGCCTCATCATTCAGATCTTTAGTGCCCCATAGAGAGACTTGATCTCAATTCCATGGTTCAGCATAAATTTGTTTCCTCTTGGGCTGCTTTGAGTGAGCTACCATATGAAATAACCTTTGTCAAGCGTGGTTGGAGAGAGGGTAGGTCTGAGAAAGTAGTCTCTTTGCCTGCACCTGCTTTGTTTAACCTTGATAACAGGCAAGGATGGTCACTCACGGAGGAAGAACTTTACACATACGTGGCGGAGCTCTCCCAGCAAGAGGGGAATGTTGGATAATATGCCGAAGATGATTGTCGTGGTATTGCCGATGAGTACGCCATGGAGGGGTCCTCACAGTGCGTGTTTAGATATGTGGGGTAAGGCGGACAGTTGACGGGTATGAGGTAACATAGCTTACCCAGGATCAGATCCCACAACGGTGGCGAAATCCTACTCCTTCTATAAATCACTATAATGGCAATAGGCCGAGTTACATGGATCGGTTCGCTGTGCGAGGTGTATGTTGATTGGTGTGACTTGTGCCCTAAAGGCTCCCATAGGTCCGACTTATATAGTTGCCAGATCCTAGGGTTACAGGGAAAGTCCTAGCCGGACAGGTTAAAGAGTCTTACACTGTATACAACTAGTCTAACGTGTCTTGCACTCCAAGGCTCTGGGTATGTCAGTGACTCCTCCGTAGCCTTCCTTTATCCGGCATAGGCCTCCCTTCTGGATCCATCTAACTAGGCCGCCCAGTATGCCATGGGCCATGCTACCAACTGTGGGCCACCCGGGTTATCCGGATAGGAGACATGCTATGAGGATACCCATATATCATATCCCCAACAGTAGCCCCCGGAGAACTCCGAGATCTTGCGTCATATTGCCTCTTCAAGTTGAATGCTCCGTCTAGATGGATGTCGGCAAATCGTCAAGCAATATCTTGTAGTCCTCCCAAGAACCCTGCAATGCTCTCCGTCTTCAACTTGTAAGTCGGAGAAATGCTGAATCTTCCATTGTACTCTTCTCGTAGCCGGACTGGATCCGTCCATGCCGGAATAATGATGGTTCACCTGCTAGTGACAGCTAGAATGACGTAGACATAGGTTAGCGGCGCCTCGTAACTCACACATGCAGAGAACACAATCATGTCCGTTTTTCTCGCACGAAGGATACGAACCGTTGGCGGCGGTGGTTGGGAACGTGGCAAAATTTCCACGCACGCGCCCGCGCACGTCATCCACGCACCGAACATTCGATCACCTTGCACGAATCTTGACACTGGGGTTATAAATTTTAACTGTGGCAGATTTTCATCTCTTCACCTCATTCTCCCCCTGCGTCATCGTCTTCCTCCTGCGAGTACCTCATCGAGCCCTCTGCGCGTACGTGAAAAACCCTAATCTCCCAATATCCGCAGTCACCTCTTCTTCCATCCCAATGGCGAGCAGCAGCTCCAATCCTTCCATGGCGGCATCGGCCGAGGCCGTGGTGAAGCCGGCGAGCTTGGTCCAAGTGCCCCTAGAGGGTTTGTTGCTGCCAAAATCCGCGGTGGTGGAGTCTGTTGGAGATATGCCCAAGAGGCAATAATAAAGTGGTTATTATCATATCTTCACACTTATGATAAATGTTTACATACCATGCTATAATTGTATTAACCGGAAACATTAATACTCGTGTGATTTGTAAACTAAAATAAGAGTCCCTAGTAAAGCCTCTTGTTAAACTAGCTTGTTGGTTAATATATGATCATGGTTTCCTGATCATGAACATAGAGATGTTATTAACAACAGGATCATATCATTAGGAGAATGATGTGATGGACATACTCCTATAGATAAGCGTAGCATAAAGATCAAGTCATTTTAAATAGTTCAATTGCTATATGCTTTCTGATACATAGTAACCTAATTCCTTCGACCATGAGATCATGCATATCACCTTTGCCGGATGGATGCTTTGATGACATCGAACACCACACCGTAACTGGGTGGCTATAAAGGTGGCATTGAGTGTTCGGAAAGTATTGGTTGAAACACATGGATCAAGAGTGGGATTTGTCCATCCATATGACGGATAGATATACTCTGGGCCCTCTCGGTGGAATGTCATCCAATTAGCTTGCAAGCATGTGACTGGCTCACAAGGGATCACATATCACGGGAACGAGAAAAGAGTACTTATCGGTAACGAGGTTGAACTAGGTATGCAGAGATACCGACGATCATGACCTCGGATAAGTAAACTATCGTGAGACAAAGGGAAATTGGTATCGTATGTAAGTGGTTCATTCGATCGCAAAGTAATCGTAGAAATATGTGGGAGCCATATGAATTTCCAGATTCCTCTATTGGTTATTGTTCGGAGAAGTGTCTCGATCATGTCCGCATAATTCACGAACCGTAGCGAGACACACTTAAGGATTCGACGTTGTTTGAGTAGTTATGGTATTATGAGAAAGAGACCGAATGTTGTTCGGAGTCTCGGATGGGATCCGGGATATCACGAGGTGATCCGGAATGGTCCGGAGAATAAGATTCATATAAGGAAAGTCCCGTTTCGGAGTTCGGAAATGATTCCGGTGTTTTCATCGGGAATGTTCTAGAAGGTTCCGGAATGTCCGGCACTCCGGGGGGAAGGGGTACATGAATGTGTCATTACATATTGGAATGATTGCATCATGTACTAAGTGTTTTCGCTGTTCCAAATAAAGGATTAAATTGAATCCTAAAACTGAAAAGTCAAATGGCCAGTTTGAAAGTCAAACGGCTAAAACAGGAAATTGTGGGAAACAAGCAAGAGGAGGTTGAAACCGACTTGGGGGAGGAGTCCCTCCTCTCCAAACCGGCGCACCACCTAGGCCGAGTTGGGGAGGGACTCCCCTCCCTCCCCTTGGCCGCCGGCCCTCTCCACCCATAAAAGGAGGGGCAGGGCCTCCTCCTCTAGACACACAAGTTCCTATCCTCTAATCTAAACCCTAGCCAAAGCCTCCGGTTTAGAGCCGTTTTGGTTTAGAGCTTCTAATTGCCCTAGCCTTCGGTTTAGAGCCTTCTAATTGGTGTGTCTAAACCCTAGACCACTAAAGCTCTCTCATACTCCACCATACTCGCTCCGGCTTAAGGCGAAGCCCTGCGAGATCTCCCCTCTACTTCCGGTACCACGCCGTTGTGCTGCCGGAATCACGAGGAGAGTGCTACAACCTCCGCTGCCTGCTGGAACAAGGGAGAGGAAGGTCTTCGTCGAGTACCGAACGTGTGACCGACTGCAGGAGCGCTGCCGGAACGTGGCGCTGGAAGGATCGTCTACACGATCCTGTGATCGGAAAGAGTACGACTACATCACCCACGAGAATCTGCTCTCGTTAACCGCTTTGGAATCTTCGAGGGTAAGTTATTCCATCGACTCGTTGCTACAATCTAGTAGATAGATCTAGGCTTGTTTGTTTGTATGCGATAGAAAATTTTTGTTTTCCATGCTACGAACCCCAACAGAGTCCACCAGCGGCGACCATATTCCAGCGGCGCTAGAGCTTCTGTAAGAGGAAGGTAACTCCCATAAGGGGGAGTGGCGTGGCTCTGATATCACCAACAATGATATCAAGGAGCTGCTCGTCGAAGTCTACCTCCCTGCGACGGAGGGACTTGTCTGGTGGGCGGCGCCGACCGGCTAGGTCACTCCTTCTCCCCAAGAGGGAGAGAAGGTGTACCTCAAAGCTCACCTGGTACGCGGCATCTCCCTCCCCATCTCTGACTTCTTCCTTGCTATCCTCAAGCATTACCGGGTTCAACCTCAGAACCTTTCCCCCAATAGCATCCTCGCGCTTAACAATTACGTGGCACTTTGCGAGGGTTACCTAGGGATTAGGCCTAGGTTAGACTTGTTCATCTACTTCTTTACCGTCAAGAGGGAAGCCGAAGCGAGCTAGTACGAGCTCAGGAATTGCAAGACAATTAGTTTTAAGATCCGGCCTGGCCGGCGGTTCCCCGACATCGTCGGCCATGAGTCCAAGAACTGGTAATAGACGTACTTCTACGGACCAGATATCCCTCTGGTCGTCTGAGAAGGAACATATCCAGACTTCGTCAATGGAGCTGTCGCCGAAGCCCCGACATGGAGATCCCAGGCCTCCCTTCCCTCCGACAACGACGCTTCCCATGCCATAAGGCGGATAGAGTGGTTCGTAGAGACGGGTTTGACCGGATTGGACCTAGCCATGTGCTGGTTCGTCAGGCGGATCCAGCCTCTGCAGCACCACTCAAAGATGATGCACCAGTACACCAAGGAGAGGAAGGATAGCATCCGTATCTCCGAGGACAAATTTTCGAGTGACTCCATCAAGCTACGCCTCAAGGACATTGTCGAGGTGAAGGACAGGAAGCGTGGCTTCGCCATCACCTACGACATGTTCGAGGAGGGCAAGTGCCCAGAGGTACCTGTTTATTTTCCGTGTATGACATATACTCTAGTTCTTCCGTCTAGCCATTTTCATGTCATCTAACACTTTGGGATTTCACTTAACATCTTAAAAGTTTAGAAGAGGACGACATGGCTGTCCAAATCTATAACCCCAAGATGAAGGAAGTCACCGTCGTGTCCGACGACGAGGTCCCGTTGGTGCGTAAGCGGAAGAGCTCCACCTCTGACGCTGCCGACGGAAGCAAGAAGAAGAAGACGAAGTGTGGAGCCTCCAAGAAGACTACCTCCGCCCTGGAGGCGGAGAAAAGAAAGATTACCGGGATCCCTTTTACCAAACCACCCACTGTCGTGTAAGCCTCTTTTCCTCCGACATTGTCTAATGCTCATCTGTTTTAGGAAGAAGGCCAGTTTGAGTTTGAAGAATACCTCCAAAACATCAGGGGATTCTAAAAACATTAAATATATGTTGCACTGAGATGTGTCGCACCACGCATCTCCCGCCATTGCCCCTACCACTCCCAGCGTCCATCCTGCCGCCGCTCCGATAAGCTCTCCAGCCAAGGATGCATCTGGCCCTTCCGCCATGGAAGTGGACCCAGCTGCCTCCACGGAGTTCGTCGTTGCCGGAGAGCAGGTGACACAAGAAAGTACTGCTTCCAAAATGGCTGAAGCTCCGGCTAAGGATGCCATCGGTGTTGGGGTTCGTAGCATGGAAAACAAAAAAATTCTACCGCATGCAAACAAACAAGCCAAGATCTATCTACTAGATTGTAGCAATGAGTCAATAGAGGAACTCACCCTCGAAGATTCCAAAGCGGTTAACGAGAGCAGATTCTCGTGGGTGATGTAGTCGTACTCTTGCCGATCTCAAGATCGCGTAGATGATCCTTCCGGCGCTGCGTTCCGGCAGCGCTTCCGCAGTCGGTCACACGTTCGGTACTCGATGAAGACCTTCCTCTCCCTTGTTCCAGCAGGCAGCGGAGGTTGTAGCACTCTCCTCGCGATTCCGGCAGCACGACGGCGTGGTCTCGGAAGTAGAGGGGAGATCTCGCAGGGCTTCGCCTTAAGCCGGAGCGAGTATGGTGGAGTATGAGAGAGGCCTTGGTGATCTAGGGTTTAGAGGGCACCAAGGGGAGGCCTTGGCCGGCGTCTAGGGTTTGGGGAAACCCCCAACTCGCCGAGTTGGTGGTGCCCTAGGCGGCGGCACAAGGAGGTGGTGGCGCCGGCGGCTTGGGGCTAGGGTTTGAGGTGTGTGGGTAGGGGCAGCCCTACCCCTCCTTATATAGGTGGAGGGTGGCCGGTTGGGAGGAGGGAGTCCTCCCCCAACTCGGCCTCCTTGGCCGGTGGGTGGAGGGAGGAGACTTCCTCCCCAAGTAGGTTTCCTACTCTCCCTCCACCAAGCAAACTTGCCGTTTGACTTTTTCAAATTGGCGTTTGACTTTCAAACTAGGATTTGATTTCTCTCTTTATTTTGCCCAGCCAAGTGACCTAGTACATGATGTAATCATTCCATATTGTCATGACACATTCATGTACCCTTCCCCTCCGGAGTGCCGGACCTTCCGGACCCTTCTAGAACATTCCTGGTGAAAACACCGGAATCATTCCCCAACTCCGAAACAGGACTTTCCTTATATGAATCTTATTCTCCGGACCATTCCGGATCTCCTCGTGATATCCCAAATCCCATCCGAGACTCCGAAAAACATTCGGTCTCTTACTCATCATTCCATAACTACTCAACAACATTGAATCCTTAAGTGTGTCTCCCTACGGTTCGTGAATTATGCGGACATGACCGAGACACTTCTCCGATCAATAACCAATAGAGGAATATGGAAATTCATATGGCTCCCACATATTTCTACAATTACTTTGTGATCGAATGAACCACTTACATACGATACCAATTTCCTTTTGTCTCACGATAGTTTACTTATCCGAGGTTTTGATCGTTGGTATCTCTGCATACCTAGTTCAACCTCGTTACCGATAAGTACTCTTTTCTCATTCCCGTGGTATGTGATCCCTTGTGATCCAGTCACATGCTTGCAAGCCAATTGGATGACATTCCACCGAGAGGGCCCAGAGTATATCTATCCGTCATATGGATGGACAAATCCCACTCTTGATCCATTTGCCTCAACCCATACTTTTCGAACACTCAATGCCACCTTTATAGCCACCCAGTTACGGTGTGGTGTTTGATGTCATCAAAGCATCCTTCCGGTGATGGTGATTAGCATGATCTCATGGTCGAAGGAATTAGGTTACTATGTATCAGAAAGCTTATAGCAATTGAACTATTAAAATGACTTGATCTTTATGCTACGCTTATCTATAGGAGTATGTCCATCATACCATTCTCCTAATGATATGACCTTGTTATTAACAACATCTCAAATGTTCATGATCAAGAAACCATGATCATCTATTAATCAACAAGCTAGTATTATAAAGAGGCTTTACCAGGGACTCTAATTTAGTTTACAAATCACACAAGTATTAATGTTTCTGGTTAATACTGTTATAGCATGAATGTAGACATTTATCATAAACACAAAGATATAATAATAACTACATTTATCATTGCCTCTAGGGCATACCTCCAACAATCAGTAGCAGTAAGGCAATGGTGGTAGGCGGAGTGTCTCTCGAAGGCGGTGCCTCTGCACCCAGGATTTCCATAGAGCTTCCGATGATAGTCTACCCGGTGCTTACGTCGAGTAGCTCAACTCTGGCTCCTGGTGCAGTGCCAACCTCTCCGACTTGTGGTCTTGAGGAGATCCTCAGGCAAGCTGATACCCTGCGAGGAAATAGCCTTTCCTTCAGCAAGATATTTTCCGAGAGCGCCACCAATCTCAAGATCATCGCACTTGTAAGTTTTATTTGCCTTTTGCATTTCATATGAGTATCCCACTATAGCCCCCGAGGATTTAGAAGGAAAACCGTAGGTATTTGTATCTGAATGCTCTAAGAGTGACTAAGCTAGAAAACTTCTCACTGTAGCCCCCAAGTATGTAGTTTGAATGAATTATTCCAACTAGATATTTTCAGTGTAGCATACACAGTGTTTGTAAATTTCAATACTGTAGCCCCCAAGCCTCTCGTTGAAACTGAATTAGTTCCGACTAGATGCTTAAAAAAGACTAAGCATACTTGCTGAATTAAAAACTCGTACTATAGCCCCCAAGCTTCTAGTTGAAAACTAAATTAGTTCCGACTAGGTGCTTAAAGAAAAGCTAAGCATTTTTTTGAGTTAAAAATTCTCACTATAGCCCCCAAGCCTCTATGTGGATATTTATCCGGCTAGATGCTCCAAGTAGACTAAGTGGTTTTGATCTTATTTCCACAGAATGAGAATGCTCGGAGAGGCGTCGCCAAAGAGAAGTTCCACAAGATGCGCGTAGAGCTGGAAGCCGAAAGGGGTAAAACTTCCTTCTTGAAGGAACAAGTCACCAAGAGCAAGAGTCTGTTTTTCCTTTTGTTTTCGTACTCCAACTTGGTCTTGTGTCGTCACTCTCCGACTACTCACTGTGTACTATTCTTTTTCTCCGACTTGCAGAAACCATCGCCAAGGCCAAGGACATTGTTGAGCAATCCAAGCACATTGAGTTGCTAGATAGCAAAAACAAGATCCTTAAGTAGGAGAGGACTGATACCCTGAAGATGCACGAGGATTCCATGAAGGCATTGCAGGAGTCTGCCAATACGGAGATGAACTGCTTGAAGGAGGAGATTGCGATGTTGAAAGAGCAGAAGAAAAGCTGCCGATGAGAAAAATTAGCGCAATCTTGAAGCATACAATATCCTCCGACACGAACGGGACTCTATGGCGGAGACGCTCCAGCAAGCCGACGCGAGCATATTTGGTAAGCGATTCTCTGTCTTGTGCTTCTGTAAGGCAGGTACTTTGAACTTTGTGTTACTGAACTCATGTGCTCCTTTGTCGGAAATGCAGCTCCTATTGGTTTAACCAAGTCGCCTCCTCCGCCAAAGGAATGCATGGTCCTCTCTAGAAACTTCATCAGCATCGCCGTCAAGCAAGCCAAGGAGATCGCCAAGCCCCTCAACATTAATATCAAGGCGGTGGACTCCGTGACAAAGTTCTCGGAGAGCTTGCATCAAGCCCCCAAGCGTATCGTAAGCTGGAAAGCTTCATGTACCCGGGCTGGCGCAAGGATGTCTCTGGTGATGGTCAAGGCACAATATGAAAACGCCGACCTTGACACGGTAACCTTGGGTCTTCCCGACGTAGACGATGGAGGCCAGAAGATTGACCACAAGGCTATCTAGGCATCGCTCGCGGGTCTTGACACCGGGTTTGCCGAGATGGTTGATCCCAACGTCTTTGTGCCGCTGGATATCATTGACGGCGACCACCAGAGCTCCTCTGAGTCCCTCAAGACCACCGACTTCGAAGATGATGGCTCTCCTGCTGCCGACGATGCTGCATGAAAGTCTCCTGCGCCAGAGGAATGAAAACACACTTTGTAATATTTATTTCCTCTGGTTTGGTGTATGCGGAAAAACTACTATGTTAACTTAAGGCGGAAAAACAATAGGTGTAATTTCCTGCTACTCAAGTACTGGTTCTAGCATGTAATTATTTTTTAAGTAAGTGATGGCTTATCCATTACTCTGGTTTTTATGCTTGACCTTTCATGAGTCGGAAGACTCGTAGTAGGAACCATGCGCTCAGGTGATGATGCCCAATGGCACCGTCAAAAACCTAAGCACAAAATCGCTGACAACAAGTGCCAAAAGTCACTACTCTAGAATCCACATAAAAACAACAAAGAACGTGTAGACCAGAAGACTTAAGCTAACGCCCGCAGGCGGAATTTTCACAATTGCAAATGCAAAACATGTGCATACAGGTTTTATACGATCCAAAAATGAACACTAAAGGAGGTAAAAGACTCAGAAATACGAGTGAACCAGAGATCTTTATTTCATTGATCATATAAGAGGTGCACAGTAGATAAAAAATATGCTAAGTGTAAAAAGGACGTAGTTGTGCTATGTTCCATGGCCGATCAAGCTCCGGGTAGTCATCATCCGGATCACGTCGCTTACGCTTATGATCTTTGCTGGGTCTATCCTCAAGTTCACGATTGTCAACGAGGTAGTAAGACCCATTGAGAAGCGTCTTGCTTATGATGAACGGTCCTTCTCATGGCGGGGATAATTTGTGTGACTTCTTCTGCTTAAGTTGGAGCACCATATCCCCCTCTTTAAATAGGCGATGTTGAACGCGGTGACTATGGTAACTGTGTATCTTCTGCTAGTAGATGGCGGATCTTTGGCATGCCAAAACGCGCTCTACCTCGATAAGGTCCACATCTAGGCATCTGGATTCCTCAATGTCATCTTCGTCGTAGGAGGCAACGACCAAGCTATTGGTATTGTTCAGCCAGAACATGGGGTTGTCGGGCATAGTACTGGCATCCCATGCATGTTTCAACCAGCTTGTCGGCGTCTGCCTTCATGGTCAGCCAGTAGAATCCTTGCCGGAAGGCTTTGGAGACCAACGATCGAGGAGCAGCGTGATGCCTGCAATCTCCGAGATGGATCTCACGTAGGATTTCAATACCTTCTTGCTGGGAAACACACTTAAGGTATACACTAGTGGTGCTTCTTTTGTAGAGTTGTCCATTGATATGGTATTGCCCTTTGCTCGACGTACTATTTGCCACCTTTCGACCTCGTTGTCAGGCAAAGTTCCGTGTACGAGATATTCCATAAACGGTTGTGTGCAAGCCGGAGGGACCTTTGTCACTATGTGAACAAAAGAGTCAAATCTATTCGGGTTGTCGATGTCTGCTCCCTTCACGGATGGTGTCCGTAGATGCTCCAGAAAAATGCCAGGAGGAATTCGTTTGCGCCCTGATCCAAGCTTAGACAGTAGATCATCCGCCTCGTTTTGCTCCCTAGGGACATACTTGACTTTGTAGCCTAGTAAGATCTTGGCTATCTCGTCCACTTCGTCTCGATATGCCGCCATCATAGGGTTCCGGGCGTTCTAGGTGCCATCCACCTGCTGGGCAACCAAGTCGAAATCTCCACAGCAAACTATGCGCTTGATGCCAATATCCTTGGATACGCGTAGTCCATGAATGAGTGCTTCATACTTTGCCATGTTGTTCGTAGCCTTGAAGTGGATCTGCAGAACATAGTGTAACTTTCCCCGGTTGGTAACTATAACCGTACACCAGCCCCCGAGCCATTGAGTAGCTTTGATCCATTAAAGTGCATCACCCAATATTCTGGCTCCGGCATAGGGGTAGCATCTGACATCTCTGTCCAATCTGCGATGAAATCCGCCAAGGCTTGTGACTTGATAGCGTCGCATCTCTTGTAGGTGATCTTGAAGGTGGCAAGCTCAATGCCCTACTTCGTGACCCTTCCTGTGGCGTCGCTGTTGTTGATGATGTCGGACAGTGGAGCTTTGCTCACAACTGTGATAGGGTAAGTAGTGCCTTAGCTTCCGAGAAGCAAGGAACAATCCATAAGCTATCTTCTGGTAGTGCGGGTAACGCTGCTTGGACTCCGTCAAGACCTCGCTTACATAGTAAACTGGTCGTTGAACTCCGTACTCATAGCTTGGTTCTTTCCGTTGTACCACGACGACGATGCTGATTACCCGGTTGGTGGCCACCATGTAAATTAACATAGGCTCCATAGGCTCGGATGCTGCAAGGATAGGCGCCGAGGATAGTATCTCCTTTAGATGCTTCAATGATGCATCTGCTTCGTCCTTCCATGTAAATTTGTCCACCTTCTTTAGAAACTTGTATAATGGCAGAGCCTTATCTCCAAGTCGGCTGACAAACCGACTAACTGCTGCAACGCAGCCTGTTAGCCGTTGCATGTCCTTCAGGCATGTCGGACGGTTTATGTTTAGGATGGCCTTAATCTTCTCCGGGTTCACCTCGATTCCACGCTGGGAAATGATGAAGCCCTACAATTTGCTGGCTGGAACCCCGAAGACGCACTTCTTAGGGTTAAGCATCATGTTGTATTTCCGGAGATTATCAAAGGTTTCTTTTAAGTCAGAGATTAAGTCGTTTGAATTTTTGGACATCACCGTTATATCATCCACATAGGCGTGAATGTTCCGACCAATTTGATCATGTAGGCAATGCTGCATCGTCCGCTGGTACGTAGCACCTACGTTTTTCATCCCAAAGGGCATCATGACATAGAAACATGCCGTAAGGTGTGGTGAACAAAGTGGCTAATTGGTCCGACTTCCTCATCTTAATTTGCTGGTATCCTGAGTATGCATCGAGAAAACACAAAAGCTCTGAGCCAGCCATCGAGTCAATGACTTGGTCAATGCGAGGCAAAGCAAACGGATCTTTGGGACACGCTTTGTTCAAGCCGGTGTAATCAACGCACATTCTTAATTATTTGGTTCCCTTTTTGGGGACTAGTACAGGATTGGCCACCCAACGGGTGTGAAGGACTTCTCGGATAAAACTAGCCTGAAGTAACCTAGCTATCTCCTTGCCTATGGCGCTTATCTTCTCGTCTCCGAAGCATCGTAGAGGTTGTTTCACCGGTTTGCATTTTGGATCAATATTCAAGCTATGCTCGGCAAGTTCCCTAGGTACACCTTTCATGTCAGCGGGTTGCCAGGCAAAGATGTCCCTATTCTCCCGGAGGAACTCGACGAGCACACTTTCCTATTTGGGATCCAAGTTCATCCCAATGGCGGTGGTCTTGGAGGAATCACCTACCACAAGTTCCACCGGCTTTGTTTCGATGGAGGCCTTGAATGCTAGGGCAGAGTCAGAAATCTGCTTCTTCGACGCCGGCATCTTCGTGGCATCGACCTTGCTCTGGATCTCCTTGAATTCTTCGCTGTAGAGGACATCTTCTGCAAAGGCTGCTTCTCTAATCTCGTAGTCCCTTGCCTTGGTAAAGCTTCCGGATACGGTGATGACACCGTTTGGTCCGGGTATCTTGAGCTTGTTGTAGATGAAGCATGGCTTAGCCATGAAGGCGAGGAAGATGTCGCGGCCGAATATGACGTGGTACACGCTCTTGAAGGGGGCCACCTCCAAGGTCATGCGTTCTTGGCGGTAATTATTAACATCGCCAAAAGTGACCTAAAGTGTGATGGGCCCAAGGGACCGAGCCTCCCGACCAGGAACTATGCCATGGAAGATGGTGCTGGTCCGCCTTAGGTTAGCCTCCGTCAAGTTCATCTTGTGTAGTGTATCCCGGTACAAGATTTTGATGCTGCTTCCACTATCCACCATACATTTGGTAAACTCATTATCGTCAATCAGGGGGTTGATGACCATGGCGTATTGGTTCTTCATAGGGATGAGGTATAGGTGATCCTTCCTGTACCAAGTGATTGGAATCTCTGACCAGCGCAGGTACTAGGGAACTGGGGGTAGAGTGGCCATCAGTATCCTCATAGAGGTCTTCTGTTGTCGGACAGTGGGGGTGCCAAGGAAAGTGTAGAAAACGGCCTTCTTCTTCTTGAAGGGGTCCTTGCCCTTTCCATCTCTCTTGGCAGCGTGCTTGGGGCCAACATCCTCATCCATGTCACTTGAATCCTTGGACTCCTCTTCCTTCTTCTTCCCCTTGCCCTTGTCGCGCGGTCTGTTCTTCCGACTTTGCTTGTAGCCGGACTCTGGGTCCTCCTTGAGATCGTTGAAGAATTTGCAATGGCGATTGGTGTGAGTGGCCTTGCCGTTGGCATCGAGGTGTACAAGGCACGGCATATCGTGGTACTCCTCATAGGTTTGGGGAACTCGGAGCGCTGCCGAGGTAGTTTCACTACTTCGCTATTGCCCACGACTAGCCCCCCGTCCTCGGCCACGCTGTCTGCCATCACCACGTCCTGCAAATGTCATGGCGACCATGTTGGAGGTTTTATTTTCTTCTAGCGGGATATTCCGCTTGGTGTTGTTGTTCCTCCTAGCTTGAGTTGGAACGGCCGTTGCCGGTAGGGAGCCGCGAGCATCGTCGTCGGTAGCTGCGAACTCACTAGCCAGCTGGATCATCTGGTTGAGATCTAGCTGGTGATTGTCCTTCAAGCGCTTCAACTTATGTCGGAGCAACGTACCTTTCTCCAACCCATCGATGAAGGCGGCCATGGCGGTCTGGGCATGCACTCCTACACAGGAATTCTTCATATCCAGCCAGCGAGAGAGGTATGCGCGAGATGACTCGTCTTTCTCCTGCACGCACCGCTGTAGATTGCCAACAGTATAGGGACACTTATACGTACCCTCAAAGTTCTTGGTGAACGCTTCTTGCATGTCCAACCAATTGCAGATGGATTTCTCCGGCAAGTCATCAATCCATTGTCAGGCTGTGCCCGCCAACATCAGGGGGAGGTACTTGACGGCAACGTTGGGGTTACCCCGGTGATCTCCACCGTGTTGTCGTAGTCCTACAACCATGTAGCTGGTTTGGCGGTACCGTCATAGGGCTTGATGGTCTTGTCAATCCGGAAACCCTTGGGGTAAGTTGCGGTCCGTATTACAGGTCCAAAGCAACGTGGTCCCAAGTATTTTCCTTCCCGGGCCTCGTGAATCTTGTCCAAGCGTGAACATGTGCCGTATGGCTCCGGGCTTGCTCTTTTCTTCTTGTCGCCAGGGGAAGGGCTGCATGAATGATGTGGGCCTCCTCCGCCATGGTGGCTGCTAGGGGGCGACGGAGGCGGAGGTGGCGGTGGGTTAGCCTTCTTGCTATTACCCTCTTGCGATGCATCACGCTTGTCGTGGTTGCTTGTCGGACGTGGAGGGTCATGACGCGACCTGCTCTTGTGTCCTTGATTGCGCTCTCCATCATGACGGGTTTGCTCCGTGTTGTCGCGGATGACGATGTCGCTCTGCCTTGGCGGAGGCATATCCGTATGATGGTGAGTCTTGGGGTCTTCGCGATGTCGGGGAGATCGGGGCGGTGGAGATGGCGACGAGGTTGAGCCTTGCCTCCATGGTCGGAGGATATGGGGATAGCATCCTTCCTGTTGCGTGCATCCCTCCGTCTTCATTCTGACGAACCCGTCTGGGACCCGACATCATGAGGAGATCGGTCCCTTGGCTGCCTAAGCTGGCTAGACTAGCAAAACGTTGGGTCAGACTCAAGCCTCTGAGAGGTGGTCTTTTACTGTTGTTTCACTGCCTTGGCTCCAGAAGGGTCTTGGCGACGGCGAGGTTGAGAAGAGGAGTGGGCATCACCTGCCTGCCTTCGCTGTCAATGTATGGCTTTGCTCATGGCGGCTTTGAGGGAGCACATCCTAGGTTTCGCCATACACCAGGATCATTGATGATGCGAGCTGGAGCTTTCTTAGCCTTCTGCTGATGGAGCAGAGTCTTGTACTCGGTCTCCATGGCTCTAGCTTTCTCTATTGACTTCTGCGCATTGGCCAGATCTTGATCTAACTTAGCGCCTTGCTCCGCGATGGCCTGCACTTCCTCCAGCAGCTGCTGGCACTTCTCATCAAGCTGGACTATATTATGTATATGGGCCACGGTCATGGGCTCGACAAGTAGGTTGTCGTACATCACTCTATCAGCTGGAGTGATTTGAGCAGCAGCAGACGTAGATGCTGGAGGCGGCAGGTTTGCGGTGTTGTTGTTAGTCGGACCGGTGCCGAGTTCCTGCTGCTGCAGCACTGGGTTAGCGGAGGGGGCATGACCTTTGCACGATCATTGTCGGCAGCAACAGGTGGTCCCTTCCCTTTGTCCAGCGCTGTAGGTGGAGCTCGTCCAGGTTGATCTTCATCCATCACCGTCCAAATGGCGATGAACACCTCTTGGGACGTGACGGCGTTGTTGGCCTGCTCATCGCGTTTGTAATCCTACTCCATCTCCTGCATAGCAAAGTCTAGCTCCTCCGGGATGAAATCTATCTCCTCTAAGTCAGTGCTGATGTCGTCGTAGAGCGCGTCAAGCATGGAGTCGGAGGGTGCTGGGGCTTCCTCGATGACGGGCGGTGGAGGTGCAATAGAAGCGACGATGATTGGAGGTGGTGGTGCAGCTGCGGGGACAACGGCCGGAGGCGGTGGCGGCGGTGGCTGAGGCGGAGGGGCACCGTCTAAGAGCGCAAGCGCTGTTTGGGCTGCCTCCTCAGCCTCCACGTAGTTGTTGATGGTATTCACCATGCTTTCAAAAGTAAGGCATCCTGAAGCCTGTTGCCGCCTTAGCGTATGTCGGAGGAGCGTTCCTTGGTCCAGTCCTTCCACAAAGTGATACATGGCATCATCATTGGGGTAATGTGCCAGATCGGCCCGTATATGGAGCCATCTGGCAAGGTAATCGCGGGGGTTTTCACCCTCTCTATGGACGCAACGCGCCAGATCGAAGATGGTCACCACTCCAACAAACTTGGATCTCTGATGTCCAGATGCTCGGACGAAGCCAGCGGACTTGCAGCGATCTTCCACCGTTATATCCTGCACAGGGGCGGTTTGGGTGGGCTTTGAATTTTTCCGATCTTTGTCGGCAAACTCCGAAGAGAGATCCAACATTGATCCTTCCACGAACGTATCCTGCCCGTAGGCGGTCCGTGCGGGTCTTGACGTTCCTCCGACTCCCAGGGAACTAGTGCCTGAGTCGGTTTTGCCGATGAAGAGGTGGATGTCTCTGATGGGGATGATCGAGCAGCGGGTAGGGTTCGTCTTCGCCGGGATCCAGAACTCGTCGGGAGGGACGATCGGAACATTGTCGGAGAAGAGAACGCGACCGATGGCTACAGTTTTGCCGATTCCCGTGAAGATCTTGGACCTCACCCGCTATAGAGCCTGAAGCGCCTCTTGCCCCACGGTGGGCGCCAACTGTCGTGGTATTACCAACGAGTACGCCATGGAGGGGTCCTCACAGTGCGTTTTTAGATATGTGGGGTAAGGCAGACGGTTGATGGGTACGAGGTAACACAGCTTACCCAGGTTAAGATCCCACAATGGTGGCGGAATCCTACTCCTGCTATAAATCACTATAATGGCAATACGCCGAGTTACAGGGATCGGTTCGCTGTGCGAGGTGTATGTTGATTGGTGTGACTTGTGCCCTAAAGGCTCCCATAGGTCCGACTTATATAGTCGCCGGAACCTAGGGTTACAGGGAAAGTCCTAGCCGGACAGGTTACAGAGTCCTACACTGCATACAACTAGTCTAACGTGTCTTGCACTCCAAGGCTTCAGGTACGTCGGTGACTCCTCCGTAGCCTTCCTTTATCCGGCATAGGCCTCCCTTCTGGATCCATCTAACTAGGCCGCCCAGCAGGCCATGGGCCGTGCTACCAACTGTGCGCCACCCGGGTTATCCGGATAGGAGACATGCTATGAGGATACCCATATAGCATATCCCCAACAATGATTCGGTTCAGCCCTCCAACATGGGGGAGTCTTCATACCAGCAGCCCTCCTAAGATTGGAGCGCTTCTTCTTATTCATCATGAGGGCCTGATTATGATCATTAATACGATGACCCACCATCTTGGGGTTATTACCCGCGTTATTGATTGAGCTCCACTTAGGCCAAAAGCCTAAGCCTGGGAGGAGGTATACCAACATCACACTCATCTACATATCATGTTCCGTAGGTTCTTTGTATATCCATGTTTCGATTTATTTTTAGGTTTTGCTTTGCTTTACAAAACACAAAAAGACCAAAAATATTTTCGTTGTTTCTCTTGGCTTGTTTCTTTGATTTTTAGCTTTGGTTTGCTTTAAGAAAAATTCAAAAAGATTTTTGCTTTGTTTGTTTTTTGCTTTGAGTGCTTTCTTTAAAAATCGAAAACCCAAAAATATTTGTTGTTCTTCTTGGTTTTGTGAAATTCATTGCTGGGTTCAGTAGTCCTTAGTGGAGTTTGGTTTCATGTTATTATTCAAGCCACACAAGTGAAAGGCAATAATGATGATTTATGACAACTCGAGGTGGGGTAAGAGGCTGGTAATGAACTCTATTTGTTTTCATTTTCGTACATATACTCGCCATTGTGGGCATGCTTACTCTGTTCATGTAAGGTGTATGTATTGATTGGATGTTTAGTAGTTTTGCTCTCTTATGATTAGCTCCAACTTGCTAATAGTTTGTAGTATGTCATATGAATGTTTGCTTGCATTGTTCTATTCATAACTTGGTATGACATTGTGGTATCCTCCTCTGAATGTTTCATTTGAATTGACTTGGCACATGATCACGCATGCATATGACTGAACCAAAGTTAGTTAAGCCTCGATGATTTATTTTGCCTCAGAGTTCATGTATCACTTTCATGCCATAATTAATTCTGTTTTGTTGCAAGCATGATTATGACAGTTATAGTTCTCTCGTTTGTCGCTCCCTCTCTATTGCTAGCCTTCACTTGGACTGAGTATGAGCTCTACTCGTGCTTCCAACTCCCCAAAACCAATATTGTCAAAAGTGTCCACCATACCTACCTACTAGCATCATTTGCTATTATGTGCATATTCATTATGCCTTGTTTTCTTCCAAATAAAATGTTTGCTTGTTATGAGAAAGTTAGTTAGTAAAGCTCTCACGAACTTGATGGCACACTTTATTTTCTTGCACTTAATAAACCTGAACCATTGTGACTGTCCATGAAAGTTATATGCTTGCAAATTATTGATACGCCCAATTTGCATCACCTTTCTATATCATAATTTACCTCTATTCATTGATATTTGTCTTATTATGAGGTATTACTTATGGTTTTTTATCTGTTTATGCATGTTGGATGATTCTTGGAGGATGGACTGCTGAAGTCTGGATTCTGATGGAAAAGAAGGCGCTTCGGTGCAATTTCGCAAATATCAAAAAAATACCAGAAAAATATGGAAACATATTATTTCTCCAGAGGAATGAGGGAGCCAGAAGGAGGGACGAAGAAGGGCCTCAGGGGGGCCACACCCTGCCTATGAGCGGGCCCACCTGACCCCGCGCCTAGGGCAGGTGTGGCCCACCTGCCCGGCCTCCGACTCCGCCCCTTCGCCTATATCTTCCCTACGGAACCCTAAGCCTAAGGGAGCGACCACATATAGATTTCCGCCGCCTCTGGGGGCGAAAAACACCGAGAGAGAAAGATCTCTCCGGCAGATAGATTTCTGCCAGGGGAATTCCTTCCTGGAGAGGGGAGACCGTAGACATCAACACCGTCATCAAGCTAGGCTTCATTGGGATCATCATCATCATCCACACCATCATCTCCACCAGCACCATCATCACCACTCCGTCCCGCTGTAACAATTGTGTTGGATATTGCTTTAGTTCTTAGGGGAAACTTTCCTAGTGTTAATTAATATTGTAGTTGATGCTTGTGAGTGGAACAATTGGGTTATTGTTTATGTTCAGATTGTTATCCATTACCATATCATCTTTGATCTTGATCCATATGATGTCTCGTGAGTAGTTCGTTTAGTTCTTGAGGACCTGGGAGAAATCATGTTGTTAGTAGTGAATCTATGATGAGTTATTATTCAATGGTTTAGTATTTAAGTTGTGGTGCTATTCTTATAGTGGTGTCATGTGAACGTCGACTACATGACACTTCACCATTTATGGGCCTAGGGGATGCATTGTGTATTTGGCTACTAATTGTGGGGTTGCCGGAGTGACAGAAACCTGAACCCCTGTTAGGACACCTTTGCACAAGGGAGCATAGGATCTCAGAGTTTAAGGTTGTGGTTAGATTTATATCTTAATTACTTTCCTATAGTTATGGATGTTTGTAGGGGGTTTAATCACAAGTATGTATTAGTCCAAGTAAGGGTGGTATGTTATCACAGGTTCACCCACACAACACTTACAACACCAAAGAAAAGTACTCAGCTATTTGAAGCGAAAGAACTTGACAGAACTCCCATGCGTCCTCGAGAACGTTTGGTCCTTATAAGTATTTCCACCGGCTTGTCCTTTGCTAAGAAAGGATTGTGCCACTTGCTCCGTTTGTTCGTTACTTGTGTTACTTGCACTTTGTTTTGTTGCTTTGTCAGAAAACCCCTAAAAATCCGTTTGCTAAGTATTTGGAGAGAGTTCCTGCTCCATACCACTAGTCAACACCTTCTACTCCTCGTTGGGATCGACACTCCTATTTATCGAAAGTACTGCGATGCACCCCCTATACTTGTGGGTCATCAAGACTATTTTCTGGCGCCGTTGTCGGGGAATGAAGCGCTATTGAAGAGTGGAACTGGTAAAGGAAACTTCTATGTGAGTATTTCTTTTTGTTTCTGTTTGTTGCTTTGTTTCCATTATGGATAACCCACTTGGTTTTCTATTTGGGAAAACTACTACCACTGCTAGGGTAGTAGATGAACCACCACATGTTGAGATAGATCCTTTTAAGATACCTACAAGTATTGTTGATCGTGTTATGGATAATTATTATTTTGGGTATGGAACTGTTCGTCCTGGTGATCATTTGCTTTTTATCCATGAATTATGCAGGTTGTTTAAGTGTGCAGGTATCACAACTGAACAGGTGAAGAAGAAGTTACTCTCTATATCCTTGAAAGGGAGAGCTGAAGAATGGTATATGCTGCTGAAGAATGGACAATCCATGGAATGGGAGGAAATGGCATCTCTCTTTCATTCTAAATTCTACCCTCCCAGTGAAATTCATAAGGATAGAAATCTGATATATAACTTTTGGCCTCATGATGGAGAGAGTACATCTCAAGCTTGGGGGAGATTGAAGTTACTAATGCTTAAATGTCCTATTCATGAACTCCCTAACAATATTATTATCAATAACTTTTATGCTAGGCTTTCTCTTCATGATAAAGATTTACTAGATGCTTCTTGTGCTGGATTATTCACACGTATGAAGGAAGAAGCTAAATGGGATCTCTTAGACCTTATTCAAGAGAACACTGAAGCTTGGGAGAATGACAAAGGAAGATAGTCAGGTATAAACTATGATTATGAATGCATTAAATCTTTTATGGGAACTGATGACTTCCATGATATTAGCAATGAGTTTGGTCTTGATTCCCAAAGTATTGCCAAGTGTTTCAAGGCCTTTGCCTCTTACATTGAAATTCCCAAGAAGAAGTGGAATAAGTACCATGCTCCTTATAAAGATGTTGCTAGTCATGTTCCAGTTAGAAGTACTCAAGTTTGTACTACTAATCATATTGTGATTGAACCACATGTTGAGAAAATGCCTTTCCCAGCTAAGGTAAAGGAGTATTCTATGATTATTAGTGCAAATAACAAAGGTACCATGAAAACTGTGAAGCCTCGTGAGCAATTGAATGTTGAACATGTGGTAGCTATTGTGAAAGACACTATCACTAGAAATAGAGAGGATGAGCACAGTGTCTTCTGTGAAGACGCTTCTAATATTATCTCTCATCCTAGTAAGGCTAGAAAAGCTAGTGTCCATGTGCTTTCTGTTAAAATTGGTGATCATTGCTACTATGGTTTATGTGATATTGGTGCTAGTTCTAGTGCTATTCCTTATGAGATTTACAGGGAAATTATGCATGAGATTGGTCCTTGTGAGCTTGAGGACATTGATGTTGTTATCCACCTTGCTAATAAGGAGACCATTTGCCCCATTGGCATTATAAGAGATGTGGAGGTTCTCTGTGGTAAGATTAAGTATCCTGCTGATTTTCTAGTGCTTAATTCAGCAGCTAGCAAAAATTGTCCTATCATTTTTGGTAGACCTTTCTTGAACACTTGTGGAGCTATTAATGATTGTAAGAAGGAAAAAGTTTTAACTAAGTTTGATGGAGATTCTTATGAGTTTAACTTTTCCAAATTTGCTAAAGCTCCTTGTGAAAATAGCTTGCCTAATAAAGATTTCAGGATGGAACAACTTGCTTCTATTGATCCAGTCTATGGCCTTGGACCTCTTTTTGATGAATGTAAGTATGCTTATTCTGATGATAAAGTTGTTTCCAGTGACAGTTACATTGTCAACTTTATTCAAAGTGCTACTGAAAGTTATTTTGAGAGAGGAAAACATGGTTTTATGCATCTCAATGATGTTAAGTTTCCCCGTTTTATGTTGAAAGCCTTAAAGTTGCATCTGTTTTGTCTTCCTATGCTTGTGGCTTTTTGTTTCAACAATTCATTTTCTCATGATACCCCCATGCATAGGAAGTGGGTTAGGCTCAAATGTGTTGGTTATTTGCTTCTTGATGCTCTCTTTCACTTCAGATATATACCTCCTTTGTGAGCATCTTTGGAAGTTTCAAGCCTAACTTATAGGCATTAAAGAAAACTACTTGTTGGGAGATAACCCGAGTTTTTTTGAGTCTTGGAAGTTATTACCTTTGTAATAACCGCTCCTTATCCTTTTTGTTTTGGTTTTTGTGTCAAGTTCAACTACTTTTGTGAAGTAGAGGAGTTGTGAAAAGTGGCTGTCCTGGGACAGATTTTTGTGCTGCATTGTAAAAATTCGGGAGGAAGCTCAATACTTCGGTTGGAGCTGCATTTTTCTGTGCTTGTTCCCCAAGTTGTTACCCAGCTTTCATCAGTTCTGCACTTTTTTATTTGAGCAACAGAAGGTCTTCAAAAAAATCAATCTTTACCTGCTGGTCTGTTTTGATAGATTTCTGCCATCATTTGCATTTGCCTCTTACAGAAGCTTTTTTTTATGGGTTTTCAGTTGAAGTGTTTACCAAAGGTTTATTTTTTTTGCTTACACTAATGTTGTCATTGAGTTTGTCCAAGGGTTTTGTAAGAAGGAAATTTTTAGGAGAAATAGAAAAGGAATCTGTAGAGTTCATCCTTGAATAGGTAAAAGTGGTGAAAACAGAAGGTTCGTGAAACTGCAATATTTTTATATTTTTGATGTTTTTAATACATAAGGGAAGTTATGAGACGAAACTGAAGAGGAAATGGAGCCCGGGGTGTACAAACCCACCCCAGGCGTGGTCCCAGCCTGGTCGCGCCTGAGGGGGGTGTTCCCCCCTCGAACTCCGTCTCCGCCTCGTTTCTGTGTCAAAACCTTCCTTATGCATTGAAACTTCATAATATATAACCCCTGGATCCCCTGAGGTTCATGAGTCGTGTTCTCAGCGTGTTTTCGTTTCAACCTGTTTCTGTCAGGAAATCTTCTCAAGTTTAGAGCACCATCGCCTCCGCCAACGACAAAGGCAAGGAGCCCGAGAAATAAGAACCTCAAGTCCCCAAGGAGGAGGAGATTTTGGTAGGGTATGAAGGTGACATGGAGGAGGACAAGCAACCGGACATTCGCGCTACCGCTGCAAGCATTGGTTTGGTGGCACGACCTACCAAGCTTAAGAGGACAGCACGGATGTCTACAGGAGGGAAATCTCGACGCCATACTCTCTCTCCACGATCATCTCCTCCACGTAACAAGAGACCCTTCCATACACTTATACATGAATATCAATATCAACATGTGGCCAAAGGGAATTTTCCCTTGGTTTGGGATATGCCTCGTTCTAACAATGCAGAGAAGGTTCATGCTAAGGATGAAGAGTGGGGAAAGAATAACAAGAACTGGGATTCTCGGACTGGCATGATCATGAACCGTATAGAGCAAAACTCGGAGCTAATTCGAACTCTTACTTTTGAGTTCGAGGAGTTGAGGAAACTTATTGAGGAGCTTATCAAGAGAACACCACCACCACTAAAGGAATAATTCGTCATCAGGTTTGGCATCCCCTTGGCTTGTTCCAAGTGTGGGGGAGTGCCACGGTATCACCACCATTATCTTTTATCTTCTACCTTTTTAGTGGATTCATATCTTTGGTAGAGAGGTTATCTTATAGTTTGGTTTGCATGTGGAAGTATCTCTCCTTTAGTTGATTATCTATGTATCCCTTGGTGTGAGTGCCTTTATTGAATATTAATGAGAAGTCTCATCTTTTACTTTTTGCACTTCTTATTTTAGTTTGCAATCTCTATTAAATGATGGATCTTGTTGATCAGTATTGGCACCACTTTGGGATCATCAAGTGGATCTAAATTGGTTTTGGCAAACCGAGTTCTGGTCAGTAGCATTACTATGAAAGAGAAAAAGAAATAAAAAAAGCTTACAAGTATTTTGTATCATTTGTTTTGTTTCTTGTTGGCTCATAAGCTTAGTATTCTTTATTTAAGATTCTTTTGTGTCTTCAAGTAAGATTGCATGTTTGGCTTTATTACTTGTATGTTTGCTTGTTTCTTTAAACTCTCTTGCTTGCTACCCAGCCTTGCTATCCAAAAACATGTTTTGAGAAGGCATACTTCTCATGTTTCCAAAATCCTTTGAACCAAAACCTTTGCCACTTGTGTCCACCATATCTACCTAGTAGCTTTTTCTATTCCAAGCAAATTCTCAAGCTTCATCTACCTTTCGAATTAAAAAGTATTTTGTTATGTGAAAACTAGTTAGTAAAGCTCTCACGAACTTGATGGCACACCTTATTTACTTTCCCCTAATAGAATTGAACCATTGTGAACATCGAAGTTGTATATGCTTGCATATATACGTTGGAATTAGCATAATTGTGCTGACATGGGGAACGTTTTCAACATTGCACGTGTACTCTGCACACATTTGATATCGTGTTGTTTTGTCTATGGATGTCAACAATGTGAAATGAAGAGGGAACTTGTAAGTCCATGGAGTTTGTATCCTGTGTTAGAGAAACGTCTGGGCCGCTAGCCTAAGCCATGCTTAATCATGGTGGAAACTTGCAGGCATCACCATTGTGAGTCATCTATGAAGCATCCTCAATAAAAAGTTATGCACATAGTAAATAAAAAGATCGCTAAGATGCTCATTGTCTTCTTGACTTGTCATTTTGGTTATGGGAAAGCTCCTGTACCATGTGCAAGGGGTGCCCCATTGGCGGTTCTCAATGATATGCAAATACTTACAATGACAAGAACTTGTGACCAAAGTTGAGTAGCATGAGGAGTGGCCCTCATATTCATGGGACATGAGATTGCCAACTTATATTTCGTCAAGCATATAATCCATCTTTGTTCACTTTAACCTTAATCATCTCAAGATACTTATGATAGGGGCAATGAGGGCTCAAAGCTAGTAAGTACCATAATTTTTTGGAAGCTCTTTATGACTTGTAATCCCTGCTACCCTCTATGAAGAGACCTTTCTCCTAGTTACCAGTTGAGTCAGTAAACCTACTTCCTCTCTATCTCCAGCAAGCATTTGAGTTGTTGTGTTTCAAGCATTCATATGGTGATTTATTCAATCATGTTCTTTATCTTCCTTGTTTGCACAAAACTCTTATCTATTGAGTATTACTTTGAAAGCCTTCACTTGTGAAAAACCTTTTTGAGCAAAGAGCGCTCCTGTTTTGAAACTTCTACAAAAAGCTTTTGTGAAACTGTTTGCCAGTTGTTCTCTGACCAAGAACAAGTTTGCCAATTCCAATTATGATTTATCTTTATGCATCTCTATTGTGACTGTTGTACTTGGTTGCAAGCTAAGTTATATAATGGTGAGTTGCTTTCTTCTATGAGTTGTGCAATGGTAGGTGTGATGCTTCTTGTTCGTATTATTTTATCGACACTTCACTCCATAAACCTGTGGACATGTTTACTGAGCTCAGTATTCGCTTGGGGAAAGCGAAGTCTAAGCTTGGAGGAGTTGATACGCCCAATTTGCATCACCTTTCTATATCATAATTTACCTCTATTCATTGATATTTGTCTTATTATGAGGTATTACTTATGGTTTTTCATCTGTTTATGCATGTTGGATGATTCTTGGAGGATGGACTGCCGAAGTCTGGATTCTGATGGAAAAGAAGGCATTTCGGTGCAATTTAGCAAATATCAGAAAAATATGGAAACATATTATTTCTCTAGAAGAATGAGGGAGCCAGATGGAGGAACGAAGAAGGGCCTCAGGGGGCCCACACCCCCCATAGGCGCTGGCCCACCTGACCCCGCGCCTAGGGCAGGTGTGACCCACCTGCCCGGCCTCCGACTCCGCCCCTTCGCTTATATCTTCCCTATGGAACCCTAAGCCTAAGGGAGCGACCACTGATAGATTTCTGCCGCCTCTGGGGGCAGAAAACACCAAGAGAGAAAGATCTCTCCGGCAGACAGATTTCTGTCGGGGGAATTACTTCCCGGAGAGGGGAGACCGTAGCCATCAACACCGTCATCAAGCTAGGCTTCATCAGGATCATCATCATCATCATCATCCACACCATCATCTCCACCGGCACCATCATCACCACTCCGTCCCGCTATAACAATTGTGTTGGATATTGCTTTCGTTCTTAGGGGAAACTTTCCCGGTGTTAATTACTATTGTAGTTGATGCTTGTGAGTGGAACAGTTGGATTATTGTTTATGTTCAGATTTTTATCCATTACCATATCATCTTTGATCTTGATCCATATGATGTCTTGTGAGTAGTTTGTTTAGTTCTTGAGGACATGGGAGAAGTCATGTTGTTAGTAGTGAATCTGTGATGAGTTACTATTCAATGGTTTAGTATTTAAGTTGTGGTGCTATTATTCTAGTGGTGTCATGTGAATGTCGACTACATGACACTTCACCATTTATGGGCCTAGGGGGTGCATTGTGTATTTGGCTACTAATTGTGGGGTTGCCGAAGTGACAGAAACCTCAACCCCCGTTAGGACACCTTTGCACAAGGGAGTGTAGGATCTCAGAGTTTAAGGTTGTGGTTAGATTTATATCTTAATTACTTTCCTGTAGTTACGGATGTTTGCAGGGGGGTTTAATCACAAGTATGTATTAGTCCAAGTAAGGGCGGTATGTTAGCACAGGTTCACCCACACAACACTTACAACAATAGAGAAGAGTACTCAGCTATTTAAAGCGAAAGCACTTGACAGAATTCCCATGTGTCATCGAGAACGTTTGGTCCTTATAAGTATTTCCATCGGCTTGTCCTTTGCTAAGAAAGGATTGGGACACTTGCTCCGTTTGTTCGTTACTTGTGTTACTTTCTCTTTGTTTTGTTCCCTTGTTAGAAAACCACTAAAAATCCGTTTGCTAAGTATTCACAGGGATTTCCCTCTCCATACCACTGTTTAGCACCTTCTGCTCCTCGTTGGGATCGACACTCCTATTTATCGAAAGTACTATGATACACCCCCAATACTTGGGGTCATCAATTATAGGTTGGGAGTTAGCAGAACCGTGTTGTCACGAGGAACGCTTTCAACACCTATAATTATATACCCAGTAGATATCATGCTCTTTTCTTTACGGATGTCATCGGTGTGAAATAAAAAGGGAGCTTGTAAGTCCATGGAGTTATGTATATGTGTTAGAAAAATGCCTAGGTCGCTAGCCTAAGCCATGCCTAATCATGGTGGAATCTTGCAGCATCACCATAGTGAGAAATCTATGAAGCTTTCTTCTTATAAAAAAAGAGAGACATTGAAAAGAGGAAAGAGAGAAAAAAGCACCATTTTCCCATGGTAAATAAGAAGATTGCTGAGATGCTCATTGTCTGCTTGCCTTGTCATTTTGATATGGGATAGCTCCTGTATCATGTGGAAGGGGTACCCCGTTGGCGGTTTTCTATGATACACATGTATTTACTATGACAAGAACTTGCCGGTAACTAAATTTGAGTAGCATGAGGAGCGGCCCTCGTACTCAAGGGACATGAGATTTCCAGTTTATGGTCTTTCAAGCATATAACTCATATTGGACCTCACTTTAAACTTAACCATCTAAAGATGCCTATGATAGGGGCAATGAGAGCTCAAAGCTAATGAGTACCATACTTTCAGCATTTGGAAGCCTTTTAAACTTTTCAAAACCTTTTCACTTCCTTGTTGAGTCACCACTTATTCTTTGAGCACATTCTTGAGAGCATAGTTTTCATTCTTAGTGTAATGTGCTTGTCTCAAAACTTGGTTAATTATGTCATGACTTTGATGCTTGTATCTCTGATATATTTACTTCTAGACTTCACTTGAACTTTAGAGGTGCCTTGGCATTTATGTTTTGCCCCACCATCAAAGGCCAGCGAGATACCACTATATCATACCTTTTTATGAGCATTGCAATGTTGCTTATGTTTATGTTTCATGCTACTTATTATTATTGAGTTGGAATCTCTCCATGGCTTGCAATGACTATTAAGTATACTTAGTTGCATACTCCTTACTATGAATTGTCTAAGTATCTACTCCTGTGATGAGAATATTTACATCATATGAAGCAAATGTGTTCGTGAAAGTTTCTTTTATCGCACTCAGTTTTCAACTTAATTGCTTGAGGACAAGCAATAAGCTAAGATTGGGGGAGTTGATACGTCCAAAATGTACCTACTTTCCCAAACACTTTTGCTATTGTTTATCCTCTAAACTTGTGTGATTTGGATACAACTATCATGGACTGACGCTGTTTTCCGCATAATTGCATTGGTGTCTAGTTTTTGTGTAGAAAATCAACTTTCGGGAAAAATACCGGAAAATATGCCAAAAATCCTATTTTACCAGAAGACTCACGGAGCCAGAAGACAAGATGGAGGAGGGCCACGAGGGGCCCACGCCCCCTGGCCACGCGGGTTGGGCCTGGCCGTGCCTGGAGGGGGTGTGGCCACCTTGGGCACCCCCTCAACCTCCCTCTCCGCCTACATAAAGCCTCCTGACCTAAAAACTCCGGGGGGTTCGACGTTTTTCCAGAAAGAGTTCCGCTGCGCCGCCACCACCAGAAACTGCAATTCGGAATCAGAAACTTTGTTCTGGCACCCTGCCGGGACGGGGAATTGGAGGAGGTCATCGCCATTATCATAACTGACGCCTCTCCATCAACCATCCTTGTTTCCCCCATCCATGAGTGAGCAATCCCCCGCTATAGGCTATGGGGATGGTAGGGATTGGATGAGTTCTATCATGTAATCGAATAAGATTGTTAGGGCATGGTGCCTAGTATCTTTATTAGTGCTATTTGAATTTGTTGCAACTTGTTGTGCTTCATGCTTTTCACTAGGGCCTGAGTGCCATGATCTCAGATCTAAACATGTTATTGATTCATGATGATACTATTGTTTGTGATCTTATCTGCAAGTTGTGTACACATATCATTGTCCGGAACCAAAGAGCCCGAAGTGACAGAAATTGGGACAACCGGAGGGCATGGCTATGATGTGAGGATCACGTGTGTTCATGGAGTGTTAATGCTTTGCTTCGGTGCTCTATTAAAAGGAGCACCTTGATTTCCAGTATATTCCCTTGAGGCCCCGCTGCAACGGGCTGGCAGGACAAAAGATGTTGTGCAAGTTCTCATTGCGAGCACGTATGACTATATATGGAACACATGCCTATGATTGTTTAGTACTTGGATGATTTATCTTATTTATCTGCAATTGCCCTAGATCTTGAAGTTACATGAATAGTCTCGTCCATGCAACGCCCATCCATCCCTATGCCTACCGCACTCATACCCTACTATTTGTTACTATTATTACTATTGCTTGTGTTTTACTACTGCTGTTACTTTGCTATTGCTACTACAAAACTGTTGCTACTGATAAACTACTGTGAGCAAGATTATTTTCAAGTGCAACTAAATTGACCACTCAGTTGTTAAGGCTTATAAGTATTCTTTGGCTCCCCTTGTATCGAATCAATAAATTGGGTTATACTACCCTCGAAGACTGTTGCGATCCCCTATACTTGTGGGTCATCATCACCCAACCCTACCCATCCCTAATCTCGGGACAAGATTATTTTAAGGAGGAAAGGTCTATAACATCTCAATTTCAGCAACCCTGAATTGTTGTCCAAAAGGCAAAAATCAGGGGGACCAAAAACTTTTTCTTGCTAAGTGTTGCAATGCTTGATAACTTGTTTGCTTGTGTTCATGCAACAGAATGTATATTATATGATATACTCCTTACCTCAACCCCAGTTGACAAAAACTAATTTACGAAAGAGATGTCTTAGCTCATCTTTAATATTCTCAAATGTTCTGGCATTTCAAACTTGAGCCAAGATGATATTGATACAACAAATTATTTTACTAGTTTCTATTGCCAAAACTATGGAGAACTTTATATAATCTCCATATGTTTTCAAGACAGAACTTTCAACAACTCTTATCTCTAGGTTTTTCCAAAACCTTTCCTAAAACCTTTTCATCCAATCTTGGTAGAGGTACCAAGAGGTTCTTATCTCACTCCAAGTCTCAACCTCTTCAAAGAACCCATGCTTACCCTAAGCTAGTCTTGAGGAAAACTTTAGTAGTAGTTGGAAAAGTTTGATAAGGTGAGTTGCCTTGATCTATTGTATGATGAATTGCCTTGATCTATTGTATGATGAATTGGCTTGATCTGCTGATTGCCTTGATTGCTTAGGAACTAGAGTGAGATAATCTAGTAGCTCATCCTTAGGGATCAAACCAATAGTTGAGATCTTCAATCTCAAACTAAGCAACCCAAACTCAATCTATCTTGAGTCACTCAAGTGAATCTCAAATCTACTTAACCAGATCAATCCTGAGCTAATCCTTTGTATTAGCATCCAACCCATCAAAGACCAAATACAAGCATGGATCCCCTATATTCAATTGATGACCCACAAGTATAGGGGGTGTATCATAGTAATTTCGATAAATAGGAGTTTCGATCCCAACAAGGAGCAGAAGGTGTTGACTAGTGGTTTGGAGCATGAAATCTCTGTAAATACTTAGCAAACGGATTTTAAGGTTTTTTTATAATGCAAGGAAATAAAGTTCAAGTAACTAAAGACAACGAATAACTGCCGCAAGTGGCCCAATCCTTTCTTAGCAAAGTACAAGCCGGTTGTAATACTTATGAGGACCAAACATTCTCGAGGACACATGGGAATACTGTCAAGTGCTTTCGTTTCATATAGTTGATTAATCTTCTTTAGTTTGATAGGTATTGTGTGGGTGAACTTGTGCTAATGTACCGACCTTACTTGGACAAATACATACTTGTGATTAAACCCCTTGCAAGCATCCGCAACTACAAGAAAGTAATTAAGATAAAAACCTAACCACGGCCTTAAACTCTGAGATCCTACACTCCCTTGTGCAAAGGTTTCCTAACGGGGGTTCAGGTTTATGTCACTCCAGCAACCCCACAATTAGTATCCAAATACACAATGCATTCCCCTAGGACCATAAATAGTGAAGTATCATGTAGTCAAAATTCACATGACACCACTAGAAGAATAGCACCACAACTTAAATATTAAACAATTGAATAATACCTCAACACAATTCCACTACTAACGACATGACTTCTCCCATGTCCTCAAGAACTAAACGTATTACTCACGAGAGATCATATGGATCAAGATCAGAGATGATATGATGATGAATAACAATCTGAACATAAACAATAATTCAATGGTTCCACTCACAAGCATCAAATACAAAAGTAATCAACACCGGGAAAGTTTCCCCTAAGAACTATGCAAGATTCAACCCAATTGTTACAGCGGGATGGAGTGGTGATGATGGTGCTGGTGGAGATGGTGGTGAGGATGATGATGATGATGATGATGATGATCCTGATGAAGTCTAGCTTGATGACGGTGTTGATGGCAACGATCTCCCCTCTCCGGGAAGGATTTTCCTTGGCAGAAATCTGTCTACCGAAGAGCTCTTTCTCTCTCTGTAGTTTCCGCCCCGCAAAGGCAGCAGAATCTTTCTGTGGTCCCTCCCCTGTATTAGGGTTTCTAGGAGAAGATATAGGCGAAAGGGCATTGCGGGAGGTGGGCCAGGGTGGCCACGCACCCTGGTGGCGTGGCCCATGGTGGCCCGCGCATGGGGGGTGTGGGCCCCCTGTGGACCATCTTAGACTCCCCTTCTGGCTTCCTTCGTCTTCTGGAAAAAATATGATTTTCCATGTATTTTCTGGAATTTTCTGATCTTCGCGAAAATTGCATCTAAACACCGCTTTTTCCATCAGAATTTTAACTCCGGCAGTTCATCCTCCAAGAATCATCCAACATGCAAAAATAGATGAAACAACATAAGTATCACATCTTAATATGAAATATATCAATGAATAGCAGTAAATTATGATATAGAATAGTGATGCAAAATGGATGTATCAACTCCCCCAAAGCTTAGACCTTGCTTGTCCCCAAGCAAAACTGAGCTCGGTAAACATGTCCACGGGTTTATGGAGTGAAGTGTCAATAAAAATAATACTGACAAGAAGCATCACATTCACTAATACACAACTCATAATAGAAATCAACTCAGCATTATATAACTTAACTTGCAACGAGTATGGGAGTCACAATAAAGATGCATAAAGACAAATCATAATTGGTAATGGCAAACTTTGTTCTTGGTCAGAGAACAGTTGACAAATCATACTTTTTCAAGCAAAGATTTTGTAAGGAAGTTTATAACAAGAGTCCTTTTTGCTCAAACATAAAAGGCTTTTCACAATGATGGCTTTCAAAGTAATACTCATTCAGATAAGAACGACGTGCAAAACAAGGAAGATAAGAAACATGATTGAATAAATCATCATATGAATGATTGAAACATAGAAACTCAAATGCTTGCTGGATATAGAAAGGAATAGGTTCATTGACTCAACTAAGAAGTAAAAGAAAGGCCCTTCGTAGAGGGAAGCAGGGATTTCAAATTTCATAAAGAGCTTTCAAAAGATTATGGTACTTACTAGCTTTGAGATCTCATTGCCCCTATCATAAGCCTATTGAGGTGATTAAGGTTAAAGTGAGATGGAGTATATGCTTGACAAAATATAAGTTGGCAATCTCATGTCCCTTGAGTACGAGGGTCGTTCCTCATGCTACTCAACTTTAGTTACCGGTAAGTTCTTGTCATTATCAATATATGTGTATCATAGAGAACCGCCAATGGGGTACCCCTTGCCCCATGATACAGGAGCTATCCCATATCAAAATGACAAGGCAACAGACACTGAGCATCTCAGCAATCTTATTATTTACCATGGGAAAATGGTGTTTTTTCTCTTCTTTCCACTTTTTCTTTTTCTCTTTTTTTTCTATCTCTCTCTTTTTTTATAAGAATAATGCTTCATAGATTTATCACTATGGTGATGCTGCAAGTTTCCACCATGATTAGGCATGGCTTAGGCTAGCGGCCCAGTCATTTCTCTAACACATATACATAACTCCATGGACTTACAAGGTCCTATTTTATTTCACACCGCCGACATCCATAAACAAAAGAGCATGATATCAACGGGGTAGATATTTACAGGTGTTGAAAGCGTTCCCCGTGACAGCACAGTTCTACTAATTCCCAACCTATATGTGCAAGCATATACAACATATATGACACAATGGTTCAAGTTTATTAAGGGCAGGAAAAATAAGGTGTGCCATCAAGTTCGTGAGAGCTTTACTAACCAGTTTTCACATAACAAAAGAATATTTAATTTGAAAGATAGATGAAGCTTGAGAATTTACTTGGAATATCAATAATGCTAATAGATAGATATGGTGGACACAAATACCATAGGTTTAAGTTTAAAGGATTGGATGCATGAGAAGTATTCCCTCTTAATACAGGTTTTTGGCTAGCAAGGTTGGGTAGCAAGCAAAAGAGTTGAAGGAAACAAACAAACATACAAGTGATAAAGACAAACATGCAATCTTCCTTGAAAACACAAAAGATCTTAACTAAAGAATACTAAGATTATGAGCCAATCAAGAAAGAAAGAAAATGATATAAAATACCTATAAGTGCTTTTCTTTTTTCCTTTAAAACCTCAAAAAGTGTTGCTACTGACCAGAACTCGGTTTGCCAAAACCAATTTAGATTTACTTGATGCTCCCAAAGTGATACCAATACTAATCAACAAGATCAATCATATAATAGAGATTGCAAACTAAAATAAGATGTGTAAAAAGTAAATGTTGAAACTTCTCATTAATATTCCATAAAGGCACTCACACAGAGGGATACATAGATAATCAACTAAAGGAGAGATACTTCCACAATGCAAACCATCCTATATGATAACTTCTCTATTCAAGATATGACTACTAAAAAGGTAAAAAGATGAAAGATAATGATGTCATACCGCGGCACTCCCCCAAGCTTAGAACAAGCCAAGGGGATGCCAAAACTTGATGACGAATTACTCCTTCGGTGGTGATGGTGTTCCCTTGATAAGCCTTTCAATCAACTTCCTCAAATCCTCAATCTCAAAGGTTAGAGTACGAATCAACTCCGAATTATGCTCAATGTGGTTCATGATCATGTCGGACCGAGAATCCCAGTCCTTGTGATTCTTTCCCCACTCTTCCTGCCCTGCATGGTTAGAACGAGGCATATCCCAACTAGAGGGTAACTTTCCTTTGGGCAACTTTTGGAATTGCTTGTCATGTATAAGAGTATGGAAGGGGTTCTTGGCGCGTGGAGGAAGTGACCGTGGAGCGAGGCAATTATGCGGAGGTTTCCCTCCTGTAGACATTTGTGATGTCCTCCTGAGCTTGATAGGGTTTGCCACCACTCTAATGCTTGCAATGGTAGCGCGGGTGTCCGGATGCTTTTCTTCCTTCACTTCTTATTCATCCTCAACCAATATCTCCTCCTCCTTCTTGGGGTCTTGAAGATCATCTTCCACGGGCTTCTTGCCCTTGTCGTTGGCGGAGACCATGATGCCTCTAAACTTGAGAATATTTCCTGAAAGAAACATATCGAAATGATAACACGATGAGAACATGATATACGAACCTCGAGGGATCCGGGGGGTTATATATTACGAATTTTTACGACATAAGGAAGGTACAGTGCAAAAACGGGACGGAGACGGGCTCCGGGGTGGTCACACCACCTGGTGGCGCGGCCAGGCAGGGCCCGCGCCACTGGGAGGTGTGGCCCACCCGGGCTCCATTTCCTCCCATGTTTAGACTCATTACCTTCCATATGGAATAAAAACTGCAAAAATATAAAGAGAAATTTTTTTCGCGAACCTTCTATTTTCAGCACTTTTACCTATTCGGAAAATGGACTCTGCATATTCCTTCTCTCCAACACTTGAAAGTTCCTTTCATAGAAAGCCTCACACAATCTTTATTAGCAACATTAGTGTATGCAAAAACAATAAACCTTTGGGTTCAAACTTCAACTGAAATCCATCAATGCAAAAGCTACTGTAGCAACTCCTTTAAAAATCCCAAAAAGAATTTAAAAGGAAGTTAATTTAAGAGGCAAATGCAAATGATGGCAGAAATCTGTCAAAACAGACCAGCAGGTAAAGATTGATTTTTTCGAAAATCTTCTGCTGCTTAAATCAAAAAGTGCAAAACTAATGAAAGTTGGATGACAACTTGGGGCACAAGCACGGAAAATTATAGCTCCATACGATATACTGAGGTTGTTCACGATTTTTTTACAATGAAGCGCAAAAATCTGTCCTAGGACAGCAACTTTTCACAACTCCTCTACTTCTCAAAAGAGGTTGATCTTGACACAAAAACCAAACAAAAAGGAAAAGGAGCGGTTATTACAGAGGTAATAACTTCCAAGACTCAAAGAAACAAAAACCAAAAGCAAACTAAAATGGGTTGTCTCCCAAAAGCTCATTCTTTATAGCCATTAAGATGGGCATTATAATTTCAATGAAGCTCACATAGGAGATCTGGATTTGAAGTGAAAGAGAGCATCAAGAAGCAAATATCCAACACATTTGAGTCTAACCCACTTCCTATGCAAGGGAGTTTCATAAGAAAACAAATTATTGAAACAAAAGGCCACTAGCATAGGAAGACAAAACAAGTGCAACTTCACAGCTTTCAACAGAAAGCGGAGAAACTTAATATTATTGAGATGCATAAAACCATGTTTCCCTCTCTCATAATAACTTTCAGTGGCAATTTGAATAAAGTTGACAATATAATTGTCACAAAAAATAACTTTATCAACAGAATGAGCATGCTTACAATCATCAAAAAGAGGTCTAAGGTCATAAACTGGATCAATAGAAGCAAGTTGTTAAACCCTAAAATCTTCATTAGGCAATTCATTTTCATAAGGAGCTTTAGCAAATTTGGAAAAATTAAACTCATAAGATTCTCCATCAAACTTAGTTAAAACTTTCTCCTTCTTACAATCTATAATAGCTCCACAAGTGTTCAAGAAATGTCTACCAAAAATGATAGGACAAGTTTTACTAACAGCTGAACCAAGCACTAGAAAATCAGCAGGATATTTGATCTTACCACAAAGGACTTCCACATCTCTTAAAATACCAATAGGGCAAATGGTTTCCTTGTTAGCAAGGTGAATAACCACATCAATGTCCTCAAGTTCACAAGGACCAATTTCATGCATAATTTCTCTGTAAAGCTCATAAGGAATAGCACTAGAACTAGCACCAATATCACATAAACCATAATAGCAATGATCACCAATTCTAACAGAAAGCACAGGGACACTAGCTTTCCTAGATTTACTAGGATGAGAGACAATATTAGAAGCATCTTCACAAAATATAATGTGCCCATCTTCTACATTCGTAGTGACAAGATCTTTCACAATGGCTACTACAGGTTCAATGTTTATTTGTTCCTATGGTTCAAAAGCTTTCTTTGTACTTTTGCTAACCACATTAGCTATAATAAAGTGTTCCTTTACCTTGGCAGGGAAAGGTATTTTCTCAATATAAGGTTCAGGCAAAATAGGATAAAAAATACAAACTTTAGTGTTTCTAGCAGGAACATAATTAACAATATCTTTATAAGGTGCATGGTACTTGTTCCACTTATTTTTGGGAATTTCAATATAATAGGCAAAGTCCTTAAAACAATTGGCAATACTTTGAGAATCAAGACCATACTCAGTACTAATATCAGGAAAGTCATCAGTTCCCATAAAAGATTTAATGCAGTCATAACCATAATTTATACTTGACTTTCTTCCTTTGTCATTCTCCCATGCTTCGGTATTTTCTTGAATACGGTCTAGAAGATCCCATTTAGCTTCTTCCTTCATACGTGTAAATGATCCAGCACAAGAAGCATCTAATAAATCTTTATCATGAAGAGAAAGCCTTGCATAAAAGTTATTAATAATAATATTATTAGGGAGTTCATGAATAGGACATTTAAGCATTAGTAACTTAAATCTCACCCAAGCTTGGGCTGTACTCTCTCCATCACAATGCCAAAAGTTATATATTTGATTCCTATCCTTATGAATCTCACTGGGAGGATAGAATTTAGAATAAAAGAGAGGTACTATTTCCTCCCATTCCATAGATTGTCCATTCTTCAGCAGCTTATACGGTTCCTCAGCTCTTCCTTTCAATGATATAGAGAGTAACTTATTCTTAACTTGTTCTGTTGTGATACCTGCATACTTAAACAACCTGCATAAGTCATGGATAAAAAGCAAGTGATCACCAGGATGGACAGTTCCATCCCCAAAATAATAGTTATCCATAACACGATCAACAATTCTGGTAGGTATCTTAAAAGGATCTATCTCAGCAAGTGGTGGTTCATCTACTACCCTTGCAGTGGTAGTAGCTTTCCCAAATAGGAAACCAAGTGGGTTATCCATCTTGGAAACAAAGTAACAAACAGAAATAAAAAGCAATACTCACAGTAGAAGTTTTCTTTACCAGTTCCACTCTTCAATAGCGCTTCACTCCCCGACAACGGCGCCAGAAAATAGTTTTGATGACCCACAAGTATAGGGGGTGTATTGTAGTACTTTCGATAAATAGGAGTATCGATCCCAACAAGGAGCAGAAGGTGTTGACTAGTGGTTTGGAGCAGGAAATCTCTGTAAATACTTAGCCAACGGATTTTTAGGGTTTTTTTATAATGCAAGGAAATAAAGTGCAAGTAAATAAAGACAATGAATAACTGTAGCAAGTGTCCCAATCCTTTCTTAGCAAAGGACAAGCCGGTTGTAATACTTATGAGGACCAAATGTTCTCGAGGACACATGGGAATAGTGTCAAGTGCTTTCATTTTATATAGTTGATTAATCTTCTTTAGTTTGATAGGTGTTGTGTGGGTGAACCTGTGCTAATGTACCGACCTTACTTAGACTAATACATACTTGTGATTAAACCCCTTGCAAGCATCTGCAACTACAAGAAAGTAATTAAGATAAAAACCTAACCATGGCCTTAAACTCTGAGATCCTACACTCCCTTGTGCAAAGGTTTCCTAACGGGGGTTCAGGTTTCTATCACTCCGGCAACCCCACAATTAGTAGCTGATGACCCACAAGTATAGGGGGTGTATCGCAGTACTTTCTATAAATTGGAGTATCGATCCCAACAAGGAGTAGAAGGTGTTGACTAGTGGTATGGAGCAGGAACTCTCTGCAAATACTTAGCAAATGGATTTTAGGGGTTTTTTGACAAAGCAACAAAACAAAGTGCAAGTAATAAAGAACAAACGCAGCAAGTGGCCCAATCCTTTCTTAGCAAAGGACAAACCGGTGGAAATACTTATATGGACCAAATGTTCTCAAGGACACATGGGAATTCTGTCAAGTGCTTTCGCTTCATATAGCTGAGTACTCTTCTTTGGTGTTGTAAGTGTTGTGTGGGTGAACCTGTGCTAATGTACCGACCTTACTTGGACTAATACATACTTGTGATTAAACCCCCTGCAAGCATCCACAACTACAGGAAAGCAATTAAGATATAAACCTAACCACAGCCTTAAACTCTGAGATCCTACGCTCCCTTGTGCAAAGGTGTCCTAACGGGGGTTCAGGTTTCTGTCACTCCGGCAACCCCACAATTAGTATCCAAATACACAATGCATTCCCCTAGTCCCATAAATGGTGAAGTATCATGTAGTCGACGTTCACATGACACCACTAGAAGAATAGCACCACAACTTAATTACTAAACCATTGAATAATAACTCAACACAAATCCACTAATAACAACATGACTTCTCCCATGTCCTCAAGAACTAAACGAACTACTCACGAGACATCATATGGATCAAGATCAAAGATGATATGATAATGGATAACAATCTGAATATAAACAATAATCCAATGGTTCCACTCACAAGCATCAACTACAATAGTAATTAACACCGGGAAAGTTTCCCCTAAGAACTAAAGAAATATCCAACACGATTGTTACAGAGGGATGGAGTGGTGATGATGGTGCTGGTGGAGATGATGGTGTGGATGATGATGATGATGATCCCAATGAAGCCTAGCTTGATGACGGTGTTGATGGCGACGATCTCCCCTCTCCGGGAAGGAATTTCCCTGGCAGAAATCTGTCTACCGGAGAGATCTTTCTCTCTCGGTGTTTTCCACCCCGCAGAGGCGGCGGAAATCTATCTGTGGTTGCTCCCTTGGTGTTAGGGTTCCATGAGAAATATATAGGCAAGAAGGCGGAGTCGGAGGCCGGCCAGGTGGGCCACACCTGCCCTAGGCACGGGGCAAGGTGGGCCCGCGCCTAGGGGGTGTGGGCCCCCTGTGGCCCTTCTTCGCCTCCCCTTCTAGCTTCCTCTGTCTTTCGGGGAAATATAATTTTCCCATATTTTTCTGGTATTTTTATGATCTTCGCGAAATTGCATCAAAACACCTCCTTTTCCATCAGAATCCACTCTCTGGCAGTTCATCCTCCAAGAATCATCCAACATGCAAAACAGTGGAAAAGACATAAGTAATACCTCATAATAAGACATATATCAATAAATAGAGGCAAATTATGATATAGAATGGTGATGCAAATTGGGCGTATCAACTCCCCCAAGATTAGACCTTCTCTTGTCCCCAAGCAAAAACTAAGCTCAGTAAACATGTCCATAGGTTTATGGAGTGAAGTGTCGATAAAACAAATACGGACAAGAAGCATCACACTTACCATTACACAACTTATACAAGAAAGCAACTCACCATTGTATAACTTAGCTTGCAACAAGTACAGGAGTCACAATAGAGATGCATAAACATAAATCATAATTGGAATTGGCAAACTCTTGTTCTTGGTCAGAGAACAGCTGGCAAATAGTTTCACAAAAATCTTTTTGTAGAAGTTTTATAACAGGAGCACTCTTTGCTCAAAAAGGTTTTTCAATGAAGGCTTTCAAAGTAATACCCAATAGATAAGAGTTTTGTGCAAACAAGGAAGAATAGGAACATGATTGAATAAATCACCATATGAATGCTTGAAACACAACAACTCAAATTATTGCTAGAGATAGAGAGGAAGTAGGTTTACTGACTCAACTTAGAAAATAGGAGAAAGGTCCCTTCATAGAGGGAAGCAGGGATTACAAGTCATAAAGAGCTTCCAAAAGATTATGGTACTTACTAGCTTTGAGATAGGCGTGGGGCAAGGTGGGACCGCGCCTAGGGGGTGTGAGCCCCCTGTGGCCCTTCTTCGCCTCCCCTTCTGGCTTCCTCTGTCTTTCGGGAAAATATAATTTTCCCATATTTTTCTGGTATTTTTCTGATATTCACGAAATTGCATCAAAACACCTCCTTTTCCATCAGAATCCAGACTCCAGCAATTCATCCTCCAAGAATCATCCAACATGCAAAAACAGTGGAAAAGACATAAGTAATACCTCATAATAAGACATATATCAATGAATAGAGGCAAATTGTGATATGGAATGGTGATGCAAATTGGACGTTTCAGTATCCAAATACACAATGCATTCCCCTAACCCCATAAATGGTGAAGTATCATGTAGTCGACGTTCACATGACACCACTAGAAGAATATCACCACAACTTAAATATCAAACCATTGAATAATACCTCAACACAATTCCACTACTAACACATGACTTCTCCCATGTCCTCAAGAACTAAACGAACTACTCATGAGACATCATATTGATCAAGATCAGAGATGATATGATGATGAATAACAATCTAAACATAAACAATAATTCAATGGTTCCACTCACAAGCATCAACTACAAAAGTAATCAACACCAGGAAAGTTTACCCTAAGAACTATGCAAGATTCAACCCAATTATTACAGCGGAATGGAGTGGTGATGATGGTGTTGGTGGAGATGGTGGTGAGGATGATGATGATGATCCCGATGAAGTCTAGCTTGATGACGGTGTTGATGGAGACGATCTCCCCTCTCCAGGAAGGATTTTCCCCGACAGAAATCTGTCTGCCGGAGAGTTCTTTCTCTCTCTGTAGTTTCCGCCTCGCAGAGGCGACGGAATCTTTCTGTGGTCCCTCCCCGTGTATTAGGGTTTCGAGGAGAACATATACGTGAAAGGGCGTTGTAGGAGGTGGGCCAGGGTGGCCACACCCCTGGTGGTGTGGGCTAGGGTGGCCCGCGCATGGGGGGTGGGCCCCCTGTGGCCCATCTCAGCCTCCCCTTCTGGCTTCCTTCGTCTTTTGGTAAAATATGTATTTTCTGGAATTTTCTGATCTTCACAAAAATTGCATCTAAACACCGCTTTTTCCATCAGAATCCTGACTCCGGCAGTTCATCCTCCAAGAATCATCCAACATGCAAAAATAGATGAAACAACATAAGTATCACCTCTTAATATGAAATATATCAATGAATAGCAGTAAATTATAATATAGAATAGTGATGCAAAATGGACGTATCAAGGGTCTCATGTATGTTCCCTCGAAGTTTGAAAAGAACGCATTTTTCATATCATACCAGTTATGAATTGAATTCTCTAGCAGTTCATTGAGCCATGATCGAGCCGATTTCCTTAGCATAAACGGAAGATATCGGATTGTGACCAGGCTGTTTCCTCCTTTGGTGATCCAAAAAGCCTAGAAAAATCTTGAAGCCAGGTATCTGGCCGAGTCGCGCCGTCGTAGGGTTGGATGCATTTGGCAATACTAAAGTTAGCCAGAAATTTGGTTTGACGGATGCGTGGGCCAAAGCACTTGGGTCCCATGTATATGTATTCTTCCTCATACCGCCGCACTTCTATGTTTGACTCAATGCGGTGGCGAGCATCGTTTGGCGAGATAGATCTGCGCCTTGGAGGCTCGCGGCTTCTGTGTGGCGGAGTCGGATTTCTGCTTCTCCTCTCACCATTGCCGCCTCCGCCCCTGCGGCTTCCATGGTTGCAATGAGGTCCTTCATGGTTGCTGCCTGGAGGCGATGGTGGCCCTGATGGATTGTTTCCGGCTGGGTTACACGGTGGTGGTGGAGCCTCATTATGCTGACTCCAAGGTTGGTTTCTTCGCTCTCCGTCCCTACTTGATTCAGAACGATCCAGATCATCTCTTCGTCCGGCGTTACCAGCCAGATGGCTCGGTGGTGGCATTCTTAGCCGATCATGTTCTCGCTGGCGGCGCACTTCCGGGTCTTCTCTGTAGCAGTTGTTTTACCGATGATGGCCCTGATGAGGTACCATTGCCCTGATGGCATCTTCGGACGCAGCCGGAATAACTCTCGCCAAGTCATGTGCGGGCCTGTGATGATGATCGTTTGATCCGGTCCTTGAATTTTCTTCTTCTTCCCTGGACGATAGCGTTGATCCATATCCCTGCGGGGTCTTTCATCAGTGCTTTGGTCAGCGCTAGTGTGGAAAAATTCCGACTTTGAGGCCAGCTTGCCAATGAATGATGCCGCCGTCTTCTGCTGTTTCAATCCTTTGTCCAGCAACGTGACGCATTGCCGGACTTGCTCGGGAGACAGATTATTGGCGAGGATAGCCCGAGCCGCTGCAGTGTTCTCCAAAGGTGTGTTGTACACTCGTATATTCTCTCCATATTTTCCGTCAAATAAATATTTGTGGATATCCGGGTTCCTATTAGCAAGAACCGGACCTCCCTTCTCTTGTTTGGTAGTTGCTTGAAATCTGACTGATATTTGGCAGGATCACTTTCTAACTGTTGTTTAAGCTCGACGATGCGCGCAGCCTCCTCGAGTAAAACCAAGCGGTGCTTTTCCAGGTCCTCGGTCCTTTTCTCCAGCGCATCCGGAGTAAGATCCGAAGCAGTTGGGATTGGTATCGTGAGAGCATCTCCGTAAATTTCACGTGCACCCTTGGTGATAATGTGTCCATCCACAGGAGGGTCGATCGGCGTGGGATTAATCGAATCTCCGTCCTGATTTTCCATCTCAATCTCTTCATCAAATTTTTCTTCGTTGGTTTCCTCGACGTCCGGCTCTGCCAGTGTCGAACTTTTGTTGTTCTTCTTCTTCTTTGACTGCCCAGTAGCCTTAACGTGCGTACCGGTGGAAAATACGGCTTTTGGTCCGGTACCGGGAGATAACTTCCATCGGTACGTTTCATAGTAGTTGGCTTCTGGACCTTGGACGAGTCTCCGATGTCCATGTCATCTTGCGAGGTGTAGTTTTCATCCATGCTATCATACGGACGCGGAGGGGTCTCCGGCTCACCTTGAGCCAGTTTGGAGGCGTATTCTTCTTCGTACTCCTCCATCTCCTTCTCGAAGTCTTGAAGTTCCTGCGACGTTATTGACTCCTGAGGACAACCAGGTAAGTTGGCGTTTTCTTCGATTGCGTCGAGAACTGAATTGTTTCCGGCTCCAGGATCGACAGAGTCGGATCCAGAGCTTACGTGGTATACGAAGCAATGCTTCTTCTTGTTCATGTTCTGAAGGTAGCGACACAGTTGGGTTTCTACCTCTGCCATCTCAAAGCTTTCCTTGATATCGGTGATTGCTTTGTAATCGATGTAGGGGCATTTTGTCATCTTTATCCTGTGCCTCAAGAGTGTTTTCTCTGCTACGGCATCGGTAGGACCGGATCCGAAGCGGATATATTCCTCATCCGCGTATTCAATCTTAACAGGGAGATCAGATCCGGAGCGGGCTGGGTCGATTCAAGTTTTTCTGAGATCTTGAACCCTTCCGCCTCTGCGGACAGAGCAGATCCGGATTTTTCTTCCGCCATAGTCATCACCTCAAGGGTGGGTTGGGCGGGCTCAGCGAAACCGAGATAGATATCGATCTCGCCGATGGACATGATCGTGTAGGTTGTCACGGGCTTGCTAGCTGGAATCCAAGTCTCGTCGAGAAGAACGAGAGGGACATCACTGGCATAGACCACACGACCCATGGCGATTGTTTTGCCGATTCCTGCACGCGCAGATTCCGCCTGGAACGAAGCTCCGAAAGTCACCCGCCCGTGAAGCAAAGATCTAACCCGTTGGTGGACCACCCTGATCAGTGAGTCATGTGGGTATACCCGGAAAGTATATCCCCAATACTAAGGAACAAGTCACTACGTTTTCTAATCATCGTAACCTGAACTTCGTGACATGATCGTGTTATGATGCTTAGATAGGGTATGTTCATCATCTCATTCTCCAATGAGATGACAACATTATCAATTGGGGCGTTGAGGCACCAACATGATCAGGAAACCTTGATCATCTGTTCACCAATGAACCAGTGACTAGAGATTTCACTGGAACTCCTGGGTGTTTGTATATCACATGTGTATTAACGTTTCCAATCAATACAGTTATAACATGACATAAAACTTAATCATAAACTTTATGAAATATGATAATAATTCATATTATTATTTGTCTCTAGGGCATATTTCCTTCAATGCAATACCTAGTGAAAGCATACAAATTTTTATTTATAATCTAAATGAGCATGCTTGCAAGTAAAGATGTAGCCATGTAGTTTTCAAAATATGTGAACAATCCATAAGTAGAATTTTGTGAGCCCAGTTCAACTTCAATTGGGATAAACCATGACACGAATAGACTTCAATTTGAGTAAAATTATACTCGTTACAAATAATAGCTTTATAATCTAATATTAGGACCTAATATTAAAATGCAATTTTGGAGGATCAAGTGGTATATCTGGAGGTTTGTACTTCTATATCGCCTAGAAACCGAAATCCATAGCAAATTAAGAATACTATGGGAAAAATATTGATAGCGTGATGCACCTGCCCTACAACGGCCGATCCCAAGATGTGGTCGCACACGATGCGACCTGCCACAACCACGTCCACTCCGCACCTAGTCGTGGGGATTGCCGCCGGCCGGAACGTGGAGAGAGGTGCGGTACCAGGGGCGGATCTACGGGTGGTGCTACCTGTGCTATAGCACCACCCTAACAGCTACATTACAATGAGCATGCAATAATTTTAAGTCTACAAATATGAAAATCCTTGGTAACTAGCACCACTAAGGGCCCCTTCTTTTCAGCTTCTTGTCCAGCTTCTCTCAGAAGCTATCCTTGACCAGCTTCTTTCAGAATTTTATTTTCAAAATTCGTTTAAACTTTGTAACTAGTAGTTTTAATGTTAATTTAAAAGTATAATTGATTTTGGGAGATGAGATTTTGGGAGAAGCTGGTCGAGGATAGATTCTGGAAGAAGCTGACCAAGAAGCTGAAAAGAAGGGGCCTAAGCTCTATTAGCACCGGTCTTAGGCTGTTTCTGGCTCCGCCCCTGTGCGGTACATACCTTGGAGGTGAACAGTGAGCGACGAAATTACCCTGTCCAGGATTGCCCTCGTCGGAACGCCATGCGTGCCAGCGCCGGAGTCGTTCCAGGTGGAGGCGTAGGTCATGGCTCAGATCAGAGGGTGGGGCGCCGCTGGGAAAGCTGAGGCGTAGTGATAGCAGAATCGCGTCGGAGATAGGAGGCGCTGGGCAGACAAGAAGAGATTGATCTGCTGTTACCGACCAGAAATTTCGGGATATAGGTAGGTGCTGGATTAACTGGGCAATTTTTTTTCGTGAGAACCAATACCAGATAAGACCATTCGATGGCGGAGTTGTTTCCCGTCGGGCCACGATATGTAGTATTTACCAAAAAAAAAAATAGAATGGGAAGAGAGAAAACTGGTCGGTTATATTGGCTCACTTAAATGCCAACTATCCAAAATGTGTGCATGTCGACAATTTCTCTGTGTGCCATCTTAATTTCAAAATATATAGATATAGTCAGCAACGATTATATACATATCTAGGATAATATTTTACAACGTGTATGAAAAGGATTGCCACATAGGTGTTGCTATAGGATGGTTCTTAGTCATTGTGGGATTTAATTTTCCATCATTTAATAAATAAAAAGGCTATAATTAATATATTGCCATATGCCCAACTATGGAACCAACATCGCAGTCTTTAAAAAATAAAAAGAACAAGTGATTGTTTGAGGAGTTGAACCCATGACCTTGCAATAGGCAACAAACACTTCAACCAACTTAGCCACAATAGTTTGATGACAATTATATACAAACATTTTATATATAGTGTAGTGTAGCGTCTTAACCTAGACACTATGCTATGTACGGTAACATCCCGGGCGAAGGCGTTACTAGAACGTCTCCTAAAACCCGCGTGCCACACTGATAAAGAGAGTAGCATCTTTGCGTTAGGCGCTATTGATGTTGGGGATATGTTATATGGGTATCCTCATAGCATGTCTCCTATCTGGATAACCCGGGTGGCCCATAGTTGGTAGCATGACCCATGGCCTGCTGGGCGGCCCAGTTAGATGCATCCAGAAGGGAGGACCATGCCGGATAAAAGAAGGCTACGGTGGAGTCACCGATGTACCCGGAGCCTTGGAGTACACGACACGCAAGACTAGTAATATACGGTGTAGGACTCTGTAATTTGTCCGGCTAGGACTTTTCCCTGTAACCCTAGGACCTGGCGACTATATAAGTCAGGCCTGTGGGAGCTTTTAGGGCACAACTTCAGACAATCTCAGATAACCTCGCACAGCGAACCTATCTCTGTAACTCGGCGTATCGCCCTTATAGTGATTTATAGCAGGAGTAGGATTCCGCCACCGTTGTGGGATCTGAACCTGGGTAAGCTGTGTTACCTCGTACCGTCAACCGTCCGCCTTTCCCCACGTCTCTAAACACGCACTGTGAGGACCCCTCCATGGCGTACTGGTCGGCAATACCATGACAGTTGGCGCCCACCGTGGGGCAAGAGGCGCTTCAGGCTCTTCAGCGGGCGAGGACCAAGATCTTCGCGGAAATCGGCGAAACCGTATCCATCGGTCGCGTTCTCTTCTCCGGCAACATTCCGATCGTCCCTCCCGACGAGTTCTGGATCCCGGCGAAGATGAACCCTACGCAGTGTTCGATCGTTTCTATCAGAGACATCCACCTCTTCATTGGCGAAACCGACTCGGGCACTAGTTCCCTGGGAGTCGGAGAAGCATCAAGGCCCGCACGGACCGCCTACGGGCAAGATATGTTCGCGGAAGGATCAATGTCAGATCTCTCTTTGGAGTTTGCCGGCAAAGATCGGAAAAATTCAAGGCCCACCCAAACCGCCCCTGTGCAGGATATAACGGTGGAAGATCACTGCAAGTCCACCGGCTTCACCCGTGCGTCTGGACAGCAGAGATCCAAGTTCGTCGGCGTGGTTACCATCTTCGATCTGGCGCGTTGCATTCAGAGAGAGGGCGAAAACCTCCGCGATTACCTGGCCAGGTGGCTCCGTATACGAGTCGATCTGGCCCACTACCCCAATGATGATGCTATGTATCAATTTGTGGAAGGACTGGACCAGGGAACGCTCCTCCGGCATTCGCTAAGGCGGCAGCAGGCTTCAGGGCGTCTCACCTTCGAAAGCATGGTGAACATCGTCAACAGCTACGCGGAGGCCGAAGGGGCAGCTCAGGCGGATCTCGTGCTCATTGGCGAAGCGCCGCCGCCTCAGCAGCCGCCTCCACCACCTCCAGCCGCCATCGCCGCAGCTGCGCCACCACCTCCAGTCATCGTCGCCCCTGTTGTACCTCTACCCCCCGTCATCGAGGAAGTCCGGGCACCCTCCGACTCTGTGATTGACGCATTCTACGCCGACTTTAGTGCAGACTCAGAGGAGATAGATTTTAGTCCAGAGGAACTAGACTCCGCCATGTAGGAGATGGAGGAGGAGTACACGCGCGACGAGCAAGCCAACAATGCCGTCACGTCTCGAGAGGTATTCATAACCATTGGGACGGCGATGGATGAAGATCAACCCGGACGAGCTCTGCCTACAGCGCTGGACAAGGGGAAGGGACCACCTGTTACCGATGACATTGATCGCGCAAAGGTCATGCCCCCTCTGCATAATCCAGTACAGCAGCCGCAGGAACTCGGCACCGGCCCGAGCAACAACAACACCGCAAACTTGCCGCCTCCGGCATCTACGTCTGCTGCTGCCCAAGTTACTCTAGCTGATAGAGTGATGTACGGCAATCTCCTCGTTGAGCCACTGACCGTAGCTCATATCCGGAACGTGACTCAGCTTGACGAGAAGCGCCAACAGCTGTTGGAGGAAGCGCAGGCCATCGCGGAGCAAGGCGCTAAGCTAGATCGAGATCTGGCCAACTCGCAGAAATCCATAGAAAAAGCTAGAGCAATGGAGGCCGAGTACAAGACTCTACTGCAGCAGCAGAAGGCCAAGAAAGCTCCGGCTCGCGTCATCAACGATCCTGGTGTACGGCGAAACCTAGGATGGGCTCCCTCGAAGCCGGCACAAGCCAAGCCTTACATTGACAGTGAAGGCAAACAGGTGATGCCCACTCCACTCCTCAACCTCTTCGTCGCCAAGACACTTCTGGAGCAGGATAGATCGCCCGAGGTAGTGGAACAGGTCTATGACCTAGTGGCCAAGGCGGTAAAACAGCAGGAAAAGGCCACCTCTCAGAGGCTTGAGTCTGACCCAGCGTTTTGCCAGTCTAGCCAGCATAAGCCGCCAAGGGACAGATCTCCTCTTGATGTCGGGTCGCAGACGGGTTCATCAGAACGAAGACGGAGGGATGCGCGCAACAGAAAGGATGCTATCCCCATATCCTCCGACCACGGAGAAAAGGCCCGACCTCATCGCCCATCGCCACCGCCCCGCTCCCCCCGACATCGCGAAGACCCCAAGCCTCACTATCGTACGGATATGCCCCCGCCAAGGCAAAGCAGCATCGTCATCCATGACAACGTGGAGCAGACCCGTCATGACGGAGAGCGCAACCAGGGACATCAGAGCAGGTCGCGCCATGACCCTCCGCGTCCGGCAAGCAATCGCGGCAAGCGTGAGGCGTCGCAGGAGGATAATAGCAAGAAGGTTAACCCACCGCCACCTTCGCCTCCATCGCCACCTAGCAGTCACCATGGCGGAGGAGGCCCGCGTTTTTCACGCATCCCATCCCCTGTTGACAAGAATAAAAGAAACCCGGAGCCATACGACGCTCATTCACGGATTGATAAGATCCACGAGGCCCGGGAAGGACCATACCTGGGACCACGTTGCTTTGGACCTGTGATACGGTCCGCAACTTACCCCAAAGGTTTCCGGATTGACAAGACCATCAAGCCCTATGACGGCACCACCAAGCCAGCTACATGGTTGCAGGATTACGGCAACGCGGTGGAGATCGCCGGGGGTAACCCCAACGTCGCCGTCAAGTACCTCCCATTGATGTTAGCAGGCACAGCCCGTCAATGGATTGATGACTTGCCGGAGATATCCATATGCAATTGGTTGTACATGCAAGAAGCGTTCACCAAGAACTTCAAGGATACGTACAAGCGTCCCTTCACTGTTGGCGATCTACAGCGGTGCGTGCAAGAGAAAGACGAGACATCTCGCGCCTACCTCTCCCGCTGGCTGGATATGAAGAATTCCTGCGCAGGAGTACACGCTCAGACCGCCATGGCCGCCTTCATTGATGGGTTGGAAAGGGGCACGTTTCTCCGACATAAGTTGAAGAGATTGCAGGACAATCACCATCTTGACTTGAACCAGATGATTCAGTTGGCTAGTGAGTTCGCAGCTGCCGATGACGATGCTCGCGGCTCTCTGCCGGCAACGGCCGTTCCAACTCAAGCTCGGAGGAACAGCAGCACAAAGCGGAAAACCGCTCCAGAAGAAAAGTAAACTCCCGACATGGTCGCCATGACCTTTGCAGGACGAGGTGATGGTGGACAACGTGGCCGAGGACGGGGAGCTGGTCGTGGGCAGCAGCGAGGAAGTGAAACTACCTCAGCACCGCTCCGCGTTCCCCAAACCTACGAAGAGTACCGCGATATGCCGTGCCTCGTACACCTCGATGCCAACGGCAAAGCCACCCATACCAATCGACACTGCAAGTTCGTCAACGATCTCAAGGAGGACCCGGAGTCCGGCTACAAGCAAAGTCGGAAGAACAGACCGCGAGGCAAGGGCAAGGGGAAGAAGAAGGAGGAGGAGTCCAAGGATTCAAGTGACATGGATGAGGATGTTCACCCCAAGCACGCTGCCAAGAGCGATGACAAGGGCAAGAACCCCTTCGTGAAGAAGGCTCCAGTCTACCACACTTTCCTTAGCACCCCCACCGTTCGACAACAAAAGACCTCTTTGAGGATACTGATGGCCACTCTACCCCCAGTTCCCCAGTACCTGCGCTGGTCGGAAGTTCCAATTACTTGGGACACGAAGGATCACCCAGACCTTATCCCTACGGAGAACCAATACGCCATGGTCATCAACCCCTTGATTGACGGCACTGAGTTCACCAAATGTATGGTGGATAGTGGAAGCAGTATCGACATCATGTACCTGGATACACTGCAGAAGATGAACTTGACGGAGGCAAACTTAAGGCGGACCAACACCATCTTCCACGGCGTAGTTCCTGGTCGGGAGGCTCAGTCCCTTGGGTGCATCACACTTCAGGTTGCCTTTGGCGATGTTAATAATTACGGCCAAGAGCGCATGACCTTTGAGGTGGTCCCCTTCAAGAGTGTGTACCATGTCATATTGGGCCGCGACATATTCCACACCTTCATGGCCAAGCCATGCTTCGTCTACAACAAACTCAAGATACCCGGAACAAACGGTGTCATCACCGTATCCGGAAGCTTTACCAAGGCAAGGGACTGCCAGATTAATGAAGCAGCCTTCGCGGAATCTGTCCTCTACAGCGAAGAATTCAAAGAGATCCAGAGCAAGGTCGATGACTCAGAGATGCCCGTGTCGAAGAAGCAGATCTCCGACTCCGCTCCTGCATTCAAGGCCGCCATCGAGACCAAGCCGGTGGAACTTGTGGTAGGCGATGCCTCCAAGACCACCGCCATTGGGACGAACCTGGATCCCAAATAGGAAAACGCGCTCGTCGAGTTCCTCCGTGAGAACAGGGACATCTTTGCTTGGCAACCTGCCGACATGAAAGGTGTACCTAGGGAACTTGCCGAGCACAGCTTAAACATTGATCCAAAATGCAAACTAGTGAAACAACCTCTACGATGCTTCGGAGATGAGAAGAGACGCGCCATTGGCAAAGAGATAGCTAGGTTACTTAAGGCTAGATTTATCCGAGAAGTCCTTCACACCCGATGGGTGGCCAATCCTGTACTTGTCCCCAAAAAGGGGAACCAAAGAATTAAAAATGTGCGTTGATTACACCGGCTTGAACAAAGCATGCCCCAAAGATCCGTTTGCTTTGCCTCACATTGACCAAGTCATTGACTCGACGGCTGGCTCGGAACTTTTGTGTTTTCTCGATGCATACTCAGGATACCACCAGATCAAGATGAGGAAGTCGGACCAATTGGCCACTTTGTTCACTACTCCATACGTCACGTTTTTCTATGTTACGATGCCCTTTGGGCAAAAAAAAACGCAGGTGCTACATACCTGCGGACAAGGCAACATTGCTTGCACGACCAAATTGGTCGGAACGTTCACGCCTATGTGGACGATATCGCGGTGATGTCTAAAAAGTCAAATGACTTAATCTACAACTTAAAAGAAACCTTTGATAATCTTCGGAAATACAACATGATGCTTAACCCTAAGAAGTGTGTCTTCGGGGTTCCAGCCGGCAAATTGTTGGGCTTCATCGTTTCCCAGCGTGGAATCGAGGTCAACCCGGAGAAAATCAAGGCCATCTTAAACATAAACCGTCCGACATGCCAAAAGGACATCCAACGACTAACAGGTTGTGTTGCAGCAGTTAGTCGGTTCGTCAACCGACTTGGAGAGAAGGCCCTGCCGCTGTACAAGTTGCTGAAGAAGGCGGAAAAGTTTACGTGGACGGACGAAGCAGATGCAGCATTGAAGCAGCTCAAGGAGATTCTTTCCTCAGCGCCCATCCTTGCAGCACCCGAGCCTAGAGAGCCCATGTTAATCTATATGGCGGCAACCAACCGGGTAATCAGCATCATCGCCGTGGTAGAGCGGAAGGAACCAGGCTATGAGCACAGAGTTCAACGACTAGTTTATTATGTGAGCGAGGTCTTGATGGAGTCCAAGCAGCGTTACCCGCACTACCAAAAGATAGCTTATGGAGTATTCCTTGCTTCTCGGAAGCTGAGGCATTACTTTCAGGAGCACCCAATCACAGTGGTGAGCAAAACTCCATTGTCCGACATTATCAACAACAACGACGCTACGGGAAGGGTCGCAAAGTAGGGCATTGAACTTGCCGCCTTCGAGATCACCTACAAGAGACGCGACGCTATCAAGTCACAAGCCTTGGCGGATTTTATCGCGGATTAGACGGAGATGCCAGATGCTACTCCGTTGCCGGAACCAGAGTACTGGGTGATGCACTTTGACGGATCAAAGCTTCTCAACAGCTCGGGGGGCTGGTCTATTGCTACAGTCACCAACTGGCGACAAGCTACACTACGTTCTGCAAATCCACTTCGAGGCTACGAACAACATGGCGGAGTATGAAGCACTCATTCACGGACTACGCGTAGCCAAGGATATTGGCATCAAGCGCATAGTTTGCTGTGGAGATTCCGACTTGGTTGCCCAGCAGGTGGCTGGCACCTGGAATGCACGGAACCCTATGATGGTGGCATATCGAGACGAAGTAGACGAGATAGCCAAAAGCTTCTTGGGCTACGAAGTCAAGTATGTACCTACGGAGCAAAACAAGGCGGATGATCTGCTGTCTAAGCTTGGATCAGGGTGCAAACAAATTCCGCCAGGAGTTTTCCTAGAGCATCTACGAACACCATCCGTGAAGGGAGCCCACATCGACAACCCAGATAGAGTTGACTCTTTTTTCCACATTGTGGCAAAGGTCCCTCCGGCTTGGACAAAACCGTTCATGGAATATCTCAAACACGGAACTTTGCCCGACGACGAGGTCGAAAGACGGCAAATAGTGCGACGAGCAAAGGGTTATAACATAATCAATGGACAACTCTACAAAAGGAGCACTACTAGTGTATACCTAAAGTGTGTTTCCCAGCTAGAAGGTATTGAAATCCTACGCGAAATCCATCTTGGAGATTGCGAGCATCACGCCGCTCCTCGATCGTTGGTCGCGAAAGCCTTTCGGCAAGGATTCTACTTGCTGACCGCAAAGGCGGACATCGACAAGCTGGTTGAGACATGCATGGGATTCCAGTATTATGCCCGACAACCACATGTTCATGCTGAAGAATTGCGAACAATACCAATAACTTGCCCGTTTGCAGTCTGGGGGCTAGACATGGTGGGACCATTACAAACGGCACCATGTGGGTTTACACATCCGCTTGTAGCAGTTGATAAATTCACTAAATGGATAGAAGCTAAACCCATTAGAAAGCTTGATGGGGCAACTGCCCTCAGGTTTGTCCAAGATCTAGTGGTGAGATTTGGTCTCCCGCATAGCATTATCACCGACAACGGCAGCAACTTGTCACTAGAAGAAGTGGAGGCTTATTGTTGGGAGAAGGGCATCCGACTTGACCTTGTATCTGTGGCACATCCACAATCGAATGGTCAGGTTGAGAGAGCCAATGGATTATTTCTGCAGGGAATCAAGCCGCGTCTTGAGGCACCGCTACATAGAGCAGCTAGAGCCTGGGCGGAAGAATTGCCATCTGTACTGTGGAGTTTACGAACTACACCCAACAGGTCCACCGGCTACACCACTTACTTCATGGTATATGGAGCAGAAGCCATCCTACCTTCCGACATACTTCACGATGCACTAAGAGTCGCCGCCTACAACGAAGATGATGCTGAAGAATCCAGACGCCTAGATGTGGACCTTCTCGAGGAGGAGCGTTGTAGCATCCTAGTTGTCTAACACCTGTAATGCTACTTGTTCTAGTAATAAAGGGCCACTTCCTACATATAATTGTTGCATCATCATCATATCATGCTCATGTCATCATGCCACCTTGCATTTGAGCATCATATAAAACCCCTTCTTGTTTGGTTCTTACCTTAGGTGCATTATTAATTGTAGTTGCCTCTTGATACTGTATTTGGATCTTGATATATTGTTAAATGCCCAAGTTGATTTGGGGGCATATCTCTTAATAACTCCACCACCTTTTCTTCACCACCTTATAATTCCACCATCCAATTAATATGAGCTTGGCATTTTATTTGAGTTTACCTCTAGCTCATGTTGGTTGGTTGGATTCCACCCATAATCTTTTGCTTGGCCTTACTCCATCTTGTGAGGATGCAAATTCCTAGTGCCATGCTTATTATTTTTTTGTTTACACAAGTATGATCCATGGCATTTCATGTTTTTGCATGGCCCATGCAATTGCCACCTTTTTGCATGTCTTTTGACTTTCTTTGTTTTGTGTGGCTCTCCTTTTCTCTAAACCCTCCTCTTAATCTAAACCCTACCCTAATCACCATCCCCATCCATGCATGCACATGTGATCATGTGGGTGTGCATAAGCCTAAACCCCACATCCTTCTCCCTACCTCTTTTCTTTTTGATCTTGCTTGGTCTTTGAATGGAGCATGCATGATTCAAAACCTCTAGCTCTCACCCTTCTCTCTCTCTAATCCTCCACCTAGATCCCTCTCTCACCGTACCCCCTTTCTCTACCCATCTAACCCGAGCCACCACCTTCCCAACTAACCCTAGTCCTCATCAAAACCCTAGCCCTACTCCTCTCACCCACCCAGCTCGGACCCAACCTGACCACCACCCTCCCATGTGCTAACCCTGGCCCCTCTCTCCCTCCTAAACCCTAGCTACCCAAGCCACCCCTCTTTTGGCATAAAGTAGCCATGTGCTTCCCTCCCCCACGCCATCTACCTGCCCCCTCCTGATCTTATCCACCCCCCTCCGTCCCTGCCTCGCCCAGATACTCCCTGTCCACCCCAGGAACCCTCCTCCCTCCTTCCTCCCTTCCCAAGCACAGCCATGATCGTTCCTCGCCCATCTTAACCCTAACGGCGGCCGCCTCTGCTCTCCTTCGTTTCCGAGCACGCCAAGGCAGGTCAGAGCCCCCAGGAGTCTCGCCTGCTTCCCCTGCAACGCCCAGGACGCGAGGAACCAGCCGTAGCCCCGCCGGAGCAGCTCGCCGCCGCCGTGCCCGTGACCGCCAGGACGCCCCGACCTGCTGCCCCCTCGCCGATCCTCGCCACACCAACGCCCCCGGCTACGCCGAAAACACCACGGTGAGCTCCTGCAGCCCCTAGACACCCCCTGGTCCTCTCTAGTTCGCCGTAGCCCCGCCGCACTCCGACGAGCGCACTGCGTGCGTGCCGTGCGTCGCGCCGACCGACAGCAGCCGCTGCAGCAGTAGATCCGGCGCTGTTCAACGCCCCGCCCCGCGCGCTGTAGCCCTCCGCTGGCGACGCCACCTGTAGGTAATCTGTAGCCCGTGTCGCCCTCTCCACTTTTGGTTTTTGAAGCACCTCGTTTCATCCAGTGGTTCGCTCGCCAACGTCGACCAAACGCCGGCCGATCGCAGTCGCCGGCAGAGCGGCGCGCCGCTGCCGTTCCGACAGGTTTTGACGTTTTGCGCTTAGGTCCTCGAAGTTTCTCCCGCCTAAACCCGCCGTCCCTCGGATCCCACCTGTCAGCGTCGGTGTTGTTTTACAAAAAGGCTCCCAGGTTTTCTGTGAAGCAACCCGCAGTCCCCCTCGTCGTCAGCCACTGGCATGTGGGGCCGCGAGTTCCTGGCCCACCTGTAAGCGTCTGGGGTTAAATCAGACTAGGTATAAAAAGTTTTTCCTGAGTCTGTTTAAATTCAAATCTGTTCCTAATCTTTTCAAAGTCAAATATGAATCTGATTTTAAATAACTTTTCAAATATTAATTCAAATAATACAAATGATATATGTTTTTGAATCAGAAAAATGTAAGGATTTCAAATATGCCATTCAAATTGACTTTTGCACATTTAAAATTCCAAGTTGAATCAAATTACAACAAATGCCACTGGAACTTAAATAATTAATAACTTTAGCTTTATAATTCCAAATTTAACAAATGATATGTATAAAATGATCAGCTCGACGAGACCTTTCTGTTTATGCTATCCATGACTTCAATTGCAGCATGCATCATATAAAAATATAGTGTACATCAACTATTATGGCAACAAATGTGATCCAAAACCCCATTAAAATCTTATTCTTGTATACCACACCTCACCCATGCCATGCTACTTATTGCCATGCAACTTGTGCATCATTCATCATGGCATGATTGTTTGCTTGTCGCATTTTGTTCCAATGCTTGTGCACTTTATTTATGTTGGCCCTTGCTTGTTTGGTTCTTCTTTCGAATAGACGCTGAGCAGGGGATATATCAAGAGAACCAGGAGCACTACCCAGATCCGTCTCTCGCTTCAACTGAGTTGCCAGGCAAGCACTACCACATGCTCGCATACATACAGTACCTATTGCCTCTATCTTATTCTTGCATCATTGAGTCGCGATTGCATTAAACTGAATCCCAAGTATTGCATAGCCTTTACTTTAAACCCCACCAAGCTTGTTCCTCCATCCCATGAGCCATTACTACAGGAGTTGTTTGAGCCATGCGAGTCGTAGAACAGCATGTGTAGGGTATGTGAGAGTCTGATGGATAACGAGGTACCTAAACAACTTAACCTGAGTAGTAATGGGATAACTAATGAAAGTGGCACCGGTGAGCAACATCTGCTATTTGGTTTTTCCTGCTCACTTGTGTCCCGTAGGACCCCGAGTACTTGATACCTGTTCCTTGATTTATCGCGCTATCCACATCCGGGAGGTATATGGGACCCCCCTGAGCCAAAGCATGATTCCGTCTTATTTCTTGGGGCCACAAACTAGTTTGAGGTTTTATTTACTATCCTGTACTTATGCCATGCTTTACTGCTTTATTTACGATTGTGTGAGGAGCACGCTGTACTATTTTGGAAGCGGAGTGTTTTCACGGTATCGACAGTCCCCGTTTGGGGATTTGCTGTCGTTTACAGCCATTGTCGCAAACCTTGGGTCCGTCTCGGAGTCAGCTAGCTTCGTTGCGGGTGTACTCAATGGGGTGCCCCCCTGAAATATTTCTGAATCCTGTGATTGCTTTGTCGTGAAGGCCTCGTTGGGTTTTGATTTGGTTTTTCCGAGGTTGATCGAGTGTGTGTTGCTATTGGTGCACCCCGGCAGGGTAAAACTTTCTGAAAGCCGTGTCCGCGGTTATGGACGACTTGGAGCACAGTTTCTCGACCATAGACAAGCATAACTAAAGTACCGCTTTTAATTTGACTAAGTAATTGACTAGTAAATAATGCAACACTCATGGAATGGTTAATAAAATTGCCAACGTATGGGGAGGTTGTTCGTCCGCTTCCTCGTCGGTAAGCGAGGAGGAGGATGGATCTGGTGATATTACTGTTATAACTGTTGTCATTAATTCACGGACATCCGTCTATCTTTGGTTAGGCGGATGGTTAGCGATTATCTATAGAACTGCTAGGGTTTATCTTTTGCTGCAATTGCGTCACCCCAGGTTGTGTCCCCTTTAGAGGCATTAAGACTTGCTGAGTACCCTTAGGGTCTCACACGATAAATTATTGGTTCAGATGAACAGGTACCCTCGCAGGACGGATACTGGGTGGAAGAGGCTGATGATCTGGGCAACGATCGTTCGGTGTAGAGATTCCAGGAACGGGGATCCGTGAGATCTGTGGTTGGGATGTGCTTATTTCTATGGCATCTTATGCCGATTTGCTTCTTATCCGTACTCGGACTATGTTTTGCCGCTTCCGCTTGATACTCTGATGTGTGATGTATGAGGAATTATCCTAAAATATTATATCTATCTAGGTCATTTGAATCTTGCCGTATGGCGTTGCTATATTTCCTTTCTTTTTAGATGGTATGGCTCTGATGTACTCTTGTATGGTGGCTTGCATACATACTCATTTGTGTATGTAGTTGATCCCTTCGCCTGCCGATTACGCCGCCCGTACAGGTCCCGTTGAGTTGGAAGTGGTTGGGACGGCCAAAAGGTCTACCCGTGAGTGGCTTTTGGGGCCCCACCGTACTATTTCAACCACTACTGCTCATCCAGGCTTGTATCTAGGAGCGTAATTCACCGAGGTAGTTACAATTGGTATCAGAGCCATCCCGACCTTCAGGGTTTCAGCCAAACGGTCGTTGTCAGTCTAGCAAATATTTTGGTAGTTATGTATACTAGGGAAAAACAAAAACGCGAGAGTAGGACTGCTTCCACTTTTCTTCTTACCCACCCACCCACCCTTTTCTGGTAAGGAAGTGCAACGTTTTCAATCCTCTTCTTAAAATTCAAACTAGGATTCACGTGTTCTGGGTTTCCGTAGTACCATATGTTGTGTGTGTGTGTGTGTAATCCCTTGTCTATCTGTTGCATCCAAGTTGTTATCTAATCAGCCTTTGGTTATCAACTGTTGGTACATTCCATACCGACAGGCTTTTGCAAACCGACGCAATCTATCTTACTCTTTGTATCCGACGCTATCTTGTTTGGGGTGTTCGTTTCTGTAGTTACCAATCTTTAGGTTCGTCGTGAGAAGAAGGGGTTAGGATATGTGTTCCACTTGTTCATGTGCGGAGTAATGATTTGAGTGCGGGATGGAGTCGCGACCATACCACTACTTTTATCATTCGCTTTTGTATATTGAATCGGTAGAGTCACTAATCTTGATTCGTTAAGTAATTTTGCGCATCTATTGGTATTTTAATGCCGAAATTTGTGGAAAAATTTTCTTTGATATATTTGTGTACCACACTCCTTTTCAGTCGTGTGCGATATGCTTAATATCTTTTAGGTGCTTTGAACTTTGTTGATATTTTAATATCATCTCAGTAAATTGTATCCTTTAATCTTGGTTAATTCCATTTTGGTACTACTTTGGATTATTACAATTCTCCATTATAGTGCTGACTTGTGTTTTATATCAATCTCAGGATGGCTCCACCACGCCGTTCTGATGAGGACATACCACCGGAGTTGGGGGCCGCATTGTCAAACATAGCTAATGCCTTGGCAGCAATGCAGCAGAACCAGCAGCGCTTGGAAGAAAGCGTCAGGAGAAATGAGTTTGCTCCACTCCCTCCACCTCCCAAGCGAGGAGACATCAAGAGCTTCCTGAAATTCAACCCTCGCCAGTTTGATATTTCCGATCGCCCACTGGATGCGGATGATTGGTTACGTGAGACGTCAAGGCTTCTTGAGACTGCTGATGTTCCTGAGCAGGAGTGGGTAAAGTGTGCTACTCACCTTCTAAAGGGAGATGCAGCTCTCTGGTGGGAGAATTACTTGAAGGCAAGCTGCACTGGTTTTTAGCCTACCTGGGGACAGTTCTCTGAGCGTTCAAAGAGCAATTCCTGTCAGAGATTGTCATGGAAAGGATGAAGGAAGCGTTTCTCAACCTTAAGCAGGGAAATGATAATGTCAACACCTACATCAGGAATTTCATGAATCTATCTCGTTATGGTGGCGATGAGGTATCTGATGACAAGAAGAAGCAGAAGAGGTTCAGGCAAGGGTGCATCGATCAAGTATGCAATCACACATGCAAGGCCGGCATCTTTCCTGGAACTACAACACACAGCTTTGCAAGAGGAGGCAAGTCGGCAAGTGTTCGAGGACTCCAAGAAACACAACAGGGATGCATCAAGCTCTTCGGTTATGGCAGCTCCTTCTAAGCGGCGTGTCTGGGTTCCTAACACCCCACCGTCGCTCCCGGCTTCACCAAGACCTTCAAGCTACGCGTCAAGGCCACCAAACTCCATCACTTCTGCTCCCAGGGGCTACACCCACAACTACCCTGGAGCGCCTGGCGGAGTCCCTGGCTATGTTGCTCCACGTCCAACTGGTGTCTGCTTCACGTGTGGAGATCCTGGACATCTCAACTGGAACTGTCCGTTGAAGAACAAAGCTCTCCCTCCACCCCCGCCAAGATCTGCAGCAAGCTCTCCTACGGTTCGTGCACCACCACCTCGCGCGCTCAACATCAACACCAAGCCCGGGTCTACGGTTGCTCGTGCCAATTGTATCAACGCCGCTCAAGCTGAGCATGCACCTGGAGTGGTGATGGGTATGCTATCCGTTAACTCAGTCCCTGCACGAGTTTTATTTGATTCTGGTGCATCGCATTCTTTTGTTTCTATCAAGTTTGCAAGTGAGAATGGGTTAGCGGCGGATCCTCTTCTTAAGAAGTTAATGGTTCTTTCTCCTGGAGCAACAATGGCAGCTTCTAAAATCAGCCATGGCAATCAAATTGAGATTGGTGGCTCTTCGTTCTCGGCTTGTTTAATTGTTCTGGGCAGTTCTGACATTGATGTTATCTTGGGCATGGATTGGTTGACGGCAAATGCAGCTGTGATTGATTGTGCTGAACGCTCGGTTTCTCTGAAGATTCCTGAAGGCCATATAGTCTTTTCTCCAAGTCTGACGCCTGCTGTCCAGCTTTTCTCTTTGGCGGCTCTAAATGATGATGCTATGGAAGCTATTCAGAGAGTCCCAGTGGTCTGTGAGTTTCCGGATGTTTTTCCTGAAGAGTTGCCGGGTATGCCTCCGGATCGTGAGGTTGAGTTCGTAATTGAGTTTGAACCTGGAACGGCTCCTATCTCCAAGCGGCCTTATAAAATGGGTCCTGCTGAGTTGGCTGAACTCAAACGACAGCTTCATGAACAAGAGAAGTTGGGTTTCATTCAACACAGTACTTCTTCTTGGGGTAGCCCAACAATCTTCGTGAAGAAGCGTGACAGGACTGATAGACTTTGTGTTGACTATCGGGCTCTCAATGCTAAAACCATCAAGAACAAATATCCCCTTCCGCGGATTAATGATCTCTTTGACCAGCTAGCTGGAGCTGTGGTATTCTCTAAGCTGGATTTGAGGAGTGGTTATCACCAAATCAAGATTCGCAAGGAAGATGTGCCTAAAACAGCTTTCACCACCCGCTATGGCCTGTATGAGTACACGGTGATGTCTTTCGGTCTCACCAACGCTCCTGCTACCTTCTCGAGGCTTATGAACTCGGTCTTCATGGAGTACCTTGATAAGTTCGTTGTGGTCTATCTGGATGACATCCTGGTCTATTCCAAGTCGAAGGAAGAGCATGAAGAACACCTTCGTTGTGTCCTAAACAAGCTGCGTGAGAACCGCTTGTATGCAAAGTTCTCAAAGTGTGAGTTTTGGCTGCCTGAAGTAACTTATCTTGGCCATGTCATCTCTGCCAAGGGCATTGCAGTCAACCCGGAAACTGTGAAGACAATTGTTGAATGGCTTCCTCCTGTTAATGTCAAAGAAGTGCGGAGTTTCCTCGGTTTGGCTAGTTATTACCGTCGCTTCGTTCAGAACTTCTCGAAGATAGCGAAGCCTCTTACCGATCTCCTCAAGAAAGGCAAGAAATACCTGTGGACTCCTGCATGTCAAGCAAGCTTTGAGACACTCAAAGAGAAGCTCACTTCCACGCCAGTCTTGGTTCCTCCGGATACATCTAAGCCTTTCCAGATATTCTGCGACGCCTCTTTGCAAGGATTGGGTGCGGTCCTTATGCAAGAAAAACAAGTTGTTGCTTATGCCTCTCGACAGTTGAAGACGCATGAGATCAACTATCCCACAAATGACCTCGAGCTAGCAGCAGTTGTCTTTGCTTTGAAGCTATGGGGGCACTACTTGCTTGGCAACCGTTGTGAGATCTTTTCTGACCACAAAAGTTTGAAGTATATCTTCACTCAGCCTGATCTCAACCTTCGGCAGAGGAGATGGATTGAAGCAATCAATGATTTTGATTTAACCATCAACTACACACCGGGCAAAGCTAATGTCATGGCAGATGCTCTCAGCCGCAAAGCTTATGTCAATAACCTCATGATGGAAGAGCAGCAGCCCCTCTTGTGCGAGGAATTCCGCCAGCTCAACCTGGAAGTTGTGGAACAAGGGCATCTCCTGAACCTTCTGGCTACTCCTCTCTTGGAAGAAAAGATTCGTTTTCGTCAGCGTGGTGATCCGCACACCAGAAAGATCACCTCCCAGCTTCAGCTTCCGAAGTATGAGTCCTTCCACGTAGATGATCAAGGCACGCTTTTCTTCGACCACCGGATGTTTGTTCCAAACTACCCGGGTTTGAGAGAGCAAGTTCTCAAGGAGGCGCACGATTCGGTTCTTTCTATCCACCCTGGCAGCACAAAGATGTACATGGACTTGAAAACACAGTATTGGTGGCCTGGTTTGAAACGATATTGTGCCAAGTATGTCTCGGAGTGTGATGCCTGCCGCAGAGTGAAAGTTGTCCATCAGAAACCATTCGGTCTTCTACAGCCATTGAAACCTCCGGAATGGAAATGGGAGAAAGTCGAGATGGACTTCATCACTGGCTTTCCAAGGTCGCAGAAGGGCAACAATGCAATCTTTGTTGTCATCGATAGACTTTCTAAAGTGGCTCATTTCTTCCCCGTCAAGGAAACAATTTCTGGAATTCAGTTGGCTGAGCTCTATAGCAACAGAATTGTCTCTCTGTATGGGGTCCCGCTTGAGATCAGTTCAGACCGTGGGAGCATCTTCACTTCAAAGTTCTGGGAGAGTTTCCAAAATGCTTTGGGGACAAAGTTGAACTTCAGCACTGCTTACCACCCTCAGTCGCAAGTACAAGTGGAAAGGATCAATCAGATTCTGGAGGATATGCTTCGTGCTTGCGTTATCTCTTTTGGCATGAAATGGGAGGAATGTCTTCCTTATGCTGAATTCTCCTACAACAACAGCTTCCAGAAGAGTCTGAAGATGGCACCATTTGAGGCTCTCTATGGTCGCAAGTGTAGAACTCCGATTGGTTGGTCAGGTGCAGGAGAAAGAATCTGGTTTGGCCCTGATATCGTAACTCAAGCAGAGGAGAAGGTGCATATCATTCTTGAGAACCTGAAGATTGCTCAAAGTCGTCAGAAGAGCAACTATGACAGGAAGCACACGGACATGGTGTATGCCCCTGGTGATCTCGTGTACCTTCGTGTCACTCCCATGAAAGGCACACACCGTTTTGGCATCAAAGGAAAGCTGGCTCCTAGATACATCGGTCCTTTCAAGATTCGTGGTAGAAGAGGAGAAGTCGCTTATGCCCTTGAGCTTCCGGAAAAACTCAAAGTCCATGATGTTTTCCACATCTCTCAGCTCAAGAAGTGCTTCAAAGATCCCGGCAGGACCGTGGATCATGAGCTAATCGATCTCCAAGAAGACCTGTCTTATCAAGAACACCCCACCAAAATCCTTGAGACCGCAGAAAGAAGGACTCGCAACAAGTCCATCAAGTTCTGCAAGGTGCAGTGGTCACACCATTCTGTTGATGAAGCCACATGGGAGCGTGAAGATGAACTCTGTGTTAACTATCCTACCCTCTTTGTGTCTTCTTCTTCTTCCTAGAATCTCGGGGCGAGATTCCTGTTTAGTGGGGGAGAGTTGTAGCATCCCAGTTGTCTAACACCTGTAATGCTACTTGTTCTAGTAATAAAGGGCCACTTCCTACATATAATTGTTGCATCATCATCATATCATGCTCATGTCATCATGCCACCTTGCATTTGAGCATCATATAAAACCCCTTCTTGTTTGGTTCTTATCTCAGGTGCATTATTAATTGTAGTTGCCTCTTGATATTGTATTTGGATCTTGATATATTGTTAAATGCCCAAGTTGATTTGGGGGCATATCTCTTAATAACTCCACCACCTTTTCTTCACCACCTTATAATTCCACCATCCAATTAATATGAGCTTGGCATTTTATTTGAGTTTACCTCTAGCTCATGTTGGTTGGTTGGATTCCACCCATAATCTTTTGCTTGGCCTTACTCCATCTTGTGAGGATGCAAATACCTAGTGCCATGCTTATTATTTTTTTGTTTACACAAGTATGATCCATGGCATTTCATGTTTTTGCATGGCCCATGCAATTGCCACCTTTTTGCATGTCTTTTGACTTTCTTTGTTTTGTGTGGCTCTCCTTTTCTCTAAACCCTCCTCTTAATCTAAACCCTACCCTAATCACCATCCCCATCCATGCATGCACATGTGATCATGTGGGTGTGCATAAGCCTAAACCCCACATCCTTCTCCCTACCTCTTTTCTTTTTGATCTTGCTTGGTCTTTGAATGGAGAATGCATGATTCAAAATCTCTAGCTCTCACCCTTCTCTCTCTCTAATCCTCCACCTAGATCCCTCTCTCACCGTACCCCCTTTCTCTACCCATCTAACCCGAGCCACCACCTTCCCAACTAACCCAAGTCCTCATCAAAACCCTAGCCCTACTCCTCTCACCCACCTAGCTCGGACCCAACCTGACCACCACCCTCCCATGTGCTAACCCTGGCCCCTCTCTCCCTCCTAAACCCTAGCTACCCAAGCCACCCCTCTTTTGGCATAAAGTAGCCATGTGCTTCCCTCCCCCACGCCATCTACCTGCCCCCTCCTGATCTTATCCACCCCCCTCCGTCCCTGCCTCGCCCAGATACTCCCTGTCCACCCCAGGAACCCTCCTCCCTCCTTCCTCCCTTCCCAAGCACAGCCATGATCGTTCCTCGCCAATCTTAACCCTAACGGCGGCCGCCTCTGCTCTCCTTCGTTTCCGAGCGCGCCAAGGCAGGTCAGAGCCCCCAGGAGTCTCGCCTGCTTCCCCTGCAACGCCCAGGACGCGAGGAACCAGCCGTAGCCCCGCCGGAGCAGCTCGCCGCCGCCGTGCCCGTGACCGCCAGGACGCCTCGACCTGCTGCCCCCTCGCCGATCCTCGCCACCCCAACGCCCCCGGCTACGCCGACAACACCACGGTGAGCTCCTGCAGCCCCTAGACACCCCCTGGTCCTATCTAGTTCGCCGTAGCCCCGCCGCACACCGACGAGCGCACTGCGTGCGTGCCGCGCGTCACGCCGACCGACAGCAGCCGCTGCAGCAGTAGATCCGGCGCTGTTCAACGCCTCGCCCCGCGCGCTGTAGCCCTCCGCTGGCGACGCCACCTGTAGGTAATCTGTAGCCCGTGTCGCCCTCTCCACTTTTGGTTTTTGAAGCACCCCGTTTCATCCAGTGGTTCGCTCGCCAACGTCGACCAAACGCCGGCCGATCGCAGTCGCCGGCAGAGCGGCGCGCCGCTGCCGTTCCGACAGGTTTTGACGTTTTGCGCTTAGGTCCTCGAAGTTTCTCCCGCCTAAACCCGCCGTCCCTCGGATCCCACCTGTCAGCGTCGGTGTTGTTTTACAAAAAGGCTCCCAGGTTTTCTGTGAAGCAACCCGCAGTCCCCCTCGTCGTCAGCCACTGGCGTGTGGGGCCGCGAGTTCCTGGCCCACCTGTAAGCGTCTGGGGTTAAATCAGACTGGGTATAAAAAGTTTTTCCTGAGTCTGTTTAAATTCAAATCTGTTCCTAATCTTTTCAAAGTCAAATATGAATCTGATTTTAAATAACTTTTCAAATATTAATTCAAATAATACAAATGATATATGTTTTTGAATCAGAAAAATGTAAGGATTTCAAATATGCCATTCAAATTGACTTTTGCACATTTAAAATTCCAAGTTGAATCAAATTACAACAAATGCCACTGGAACTTAAATAATTAATAACTTTAGCTTTATAATTCCAAATTTAACAAATGATATGTCTAAAATGATCAGCTCGACGAGACCTTTCTGTTTATGCTATCCATGACTTCAATTGCAGCATGCATCATATAAAAATATAGTGTACAGCAACTATTATGGCAACAAATGTGATCCAAAACCCCATTAAAATCTTATTCTTGTATACCACACCTCACCCATGCCATGCTACTTATTGCCATGCAACTTGTGCATCATTCATCATGGCATGATTGTTTGCTTGTCGCATTTTGTTCCAATGCTTGTGCACTTTATTTATGTTGGCCCTTGCTTGTTTGGTTCTTCTTTCGAATAGACGCTGAGCAGGGGATATATCAAGAGAACCAGGAGCACTACCCAGATCCGTCTCTCGCTTCAACTGAGTTGCCAGGCAAGCACTACCACATGCTCGCATACATACAGTACCTATTGCCTCTATCTTATTCTTGCATCATTGAGTCGCGATTGCATTAAACTGAATCCCAAGTATTGCATAGCCTTTACTTTAAACCCCACCAAGCTTGTTCCTCCATCCCATGAGCCATTACTACAGGAGTTGTTTGAGCCATGCGAGTCGTAGAACAGCATGTGTAGGGTATGTGAGAGTCTGATGGATAACGAGGTACCTAAACAACTTAACCTGAGTAGTAATGGGATAACTAATGAAAGTGGCACCGGTGAGCAACATCTGCTATTTGGTTTTTCCTGCTCACTTGTGTCCTGTAGGACCCCGAGTACTTGATACCTGTTCCTTGATTTATCGCGCTATCCACATCCGGGAGGTATATGGGACCCCCCTGAGCCAGAGCATGATTCCGTCTTATTTCTTGGGGCCACAAACTAGTTTGAGGTTTTATTTACTATCCTGTACTTATGCCATGCTTTACTGCTTTATTTACGATTGTGTGAGGAGCACGCTGTACTGTTTTGGAAGCGGAGTGTTTTCGCGGTATCGACAGTCCCCGTTTGGGGATTTGCTGTCGTTTACAGCCATTGTCGCAAACCTTGGGTCCGTCTCGGAGTCAGCTAGCTTCGTTGCGGGTGTACTCAATGGGGTGCCCCCCTGAAATATTTCTGAATCCTGTGATTGCTTTGTCGTGAAGGCCTCGTTAGGTTTTGATTTGGTTTTTCCGAGGTTGATCGAGTGTGTGTTGCTATTGGTGCACCCCGGCCGGGTAAAACTTTCTGAAAGCCGTGTCCGCGGTTATGGACGACTTGGAGCACAGTTTCTCGACCATAGACAAGCATAACTAAAGTACCGCTTTTAATTTGACTAAGTAATTGACTAGTAAATAATGCAACACTCATGGAATGGTTAATAAAATTGCCAACGGATGGGGAGGTTGTTCGTCCGCTTCCTCGTCGGTAAGCGAGGAGGAGGATGGATCTGGTGATATTACTGTTATAACTGCTGTCATTAATTCACGGACATCCGTCTATCTTTGGTTAGGCGGATGGTTAGCGATTATCTATAGAACTGCTAGGGTTTATCTTTTGCTGCAATTGCGTCACCCCAGGTTGTGTCCCCTTTAGAGGCATTAAGACTTGCTGAGTACCCTTAGGGTCTCACACGATAAATTATTGGTTCAGATGAATAGGTACCCTCGCAGGACGGATACTGGGTGGAAGAGGCTGATGATCTGGGCAACGATCGTTCGGTGTAGAGATTCCGGGAACGGGGATCCGTGAGATCTGTGGTTGGGATGTGCTTATTTCTATGGCATCTTATGCCGATTTGCTTCTTATCCGTACTCGGACTATGTTTTGCCGCTTCCGCTTGATACTCTGATGTGTGATGTATGAGGAATTATCCTAAAATATTATATCTATCTAGGTCATTTGAATCTTGTCGTATGGCGTTGCTATATTTCCTTTCTTTTTAGATGGTATGGCTCTGATGTACTCTTGTATGGTGGCTTGCATACATACTCATTTGTGTATGTAGTTGATCCCTTCGCCTGCCGATTACGCCGCCCGTACAGGTCCCGTTGAGTTGGAAGTGGTTGGGACGGCCGAAAGGTCTACCCGTGAGTGGCTTTTGGGGCCCCACCGTACTATTTCAACCACTACTGCTCATCCAGGCTTGTATCTAGGAGCGTAATTCACCGAGGTAGTTACAAGCGTGTTTTGGCATGCCAAAGATCCGCCATCTACCAGTAGAAGCTACGCAGCTACCATAGTCGCCGCGTTCGGCATCGCTCGTTTAAAGAGGGGGATTTGGTGCTTCGACTTAAGCAGAAGAAGTCACACAAATTATCGCCGCCATGGGAAGGACCGTTCATCATAAGCAAGGCACTACTCAATGGGTCTTACTACCTCGTTGACAATCGCGAACTGAAGGATAGACCCAACGAGGACCATAAGCGTAAGCGACGTGACCCGGATGATGACTACCCGGAGCTTGATCGGCCATGGAACATAGCACAGCTACGTCCTTTTTACACTTAGCATTTTTTATCTAATTGTGTACCTCTTATATGATCAATGAAATAAAGCTCTCTGGTTCACTTATATTTCTAAGTCTTTTACCTCCTTTAGTGTTCATTTTTGGATCATATAAAACCTTTGTGCACAAGCTTTGTGATTGCACTTGTGAAAATTTCGCCTATGGGCGTTAGCTTATGTTTTTTGGTCTACACGTTCTTTGTCGTTTTATGTGGATTCTGGAGTAGTGACTTTCGGCACTTATTGTCGGCGATTTTGTGCTTAGGTTATTGACGGTGCCATTGGGCATCATCACCTGAGTGCATGGTTCCGACAACGAGTTTTCCGACTCACGAAAAGTCAAGCATAAGAACTAAAGTAATGGATAAGCCAGCACTTGCTTAAAAAATATATATACATGCTGGAACTAGTTCTTAAGTAGCAGGACATACATCATTGTTTTCCTCCTTAAGTTAATACATAGTTTTTTCCGCATACGCATCAAAGATGAAACAAATATTACAAGTTGTTTTTCATTCCTTTGGCACAGGCGACTTAGAAGCAGCGTCATTGGCAGCAGGAGAATCACCCTCGAAGTCGGCTGTGTGAAGAGACTCAGAGGAGCTTTGGTTGCCGCCATCGATGGTATTCATCGGCACGAAGACGTTGATGTCGATTAACTCGGCAACTCTGGTGTCATAACCCGCGAGTGACGACAAGATGGACTCATGGTTTATCTCCTTGCCGTCGTCATCTACGTCGAGAATGCCAGAGGTTACCGTGTCGAAGTCGGCGTCCTCGTAATGTGCCTTAACCATGGACAGCACCATCCTTGCACCGGCCCGTGCACATGAAGCTTTCCAGCTTGTGATACGCTCGGGGGCTCGGCGCAGGATCTCCGAGAACTTCGCCACAGAGTCTGATGCCTTGATGTTGATCTGGAGGGGCTTGGCAATCTCTTTGGCTTACGCGATGGCGTTGTTAATGAAGTTGTCGGCAAGAACCATGCATTCCTTTGCCGGAGGAGGCGACCGGGTTAAACCCATAGGAGCTGCAAATTCCGACAAGGAGCACATGAGTTCAAAACTTCAGAGTATCTAGACTATAGAAATCCAAGACAGAGAATCACTTACTGAAGATGGTAGCCTCAGCTTGCCAGAGGGTATCCGCCAAGGAGTCCCGTTCTTGTTGGAGGAGCTTGTACGCTTCATGATGGCGCTGATTCTGCTCATCGGCAGCTTTCTTCTAATCTCTTAAGATCGATATCTCCTCCTTCAAGCGGTTCATCTCCTCGGTGGCGGAGTCCTGCATGGGCTTTCATCGATTCTTCATGCATCTTAAGCATGTCCTTCCTCTCCTGCTTAAGGATCTTGTTCTCGCTATCCAGCTCTTGAATGTGCTTGGATTGCTCGACAATGTCCTTAGCCTTGGCAATGGTTTCTGCAAGTCGGAGAAAGCAAAGTACACAGTGAGTACTCGGAGAATACACAAGTTTAAGTCGGAATACGAAAAAGAAAGGAAAAAAAGACGCTTGCTCTTGATGATCTGTTCCTTCAATAAGGCAGTTTTACCCTTTTCGGCTTCCAAGTCCGCGCGCATCTTCTGGTACTTGTCGTTGGCCATGCCCCTCCGAGCATTCTCATTCTGTGGAAAGAAAAAAGTTAAACGTTGTTTGGTCTACTTGGAGCATCTAGCTGGAAAATTTCCACCTAGACGCTCGGGGGCTACAGTGAGAGTTTTTAACTTAGCAATATGCTTAGTCTTTATTTAAGCATCTAGTCAGAACTAATTCAGTTTTCGATTAGAAGCTTGGGGGATACAGTATAAAGTTTTTTAACTCGAATGTATGCTTAGCTTTTCTTTAAGCATCTAGTTGGAACTAATTCAGTTACAACTAGAGGCTTGGGGGCTACAGTATTGAAATTTATAAACACTGCATATGCTACTCTTAAAGCATTTAGTCGGAGTATTTCATTCCACCTATATGCTTGGGGGCTACAGTGAGAAGTTTTCTAGCTTAGTCACTCTTAGAGCATGTAGACGCAAAGACCTATGGTTTTCCGTCTAAATCCTCGGGGGCTACAGTGGGATACTCATATGAAATGCAAAAGGCAAATAAAACTTACAAGTGCAATGATCTTGAGGTTGGTAGCACTCTCAGCCAGCAGCTTGCCGAAGGATGCATTGTTTCCTTGCAAGATCTCTGCTTGCTGGAGAAGCTCCTCTAGACCGCACGTCGGAGATGACGGCGCCGCACCAGGAACCAGAGCAGTGCTACCTGGCGTAAGCACCAGATAGACTATCTTCGGATACTCTATGGTTTTCTTGGGCGCGGGGGCGCCGCCTTCGGCAGAAGTACCACCTTCCACCACTGCCTTACCGCTACCGATGGCATCTTTAGCCGGAGCTTCAGCCATTTGGTGTGCGGCACTCTCCTGTGTCGCCTATTCGCCGACAACAGCAAGCTCGGTAGAGGCACCTGAGTCCAGTTCCATGGCGGAAGAGCCAGCTGTATCCTTGGCTTGGGAGCTTGTCGGAGCGGAGGAGGGCTTGACGCTAGGAGTGACAGGGGCGATGGCGGGAGATGCGTCGCGATGCAGCATGTCCTTAATGGTTCTAGAAGCCCCCGATGTTTTGGAGGTCTTCTTCAGGCTGGTTGTGGCTTTCTTCCTGAAACGTGCAAAATGTATAAGTATAGGAACAAGACAGATAAATGGACAATGTCGGAGAGAAAGAAGCTTACACAAGAGGGGGTGCTTTGGAAAAGGGGATCCCAGTAACCTTTCTTTTCTCCAGCCTCCAGGGAGGCGGTAGTCTTTTTGGAGGCTCCACCCTCCGTCGTCTTCTTCTTGCCTCCATCACCAGCGTCGGAGGTGGAGCTCTTCCGCTTCCGCGACAACGGAACATCGTCGACGGACACGACCGTGAATTCCTTCATCTTTGGATCATAGATTTGGACAGCCATGCTATCCTCCTCTAGATTGCTAAGATGTTAAGTGAGAAGTCACCGTATTAGATGAGATGGAAATAGCTAGACGGAAGAACTGGAGTATATGTCATACACGGAAAATAAACAGTTACCTTTGGGCACTTCCTCTCTATGAACATGTCATAGGTGATGGTGAAGCCATGCTTCTTGTCCTTCACCTTGACGATGTCCTTGAGGCGAAGCTTGACGGAGTCGCTCGAGAAGTTGTCCACGGAGATGCGGAGGCTATCTCTTCTATCATTGGTATACTCGTGCATCAGCTTCGAGCGGTGCTGCAGAGGTTGGATTCGCTTGATGAACCAGCACATGGCTAGGTCCAAGCCGGTCAAACCCATCTCTACGAACCACTCTATCCGCCTTATGGCGCGGGAAGCATCAATGTCGGAAGGAAGGGAGGCTTGGGATCTCCATGTCGAAGTTTCGGCGGCGGCTCCATCGACGAAGTCCGGGTACGTTACTTCTCGGCCGGCCAGAGGGATATCTGGGTCGTAGAAGTAAGTACGCTGCCAGTTCTTGCAGGACTCGTGGCCGACAATGTCAGGGAAGCGCCGGCCAGGTCGGATCTTGAAGCTAATAGTGCCACAATTTCTAAGTTCATCCTTGCTGGCTCCGGCTTCGCGCTTGACGGTGAAGAAATAGATGAAGAGGTCTAGCCTAGGCTTAATCCCTAGGTAACCCTCGCAAAGCGCCTAGCATTGCTAAGCGCTAGGATACTATTGGGAGAAAGGTTTTGGGGCTGGACCCGATAATGGTTCAAGACGGCAAGGAAGAAGTTAGAGATGGGCAGGGAGATGCCGCGTACCATCTGTTCTTTGAGGTACACCTTTTCTCCAGCTTGGGGAGAAGGTGTGACCTCGCTAGACGGCGCCGCCCGCCAGGCGAGACCCTCCGTCGAGGGGAGGTAGCCTTCGATGATCAACTCCTTGATGTCGCGGTCCGTGATATCTGAACCATGCCAGTCGCCTTTGTGGGAGTCGTTTTCCTCCTCCGGCAGCTCCAGCGCCGCTGGATTGTGGTCGCCGCCGGTGGACTCTACCACCACAGAGACAGGGATGACCAGGCCCTCTGGGGGCACGACGACGGAGCTCGCCGGCTTCACCGCGGTTTCGCTCGACGCCGCCATCGAGGGAGAAGAACTGCTGCTGGCCATTGCGAGTGTTTGGATGTGACTGGCGAGATTGGGAGTTAGGGTTTTTCGCAAATTGCGCGGAGAGCTTGAGGGGGCGCTCGCTAGAGGAAGAAGATGATGCGAGGAGAGAATGAGGTGAAAAGTAAATTTTTCACCGCGGTTACTATTTATGATCTCCAGCATCAAGATTCGTGCAGCTTGATCGGACAGTTGCTGCGTAGACAACGTGTGTGCGGACGTGCGCGGAAATTTCGCCACGTCTCAACCGTCGCAGCCAACGGTTCATATTGCTCGCGCAGGAAAAGTGGACATGATTGCGTTCTCTGCATGTGTGAGTTACAAGGCGTTGCTGACCTACGTCTACGTCGCCCTAGCTGACATAGGCAGATGAACCATCACATTAAAAGATTCCGGCATGGACGGATCCGATCCAGCTACGGAAGAGTACGATGGAAGATTCAGCAATTCTCCGGCTTATAAGTTGAAGACGGAGAAAACCTTGCAGGGTTCTTTGGGAGGACTACAAGATATTGCTTGACGATTTGCCGACATCCATCTAGACGGAGCATTCCACATGAAAGAGGCAAGACGACGTAAGATCTCGGAGTTCTCTAGGGGCTACTGTTGGGGATATGCTATATGGGTATCTTCATAGCATGTCTCCTATCCGGATAACCCGAGTGGCCCACAGTTGGTAGCATGGCCCATGGCCTGCTGGGCGGCCCAGTTAGACGGATCCAGAAGGGAGGACCATGCCGGATAAAGGAAGGCTACGGTGGAGTCACCGACGTACCCGGAGCCTTGGAGTACACGACACGCAAGACTAGTAATAGACGGTGTAGGACTCTGTAACCTGTCCGGTTAGGACTTTTCCCTGTAACCCTAGGACCTGGCGACTATATAAGTCGGGCCTATGGGAGCCTTTAGGGAACAACTTTAGACAATCTCAGATAACCTCGCACAGTGAACCTATCTTTGTAACTCGGCGTATCGCCCTTATAGTGATTTATAGCAGGAGTAGGATTCCGCCACCGTTGTGGGATCTGAACCTGGCTAAGCTGTGTTTCCGCCACCGAAACGACTTGGTAGTAAAAAAGCTAGTTTCCTGACCCCATCCCACACGGCCTCGCATGTGACCTTACTTCCTCGACACCTCGATCCTCTTGTCACGCCGCTACTGGCCCCTACCATGTCGCTCTCCCATCGTTGCTCCCCCCGACCCGGCACCTGGCCGGATCCCGCCCGCCTCGATCTCTTCCCTTCCTCCCGCAATCTGCTGGATCCCGTTGGCTCTGGTCCGGTCAGCACCAAGGCTTGCGACTCGGAGCACATCCACTACAGCAACACAACAATGAAGGTGGCCAACATGTCGACCTCTAGAGCCCCAATGGTAAACATATCGTGTATCCCTGCAAGTTTTTTTCCTTACTGGTGGTTGAATGGCGCCCTCCATACATGATGCTTATTGTGCATTTCTAGTATATTGGTAGTACAGATTGCTAGTAGTTCATGCTTGATAGTAGATGAATCTGTTTTAGTGATGGTGTTATCCAAAAATCATGCCATGTTAAAACATGATACAAGTGTACTGGTGTTGTGTGTCTGTGAGGATGTGGCATGAAAATGGTTGATGATTCAGTTGTTATGTATCTAGATTGTCAAGCCGAAACAGGTAAAAGCTTGTTGGGGTGCCGTAGCGCATCGTGTATTTCTTGACGTGTGCATCGAAGAGATTAATGCAAATAATCATCCGGTGCAAGTTTTGAACAAGCATGGTTACGACAATTTGGTTACGAAGTTCAACGAGCGCACAAAGAGAAACTATGATAGGAAACACACGAAAAATAGGTGGAAAACACTTAAGAAGGATTACACTATTTGGAAGGGATTTCTCCAACATGCATCCGGTTTGGGTGTAGATCTTGTCACTCATACCATTGATGCTAGTGACGATTGGTGGGAACATGATATACATGTACTGATAAATTATTTGGCAATTGTTGTTGTTCTCTTCATATATTTGGCAATTGATGTTCTCTAATAGAATTATGTGATATGCAGATGTGTCTAGAGGCACCAAGTTTAGGATAGCTCCACTACAAGATGAGGACGTGAAGATACTTTTTGACAAGAATGTTGTCACCAATGTGGCTGCTAGGTTGCCTCCAACTTCTCAGGTTCGAGTTCCTGGGTCTAGGGTGGACATTGATGAGGATGTTGAAGGTTCAGGTTGTGAAGCTGAAGACCCTCTTGTTACACATGTACGTGCACATGGCAAGAAGAAGAGAGGATGCCCCTACTCACCTAGTCCCACAGCCGTGCCAAATATGAGTACTGCTAGTAGCAGTGACACCAGGTTGGACAGTATGATGGACTTCATGGAGAAAAGGTAGAAAGATAAGGAGAGGATTAGGATGATGGAGGAAGACAAGAGTAAGAATTATGTACATCTTCGGAATGAGTACATGAATGTTCTAGGGATGAGATTAGGCGGTTAATTGCCTTAATATATAAAGATGGAACCAAGCCTGAAAGTTTGGAGTACTTCTATGCGACACAACTTTACATTCTACAGGAGTATCGTGAAATGTTCGCTTGTTTGGTGGAGGATGCCACACCTGAGCAGAAGCTAGATTGGATTAGGATGACATGGGAGGATGCCGCATAAAAAGTTGTGACTTCTTTTCCTTTACCCCCACCATGTAAATTTTCTCCATTTAATTAATTGAAAAATACACTATAGGGGGTTCTCCCTATAGGGGGTTCTCCCTATGTTATTGTAACACCCTAGTTTTACTTAATCAATATTAGGGTTAGTTTTGTGCATCATGAGCATCATCATTTAAATTGTGCATTGGAGAAAACAAATCAAAACTCTAAACCCTAGTTTTCTCCCCTCTCTTTGAAACACATTCAAATGTTTTGAATTTTGAAAACCCCTAAAATTATTGGAACCCAAATGGTTATTAAGGGTCTCCTTGTTATTTTAAATATTTACAAATCCTCTTGTATTTTGAAAATGTTCAAAACAGATTACAAAATGAAATTCAAAAGAAGAAATGAAAACAGAAATAGAAAAGTGTTTTGCAAAGAAAAAATGGAGCAGCAGCCAGCCAGGTCGGCCCAGCCAGCCACCTTCCTCTCCTCTCCTCCCTTTCTCCCGCGCAGTGCGGAACCCCGCAACCCAGTTGGCCCGTACGCGACCCACCCATGGCCCGTACCTCTTCACGTTGATTCTGTCGTCGTCTTCCTCGGCGAGAAGCAGCTGGCTGGCGCAGCGGAGGCCGTTGCCGTGCGCCACAATGCGCGTTGCCGCCGCGTTACTCGCCATCGCTCTTGGCTGTCTACAAGTACTTCCTCAAGCCGCTGGAAGAACCCTACTTTCCTTCTTCCCCATTTTCCCCTCCTAGCCAAAACCCTAGCTTCTAACCTCGCCGACGTCCTGCCGTCTCCAGCCACCCAGAGCCTCGCCGAGCAGCCCAGGAGAAGAGCCGCGTCTTCCTCTTCCTCCTCCGTGAAGCGTGCAAGCTGGGAAGTCCCCGTCTCGCCGGAATCGAGTTCGTTCCCGACGCCGGCCGTCGCAGTTGACGCTTCGATTCACCGTCGCCCGGCCTCGCCTCGCCTCCCCGACCACCCTAGCGCGTTCCTGGTGAGCTCAGGAGCACGCTCGTGCTCTCCAATCACTCCCTCCTCCTCTCAATCGTCTCCGCCACGAGCACCCGTGCGTGCCGCCGTCGGAGCTCGTCGAAGCCAAAGCTCCGGTGACCTTCTTCGAGCGGCGCTGCTACTTTATTGCTTACCTCGCCACGCTGCTTCGATCAAGCCTAGCACCGTCGCTCCGCACGCCTCATAGCGCCATCGCCGGTGACCACCCGATGGTGGCCGCCGAGATGATGTCACCCTGGCATCACGCTGACGTGGCCCACGGGCCCGCGGACCTTTGACTGCCACGGTGGCTTGCTGATGTGGCCTAGGGCCCAGCAGTCAGTCACAGTGGCTAGGTTCTGTCTCGGTAAAAATAAACCCAACCCTTTGCTGATGTCATAATGACGCAGTAATCGATTTAAATTGTTTTAAATAATTTAAAAAATAATTATAAACTTGTAAATTCAATATCTATTGATTTATAATCAAAAAAATGTGTATAATATATCAAAATGTTCAGAAAAATGAGCTCTACATAATTAAGCTATAATCATGCATTGTTCAACAAATTTCAAGACAAGTTTAATTAGAAGAACAAATGCACCCCTCTCATATGTTCCGGAGTTTCCCCGAGTTAGGGTTTTCACCCCTCGGAACCCCGTTTAAATTGCCGAGCATGTCTTAGGGTTACTTTTCAATACAAATTAACTTGTCATATCATCATCCTTGTTTGATCATTGCAACGATGCCATGTATTGATTGTTTCTCTTTCTTTCCGGTGTTTGGTTCTTCCTGGTAGAATACGAGATCGAGATCGAGATCGCAGCCAGAGATCAACAGCGTCGAAGTTTGAAGATCGGCGAACAATACTTGACCAACTGTAATCAAGTCAAGTACCATATGCCAAAGCTCTACTTATCTGTTAACAACTGGCAAAGGCAAGCATAGCCCCACCATGATATAATCCTATGATTACAAAAGCATTTCTATTCTTGCCATGATGCATATGATTCTACTGTGGTCTTTTATCGATAGATAGAGTATCCTATCTATCGCATTACTCCCTTTGAGCTTATATTACCTGATCCACTGCTCCTAGCATAACTAGGTTTGGCTTTTGTGCACTGCTAGAGCTTATATTTGTGTCTTGCTTAGCCATGCTTAGCTGTTGAGTCTGGTTCATCCAGATGATGTATCAGATGCAGATAATCTAGTATGACAGGAGAACGTGATGAGATGAGATCAGTGATATGAGATTAAACATGCTAAGGCTTGTATGGGAGGCCACGGTGGGATGTGGTTTTTCTAGTCCCATGCTCGCCACCCTTAGGACCCTTTGCCTCTTGAACCAAGACGAGCGTACAACCACACAGGGTAAATGGGGACCCCATGATTGACTAACTTGCCTAGTAGATTCCATGAGTCACATATTTCGGGCGTTCCATTCGACATACGCATTGAAAACATTTTCTAAAGATGGAGGTGAAGGAGGTGCATTCATAACAGGTAGGGAAGCGTGGCCGCGGTTGCTTGGGGTTCATGGCGCCCCTGGTAAACCAACCTCGCCTCACATCTTTAAGTACCGGCTTCGGGATTTGACCCGTTACAGCGAAACCATACTTATTGCGTGACTCATGGTCTCGGCGAAAGCAAGGTAAAGGTCGTGTCCAACCTTACCCTCTACCGGCCTTCCAAGGAAGAGGGATAATGATTTGGCATTAAGAGTCGGTTGGTACGTGTGGGTAAAGTTGTACACCCCTGCAGGGTTAAATATTTTTGAGAATCCGTGTTCACGCACTACAAGGAATGTGTCAAACTATGACCTTTTGGTAGTGACCGTGTATGAAATCGTCATAAATTTATGACGATTCTAGACTACATGGTCATGGGCTGTTCGGGAGGGTTGAAACCTAGCAAAATCATGACGGTTTTTTCTCAGAAACGTCGTAATTGCATAAGATAAAATCGTCATAGTGCTAGGAAGGACAAGATATAAGACGAAGGAAATTCCAGCCGTTGGATGCAAACATGATGGAGGGATGAGATGGTGATCTGTGGAACACTAGCCGTGGATCGATGACCTGGCACACCACCGGTGGATGACCTGGCTATAGGCGCGTCGTCCCCCCTCGTCATTCGTACGCCCCATACCTAGCGAACCTCCGCCATCCACCTCTCCTTCGTCATTCGTACGCCCCAACCTCCGCCGCCAGGCTAGATCTCGGCCAAATCCGGCTACTCACTGCCTCGCCATCCACCTCCCCCGAATCCCCATCAACTACTGCGAGAGGCGCGTCGTCCCCCCTCGCCCGCCGCCGCCTCCCCCTCGCGTCCTTCTGTTCAGTCCGTTCTAGGGTTTCCCGCCGCCAGCCATGGCGATCCTCGGGGAGCTCGGCACCCAGGTGCTCATCCCCGTCGCCGGAGTCATCGGCATCGTCTTCGCCGTTGCGCAGTGGGTCATTGTCTCCAAGGTCAAGGTCACGCCGGGCGCCGCCAACGCCTCGGGGGCCGGCAAGAACGGCTACGGGGACTACCTCATCGAGGAGGAGGAGGGCCTCAACGACCACAACGTCGTCGTCAAGTGCGCCGAGATCCAGACCGCAATCTCCGAAGGTGAGCTTCGCGACGCCTCTTCTGTCTCTCCTTCTCAGATCTGCGCCGGCCGCCCGTAGATCCGCGCGTTTCCTGGCCGTACGGAGCGGCTCCTTCTTACCCGGGTATTATTTAGAAACTAGAATCTCGTCCAGCTCGGTGGTCAATGGCTCGGATGCTGGCTGTCGTTCACCCATCCGGTCGATTTTAGAGCTGATCTGCCGGGGAGCATCCAAATTTTAGCTCGGCTAAATGTTTCTGCACAAAGTAAAAAAAACCCAAATGTTTCTGCACTTTTCACAGGCTTTACGAAACCTTGCGAAACCTTTGCATGAGTTCTTGCTGCAGGTCTTTCGAATAAGATATCGGATTTAGGTACCAGATTAGTTTGTGTTTGTTTAACAACTTTGTTTTTTGATGCTTTATTATCTGGATAAGTCTAATGTGATTTAGTTAGTTGTATATACATCAAAACACATGTAATCCATCTACTTGTGGTCTACTTATATGGTTCACTAATAAGTAATTATAATCTGTGTTGGTACTTTCAATAATCATGAGGAACCCATGCTGCCATGTGCACAAAGTAATCTGATATTGTTTAAACATGCTTACACTACTTAAAACATGCACTCTCATAACAGTACCCATGTTGTCATGAATATTTGTCAATGCCTCAGATTATTTTGTTAGTAGTACTACTACTAGTTCATGTATAGCCATATAGGTATAAAATATGTATATGCCTCGATTCTCTTATGCATACACCTATTCTAGGAACTGATCTGTGTTGAATGCTTATTGACATTCGGTTTTTCCCATGACACCTTGCTGTTCCAGTGTTGGTGGTGCCCTCCAATGGTGTTCTGGTGGTGTTGGTGCCCTCCCGAGGTGTTCCAGTGGTGTCAAAAATTTGGTGAACAAGGGGTGTAGCTCATGATATTATGAACCAGTTATCTTTCTTAATGCATCTAGTGATTTAATGTTGTTTTTCATATCAGGTCCATGTATGCATGGTTGTAGCTAGAAAGAAGGGGTGATAACTGTGATAAGTGTGAAATAATCGCACCTGTTTATATCCTTTGGTGCAAAAGTGTTGTTATTATCTGTTCTTCTTTGCATGAAGGCATTAATTTGTTTGTTACGGTTGTGTTTATGCTAGAATAAATAATGCATCCACTCTAGATGTTTGATCAGACCATGCTTGCATTAGTTTAGTCAGACCATATCAATCTTGATTTTTTCCCTTAAAATATTCTCTTGAGTATTATCAAGTAGTATCAATATGCATAGAGTTTGTATTCAGTTCTTGAAATTGACTGCTTACATGATAACTGTTTACATGTTACTTTACTAGCTAGTTTGTCATACTTTTAATTCTTGGAGTAACAAATCATACTATATGCCATTTTTATATTTGACTGTCCAGTTTGTTTTTCTGTTAAAGTATAGGTCGATATGTGGTGCTGACTACTAGTCAAATAGTGTACCCTTTTTGTGCTTTCTAAGCTTTTGTATCTTTTCTGGTGGTTAATTACTGATGTATACTTCTTGCACTTGTGCCTTGGTTGACGGTGTTACTGATTTGTGTTATTCTTGCACTAGTTCGCTTCTGGCACCGCCACTCACTGAAGTTGGTATTCTAGGCCGGTGTAGGATGCTGTGGCCCTCAGGGCTGCTCCCTGTGCCGCCTTGGTGGTGAGATTGATGCTGGGCTAGGTGGTGGTGTATGGTGAAGCCTTCCCCGTGGTGTTCTGTGTTGCCGTTGCCGTCGATACTCCTTCTGCCTCCTCTCCGGCGAGATAGAACTCGCCCCAGGTAGGTGCTCCTTCTATGCTTCCCTCCAGGCTTTATCTACCTTGCCATGTCAAGTGTGTTTTCTGTGATTCCCCACTGTCTAGATTTCATATCTGAACCTAGGGTTCACATCTGGTGAATAACTGTGTCTGGTGGAGATATCTTAGCTCTGGTTTGATGCTCAATTGACATGCTTGGTTTACTTGTGATGGTCTCAAGGCCCTGTTTTAATTCTGTACCCTGTGATTAAATGATGAGGTACTATGGTAAGGGTAGGTTTATGCTACGCTTAATCTGGGTAGATGATCTGAGAAACCCTTCTGGATGATTATAGTAGACATGAAAATTCAAACCATTGGTTTGGATTTTATCTGTTTGGGATACTTGCTGGTCTGAACATTTGCTAGTTCATGTTGATAGTTAAGAACTATTGACACTGATTCCTAGTTGAATTGGTTAGGAAAATGATCTGGAAATCATATTGGCTTGAAATTATTGTTGGAAATCTAATTGATGATTTCATTTAAAGAGCATGTTTTGTGATGTTGCAAATCCCCTATGGCCTGTATTTTTGTTCAATTGCTGGAGCTATATGAGTTCTAGTTTCCTTGAATCGAACTGTGAAGATGAGCAGTGTGTAATTCAGTTCTAGTCTCCGGCTGATGTTCTAGTTTTAGAGACTAGATTGAGAGTTTGGTGGGAGTGAGTTTGGGATTGTGCCTGAGGTGCAATTCCAATTCTTTTGGATTTGTGCCCAGCAATCCCTCATGCTTGCTGGTTTGTGCAAAGATGATTTGTATGCTTTTATGGCCTTGGTATGATTAGTAGAAGTGTGCTATAGCCCCTGCCTAGGATGCAAAGGCTGAGGCCAACTCTAAATAAGAACAGAGATTATGGTGTATCTTTTTATTTCTCTATGAGGAACATACATAGCATCTCTATGTAAATTTGAGAGAACACCCTCATCCAATCCTCCTAGATGATCATCTAGTTGAAATGGTATATGGGTGGATTTGATGGGTATTAGTCTCTTTATTTTCCCAAGATGCTGATGCAAAAGAGAATACATATGCTGAAAATGTTGTAAAGTTCTACCTGCTACAAGATATGATTGTTGATCTTGTTATGCTACTAATATAAGCTTCCATGCATCCTGTCCTGGAAATCCTTCTCCTCCTTCTTCCTTGCTGGATCTATTTTGAATCCTATCCTGATACTTGATATGCTGGCTAGTTCTTCTTTGGACTACTAGTTCTTCTTGCCTCCTCCTACCTTGCAACCATGTTGCCTTTGCTGTGAATCCCTCTACTTCTAGCTCCTGGATGGCTCCAAGGAGCAATCGGAGTTGGTTGAGGGTGAGGTATAACACTCTGATGGTAACTTTGTGTGGATGTGCTGGAGTGTGGCCAGGTAATTGTTAGCTACGGCTGTTCCTTCTTATCTGGTTTCCTGGTCTGCTTTGGTGTTGACAGCAGCTACTTGCATGTTGATGCGCAAGCTGCTTGCAAGTGGGACCTGCTGGTGTGGATGAGATCAAGTGAAAACTTGATATTTGTGGAATCTTTATCTTATTACCTTAGCTATCATGGTGAAACTTGCCCCTCTCCAGCCTATGATGTTGTACTGAGGCAAAATATACTGATATGAACAGATGCTACTTTTTTTTGGTGAAACTTGCCCCTTTCTAAAGTTTAGCTCAATGATGAACTTTTAACAGTGCAACACACTATTCATTTCTGAGAGCAAACTAACCAACTAACCATTCTTCCTTTGGTAATAGTTTCTTGTTTCTTAAAAAATCTATGTACAGAACTACATTGGCTAAGTAATGGATAAGAATAGCTTATATGCTATGACTTCATACACAAATTATAAGATTTCATCCCCGTGTTAGTATTTTTACTGCTTTCGGTTGTTTTGGGAAGTACAGATTACGACTTTGAGAGTGTATATCCACTCCGAAGCTTTGTTCAGAGTGTACTGTTCAGAGAGTTCCAGGAAGAGGAAGCATGAAGAAGTTCCAGGAAGAGAAAGCATGAAGAAGTTTGGATTTTATTCTTTCTGTAAATTTTTTATTGTATTTTGGTAGCTCCACTGATGTGAACTATGTAGAACTGTGTATGATTGTAATGTGCCGATCTCTATGTAGAACTGTGTATGATTGTAATGTGCCGATCATAATGTGCTCTGTTTGAATCAAAATGATTTTGTATATTCTGTTGGTCTTGATTAAATTGTTAGATTTTAATTACTGAGAAAATATATACTGGCAACTGGGACCGTATGAATTATGGAACACCAGGTGTGACCGGCCCAAAATAAGAAGGCCCAAAGTAAAAATCTGTCCAAAGAAAAGGCCAATGCAACGAAACAAAAAAATGCTTGAATGATGGGCTTGGCCCATGTAGCTAACCAGATTTGATGAGAAAATCAATCCAGAATAGTTGGGCTAAGCCCATGTGGAATCCAGAAATGGACTGGGCTGATTTTGATTTAAGACGATTTAATTTCGTCACAATTTTGCCACGTAGGATCAGCCACGTAGGATCTGACTTGGCATGCTAGATGGCCCGTGACGATATTGGATCGTCATAGACGTTATGACGATCCAATATCGTCATAGAAGGTTATGACGATTTTATCAAAAACGTCGTTATAGTTCATTTGCGACGCCCAGCTTTCGACGATCTCAAAATCGTCATAAAATCGTCATAAAAAGACTATTATGACGATTCTGTGATGAAAATAGAGGGTCATATATTGCCAGATTTCTTGTAGTGACGGTTATGAATGCTTGGTGACCAGATTCTAAGATCATAGAGAACTTTAACCTAATCATAAAATTTGGTAGATCAACGTGTGCTTAAGGATGCTTCCTCATGGGTACGAGGGGGTGATCCTAGTTGGTAGATGATGATGATTGGTGGATATCAAAAGATGATGATCAATACTTTGGAGATGTCACTCTCTCATCCCCCTTTAAAATACTTCGATTAGACGAGCTTCTTCTCTCTCTTGTTTTATAAACAAAGGATGGCTTTATGCAAAACAACTCCACAAGCCATAAGTCTTGCGGAGTACACCCTGTAATCACCCTTGCTTTGTTGATACTTTTGGAAGAGTAAGTGTTCACCTGAAGACAAGTTCCGTACTACATCGACACCGACTAGTAGCTTGGGGTTCCCGGCCAGTAGCCTGGAATATATGGTCTGGGATGTCATCGTTATGCTTCAGGCCTCTTAGGCCATTTGTTAAGTTTGCTATACTTAATAGCATAATTTGCCTTCCGTTGTTTGATGTTTGTGGTCAGTGACCTATGCTTGTAATAATTTGGTTCTCTGCTCAGTTATGAGCTTCCTGTAATAAATTTTGTGTTGTAGGGTCACTGTTGTGTTACTGATTCTTCACTGGATATTCTCGAGCTCAAGGTTAAGCTTATGTCAGACGGAGGTCTGGGATTTGTTTAGCCCTGATCCCGGGGGTGTCACATTTTTTGGTATCAGAGCAGTACCGACCGTAGGAAAACCTTGCTATTGGTCGATGTTGAGTCTAGTGTTTGTGAAAACTATTTCAAAGATGAAAAGTATTTGCGAAAACTCTAGTATGCTTCTTTTTCTCCTTATCCAGTTTCGCTCTAACTCTGGGTTATCTTATATTGTGTTGACTTTGAAAAGTTTTGATATCTCTTCTTGTCTTTCAAAGCTTAGGTGCCTTCTTGGCATGTCGTTTCTAAGCCAGTTGACTTAGTGTTGAGTTCTCTAGAGTTGTGTGTGTTGAGAATTCCTTGTTCCCCTTTGCTCTTGTTCATCTGAGAGATTCCTTTCTATCATGATCTCTCTGCTTTCTGGACCCACAATATTATATTGTTTGTTCCACAGTGTTCTGTTCCAGGCTTCGAGGTTTCCTTTCGCCTCGCATGCTTCCTTTTTGTCGTTTGGGTACTTCAGAAGTCTTATCTTCTTTTGGAAGCTACCTCGTGATTGCTATCTTGTAGTGTACGCTTTGTCACTCAAGTAGTATTTACTTCTTTATTTGGGTTTTAACCCTTGGACTTGAACCGAAGATCCCTGATTGTGCTGGATTCTAGTGTTGTGAATCTTGTACATGAAGCTGACCTTTAACCCAATATCCTTTTTGTTGACCTCTGTCGCTAATGTTCATACATTACCTCAGGATGGCTTGTATTACAATTCTAGCCTTCAAGCTCGTGGTCTTTGTCGCGATTGAATTGTGACAATAAAGGACTTCCCCTACCACATGTTATGGAAGATGTTCTTTAATGGAACCAAATAGATCACAACAAGAGTACTCCTCTAGAGTTTCACCTCTATGTCCGTGACTCTGCCACACCTTACCCCTTCTATGCATTGGTTTTCGGAAGATTGTTGACTTATGCATCCACATCTCGGGATTTTATCATGAGCATGTTCCTTTTTCCCTTGTTGTTTTCCGACCTTTGTCTATCAGTTGGTAGCCAAGTAGTAAATGTGCATCGGTGTCTTCCGATGTAAGTTACTCTTGTGGTCTGTCATGACAAACCATTTCGGAATGTCTAGGAGAAACAAACTCTAGTACCTCGTCATCTCTAGGACCAGGTCAAAGTGTTGTATTCCGCAGATCAAGAGGCATTGATTGTCTTCCATCTGTTCTATCTTAAAGTATCACACTCTTCTATACTAAGAGGTCGTGTTAAGTTTCATGACCCCTTAATGAAGTGATGCTCTTACACATATTTACCCACCCTTCCTTGAGCTTTCACGCTCGTGAGTGATGCGTGTGCGTAATGATGTGGCCATCTGAGTTTCTAGCAATATTTATTGTTTTGAACTCCAAGGACATTTTTGTCATTCTTAGCGTGATTGGTTAATCCTATCACTAAGCGAAGTTTGATTGTGTTACCAAGTCCGTTATTCTGGTACACTCTCTTCGGTCAAAGAGTTAGGCTTGTGCTGAAGCTCTAAGACTATTTATTCTTGCCTTACCAAGCAAGTTTCCTCTCGAACTAAGAGACATATCGGTGGTTCATGATATTCTAGATGTCTTCCTAGAAGTATCGCCTTGTTGCCACATGACCGTGATGTCAAGTTCTTAAGCAAGCAAGTTCTCTGAACTGCTCCTTTCTCCAAGGATCCGTACTGGATACCCCTGAACTAGTTGGTTGAGCTTAAGCAACAACTTGGAGAGTTGTAGGACAAAAGTTATATCCGACTACGTTCTTTATAAAAGGGATGTTTAGTTTTGTTCATGTTGAAGAAAGATAGTATTTCCATTGTGGATATGTTATCTTCCCCACCTTTGATTTGATTTGGGTTATCGTCAAATCAAACCCAGTTCCAAGGACTATCTTGATGATGTTTACTCGTGATGTTTCACTTAAGTACATCTCTGTGTCCTTTGATCTGACCAGTATTTCTGCCTTGTTCATGCAACATATGAGTCCATCTTCTTGGAGTGTCCCGATAAGTTTTTTTGTTGAGCCCATCAACAATATCCTTAACTTCTCCATGTTAGATTTGATTCATATGGAACATTTGGCATTAATGTTGGAAACTTTTGAGAACCGTCTTTGAGTCATCTCGAAGTATGTGTTCTAGATGTTAGAAGTGACCTTCTCATATTCATGTTCAAATGTTGAAAGATATCGCCGTGGATTAGAGTAAAGTTAACTCTGTTCCTTAAGGACACATGTGTGTTTGATTGTCAGTACCTTAAGTGTGTGTAGTTGTCTTCCGACAAATTGCTAAAGACATGGGTCTAGCAATCTAGCTCGTATTTTGGAGCTTGACACTATAGTCTGTGTCTTGAGAATCTAGTGACTTTACCTTTGTGGTAAATGTTGCAAACTTTCTATTCGGACACGTTGAGTCTAAAATATCATTCCACCTAACCAAAGCTGGATCTCAAGCGGCAATGATGGTTGGTGTTCCCCAAGGTTTTGACATAGGTCTCTTTGTAAATCTGGTAAGATTGATGTAATGGTTGACACACTTAGCCGGAAAGACCTACCGTCATATTCCTGTGATTCAGCAATATCAACCACTCTTCATGAGACTTCTTCTATAAATAATTATAGGAGTTGTGTTCATGGTTTCCTTTGTATCTGAAGTCTGACCTTTACTTGATGCCTCGTTTCTCTAACATCAAGGTGAACATTTACAGTAGTGTTGTTGAATGTCTCTCGGTCGGTCCTCCAGACCCTTCTATGTTGGCAAGCGTATGGTTGTGCCAAGTAGTTGAAGTCTGAGAATGAAGTTTCTTTCTTCTCGTGTCATCAGGAATCTTCTTAACTACTCATCTCAATGGTGTAAAGTGATACCATAATCTTTGGCAAAGATTTTGGTAGACCTAGATGAATAAAGAGTTTCCTTCGTTTCCTTTTCCATGTTCTAAGAGTGACTATGATTTCGGTAATCAGAAGTTTCTCTTGTTACATGTTCCTTGTGACTCTTATGAGTCCTCTCCACCAAAACACCTCTCTGTCCTGACCTTCTGTTGGACGAAAGAGTGACCCTTCTGTGTCAAAAGTAGTTCAACAACTTGGTTTTGTTGATCCATATCTCTGCAACCTGAAATCTCTACTTAAGCCGTTTAGTAGAGGTTCCCTATCGAAGTCTGTGGTCATGTTCTTTCTGTTGGAAGCTTTCTTCTTCAGAAGCCTCAAAACCTCCTGTAAGTTCCATGGTCTCAATCCTTATGAAGACCATTTATCTAAGACATTGAAACCTTCTCCTCTTGTTTCATTTGTTACCTTGATGTGTTTCATGTTTGTCACCTCAGAGTTGTTTTTGAACACTCCATCCACGAGTTGACCATGAGATACTCGGTGTTGTTTAGTGTGTTTCCCTCTTATCTTTAGAGTAGCCCTGATTCTTTCTCTCTCTCTGTTTCTCTTCCTACCTTTGGAATCTCGGGTCGAGATTCTCGTAAGGGGGATAGAGCTGTAACACCCCAGTTTTACTTAATCAATATTAGGGTTAGTTTTGTGCATCATGAGCATCATCATTTAAATTGTGCATTGGAGAAAACAAATCAAAACTCTAAACCCTAGTTTTCTCCCCTCTCTTTGAAACACATTCAAATGGTTTGAATTTTGAAAACCCTCAAAATTATTGGAACCCAAATGGTTATTAAGGGTCTCCTTGTTATTTTAAATATTTACAAAGCCTCTTGTATTTTGAAAATGTTCAAAACAGATTACAAAATGAAATTCAAAAGAAGAAATGAAAATAGAAATAGAAAAGTGTTTTGTAAAGAAAAAATGGAGCAACAGCCAGCCAGGCCGGCCCAGCCAGCCACCTTCCTCTCCTCTCCTCCCTTTCTCCCGCGCAGTGCGGAACCCCGCAGCCCAGTTGGTCTGTACGCGGCCCACCCCTGGCCCGTACCTCTTCGCGTTGATTCCATCGTCGTCTTCCTCGGCGAGAAGCAGCTGGCTGGCACAGCGGAGGCCGTCGTCGTGCGCCACGATGCGCGCTGCCGCTGTGATACTTGCCCCCGCTCTTGGCTGTCTACAAGTACTTCCACGAGCCGCTGGACGAACCCTACTTTCCTTCTTCCCCGTTTTCCCCTCCTAGCCGAAACCCTAGCTTTTGACCTCGCCGGCGTCCCGCCATCTCCGTCCACCCTGAGCCTCGCCGAGTAGCCCAGGAGAAGCGTCGCGTCTTCCTCTTCCTCCTCCGTGAAGCGTGCAAGCTGGGAAGGCCCCGTCTCACCGGAATCGAGTTCGTTCCCGACGCCGGCCGTCACAGTTGACGCTTCGATTCGCCGTCGCCCGGCCTTGCCTCGCCTCCCCGACCACCCTAGCGCGTTCCTGGTGAGCTCAGGAGCATGCTCCTGCTCTCTAATCCCTCCCTCCTCCTCTCTATCGTCTCCGCCACGAGCACCCGTCTGTGCCGTCGTCGGAGCCGAAGCTCCGGTGACCTTCTTCGAGCGGCGCCACTACTTTATTGGTTACCTCGCCGCGCTGCTTCGATCAAGCCTAGCCCCGTCGCTCCGCACGCCTCATAGCGCCGTCGCCGGTGACCACCCGACGGTGGCCGCCGAGATGATGTCACCCTAGCGTCACGCTGACGTGGCCCACGGGCCCGCTGACCTTTGACCGCCACGGTGGCTTGCTGATGTGGCCTAGGGCCTAGCAGTCAGTCACAGTGGCTAGGTTCTGTCTCAGTAAAAATAAACCCAACCCTTTGCTGATGTCATAATGACGCAGTAATCGATTTAAATTGTTTTAAATAATTTCAGAAATAATTATAAACTTGTAAATTCAATATCTATTGATTTATAAATCAAAAAAATGTGTATAATATATCAAAATGTTCAGAAAAATGAGCTCTACATAATTAAGCTATAATCATGCATTGTTCAACAAATTTCAAGACAAGTTTAATTAGAAGAACAAATGCACCCCTCTCATATGTTCCGGAGTTTCCCCGAGTTAGGGTTTTCACCCCTCGGAACCCCGTTTAAATTGCCGAGCATGTCTTAGGGTTACTTTTCAATACAAATTAACTTGTCATATCATCATCCTTGTTTGATCATTGCATCGATGCCATGTATTGATTGTTTCTCTGTCTTTTCGATGTTTGGTTCTTCCCGGTAGAATACGAGATCGAGATCGAGATCGCAGCCAGAGATAAACACCGTCGAAGTTCGAAGATTGACGAACAATACTTGACCAACTGTAATCAAGTCAAGTACCAGATGCCGAAGCTCTGCTTATCTGTTAACAACTGGCAAAGGCAAGCATAGCCCTACCATGATATAATCCTATGATTACGAAAGCATTTCTATTCTTGCCATGATGCATACGATTCTACTGTGGTCTTTTATCGATAGATAGAGTATCCTATATGTCGTATTACTCCCTTTGAGCTTATATTACCTGATCCACTGCTCCTAGCATAACTAGGTTTGGCTTTTGTGCACTGCTAGAGCTTATATATGTGTCTTGCTTAGCCATGCTTAGCTGTTGGGTCTGGTTCATCCAGATGATGTATCAGATGCAGATAATCTAGTATGACAGGAGAACGTGATGAGATGAGATCAATGATATGAGATTAAACATGCTAAGGCTTGTATGGGAGGCCACGGTGGGATGTGGTTTTTCTAGTCCCATGCTCGCCACCCTTAGGACCCGGTTCTTGCCTCTTGAACCAAGACGAGCGTACAACCACACGGGGTAAATGGGGACCCCATGATTGACTAACTTTCCTAGTAGATTCCATGAGTCACATAGTTCGGGCGTTCCATTAGACATACGCATTGAAAACGTTTTCGAAAGATGAAGGTGAAGGAGGTGCATTCATAACAGGTAGGGAAGCGTGGCCGCGGTTGCTTGGGGTTGATGGCGTCCCTGGTAAACCAACCTCGCCTCACATCTTTAAGTACCAGCTTTGGTATTTGACCCGTTACGGCGGAACCATACTTATTGCGTGACTCATGGTCTCGGCGAAAGAAAGGTAAAGGTAGTGTCCAATCACACCCTCTACCGACTTCCAAGGAAGAGGGCTAATGATCTTGCATTAAGAGTCGGTTGGTACGTGTGGGTAAAGTTGTACACCCCTGCAGGGTTAAATATTTTCGAGAAGCCGTGTTCACGGTTATGAACGCTTGGTGACCAGATTCTAAGATCATAGAGAACTTTAACCTAATCATAAAATTTGGTAGATCAACGTGTGCTTAAGGATGCTTCTCATGGGTACGAGGGGGTGATCCTAGTTGGTAGATGATGATGATTGGTGGATATCAAAAGATGATGATCAATACTTCGGAGATGTCGCTCTCTTATCCCATTTTAAAATACTCTGATTAGACGAGCTTCTTCTCTCTCTTGTTTTATAAACAAAGGATGGCTTTATGCAAAACAACTCCACCAACCATAAGTCTTGCGGAGTACATCCTGTACTCACCCTTGCTTTGTTGATACTTTTGGCAGAGTAAGTGTTCACATGAAGACAAGTTCCATACTACATCGACATCGACGAGTAGCTTGGGGTTCCCGGCCGACAGCCTGGAATCTATGGGCTGGGACATCATCGTTATGCTTCAGGCCTCTTAGGCCATTTGTTAAGTTTGCTATATTTAATAGCATAATTTGCCTTCCATTGTTTGATGTTTGTGGTCAGTGACCTCTGCTTATAATAATTTAGTTCTCTACTCAGTTATGAGCTTGCTGTAATAAATTTTGTGTCGTAGGGTCACTATTGTGTTACCGATTCTTTACTAGATATTCTCGAGCTCAAGGTTAAGCTTATGTCAGACGGAGGTCTGGGATTTGTTTAGCCCTGATCCCGGGGGTGTCATAGTTATTTTCCTACAAATTGTCGAGGGAGTGAATGTATTGAACTACGTTATTTGATTTCAACTTCTATTTGTCTTGCTCCCTTGTTATTTCCTTTCTTCTTATGACTGTTTGTTGTTGCATAATTATAGATGTGCTCAAATAACGACTCTGAGGAAGAGTTTGATATGTGTTTCATGCTTGCGGCTTGTATTGCTGAGAATGAGAATGTTCCTTATGTTGTTAGAACACCCTTTCCTTTGGTGTCAGGGATACAATGGTTTGAGGAGAGGATGAACGATCGAAAGTGATTATACAAGGCTTTTAGAATGAGGAGGTCTCTTTAAAATGCTGCATGCGATTCTTGTTGCTGACTATGGCCTCCTATCCACCACTAGGATTCAAGTGTGGAATCACTAGCTCAATTTCTATGGATATTTGGTGGACCTGCGTCCAATAGTCAAGTTGCAGATTGTTTTAAGCGTAGTGTTTCTACTGTGAGCAACAAGTTTCATCATGTTTTAGACTATATAGACCGTATGGTAGGTGATCATTTCAGACCTAATGATCCTACTTTCATACAAGTTCATGATAAACTTAGACAACCTAGATTCTAACCCCATTTTAAATATGCCATTGGAGCAATTGATGGAACACACATTCCTGTGATAGTTGCTGAGCAAGACCGGCAAAAATATACTAACAAGAAATGTTATAAAAGTCAGAATGTGTTGGCAATATGTGATTTTGACACGAGGTTCACATTTGTTGTTGCTGGATGGCCTGGATTTGTTCATGATACATGTGTATGGATTGATGCTCGGCCCCATTTCTCCAATTATCCGCATCCTCCTACTGGTAATCTTCTCGCATATGTAGTACGTACACAAAATATGTGATGATAAATACTATATGTTTATGTTATGCTTTGTTTGCTACTTACAGGAAAATACTATCTTGTTGACTCTAGATATCCAAACAGAATTGGTTATCTCGCCCCATTCAAAGAACAATGCTACCATGTTATGGAATTCCAAGGGACACCTCCACAAAACATGATGGAAAGATTCAAGCATCTTCATTCCTTCTACGAAATGCCGTCGAAAGAGCATTTGACGTTCTAAAGAAGCGGCGCATTCTGCAAGGATTATCACATTTTCACAATCATCTGATGCAAACGAAGATCATCATCGCATTCATGCATTTGCATAACTTGCTATATGATCAATATTTCCATAACTTTGAGTGAGGCCCATATATTCACGACGATAACGCGTCATATACTGGTGGAACCGCTCCCTCTTCATCTGACAACGTCATGGGTGCACTACGACAGAGCATCGCCGAAGGAATAGTAGTTTCAAAAGTTATTTTTATTGTAATTTCAAAATCGTATGATATTTTATATCATTTTAGCATGTACAACAACACCATGTTTTTTATTTTATTTCTAGCTCCTTTTCTAGTTATAACTAGCGTATATATATTATATATCATTTATTAAGCGGCTAAATCAAGTCTAGGGACATAACAGACATCTCACAACAAATAAGTTAAAACAACAGAAGTCTAAAAAAGTCTCCCGAAAGTTTTTACAAGCTTCTGCCCACTACACACCAGAATCTTAGAATGTGAAAATAGTTTCACGGACGAGTTTATTTTGTGAATTTTTTGACTCGTTTGAGTCAATTTTGTCCATTCTCCCAGCTCGGAAAGGGGGAAAATAAGTTCTATACCATTAAAAGATTGAGACTTTAGAAAAATACCATAGAAAGATTGGGCTTTAAAAAAATAACACTAAAAGCTTACTCCGTTATTGATTTGTACCATCACCGTAAAAGTCCACGTGAACTGGAGCTAAAAACAAATCGATTAGGAGAAAATTTAAGAGTTTTGCTGAAACAAGCAAAATTCGTATATATTGGAATACTTTAAGAAGATTAGAAAAGATTATCCGTATAAAATTTCAATAGTATCCATCCCCGCTCAAATTCCATCTCAATTATCCTTCAATACAGAATTTCCAAGACTAGACTTTAGACCATGGAACAACAAGAGAAAAAGATGAAATTACAGAATTTGCAAGACTAGACTTTAGACCATGGAGCAACAAGAGAAAAAGAGGAAATAAGAGAAGAGAGACCATGGAACAACAAGAGAAAAGGAGAAAATGAGAGAAGAGAGGGTGGAGGGTGGGTACACTATGGAGGAGAGGCCAGAGGAAGAGAAGGAGCCGACACCACTGCCGAAAAGCGGGCTGATAGGAGGTACGCCACCATTGAAGGAGGAGCAACCACCACCGGGAAGCGCGCCGAAAGAGGAGCCGTCAGAGCCACACTGCTCTCCTTGGTCTGCTGCTTGAGTTCAGGTACTCCCTCTGTCCACAAATAAGTGTTCGTTTGACTTTAGAAAGTGTACTTCTACCTTTCCAGTAGAAAGTAGAAAAAATTGTTTCACGGAAATCAAACCTAATAACATTTAACAAATGGTCTCTTCAATTTAAACATGCACTTACCTTATTGGAGGTGGGATAATTAAAGATGAAGGAGAATATGGCTAGCACATTTCCAATGCACTTCCTACTCTATCCCATAATTTATCTTAAAATTGCTAAAATGAAAGAGAATATGACTAGCACATTTCCAATGCACTCCCTACTCTATCCCATAATTTATCTTAAAATTGCTAAACGTCTATCTATTGTGGACGGAGGGAGTACATGCTCGTAAGTTCGATTGAGGACGGGCTTCAATCAATTTGGCTCAGTTCACGTGAATTTCACGATGATGGTAGAAATTCATAACGGAAATTTCAAAAAAAATTATAACGGACCAACCTTTCCGTGGTATCTCATTTTTCTAGAGCCCAATCTTTTAATGGTATCTATCTATCTACTATATAATTTACGTTGAGGTGGTTTTCGTTTGGTCCGTCGTCCCATGCGCTTTCGCAAGTCGATCGTTCGGTTTCTCTGTTCATATACATACAGAATCGTTTTTAATATCCCATCCGGTTTCTCCGTCGTACACCTCCATATCACTATAGACCGTACCTAAAAAAAATTATCTCTTTCAACCGTGTAGTACTCAAATCTCCAACCAGAGATCGATCCAAACTTTAGTATCCCGAATCCCGACCCGAGTTGGCCTCTTCTTGCGTTCCCTAAGCCGATATATATGGAAGCTATAGATTGCCCTGCGTCCACACCGCCAGCGGCTCACCATGGCAACCGACGAGGAGTTGCTATAGATTACCCTGCGTCCACACCGCCGGCGGCTCACCATGGCAACCGACGAGGAGTTGCTATAGATTGTCCTGCGTCCACACCGCCGGCGGCTCACCGTGGCAACCGACGAGGAGTTCTATGACTACAGACTACTATGGCGAAGACTAGGGCGAGTAGTGGTCAGCATCAACGAGTGCTACAACTATACGAGGAAGACGAGGACAAGTAGGGATGGGAGCCGGACGGGTGGTCTACTGAAGCCAACAGAGACTTGCGGATTACTGAAATAATCAACAGGTACTAATCAAGATATGTAACATGCCTCCACCTAGGGAGAATAGATGACGATTTTATACTCGTAGCAGTTTTGAATTCATTCATGCAGAAAACAATGCAAAACACTCCATTTGGATTCAGAAAGGAAACATGTTATTCTTCGGTACCAAATCGATCAAGCACTGCTAACTGAAGAATAATCAAGAATAACCATGCAACGAACAGCAGCTTGAGAGGCCATCAAGAAGCAATTCGCACATCATTCCATCAAGATCTGTGCAAGGACGAACGAGCTGACCTGTGAAAGCAAACAAAAAGGAGTTAGACTTGGATTGAAAGAAGTCCACATAACCCCCATAACTATTGGGTTTGGGACAAAGCACCCCCTTAACTTTAAACTAGCTCACTTAACCCCCGCAACTATCCAATACCAGGCAATTGACCCCTCCGATCTATCTTAAGATGTTTTGGTAGCAGTTTTGTACATGCGGTGGGTGGTTTCATAGCGTTGACTCAGGAGCAAGTTACCAATCTCAAATCAACTCCCTTCTTGACGAATTTGCTTCTCCAGCCACCATTCCGTGCTCACTCATGGGACGTCGCCTAGCCGCCGAGCAAGCTACCACATGCGCCCCATCCCTGCTGTTCCCCGTCGTGCACATCCAAGTGACATAGCTGCCCGGCCCGACGGCACACTATCCATGGCTGCACTCTTGGACGGCCCCGCGCGCAGCACCGTCGGCGCCCAAGCTTGCTTCCGTCGTTTTCCCTGCTAGTACTATTGTTAGCTGCTCGCTGCAGATGCTTGGCTCAATTTAGTCGAGGGTAGTACTCCTAATGCTACGTCGATTTCAGTTTTGAATTTTGTTATCAGTTCTAACGAAGCACTTGTTCTTCAGCAACTGGGATTTGGGAATCGATTGCCTCAATGCTGTGATATGTGGTCCGCCAGTTGTCTCATGCGGATTGTGGTCACACGATTCAGGCTATACGACCCGGTCGCATAAGATTTTCCTACGTGATTTTGCTCGTGTTCTGCCGCCGCCGTGGCGAGTTCGGCCAAGACCTTCCGCAAAGACGACCTCCACTGTTTGACGCGGTGATTTTCCTCCACCGAGACCGCCCGGGACACCAACGCCGCGGCTTCCCAGGACCCGATGGGCCGCCTTGATCTAGCGCGCTTCGGCATGATGCAGGTATGCCTGGGCTCTCCTACTCGGTTGCCAACACGATCACGGGATAGGGAATTGTTGTGCAGCTCTTGGATTTTGCTATGGAGAAGGTAGCCGGCGAGGGAGGCAAGCCACCGTAAGGCTGCTGGAGGAGCACGTATAGGAGCCACTCCTGGATCAACGCTACGAAACCACCCAGCAGTACAAAACCGCTGCCAAAACAGCTTAACATAGGTCGGGGGGGGTCAATTGCCTGGTATTGGATACTTGTGGGGGTTAAGTGAGCTAGTTTAAAGTTTAGGGGGTGGTCTGCTCCAAACCAAATAGTTGTGGGGGTTATGTGTACTTCTTTCGACTTGGATTGTTGCTGTCGCGTTTCAATTGAACGAAAATTGATCGGGATTGTTTTCCTCGTCGACGTCCTTCCGATGCATGCCGTGTGTGTTCAGAGTCCAACAGTGCCAACACAAAAAATGAAAAATGAGTTGGCCTCGGATAGTCGCCCAGCTTGTCACCTTATCGAAGGCGCAGTGTCCACGACCTTTTAAAATTAGCAGCGAAGCAAAGTACTCCCTCCTACCCATATTAATTGACTCACATTTGTTAGTGGATGAATCTAGACATTATTTAGTATATAGATTCATCCAAATCTAGACAAATGTGAGTCAATTAATATGGGTCGGGGAGGAGTAAAAAAAATTACTGTCATCGGTAGCACATCTGATCAAAATTTGGTCTTGCTACTTGAAGTTGAACGAGGAACTTAGGTTTCGCCACGTGCACATAGACTGATGGACATTGCACGAGCTTTGGTTTAGCTTTGTCGAAAAGATTATTATGGCCGACGAGGACGAAAGCAAAGATAAGTTAGTGCACGGTTTTTTTCAGTAAAGAAGGATCTATATCAGAATATCGGTGGTGAAGTAAGACCGGCGTGGCGACCCTCCCAATTGGAAAAAAAAAAATTTAGGGTAACCAAAAACCGAAGCGGCCACGCCTCCCTATCTGTAATGACAGAGTAAAGAATACAGATTGTAAACATTTCGTAAATAAAATCAAGCAAAATATGAATGTGATAGAGCTCGACAAAATAATTTGACAACCGAGAAAAAAGAAAAGACTGATGCACATAGAAAAAACGCTCAGTGAAATAACGCATGACAAACAAGGTAGCATGCAAAATACATCCCCAGGCCTAGGGAGAATGAACGATGAGGCACATGTAGGAAAGGATCATCCTTTGGAGAGACAAATGCATGCCAAATGCATTCCAAACATAATATAATATATACGTACAAATATTATATAAATTTTATTAAACATGTGTATAATAAAAGACTTAATAAACCGTGGCAGGCATTCGTCTGGTTTTTCTAAAGTTCGATACTGAACTAATATTCCCGTCGGAAAGGCTCGGAAAGGCACCCGCGCGTACCCCTTCGTTCGTCTCGACAGTAGCACAGGAGCGGAGGAGCAGAGCGCGCGGGCGACAGGAAGGCGGCGTCGGCGGCGGCTCCGGTGAATCTCCCCTGCATCTCCTCTTCCCCGCCTTAGTCCTGCACCCTATTTTCATCCCCGCGCCCGCATAGCTCGCTGGCGGCGCCATGGCGTCCGCCCCCCTCCACTGCCCCGCCCCAAACCCTAGATCGAGCTAGGCAAAACGGCGGCTGGAGGGGAAGCGGAGGGAGGCCAACGGCGGCGGTAGGCCAACGGAGTGGTGAGGCGTACGGAGGCAACGCCCCCTGGCTCGGTCCCCAAGCCGAGCTCCTCCTGCCCTCGTCTTGGTATCTAGCATCCGGTTTCCATCGTATTTCGTTGTTGTGTTGACTTAATAGCAGTTCGTTTCAAATATACATTTAAATCGGGTTTCCAACTGATGCCTAGTAGGAATTCGATCAATCGCTATCAATGCCAGGAGGCAGATCTAGATTCATGGGAACGAGAACCTTTTCGGAGAAGAGTCAAGCGAGGGATAGTGCCCCCACACTAGGTCCGGGCCTGACATTAGCAATCAGGTCAGGACGATTGTAGCTCATAGCGATTGCCCTGCTAATGGAGTTCAAACGGAACTGTGGATCTGTGTGATCGTCTTTTGTGAAATGAATTTTAGATTAGTGTGTCGTAGATCTGGCCATAGCTGGATTGGTGCATAGAACATTGGTTAGGCCAAGAAAAGCCTGAATGGAGCAGCACTTCCAGTCAGGTTGCCATATTACTGTGGAATGGTAATTGTTAAACAACTTAATAGGTTGCACAAGCCAAATGGTATGTGATGATGTAGACCACCTATATTTCTTTTGCTCCATCGAAGTAGTTTTTACTCCCTCCGTTTCAAAGAATAAGGCACACGCGCATTTCAAAGCAAAGTTTGACCGAATGAATAGAGCAACTAAAATTTGACTATATTGTGTAAAATTAGTATCGTTGGATTCGTATTGAAACACACTTTTCAATAATTCTAATTTTGTACCAACAATCTTCATATATTTAGAGTAAATCTTGGTCAAAGAAAAAACACGCAAAGTGAGGGCGCCTTATTCCTTGGAAAGGAGGTAGTTATGACACATTCTCGTTAGCACCATCACTTCATCTTGGAAGGATTAGTGTCATGTCATGAAGCTTATTGAGCTACGATTTGTTTCTGCTATTTTGTCCCTTCTCTTGCGATCATAAATTCGGTGTTACTTTATACTTTTGAGTAGAGTATGCTGGTCATCAATGGTATCATCTTATGATTCTCGACTTCAACTTCTTGCAAAATGCTTTTGAGTACAGTTCTCTCTTGTTATCCTGTTCTAATGCATTGTTCTCTGACTGCCTATTCAGCTATTATCATGGCAGCAATGAATAGTGAACTGGGTGGCTTCGCTGGTAGGCCTCCAAATGCACAGCCAAATCCTTTTGAAAGTGCCATGTATGGTGCTGGACCTGGACTGATCCGTACTGGACTAGGAGCATATGGAGAGAAATTTCTTGGTTCAAGTTCTGAATTCATGCAGAGCAATGTATATTTTCATCTTAACACAAAGTTTCTTTTATCGATAGTAATATTTTGAAACTAGACGAGCTAAACCTAACTCGATTGTTTCAGATTACTCAATATTTGTCCGACCCGCAATACTATTTTCAAGTCAACAGCCAGTATGTGAGGAACAAACTGAAGGTCATCTTGTTCCCTTTCTTTCACAGGGTAAGAGCAGTTGGCACTTCTTTTTACTGCAAGATTTGCATACTTTGAACTCTTGTAACATGCATATTGCCTTTATTGTCTTCCTTAAGGGTCACTGGACAAGAATAACTGAGCCAGTTGGAGGAAGGCTATCCTATAAGCCTCCAATTCAGGATATCAATGCACCAGACCTGTACATCCCTTTGATGGCGTTTGGCACCTACATTGTCATTGCTGGATATGCTCTGGGAGTTCTTGGGAGGTAAATACAGTTTAAACCACACCAAGTCTTATATCTGGTGATCATCAAAGGCTTAAATCATCTAAATGTGATTTGTTCCATGATGCAGATTTACCCCTGAAGCACTGACCCTGCAGTTCACAAGAGGTCTAGTTGGCTGGTTTCTACAAGTCGTCCTCATCAAAGGTTTGCTGTACTCCCTGGGCAGTGGTGAAGCGCCACTGCTAGACATTGTGGCGTACGCCGGATATGGATTTGCTGGCACATCTCTTGCAATGTTGGCCCGCATCTTCTGGAGCTACTTATACTACTTCATCATGCCATGGTTCTGTCTCTGCACTGGCGTGTTCCTTGTGAAGACCATGAAGAGGGTTCTCCTGGGTGGACCAAGGAGTTACGAGAGGCACCCGAGTCGAAACCACTACTTCCTGCTCTTCCTGGCAGTCGTGCAGTTCCCGATGCTGTTCTGGCTTGGCAACATCAGCGGTTGATCTTTTGTCTTATAGTTGAGCTCGGTGACGCGTATCGGTTTTTGGGAGGATGCTGTGCAGGACAGGCTCGCTGTTAACTTTTCTCGGACAACTTCATAGTAGCATACTGCCTAATGCTTAGTCTATTGTGAAGCTGCTAGAGATGTACTTGGATAAACAGATGAAAGGGCATGTAACTACCTTTTATGTTTTCTGTTGGAGGTGAACTATGGTCGCTCCGGATGGGATGCAGATTGAAATGTATGCGTTTCGAATCCTACCATACGCAACTTGTTCTAGTGATCTGGCTATTTTGTTTTTGCCCCCTTTTATTCCTGAAACCACTTCAATGATGAAGATTACATTCCTGTCTCGAGGTTCCTTGGCTAATGCCAATTTGCCAAATGTTAACTCAATAACTTGCAAATTGTTTCAATCATTTGTCTCCATTGTTTCCATGCCATCTGAAAATTGTGTCCAACAGAACTGAATTCTATTTCTATCAAACCATATTGATCACATTTGTTGTAGACAGATTGGAAATTTGGTGAGAAAGAAATGGGAATTTGCTTCCATCAACATTCAAATCGTCGGTCATGAACTTCTGATTATCTACATGAGAAGAAACATTTGCGTGTGAAACAAAGAGGCATTGTACAATTATATGCAACAAAACTTCTGCAAGATAGCACCATAAACGATAGTAATCAAAAGTAGCATCATGGATGGTACTAGCATCGGTGAGATCTTGAAAACGAGACGAGAAATGTCATCGGTCAGGTCAGACTTTGACTGTATGAGATGAGGGGAATGCAGTCATACACTACTCTTGCTCCTCTCGTTTCGTCTCCGCCTTATTCTCGCCCCGTGGACAATCTCCGGCAGTCGCTCCCCGTTCCCCGGCTCGACTCGCTGCCGGTGGAGGTACTGCTCACGTCCCCCCTCCACCGCCGTCTCTCCCTCTCCTACTCCCCTGCGGCTGCGCGACCTCTCCATCCACCGGCGCGCTGCAGCTGGTCGTCCTCTCGTCCCGTCCCGTCCCGTCCCCGTCCCCCTTCCTCTCCTCCTCCCCCTGTCCCCTATTTCGGCCGAAACCTGAGATGCTATTGTATTTCTTCCGCTTATCTGCGGGAAATTCGAGCTAGGATTTGAGCTGTATTTTTTCTTTAACAAAAGCCGTATTGATATTGTGGCTAAAACGTGAGATGCCTAGGATTATTGTGCTGGTATATTACTACTCAGTATATTGTTGCCGCTGGCCTATTCTGTGTGATGAACAAGTGCTGACTACTTGTTGTTGCTGCTGCTGCATATATCAAAATGTTGTTGCTGTCTATTTTTAACATGGCTAGGTCTTTGTAGGTTCACTAGTTGCTAGCTCAGTTAAAAATGATGCCGTGCTAAATCGGTGAATATGACGCTGGTCAGTGGCGGCGCTACACACATGTAAGAATAGCCTAACTTGGGAGTTTCATTCATGGTCACCGAACTTCACGGTGACGTGTAAATTTTCCTCTTAACTGTTAAGAACTAGTAGATTCTTATTCCTTACTTTGATCATAGTTCTGTTTTTATTTGTATTCCAATATAATTGTACTTGTTGTGCATTGGTTTACCTGTAGGAGTAACTGGCTTTTAAGCTGATCTATAGCAATTAGTGGAACCATGTTGAAATTAAATGCCAGTAAATACAAGTACTATTTTTTTTTTTCCAAATGAAAGTGGATATACTCATATGGAAATGTAAGGAGCACCGAGCCTTCTATTCATATTCCTAGATACGCTTTTGTCTTGTGCAATATCTAAAGAGCAATGCTTTGATCAGGAATATTTTTGTCTTGACTGAAAAGTTCTACTACAATTATGCAGAAGGTGCCTATTAAGTCGACTTTCTGCATTTCCTCTGAGTGATCCCCTATTGTTACCTTATGCAGTCAACTTACTGCATTTCCCATTAAGTCTATGTCCTCTATGTTGATCTCCTTACAACCCTTCACTGCGAATTCACCAACCAAATATTCCTTAAGGTATTTTATTTTCTGATGGATATGTATTTAATTTTTTGGCTTCCACTGATTTTTTATCATTTCATCTCTTGTTTTGCATTTAGCTTTAACTCTATTTCTTATTTATTGTCATTAGGAGCACTAGTGTGAGTTATTCCCATGATTTTATCAAGTTATCGCCAAGTGGAAGAAATAGTGGACACTGGGCCACAAGTTTCAGACCAAATTCTGCAACTAGGTCTGAAACCACTGGAGGACATAATTGTACTGTGGGAGAGAATGATGGTGTGATCATAGTCGATCATGGGTCGCGTCGACATGAATCTAATCTCATGCTAGGTAATGGACTGATTATATTTCTGAGTTTCTGGTGTTTGTTATGGCACTTACGTTCATTAATTTTTCTTGAAAATTGTAGATGATTTTGTTAGGATGTTCAAGGAAAGGACCTGCTACAATATTGTTGAACCTGCTCATATGGTATGTTCATTGCTTGTTGTATGCTCCTGAAATTGTATTTATTGAATAGGAAAGCGCAACACTGCAAATTATAAATTTATTAAACTTTGCTTGAAGTTTTTATCTCTCTTGAAAAAATTATCGTCAAATTTACAGTTGCTTTCATCATTTGGTAGCCCGTCCAATATTCTTTTTGAGGAAAAACAGCCGATCATTATATCAACTTGTAATTGGATTTCAAGTTGCATACAGTAATTCTTGGTTAAATTATTTTGTCTGTCTTTGAGCATGTTTTAGGATGCAGACTGAGTAGTTATTTTTAATTATCACTTCAAATTTGTCAATTTTCAATTCAAAAGGATTTGAACCTTGGACGATCTTATTTGGTCAAATACCTAACAAAAATTACAATTTTCCTTTCATTAAGGTACAAGGGCTTCTGATTCCACAAGAACGAAAGCACCTTTTCATTCTTTCATATACTAGGGTTATTTATTTGGAAAAGACAATGTTCCATACTAAAGGATTCAAGTCCATAACCACGAGGTCCAGTGCACTAGATCTTGTAGCACTTAGCAATGAGGCCCTACTCTTTATGCTATTGCCTTTCACCTTGTACTGGTCAACTCACAAGGTGTCACGCAGTAGTTATATACCCAGTGAGTTCCTGTGTATCTACCTATGAAAATTTGTAGAACCGGTTGCACTTGGTTTAAGGTTTACCCATAGGTAACATGACAATACACATGCAGCTGTAGACTGTAGTGTATGTTTCCATTTAACTTGTATTGAAAGCTTTATGTTTCAATTAAATATTGTTATATATCCATTGTTTCACTCTGTTCCATGTTGCTAGCACCTATTTCACTGCATGCAATTGGCTGTATGAGATCAAGACATACCATGTTGTGAATGAATAACTGGGAATTTGGAGAAAGGACTGAAAAGAGATAGTAACTTTCCTGCTTAAGTAATAAATATCATAACCGGACCAATAGAAATGAGATAACTTTGTTTCATTAGTACCATGTTTTTCTTATTTTGGACAGAAACATGTAGGACCAGACAAACAATGTGACTTTGAGTTAGTATAAATATGTAGCATTCCTATTATTGCCTGTTGAAGAGGAACTGAAACAATCGATGACAAACATTCTGTTCTCTTTGTAACTATTATCTATTTGCATTTGGAGTGTCTATGTACAATTGTTAGCTTGTAAATTTGTGTCTCCTTCAGTCAAAATATAAGGCATGCGTTTACTTGGCCATCTTATTATAATGTTGCATATATTGAGTTGGCCATCTGGGTTGAGTAACATAAAATACCATAATCTTTTACTATTTTATTACGATGTTTACAGTGGGCAATCTAGATAAATCAGTGAAACTAACTTCATAAAAGTGTAGTACAGTTGAATCACAGATGCAGGCCTACATTACAGACTAAATCTGTATGCTTTTGTTAATGAGTGGTAATTTAGTATCTTTTTAGTAATCCGTCCTCTATGCTTATTTTCTTGAAATCTCTTGGGAATCTAGACAAAGTTGAGGCCATTAATATGGACCGGAGGGAGTACCAAAATCTCCTTGACATTTACTTCTTCATTCTCTGGGGGCTTTTTTGCTGAATCATATCACTCTCAGTTCTTATCTCTGTGATTGGGGGATATTTTTTTCACTTCGTGATGCATGAAGTTGCTAAATTTGTGCTTTTGACAAAATGAAGGAGTTGGCTGAGCCTAGTATTAAGGAAGCATTTGGAAAATGTGTGCAGCAGGGAGCATCTCACATTATTGTCAGTCTATATTTCCTTTCCCCTGGACGACACTGGAACAAAGTATGTTCTCGGATTTCTTTTCAGATTGGTAGCCTTCTATTTTATTGCTTATATAAAGATGGAAGCAGTGTCTGTCTTCTATTTTATTGCTTATATAAAGATGGCAGCAGTGTCTATCTTCTATTTTATTGCTTACATGTCTACAGTAAGACATGGGTTCTCATAGAATTTGGCACTGTTTTTTCTCAGGATATACCTTCGTTAGCATCAGAAGCCTCAAAAGAGCACTCAAACGTGCCTTACATCATCATTGCTCCTCTTGGTTTACATGAGCTTATGGTGGTATGTTCTCAGTAATTCTCCTCTAGATTGTGCTAGATTATTTCTGTCACACTAAATTGTATCGACTGGTCCATCTTTTACAATATTTTTTTATTTTTTGGTATGGTATTTACTGATAGCAATAGAAACAATGTGTTTTTTACCTCTCTTTGTGAGCCAATTTGGTATTTATACCCTACTAAAGAGAGTTTTGGGGGAAAATATGGTATTGACCCAATGTACCATATGAATATCGATTCGTATTATCCAAAGGAGTTTTCTTTTTATACGAGAGGCAAGGGCTATCGTTGATAGCAACTAAAAACAGAATAGTTTATGAGCTCTTTTGTCAATACATTACCATAGTATATCAGTTACCAATTGCACGACAAATTTGTTTCTCAGGATATTATGAATGATCGCATCAAGTACTGTCTGAGGCACGTTGCGGGTGATGTCGATGAGTGTACTGTATGTGCCGGGACTGGAAAGTGCCGCTTCTACTATTGATTGGTGAAAACATGGGAGGCTACTTGGCTCTACAGACTAATCTGAATAATTTTATCAATTTTAGTTCAACCGACCTTATTTTCGCAAATCGGCCGCTCAAATGCCTAAGATCCTTAGTTTGATCTTGTGCAAGTTAATCCGTGAACCAAATCTTATTGAGATTTCCTTGTATGCTGCTTGACCTGGAAGCGTCACCATACTGGACTTGGAGCTTATGGAGACTCCAAGTTTGTTGGTTCAAGTTCTGAGCTTATGCAGAGCAATGAAAAGTTGGCAACTTTATTCAATTTCCTTTTACATATCTTCCTCCGTCCAGAAATAAGTGACTTGACTTTGTATAGATTTGCATGTATTTTAGTGTATAGATACATGCAAAACTAGATAAACCCAAGTCACTTATTTATGGACGGTGAATAATATTTAGAGAAGTGGCAAAGCTAAGCCTCATTCGATATACCCTCAACATTACCTTCAAGTCAGCAGCCAGCCAGCATGTGAGGAACAAACTGAAGGATATCTCGTTCCCTTCCTCGCAGAGTGAGTGTTCTTGACAGTTTTTTTTTTCATGCAAGAATTGCATACTGACATGCATGTGTTCCTTTCTACTCCTCTGTTTTAAAATATAAGATGTTTTAGCTTTCGTGAAAGAAGTGTATCTAGGCGTATTTTGTGGTGTATAGATTCACTCCGAACCTATAAATGCGTCTAGATTCATCTCTTTCACAAAAGCTAAAACATCTTATATTTTGAAACGGAGGTAGTATTATTGTTCACTTTTGCTTCGGTGTCCCCCTTCCCTTCTTTTGAAACTTTGACAATAAAAATTCGATACTGATTCGTTTTGAAGACTTTACAAACCCACACGAAGCTTGTATGGTCCTCTTAGCTATATACCTACGTACACGTATAGTCACATGCCCGTGAAAGGCGGAAACCGAGAGGTATGTAGCAGTAACAACAAAATTTCAAAATGTGGCATGTAAAGACGTAGATCGCGATAACGAGAGGTGGGATCAGCTAGTGAAAACGTGGAGTATACCCAGCTCGATCGAGTACATCTATACAGAGGTATACATAGCCCGAATATGAGTTTTGACGGGTTTTACAAAAATAACATATGCAAACTTAAGTTTGAGAGAGGACACCCACTGACAAGAATAACCGAGCCAGCACCAGGAAGGCTATCCTCTCCAATTCAGGATACCAGTGCACCTAAGCTGTACAGTTCTTTGATGTCGTTTGATACCCACATTGGCATTGCCCTTGGAAGCTCTTGGAAGGTAAATAGTACTCCCTCCGTTCAGAAATATATGTTTTAGGTTTGTAAATCAAATGTATATAGATATCTTTTAGTGTATAAGTTTATAGAGGTTTGGAGTGAACCTATATAATAAAAAACGTCTAGATATATTCATTTCACAAAGCTAGAATGTCATATATTTCTATGGAGGGAGTACAATATGAACCAGCCGTTTGGTATATGGAAGTAGAGGATAATTTGTGCTAGCAGCCTAACAACCACAGCACTTTACATGGTTATAAATCGTCTAAACATGATACATGATCTCTCCCGTGATACAGTTCACAAGAGGTTTGGTTGTTACTTTCGAGTGTAGACAGAAGAGTTGAGATGACTATTACTTTATGCTCTTCCTGGCGGTTGTGCTGATCTTCCATTTTATAAATGGTTGGCATGATGGATTTACTTGGTGCTTAGGATATGGTGAAGCCCCTTGATTTCTGGATAAACGCATGAAAGAGCTGTTTCCTTGGATCACTTTGGATAAAATGGAGATGAATTGCTACTGCCCATCTACAACGGTTTAAAACTTGTTCTATTGTGCTGTGCTGTTTTTGCCTGCTAAAATTCCTGAGGATGTTGCATTCCTCTTTTCAAAATTTGACCAGGATAGAAATTTCTTGTTCGAATTGTGGGAACCCTCCTCTTGAGGAAGGAAACCCTTTAAAAATAAGCGTATGCTGCTTATTATGGCGTGCACACGGTATTCTTTAGTAAAAGGCGAAAGAATAGTTCGCTTTGTGCTCGCCACGCAGCTGCGTGCTCTTCTCATTGCAGCCTGGGCGCCATTTTATAGAGCCGCTGGCGGCCGCTCATGTTAGGTAAGCGATGTGGGACTAAAACGAGAGCTGAACCGAGAGCCTCTGCCGCAGTGCTTGTAGGCCGCGTTACTACGACGCACTACTGGGCCTGGGCCTCCAGGTTGGTGAAATCCAGACTGGCCAACTTCACTCGATGACTTTGAACGTGCTGTGCTTTAGAAAAAAACTTTGAACGTGATAACGAAATCATCAAAATCTGATCGTACCAAAATTCAAAAGCAGTTAAAAATGGTGAATTAAATTCTTATTCTTTTATAACGTACAGACGGAATCAGTTTTATCATGTCAGTAAGTTTCACATGGAGTTTCAACCTAAATTTTGAGAATTCAAGAAGATTGCTTTTTTGAAAAATGGGCGAGGAACTACCTCCTCACATCAAAATCAAGAAATAATGAAATTGCTAGTCCATGAAGAAACTATGTTCTAACACGCAGGATACTGTTCTTCGGTGCATGTAGTGTTTCTTTACACCCATGTGCTTGTGGTCTTCATTTACACAACATTGACCAATTGTATGTTTGAGATTGTCCCTAGTCGGGCTTCCCAAGCGACGTTTGGCAACAGTGCTGGATTGGTCGCTTGTGGAGCGCTAGCACAAATGTCGCGTTTGGGGCATGCCTCTCCCCAGCCATTTGACCAAATTTTGATAAATCTCATATTTCATTTAAATTTAAATTATATTTTATAAAGTTGAATGAAATTTAGATAAACTTAAACCTATATCTACTCTAAGCCTCGCCGTCGTCGTTCTAGCCGGGGACGCTGGGCGGACCTACCTCGTCGTCGTTCCCCGCGACGCGCCTCACTACAAGCCTTCGGTGGTGCCTCACCGTGGATGTGGTTCCGAGTTGGAGCGTGTCAAGGTCCCCCCTTTGCCGGTGCCTCCCCGTTGCGGTCGCATCGCTCCTCCTTGACTCTGTCGTTGGGCGGTGGCTCGCATTTACGTTGGAGGCCATTACACCGCTCTCACAGCCGATGGGACGTCTCATTGCGCCTGCCTGGAAAACCGGCGAGGCATTTAAGTTAAAGCTCATCGGTCGGGGACTCAGCTTGAGTGACTTCACGCTTTAAAGTCTCAGCATGACTTTGTCCCCTTCATCCACCATCTATTCTCAATCGGACGGACAAGCACGAGTGGAGGCAAAATCCAAAGCACCTAGCTGATTTAGAATTTCAAATATTTGTTATTCCCAAACCGTAGTCTAAAAAAGGCTGAAAATTTCCCAGAATGGATAATACGATGTCTATGATTTACTGATTTTTTTTCAAAAATTTCTGGGAAGTTTAATTTCAAGTTCAAATTTCACACATAAATTTAAAATGTTGCTTACTCACAAACTGTATGTCCAAATAGACTGAAACTTTACCAGAATGTATGATAAAATATATGTGATTCAATGGAAATTTTTAAGTTTTTTCTGGGAATTTTAAATTTTGAGCCATTTCTATCTTTTGGGGCATTTTAGTTGTGGATTTCAGCAGCATTTTTGCATCATTTTCGGTTAGTTTTTTCTTAAATTGTAAGGAACAATTGGCATCATGCAAGTATAGCAAGGGAAATCCATATACATATTAGCAAACATTTAGAAGTCACAAAAAAAACATAGAAGAGGCTCATAACATTGGAAGCATCGCAAGTCGATTGCATATCATTGAGGTTTTTAGCAACAAGTGCTACTGAACAAAAGACTATAATTAGAACCCAAAATACTATAGTTAGACCCCAAAATATATCCAAAAGATAACATGGACTACTTATGTCAAGTGTAATTAGAATACATCGTGTTAATTGTAGAAGCTTGAATAGAGAGAAAAGCATGAAGACACGATTTATACCTAGATAATGTTTCTTTTTTTTTTGCATGGACCCAGATAATATTTCTTGTGTTGCCATCTCTCATTGTGGCTAAACTATGAATACTAGAGCAGATCTAGGGTTTACGGTGGCGTGTATTGCTTCTCTAAAATTGAAAGCGCCTGGTATTTATCGTGGCTTGACATCCAAGTCCAAGTCACTTATTTCTAGATAGAGGGATTACTATATCTGTGTAATCTATCGAAGGATTCTCAGGTAGTGCCCAAACACACATTGGTGACCTTGTAGGATATATCTGTGTAATCTATCGAAGGATTCTCAGGTAGTGCCCAAACACACATTGGTGACCTTGTAGGATTTCTCGGACTTGCAATACGCTTGTTTCTCCACGATGAGGACAACAAATGAACAAGATATCTTTTTGCTACTTGCCAGGTTACCGGGGTGTACTGTTTACAGCTGCTGCTGCCTTCTCTTGTGGTTTTTTACATTTACCTTTTCTCCCTAGTCCATTTTCCAGATGAAATTTTGATGTAGAGTGCAGTTTTACTGCTTATAGCATATTGAAAGCAGCTCTACTGCACAAACAAACAAAAAATGGGATGTTCGCTAAGACATACTCCAGATCGCACCAATTTTGACATGCACTATCAAGTCCATACACAGAAACGCAACCACAGATGGTACAGCCAAAAAGAGTAACCACACATGAAACCATGCACCAGCATCCATTAATTGTTGCAAGAGAATTATGGCAGCAAAAGAACAACCGAACCTTGAGAAATCAAAGGACAGAGATTAAAGCATAGTCATATCAATGTAGCATCCTTTTCATTGATAGGTTCCCCAATCACATAACTGGGTATAGTTTACTCAAGCAACACAAACTTCAAAAACGTTACCGGGAGACACATAATGCTTATGTGTCATGTCCTAATCTCATTATGCCCGCTGGCAGATTAACTGATTTAGTATTCAAGTAAAGGTGGTTACAAAATTCTACTGTCTGAGAGCCTCTTACTCCAGTTATTGGCCAGGAAAACGAAGAAGGTGAAATGAGGCTAAACATGCCTAATTTATGCTCAACCATTATTAACATAAAAAACAACCCGATTTGTAAAACGAAGCATTGGTGTAGCTTCAAGCCGCAGCCTTCTTGCAGTGGTTTTCCAGCCACTCCATGGTGACACTCTTTGGTCTTTCAAGTGGCAGTCCAAGGGCACGGTCCCAAATGAGCTGTCAGACAATCAATCAAGATTAGCAGATGGTAGATCCACAATAGAAGCATGTGAAAGTGGAAGTGGAAGACAGACCTGAGATCCAATTCCCATGCTCCTTGAGACGCCGAACAGGACAGTGTAGTACCTATGGATTAGACAATTCATCATTGTTACTCCTGATGTACTAATAGATTTACTACTCCCTCTGGCCCATGCCGCGGCCTATACATCAAATGTGCTATGTCCAGTTTAAACTCCGTCAATTAAATGGGGCCAGAGGGAGTATTTATATCATATCAGTTGCGTGTTAAACTAGTAACTGAATAATTTAAGAAAAGCAAATTAAATACCGTGCTTCAACTAATCCAAAGTGGTTGAGCAAAACTCCGCTGTGAGCATCAACGTTAGGCCATGGGTTTTTTACCTGAAAAATGCACAGCATAGATAAATGATGATGCCCATACTCAAAAATATGAAATTAAAGGAGGGCACATCACAACCAATGCCATAGCATATTACCTTGCCTAACTCAGTAAGGATAGGAGGCACAACTTCGTACAACTTGGAGACCTGGAAGGGAACAATAATATATCCCAATAACATTGTTGAACCGAAGAGAAACATGCAGTTAGGATGAGGTAAAATGAAGGTTCTAAACTAACCAGTTGGAAAAGTGGGTCCTCAGGTAAATACTTAAGTGCAAACTCCCTTTGGCACGAGTATCGTGGATCTGTATTACGTAGAACTCCATGACCATAGCCAGGAACAACCTACGAATGCAACCCGCCATCAGTAATTCAGAGTTTTACTTTTATAAGTTCAAACAAACAAACTAAAAGTAGACGCAGAAAATCAGAGTAAAAGCATTTGCATAACCAGCCCAGGAGGAAGGATGCAATAGAGGGCAAATATCTTAGATCTATTGTGCAGCACTCAACGTCTAGAAAACACATTGAATAGAGTAATTTGTCTACCTTTCCACTCTTCAGTGTCTTCCATACGTATTCTTTAAGCTGATCAGTTGTAATGTTACTCCCGGTTTCTTCCATCACAGATTTGATCCATAGCAACACTTCCTGCAGTATATGGTGACTATGGTCAGTTCATGCATATTTAACAGTAAGTATAAAACTTTCAGAACACAGAAACATGCTTCTTTTGAACAGCATGTCACACACAAGTTATACAGTAAATAGCAGAGTTACAAGTAGTTTTTGCAAATTATCACGAGCAATTTGTTCCTGGAGATTTATTTGACAAGCACATGTGGAACAGGAGGTTTCTTAAAACACTACATAAAACCTAGCGTACCTGATTAGCCAGGCCATGCAGTGGCCCAGCTAAACCGTTCAGTGCCGCTGCAAAAGAAAGATAAGGATCTGACAGAGCGCTTCCAACCTGTGATTGAATATATCGCATTAATGCTGGATAAAGAGGCCAGTGCACAGAGGATATAAATAGGAAACAAGTAACAATCGAAGCACAATAGCTACAAGGACTTGAAATTGAAAGGCCCTGAAAGGCAAAAACAAATAAACTGCTATCTAAATCAACAAATCACGAAGTTACTCATTTTTTAATGCTTCACCAAGAACACACTAGATGACAATAGTTCACCCAGTAATAAAAATAATAAACATAGTTTTAACCAGAGACCTCTACTACTATCATAACCATTTACTGTGTTCTCATAACTGCACATTTCCAACGAGGAAGGCCCCATCAGCAGATCCTTCAGTACCAAAATTTAAGTAATGAAGAACTCAATGAAACTAATTGCCTCAATTCAGTTGCTAGTACAGTACTACTATGGTTATCCCACACTCCTTAAAGAGACCATCCCTGGTTAATAGTGCTTTTTAGGAACAATGGGTGCTAGTTTGGTTTATCAAACATGCTAATGCATCACAGATATGTAACAACAACATTGCGCCAAACCACAGACCAGCAATTATATATGATGAAACAGTGCATGCCAAAAACTGCAGTGTAAGGACGCCAGCAAATCAAAGTATCTTGGTGCAACCATCAGTCATCCTTTGGCAGGTTCAGGACAATGGTGGCAACACTAGCAAGATAGACAATAGGAAACAAATATTACCAGATGGCCAGCATGAGCACTGACATTCCCACCTTCGTGATCACTACAAGAAAACAGGTCGCGGTACAAGGGAAATTAAACTACATCCTTTAGCAAACAAATATAGAAATTGAAATAAGAATGGGTGAAATTACGTGTGAATTGTTATGTATAGGCGCATCAACTCCAGCATTTTGGGGTCATCAAAACCAAGCATGTGTGAAAAATTCGCTGCGTAGTCCAGTGTATTATCAGCTGCAATAGTTTTCCCGTCCTTGAAAATCCTTCAGAGAACCAAAGAAATAGGTTTATTCCTATTTTGTTGAACAAAATTTACACTCTTAATATTAATTAGAACAAAACCTTCAATAACTGATACCATGTTCCGGTTAGTGTAGTACAAGATCATGCATGTGATAAAAGAAAAGCTACCTCCGGTAGACATATGAAGCCACTTTTGGAAGCCGGGCAATCAAATTTAAGCTGTCTTCATATGTAGGCTCCCAGAACCTATGCAAACAACAGTCATAAATGCCATGCTATATCACCATTGGACGAATTAATAAATTTCAAGGCATTATAAAGCTCAAGCATACTTTGATTTAGGAATTCCCTTGTCATAAGCCTTTGCAAATTCACTCTCAACCTGTAATAGGGTTAAAATATAAAGGCTTAATTCACTCAATTTGAAGGCCTAGAAGAACTTTTACACAACCTTAAGAAGAATTTTCTTATTTCCTTTATAGTGGCACCAGTAGTTTTCAAAATCGGTACACCCACTGGAAGTGTTTTTGTGGAGACAAAAGACAATACTGAACAATAAAAAATAAAAAAGGGCTTACTTGGAGTGCCATCACTCCAGTGGTAAACTGTGTCATTGGATGAGCAGTAACAGGAAGAGCATCGATCGCCTTATAGACATGACCTGCATCCAAGTCAAATAAGGTACTTGAGAGGAAAACACAATGTTTTATAGAACAGTGGCCGTGCCACAAAATTTTAGGAGTTGAATATATTCAAGAAACTCGAAATCAACTTCTCATGATGAAGATTTAATTAGCTTGTAATGTTTCTGGCTCAAAAAATATCATGTACTACCTCTGAGTAACGGAACTTCGGTGAAGTTAACCAGCTTACGCTTAGAAACTACTGAACATGAGTAAAGTTAGCAAACACCTTACACCCCCTACACCCCACCCCCTCAAAATACAGTAGAACAGTGTACGAGAAATTTAGAAATATGTTTTATGTGTGCTCGCATAATACAACTTCAATATTTCATAGAAACATGACCTTATAAATCTCTCTATTCTGAACTTAAAAAACACTGATAGCGAGGGGGAGGCAAGGAACCTGGAACAGTCGAACGGCTAACCAATTCCTTTGATAGTGCATCAACTTGCTCCTTGGTTGGCACCTGTAACAAAGCAACAACCACTCAGCCTGCGCTAGTTAAGGCCTTAAAGTTGAGTAAGTGTTTTATAAGGCAAACCCTAAACCCTAAACCCAGGGGGTGGAGTAAGTGTTTTATAAGGCAAACCTTTCCGGTCAAAAGAAGCCAAAGGAGACCCTCAGGTAAAGGTTCTCCATCTTTAACTGCCGTTGGCAGTACTTTTTGGCACTCTGGAATGGAGAGACCTCTAAAACGAATACCCTGAAAAGAAAAAGATAGATATACAGTAAGGCATATTTATATTTTGCAAAAAAAAAGAAGTTCTAATCCTATCAATAATCTGCAATAAGGCACCCATGAAATTAATGCTCTTGTAGTCAAGCAAATTCCTGTATGATGAATTGAGCAAATTTAATCTGTCACATCTATTCTAAATCACTATAGCATGTCAATTCTAGAAACTGACTCATCCCTCCGTTCCAAATTATTCGAAGCAGATTTGTCTAGATACGCATGTATCTACAAGCACACAGAAGATCAATTTTGTTCTACAAGCTTAACTATGATTTCAATACAATACAATAATTCATTTTCTAGTCTACTGGACGTTTCAAGGTATACAAGTTAACATGTAATTTCCCCTTAATACAGTACACATAGCACCACAAAAAGAGAACAATATAAGGTTACCTCCTCCGGGTCAAGTAAAGATGTTTCCCAGAGCATTCCAGTCATCCCTCTCATCCCACCAAGGACCTGGAGAAAGCAAAAACATTGTTCAGAATATGGCGCAGTAAAGAACACATAGTTCATCAGACCTAATATACATACCATGTCCACAGTAATGTTTCCAAGCTGGACCTTTCCATGCTCCGACTTTAGTTTCTTTAAGCGGTCCTGTACAAAGATGCAATGACGAATAAATTTTAACTGACCAGAAAATTTAAGAGCAGCGAACAAGCTTCCAATTAGGCAACTTATCCAATACATGTTCAGAAAATTATGATTCCTTAAAGCTAAGTGCAAACCTAGAAATAATAATATTATCATCTAATTTATTTTCGTATTAGCCAGAGAACAGAACCTAGTGCAACTGAAGCATTATAAATTCAAAACACAGTAAATCTGCTCCTTAAATCTGTTAAGGTATTAAATACTAGTTTATGATAATTATCATTTGCTAGCATGTTCCACCATGGCATTTGCTGTCACACAGTATCACATGAACTGAAAAGAGTTGAAACTACTGGGATGACATAAAGGGAAGATAAGGAATCAAATACCACAAATAATATTCATCTTTATACAAGAGAATGCACCAGTGAGTTACAAACCTGCTGTTCGGGAATCATTTCCTGCAGCTGGGACTTCAGATCCTGCATTTTCAGAAACACAACCAGCGCTATGTTCAGCACCGTGCCGAAATTCCCCTCGAATAAAATCAGCGACTAGCAGTTTCTAATTCAGGGGATCCTATGCAAATTCAAGCACAGAACAGAATACGAGAGGAAGATGGTTATCTTACGAGATCGGAAGCGCTCTGCATCTGCAGCCATCTCACACCACCAAGCGTGGTGGCGTCATGCCCCTGTAAACATGAGCAACAAATCAAATCCCAGCATCAGCAAACGCCTAAACCGGCACACAGACGACGCGTCGCCAAGCCAATGCGACACGGGGATCTGGTGGATGGATGGATGGATTCACTCACCATACGGGATCGCAGCCTCGAGACCGCGGTGAGGCCCCGGAAGAACGCCATGGCCGGAGCACGACGCGGCTACCACCGCAACTGAAACAGAACACGAACAAACAAAAAATGGTTTCGTCAGATACCCTAGGGCGCCACCGAACCAACCAAAATCCATCAAAAAAAAAAACTACGAGCACGCACGCGCGGCAAGCACATCGAAGCACTGGTTCCTAAAAAATTATTCCAAAATCGAAAACAACAACGGAAAATCACGCGAGCCGGAACGGATCCAGGAGTCTATCCGGGGAAAAAACGAACAGAACGAGGAAACATCTCGGTGCGATTCTTAGACTCGCGACAGATTCTGGAGAAAAATACCGAGATTGCAAGCTTCTGGGCGGCGCGAGGGATGAATCAAAACAGAGAATCGAAAGGGGAAAAGGTTGGGAGTGGGCAAATCCTTACGCGTGGAAGGAGAATCGAATGGGAGGGAGGCGAGGTGGCGACTGCGGGAAGAGAGAGTCTCCGTAAGCAGGGGAGGGTGGAGGACGACGGGAGCCAGCAATTTGGAGTTGCCTTCCCCTAATAAATCGCCGGCTCTCTTTCCTGTTCTTTCGTTCCAACCCCCGAGCGAATGCCTATTTTGCACTCTTCCGCAAGTATCGGAAATGTTTTTATTGACTAGTTTTTTTTCTTTTTAAGTGAGTTGACAAAATTGTTTTGAACTTTTATCTGGCTGTCTGGAATATTATAAATAGGGTGCACGACAGGAAGACTAATTGAAGCTCTTAGCTAAAAGCTTATTGAGAATACAGCCTTTGGCCTTTGCCACCTACCAAGGGCGAGGCCGCCATGACCAACCACTTGACTACGAGAATTTTCTATCAAGGAGCTGGTACAATTACACGCATGCGTGTTCCAGGTGGAAAGTGAAAATAATAAATACTTATTCTCGCTTGGACCTTTCTAAAAACGACCGAGTAGAAGATTTGGCAAGATTTAAAACAGTTAGCTGGAACAGCGACCGAATGAGAACAGAATAATATGTAACAGAAGGAAAATCGCTAATCTTGCTCCGCAAGATGATGCGATGTGGGCTTACGGTCGTTTTGGGCCTGAAAGTAAGAGGACGTGTAAAAGCCCAATGTAGCGCCACAATTTGCTGGAGCTAATAAATAATTGGATTATATATACCCTAAAGATTCCCTAAAAATATCCTAAAGAAGATTCTCAAAAAAAATACACCAAGTCTTTGTTCGGTTCCATAGGGTTAAATCCACTAGCGGATCTAACTCCTGCTGGGATTGGGTGATCTCCAGTTGTCACCCAAATCCCCACCACCCCACTCTCCACATCCCCTACTAATCTCTATCATTTATTGATATTCGGTTAATCCCGCACATCCAGCAGCGGGCAGCAAGCAGTACCGTTTTGGCAGGCAACAAGCAGCACATTTGACGGCATGCAGCAAAACAAGCATCAACATACAAACGGAAAAAAGACTAACACCTTTGAATTAAAACGAAATAATATCCTTTTTGCCATCGGCTTTGAGCATGACAGAAAGCTAAAAATCTTGATTATTTCAAGATATAGTTAATTCGTTTTCAGGAAAATAGTGGCACGACAATAAAATATAGAGTGATTTATATGCAGTCTATCTGCTAAAGCACACACAAATTTTATCGTCACAACACCCTTGTCTTTCTTCTTCTTCTGAAGCTTCCTCATGTAGAACTCTAGGTCATTGCACCTGGTCATGTATAGCAATAAGAAAAGATAAATATTAGAATTTGTTCAGTTCAACTAAAGAAAAAAACATGAAAGAATGGTGTACATGACAATGTTTTGTGATGCACTATAAAGCATGTAGCTAATGAAAGATATACTAGGAAACTTTGGTGCGTCGACACGCGCAAATATTATAGAATCATGATCGGCCTAATGTGCCAGATATGAAAAGTAAGCAGAAGGTAATTGTTGTTGTGATTATGTAGAGATACAACAACGCTAGTCATTGGCAAAGAGAATGGGTGAAATAATTATACATTGATGCACATGTACTTCATACTAGACCATAAAGATGCGCATTGCACGCCCGTCCATATTAATGAAAAAATTGTACAACTATTCAATAAAATTTGGACACTAAAGTGAAATTATAATGTATGATACAAATAGTCAGACATATTATGACCTTAGCGAGAAAAAAAGCTTAGTCCCGTATTTTATCAATCGGGTGTGAAACAATCCATCATCACTCAAAAAACCATATGAGACACATGTTTTGCCACGAACCAACTCAAGCAGAGTTGCTCAATTTATGTACAAAAGCCAATCGTCACACAGAGCAATGTAAGATACCCAGATGAACTGATCTAAGTCAAGTCTTAGCATGTTGAATCATAAGATTGTACCTAAGTTGGCGATACAACAGTCACTGGAGTCTTCAATTATCCTATAAGAGGCGGTTTAAAATATTATTCTAGGATAACTGATAACATGTGTACTTACACGTCAGAGAAACAATGCCGCTATTGGCCAGGAAAACATATGTACACATGAAAGAGCCAAAGAGGCATGGTTCTTCGCTTGTGCATCTTAAGGAGAGAACAATAAAAGAACTTTGAAAGGAATGTGAATTCATAGTGTCTACACATAGGTGGGTCATATTTTTGAATGACAGCCGAAAGCTATACTAATCTTACCAGGATAATAGAAAAACAAAATGACGTTTTTATCATGTCATTATGTATGGAATTAATCAACCAGTGGCAATGCCAATCAGCAATATGATCAGCATAAAATATCTGTTGCACCTCACACATCAAAATTTGAGCTATTTTATGATTTGTTTAAACAAAGACCTGTCTAAATTTGTGACTTTACAACTGAGAGATTGTTATATTTTTCCTTTTTATACCAAATGCGATTAATATCACTGGTTGGACTGTGCACTATTTGAGGACCGAGAAAGAAAGGACTACAACAATCAAATCCCTTTTCCCCAGATTATTAGATTTCCAATATTGTAGATATCTGTAATACAAGCTAAAGTTTTGTCACAGAAAAACAATATAATAGAAATATTTTGACTATTATATATAATAACAGTATAGAGCCATACCCTAATCCCGAAATGTATGCAAGCCTAAATAGAAATTGACCTAGAAAATTTTACCATAAACATCCTAGATGTGGCATCCCGCAAAACCACTACTAGAAAATTGCGTTGTTTTTGTGCATTGCATCATCATGACCGCATGCTCATGTCATCATGCCACATTGCATTTGAGCATCGTCATCATCTTGCATTTGCTTGCATAAAACTATTTTCGGAAAACCTGTTTTGTTTTCTAAACGGCCCGTCTTTGTTCAAAAACACGAAACCGGGTCTCCGGATTAATTATTTTGTCGGCCAACGGTTTGCAAAAAACCTGTTTATAACAAATAAAATATTTAATTATTTTTTTAGTGGGGCAGTCGAACGGGCCGACCGACCCAGTCGACCACCCCAGTACAAAAACGGTCCGCCTAGAACCTTTTTCTACCCAACCTAGTCTACCCACCCCTCCAGCCACCTCACCCCACCCAATCCTCTCTCGCCACGTCACCTCTCCCCTCCCTCTACCCTATCCCACGCAGCCACCTGGCCTCTCTCCCCCTCTCTCTCCCTGGGTCCCACCCAGCACACAAGCAACACACGCACTCACGCACGCACACAGAGCACACACCCCACAGCCCCAACCCGCTGCCACCCGGGCCCCACCCCGGCCCCACTCTCCACTCACCTCTCTCCCCACCCCGACCCAGTCCCAGCCTCCCCCGCGGGTCCCACTCGCCCACCCCCGTCTGCCCCGTCTCCTTCCTTCTCCCCTCCCTCACCTTTCCCCCCCCACCGACGCCCCGACGTCCTCCCTCCGTTCCCTTCCGCCGGCCTTCCCCCTTCCGCCGGTCCGCACCGCCGGCAGGCCGCCTCGCTCGCCTCCTTCCCCTCGTCCGCCTCCCTTCAGGCTCCCCGCCGGCGCGCCCTCCTCCCAGCTCCGGCCTCCGCCGCCCGGAGCCGGCCCGTCGTCCGCCGCCGCCGCGCGGGCCTGCCCCGCCCTGGGCTCGTCCCCGCTCGGCCGCCGCCCCGCCGTTCGCCCCCTCCGTCGCAAGGCCCCACCAGCCGCCTCCCCCCGAGCTCGGCCCCGACGCCGCTCCTCCCCTCTGCAACCCGCCACGAGCCTCCCCGCCCCTGCCCCGACAACCGCCGAGCAGCGCCGCCAGCCGCCCGGCGTCGTCCTCCCCTCCGGCGTCGTCCTCCCCTCCGGCGCCGGCCCCGTCGTCTCCTCCGTCCGCCGCGTCACCCTCCTCTGCAGCGCGCCTCGCCGCCCCTTCTCCCGGCCTACTCCGCCCCGCTCGACCACCTTCGGCACCCCTGCCCTGCGCGACCACCTCTGCCAGCAGCAGTCGCCGCCTCCCCGGCTTGCGTGTCCTCGAGCCGCGCTGGACGACGCCGCCTTCTCCTTCTGCACGCAGGAGCTTCTGTCCCGTCCCAGCGCGTACGGCTCGTTGCCTGTCGTTGGTACTCAGTCATCGGTACATGTTGAAGTGGAGTGGTGACAAGGATATGGTGTAGATGTTCGCCTTCAATTGAGACCGTCTCGCCAAGTTCGCCATCCGCCTAGACGTCGAAACCCGCAGGCGATGGCGTCACATTCTAAGATCTTCGACACGGAACCGAAGACCGCCGAACCCCAAGGTCGTCGACATGGAACTGACAAGGTCTACTACATGGATTCGAAGACCGAACCCCGGAACCCCCGGAACGACAAGATCGCCCACACGGACTTGAGTACCCCGATGCCTTCGACACGGAGCACCGAGGATGCCTTCATGGGACGCCAAGACACCCGTCGAATCCCGAAGGCCGATCCGAAGCGCCAGGACCCGAACCTGAAGAACGCCAAGATCGCCATGGAACAACAAGCACTGCACCCCGAACGCCAAGACCGCCCGACTCGAGCACCCGACAAGATCTGCGCAACGACAAGATCGGCACCGACCAGGGCGGACCCGCTACGCCCCGACGCCGAACCAAGTCCTGCTTCCCGGAACGCCAAGATCTACCTCAGTTGTCCGAGAACGATCCCGTTGAACCCCGAACCCTGAGGCCGGACCCCGAACCCCGGAACCCCAAGATCTGCCGAACCCTATGTGTGAACCCGAACCCGAGACCTTATTTTATTAAATGATATATAATTGTTGCATATCAAACTGTTCATGCATGCATGCTTGTCTGTGGTTGGGGGCACTATGCCGATTCACCTTATAATTAAATATGGGGCCCATATGCGGGCAATTCTAGTCTCATATCGGCCTCATTTAAATTTGTGTAGCAAACCGGTGCTATCTTTTGCCATGTTAAAATAACATTTAAATTGCGGGGTTCTAAACAACATGAACAACATAATTAATTGTCGGGACCCCGGTTCCGCTTAATCTTGCCGAATTGCATCGCACCTTACCATGCCATACATCATACATGCATCATGCCCGATCTTTTGCCGTAGTATTAAATATTGCATCCGGTGTTTATTCTAGTGTTTTGCTTCTTCGCGGATAAGGCCGTTGAGTTGATGTGAGCTTCGCCCCGATCTTCGGATGAACCTTCGACAATGTTTTCAGGCGAGCATCTTCCCCTTTCTACCTATCTTACTTTTACAGTATTTATTCCCTCCTGTTGATCTATTGCTATCTGTGTTGCGATGCTCTAGCTTTCGTACCCGTGATATCCCTTGCAGCCTTATATTGCCTTGTACACATCCTATTACCTATTGTTTGGTAGATAGTTGGACCCGCGCGTCGTAGTCGCTTGCTCAAGTGTTGTTGCGTGTCGTCCAGTACCACAGTTGTTGGAGAATTGCCGCATGTTCAATGTTGGAGAAGACCATGGCTTTATTTATTGCTCACTTTAATTACTGTTTAACAACTAAAATTGGAGTAGGTAAGCAGAGGCACAGGTGGGCAATAGATGTTATTTGGTTGTTAACCGTCCACTTGTGTCCCGTAGGACCCCGAGTTCTTGACACCTGTTCCGAGATCGAGCGCGCTAACCACATGTGGGGAGATATGGGCCCCCCATCGATTTAGTACCTGATTTCAAAGTACTGTACTGGGGGCCACAAGTAGTTTGGGGCTTTATTTACTATCCTGTACCTATGCCATGCTTTACTGCTTTATTTACGATTGTGTGAGGAGCACGCTGTACTGTTTTGGAAGCGGAGTGTTTTCGCGGTATCGACAGTCCCAGTTTTGGGATTTGCTGTCGTTTACAGCCATTGTCGCAAACCCTGAGTCCGTCTCGGAGACCGGCCGACTTCGTTGCGGGTGTACTTAGTGGGGTGGCCCCCCGTGCTTGCTTTGGGTCTGGGAAACGTCATGACTTAGGCCCCGCCGACATACCGATGGGTGTATGTTAATTGATCTGGCAAAAAGGGTCGAAGTGCGTGTGGATACTTTGGTGCACCCCTGCAGGGTTAAATCTTTTTGAGAAGCCGTGTCCGCGGTTATGGACGACTTGGAGCACAGTGCTTGATCATAGACAACTATAACTAAAGTTTACCGTTATAATTTGACTTGTATCTGATATGATTAGTAATCAGCTTCACTATAACGGAATGGCGAAATAAAAGTACCAACAACTGCTGGGTTTTGGGTTTATCTCATGCTAATCGTATCTGACTAGTAAGTGTTGCAACTACAACGGAATGGTTAACTAAAACAGCCCACTGTTTATTTTATCAGGACGATTATCTACACCTGACTAGTAATTGCTGCAACAATAACTGAATAAATAAAACTGCCAACTGAGTGAGTTCCTCGGTTGACTTCCTCGTTTGGTCTCGAGGGGGAAATACCAGGATGGGTTTATTTTGGTGTTAGAATCAGGTTGGTTCCGGATAGGTCTTTCTTACCCCTCTCTGATAGCCGTCGGTTGTATCGAGTCTCTATAGGAGGTTTAGTGCATGTTGCCGCTGTCGCTCAGTCCACCATACCTATGTAGGCGAGGACCGCCGAATTCTAGTCTCGCCGTGTACTGGCCTCAGTACTGACGCTCCTTCTTTTTCCTTTGCCCTTTGTCGGCACCCCTTTTATTTAAGCAGGTTTTGAGATCGACGTCGTTAGCAGGGTTACCCTTCCGGCTTGGCCTGGGCAGGGTTATGGACGCCATTGGTTATTCTTCAGGGCTCTTAGCCCCATTTGCATCTTGTCCGTAGTCGGACGCTCTATCATTTTCAAGGTGATTTGGATCTTTGTATATTATATCTGTATTCTTGACTCTTGGAGTCGCTGTTGTATATATACCTGTTCTGTGGGTCCCATCGAGGACTGTTGTGTAATGTTATTACTTCGTTTTCCACCCGCACGAAAGTGCCTGGTGGGCACCTTCGAATCGTTTCTATGCGGGTTTGGCGGGAATCGCTGAAGCTTGCATAGGGTCGATTCTGAGGGTGTTACAGAGTGGTATCAGAGCTCAGCAGTTGCGATACCCCACAAGTCCAGCCTGTAGGATAACCTAGCTAACGGCCGAAGTAGAGCGTCAAAACTATTTTTGAAAAAAATCGGTTGGATAGTTCTGATTAGGCCTGATTTTACTCCTTACCCCTCTGCTGCTCTCCTCTCACCTTTGCGTGTTTTGAATCCGCTCTCTTCTCTCTCTTCGAGTCCAGGATTTCTCGTGGTTGGGTTCCGTCGTACCTTCAGGGTTTCGCTTCCTCTTTTGGTAACGGTGTGTCTACATCTGGTCTTCATGCTATCCGAGGAATCCTTCGTCTGATGGACTACTCTTTGTTCCTTCTCGTGCCTTCCGGTGTTTTCCGACACGACGACATCATCTACGCTAGATCCGATGCAGAGTCTGCATCACGCCTTTGTTTCGGAACCTCGTTTGTCGAGATCTTCAGTCTAAATCTTGAGGGTTGGTTGCATAATCTGTCTATTCGTGTACATAGTAATGCTTTGAGTGCGGGATGGAGTCGCGACCATACCACTACTCTTATCATTTGCTTGGTATATCGAATGGTGGATCGATGCAACTCTTACTCCTTCCATGAAAGTTAGAGGTGGCCTTACCTTTAACTTCGTCCGTTGTTTATCCGGAGTGCTCTCTTGACGAACAGGATCAACGACATCTTGTTGGTGGTGTCGCCGATTTCAAGACGGGACAACGACCTCTTGTTAGTGGTGTCGCGAGGATCTACACGAAGCGAGAAGACGCCGATCGCCGACCTTCCTTCCGGTACCATGAGGCGGATCTCGAGGGCGAGATCCATTGTTAATGGTGTCGAATTGTGGCATCCCGCAAAACCACTACTAGAAAATTGCGTTGTTTTTGTGCATTGCATCATCATGACCGCATGCTCATGTCATCATGCCACATTGCATTTGAGCATCGTCATCATCTTGCATTTGCTTGCATAAAACTATTTTCGGAAAACCTGTTTTGTTTTCTAAACGCCCCGTCTTTATTCAAAAACACGAAACCGGGTCTCCGGATTAATTATTTTGTCGGCCAACGGTTTGCAAAAAACCTGTTTATAACAAATAAAATATTTAATTATTTTTTTAGTGGGGCAGTCGAACGGGCCGACCGACCCAGTCGACCACCCCAGTACAAAAACGGTCCGCCTAGAACCTTTTTCTACCCAACCTAGTCTACCCACCCCTCCAGCCACCTCACCCCACCCAATCCTCTCTCGCCACGTCACCTCTCCCCTCCCTCTACCCTATCCCACGCAGCCACCTGGCCTCTCTCCCCCTCTCTCTCCCTGGGTCCCACTCAGCACACAAGCAACACACGCACTCACGCACGCACACAGAGCACACACCCCACAGCCCCAACCCGCTGCCACCCGGGCCCCACCCCGGCCCCACTCTCCACTCACCTCTCTCCCCACCCCGACCCAGTCCCAGCCTCCCCCGCGGGTCCCACTCGCCCATCCCCGTCTGCCCCGTCTCCTTCCTTCTCCCCTCCCTCACCTTTCCCCCCCCCACCGACGCCCCGACGTCCTCCCTCCGTTCCCTTCCGCTAGCCTTCCCCCTTCCGCCGGTCCGCACCGCCGGCAGGCCGCCTCGCTCGCCTCCTTCCCCTCGTCCGCCTCCCTTCAGGCTCCCCGCCGGCGCGCCCTCCTCCCAGCTCCGGCCTCCGCCGCCCGGAGCCGGCCCGTCGTCCGCCGCCGCCGCGCGGGCCCGCCCCGCCCTGGGCTCGTCCCCGCTCGGCCGCCGCCCCGCCGTTCGCCCCCTCCGTCGCAAGGCCCCACCAGCCGCCTCCCCCAAGCTCGGCCCCGACGCCGCTCCTCCCCTCTGCAACCCGTCGCGAGCCTCCCCGCCCCTGCCCCGACAACCGCCGAGCAGCGCCGCCAGCCGCCCGGCGTCGTCCTCCCCTCCGGCGTCGTCCTCCCCTCCGGCGCCGGCCCCGTCGTCTCCTCCGTCCGCCGCGTCACCCTCCTCTGCAGCGCGCCTCGCCTCCCCTTCTCCCGGCCTACTCCGCCCCGCTCGACCACCTTCGGCACCCCTGCCCTGCGCGACCACCTCTGCCAGCAGCAGTCGCCGCCTCCCCGGCTTGCGTGTCCTCGAGCCGCGCTGGACGACGCCGCCTTCTCCTTCTGCACGCAGGAGCTTCTGTCCCGTCCCAGCGCGTACGGCTCGTTGCCTGTCGTTGGTACTCAGTCATCGGTACATGTTGAAGTGGAGTGGTGACAAGGATATGGTGTAGATGTTCGCCTTCAATTGAGACCGTCTCGCCAAGTTCGCCATCCGCCTAGACGTCGAAACCCGCAGGCGATGGCGTCACATTCTAAGATCTTCGACACGGAACCGAAGACCGCCGAACCCCAAGGTCGTCGACATGGAACTGACAAGGTCTACTACATGGATTCGAAGACCGAACCCCGGAACCCCCGGAACGACAAGATCGCCCACACGGACTTGAGTACCCCGATGCCTTCGACACGGAGCATCGAGGATGCCTTCATGGGACGCCAAGACACCCGTCGAATCCCGAAGGCCGATCCGAAGCGCCAGGACCCGAACCTGAAGAACGCCAAGATCGCCATGGAACAACAAGCACTGCACCCCGAACGCCAAGACCGCCCGACTCGAGCACCCGACAAGATCTGCGCAACGACAAGATCGGCACCGACCAGGGCGGACCCGCTACGCCCCGACGCCGAACCAAGTCCTGCTTCCCGGAACGCCAAGATCTACCTCAGTTGTCCGAGAACGATCCCGTTGAACCCCGAACCCTGAGGCCGGACCCCGAACCCCGGAACCCCAAGATCTGCCGAACCCTATGTGTGAACCCGAACCCGAGACCTTATTTTATTAAATGATATATAATTGTTGCATATCAAACTGTTCATGCATGCATGCTTGTCTGTGGTTGGGGGCACTATGCCGATTCACCTTATAATTAAATATGGGGCCCATATGCGGGCAATTCTAGTCTCATATCGGCCTCATTTAAATTTGTGTAGCGAACCGGTGCTATCTTTTGCCATGTTAAAATAACATTTAAATTGCGGGGTTCTAAACAACATGAACAACATAATTAATTGTCGGGACCCCGGTTCCGCTTAATCTTGCCGAATTGCATCGCACCTTACCATGCCATACATCATACATGCATCATGCCCGATCTTTTGCCGTAGTATTAAATATTGCATCCGGTGTTTATTCTAGTGTTTTGCTTCTTCGCGGATAAGGCCGTTGAGTTGATGTGAGCTTCGCCCCGATCTTCGGATGAACCTTCGACAATGTTTTCAGGCGAGCATCTTCCCCTTTCTACCTATCTTACTTTTACAGTATTTATTCCCTCCTGTTGATCTATTGCTATCTGTGTTGCGATGCTCTAGCTTTCGTACCCGTGATATCCCTTGCAGCCTTATATTGCCTTGTACACATCCTATTACCTATTGTTTGGTAGATAGTTGGACCCGCGCGTCGTAGTCGCTTGCTCAAGTGTTGTTGCGTGTCGTCCAGTACCACAGTTGTTGGAGAATTGCCGCATGTTCAATGTTGGAGAAGACCATGGCTTTATTTATTGCTCACTTTAATTACTGTTTAACAACTAAAATTGGAGTAGGTAAGCAGAGGCACAGGTGGGCAATAGATGTTATTTGGTTGTTAACCGTCCACTTGTGTCCCGTAGGACCCCGAGTTCTTGACACCTGTTCCGAGATCGAGCGCGCTAACCACATGTGGGGAGATATGGGCCCCCCATCGATTTAGTACCTGATTTCAAAGTACTGTACTGGGGGCCACAAGTAGTTTGGGGCTTTATTTACTATCCTGTACCTATGTCATGCTTTACTGCTTTATTTACGATTGTGTGAGGAGCACGCTGTACTGTTTTGGAAGCGGAGTGTTTTCGCGGTATCGACAGTCCCAGTTTTGGGATTTGCTGTCGTTTACAGCCATTGTCGCAAACCCTGAGTCCGTCTCGGAGACCGGCCGACTTCGTTGCGGGTGTACTTAGTGGGGTGGCCCCCCGTGCTTGCTTTGGGTCTGGGAAACGTCATGGCTTAGGCCCCGCCGACATACCGATGGGTGTATGTTAATTGATCTGGCAAAAAGGGTCGAAGTGCGTGTGGATACTTTGGTGCACCCCTGCAGGGTTAAATCTTTTTGAGAAGCCGTGTCCGCGGTTATGGACGACTTGGAGCACAGTGCTTGATCATAGACAACTATAACTAAAGTTTACCGTTATAATTTGACTTGTATCTGATATGATTAGTAATCAGCTTCACTATAACGGAATGGCGAAATAAAAGTACCAACAACTGCTGGGTTTTGGGTTTATCTCATGCTAATCGTATCTGACTAGTAAGTGTTGCAACTACAACGGAATGGTTAACTAAAACAGCCCACTGTTTATTTTATCAGGACGATTATCTACACCTGACTAGTAATTGCTGCAACAATAACTGAATAAATAAAACTGCCAACTGAGTGAGTTCCTCGGTTGACTTCCTCGTTTGGTCTCGAGGGGGAAATACCAGGATGGGTTTGTTTTGGTGTTAGAATCAGGTTGGTTCCGGATAGGTCTTTCTTACCCCTCTCTGATAGCCGTCGGTTGTATCGAGTCTCTATAGGAGGTTTAGTGCATGCTGCCGCTGCCGCTCAGTCCACCATACCTATGTAGGCGAGGACCGCCGAATTCTAGTCTCGCCGTGTACTGGCCTCAGTACTGACGCTCCTTCTTTTTCCTTTGCCCTTTGTCGGCACCCCTTTTGTTTAAGCAGGTTTTGAGATCGACGTCGTTAGCAGGGTTACCCTTCCGGCTTGGCCTGGGCAGGGTTATGGACGCCATTGGTTATTCTTCAGGGCTCTTAGCCCCATTTGCATCTTGTCCGTAGTCGGATGCTCTATCATTTTCAAGGTGATTTGGATCTTTGTATATTATATCTGTATTCTTGACTCTTGGAGTCGTTGTTGTATATATACCTGTTCTGTGGGTCCCATCGAGGACTGTTGTGTAATGTTATTACTTCGTTTTCCACCCGCACGAAAGTGCCTGGTGGGCACCTTCGAATCGTTTCTATGCGGGTTTGGCGGGAATCGCTGAAGCTTGCATAGGGTCGATTCTGAGGGTGTTACACTAGAGCATCTTAATAGACAACATGAAGCACAAATGCACATAAATTACAACTACTTAGAAGACTGGAAAATAATTTAGGATAAGAATAGTTACAACGCCGTTGATCTTACTTGTTTGTCAAGGTTCCTTTACACGAATATCATTGCTAATATTATCTCTTATCTAAAATAATGGAGTTGAATACACTATCTGTACAATCAGACACATTTCCACATTTCAATGTAACTTTATTATCTAAGAGTATACCTGAAGATCATGCTGAGATGGAAGCAGAATAATGACCCGCCCATTACATACCTGCAATAGGTTGGAAAAGCAAATAATATACAAACCCTGGTCTCGTTTAATTTCTCAATTGTCAGAGCATTGTTCAAAATATTGCATCTCCGGAAAAACGTATCTATGAAGGGTTCGTAGCATAGAAAACAAAAAAATTCCTACGATGGGAACAACAAAGTATCAAGATCTATCTAGTAGATACAAGCAACGGGTGGATATACATCCATAGAATACATACCCTCGAAGACCTAATAGCGTTAACGAGGTTGTACTCGTAGATGATGTAGTCGAACGCTTGCTGATCTCAAGATCGTGATGAAGTCCATCTAGTCCAGCCGGTCCAACACCATCAAGTCCAGCACCGAAAAGCAGTGGTGCATCCGTGATCGCACACACGTCCGGGTACCCCGACAACCTCCACGCCTTCGCTCCATCGAAGCAACAAATCCTTCCAGAAAAAGCCACCGGGAACATGTATCTCGCTGATCCGAGACCATGGAAAAATTCTAAAAGGGGGAGATAAATCCTTCACGAGGAGGTGTGAGAGTGGAAAAGGAGAGGGGGGCCTTTTATAGGGAGAGGGGGCACCCAAGGGGCATGGTGCCCAGCCATGGTAGCTGCCCCCACCTCTTCCACATTCATGTGGGTGGAGCTCCCACTCAAAATGAAAAGCCTCCACTCACATAAACATGCCTCCACTCAAAAATCCACTCACATGCATTAAAATTTCCACCAAATTTAATGCAAGCTCTCATTTAAATAAAACTCTTTTATTTATTCAGAATTTTGTTAATTACTCTAATTAACAAACATTTACATAAAACCCCTTATAACATTTCAATTTCACATGCAGAACCAGTTCCAGAAATTTCAACCGAAACAGTTTCGGTGTCTAATGAAATAAATTCATGCGCATTCCTTTTTCTTTCTCTAGCATATCATTTGTTCCGAATGGTGTCGGTATCCCTTAAGTGTGTCACCCTACGGTTCACGAATAGTGTAGACATGATCGAGACCCCTCTCCGATCAATAATCAGCAGTGGGGCCTGGAGATCTGTACTGACTCCCACACATTCAACGATGACTTCTGTGATCGTGTGAACCTTATACGCATGTAACTCAATCCCTTTGTCTCGTGATATATTACATGTCCAAGATTCGATCATCGGTATCTCCATACCTAGTTTGTTCTCATTACCGACATGTACTCTTTTTTGGTTCCCGTGATATAACATTCTATTGATCAAATCACTTGCTTGCAAGCTAACTAATGTGATATCACCGAGAGGGCCCAGAGCATATCTCTCCGTCATCGGGATGGACAAATTCCACTCTTGATTGATGAGCCTCAATATAATACCTTCGTAGCACTGAACCCATATTTATAGTCACCTTGTTACGGTGTGACGTTTGATGTTATCATGATCTCATGGTCTAAGGACTAGGATTACTTCGTATGATGCTATAGCAATATAAACACAATGACTTTGATTGTAATTCTATACTTCGAATGAATGTTCATCACACCATTCCAATAATGTTGTGACCTCGTTATTAACAACATCCAATGTCCATGATCAGGAAACCTTTGATCATCTTGTTAATCAACGAGCTAGTTTATAAAAGAGGCATAACTAGGAACTTTCTATTTGTTTATTAAACACACATGTATTAACATTTCCGTATTAATACAATTATAGCATGCAAAATAAATATTTATCATAAACAAGGAATAATATAATAACCACTTTATTATTGCCTCTCGAGCATATTCCCTTCAGTCTCCCACTTGCACTAGAGACAATAATCTAGTTTGAAAACTGTTGGGGATATGCTATATGGGTATCCTCATAGCATGTCTCTTATCCGGATAACCCGGGTGGCCCACAGTTGGTAGCATGGCCCATGGCCTGCTGGGCAGCCCAGTTAGATGGATCCAAAAGGGAGGCCCATGCCAGATAAAGGAAGGCTACGAAGGAGTCACCGACGTACTCGGAGCCTTGGAGTACAAGACACGCTAGACTAGTAATAGACGGTGTAGGACTCTGTACCCTGTCCGGCTAGGAATTTTACCTATAACCCTAGGACCTGACGACTATATAAGTCGGGCCTATGGGAGCCTTTAGGGAACAATCTCAGACAACTTCACATAACCTCGCATAGCGGACCAATCTCTGTAACTCGGCGTATTGTCATTATAGTGATTTATAGCAGGAGTAGGATTCCGCCACCGTTGTGGGATCTGAACCTAGGTAAGCTGTGTTACCTCGTACCCGTCAACCGTTCGCCTTCCCCCATGTCTCTAAACACTCACTGTGAGGACCCCTCCATGGCGTACTCGTCGGCAATACCACGACAATTAGCGCCCACCGTGGGGCAAGAGGCGCTTTAGGCTCTTTAGCGGGCGAGGATCAAGATCTTCGCGGGAATCGGTGAAACCGTAGCCATCGGTCGCGTTCTCTTCTCCGGCAACGTTCCGATCGTCCCTCCCAACGAGTTATGGATCCCGGCGAAGACGAACCCTACGCGGTGTTCGATTGTTCCTATCGGAGACATCCACCTCTTCATTGGCGAAACCGACTCGGGCACTAGTCCCCTGGGATTCGGAGGAGCATCAAGACCCGCACGGACCGCGTACGGGCAGGATACGTTCGCGGAAGGATCGATGTCGGATCTCTCTTCAGAGTTTGTCGGTAAAGATCGGAAAAAATTCAAGGCCCACCCAAACCGCCCCTGTGTAGGATATAATGGTGGAAGATCACTGCAAGTCCGCTGGCTTCGTCCGTGTGTCTGGACAGCAGAGATCCAAGTTCCTCGGCGTGTTACCATCTTCGATCTAGCGCGGTGCGTTCAGAGAGAGGGCGAAAAAACCCTGCGATTACCTTGCCAGGTGGCTCCGTATACGAGCCGATCTAGCCCACTAGCCCAATGATGATGCTATGTATCACTTTGTGGAAGGACTGGACTAGGGAACGCTTCTCCGGCATTCTCTAAGGCGGCAACAAGCTTCAGGACGCCTCACCTTCGAAAGCATGGTGAACACCGTCAACAGCTACACGGAGGCCGAGGGGGCAGCTCAGGCGGATCTCGCGCTCATTGGCAGAGCACCGCCGCCTCAGCAACCGCCACCACCGCCTTCGGCCGCCATCGCCGTAGTCGCACCACCACCTCCAGTCATTGTCGCTGCTATCGCACCTCCACCCCCCGTCATCGAGGAAGTCCTGGCACCCTCCGAATTTGTGATTAACGCGCTATACGCCGACTTCAGTGCAGATTTAGAGGAGATAGATTTCAGTCCAGAGGAACTAGACTCTGCCATGTAGGAGATGGAGGGAGTACACGCGCGACGAGCAAGCCAACAACGCCATCACGTCTCGAGAAGTGTTCGTCACCATCGGGACAGCGATGGATGAAGATCAGCCCGGATGAGCTCCGCCTACAGCTCTAGACAAAGGGAAGGGACCACCTGTTGTTGCCAACAATGATCGCGCAAAGGTCATACCCCTCCGCCTAACCCAGTGCAACAGCCGCAGGAACTCGGCACCGGGCCGAGCAACAACAACACCACAAACTTGCCTCCTCCAGCATCTACGTCTGCTGCTGCCCAAGTTACTCCAGCTGATAGAGTGATGTACGACAATCTCCTCGTCGAGCCACTAATCGTAGCTCATATTCGGAACGTGACCCAGCTTGATGAGAAGCGCCAGCAGCTGCTGGAGGAAGCGCAGGACATCGCGGAGCAAGGCGCTAAGCTAGATCGAGATCCGGTCAACGCGCAGAAATCCATAGAGAAAGCTAGAGCAATGGAGGCCGAGTACAAGACTCTGCTGCAGCAGCAGAAGGCCAAGAAAGCTCCGGCTCGCATCAACGATCCTGGTGTACGGCGAAACCTAGGATGGGCTCCCCCGAAGCCGGCACAAGCCAAGCCATACATTGACAGTGAAGGCAGGCAGATGATGCCCACTCCTCTTCTCAACCTCGCCGTCGCCAAAACCCTTTTGGAGCAGGATAGATCGCCTAAGGCGGTGGACCAGGTCTATGACCTAGTGGCCAAGGCAATGAAGCAGCAGGAAAAGGCCACCTCTCAGAGGCTTGAGTCTGACCCAGCGCTTTGCCAGTCTAGCCAGTATAAGCCACCAAGGGACAGATCTCCTCTTGATGTCAGGTCTCAGACGGGTTCATCCGAACAAAGACGGAGGGATGCGCACAACAGGAAGGATGCTATCCCCATATCCTCCGACCACGGAGGAAAGGCCCAACCTTGTTGCCCATCGCCACCGCCCCGCTCCCCCCGACATCGCGAAGACCCCAAGGCTCACCGCCGTACGGATATGCCCCTGCCAAGGCAGAGCGGCATCATCATCTGTGACAACACGGAGCAGACCCGTCATGACGGAGAGCACAACCAGGGACACAAGATCAGGTCGCGCCATGACCCTCCGCGTCCGACAAGCAACCGCGACAAGCATGAGGCGTCGCAGGAGGGTAACAGCAAGAAGGCTAACCCACCGCCACCTCCGCCTCCATTGCCACCTAGCAGTCACCATGGCAGAGGAGGCCCGCGTCGTTCACAGAGCCCATCCCCTGTTGACAAGAAAAATAGAAACTCGGAGCCATACGATGCACGTTCACGGATAGACAAGATCCACGAGGCCCGGGAGGGACCATACCTGGGACCACGTTGGTTTGGACCTGCGATACGGTCCGCAACTTACCCCAAAGGTTTCCGGATTGACAAGACCATCAAGCCCTATGACGGCACCGCTAAGCAACCTACATGGTTGCAGGGCTACGACAACGCGGTGGAGATCGCCGGGGGTAACCCCAATGTTGACGTCAAGTACCTCCCATTGATGTTGGCGGGCACAACCCGTCAATGGATTGATGACTTGCTGGAGAAATCCATCTGCAATTGGTTGGACATGCAAGAAGCGTTCACCAAGAACTTCGAGGGTACGTACAAACGTCCCTGCACTGTTGGCGATCTACAGCGGTGCGTGCAAGAGAAAGATGAGACATCTCGCGCCTACCTCTCCTGCTGGCTGGATATGAAGAACCCCTGCGCAGGAGTGCACGCTCAGACCACCATGGCCGCCTTCACCAATGGGTTGGAAAGGGGAACGTTGCTCCGATATAAGCTGAAGCGCTTGTAGGACAATCACCAGCTGGACTTGAATCAGATGGTTCAGTTGGCTAGTGAGTTCGCAGCCGCCGCTGACGATGCTCGCGGCTCTCTACTGGCAACGGCCGTTCCAACTCATGCTCGGAGGAACAGCAGCACAACGGAAAACCGCTCCAAAAGAAAAGCAAACTCCCGACATGGTCGCTATGACCTTCGCAGGACGAGGTGATGACGGACAACATGGCCGAGGACGGGGAGCTGGTCGTGGGCAGCAGCGAGGCAGTGAAACTACCTCGGCAGCACTCCGCGTTCCACAAACCTACGAAGAGTACCGCGATATGCCGTGCCTCGTACACCTCGATGCCAACGGCAAGGCCACCCATACCAATCGACACTGCAAGTTCGTCAACGACCTCAAGGAGGACCCAAAGTCCGACTACAAGCGAAGTCGGAAGAACAGACTGCGAGGCAAGGGCAAGGGGAAGAAGAAGGAGGAAGAGTCTAAGGATTCAAGTGACATGGACGAGGACGTTGACCCCAATCACGCCGCCAAGAGCGACGGCAAAGGCAAGAACCCCTTCGAGAAGAAGGCGGCAGTTTTCCACACTTTCCTTGGCACCCCCACCGTCCAACAACAGAAGACCTCTATGAGGATACTGATGGCAACTCTACCCCTAGTTCCCCAGTTCCTGCACTGGCCGGAGGTTCCAATTACTTGGGACAGGAAGGATCACCCATACCTTATCCCTACGGAGAACCAATACGCCATGGTCATCAATCCTTTGATTGACGACAATGAGTTCACCAAATGTATGGTGGTTAGTGGAAGCAGCATTAACATCATGTACCTGGATACATCGCAGAAGATGAACTTGATGGAGGCAAACCTAAGGCAGACCAACACCATCTTCCACGGCGTAGTTCCTGGTCGGGAGGCTCGGTCCCTTGGGTGCATCACACTTCAGGTTGCCTTTGGTGATGTTAACAGTTACCGCCAAGAGCGCATGACCTTTGAGGTGGTCCCCTTCAAGAGCATGTACCACGTCATATTCGGCCGCGACATATTCCACACCTTCATGGCCAAGCCATGCTTTGTCTACAACAAACTCAAGATACCCGGACCAAACGGTGTCATCACCGTATCCGTAAGCTTTGCCAAAGCTAGGGACTGCGAGATAAGCGAAGCAGCCTACGCGGAAGATGTCCTCTACAGCGAAGAATTCAAAGAGATCCAGAGCAAGGTCGATGCCTCAGAGATGCTCGCGTCGAAGAAACAGAGATCCGACTCCGCTCCAGCATTCAAGGCCGCCATCGAGACCAAGCCGGTGGAACTTGTGGTAGGCGATGCCTCCAAGACCACCACCATTGGGACGAACCTGGATCCCAAATAGGAAAGCGTGCTCGTCGAGTTCCTCCGTGAGAATAGGGACATCTTTGCCTGGCAACCTGCCGACATGAAAGGTGTACCTAGGGAACTTGTTGAGCACAGCTTAAACATTTATCCAAAATGCAAACCAGTGAAGCAACCTCTACGACACTTTGGAGATGAGAAGAGACGCACCATAGGCAAAGAGATAGCTAGGTTACTTTAGGCTAGTTTTATCCGAGAAGTCCTTCACACCCAATGGGTGGACAATCCTGTACTTGTCCCCAAAAAGGGAACCAAAGAATTAAGAATATGCGTTGATTACACCGGCTTAAACAAAGCATGTCCCAAAGATCCGTTTGCTTTGCCTCACATTGACCAAGTCATTGACTCGACGGCTGGCTCAGAGCTTTTGTGTTTTCTTGATGCATACTCAGGATACCACCAGATCAAGATGAGGAAGTCGGACCAATTGGCCACTTCATTCACTACACCCTACGTCATGTTTTGCTATGTTACGATGCCCTTTGGGCTAAAAAGCGCAGATGCTACGTACCAGCGGACAATGCAACATTGCCTACACGATCAAATTGGTCGGAACATTCACGCCTATGTGGACGACATAGCGGTGATGTCTAAAAAGTCAAATGACTTAATCTCCGACTTAAAAGAAACCTTTGATAATCTAAGGAAATACAACATGATGCTTAACCCTAAGAAGTGCGTCTTCGGGGTTCCAGCCGGGAAAATTGTTGGGCTTCATCGTTTCCCAGTGTGGAATCGAGGTCAACCCGGAGAAAATCAAGGCCATATTAAACATAAACCGTCCGACATGCCTAAAGGACATTCAACGACTAACAGGTTGTGTTACAGCAGTTAGTCGGTTCGTCAGCCGACTTGGAGAGAAGGCTCTGCTGCTATACAAGTTGCTGAAGAAGGCGGACAAATTCACGTGGACGGACGAAGCAGATGCAACATTGAAGCAGCTCAAGGAGATTATTTCCTCATTGCCCATCCTTGCAGCACCCAAGACTGGAGAGCCCATGTTAATTTACATGGTGGCCACCAACCGGGTAATCAGCATCGTCTTCGTGGTAGAGCGGAAGGAACTAGGCTATGAGCACGGAGTTCAACGACCAGTTTACTACATAAGCGAGGTCTTGACGGAGTCCAAGCAGCGTTACCCGTACTACCAGAAGATAGCTTATGGAGTATTCCTTACTTCTCGGAAGCTAAGGCACTATTTCCAGGAGCACCCCATCACAGTGGTGAGCAAGACTCCATGTCCAACATCATCAACAACAGCGACACTACAGGAAGGGTCGCTAAGTGGGGCATTGAACTTGCCGCCTTCGATATCACCTACAAGAGACGCGACGCTATCAAGTCACAAGCCTTGGCGGATTTTACTGCAGATTGGACGGAGATGACAGATGCTACCCCATTGCCGGAACCGGAATACTGGGTGATGCACTTTGACGGATCAAAGCTGCTCAACGGCTCGGGGGCTAGTGTACTACTACAGTCACCAACTGGGGACAAGCTACACTATGTTTTGCAAATCCACTTCGAGGCTACGAACAACATGGCAGAGTATGAAGCACTCATTCAAGGATTACGCGTAGCCAAGGATATTGGCATCAAGCGCACAGTTTGCTGTGGAGATTCCGACTTGGTTGCCCAGCAAGTGGATGGCACCTGGAATGCGCGAAACCCTATGATGGCGGCATATCGATACGAAGTGGACAAGATAGCCAAGAGCTTCTTGGGCTACGAGGTCAAGTATGTACCTAGGGGGAAAAACTAGGCAGCTGATCTGCTGTCTAAGCTTGGATCAGGGCACAAGCGAATTCCGCCAGGAGTTTTCCTAGAGAATCTATGGACACCATCCGTGAAGGGGGCAGACATCGACAACCCGGATAGAGTAGACTCTTTCGTCCACATGGTGGCAAAGGTCCCTCCGGCTTGGACAAAACCGTTCATGGAGTATCTCGAACACGGAACTTTGCCCGACGACAAAGTCGAAAGACGGCAAATAGTACATCGTGCAAAGGTCTACACCATAATCAATGGACAGCTCTACAAAAGAAGCACTACTGGTGTATAACTTAAGTGTGTTTCCCAGCAAGAAGGTATTGAAATCCTACGCGAAATCCATCTCGGAGATTGCGGGCATCACGCCGCTCCTCGATCGTTGGTCACAGAAGCTTTCCGGCAAGGATTCTACTGGCTGACCGCGAAGGCGGACGCATACAAGCTGGTTGAGACATGCATGGGATGCCAGTATTATGCCCGGCAACCACATGTTCCTGCTAAAGAATTGCGAACAATATCGATAACTTGGTCGTTTGCAGTCTGGGGGCTAGACATGGTGGGACGTTACAAACGACACCATGTGGGTTTAGACATCTGCTAGTAGCAGTTGATAAATTCACTAAATGGATAGAAGTTAAACCCATTAGAAAGCTTGATGGGGCAACTGCCCTCAGGTTTGTTCGGGATCTAGTGGTGAGATTTGGTCTCCCACATAGCATTATCACCGACAACGACAGCAACTTGTCACTCGGAGAAGTGGAGGCTTATTGTTGGGAGAAGGGCATCCGACTTGACCTTGCATATATGGCACACCCACAATCCAATGGTCAGGTTGAGCGAGACAATGGATTAATTTTGCAGGGAATACAGCCACGTCTTGAGGCACCACTGCATAGAGCAGCTGGAGCCTAGGCAGAAGAATTGCCATCTGTGCTGTGGAGTTTACGAACTACACCCAACAGATCCACCGGCTACACCCCTTACTTCATGGTATATGGAGCAGAAGCCATCCTGCCTTCCGACATACTTCACGATGCACCAAGGGTTGCCGCCTACGATGAAGATGACGCTGAAGAATCTAGACGCCTTGATGTGGACCTTCTCGAGGAGGAGCGCGTTTTGGCATGCCAAAGATCCGCCATCTACCAGCAGAAGCTATGCAGCTACCATAGTCGCCGCATTGGGCATCACTCATTTAAATAGGGGGATCTGGTGCTCCGACTTAAGCAGAAGAAGTCGCACAAATTATCCCCGCCATGGGAAGGACCGTTCATCATAAGCAAGGCGCTACTCAATGGGTCTTACTATCTCGTTGACAATCGTGAACTGAATGATAGACCCAACGAGGATCATAAGCGTAAGCGACGTGACCCGGATGATGACTACCCGGAGCTTGATCGGCCATGGAACATAGCACAGCTACGTCCTTTCTACACTTAGTATTTTTTATCTAATTGTGTACCTCTTATATGATCAATGAAATAAAGCTCTTTGGTTCACTCATATTTCTAAGTCTTTTACCTCCTTTAGTGTTCATTTTTGGATCGTATAAAACCTTTATGCACAAGCTTTGCGATTGCACTTGTAAAAATTCCGCCTACGGGCGTTAGCTTAAGTTTTCTGGTCTACACGTTCGTTGCCGTCTTTATGTGGATTCCGGAGTAGTGACTTTCGGCACTTATTGTCAGCGATTTTGTGCTTAGGTTATTGACGGTGCCATTGGGTATCATCGCCTGAGCGCATGGTTCCAACAACGAGTCTTCCGACTCAAGAAAGGTCAAGCATAAAAACCAAAGTAATGGATAAGCCAACACTTGCTTAAAAATATATACATGCTGGAACTAGTTCTTAAGTAGCAGGACATACGTCATTGTTTTCCGCCTTAAGTTAACATATAGTTTTTTTCCGTATAACACATTACAGAGGAAACAAATATTACAAGTTGTTTTTATTCCTCTAGCGCAGATGACTTGGAAGCAACATCATCGGCAGCATGAGAGTCACCCTCAAAGTTGGCAGTGTTAAGGGACTCGGAGGAGCTTTGTCTTTTGTCTTCAACGGTTTTCAGGGGGACAAAGACGTTAATGTCAACCAACTCGGCGACTCTGGTGTCATAACCCGCGAGCAACGCCAAGATAGATTCGTGGTTTATCTTTTGGCCTTCGTCGTCTACGTCGGGGATATCGGAGGTTACCGTGTCGATGTCGGCATTCTCGTAGTGTGCCTTCACCATTGACAATGCCATCCTGGTGCCGGCCCGTGCACATGAAGCTTTCCAGCTTGCGATGCGCTCGGGGGCTCGGCGCAGGATCTCTGAGAACTTCGCCATAGAGTCCGATGCCTTGATATTGATCTGGAGGGGCTTGGCAATCTCTTTGGCCTGCGCGATGGCGGTGTTGATAAAGTTGCTGGCAAGGATCATGCATTCCTTTGGCAAATGAGGCGACCGGGTTAAACCCATAGGAGCTGCGAATTCCCGACAAAGGAGCACATGAGTTCAAAAATTCAGAGTATCTAGACTACAGAAATCCAAGACGGAGAATCACTTACTGAAGATGCTGGCCTCAGACTGCCAGAGAGTCTCCGCCATGGAGTCCCGTTCTTGTTGGAGGATCTTATATGCTTCATGATGGCGTTGATTTTGCTCATCGGCAGCTTTATTCTGATCTTTTAAGATCGCAATTTCCTCCTTCAAGCGGTTCATCTCCTCATTGGCGGAGTCCTGCAGTGATTTCATCGAGTCTTCATGCATTTTCAGCATCTCCTCCCTCTCCTTCTTAAGAATCTTGTTTTTGCTATCCAGCTGCTGAATGTGCTTGGATTGCTCGACAATATCCTTAGCCTTGGAAATGGTTTCTGCAAGTCGGAGAAAGAAAAGTACACAGTGAGTACTCGGGGAATACACAAGATCAAGTCGGAATACGAAAAAGAAAGGAAAAACAGACGCTTGCTCTTGATGATATGTTCCTTCAAGAATGCAGTTTTACCCTTTTCAGCTTCCAGGTCCGCGCGCATCTTCTAGTACTTATCGTTGGCCATGCCCCTCTAAGCATTCTCATTCTGTGGAAAGGAAAAGGTTAAACGTTGTTTGGTCTACTTGGAGCAACTAGCCGAAAAATTTCCACCTAGACGCTCGGGGTATACAGCGAGAGTTTTTTAACTTAGCAATATGCTTAGTCTTTCTTTAAGCATCTAGTTGGGACTAATTCAGTTTTCGATTAGAAGCTTGGGGGCTACAGTGTAAAGTTTTTTTAACTCAGATGTATGCTCAGCTTCTCTTTAAGCACCTAGTCGGAACTAATTCAGTTACAACTAGAAGCTTGGGGGCTACAATATTAAAATTTATAAACACTGCGTATGCTAGTCTTTAAGCATCTATTCGGAATAATTCATTCAAACTATATGCTTGGGGGCTACAGTGAGAAGTTTTCTAGCTTAGTCACTCTTAGAGCATCTAGACGCAAAGACCTATGGTTTTTCGTCTAAATGCTCAGGGGCTACAGTGGGATACTCATATGAAATGCAAAAGGCAAATAAAACTTACAAGTGCAATGATCTTGAGGTTGGTAGCACTCTCTGCCAGTAACTTGCCGAATGACACACTGTTTCCCTGCAAGATTTCTGCTTGCCGGAGAAGCTCCTCGAGACCGCACGTCGGAGATGTCGGCGCCGCACCAGGAACCAGAGAAGTGCTACCCAGCGCAAGTGCCGGATAGACTATCTTCGGAAACTCTATGGTCTTCTTGGGTGTGGAGGCGCCGCCTTGGCAGATGTACCACCTTCCACCACCGCCTTACCTCTATCCATGGCATCCTTAGCCGGAGCTTCAGCCATTTGGTGTGCGGTACTTTCCTGCGTCGCATGTTCGCCGACAACAGCAAGCTCTGTGGAGGCGCCTAAGTCCACTTCCATGGCGGAAGGGCCAGATGCTTCTTTAGCTTGAGAGCTTGTCGGAGCGGACGAAGGCTGGACGATGGGAGTGATAGAGGCGATGGCGGGAGATACGTCGCGATGCGGCATATCCTTTATGGTTCTAGAAGCCCCCAAAGTTTTGGAGGTCTTCTTCAAGCTGGTTGTGGCTTTCTTTCTGAAATGTGCAAAATGCATAAGTACAGGAATAAGACAGACAAATGGACAATGTCGGAGGGAAAGAAGCTTACACAAGAGGGGGTGCTTTAGCCAAGGGGATCCCAATAACCTTTCTTTTCTCCGCCTCCAGGGCGGCGGTAGTCTTTTTGGAGGCTTCACCCTCCGGCTTCTTCTTTTTGCCTCTGTCGGCAGCGTCAGAGGAGGAGCTCTTCCGCTTTCACGCCAATGGAGCATCGTCGTCGGACACGATGGTGACTTCCTTCATCTTGATCATAGATTTGAGGAGCCATGATGTCCTCATCTATGTCGCTGAGCTGTTAAGTGAAGAACCCCCGTGTTAGATGAGATGGTAATGGTTTAGACGAAAGAACTGGAGTATATGTCATACACGGAAAATAAACAGTTACCTTTGGGCACTTGCTCTCTATGAACATGTCGTAGGTGATGGTGAAGCCACACTTCCTATCCCTCACCTTGACGATGTCCTTGAGGCGAAGCTTGACGGAGTCGCTCGAGAAATTGTCCTCGGAGATGCGGAGGCTATCCCTTCTATCGTTGGAATACTCGTGCATCAGCTTCAAGTGGTGATGTAGAGGCTGGATCCGCCTGATGAACCAGCACATGGCCAGGTCCAATCCGGTTAGACCCGTCTCTACGAATCACTCTATCCGCCTTATAGCGCGGGAAGCTTTGATGTCGGAGGGAAGGGAGGCCTGGGATCTCCATGTCGAGGCTTCGGCGGCTGCTCCATTGACAAAGTTCGGGTACGTGACTTCTCGGCTAGACAGAGGGATATCTGGGCCATAGAAGTACGTTCGCTGCCAATTCTTGCAGGATTCATGGCCGACGATGTCGGGGAAGCGCCGTCCATGCCGGATCTTAAAACTAATGGTTCCACAATTTCTAAGCTCGTCCTTGCCGGCTCCGGCTTCGCGCTTGACGGTAAAGAAGTATATAAAGAGGTCTAGCCCAGGCCTAATCCCTAAATAACCCTCGCAGAGCACCGCGTAGTTGCTGAGCGCCAAGATTCTATTGGGGGAGAGGTTCTATGGCTGTACTCGGTAATGATTCAGGATAGCAAGGAAAAAGTTGGAGATGGGCAGGGAGACGCCGCGTACCATCTGCGCTTTGAGGTACACCTTTTCTCTGGCTTGGGGAGAGGTGTGACCTCGCCGGCCGGCGCCGCCCGCCAGGCGAGCCCCTCTGTCGCGGGAAGGTAGCCTTCATTGATCAGTTCTTTGATGTCACGGTCCGTGATATCCGAACTGCGCCAATCGCCCTTGTGCAAGTTGTACTCCTCCTCCAGCAGCTCTAGCGCCGCTGGATTATGGTCGCCGCCGGTGGCCTCGACCACCGCAGACCTGGGGATGACCAGGCCCTCTGGGGGCACGACGACGGAGCTCGCCGGCTTCGCCGCGGCTTCGCCCGACGCCGCCATCGAAGGAGAGGAGCTACTGCTAGCCATTGGGTGTGTTCGATGGTGACTGGGAAAGATTGGTGAGATAGGGTTTTTTCGCACGTTGCGCGGAGAGATCAAGGAGGCGCTCGTTGGAGGAAGAAGACGATGCAGGGGAGAATGAGGTGAAAAAGTAATTTTTCCACCGCAGTTACTATTTATGGTCTCAGGCATCAAGGTTCGTGCAGCTTGATCGAATGGTTGCCGCGTAGATGATGTGTGCGGAGACGTGCGTGGAAATTTTGCCACGTACCAACCGTCGTCGCCAACGGTTCGTATTGCCCACGCGGGAAAAGTGGACATGATTGCGTTCTCTGCATGTGTGAGTTACGAGGCGTTGCTGACCTATGTCTACGTCGCCCTAGCTGTCATAGGCAGATGAACCATCACATCGGAAGATTCTGGCATGGACGGATCCAGTCCGGCTACGGAAGAGTACGATAGAAGATTCGTCAATTCTCCGACTTACAAGTTGAAGACGGATAAAACCTTGTAGGGTTCTTTGGGATGACTACAAGATGTTGCTTGACGATTTGCCAACATTCATCTAGACGGAGCATTCAACCTGAAGAGGCAAGACGGCGCAAGATCTCGGAGTTCTCCGGGGGCTGCTGTTGGGGATATGCTATATGGGTATCCTTATAGCATGTCTCTTATCCAGATAACCCGGGTGGCCCACAGTTAGTAGCATGGCCCATGGCCTGCTGGGAGGCCCAGTTAGATGGATAAACGAAGGCTTCGAAGGAGTCACCGACGTACTCGAAGCCTTGGAGTACAAGACACGCTAGACTAGTAATAAACGGTGTAGGACTCTGTACCCTGTCCGGCTAGGACTTTTCCATGTAACCCTAGGACCTGACGACTATATAAGTCGGGCCTGTGGGAGCCTTTAGGGCACAATCTCAGACAACTTCACATAACCTCGCATAGCAGACCAATCTCTGTAACTCGGCGTATTGCCATTATAGTGATTTATAGTAGGAGTAGGATTCCGCCACCGTTGTGGGATCTGAACCTGGGTAAGCTGTGTTACCTCGTCCCGTCAACCGCCCGCCTTCCCCCATGTCTCTAAACACGCACTGTGAGGACCCCTCCATGGCGTACTCGTCGGCAATACCACGACAAAAACTTTGCGTATTGAACACCTATGGCTTTCTGATGTTCCATATACGCGATTGCAATGGTTAACATAATCTCCGAATCTGATACTTTCATGTCCGTGTGTATTTGCGCATCACTCATTCTCTAATGAGATGGAATTGTATAAATTTGGTCTTTTGGTGAGACCTTTAGTTCCTTGGGGTTAAATCATGTTGATACTATTGTTGTACAATATATCTTTAGTGTTAGCCCGTTGTGAACCACACCTTAGTTTGATAACAAACTACTTGACACAAATGCCCTCCTTTGCTGCTACTATAGCAGTCATATACTTAGCCTTTTGTTGTAGTATCCATCATAATGTTTTAACTTTGGAATTCATCCAAATCCATCATGGAAACTCCTTTCCATTTCATTGTGCCGTCCATAGTTTAAATTGAGATAAACTTAATTTGTATCTTGTGACAAAACTAGTTTCAATGAACTATTTGTCTCTTATACAAATGGAATATATTCTTAATTCTTCCAAAAGATTATAAGAATATCCTTACTATCGTCCAATGATCATTTTATGATTCATTCTGGTATATGCTCATAGCACTTAGAGCATAGGACATTTCTGGATGTGTACATATCATGGTATGATTGATCAATACATTCTTGTGATTTCACTCATCAAGTGTCAAAACACTTGAATCTTGTTTCACTTATCAAGTGTCTATACACTTGAATCTTGATTCAATTATTTTCCATGCGACAAGATCCTTTTCTCGTCGTTTCTATATTGAACCCCTTCAATATCTCATATATGTATGTTTGGCATAACCATATTAGCGTCACAGTCTATCCATGTAGACATTCATGCTAAATATTCGGGTTTTGCCTAAGTCTTTCATCGAAATTAAATTCTTAACCTTTCTCAATAAAAGATACATAATTTCCAATCAACAAGATGTACTCCACATAATGTATTAGAAATGTGTCTCAGCGCTCCCACTTAATTTCTTGCAAATGCAAGCATCTTCATCGTCTCCTGATGAAAACTCCTTTAATAGTTTCATCACAGTGAAGATTCCAACTCCGTGATGCTTACTTCAACCATTGAAGTTTGCATGCCCTTTTTAGCATCCTTTGAATTAACAAAACCCTTTGGATCGTGTCATGTACACGTCCTAGGTAACCATTCTATTAGAAGAACTTTCTTTTGTTTGTTCAACTACCATATACCAAATTATATGTAGTGGTTGCTATGTTAATCCGTCCAGACTAAATATCGCTATGAAAGATCCAATCTTGTCATAGTCAACTCCTTAAGCATTGTCATAAAATACTTTATGACATATCGACTATTTCATAGATGTGAAACATCCATGTCTGTTTCTTTATAGATCCAAATATGACCGATAGGTTTTTACACCTTTCCGGAGGGTCTTCCAAGTTCAAAAAACTTGATTTCTTGTGTATGGAACTATCACGGATTTTATGGCTTCAAGACATTTGACGGAGTCATGGCCCATCATCACTTCTTTGCATGTAGTCGGTTCATCATTGTCAAACAACAATGATTTACTCTCAAATCTTAGCATTTGATTGTTTATCTGACCTACTTGGTTCAAAAGGGAACTTAGACTTTCGTGACCACAACCTTTGAGGCACGTGAGCCATGAGCATTGTGGCTGCCTCCAGAATGTTTTCTGGCGCTGCGCAACTCAGCACATATAGCTAAGGTTCGTTAACCTTATCAAAATTCTATTGTCCTCCCACTTAACTTTTGCGAACAAATCTTTTTTTCAAGAAACTTCACGTTTCAAGCGACAAACCCTTTTGTCCTTGGTGTTTTGTAGGAATACCTAATGGTTATTTGAAATAACCTACAAAGACATGCTCATCCGATTTTGGTTGCAAACATCTTACTTATGTTTAGCATACCAAAATTTAAGAAAGGACAACTTGGGTTTTACCCCAAACCATAACTTACATGGTGTCATTTCAACGGATTAAGATGGAGCTCTTTTCAGTGTAAAAGCGGTAGTCTCTAAAGATTTAATCTTTTAAAACATAATGGCAGTTTTATAAATAACACCTTTGATCCAACCATGTCAAACAAGGTTTCATTACAAATCTCAAACACTCCATATTCCTATGGTGTTTCGGGAGATGTAAATCTAGGTGTTTTGCTAAACTTGCAACTCGAATAAATCCATTTATGATAAAATCATAAATTATTTATTTTCTTGTTACAATGATTTTCCACTTCATCTTGAAAGTCTTTGAATGTTTTCAAATATTTGATACATGGTTGAATTCCATCGCTTACGATTATACATCATGGACTACATACATCGATATGTATAAATTCTAATATTTTAGTCGTTCATTCTTCTTTGGCCTTTGAACAAAGTTTTAATTATCCCGAGGAAAGTCTCACAAGTGTCATTTGATCAAATCAAAGAATCCAAAAATCTATGAAAATGGAGTTTCTTCATGTTTTGTTTCCAATATAATTTAAATGGCGATGTCACTTCGTAAGTGATCTTCCAATCATTTGTCTTGCAACATTTTAGCATTAGTTTTATGAATGTGATTTCTCCAACTAGATTTGTAAATCATGTTGGAGATATGCCCTAGAGGCAATAATAAATGTAGTTATTATTATATCTTTGTGTTTATGATAAATGTTTACATTCATGCTATAATAGTATTAACAAGGAAACATTAATACGTGTGTGATTGTAAACTTAAATTGAAGTCCCTAGTAAAGCCTCTCTATATATTACTAGCTTGTTGGTTAATAAATGATTGTGGTTTCCCTGTCATGAACATTGAGATGTTATTAACAACAAGATCATATCGTTAGGAGAATGATATGGTGGACATACTCCTATAGATAAGCGTAGCATAAAGATCAAGTCATTTTAATAGTTCAATTGCTATATGCTTTCTGGTACATAGTAACCTAATTCCTTCGACCATGAGATCATGCATATCACCTTCACCAGAAGGATGCTTTGATGACATCAAACACCACACCGTAACTGGGTGGCTATAAAGGTGGCATTGAGTGTTCGGAAAGTATTGGTTGAGACACATGGATCAAGAGTGGGATTTGTCCATCCATATGATGGATAGATATACTCTGGGCCCTCTCGGTGGAATGTCATCCAATTAGCTTGCAAGCATGTGACTGGCTCACAAGGGATCACATATCACGGAAACGAGAAAAGAGTACTTATCAGTAACGAGGTTGAACTAGGTATGCAGAGATACCGACGATCATAACCTCGGATAAGTAAACTATCATGAGACAAAGGGAAATTGGTATCGTATGTAAGTGGTTCATTCGATCGCAAAGTAATCATATAAATATGTGGGAGCCATATGAATTTCCAGATTCCTCTATTGGTTATTGTTCGGAGAAGTGTCTCGATCATGTCCGCATAATTCACGAACTGTAGGGAGACACACTTAAGGATTCGACGTTGTTGAGTAGTTATGGAATGATGAGTAAGAGACCGAATGTTGTTCGGAGTCTCGGATGGGATCCGGGATATCACGAGGAGATCCGGAATGGTCCGTAGAATAAGATTCATATAAGGAAAGTCCTGTTTCGGGGTTGGAGAATGGTTCCGGTGTTTTCATCGGGAATGTTCTAGAAGGTTCCGGAATGTCCGGCACTCCGGAGGGGAAGGGTACATGAATGTGTTATACCAAGTTGGAATGATTGCATCATGTACTAGGTGTCATCGCTGAACAAAATAAAGGGTTTAATCAAATCCTAGTTTGAAAAGTCAAACGCCAATTTGAAAAGTCAAACGGCTATTTTGGTAAGTGGAGGGGAAGGTGGAAACCGAGTTGGGGAGGAGTTCCTCCCCTCCACCGCCGGCCCACTTGGGATCCGAGTTGGGGAGGGACTCCCCTCCCCTTGGCCGGCGCCTCCCACCTATAAGAGGAGGGGCAGGGCTGCCCCTCCTAGCACACAAGATTGCCCCCTCTAAACCTAAACCCTAGCCGCCGCCGCCCACCATAGCCGCCGCCTAGGGTTTCTCCCCTAGCCGCCGACTTGGGCACCTCCAAGACCTAGCCGCCGGCCCTAGCACCTCCTCCTTGGTGAGTCTAAACCCTAGATCGCCGAGGAGCTCTCTCATAGTTCACCATACTCGCTCCGGCTTAAGGCGAAGCCCTGCGAGATCCCCCCTCTACTTCCGGTACCACGCCGTTGTGCTGCCGAAATCGCGAGGAGAGTGCTACAACCTCCGCTGCCTGCTGGAACAAGGGAGAGGATGGTCTTCGTCGAGTACCGAACGTGTGACCGACTGCGGGAGCGCTGCCGGAACGCAGCGCCGGAAGGATCGTCTACGCGATCTTGAGATCGGGAAGAATACGACTACATCACCCACGAGAATCCGCTCTCGTTAAACACTTTGGAATCTTCGAGGGTGAGTTATTCCATCGACTCGTTGCTACAATCTAGTAGATAGATCTTGGCTTGTTTGTTTGTATGCGATAGAAATTTTTTGTTTTCCATGCTACGAAACCCTACAGTGGTATCAGAGCCGTGTCTATATGTAGATCTGTTGCATGAGTAGAACACAATGGTCATTGTGGGCGTTGATGCTTTTATTGTTGATTGCTTCTTGTGTACTTTGCATCTTGCGGGATGTTGGGATGAAGCGGCCCGGGCTAACCTTACATGACATCGTTCATGAAACTTGCTCCACGCTTGACATGCAACTTGTATTGCATAAGTGGCTTTGCGGGTGCCTGTTTCTCCCAGCATAGTTAAGATTCAATTTACAACGGGTGATTAACAATGCTAGTATCAATGTTGTGGTTCTTGTTCATAAGTTAGAACGACACTTATTGAAAGCCCCAAACCACGTAAAACATGCAAAGAAAGTAGAGGCGTCTAACTTTGTTTTGCAGGGGTGTGCAGTGATGTGATATGGCCATGATTGTGATTATATTTGATGTATGCAATGTTCCTTATTGTAAGTTGGCAACCGGCAGGAGCCATATGGTTGTCTTTAATTTTGTTAAGACCCGCGTGTCTATTCAAAGTAGTTGTAATAGTTGAAGCCGGTGGACGACAACCATGGAGAAGCGTCATTGACCTTGATGCAATGCCGGTGATGATGGAGATCATGTTCGTGCTTGAAGATGGAGATCGGAAGCACAAAGAAGAAAGGCCATATCATATCACATATTATGAATTGCATGTGATGTTAATCCTTTATGCATCTTGTATTGCTTAGTTAACAACAGTAGCATTATAAGATGATCCCTCATGCACATGAATTTCAAGTCATAAAGTGTTCACCCTTAGTTAGCACCGTTGCTAAAGCTTGTTGTTTCAAAGCACCACGTGATGATCGGGTGTGTTAGATTCCGCAAGTGTATACAACGTGAGCAAGCCAGATTTTCTCATGCGGAAGCTAAGGTTTGATCTTGACGAGCCTAGCATGTACAGACATGGTCTCGGAACATGGATCACCGAAAGGTAAAGCATGAATCATATAGTAGATATGATGAACATGTCGATTGTTCGCCATTGAAACTATATCAACTCTCATGATGATCGGTGTTGATGTGGTGGATTTGGTTCGTGTGATCACTAAAACAATGTGAGGGATATTGTTTTGAGTGGGAGTTCACCTAGATTAATTTAAGTATTAATTAGAACTCAATTTGTCATAAACTTAGTCTAAACTATTGCAAATATGTTGTAGATCAATGGCGGCCCCTACCATCAATTTTAATGCGTTCCTAGAGAAAGAAAAGTTGAAAAACAATGGAAGCAACTTCGCGGATTGGTTCCGCAATTTGAGGATTGTCCTCACAGCTGGTAATTTGACCTATGTGCTGGATGCACCGCTGGGTGATCCACCTGCAGCTACTGCTACCGATGAAGTAAAGAATGTTTACCTCGCTCGGAAGACACAATACTCCACTGTTCAGTGTGCTATCTTGTATGGTTTAGAATCGGAGCTTCAGAAAAGGTTTGAGAATTTAGACGCACATGATATTGTCCGTGATCTCAAATTGATCTTTGAGACTCACGCGGCAATTGAGAGCTATGAGGCTTCTGAAAAGTTCTTTAACTGCAAGATGGAAGAGGGCAGCTCCGTCAGTGAGCATGTGCTTAAGATGTCTGGGCACGCAAACAAACTTCAAATCTTGGGTATAGTGATTCCTAATGCTTTGGGGATTTACCGTGTCCTCCAATCACTACCACCAAGTTACAAGAACTCTGTGATGAACTACAATATGCAAAACATGAACAAGCAGTTGCCAGAACTCTTTGCCATGTTGAAATCTGCAGAAGTGGAGATCAAGAAAGAGCACCAAGTGTTGATGGTCAATAAGACCACCAAATTCAAGAAAGGCAAGTCTAAGCAAAAGGGACACTTCAAGAAGGGTGTTAAGAAAGTTACCGCACCGAAGAAGAAGACCAAGGCTGGACCTAAGCCTGATACTGAGTGCTTTTACTGCAAGGGAGAAGGTCACTGGAAGCGGAATTGCCCAAAGTACTTGGCGGATTTGAAGAACGACAACATCAAGAAGAAAGGTATATCCGATATACATGTTATTGATGTGTATCTCACTAGTACTCGTAGTAGTGCCTGGGTATTTGATACTGGTTCGGTTGCTCATATTTGTAACTCGAAACAGGTGCTGCAGAATAAACGGAAGCTAGCGAAAAACGAGGTGACGATGCGCGTGGGAAATGGATCAAAGGTTGATGTGATCGCGGTCGGCACGCTACCCCTTCATCTACCATCGGGATTAGTTTTATACTTAAATAATTGTTATTTGGTGCCTGCGTTAAGCATGAACATTATATCGGGATCTTGTTTATTGCGAGACGGTTACTTGTTTAAGTCCGAGAATAATGGTTGTTCGATTTATATGAGTAATATGTTTTATGCACATGCACCTTTGATAGATGGTCTATTCTTATTGAATCTCGATAGTGGAAATACACATATTAATAACATTGAGGCTAAACGTTTGAAATCGAGCGATAACTCGACCTATATGTGGCACTGTCGTCTTGGTCACATTGGAGTGAAGCGTATGAAGAAACTCCATTCCGATGGACTTCTTGAATCACTTGAAAGATGCGAAGCATGTCTGATGGGAAAAATGACTAAGACTCCATTTTCTGGTATGATGTAGCGAGCTACGGACTTATTGGAAATCATACATACCGATGTGTGTGGTCCAATGAGTGTAGCATTGCGGGGTGGTTATCGTTATGTTCTTACCTTCACGGATGACTTGAGTAGATATGGGTATATCTATTTCATGAAACATAAGTCCGAAACTTTCGAGAAGTTTAAGGAATTTCAAAGTGAGGTGGAGAATCAACGTAACAAGAAGATTAAATTTCTACGTTCTGATCATGGAGGTGAATATCTAAGTTACGAGTTTGCCGAGCATTTGAAGAAATACGGAATACTTTCACAATTGACACCGCCGGGAACACCACAGCGTAATGGTGTGTCTGAACGTCGTAATCGAACTCTCTTAGATATGGTTCATTCTATGATGTCACTTACAGATTTACCGCTATCATTTTGGGGTTATGCATTAGAAACAGCCGCATTCACTTTAAATAGGGCACCATCTAAATCCATTGAAACGACACCATATGAATTATGGTTTGGGAAGAAACCTAAATTGTCGTTCCTTAAAATTTGGGGTTGCGAAGCCTATGTAAAGAAGTTACAGCCGGACAAGCTTGAACCCAAAGCGGAAAAATGCGTCTTCATAGGATACCCGAAGGAAACTATTGGGTATACCTTCTATCATAGATTCGAAGGCAAAATCTTCGTTGCTAAGAATGGATCTTTTCTAGAGAAGGAATTTCTCTCGAAAGAAGTGACTGGAAGGAAAGTAGAACTCGACGAGGTTGTCGAACCTTCTCTCGAACTTGCGAGTAGCACAGCACCGGAAGAAGTTCCTGTGGTTCCTGCACCAATAAGAGAGGAAGCTAATGATGATGATCATGAAACTTCGGTTGTAGTTGCTACAGAGCCTCGCAGGTCAACGAGAACTCGTACCACTCCAGATTGGTATGATCCCGTTATGAGTGTCATGTTGGTGGATAACACCGATGACCCTGCGACATATGAGGAAGCGATGATGAGCCCAGATTCCAATAAATGGCAAGAATCCATGAAATCCGAGATTGAATCCATGTACGAAAACCAAGTGTGGACTTTGGTGGACTTACCGGATGGCCGGAAGGCTGTCGAGAACAAATGGATTTTCAAGAAGAAAACAGATGCTGATGGTAATGTTACTGTCTATAAAGCTCGACTTGTCGCAAAAGGGTTTCGACAAATTCAAGGAGTTGACTACGATGAGACTTTCTCACCAGTAGCGAAGCTAAAGTCTGTGAGGATTATGTTAGAAATCGCTGCATATTATGATTATGAGATATGGCAGATGGATGTCAAAATAGCATTCCTCAATGGAGACATTGATGAAGAGTTGTATATGATGCAACCCAAAGGTTTTGTCGATCCTAAAGATGCTAACAAGGTATGCAAACTTCAACGGTCCATCTATGGATTGAAGCAAGCATCCCGAAGTTGGAATCAACGTTTTGATAAGGTGATCAAAAGTTTTGGTTTTATACAAACTAATGGAGAATCTTGTATTTACAAGAAAGTGAGTGGGAGCTCTGTAGCATTCTTAATACTATATCTAGATGACATATTGTTGATTGGGAATGATGTAGACCTTCTTAATATTGTCAAGGAATATTTGAATAATAGTTTTTCAATGAAGGATCTTGGCGAAGCAGCTTACATATTAGGCATAAAGATTTATAGAGATAGATCGAGACGCCTAATATCATTGTCACAAAGTACATATTTGGACAAAGTTCTAAAGAGGTTTGGAATGGAAGATAGCAAGAAAGGGTTCTTGCCCATGTTGCCCAGTACGACCTTGAGTAAAACTCAAAGTCCGACAACGGCAGAAGATAGAGAAAGGATGAGTAAGACTCCCTATGCCTCAGCCATAGGATCTCTAATGTATGCCATGCTATGTACTAGACCCGACATTGCATATGCTGTTAGTTTAACTAGCAGATATCAAAGTGATCCAGGAGTGGATCATTGGACAGCGGTCAAAAACATCCTTAAGTACTTGAGAAGAACTAAGGATATGGTTCTTTATTATGGAGGTGATGAACAACTCGTTGTTAATGGTTACACCGATGCTAGTTGGAACACCGATCCAGATGATTCTAAATCACAATCTGGATACGTATTTATTTTGAATGGTGCAGCAGTTAGCTGGAGGAGTGCAAAGCAAAGCGTTGTGGCGAGATCTTCAACTGAATCGGAATACATGGCTGCTTCGGAGGCTTCACAAGAAGCGATATGGATGAAAGAGTTCATTACAGAGCTGGGTGTGGTTCCTAGTGCGCTGGACCCAATGTCTATCTACTAACATGGGCACCATAGCCAAAGCGCAAGAACCAAAGTCACACAAGAAGCTGAAGCACATCAAGCTACGTTTTCACGCTATTCGAGAACATGTCCAAGATGGGGACATAAAGATTTGCAAAGTACACACAGATCTGAATGTGGCGGATCCGTTGACTAAACCTCTCCCGAGGGCAAAACATGACCAGCACCAAACTGCCATGGGTGTTCGGTATATTACCATGTAATCTAGATTAGATGACTCTAGTGCAAGTGGGAGACTGTTGGAGATATGCCCTAGAGGCAATAATAAATGTAGTTATTATTATATCTTTGTGTTTATGATAAATGTTTACATTCATGCTATTGTCGTGGTATTGCACGGCAGATGCTACTGGGGGTAGCTTACGTAGAGGGAGCAAGGCGACGTAGGAGAATCCGGGAGCGAGATTGGCACACGATGTACCCAGGTTCACGTCCCCTCGGTGGAGGATCGCTACGTCCTGCTATCAATCCAATATATGATCATAGATTGGTTTACAATGGAGCCGCCGTAGGCGGAGGGAGAGACTAGATCTAGTCTAATGTGAGAGAAGATGTCATATGATCTGGGAGAGCATGCCCCGTGGGGGTGACCCTGGTGGCTTTATATATGCAGCCAGTTAGGGTTTACAAGTGTGTTGGTGGGCTTTGTATACGAGTCGCCGTCTTGGGCCTCCAGTCGGCGCCACTCGTCTGGGTCCAGCATGCGCCAGTCGTCGTATTCGGCGAGTCGACCCGTTCTGGGCTTGGCTTTAGTCGGCTCGATACCAGATGGCGAATCCGCTTCGTGGGTATACCCCGTTTGGTATTCCCCCATCAGTAGTCCCCGAGCGCGTTGTAGATTCGACGCGGGCTTGAGGCAGGGCGCGGAGAGTCTTGACGATGGGCCGTGGCGAATCGGCGATGAGCTCATGAACAAAGAAAAGAATCGTGAAGCGAGAGGCAGTCAGCGTGAGCCAGTCGGTGATGACCAGTTGGCGAAAGACGTAGGGTGTCGGTGAAGCCGCCAGTTGTGGCGAGTCTCCAAACATGGAGCGTGCCGAGCCCCCGAGCGCGGCGAGTGGCAAGGCCGAGCGACCGGCGAGCGCCGAGTCCCCGAGCGCGCCGAGCGACGAGGTCGAGGGACCGGCGAGCGCCGAGTCCCCGAGCACGCCGAGTGGCGAGGTCGAGCGACCGACGAGTGGCGCTGTCTGTAGCGCGCTGAGTGGCGAGGTCGAGCGACCGACGAGTGGCGCTTTCTGTAGCGCGCAGAGTGGCGAGGTCGAGCGACCGACGAGTGGCGCTTTCTGTAGCGCACCGAGTGGCGAGGTTGGGCGACCGACGAGTGGCGCTTTCTGTAGCGCACCGAGTGGCGAGGTTGGGCGACCGGTGAGTGGCGCTGTCCATAGCGCCGAGTCCCCGAGCGCGTTGAGTACGCGAGGGCGAGTCTGCGGTGGCGAGTCCTCGAGCGTGTTGAGTACGCGAGGGCGAGTCCATGGTGGCGCGTCCTCGAGCCAGTTGAGTACGCGAGGGCGAGTCCATGGTGGCGAGTCCCCGAGCGTGTTGAGTACGTGAGGGCGAGTCAACGGTGGCGAGTCCCCGAGCGTGTTGAGTACGCGAGGGCGAGTCCATGGTGGCGAGTCCCCGAGCGTGTTGAGTACGCGAGGGCGAGTCAACGGTGGCGAGTCCCCGAGCGTGTTGAGTACGCGAGGGCGAGTCCATGGTGGCAAGTCGATGAGGGCGAGCCGCGGTCACGGAACCACGCGTACACGCATCATGCCTAGGAGTAGTCCCCGAGGCTCGAGTTGGCTTGTAGAGGCGACTTGAGGCTCTTTAGAGATGCATATTCTGAAAATAGTAGTGGTTGTTGCCGAGCATGGCGACCGGCGAACGCCGAGTCCCCGAGCGCGGCGAGGGGCGAGGTCGAGCGACCGGCGAGCGCCGAGCCCCCGAGCGCGGCGAGTGGCGAGGTCGAGCGAGTCCACGAGGAGAGAGTCCCCGAGCGTGGCGAGTCCTCGATGATTGCGAGTCCGCGAGGGGAGAGTCCTCGAGTGTGGCGAGTCCGCGATGATTGCGAGTCCGCGAGGGGAAATTCCCCGAGTATGGCGAGTCCACAATATTGCGAGTCCGCGAGGGGAGAGTCCCCGAGTGTGGCGAGTCCGCGATGATTGCGAGTCCGCGATGATGTTGATTGCATTGTTTTGTTAGCGAGTCTCTTGTCTTGGCCCGGGGGGCCAGTCGCATGGCGACTCCAAAGATGGCTCTCGACTTGGCATTCTTCCTGGACGATCCGAGGCTCGGTTTGCGAGTCCTCGTCCGCAGTACTTGGCCGTGCGAGTCGCACTATCTAAGGTTGAGGAGGACATGGTGCTGTTTGTGTAGCACGTCCATTTGTCTTGGCCCGGAAAGCCAGTCGATCAAGGCGACTCCAATGATGGCTCTCGTTTAGCGTTTTTCATGGACGATCCGAGGCTCGGTTTGCGAGTCCTCGTCCGCACTACTTGGCCGTTCCGAGTCACTCTTTCAAAGGTTGACAAAGGCGAATTGATTTTTCCCGGGGGAAGAGACGCCCAGTGGTGAGTCCATGCAGCGTGGCATGCGACCCTCTCTGGCGACTCGGACGATGAAGGTCCCTTAGTAGACGCGGCGTACGCATTCGACGTAGCCGGAAAGAGTCGACGCGGCGGACACGGGGTCGACGCGGCAGACGAAGGTCGCGCTATGGCGAAGTCGACGCGGCGGACACGGAGTCGACGCGGCGGACGGAGGTCGCGCTATGGCGAAGTCGACGCGGCGGACACGGGGTCGACGCGGCGGACGGAGGTCGCGCTATGGCGAAGTCGACGCGGCGGACATGGGGTCGACGCGGCGGACGGAGGTCGCGCTATGGCGAAGTCGACGCGGCGGACAGAGGTCGCGCTATGGCGAAGTCGACGCGGCGGACACGGGGTCGACGCAGCGAACAGAGGTCGCTCTATGGCGAAGTCGACGCGGCGGACACAGGGTCGACGCAGCGGACAGAGATCGCGCTATGGCGAAGTCGACCCGGCGGACACGGGGTCGACGCAGCGGACGAAGGTCGCGCTTATGGCGATGTCGACGCGGCAGGCGAATCCGCACTGGGCGAGTCCCCGAGCCTAGCGAGTCCGCGTTTAAGCGTGTCCGCGTTTAGGCGAGGTCCGGAGCATGATGAATCCGTGATGGATGAGTTGTCGGACTTGGCGAGTCCGCGGCGGGAGGATCCACGAGCTCCATGACTGGCACGGCGATTTTGTGATGGGTGATTTCCCGGGCTTGGCGAGTCCATGGCGGCCGAGCGACTTGAGTTGGATCCTTCCCAACTCCATCGTTTCAAACAGGATGTCATGCGTACACAAGTAAACAACATATACGATTGATGATTAGATCAAATAATAATCACGTGAGAGGGAATAATCAGTAAGAGAGGAAAACGTATGTGATTGTTACATCAGTCCTGGCAGTATGCCCTCGACGCGTGTTCGTTTACACCAAAGCTTATGAGAAAGAATGCATATCTGATCGTACAACTTTCATGCCCTTCAATATTTTCCGAGCCGATATCTGCAACAAGTGTGTCTTCGCCGCATTGGATAACAGTCGAGATCGGCTCACAACCCCGTGCCCCCGGGTCATGAGGAAGCGTGCTGCCGAGTTGCATGGAGATGTCTTCCAACGAGCCGAATCCTTGGCCCTGCCGAATTGCCCTGTAATCTTGACATAAGAAAATACCTTATTTTGATTCCCGTGCCAGCAATATTGCCTTGGGGAGGTCGTGATGTTCACGATTATCACAGCAACAAGATTTCGGTGCAATCTCCGGTTGGCCACGCTACCCAAACGGATCACACCGCCGCCGCCATGAATTGATTCTCCCAATGTGCGTACCAGGAACATGCAGACAAGTCGTTAGATCAAATAGATAATCAATTAACTAAATAATTAATTAGAAGGAGAAAACATTAGACCGAATAGAAAACTGATCAAACATATAGCCTGGAATTTTCTGAGTCGGACGCATGGGGCGGCTGCCGTATCTAGCCGACCGGCCTTTTTCAGACGACGCGCCAGATGCAATCTAGCCGTCAGCGACGGTGAGGGATCCCGCCCGGATTATCACCCTCCAAGCACCGCTAGCCCCACGGTGGGCGCCAACTGTTGTGGTATTGCACGGCAGATGCTACTGGGGGTAGCTTACGTAGAGGGAGCAAGGCGACGTAGGAGAATCCGGGAGCGAGATTGGCACACGATGTACCTAGGTTCACGTTCCCTCGGTGGAGGATCGCTACGTCCTGCTATCAATCCAATATATGATCATAGATTGGTTTACAATGGAGCCGCCGTAGGCGGAGGGAGAGACTAGATCTAGTCTAATGTGAGAGAAGATGTCATATGATATGGGAGAGCATGCCCCGTGGGGGTGCCCCTGGTGCCTCGTCTGGGTCCAGCATGCGCCAGTCGTCATATTCGGCGAGTCGACCCGTTCTGGGCTTGGCTTGATTCGGCTCGATACCAGATGGCGAATCCGCTTCGTGGGTATACCCCGTTTGGTATTCCCCCATCAGCTATAATAGTATTAACAAGGAAACATTAATACTTGTGTGATTTGTAAACTTAAATTGAAGTCCCTAGTAAAGCCTCTATATATATTACTAGCTTGTTGGTTAATAAATGATTGTGGTTTCCCTATCATGAACATTGAGATGTTATTAACAACAAGATCATATCGTTAGGAGAATGATATGGTGGACATACTCCTATAGATAAGCGTAGCATAAAGATCAAGTCATTTTAATAGTTCAATTGCTATATGCTTTCTGATACATAGTAACCTAATTCCTTCGACCATGAGATCATGCATATCACCTTCACCGGAAGGATGCTTTGATGACATCAAACACCACACCGTAACTGGGTGGCTATAAAGGTGGCATTGAGTGTTCGGAAAGTATTGGTTGAGACACATGGATCAAGAGTGGGATTTGTCCATCCATATGACGGATAGATATACTCTGGGCCCTCTCGGTGGAATGTCATCCAATTAGCTTGCAAGCATGTGACTGGCTCACAAGGGATCACATATCACGGGAACGAGAAAAGAGTACTTATCAGTAACGAGGTTGAACTAGGTATGCAGAGATACCGACGATCATAACCTCGGATAAGTAAACTATCGTGAGACAAAGGGAAATTGGTATCGTATGTAAGTGGTTCATTCGATCGCAAAGTAATCGTAGAAATATGTGGGAGCCATATGAATTTCCAGATTCCTCTATTGGTTATTGTTCGGAGAAGTGTCTCGATCATGTCCGCATAATTCACGAACCGTAGGGAGACATACTTAAGGATTCGACGTTGTTTGAGTACTTATGGAATAATGAGTAAGAGACTGAATGTTGTTCGTTGTCTCGGATGGGATCCGGGATATCACGAGGAGATCCGGAATGGTCCGGAGAATAAGATTCATATAAGGAAAGTCCTGTTTCGGGGTTGGAGAATGGTTCCGGTGTTTTCATCGGGAATGTTCTAGAAGGTTCCGGAATGTCCGACACTCCGGAGGGGAAGGGTACATGAATGTGTCATACCAAGTTGGAATGATTGCATCATGTACTAGGTGTCATCGCTGAACAAAATAAAGGGTTTAATCAAATCCTAGTTTGAAAAGTCAAACGCCAATTTGAAAAGTCAAACGGCTATTTTGGGAAGTGGAGGGGAAGGTGGAAACCGAGTTGGGGAGGAGGTCCTCCCCTCCACCACCGGCCCACTTGGGATCCGAGTTGGGGAGGGACTCCCCTCCCCTTGGCCGGCGCCTCCCACCTATAAGAGGAGGGGCAGGGCTGCCCCTCCTAGCACACAAGATTGCCCCCTCTAAACCTAAACCCTAGCCGCCGCCCACCATAGCCGCCGCCTAGGGTTTCTCCCCTAGCCGCCGACTTGGGCACCTCCAAGCCCTAGCCGCCGGCCCTAGCACCTCCTCCTTGGTGAGTCTAAACCCTAGATCGCCGAGGAGCTCTCTCATAGTCCACCATACTCGCTCCGGCTTAAGGCGAAGCCCTGCGAGATCTCCCCTCTACTTCCGGTACCACGCCGTTATGCTGCTGGAATCGCGAGGAGAGTGCTACAACCTCCGCTGCCTGCTAGAACAAGGGAGAGGAAGGTCTTTGTCGAGCACCGAACGTGTGACCGACTGTGGGAGCGCTGCTGGAACGCAGCGCCGGAAGGATCGTCTACGCGATCTTGAGATCAGGAAGAGTACGACTACATCACCCACGAGAATCCGCTCTCGTTAAACACTTTGGAATCTTCGAGGGTGAGTTATTCCATCGACTCGTTTCTACAATCTAGTAGATAGATCTTGGCTTGTTTGTTTGTATGCGATAGAATTTTTTTGTTTTCCATGCTACGAAACCCTACAAATCATCCATCTTATATGAAATATGGTAATTATTTGAACAATCTTTGTTCTCACAATACCTGATTTAAATAACTATTATTAAAACAAATCTTGAAGGCAAGCTTGAATGTCAACGAGAAATACAAACATCGGTTTGTTTGTTTTCGATGAACATCATCACATATTCTCTTGCTAGTTACTTAGGCCATTGTGGTTCATGAATTGCGTCGTTCTGTATGAAATTTCATACCAACCAATTCAGTATTCAATACCCAAGAACCACATTATTTAACAAGCAAAGAATACAACCATAACATGTATATCATCTATATACCTAAACTGGATATTTCCTGTAGAGGTCCCAACCTTTAATAAGGTAGAGATCCCTGTGTTTACAATGCTAGTCCCCAGATCAATAGCTAGCATCCACAATTAAGATGTAATATCAAGAAACAAAGGTCATAATACAACTTTATAACCAGGAATAAAATAATTCATTACATCTTACATAGCTCATTTGGCTATCTGATTACAATGCAGCAGAAATAACTATATAGCATGGAGTCCTTCATCTTCAAAGTGCCACATGCAATCATGTTGGTTGTAGACTTGTAATCCTAATCAACACACTTCACTAACATCAAACAAACCTGCAAGATAATAAGTTATAGCCACAAGGATCAATACATTTGAATTGTATTGGCAAGTGATACTATGGTAGAGTAGTGGTATCTATCATCTATATGCATTTTGCTAAGTGGATCTTAGGCTTGCTTTGCTCAAAATAGATTTTCCTTATCATTTGAAAACACTAAGTTTTTGTTTGTCAAAATCACCCAAGGCATCTACCAATAGACATTGGTGATCCTTTATCCCTTATTCATCCATAAGTTTTTAACTTAGAAATTGGGATGAGGAGATCCTTGATAGCTTCCATGTCTTGATGCTCAAATTGTCCATTGCCGGGGACACGGCTAAGTACTTAGATTTTACTCTCTCGAGAGGTGGTGCACTTTCCCCACAAGACTCGACATGCATCAAGACAAGATCTTTCAGAAGCCTTCCCTTAGACCAAAATGGACGCGCTCCAAACCTATCACCCCCTACCACCAACTGTCCATCTGGCTAAGTTATTGCAACCTATATGATCCAGGCAGATCCCATAATGCCAAGTGGCTGCACTTGAAGCTTCTCAACATTTGACATCTCAAATCTCTTTGTTCCTGGGTGGCTTTCCACAAGTGAGATACACAAGGGCAGGCCATAAATATGTGTCCCTGTGTAACCACTCAACATAACCCATTCACACCATTCCACCCAGGTGATTCATTCACATAGTTGTTTTATTAAACAAAACACAAGTCTTTGACTTAGAAATATTTCATAGCATGAATATAATCCACCCTTGTTTTCTACTAGCTAAGCTAAGCATGATAGTAGTGGGAACCTTAACTTAGAGAAAATTCTACTAAGGCTTCATCTACTAGGATTTCCCATGGCATAGTTAACACATAGAAAATTCCATGCAAGTCCTACTTAGAAATATCACTAATGCATAGTGAAAAGAATAGGACAAAAGTATGAAGCACCACTTGCCTTTTTAGTAGAGAATATAGATTCACTCCTTGATCTTGCAATAGTCACGCTCTTCAAATTTCACTACAATTCAATCAAAGCACAATTTCAACTAGCATTCAAGCAATCCATCACATAAAATAATAAAAACAAAACAATGCATGCAAGCATGCAAAATATTGTTTTATTTAAAAAGATTGTTTCTAATAGGTTATAAACATTATAAAACACCTATTGTTCATTTATGGCAAAACCATTTGATATCAAGTAAGTGAAAATGGCCACTTTAAATCATTTTTATTTTGCTAGAGATGATTTAAATCAAAGTGATGATTTTTAACACAACATGTTAGTGTTTATGGTCAAAAGTGTTTTAAAACCATTCCATTCACAAAAGGTTTCACTTAAGACCATTTTTGAATCAAAGCAACAGTTTATTTTTCTAGAAATGCTTTTAATCAAAGTAATAATTCTCTAGGGTTTGATCAAATACATTTTTAAATCCAAAACTTTGTGTCTAGGGTTAGAGAGTTTAAATCAAACCATGTTCAAAAGTTTTTACTCAAACAGCATTTTTAACCCATAATCGATATTTTTATTTAACTAGAAATGCTTCTATTCAAAGATTTATTCCCTAGTATCACAAAATACACTTTTAAATCTACAAGCTGGTTTTTATGGTCAGTAGGTTCAAAACAAACCATTTACAAAATATTTTACCCTAAAAACATTTTAGAATAATTTTTATATTCAAAATATGCCTACACATGTTTCTGCAAAAATAATCAATTTTCCAAAATCAAAATACTAAACAAAGGGCATGGTTGGAAAGTATTCTTTTTGTTGATTTCAATGATATAAAGTTTGCAAATTTTGGACGTGTGGATCAAAAGTTATGGAATTTACAAATTCAAACATCTAATAGGATAGTTTCTGTTTTTAAATCGAAACACAGGTCACGCGTTATGTTCCTATTGGCTGAAAATGGTTTGTGTGGATCGATCACTGTGGTGCATTGGATCTTAACTGAAATTGCACGGTCCAGATCTAGCATACCGGTTCGCTTAAGTGGATCTAACGTGTCCATCAGATCTTCATCCAACTGCTCACAACATGCTAACCCTAGATGGGCGGCGCTGGCGCGATGGTGAGCGGTGGAGCGCTCTGTCCGCAGAGGTTCCGACGCAACAGGAAGCAAGGGAGAACGGGAAGACGCTCACTAGATTTGTTGTGGAGCGCTGATATTCAACGTGCTCTTGGGGAGGCAGGGGCGCTCGGATATGTCGTCGATTGCTCGCCGTAGTTCCTTCTAGCGACGGGCGCTCACTGTTAACGACGGAGGCGACACTACGGTGTGAGAAGGGGGCTTCACCGGAGAAGTGGCAGGCGACGACGATGTTCAGGTGTTGTGCTTGCCGACGTTTTAGAGCGTTTACGAGCGAGCTGGTGCTATGGGAAGATGCGTAGGGAGGTGGGGATCACGCTCGTGTGTTAGAGGGGCAAAACGGTGGCTGGGCTCGCCGGAATTCTCCGGAAAGCTCGTCGGGGCAGAGGGGGTTTGAGGTCGAAATTCGGGCAGCCTAGTGGCTCTCTAGCGACGGGGTGTGAGGGGAAAGGGAGAGGGGGAGGAGGCAATTAGTAGGGCACGGTCGCAGGAGAGAATTATGGCGGTGTTTAAGCTAATTTACGCGAGGTTTCAACGGCAGAAACGACCGGGGAGGAATGAGGGGCGTGGTCGCCGCGGGGTTGAAGACGATGACTTGGCAGTGGGACCTGGTGGTCAGCGAAAGAGAGAGAGGGTGCGGTGGGGTAAGCAAATCAGTGACTGTGCGTGTGCGTCCGTGAGTGAAAGAAAATGTTTCGGGGAGGGGAGAGAGGTGGGCTAGCTGGGCTTAGTTGGGCCAGGTTGGGCTGGGCTGGTTCTTTCCCTTTTTTTATTCTGTTTCTTTTTCTTTTTCCTTTTCCATTTTGATTTTCTGTTTTGAATTCTAACTATCATTTGAATTCAGATTTCTTTTTCAAATCTTTTCTAAATATTCAGTATGTTTCTATACTTGTTTTAAATATGTATTTAAAGTCCATTTTAGAATAATTATTTTATTCATTTATGGTTTATTATTTATTTATAATAGGCACTTGGTTTTATTCAAATAAAATTTTAATTATATTTTCAAACTCTTATTTGAATTCTAATTTTCACCAAACATTTTCAGTAGGTTTTATTTATTCAATAGGGTGTTAAATATTTCACTTTGAATTATTTAGAATATTTTAATATGATTTGTTAATCTTTTTAATTAGGCATTTGTCTTTATTCCAATAAAATCAAATATGGTTTTAATTCCATATAAATTTTATTTAAATGATTCTTTTATTCCATTTAAGTTAATTAAATAACTTTTATATCCAACCTTGGGAAATTTCTATTTATTATTTTCTCATGATTTAATTAATCATTCTCATTAGGGATTTTGTCTCTATTTAAATATGGTTTAATCCCATATGTTTTTATTTGAATATCCTTTATCCATTTGTTTTATTTGGATTATCTTTATTCCATTTTCTTATGGATTTAATTCAAGATTTAAATTGTTTTCTAAATACTTTTATTAGGATTTATTATTTAGTCTAGGCATATTATCTTTATTTAAATAAAATTGGATATTGTTCAATCATTATGATTTTATTTAAATAATCTTTTACTCCTTTTATTATTCAATAAACTTTCATTTGTTAAGGATTTGGCCAAGATTTAATTTGGCTTTTAATATCCCTTATTTATTTCTTTCTTGGTCTCATAAAATTCATATCTTTTTATTTATAGATCCAAACTTGGTGATTCTAATTTTGTATAATTTTATTTAATATTTGTTTATCCTTTTAGGATTATTTTGCTCATAATTTGGTATGGATTTTAGTTAGGAGCTTTATTAGCTTTGGAAATTAGTTCCTTATCTTATTTTTTATTCATAAGTTTTTATCCATGGCTCCAAATTAAGTGAAACCAATTTTTATGGTTTTATAATATTTTTATTTATCATCCTTGATCATTTATAAATGTTTGTTGACAAATTTTTATATGGGTCGAATCCATAGTCTTAGAGAGATCTTGGAAATGATTTATTCCATTAGGGTTTTAGGGTTTTGGTTTATTTTCGCAAGTTTAAATTTTAAAATACATTCATTGATGAATGCATTTGACTTGATTGAAATTTGTTGGATTCCATTTTAATCAAATTTTATTCAGGATGGGTTTTGATGTTTCCATTTAGAAATAAAAAGTTTCTTTTCACCCTAAATTTCAACAATTATTTATTTTGTTTATTTATTTTTCACATTACAAAATTTGGAAAATTTGGGATGTGACATTTCTAGTCTTTTCTTTTCTGCTAAATATATTATATAGATTCTCTTTCAGCATTTCCTTTCCTTTTAAAAGAATCTATCAACATCAAAAGTGGCGCCATATACATGACACATAGTCCAAAGTGTGTATATTTAAATACTAATACCTTTGGACTCTCACTTTGAAGTAGATCACCATCATCAAATGATTGGCGTCCTTTCAAAATCCATTCTTTAGTAATCTTTTAGTGTAGTAAACACTTTACACACATCTTCTATTCATCCTTATCATGACGACTTTCATGATCAAGCTAATATAGCTTATCAAGGCGAATCGTGAGTATAACATTACTTTCCAAAACCCTTTTGGATGATTATGATGTCTAGCATCTCCAACCTTCGCAAATTCTCATCCAATATGAGAACATATATTATACTCTATCATATTGCAACCAAAACATTGTTTGAAATATCGTTATATCTGCCACACATGATGGTTTCTAAAACAATTCTTTCAGCTCCTAGATAATCTCGATATTTAAATCAAGAATCATGGAGGCAAACATGATACTTTAGATACTTGTAGGGTTCGCAGCATAGAAAACAAAAAATTTCCTACGATGTGAACTATATACCAAGATCTATCTACTAGATACAAAAACGGGCGGATGTATATCCGTAGAGAACATACCCTTGAAGACCGACAAAGCTTAACGAGTTCAACTCGTGGTTGATGTAGACGATCTCTTGCCGATCTCAAGATCGAGAGGAAGTCCTAGCGCCGCAAATCAGCAGCGCATCCGTGCTCGCACACACGTTCGAGGCACCGAGCAACCTCCGCCTCCTCGCTCCAGCGATGCAGCGGAAGCACAACTCTTTCTTGCCGAATAGCCACCGGGAACATGTATCTCGCTAGTCCGAGACCATGGGGGATAAATTCTAGAGGGGGAGAGAGATCCTTCACGAGGAGGTGTGAGAGACAAGTGAGGAGGGGGGCTCCTTTTATAGGAGGAGGGGGGGAACCCCAAGGGGGTGGCCGGCGCATGGGGGCTTCCCCCTTGCCCTCCCCTCTTCATGTGGGTGGACACTCCACTCACAAATCTCCTTTAAATTCCCTCCACTCAAAAGTCCACTCAAATTCCCATTAAATTTCCACCAAATTTAATGCAAACTCTCATTAAATAAAACTCTTTTATTTTATTCAGAATTTTGTCAATTACTTTAATGACAAACATTCACAAATAACCCCTTGCTAGAATTCTATTTCACATGCATAACCACTTTATGCAATTTCACCCGAAAACCTGTTTCGGTATCTAGTGAAATAAATTCCTGCGCTTGTTCATTCTTTCGGCATGAAACATTTGCTCCAATTGGATGTCGGTGTCTCTTAAGTGTGTCACCCTAAGGTTCGTGAATAATGCGGACATGATCGAGACCCCTCTCGGATCAATAATCAGAAGCGGGATCTGGAGACCCATACTGACTCCCAGACATTCAACAATGACTTTCTTGTGATCGTCGGAACCTTTTACGCTAGTATCTTAATCCCTTTGTTTCACGATATATTACATGTCCGATATTCGATCATCGGTATCTCCATACCTAGTTTGATCTCGTTACCGACATGCACTCTTTTCTCGTTCTTGTGATATAACATTCTAGTGATCAAATCACTTGCTTGCAAGCTAATCAATGTGATATCACCGAGAGGGCCCAGAGTATATCTATCCGTCATCGGGATGAACAAATTCCACTCTCGATCCATGAGCCTCAACATAACACTTTATTAGTTCTGAATCCATCTTTATAATCACCCTGTTACGGTGTGACGTTTGATGTTATCAAGAAACTCTTCCGGTGTTAGTGATTGACATGATCTCATGGTCTAAGGATTAGGATCACTTCGTAAGTTGTTATAGCAATATAAACTCAGTGACTTTGATCGTAATGCTATACTTCGGATGAATGTTCATCACACCATTACACTAATGTTGTGATCCCATTATTAACAACATCCAATGTCCATGATCAGGAAACCTTGATCATCTTGTTAATCAACGAGCTAGTTTATGAGAGAGGCATAACTAGGAACTTTCTGTTTGTTTATTAACCACACATGTATTAACGTTTCCGTATTAATACAATTATAGCATGCAAAATAAACATCTATCATATACTTGGAATACACATAATAAACACTTTATTATTGCCTCTCAGGGCATATTCCCTTCAATACTAACACTGGAATTATCACTCTCGATTTAATACTAATTCTTAAACTTCACAGAGTAAACAAAGTTTGCAATAGGACTTTAAACTTTAGATTGACACTCAACACAATACGATACCAGTTCGTAAAGTAAATATCCAGAATTCTATAGTTCTATTATCTCAATTACAACTAAGCATAAGGTGGTGAACGAATACCAATGAATACAACAAATTATGCAAATTCACTTTGATTTAATTTATGATAAATTGAGTTCTACTAATCCAAATTAGAAATGAACTCCCACTCAAAAACGACATCCCTTGTGTCCTTTTGGTGATTACATGAACCAAATACACTACACCAAGTCCGATCATCACATGAGTTGGTGTAGATTCAAATGCGAGCATCCATATGGTCATCATATAAAAACATATGAGTCATGCTTAACCTTTTATTTCGTGTTCCGAGGCCATGTATGCACATGCTAGACTCGCCAAGTAAGAACCTTAATATTCGCGTGTGTAAAACTGTCTTACACCCAAGGTATGCTCGTGGATTCAAGTACACCTGATCATCACATGATGTCTTGAAGCGGCAAAACATTTTTGGTGCATACTTAAGGAAGAACACATTTTTATCTTGATATATAAATGAGGGATCATCTTATTATGCTAATAAAATGCCAAATGAGCAATATAAGATGCAACAAACATCACATGTGAAAAGTGAAATGATATGGTCCTTGCACTTTATTGTTATCATGTGCATCGTGGTATGATCTCCACCATTCCTTTATGTGTAAGGCCAAGGTCTATGGAACTTACCATCTGTAAGATCCCTCCCTTTATAAAGGTAAGGATCCCTATGATTGCAATGCTATTCCCTGGATCAATAGCTAGCATCCACAGTTAAGATGTAATATCAAGAAACAAAGGTCATATTACAACTTTATAACCAGGAATAAAATAATTCATTACATCTTACATAGCTCATTTGGCTATCTCATTACATTGCAGCAGAATATAACAATAGCATGGGGTCCTTCATCTTCAAAGTGCCATAGGCAGTCATGTTGGTTGTAGACTTGTAATCCTAATCAATAAACTTCACTAACATCAAACAAACCTGCAACATAATAAGTTACAGCCACAAGGGTCAATACATTTGAATTGTATTGGCAAGTGATACTATGGTAGTATAGTGGAGTCTATCATCTATATGCATTTGGCTAAGTGGAGCTTAGGCTTGCTTTGCTCAAAATATATTTTCCTTATCATTTGAAAACACTAAGTTTTTGCTTATCAAAACACCCAAGGAACCACCAATAGAAATTGGTGAACCTTCACCCTTGTTAAACCACACGATTTTAACTTAGAAATTTGGATGAGGAGATTCTTGATAGCTTCCATGTGTTGATGCTCAAATTGTCCTTTACCAGGGACATGGCTAAGTACTTAGATTTTACACTCTGCAGAGGTGGTGCACTTTTCCCACAAGACTTGGTTTCACCAAGACAATATCTTTCAGAAGCCTTCCCTTAGACCAGAATGGACGCGCTCCAACCTATCAATCCACTACCATCAACTGTCCAAATGGCTAAGTTATTGCAACCTATGTGATCCAGGCAGAGCCCATAATGCCATGTGGCTGCACTAGAAGCTTCTTAACATTTGGCATCTCAAATATCTTTGTTCCTTGGTGGCTTTCCACAAGTGAGATACACAACTTAAACCATATAAATGGGCCTTGTGTAACCACTCAACACAAACCTTTCTTTCCATTCCACCCAGGTGATTCATTCACTTAGTTGTTTTATTAAACAAAACACAAGTCCTTGACTTAGAAATATTCCATAGCATGAATATAATCCACCCTTGTTTTCTACTAGCTAAGCTAAGCATGATAGTAGTAGGAATCTTAACTTAGAATAATTCTACTAAGGTTTCATCTACTAGGATTTCCCATGGCATAGTTTATACTTAGCAAAAATTCCATGCAAGTCCTACTTAGAAATATCACTAATGCATAGTGAAGATAATGGGACAAAAGTATGTAGCACCACTTGCCTTTTTGGTAGAGAATATAAGTTCACTCCTTGATCTTGCAATATTCACACTCTTCAAATTCCACTACAATTCAATCAAGCAAGCAATATTTCAATCTACCATTCAAGCAACATCACATAAAATAATAGAAACAAAGTAATGCATGCAAGCATGCTAAAGATTGTTTTATCTGGAAAAGTGGTTTCTAATAGGTTATAAACATTCTAAAACACCTATTAGTCATTTTATATAAGTGGCAAAATCATTTGTAAAAGATTTTTACTTATAAATCATTTTTAAACCAAATCAATATTTTATGTGGTTAGAATTGCCTTTAGCAAAGCAATCAATTTTATAGGGTTCACAAAATATGTTTTCAAAACATAAATCTTTGTGTTTAGGGTCAGAGAGTTTAAATCAAAACATTTCCCAAAGATTTTCCTCCAAAAAGTATTTTTAACATATAACAACATTTTTATTTGACTAGAAATGGTCTAAAACAAAGATTTATTCTTTTGCTTCACAACATATGTTTTTAAAACCACAAATTGATTTCTATGGTCAGTAGGTTCAAAACAATCCATTTGCCAAAGGTTTTATCACAAAAATAATTTTAGAACAAATTTTATATTCTAAATATGCCTACACAAGTTTCTGCAAAAACAACCTTTTTACCAGAATCAATTTACTAAACAAAGTGCATGGTTGGGTAGGATTTGTCTTGATGATTCCATTGATATAAAATTTGCAAAATTTGGACGTGTTGTTTGAAAGTTATGAATTTTACAAAATCAAACATCTAATAGATCATTTCTGGTTTTTATTCAAACAGACTGGCCACGCGTCGTGTTTCTATTCACCCATAACGTTTCGCGTGGGTCGCGCAGTGTGGTGCGTTGGATCTAAGTGAGACCGAACGGTGCAGATGAGCTCGTACCCTTTTGTTTAAGTGACTCTATCTAAGCCACAGGATCAAGATCCAACGATGCACATCAGCTGGTCAGGAACTGGCGGCGCGAGCGACGGTGGCTGGCGGCGACGCGGTCAGACGGCGGCGGAGCTGGCAAAATAGGAAGCAAGGGGGGTAGAGGAGTAGCTCACCGAGATCGTCGTGCCTCGCAGATGCTCAACGTAGTCTTCTCGGGTCGAGGGGCGCTCGTGGTTGCCGTGGATTCCTCGCCGGAGTCGTCTCTGTCGATGAGCGGATTCGGCGATGTCGTTAGCGATGTTGTGGTCCGTGCTAAGAGGAGAAAAGGGTTGTGTTAGGTGCGCATGATGCTGGGGATTATACACGTATCAAACAGAGGGAGAGGGGAAGCTGGGGCTTCCGGGGATGGTCGCCGGAGTTCGAGCAGACGGTGGTGGAGCTCAGTCGATGATGTTGCCGAGGATACAGGGCACGCGCGGGCGAGAGGGAGGTACCGAGACATGCACCTGGCGATGGGGAGAGTGATCGTGTGGTCGAGGAGGCGAGGGGCGACGGGCGACGGGGAGTGACCGGAATTGCTCGAAGAGCTCGTCGGAGTCTGCGGCGGTGCGAGCCAAAATGGAAGCAGCCTGGGGGCAGGGAGTAGGTGGTTTCTGGGGGGGAAACGGAGAGGGGGAGCAGGTGTTTAAGTGTGCGTGGTCGGGGCGGGGTTTACTCCAGCATTAGAGGTGAATTAACGCGTTTGATTTCCGGCCAGAAACGGCAGCGAGGAGAGGGGCGAGGTCAGCGCGCGGGGTGGAGAAGACGACTGGCAAGCGGGACCGTTTCGTTAGCAAGAGAGGAAAAGGGCAGTAGGGTCCAGATGTCAGCGGCTCCGCGGGTTGAAACTCTGGTGCGAACCGTTTTCTTGCGGGAGGGGGAGATGGGCTGGTGCTGGGCTGGGTTGGGCCTGCTGGGCTAGTTGACTTTGCTTCATTTTTTTTGTACTGATTGTTTTTCTTTTTCTTTTCCTATTTATCTGTTTTAATTTTGTTTAAACCATTCAAACACTCATTTGAATTCAAACCTTTTCCAAACTTTGTGTATATTTTAATACTGATTAATAATACATTCTAATGTCCAATTTAGAATAATATATTTGTTCTTTTTAGGGAATATTAATTAATTAAAATAGGCCCTGGTATTAATTCAAATAAGATTTAATAATGTTTTTCAAACTCCATTTGAAATATAAATCTTTCCAAATCTTTTCAGTAGGTTTTATTTGTTTATTAGGGTGTCAAATAATTCACCTTGAATTATTTGGAATATTGTTAATATGATTTATAAATCATTTGAATTGGGTATTTGTTTTTATTCCAATGGAATTAAATATGGGTTTTAATTCCATAAATATTTGTTTATATTCTTTGATCCCATTTAAGTTATTTAATGACTTTTAATCCACTTGGGTAAATTCCAAATACTATTTTCTCATGATTTAATTAATCAATTCTAATAGGGATTTTTGTCTTTATTCAAAATAGAAATAGAATTTGGTTAATGCCATTTTATTTAATTTGAAAATTCTTTAACCATTATTTTATTTTGGATTTGGATTATATTTATTCCATTTGCTTATGGATTAGGCCAAGATTTAATTTGGCCTTTAAATATACCTCATTTAATATTTCTATCTTTATCTTATAAAATCCATATCTTTTTATTTATAGATCCAAAGTTGGTGATTCCAATTGGTAAAATCTTATTTAATATTTATTTATCCTTTTAAATTTCTTTAGGATTATTTGCTCACCATTTGGTATGGATTTTAGATAAGTGCTTTATTAGCTTTGGAAATTCAATTTCCTTATCTTTATTAAATTCATAAGATTTTATTTCTAGCTCCAAATTAAGTGAAACCAATTTCTATGGTTTTATAATATTTCTATTTGTCATTCTTGATCATTTGTAAATGTTTGTTGACAAATTTTTATATGGGTCAAAACCATGGTCTTAGAGATATCTTGGAAATGATTTTATTCTATTTGGGTTTTAGGGTTTAGGTTTATTTTCCAAGTGTTTAAATTTCAAGATGCATTTATGAAGAATGCATTTCACTTGATTTAATTTAGTTGGACTCAAACATTACTCAAGTTTGTTCAAGATGAGTTTTTAAGTTTCCATTTGGAATCAAAAAGTTTCTTTTCACCTTAAATTTCATAAATTATTTATTTTGTTTATTTATTTTTCACATTACAAAATTTGGAAAATTTTGGGATGTGACACACGTTATGTATGTTGTAAGAGTATCGAATTATACTTTTACTTACAACATCATCATATCATGACACTAGCCCAGCAACAATCTAAACTAGACGCTTCTAATTTATCCATTGCAAGTTTTACGTTGCTTAGAGCTTTCAGAGATAGAACCGTTCTTACCTATGAACATGGAACCACACGATGGTAATCAAATTATTGACAACTCGTTGTAAATCAGATATTGACTATAGTAGGAGAGACAGACACCGCTAGCCACTTATGCAAAACTAGTTGCATGTCAAGCGTGGAACAGGTCTCATGTGCGAGGACATGTAAAGTTTGTCCGGGCCGCTTCATCCCACTATGCCACCAATATCCAAAGTGCAAGGAAGAAGCAATAACATGACCATCAGCACCCACATATTCATATGTGTACTACCCGTGCAAAACATCTATACATAGATCCGGCTTTGATACCACTGAAGGGTTCGCAACATAGAAAACAAAATTTTTCCTACGATGGGAACAACTAAGTACCAAGATCTGTCTACTAGATACAAGCAATGGGTGGATATACATCCATAGAATACATACCCTCGAAGACCGAATAGCGTTAACGAGATTGTACTCGTGGATGATGTAGTCGACCGCTTGCCGATCTCAAGATCGTGATGAAGTCCATCTGGTCCAGCCAGTCCAGCACCATCAAGTCCAGAACCGCAAAGCAGTGGTGCATCCGTGATCACACACACGTCCGGGTACCCCGACAACCTCCACGCCCTCGCTCCAGCGAAGCAACAAATCCTTCCACAAAAATTCACTAGGAACATGTATCTCGCTGATCCGTGATACGTTGGAAACGTATCTATAATTTTTGATGATCCATGCTTGTTTATTATCTACTTTGCTTTACGTGTCCATACTTTGAGGTGCTTTTTACATGTTTTCTCGTACTAACCTATTAACAAGTTGAAACAGTGCGAGATGCCTGTTTTCTGCAGTTTTTGGTTTCAGAAAAGTTAGTAAAGAAATATTTCGGAATTGGACGGGACAAACGACAAAGTCAATTACTTTCCGTGGGGAACAAGAAGTCCAGAGGGGAGCCGGAGGGGCCAACCAGGGGGGCCAGACCCACTCCAGGCACGGGTGGGCCCAGCCCCACGCCTGGCTTGGGTTTGGCAACCCTGAGCTAGATGGTTGTATCTCCTCCTTTGTGCTTTCATGTATAGATCTTATGAGCTCCATTCATGATCAAGATCTAATCTATTTGTAATCATGCATGTTGTGTTTGCGGGGATCCAATGGATATTGAGATTATTATGTTGGTTTGATTAATGGTTTTGTCTTTATGATTCTATCATGTCTGTGTTATTTGTGATCTTGCATGCTCTCCGTTGTTAGTAGCTATCTTGGCCAAGTGGTTGCTAGTGACTCCAAGAGGGGGTATTTATGCTCGATAGTGGGTTCATGCCTCTAGTTTCCAAGGGAAGTGACAGAAATCTCTTCGGTTGTAGATGTGCTGTTGCCACTAGGGAGAAAACAACGGTCTCTTGTTCATGGAACATGAGGACTGTTTACGTTAAACACTTTTCTTAAAGCAGTTGTCTGTTGCTTGCAACTTAATACTAGATGGGGTTCGGATGATAACCAGAAGGTGGACTTCTAGTCATAGATGCAGTTGGATGGCGGTCTATGTATATTGTTGTATTGCCCAATCGAATCTCATAGGATCTTTCTGACTAGTAATTGCATTGTTATGCCTTGCTCAGTTCCTGTCAATTGCCCTGCTGTAATTTGTTTACCCTTCATGCCATGTTGTTTATCTAAGGAGAGCACCTCTAGTGAACTATGGACCCCGGTCCAATCTTTACCATTGATACATCTTCCACTGTTACTTGTTTACTTGCTGCAAACCACTACCTTCCACACCATACGTTTAATCCTTTGTTACAACAAACCGATGATCTTGACAACCTCACTGATTCGTTGGGGCAAAGTCTTGAGTTTGTGTTATGCAGGTCTCCGCGTTGCTTGCAACACCTGTGTGATGTTTCCTTCCTCCTACTGGTTCGATAACCTCGGTTTCTTACTAAGGGAAACTTGCTGCTATGCTGCTTCATACCTTGCTCTTGGGGTTTCCAACGAAGCGTCCCACAACAAGTGGTGGGCGCCATCAAGCTCTTTCTGGCGCCGTTGCCGGGGAGGCCAAGGACGTCTTAACTAGGGGAGTCCTTCACTTCCTTTCTCTTAACTTTGTTTTAGTTTTCTTAGTTTCTTTTGCTTGGTTTTGTTTGCCTGTTTTCAAAAAAACCCAAAAAAATTAGTCTAGTTTGGTTTGCTTGCTTTATTCAAAAACACTAAAAATTAGTTCCTGCTCTAGCTGGTGCTATTGTTTTTGGCTTGCCCACCTTTGCCAAAAGGAACTCTGCTGAGAACACCAAGTTGTGTGACTTCACTAGAACCAACAACAATGATTTCCTTAGCACTCCTATTGCTCCACCTGCTCCTGATGCTACCTTTTATGAAATTAAGACTGCTTTCTTGAATCTTGTGATGAGAGAGCAATTTTCTGGTGCTGGTTCTGATAATCCTGCTGCCCATCTCAATAGCTTTGTTGAACTTTATGAGATGCAAAAGTATAAGGATGTAGATGGAGATATTATTAAGCTCAAGTTTTTTCCTTTCTCCTTGAGGGGAAAAGCTAAAGAATGGTTGCTTTCTTTGCCTAAAAATAGTATTGATTCTTGGACTAAGTGCAAAGATGCTTTTATTGGAAAGTACTATCCTCCTGCTAAGATTATATCTATGAGAAGTGATATTATGAAATTTAAACAACTTGATAGTGAACATGTTGCTCCAGCTTGGGAAAGAATGAAGTCTTTGGTTAAAAATTGCCCTACTCATGGACTCACTGCTTGGATGATTATCCAGACTTTTTATGCAGGCTTGAACTTCTCCTCAAGAAATTTGTTGGATTCAGCTGCTGGAGGTACATTTATGGGCCTCACTTTGGGTGCTGCAACAAGTCTCCTTGATAATATGATGGTTAACTACTCTGAATGGCATGTTGAGAGAGCTCCACATGGTAAGAAGGTAAATTCTGTTAGAGGAAACTTCCTCTCTGAGTGAAAAGATTGATGTTATTATGGATATGCTTGTTAATGGGAAAGCTCCTCTAGATCCTAATAGTGTTCCCTTAGCCTCTTTGGTTGCTCAAGAAGAGCAAGTTGATGTGAACTTCATTAGAAATGACAATTTCAACAACAATGCCTATAGGAATAATTTTGGTAGCAACAACAATTATAGGCCTTATCCTCCTAATAATGGAAATTCCTATGGAAGCTCTTACAATAATGCTAGAAGTGCCCCCTCTGAACTTGAAGTCATGCTCAAAGACTTTATTAGTAAACAAACTACTTTCAATAAGACTATAGAGGAAAATCTTTTAACCGTTGAGAAAAATATATCCTCTTTGTCTGAAGCTCAGTCTTCCTTGGTTAATAAAATGGCTGTTAAACCTTAAACTATGGAAAACACCTTTGCTACTGATCATGCCATACAAGTTACTATTGATAAAAATGTTAGGTTGTTAGCTCAACTTCATGCTAAGTGGGAAAGGGAAGCTAAAATTGATAGAAACAATAGTGTGTGCACCATCACCACTAAACCACAAGTAGTCCCTATTCCTACTCCTACTATGCCTAAGCCTATTGAGACTACTACTAGTGATGCCAAGTTTGACTTTGATATTGATGGTTGCAATATTTTTGAAGTGATTATGTTCTTGCAAAAGCTTGCTAGATGTCCTGATGCTAGTGATAAGCATGTTGCTTTCACTAAACACATTACAGATGCTCTTGTTAAGATTAAGGAAGAGAAGCTAAAACACAAAGCTTCTATTCATAGGAAAGTAGAAGATAGTTGGGAACCCATTATTAATATGCAAGTGAATAACTTTGATCTCAAAGCTTCATGTGATCTTGGTTCTAGTGTCTCTATTATGCATAGGAATATTTATGAAATGCTTGATTTGCCACCTTTGGAAGATTGTTATTTAGATATCCCACTCAATGATAATGCTAAGAAGAAACTCATGGGGAGTATTCATGATGTTCTCATCATGGTTAATAATGCTTATGTACCTGTTTATTTCTATGTTTTGGATGTTGAATACAATGCTTCTTATCCTATTACTTTGGAAAGACCTTTTCTTAGAACAGTTGGTGCCATCATTGATATGAAAGAAGGCACCATTAAATATCATTTTCCATTACAGAAAGGTATTGAACACTTCCCAATGAAAAGAGAGAAGTTGCTCTTTTCTCCCCCTTTGAAAGCAAGGTTTGATGTTAATGCTTCCTCATTTGAAAATACTTGATTCTTCTTGCTTCTTGTGCCTAACTTAAATGCGTTAAAGAAAAGTACTTGTTGGGAGATAACCCAAGAGTTTCCTTGAGTCTTGGAAGTTATTACTTCAGTAATGGCCTCTCCTTATCCTTTTTGTTTGTTTTTTGTGCCAAGAATGACCTCTAATAAGAGGGAAGTGAGATTTGGGGAGTTGTTCTCCCGAAACAGATTTCTGTCCTCCACCAAAAAAATTCGTGAGGAGGCTCTATAACTAGGATTGAGCTCACAATTTACGAATAAATCCCCTAGTATGTTAGATAACTTTCGTTAGTTCAACAATTTTTTATTTGAGCAACAGAAGATGTTCGAAAAAATCGGTTTCTACCTACTGGTCTGTTTTGACAGATTTCTGCCATTATTTGCATTTGCTTCTTATTGATTCCTTTTTGAGTTCTCTTTAGGTGAATTGAGCTTTTTGAAGGATTTACTACAGTAGATTGTGTTTTTAGTGAAAAGCCTTACTGTTCCAAAGCTTTGCCAGAGGTCTAATATCTTTTGAATACACTAATGTTGCTAATGAAGATTGTGTGAAGTTTTGTATGAAGGAAAAATTTCAGGTGTAGAGAGAGGATGATGCAATGAGATGAAGAATGGACAAAAGCTCAATCTTTGGGATTCCACCATGGTTTCACCCCAAGAAATATCCAATAGGTAGAAGCGTCAAAGTTTGGGTATGCCCAAGGCATCCCCTTCTTCATCAATAAAAAGCTTAGGTCTGTCTAGACACTTCGTTTTTATTGTTTCATGCACATTTGTGTTGTTCTTGGAGCGTCTTAGTTTTCGTTTGCTTTGATTAGTTTGTTTAGTTTGCTTAAGTAGTTTGGACCCCCGTTCTCGCTGTGTTGTTTTGCAAATAAGGTTGCTTGGTGTTTGGAAAGGAGTAGTAAGTTCTTGCTTGAAGTGCAAGAGGAGTTTGCATTGACTATGACTTAGACTTTAGCATGACATGCTAGGTGTTGATTTAGCATTATGCTTAGTGATTATTGTTGTAGCATGTCTTGTTCCAAACAATTGGGATTGCTTAGTGTGCCTTGAAAAAATTATGCGTTGTTTTAGCATGCAAAAGCATAGTATTTTGGTATTCTCCTTTGATGCTTTGCTTGGGTTGACTTGGCACATGCTCACACCATGTTATGACTATGACAAGTCACCATTAGCCTCTATGATAATTTCGTCCTTGACTTGTAGTACCACTCTTTGCTTTGATTAGTATGCTTTGTTGCATTGCATGTTTTTGGCCATTATTGCTCTCTTAGTTGGTTGCTCCCAGTATTTTGCTAGCCTCCACTTGTATGAGTAAGTTCTAGTCATGCCTACAACTCCCAAGAAACCAAGTTATTCCAAAGTGTCCACTATAAACTCCTATGCATGGTATGTTACACCATTCCAAGTATATTCTTGTTTTCATCTATCTTCCAATTAAAAACTATTTTGTTATGTGAAAACTTAGTGATTAAAGCCCTCAAGAACTTGATGGCACACTTTATTCTTTGCCCCTAATAAACTTGAACCATTGTGATAACTTTGTTGTATATGCTTGCACTTATAAGTTGGAATTAGCAGAACCATGCTATCACGGGGAACGTTTTCAACATTGCACTTGTACCTTGTTGTACTCAGTTGATATCATGTTCTTTTGTCTATGGATGTCACCGGTGTGAAATAAGAGGGAACTTGTAAGTCCATGGAGTTTGTATCCTTTATTAGAGAAACTCCTGGGCCGCTAGCCTAAGCCATGCCTAATCATGGTGGAAACTTGCAGCATCACCATAATGAGCTATCTACGAACATCCTCAATAAAAAGCTATGCATATGGTAAATAAAAAGATTGCTGAGATGCTCATTGTCGCTTGCCTTGTCATTTTGGTTATGGGAAAGCTCCTGTACCATGTGCAAGGGGTACCCCGTTGGCGGTTCTCAATGATATGCAAATACTTACAGTGACAAGAACTTACCTGGACCCAAAGTTGAGTATGCATGAGGTGTGGCCCTCGTATTCAAGGGACTTGAGATTTCCAACTTATACTTCGTCAAACATATACTCCAGCTTTGCCACTTTAACCTTAACCACTTCAAGATGCTTATGATAGGGGCAATGAGGGCTGAAAGCTAACAAGTGCCATAATTTTTGGAAGCTCTTTTTGAAACTTGTAATCCCTGCTTCCTTTGCAAAAAGGCCTTTCTTCCACCATTATTTGAGTCTCCACCTTCTACCTTTAGGCACCATTAAGACTGCATAGTTGTCATTCTGTGTGCAGTGTTTCAAAGCTTATTGATTGATGCATATTGTGTTATTACTTGTTCTTGTGCTACTTGTTTCTAGTCACCCTTGTGAACTTTGTAGGTGGCCTGTGCATCTATTTGCTACTCTATGAGGGACAAGCTGGTTGCCACTATTCTATGTTTTCTGCATGTGAAACAAACAAATGTTTTGCAATGCATGTTATTCATGATCTTTGTTTGTAGTTTGTCATGTTGCATGCATAGTTACTATGTCCTATTGTTAGAACTCCATCTTTCATGCACATGTTTAGAGTTCTTTGATCCCAGCTTTCAATGCTTGCAAATGATTGGATCTTTATTGTAAGGGTGCATGCCACCTCAAAAATTATTCTGTTTATCACTTACCTACTCGAGGACGAGCAGGAGTTAAGCTTGGGGATGCTGATACGTTGGAAACGTATCTATAATTTTTGATGCTCCATGCTTTTTTAGTATCTACTTTGCTTTACTTGTCCACACTTTGAGGTGCCTTTTACATGTTTTCTGGTACTAACCTATTAACAAGTTGCAATGGTACCAGATGCCTGTTTTCTGCTGTTTTTGGTTTCAGAAAAGTTAGTAAAGAAATATTCTCGGAATTGGACGGGACGAACGATAAAGTCAATTACTTTCCGTTGGGAACAAGAAGTCTAGAGGGGAGCCGGAGGGGACAGCCAGGGGGGCAGACCCACCCCAGGTGCGGGTGGGCCCAGCCCCGCGCCTAGCTAGGGTTTGGCGACCCTGGCCGCCTCCTTGGCCTCCCCCTTCGCCTATAAGAAGCCCCTGATGCAGAAACCCTAAGCACCCGATAAAATATCCACGAAACCGTCTGTAGCCACCGCCACCATCGTCCCTAGATCGGGGGATCTAAAGTTCTTCCCAGCACCCTGCCAGAGGGGAGATCATCCCGGAGGCCTTCTCTCCGGTATGATCCGTGAGTAGTTCCACCTTGGACTATGGGTCCATGTAGTAGCTAGATGGTTGTATCACCTCCTTTGTACTTTCATGTATAGATCTTGTGAGCTTCGTTCATGATCAAGATCTAATCTATTTGTAATCATGCATGTTGTGTTTGCGGGGATCCAATGGATATTGAGATTATTATGTTGGTTTGATTAATGGTTTTGTCTTTATGATTCTATCATGTCTGTGTTGTTTGTGATCTTGCATGCTCTCCATTGTTAGTAGCTATCTTGGCCAAGTAGTTGCTAGTGCCTCCAATAGGAGGTATTTATGCTCGATAGTGGGTTCATGCCTCTAGTTTCCAAGGGAGTGACAGAAATCTCTTCGGTTGTAGATGTGATGTTGCCACTAGGGAGAAAACAACGGTCTCTTGTTCATGGAACATGAGGACTGTTTACCTTACACACTTTTCTTAAAGCAGTTGTCTGTTGCTTGCAACTTAATACTGGAGGGGGTTCGGATGATAACCTGAAGGTGGACTTCTAGTCATAGATGCAGTTGGATGGAGCTCTATGTATATTGTTGTATTGCCCAATCGAATCTCATAGGATCTTTCTGACTAGTAATTGCATTGTTATGCCTTGCTCAGTTCCTGTCAATTGCCCTGCTGTAATTTGTTTACCCTTCATGCCATGTTGTTTATCTAAGGAGAGCACCTCTAGTAAACTATGGACCCCGGTCCAATCTTTACCATTGATACATCTTCCATTGTTACTTGTTTACTTGCTGCAAACCATTACCTTCCACACCATAAGTTTAATCCTTTGTTATAGCAAACCGGTGAGCTTGACAACCTCACAGATTCGTTGGGGCAAAGTCTTGAATTTGTGTTGTGCAGGTCTCCGCGTTGCTTGCAACACCTGTGATGTTTCCTTCCTCCTACTGGTTCGATAACCTCGGTTTCTTATTGAGGGAAACTTGTTGCTGTGCTGCTTCATACCTTGCTCTTGGGGTTTCCAATGAAGCGTCCCATGACAAGTGGTGGGCGCCATCAAGCCGAGACCATGGGGAAATTCTAAAGGGGAGAGAGATCCTTCATGAGGAGCTGCGAGAGTGGAGGAGGAGAGGGGGACTTTTTATAAGGAGAGGGGCACCCAAGGGGCATGGCGCCCAGCCATGGTGGTTCCCCCCACCTCTTCCACATTCATGTGGGTGGAGATCCCACTCAAAATGAAAAGCCTCCACTCACATAAACATGCCTCCACTCAAAAATCCACTCACATGCATTAAATTTCCACCAAATTTAATGCAAGCTCTCATTTAAATAAACTATTTTATTTATTTATTCAGAATTTTGTTAATTACTATAATTAACAAACATTCACATAAAACCCCTTACAACATTTCAATTTCACATGCAGAACCAGTTTCAGCAATTTCAACCGAAACAGTTCCGGTGTCTAGTGAAATAAATTCCCACGCTTTCCTTTTTCTTTCTCTGGCATATCATTTGCTCCGAATGGTGTCGGTATCCCTTAAGTGTGTCACCCTACGATTCGCTAATAGTGTAGACATGATCGAGACCCCTCTCCGATCAATAATCAGCAGTGGGACCTAGAGATCTGTACTGACTCCCACACATTCAACGATGTCTTCTGTGATCGTGTGAACCTTATACGCATGTAACTCAATCCCTTTGTCTCACGATATATTACATGTCCGAGATTCGATCATCGGTATCTCCATACCTAGTTTGATCTCGTTACCGACATGTACTCTTTTCTCGTTCCCGTGATATAACATTCTAGTGATCAAATCACTTGCTTGCAAGCTAACTAATGTGATATCACCGAGAGGGCCCAGAGTATATCTCTCCATCATCGGGATGGACAAATTCCACTCTTTATCCATGAGCCTCAACATAATACCTTCATATCACTGAACCCATATTTATAGTTATCCTATTACGGTGTGACGTTTGATGTTATCAAGATACTCTTCCGGTGTTAGTGATTGACATGATCTCATGGTCCAAGGACTAAGATTACTTCGTATGATGTTATAGCAATATAAACACAATGACCTTGATCGTAATGCTATACTTCAGATGAATGTTCATCACATCATTCCAACAATGTTGTGACCTCGTTATTAACAACATCCAATGTCCATGATCAGGAAACCTTTGATCATCTTGTTAATCAACGAGCTAGTTTATAAGAGAAGCATAACTAGGAACTTTCTATTTGTTTATTAAACACACATATATTAACGTTTCCATATTAATTTAATTATAGCATGCAAAATAAACATTTATCAGAAATAAGGAATACGATAATAACCACTTTTATTATTGCCTCTCGGGCATATTCCCTTCAATCTAGATATAATATTCATGTACAGTTGGAAACATAGCAGATTCTTAGATCTTGAGGAAGGCTATGAAATCAAATGGGCAACAAATAGGAATCAAACAAAGCATTCAGTGAATTGTACAACACATTACTATCAGGATCTCTATTTACCTATGGCCAGGTTTGAGTTCATGACATATAATTTCTCAGCATTGAAGGAACTCATGATAGGGATGAACATGGTGTGAATGATTTTGCGATGGAGGAATTTGAATGGCAGAAGAAGCAGACTGACCGGACATTTGCCTGGTGAATCACCACGTGATAAAGAAGGGGAGGCACCATGCCACTGACTAGAACTCTAGAAGCACGCCCAACAACCATAAGCCAATTGACGGGTCGAACCCTAACATGAACAACGGAATAACAGGAAAATCAGAAATAGTGGCAAGAAAATAGTACTCAGTAAAGAACATGAGATCTGCAACAAAGCAAAAACTATATACCGGTCATGTTCTAGCTCGTTCTAACTGGAATGGAGACAAAAGATACCAATTAAAGTATTGTCCAAAAATCTATAGATCTACATTTAGATTTACTCTCACTTGCCCCTTCTGAATGTCCTTCAATCTTATGGATAAATGCAGTTCATAGTAGCTTTTGCACGCTATAGTTTCCTATGCTATTTTAACAAATCCCTCACTTATGTTATCATCCCAAAATTCAAGTCTTCTTTCATACCTTAATCTCACCAGTTATCATTGCATGGCACAACAACCGGGGTCGAACCAATTATTTCTTGCGTAGCTATACCAAATAGGTAATTATGGAACTTCATTTGACCAAGAAAAAAGAGAGAATATATTTGGTACTTCCCATTTGAGTAGTCGATGGCAGGGTTTATCAGAAAATGGATCTAGGTCCGTCCTGAAATAAATAAGTTTCTTCTAAACTGGAGGAATCACAATTCTAGGAAGAAATAGAGGTTGAGGCGAAGCTGTTGCGTGCCGGAAAATTAGTCGATGCAGTCTCGGTTGATTTCAGGAAGAAAAGGACCGGAAAATCGATTTCTCAGGCCCATCATATAAAGTACCTTGTGTTGGGCCACGTAGAGATAAAACAAAACTTTTTCCTCTAACATGGTGATTCCAAGATATAGCTGAGGTAGAAGGCCACGATGTTTACCACTAGACGCGTAGTCACGGATTACTGATGAAGCGCGTTAGTTGATGCAGTGCAGTCCTCACGATCCGATCCTATCACGATCGTCCTGGTGCTGATCGTACAACACCGCGGCTGGTATCCACACGTACAAGGAGGAGCGCCGGCGGTGGACTGCTAGGTCAGTTACGGCGGCAGGACTACTGTGGAGCTAGGATTTCCAACTCATGGAATGACCTAACCGATCAACCCTCCTAGGTTTCTGCGCCCCACTATATATAGGGAGTGAACGTGGGATCCACTCACTCGTGGCCCATTCACTAAAGCCCATATAATATTAGTCATCGTGAGTCCGTGATGACCCACAAGTATAGGGGATTGCAACAGTCTTCGAGGGTAGTATTACCCAATTTATTGATTCGACACAAGGGGAACCAAAGAATACTTGCAAGCCTTAACAACTGAGTTGTCAATTCAGCTGCACCTGGAAATAGTTTTTGCTCACAGAAGTTTATCAGTAGCAATAGTTTGTAGTAGCAAAAGCAAAGCAACAGCAGCGGTAAAACATGAACAATAGTAACAGTAGCAGCAAATAGTAGGATATGAGCGCGGTAGGCATAGGGATGTATGGACGGGCGTTGCATGGACAAGTCTAAACATGTAACTTCAAGATCTAGGGCAATTGCAGATAAATAAGAATAAGCATCCAAGTACTAAAAAATCATAGGCATGTACTCCATATATAGTCATGCGTGCTCGCAATGAGAACTTGCATAACATCTTTTGTCCTGCCAGCCCGTGGCAGCGGGGCCTCAATGGAACTACTGGCAATTAAGGTGCTCCTTTTAATAGAGCACCGGAGCAAAGCATTAACACTCCGTGAACACATGTGATCCTCACATCACACCCATCCCCTCCGGTTGTCCCAATTTCTGTCACTTCGGGGCCTTTGGATCCAGACAATGATATGTATACACAACTTGCAATAAGATCACAAACAATACTATCATAATGATTCAATAATAAGTTCAGATCTGAGATCATGGCACTCGTGCCCTAGTGATAAGCATTAAGCACAACAAGTTGCAACAAAGTCAAATAACACTAATAGAGATACTAGGCACCATGCCCTAACAATCTTATTCGACTACATGATAGAACTCATCCAATCCCTACCATCCCCATATCCTATAGAGGGTGATTACTCACTCATGGATGAGAGAAGCATTGATGGATGATGGAGAGGTGTTAGTGATGAAGATGGCGATGATCCTCCCCAAATTCCCCGTCCCGACAGGTTGCCAGAACGGAATTTCTGGATCCAAATCGCGGTTTCTAGTGGCGGCGGCGCAACGGAACTCTTTCTGGAAAAACGTCGACACCCCCTGAGTTTTTAGGTCAGAAGGCAACTTATAGGCAAAGACAGAGGCCGAGGGGGTGCCTAGGCTGGCCACACCCCTCCCAGCCGCGGGGTGGGCCCACCCGCGCGACAGGGGGGTGTGGATCACCCAGGGCTCCCCTCCGTCTCGTACTCTGGCTCCGTGGATCTTCTGGTGAAATAGTATTTTTGGCATATTTTTCGGGATTTTTCCTGATAGTTTATTTTCAGCACAAAAACTAGACACTAAGGTAATTCTACTGAAAATAGCGTCAGTCCGTGTTAGTTGTATCCAAATCACACAAGTTTAGAGGAGAAACAATAGCAAAGGTGTTCGGGAAAGTAGATATGTTTTGGACGTATCAACTCGCCCCCAAGCTTAGCTTATTGCTTATGCTCAAGCAATTCAGTTGAAAACTAAGTGTGACAAAAGAACTTTCATGAACATATTTTCTTCATATGATGTATATATTCTTAGCACAGGAGTAGATACTTAAACCATTCATAATAAGAAGTATGCAACTAAGTCTACTCAATAGTCATTGCAAGCTGTGAAGAGAAACCAACTCAATAATAATAAGTATCATGAAACATAAACATAAGCAACATTACAATGCTCATAATAAGGTATGATAGAGTGGTACTCGCTTGCCTTGTTTGTAGAGCACAATATAAATGCTAAGGCACCTCTGAAGTTCAAGTGAAGACTAGAAGTAAAGATATCAGAGATACAAGCATCAAAGTCATGACATAATTAACCAAGTTTTGAGACAAACACAAGAATGACAACTATGCTTTCAAGAAGGTGCTCATAGAATAAGTGGTGACTCAACAAAGTTGTGAAAATGGTTTTGAAAAGTTTGAAAGGCTTCCAAATGCTGAAAGTAAGGTACTCATTAGCTTTTAGCTCTCATTGCCCCTATCATAGACATCTTTATGTGGTTAATGGTGAAAGTGAGGTACAATATGAGTTATATGCTTGATAGACCATAAACTGGAAATCCCAAGTCCCTTGAGTACGAGGGCCGCTCCTCGTGCTACTCAACTTTAGTCACCTGTAAGTTCTTGTCATCATAAATACATGCATATCATAGAGAACCGCCAATGGGGTACCCCTTGTACATGATACATGAGCTATCCCATAATCAAAATGACAAGGAAAGCAGACAATGAGCATCTCAGCGATCTTTTTATTCACTATGTGCATAGCTTTTTATTGAGGATGCTTCACAGAATGCTCACTATAGTGATGCTGCAAGTTTCCACCATGATTAGGCATGGCTTAGGCTAGCGGCTCAGGCGTTTTTCTAACACATATATATAACTCCATGAACTCACAAGCTCCCCTTTTATTTCACACGGACGACATCCGCAAACAAAAGAGCATGGTATCAACTGGATATGTATCCATAAGTGTTGAAAGCGTTCCCCGTGACAGCGCGGTTCTGCTAACTCCCAGCCTATAATTTGCAAGCATATAACTTTCATGGACAGCCACAATGGTTCAGGTTTATTAGGCGCAAGAAATAAAGTGTGCCATCAAGTTCGTGAGAGCTTTACTAACTAACTTTCTCAAAACAGTCAAACATTTTATTTGGAAGAAAACAAGGCATAATGAATATGCACTGAAATAGCAAATGATGTTAATAGGTAGGTATGATGGACACTATTGGCAATATTGGTTTTGGAGAGTTGGATGCACAAGTAGAGCTCATACTCTGTGCAAGTGAAGGCTAGCAATAGAGAGGGAGCAGAAAACGAGAGAGCAATAACTGTCATAATCATGCTTGCAACAAAACATGACTAATTATGGCAAGAAAGTGATACAAGAACTCCGAGGCAAAATAAATCATTGAGGCTTACTGACTATTGTTTAGTCATATGCATGCGTGAGCATGTGCCAAGTCGATTCACATGAAACATTCAGAGGAGGATACCATAATATCATACCAAGTTATGAATAAAACAATGCAAGCAAACATTCATATGACATGCTACAAACTATTAGCGAACTGGAGCTAATCACAAGAAAACAAGAACTACTAAGCATCCATCAATAACATACACCTTGCATGAACAGACTAAGCATGCTCACAATGATGAGTATATGTACAAAAATGAAAACAAAATAGAGATAATTACCAGCCTCTTACTACACCTCAAGTTGTCTTAATCTTCATTATTGCCCTTCACTTGTGTGACTTGAATAATAACATGACACCAACCTCCACTGAGGACGGCTGAACCCTGCAAAGAACTCACAAAACCAAAGAAGAACAACAAATATTTTTGGTGTTTTCGATTTTTTAAAGCAAGCAAAACAAAGCAAAAACAACCAAAGCAAAATCTTTTTGGATTTTTTCTTTAAGGCAAATCAAAGCTAAAAACCAAAGAAACAAACCAAGAGAAACAACAAAAATATTTTTGGTATTTTTGTGTTTTAAAAAATCAGAAACAAAAACCAAAAAGAAAGCGAACCAAGATGAGTGTGATGTCGGTATACCTCCCCCCAAGCTTAGGATTTTGGCCTAAGTGGGGCTCAATAGAGCGGGTAGTAACCCCAAGATGGTGGGTCATCATAGGAATGATCATAGTCAGGCGCTTGTGATGAAGAAGACACGCCCCAATCAAATGAGGGCTGCTGGTATGAAGACTCTCCCAAGTTGGAGGACTGAACCGAATCACCTTCGACATCCTCTCCAACATTCTCTTGCTGGGAGAGCTCCGCCATGTGTGTGTCAAACTCCTCCTCCGTGAGCGACCATCCTTGTCTGTTATCAAAATTAAACAAAGCAGGTGCAGGCAAATAAACTACTTTCTTAGTCCTACCCCCTCTCCAACCACGCTTGACAAAGGACAATTCATACGGTAAACTTCTCACAGTAGCCCCTAGAGAAACAAAGTTATGCTGAACCATGGAATCAAGATCAAGCCTCTCTATGGGGAACCGATAATCTAAATGGTGAGGCTCTAAACCATGGAAATCTAGCAACCTAGAGGCAATAAGACCTCCACAAATTCCACCCTTCTCGAGGTTAGTGGTAAGACGGTAAGCTATCAAAGCACCCAGGTTATAAGATCTATACCTATTCAAAGCAGCTGAGATAAAAGCTAGATCAAAAGAAGGTAACTTTCTAGCAATATTTCTAGCAAGAACACACTTGGTAATGAAATAGGCAAAATATCTAATGCATGGGAACTAAATGTTCAAAATTTTACCACTTTCCTTCGAGAAGTCGAAACCTTGGCAAATTTTAGCATATAAATTCATAAGTGACTTAGGCCTGTCCTTGATCTTCTCACAAGATCCCCAATGAGGTACTCTAATTGCTGCACAGAAATCAGCAAAAGGCAGGTCGACAGCTAGATTGTATATTTTATAATGGACCATGGGATTAGACGAATACCAAGTAAACCGGAAGTCCTGCACCATATCCATGGTTAGCTTAACATATTGAAAAGGTTCACCTTCAACAAAGTGTTCCAACCCTGCATTGGTAATCATAGTTTGGAAATCCTGGAGGATTCCCGCGGCTCTCATAAATTCATGGCATGGATATATGGAAGGGAAGACTCCTTCCTCACGATGAACTTCCATTGGCTCAGGTACCATCAAATCATATTCATTCAGTGGATATGAACTCATCTTCCTTTCTGAAAATTTTAGACAAACATCAAACCAAGTGATTTCCAAGTTGATAAATGATGAGAAACTACTATAGGAACTTGCTAGAGGGATACACATGCATCAAAATGAAACCTCTAAGCATAGAACAAGCATGCAAGCTGCAGTGACCCAGCATACCACTGCATGTGTAGTACACTATAGTCGTTGACATGACATCCACAGAACACCGTTCCGTAAACATCACATCCCTCAGAGTGGTACCACAGAAACATTGCGGGTCCATATTACAAACATACACACATTATTATTATTACAATACCAAAAGTTCAAGACTTCAAAAGATTCAACTTACAAACCAAATATAAAGTGTTTTAGCGGAAGTTTTAAAGTGACAACTTAAACTCCAAATTGAGCTCAACAACTTATTGTTATATATTGTTCATGTTGCTCGGCTCAATTGGTTCCTAGAACTACGGTAATTATTCTGACTCATGGTGCTCTCCTCCATAGACGACATCGTAGTCCAGCCCTTCCACGACACCGTACATATCAGGCTCTTGGTAGAAGACCTCCTATTAACTTTCAGTTGCATACATTGGGGTATCTTCTGGATCCTCAGAGTCTAAGCATGGGATCAAAGGAAAAGGTGAGTAACAGCGTTACCCAACAAGTTCATTATATGCAAGGTGGGAAGTTTGATGCTCTATCTACCACCTTGGACTATAAGTCCTTGGAACTATGCAGTTTTCATAAACCTTTCTTCAAAGATTGATTTTATTTTGAAAATCTATGGCCATCAGCCTTCTCAGGTTTACCAGAACTTTCATGCAGTTCCTTTCCTGCCGCGTTCGTAGATCCTTCCCGGAATAGGGAGTACCAAGTTACAATTCTTACACTCTGTAGAGGTGCGTTACTTTACCCATGAGAGATATACTCCTTGTTGCATAACCAGGCGTACTTTCCCGTCCACAATTCCATGATGTGGGGCCCAGTAGGTGACCCAAGCCAATCACTGCCCTCTCCGCGACCCCATATGTCTGCACGATCCTTCGGGTTTGGCTCACCTCTGTTAAACCCCCTTCCAGGCAGGCTAAAACCTTGATGAGTTCCCGGAGACTCTATGAGCTGGTGGTGCCCTGGTAAGTACCTTATAGGTCCGGCTAAACCTCCGGCAGCCACTCATAGATAATCTAGACACAAAAAACGTGGAGCCTAAGGGTGCCCACCCATATGTTGGATCCGCACAAGAAATCACAATGTCACATTAAGGTAGTCTTGCCTCCATACGAAAGGAAAATGATACAGCTGACTTCTCCGTCCCATTCCAAATCTCATGGCTACCACGTAATATACGGCGCTAGAATCACTGATGTCATGGGTTGTTAAGTTCCTAGGTGATTATCATTGTTGCAAATATAAACCTAAGTTCTATTGCTTCATTATATCATCACTTAGGATGATATTAACAATTTATTTACTTGAGAAAATAATATTTTCTTTCCTTGAAACATAGATGATAACACACAATTTACAAATACTTTGGTAAAGACTCTTCAAAGGACATGAGCAAGTGATGAACTTGCCTTGTGATTGCAAGGTAGTAAAGTCGGATGCTTGCACTGGATCTTGAGCTTCTATGTCTACAAAACATCATTATTTCCCGATAAGGACAATATTTAAAGAAGAAAAATGAATATGCATAGTAATGTAATGCATTATTTATCATTTATTTTCTTTGTGTGTTTTACCCATTATTGTAGTTTCAAGAATTCCTTTAAGTAATAAAGGATTTCGTTTTAAAAAATAATCTTTAATATTTTATAAATATTTCATTCTATATATAAGTAAGAGTTAAAGCTAAGAATATTTATTAATATATATTCTTGTATTTATTTGTTTACTAGTTATTTTTAAGAATTAGTATTTAGATAAAAGAGAATTTCTTTTAATAACTATAAATCTTTATTTAGTATTTTTCTGAAATACTATAATAACAAAACATAATAAAAGTGATTTTTATTTATTTTTAACCTTTTTCTTTAATTTTATAAAATTTCCTAAGGAATATATATATCATAAAATTCGTGACCAAATATTATATACACAAAAAATTATTTCTTAATTTAATTAAGTAGGTTGGATTATTATGAATCTAGAAATATATTATTTGCAATTTTTAGATTTTTATTTTATTTTCTAGAATTTTATTTAGTTCTAGGGGTATTTTGGTCCTTTATTAATTATTAAAACTTCTTTTAAGTTTTGGGCTAACCCTTTGGGCTTATTGGGCCAAACTGGCCCAAGTGACTTGGCCAAAAGGTCTCCCCGAATGGTTTTGGCCCTATCGGCCCACTCTTTGTCTCTCCCTCTCTCGAGCTCACATCTTCTCCTCCTCGACCCCATGGTCGCTGGCGTCGCCACCGAGCGCTGCCGTGGTGACGTGCGGTGCTCATGCGCCCTCGTGTGCTGCTGTGGCTGCCGTCGTGGCTAGGTGCGGGTTGCATCTCCCTCTAGGGTGCTCCTCGTGTCGCCGCGAGCTCGTCGGCCCCTCTGCTTCCTCTTCAATTCTCCAGCAAGGACCACATGTGATTTGGTTCTCTGTTATCTCCCACGCCTCTGTATACTTCGAGTATCTTTGTGTGTAAATAGTGGCTATCCTTCATTAGGGTTTGTACTAGTTCTAGGGTTCATCCCTGGTTCTAGGGTTCATCCCTCTATATGCTTGTATGATAATGATTTGATCAAGCAGTGATGCCTAGTATGAATTATGCTCACTGTAATTTAAGGCTTACTGTCATGATTTGATTGTCTGATGCCACTGTGAATCTGATGCTAATGGTTATATAATATTACCTCTGATTGATGATTAAGCTGGTTAACCTGATGGCATAATTGTGAAATCTGTTGGGTGAGATTGATGCTTAGTGTGTTCACTTGCTGTCATTACTTTGATACTGACATTACCATTGTCAGTGGTTGTTCACTGCATCAATGGGTGTTGGCTTGTATGTTTATCAATAGACTAAACTTAATCATTAGAATCTAATGATAATTTTAAGATAGATGGATATATTAGCTGATATCTGAGTGTAATATCAGGGAAATGATAATTATTGGCTTACTGGTTTATTCATGAAAGCTAGAATAACAGTTTGGCTTGGTTGTAGGATTTGTTCTTGTGACATCATCTTAGAATGGCAAACAAGTTGATTCTACTTACTGGCTTTACTATGGTCAGTACTTGAGATTGGATAGATGCCTAAAAATAAGTTGAAAGCTTTTCTTGATATTTATGCCTATGATGTTGGTCTGAGGCTCTAGGAACTAGATTCCTATCTTGCCGTCCCTTTCAAATATGCTAGAATATCATGGTTACTCACTGGATCTTGGATCCTAGTTGATTAAGATGATTGGTGTGTTTGTAGCTTATGAAATCTGAGGTGCTACTCTTTCTTGGAGATGTGCCTAGATTTTTAAGAACAAATGATGAAATATATAAGTTGTTTTGGTATCACCAAATCTATGATGCTGGTCTGAGATTTTGGTGGGTTTGGTAGAGTTTTATTTTGGCCTTTATATTTCAAATCCTCTAGGATAGGTTCACCCCACTTGGGTGATCACTGAGAGGTTAATTCTAAAATAACACATGCTTTTCTGTTTGGATAAGATGGACAGAATCTGTGGATGTTTTATGATGCTCACCACACAGTTGATGATTTGTGATGGTTGTTTGTTGATCTGTGGCTTGATCTTGCTGATTATTTTGCTGGCCTGATCCTGTCCTTCACCTCCTGGTGTTGTTCCTGTTTCCCCTGGTTCCTGTGCTTGGCCTTGATCAGCCCTGCTCCTCCTAGCTCCTGTGATATTGACCTTGCTATCCACCTAATTCTCCCCCTCCTTATGTCACCATTTGGTGATGCTTGGATTGATCTGGTGTGAGGTTTTTGGCTGGTGGTTTGCTTAGGTTTGGTAAGCTGAGTGTTCTTGGTGCGGTGTTGAAAATCCAGAGCAGCACTAGTGGCTTCCCACGACTGTGCTTGGTCCTTTTACTTGGGTGAGCTGGTGTAGCTATGTCTACAACACAACCCATGCAGTTTTGTGATTGAGATGCCTATGTGTCTGTTGCATGGTTGTGGATGAGATCAGTGAGGTGTTTTACCCTTTGATCTTTTTACTGTTATCCTACTTGGTGAAACTTGCCCCTAAAAGATTTACTCAATGATGTAAACTTGAGCAGTGCAACTCACTGCTCTCTACTGAGAGTAAAATTAATAATTTAACTTTCATTTTCCTTTTTGTTTGTTCTTTACTTTGCAGGTACAAGATCTGAAGATTCAAGATTAGTATAGGTTTACTTTTAGACAATTAAATTCCTTTGTAATTTTTATTTCATTCTTTTGTAAGAAGTGTGTAATAGTTTATTAATATATATATTTCTCTTTTTGTAATTTCCTTTCTGTAAATATTCTTTGTTGTCTCAATGAGTTACTCTTTGTAACTTATTCATGGAATAAAGATAAGGAATAAAATATTCATTTCTTAATTGGATTTCTTTATTTAGAGTTTCTATTACTATTTATTATTTCTTGATTAAATAATATTACTAAATAATTTTAGAACTCATTTAAAATATCAATTCCTAACTTTAAAATATAAACTCAAATTTAAAATTTGAATTCAAATTCTTTTCCCCCAAAACACACTAATTCATAAAGATCATGTCAAAATTTATAACGATCACTCTCCAGATCTATTCCTATACTTAGAGAGTGAAAGAAACTCTGATCACTTTATGTTTTTATTTGGCGCAAAATTTACCCACATTTTACAGATGAATGCATGCATATGCACAAATTCCTAAATCTACCCTTCGTTGGTTCCTAAATGCTGGGATGTTACAGACTTCCCCACTTAAAATTAAACTTTGTCCCGAAGTTTGCTAAACTGTACCTGAATAGTTCTGGATAAGCTTCTCTTAAGTCATCCTCTTTCTCCCATGTGGCTTCTCTCTCGGGGTGATGCTCCCACTGTACCTTACAGTACTTGATTACCCTATTTCTTAACCTTTTCCAGTTCTCTTCTAGAATTTTACAGGGTTTATCAACATAAGTCAGGTCTGCTTGTAATTCTATCTCTTGATATGTGATTGCATCATCAGGAACTTTAAGACATTTCCGGAGTTGTGGCACATGGAGAACATTGTGAACTTGAGCCAATCTTGATGGTAACTCTAAATCATAAGCTATGGTCCTATTCTGACTCAGTACTTTGAATGGTCCTATATATCTTGGACTCAATTTTCCTTTAACTTCGAACCTCTTAACTCCTTTCATTGAGCTTACTTTTAGATATACCATATCTCCTATTTCAGGATGCCATGATCTTCGACTTTGGTCAGCATAACTTTTCTACCTACTTTGAGATATTTTTAATCTATCCTTGATTATATCAATGATATCTTGCCTTTCCTTGATATAGTCTAGCGCAAAGTCTTTGCTACTCCCAGGCTCATACCAACATATAGGTGATCTACATTTCCTTCCATAAAGTACTTGATATGGAGCTGCCTTCAGACTACTCTGATAGCTGTTATTGTAGGAAAATTCTGCCAACGGTAGATGATCTTCCCACGAACCTCCAAAATCTAAGGCACAAGCCCTAAGCATGTCTTCCAATTTTTTATTGGTTCTTTCAGTTTGACCCCCAGTTTCTGGATGATAGACTGTGCTGAAATCCAACTTTGAACCAAGTGCTTCATGTAATTGTTTCCAAAATGCTGAAGTAAACAGAGATCCTCTATCGGTTACGATTTTCTTGGGCACTCCGTGCTTACTTACTATCTCCTTGATGTAAACTTCTACTAACTTCTCAGCATTATCTTTCTGATTCACCGAAATAAAATGTGCACTTTTGGTGAGTCTATCAACAATCACCCATATCATATCCTTCCGTTTTGGTGTCATGGGTAATCCTGTGATGAAATCCATACCAATTTTCTCCCATTTCCACTTGGGAATTTGCAAGGGTTGTAATGGTACTGCTGGACTTTGATGTTCAGCTTTTACCCTTTGACAAGTATGGCATTCTGACACATATTTTGCAATGTCCCTTTTCATGTTATTCCAACAGAATAATTCTTTCAAACCCATGCACATCTTAGTACTTCCTGGATGAATGGAATATGGTGTCTCATGTGCCTCTCGAAGTATCACTTCACGAATCTCTGGCACATCTGGAACACAAAGACGATCTTGTAACCATAAATATCCATAATCTCCTAAGCGAAAAACTGATGCTTGTCCTTGAGATATCCTTCGAATTTCTTCAGCAATAAAAGTATCTTCTGCTTGATGTCTAGAAATTTCGTGCTTGAGTTCACTATTCTGTTATGCAACTACCTGCATAGTAGCTAATCCTCCAAGAGTCTCTACTCTTATGAATTGAAGCTCTAATCTTTACAAATCCATCTGTAACTCTTTTCGTAGCTCCCGATTGCTAGGCTGAATATCTGCACTTTTACGACTTAAAGCATATGCTACAACATTTGCCTTTCTAGGGGTATAATTGATTATCAAATCATAATCTTTAATTATATCTAACCAACGCTTCTGTCTCATATTCAATTCCTTTTGAGTGAAGAAATATTTGAGACTTTTGTGGTCAATGTATAACTCACATCTGGCTCCATAAAGGAAATGCCTCCATCCTTTTAAAGCAAGGACTACTGCTGCTAATTCCAAATCATGGGTTGGATAGTTGACTTCATGTGGTTTCAGTTGTCTTGATCTGTACGCAATTACTTTACGATATTGCATTAACACACAACCTAAACCTTCTTTGGATGCATCATAGTATACTGTAAAGTCCTTCCCTGTTTCAGGAACTACTAAGATTGGAGCGGTAGTTAATCTAGTCTTTAACTCCTGAAAGCTTGCCTCACACTTCTCATCCCAGATGAATGGTGTATTCTTACTTAGCAATTTGGTCATTGGTCCACCTATCTTGGAGAATCCTTCAATGAACCTCCGATAATAACCAGGCATTCCCAAGAAACCTCGAATTTGTTTCACATTGGTTGGTGCAGTCCATTCTAATACTGATTGAACTTTGGATGGATTTACAGCAATCCCATCTTTACTGATCACATGACCGAGGAATTCTACCTCATCTAGCCAGAATTCACACTTACTGAACTTAGCATAAAGCTTATGTTCTCTTAGGATCTGTAATGCCATTCTCAAATGATCAACACGCTCTTCCTTATCCTTGGAATATATCAGAATATCATTAATAAACACTATGAAAAACTTGTCCAAGTACGGCATGAAGATTTTGTTCATCAAATTCATGAATATTGCTGGTGCATTGGTCAATCCAAACGATACGACAAGATACTCATGATGTCCATACCTTGAGACAAATGTTGTCTTTGGAACATCTTTCAGTTTGATTTTTATTTGGTGGTATCCGGATCTTAGATCAATCTTGGAAAATACTCCGGATCCTTTAACTTGATAAACAGATCCTGAATTCTAGGTAATGGATACTTATTCTTGATGGTAACATTGTTAAGATTTCTATAATCCCCACACATCCTTCTCCCTCCATCTCTTTTATCTACAAAGATCACCGGGGTTCCCCATGAAGATACACTTTCTTGAATGAATCCTTTTCTGGCTAACTCATGAATTTGCTCTTTAAGTTCTTTTAATTCTTTCGGACCCATGTTGTATGGTGATTGAGCTATTGGTGTTGTACCCGGAATTAGATCAATAGTGAACTCTATCTCCCGATCTGGTGGCATTCCTGGTAGCTCTGCTGGAAAAACATCTTGAAACTCATTTACTACAGGAATATGTTCTAACTTGACCTCCTTCATTGAGTTCAACTGAAGATCAACCATGATATGACTGTGCTTATCTTCTTGACAAACTATCCTTGCTCCACTTGGAGTCTTGATTGAGACAGTTTTATCCTCACAATTAATCTGAGCCCCATGTTCAGTCATCCAATCCATACCCAGCACTACTACAATTCCCTTCAAAGGAATCACATAAAGGTCCACAAAGTAGGCACAGCCACAGATCGAGATAACCTGATCTTGTTTAATGTGGCGTACAACTACATTTCCCCCTGCCGTCACCACGGTCATAGGGTTTTCTAACGTTGCCCTTCTAATCCCGAATTTATCACAGAATTCTTTAGAAATGAATGAAGTAGTTGCACCAGTATCAAATAGAACTTTTCTGGGATTGGTAAGGATATTCAGCGTACCTATCACTGCATACTCTAAGTTATCCACCTCCTCCAGGGTTGCGCAATTCAGCTTCCCAGTAGGTCTGTTCCTCTTGTCATTATTGTTCTTGACAAAGTTTCCTCCTTTATTGGGTTTTCCATTGCCTCCACTGGTTTGTCCTCCACCTTTAACAGGCCAACCACCTTGTGGTTTTCTTGGAAAATTTGGCTTTATATGACCCCTCTGACCACAAGCATGGCAAACTATCATTGGTTTCTGGCAATCCCTGCTTATATGCCCTAGAAGTTTGCAATTGTGACATATAATATTCCTTCCGGTTGGATTTGCACTCCGGTTGGAATTGTTGTTGTTGTAAGGTCTATTCCTAGGCTTGAATTCCAGATTGGGCTTGCGTTTACTTGCCTGAATCCTCTTAGTTTCCTTCTTGGCTCTCTTCCTTCTATCCTCTTAGACATTCTTGTAGTCATCTTCAAAAGTGATGGCTGCATCCAGTAACTGCTGATAAGTTTGTTTATTGGCCAACCTCAACTGCTGATAAGTTCTTGTAGTCATCTTCAAAAGTGATGGCTGCATCCCAGGATTAGCACCTAGAAATAGAGAGGACACAGGTGTGTGCATTGCATTCATGCATAAGAAAATCCGGGGAATTTTTGCGCAAAACTAAAAGAGCTACATAGGGATCGGGATCTCTCTTGTACTGAAGGAAACTCCGCAGCAAGTGCGATATATTTCGACATGACCTTTGTAGAATTCTGGGTTTCGGGTAAATTTGTTCAAACATGTATTTGAATTTCAAATATGAAATTCAAATGAATTTACAAAAATTCACAAATAGGAATTGGAAATATTTAATAACTTGAACTAAAATGATTACTTAAATGATATAAAAAGGATTCTTTATATTATATACATATAGTATTATATTGAATTTTTACAATGAATAAATAAAAGTAAAGTATTAGGAAACAAATAAGTAGAAAAAAAAAGAATTACATTATTGAAAGAAATAAAAGAATTCTTTATTACAACAAAATATATATGACATTGTCTTTAAAAAAGAATTGTAAAAGAAAAATGAAATAAGTACACTTTATTGAATAAATTACAACAGTACAATGTTTTTACAATATTCAAACAGACTATAAATCACAATATTTGATACTAATAAATTCCTAATCTACTGTTCTCTTATCCCTTCATAATCTGGCATTTTCTTTCTTCTTTTCATTTCCTGCAAACACAACAAAAAAGAAAACAAAACAAAAGTAAAATAAAAGAATGATTAGTGGGTTAGAGTTTTGCTCTCAGATTTGACATAGAAATGCTATGTCTAATTCATCATTGAGCTAAATTTTAGAAAGGGGCAAGTTTCACCAGATTGTAGTATCTGTTCATATCAGTATTTTTGCCTCAGGACACCATCATTGGTTATCTAAAAATCCACTTGGCAACATCCAAAAATATAGCTCAACTTTTGATAATACCAATTCAGCTGAGATGATCCACAACAAAATATCTTCCTAGTGGGACAATGAACCTGGGCTGGCAGCACATCAGTTAGCAGCTTACTCATTGCATGCAGTAGCTGTGCTGTCAAGCACCAAAGTCATCACAAGAAGTACAAAGGGGAGAGCACAGCCGTAGCAGATAAGCTAAGTTGATCAGAATATCTCCACACATTTTACCTAGTCCAGAACTACCATCAGATCAATAGTTCATCACCAGGAACAACATCCATTCTTGCTCATCACCACAAGATCACCAATCTAGACTAGCACATCAACACAACACTACCATCAGAGTTTCATACCACACCATCACCAGCGATTGGTTGCTCCCAAGAGCCATCCAAGAGCTAGGACAAGCGGGGTAAGAAATCAAGATCAACAACACCCTCAAGAGAAGCAGGCTTTTAGTAGTAGAGATGTTATAATAATTCAAGTTGATTAAGCAAGCAATTAAGATCCACTCAAGTAACATCAACTGTTACTCTGCATATCAGGTTGGCAACTTATAACAGAAATAGTAACTGATCTGTTCACTTATTTCTTTAGAGCATGGTTTAGATGGGGAAAATAGCGGGCTCTCAGACTAGTGTAGAAATGCTACACCAGTATCATCATTGAGCTAGGAAAAACCATTCAAGCATCTATTTGTATATACAAACATAATCAAGCCTCGGACCATGCATCATTGGCAGCCACACATGAGTCTCTTTTTAGCTAGTCAAGCAGTCAAAGCCAACAAATAGATCATGTCCAGAAATCAAACAATTAGCAACCACATCCTTCACATCTATGGGTTGTGAGGAGAGATTTCTCTCAGATCCACATAGTAATGCTATGTTGAGTCATCATGGAGAGTTTGGTAGTCAAACTTTAGTATCTGTTCTTATTAAGAGTTTGGCCTCAGCTTTTGCATCACAGGCCAGGTATAGGATCTTATCAAGTTTTAATCAATCAAGCTCATAGCAGTTCATGCAAATAGAAAACCAATATGCACACTCCAATGGAGGCACCACAGTGGTAGCTATTAAGCATAAGCCTTGCTAAATGAGACAATCACATCAGCCCAAATGAAAGAAAATCATCTTCCTAGCCAAATCCTAGGAATCATTTATAATTATCTGACTATCATTTTGATAGTATACATAATTGGTCACTTCCTCACTTATTAAGCATTCAAATCATTTTCCTAAATATGAACATTAGGAATCATTCTAAAAGCACTACCAATTATAGCCCAGCCATAAGTTATTAATCCAAGATCATGCCTTGCATGATATAGCATCATCATTCTATTTTATAGTATTTACTACACAAGCATTACCACAATAGCTAGGCTACAGGGCACATTCCCAGAGGGTAGCACCTCTGTACCTAGTAGATTCAGAATATTTTTAGCACAAAACCAAGTCCATTTTAAATAAACCATAATATCACTTATGAATAAGTTCATATCATCTTCCTAGCTTATACTAGGAATCAGCTCAGAGGATTTAGCAAAGAGCAACTCTAGCATATTCAGAGAACAACATAAGTAAACACATTGATGCCACACACATATAAGTGAAGAGCAAGCCAAAACAGAGTACCAATATCAGCTCTAGAGCATAGAAATGTTTTAGTATAGAAGATAAAACATAGCCAACCTCCACACCAGCAAACCCCAACCTTGAGTTCACAATCAGGATATCACCATTCTCATAGTTTCACCACCAATGGAGTTCATCGGCTCGATGGCCGGTCGCAAGAAAGAACTCACCGTGGGTGCCGAGCACCTGGAGCGTAGGGTTGACGAAGCCATAGAACCGCTCCTGTCCAACACCATCCACGAATCAGCGGAAGCACCTGCTGCCGAGGTTGTGCTATCCACGTCGTCCCGCGGGTTTCAGGAACAAGGGACACCGGGGTTGCGCCGACGCACCTTCCCATTGGTGTCGAGTTAAGGAAGGTGAAACCCAGGTCAACAGAGAGCATTAGGAGACCATAGCCAACCATGGCCTTAGACAGTAGCAGTAGCACCACACCACCATGGGAAGGCCGAGGCCAGGTGGTTGAGACATGCCTCAATTCAGAGCACACGGTTGTCGAGGCCATGTGGAAAAAACTCAGCGGGGACTACGAGAAGGCTCGCTTGATTGGGAGAGGCGGCCAGAACTCTGGTACAGGGTGATGCGCTCCGGTGGACCAAGCCCTAGGCGGGGATTAGGGTTTCGGTCGGGCGGGGAACAAAGAGAGAGCAGCGCCATAGCACAGGGAGTCGGTGGAGGAGGTGATGATCGGGCCGTATTAGTTGATGCGACCAGTGGTGGCCGGAGGAGCAACGGAAGGCGGCGCTGGCAGCGGTGGGAGTGCCCAGGAACACGAGAGAGAGAGATCGAGTGGAGGAGAGAAGCTTCGGGGGGGAGGGGATGAGGTGAGTACGGGCTGGGTCGGTTTGACTGATCTAGTACCCCCCTGTTGGGCTAATTTAGCCCAATGTTGGGTCATAGGCCCATTTCAAAATAAAATAAATTAAAAAAAATGCAAATTTATAAAAATGACCCTGAAGTTATTTAAAGCTCTAAAAAATATATATATAGAAAAAACTTAAAAATATTTTTAATATATAAAAAATCATCACAAAAATAATATCCACCTAAGAAAAATATAACTTTACTTATTTAAGTTAATAAATGCAAATAAATATTAAACACTATTAAATCTTAAGTGAAATTTCATTAAATAAGGAAAATCCAAAAAATAAATCAAAATCATTTTTGTGTATAAAAATAACTCTAATATTTTATAAAAATATTAACTTAGAGTTTTACAAATAAAATATAAATCAAATATTTAAGGACACTTAATTCTTTGAAGAATTTTATAAAAATACATATAATACTTAAAAATAAATAAAATTCATTTTAAGATATTTAATAAATATATTTTACTAGAAAAATACTATTATTTAAAAACATTTTAATAACCTTAGATAATAAAACTCATTTAGTTATTCTACTAAAATAAACTAACCACTTTGTAATTCTCTAAAATTATTTGCTAAGAAAGAAATAATCACATTTCTTACTAAAAAAACTAAATCCTTTAAATTTAATTATTAAGTCTAATTCCATAATCATAATTCATATAAAACTTAAGAATAACTATTAACTTTTAAATACTCTTATTAAATCTTAAATTCAAATAAAACTCCTTTTAAATAAATATTATATATCACTCATGTATAAGATGGTGAATAATCTTCATCTCTTAACCACTCTTAAAAATAACTCTAAACTCTAATAAATTTATAAGATCATCTAATTAAGCTCCCATTAATAAATTGCATGTTATTAAACCCATCTTTCACTTACATTAAAAAAGATCATTCATAATCATATTTGTCAAAATCCTAAAACTAGATAATATTCTAAAACTCATTATATCTTAAAATTCACTTCTATTTTTTATAGTTAACTTTGGTCTAAACAATCATAAACATCTCATTTGAAGTTTATTCATGTTTTAAAGTTAACTTTAGTCACTTGTATCATCAATTGAAATATAATAACTCAACATCATTTGTAACCCTCACAAACCCTAATGTAAAACCTAATAAACCTTAAGACTAATTAACCTTAACTAAATACTAGTTTCTTCAAATGTTATTCTTTTTGCCACTTCACATAAACAAGTTTATAATAATTCCTTCAGCTCTTAAGAACTCAACTCAAGGACTTTTTATCTCAGTCACCAGATAACGATTAATCATAATCACATTACTCTATCTGTATTTGTATATTTTGGATTGTTAACACTTAACTTCCTTATCAATGCCATTTATTATAAAATAAACTTAAAAATAAACCCAATCTTAAAGAAGATACCACCTAAGATCAACTTATTCAAAATACTAAGGGTTTCACTTTGGGAATTATAAAATTGCATAGCATTATTTATGCATAATGGCATCTTGCTTCTTTAAACATTAGTCCTTACCAGACCAATGATGATGATTTCAGATATTGGATCTTCTATTACCTCGAAGACCGTGAGTGCATAATCTTGCAATCACAAAAGGCAAGTTCACACTTGCTCATGTCCTTTGATTATTTTCTGTAAAGTATTTTGCAAATCCAGTGTTGTCATCACCTGCATTTCAAAAAGGTCAGAAAACACTATTTTCATAATAATATGATTATAGGTTATTTACCATGAGGTAATAACCTTCTATGAAAGTTCTGGTGGTAAAGTAACATATTATATAGGACTTAACAACCAATGTCGCCAGTGATTCTTGCGCCGACTATTACGCGTTAACCATGAGATTTGGAATGGGACAGAGAAGTCAGCTGGATCGGCTCCCTTTCGCATGCATTGGACACTGTTCTGGGCATTTATAAGTTGTAGATCGTGGGTATAGCCGTTTTATACGGGGGTCTACCGTGGATCTGGGCCTACAAAAGACAGATTACTAGTGTTAATGGTTGTTGTGTGTATCCAACTAAGGTACAACCATTTTATACGGGGAAAATTCTACCTTGAGTTTGGACATCCAACAATTGTGGTGTATGCGGGGTCGCGGAGAAGGACAGTGATTGGCTTGGCTCTTTGTCTGGGCCTCGCACCAATTAAGTGTGAACGAGCCTATAACTCAGATGTGCAACAAAGCTAAGATCTCTCATGGGTAAAGTAACGCACCTCTGCAGAGTGTAAAAACTGTAACTTGGTACTCCTTGTTCCGGGAAGGAGCTGCGAACGCTGAGGGAAAGTAACTCCATGAAAGTTCTGGTAAACCCGTGAAGGCTGATGAACATAGCTTTTCAAAATAAAAGCAACCTTTGAAGAAATGTTTACAAAAACTTGCATTGCCTATGGCCTATGGTCTGTCGCTGTAGATAGTGCATCAAACACTCCTCTTTAGTGAATCTGCTGAGTACGCTTGTACTCAACGTATCTTCTTAACCCTTGCTAGATCTCGGAGAAACCAATGACGTTCCCAGAAAATAAGTTACTTGAAGAGTTTAAGACATCTAAGGGAGATCAACGGAGTCGAAGACCTTACCGTAAGCTATCGAAGACAAACTGGTGCGTATAATATAAATAAAACTCCCAGAATCTAGAACCTACTTCTGTAGAACAATACTATAGTAGTACTTTCAAGCCTTATACATATATTAATAGTAGTACTCCTAAAGTAACTCCGAATGGATCTTTCTGGTTCTTTTTGTATAATATTCCTCACTGTTCGAGGAAGCTCTCTGGATCTTTTGTAATATGCTATATGTAATATTAAGTGTTGTCTTGGACCCGCGATGTTTCTGTTGTACCACTCTGAGGGATATAATGCGGATGGAACGGTGTTCCATTGGTGTTATATCAACGAATATAGTGTACTACACCATGAAGTGGTATGCTGGGTCACCGCAGTTGGTGTCAGAGGATATGCTTTGACCTTAGGTTGGAAACCTAGTAAATGGGTAGAACCTGTAGGTTGGATAGTGACTATAGGAAGCCATCTTATCTACACTATATTTCCTTATACAAGTGATGGATATTCACTTGCGAATAACCTTGTCACACCTTAGTGGAATTTTTGGGTTATTACCTATCTACTATTTGTAGTAGGAAGTATATATCAAGTAGTTCGTAAGAAGGCAATATATCTTCTACTAGACTATTCTATACTATAATTAAACTATAGTAGTATATCACCAAGTCAGAGTACCTCATAAGGGAGTAGTTAATCATGGTGTTATCTTACTAAGAGAATCCATGAAATGAAGTAAAACTTTGTCATTATCTTTATACTAGTGGTAAATACCAGGGGAGTATGCCTCAAAACCTTAAACAACATGTTATTGTAGGGGAAGTAACTAATGTTTTGTTTAACTAAAAGCTATTATATGAAGAATAGAATCTTATAGAGAGTAACAAATAGGGTTATGCTTATCTAACCCATGTAATATGCCAAATCCATAGTGGTATGAATGACAAGGCAGTATTCTTGTAGTACAAGTAGATCTATAGAGGTTATGAAACTGGTTAAAAATATGAGAATTATTAGTTGTTATAATAAATGTGCTTGGGGAAGTTAAGATTAGAAACAAAGGGTAGAAATGTGAGGATGATGTTTAGTATGTAACTCCAAGGATAATTAAGTTATAACCAATTATAGAGTGATTTAACCAACTATCTCTAGAGTCGGATCAAATTTTACCAAAAGTTATCCCTTTGCAAATGGGCAAATGGTGTAATTTTAGAGATAAAGAACATTATAAGCCGTACAAATAGGTATATAACTGTAGAAGTCCATACACTATATGTATCAAAAATTGTAGTGTATAACATTAAAGCCTAAGTACAAGAGAGGTTTTACTCGAAGTACTGTTTCTACAGGCTTTTGATGTATGTTTGCTAGAGGTAATATTTGGATTTGTTGGATTTTATTGTGTGACTAGGTCTGTGCATGAAGTTTGAACTTTATGGGCATATGCATGATGTTTCATGGAGTCCTTACTTGATGTACAGGTCTATAAGGGAAAATGGGTTCGCGTGAGGGAGAGGCGAATTATCACTTTAATGTTGGAAAGATGGAGGCTCGTGAGATGTTGGTGATACAACAAAAGGATGCTAACCAGGCCATTCTAAAGGAAGGATAAAATCAAAATCCGTATTCAACCACCAAAGAGGAGGTTCTTCAGTATATGAGGAGTATGGAAGAAGGAAGAAAGGTTGAAACAGAGAGGCAGAACCAGTTTTTTCAGGAGACATTAAAGGTTAGGCAAGAAAAGCAATTCAAGGAATTACATCCTAGGGTTAAACTGGTGGAATTCTTAGAAACCAAACCCTGGAGTTTTTCTATGGTTGAAGAACCTATGGAGGCGGAAAATTGGTTAATGGATACATCTCGTAAGCTTAAAAGTGTGGGATGCAAGGATGAAGAAAAGGTGCGCTATGCAACTTATCTATTGACCGGAACCGCAGCCATGTGTTGGGATAAGTCCAAGTTCGTGATCCCGGAAGGAGGTGTCAGTACCTGGGCTGAGTTCAAAAAGAAGTTTCGAGAAGAATTTGTTCATCAGAACGATGGGAAAAGGAAGGATAATGAAGCCTTAGAGAACAAGAATCTCCCAGTCCTGAAACATGTACGAGAATTTAACCGTTTATCCAAGTACATTAGTGAGAAAGTAAACAGGGAGGCGAAACGGCAAAAGAAGTTCATGAAAGGACTATAAGAAATTATGAAAATGCAGCTCAGGATTGTGCGTGCAAAGGAGTTTCAGGAATTGGTGGATAGTGCACATATATCTGGAGGTGGTGAGATTGATGCACCCGAAGGAAAGAAAAGGAGAATTCAAAAACAGACCACAACTGGTCAGGCCCAAGGACATATGACAAAGAATTATCCGGATCCACATATGACATACAAAACAGAGAAGATATGTCATAACTATGGAATTCGGGACCATGTTTTGAAGGAGTGTCCAAAACCTAAGATAGTATGTTACCAATGTGGAGAACCAGGACACATGAAAAGGAACTGCTTAAAACCGCAGTTAACTCATGGATCAACAGCAGGAGTAATAGAACCAATAATGGGGTTATCATCTACTCAAAGTATTCTGCCCAATCCAAATGGAGAAAGGAATGTAGGATCATTTCAAGGGAAATGTAATAAGTGTGGAGTTCTAGGACACAGGAAATCATGTTGTCCGGAACATCAGGAGGTTTATGGAACATCAGTGGGAGGAGACACAACATCCACCAAATCACCATTAAAGGAGGGTGTAGGTGAAGAAGGTACATCTTCAGGAAAACAGAAGTATGAAACCGTAAATGAAGTCAATAACAGCAACAACCACAACAAAGCAAGTGGTAAGTCAAAGCATTATTAATGATATAAGTTACCTTATACATGCATTTAAGGAGTTAGAGATTTTGCACCACTATTTCCCAAGTATGTGGGTGTACCATCTGTTCCACATAAGACCATTAGAAAATCTCAAGGGGGAGAGTGAATAATGAAGCATCGAGATTTAATATCCGAAGCAAGGTTTAGGGAAAACCAAAATTCTTAAAAAGTAATCCATAAGGACTAGGTATACCATAAATAGATTAGTATTGGAGTCAAGATATATTTGGCCAAAGTATAAACCAGAATCTTACCTTTAGGAGACTTTCTAAAACTTAGACACTTCTTGAATAGATGTCCTAATCTGAAAACACTCAAAAGGATCTAATCAGGGCAGAAGTGCTGGATTCAAAAGTAGTCTATACATCAAATGGATTTAGTTGGCTCATTTCAAATAAGAAGAGGATCCAAGGAAAGTTTGAATGAAGATACAAGAATTATCTTCCTCCCGACTTTAAAAGAGTCACCAGGATCTGAAGAAGTCAATCTTATCTTCCGAAATGTAAGAGGGTGCGAACTTCGAGGATGAAGTTTATTTTAAGGGGGAGAGTCTGTAACATCCCAGGATTTAGCACCTAGAAATAGAGAGGACACAGGTTTGTGCATTGCATTCATGCATAAGAAAATCCGGGGAATTTTCGCGCAAAACTAAAAGAGCTACAGAGGGATCGGGATCTCTCTTGTACTGAAGTAAACTTCAGAGCAAGTGCGATAGATTTCGACATGACCTTTGTAGAATTCTGGGTTTCGGGGAAAATTTGTTCAAACATGTATTTGAATTTCAAATATGAAATTCAAATGAATTTACAAAAATTCACAAATAGGAATTGGAAATATTTAATAACTTGAACTAAAATGATATAAAAAGGATTCTTTTTATTATATACATATAGTATTATATTGAATTTTTACAATGAATAAATAAAAGTAAAGTATTAGGAAACAAATAAGTAGAAAAAAAGAATTACATTATTGAAAGAAATAAAAGAATTCTTTATTAAAACAAAATATATATGACATTGTCTTTACAAAATAATTGTAAAAGAAAAATGAAATAAGTACACTTTATTGAATAAATTACAACAGTACAATGTTTTTACAATATTCAAACAGAATATAAATCACAATATTTGATACTAATAAATTCCTAAGCTACTGTTCTCTTATCCCTTCATAATCTGGCATGTTCTTTGTTCTTTTCATTTCCTGCAAACACAACAAAAAGAAAACAAAACAAAAGTAAAATAAAAGAATGATTAGTGGGTTAGAGTTTTGCTCTCATATTTGACATAGAAAATCTATGTCTAATTCATCATTGAGCTAAATTTTAGAAAGGGGCAAGTTTCACCAGATTGTAGTATTTGTTCATATCAGTATTTTTGCCTCAGGACACCATCATTGGCTATCTAAAAATCCACTTGGCAACATCCAAAAATATATCTCACCTTATGATAATACCAATTCAACCGAGCTGATCCACAACAAAATATCTTCCTAGTGGGATAATGAACCTGGGCTAGCAACACATCAGTTAGCAGCTTACTCACTGCATGCAACAGCTGTGCTGTCAAGCACCAAAGGCATTACAAGAACTACAAAGGGGAGAGCACAGCCGTAGCAGATAAGCTAAGTTGATCAGAATATCTCCACACATTTTACCTAGTCCAGAACTACCATCAGATCAATAGTTCATCACCAGGAACAACATCCATTCTTGCTCATCACCACAAGATCACCAATCTAGACCAGCACATCAACACAACACTACCATCAGAGTTTCATACCACACCATCACCAGCAACTGGTTGCTCCCAAGAGCCATCCAAGAGCTAGGACAAGGGGGGGGGTAAGAAATCAAGATCAACAACAGCCTCAAGAGAAGCATGCTTTTAGTAGCAGAGATGTTATAATAATTCAAGTTGATCAAGCAAGCAATCAAGATCCACTCAAGTAACATCAACTGTTACTCTGCATATCAGGTTGGCAACTTATAACATAAATAATGTCTGATCTATTCACTTATTTCTTTAGAGCATGGTTTAGATGGGGAAAATAGCAGGCTCTCAGACTAGTGTAGAAATGCTACACCAGTATCATCATTGAGCTAGGAAAAACCATTCAAGCATCTATTTGTATATACAAACATAATCAAGCCTCGGACCATGCATCATTGGCAGCCACACATGATTCTCTTTTTAGCTAGTCAAGCAGTCAAAGCCAACAAATAGATCATGTCCAGAAATCAAACAATTAGCAACCACATCCTTCACAACTATGGGTTGTGAGGAGAGATTTCTCTCTGATCCACATAGTAATGCTATGTTGAGTCATCATAGAGAGTTTGGTAGTCAAACTTTAGTATCTTTTCTTATTAAGAGTTTGGCCTCAACTTTTGCATCATAGGCCAGGTATAGGATCTTATCAAGTTTTAATCAATCAAGCTCACAACAGTTCATGCAAATAGAAAACCAATATGCACACTCCAATGGAGGCACCACAGTGGTAGCTATTAAGCATAAGCCTTGCTAAATGAGACAATCACATCAGCCCAAATGAAATAAAATCATCTTGCTAGCCAAATCCTAGGAATCATTTATAATTATCTGACTGTCATGTTGATAATATACATAATTGGTCACTTCCTCACTTATTAAGCATTCAAATCATTTTCCTAAATATGAACATTAGGGATCATTATAAAAGCACTACCAATTATAGCCCAGCCATAAGTTATTAATCCAAGATCATGCCTTGCATGATATAGCATCATCATTATATTACTAGTTTTTACTGGACAAGCATTACCACAAATTCTAGGCTACAGGGCACATTCCCAGAGGGTAGCACCTCTGTACCTAGTTGATTCAGAATATTTTTAGCACAAAACCAAGTCCATTTTAAATAAACCACAATCTCACTTATGAATAAGTTCATATCATCTTCCTAGCTTATACTAGGAATCAGCTCAGAGGATTCAACAAAGAGCAACTCTAGCATATTCAGATAACAGCAGAAGTAAACACATTGATGCCACACACAGATAAGTGAAGAGCAAGCCAAAACAGAGTACCAATATCAGCTCTAGAGCATAGAAATGTTTTAGTATAGAAGATAAAACATAGCCAACCTCCACACCAGCAAACCACAACCTTGAGTTCACAATCAGGATATCACCATTCTCATAGTTTCACCACCAATGCAGTTCATCGGCTCGATGGCCGGTCGCAAGAAAGAACTCACCGTGGGTGCCGAGCACCTGGAGCGTAGGGTTGACGAAGCCATAGAACCGCTCCTGTCCAACACCATCCACGAATCAGCGGAAGCACCTGCTGCCGGGGTTGTGCTATCCACGCCGTCCCGCGGGTTTCAGGAACAAGGGACACCGGGGTTGCGCCGACGAACCTTCCCATTGGTGTCGAGTTAAGGAAGGTGAAACCCAGGTCAACAGAGAGCATTAGGAGACCATAGCCAACCATGGCCTTAGACAGTAGCAGTAGCACCACACCACCATGGGAAGGCCGAGGCCAGGTGGTTGAGACAGGGCTCAATTCAAAGCACACGGGTGTCGAGGCCGTGTGGCAAAAACTCAGCGGGGACGACGGGAAGGCTCGCTTGATTGGGGGAGGCGGCCAGAACTCCGGTACAGGGTGATGCGCTCCGGCGGACCAAGCCCTAGGCGGGGATTAGGGTTTCGGTCGGGCGGGGAAGCAGAGAGAGAGCAACGACATAGCACAGGGAGTCAGTGGAGGAGGCGACGATCGGGTCGTATTAGTTGATGCGGCCGGTGGTGGCCGGAGGAGCAACGGAAGGTGGCGCTGGCGTTGGTGGCAGTGCCCAGGAACACGAGAGAGAGAGATAGAATGGAGGAGAGAATCTTAGGGGGGATGAGGTGAGTACGGGCTGGGTCGGTTTGACCGATCTAGTACCCCCCTGTGGGCTAATTTAGCCCAATGTTGGGTGCTAGGCCCATTTCAAAATAAAATAAATTAAAAAATGCAAATTTATAAAAATGACCCTGAAGTTATTTAAAGCTCTAAATATATATATAGAAAAATCTGAAAAATATTTATAATATATAAAAAATCATCACAAAAAATATCCACCTACGAAAAATATAACTTTACTTATTTAAGTTAATAAAATGCAAATAAAGATTAAACACTATTAAATCTTAAGTGAAATTTCATTAAATAAGGAAAATCCTAAAAATAAATCAAAATCATTTTTGTGTATAAAAATAACTCTAATATTTTATAAAAATATTAACTTAGAGTTTTACAAATAAAATATAAAGCAAATATTTAAGGACACTTAATTCTTTGAAGAATTTTATAAAAATACATATAATACTTAAAAATAAATAAAATTCATTTTAAGATCTTTAATAAGTATATTTTACTAGAAAAATACTATTATTTAAAAACATTTTATAAACCTTAGATAATAAAACTCATTTACTTATTCTACTAAAATAAAGTAACCACTTTGTAATTCTCTAAAATTATTTGCTAAGAAAGAAATAATCACATTTCTTAGTAAAAACACTAAATCCTTTAAATTTAATTATTAAGTATAATTCCATAATCATAATTCAAAATAAAATAGAAGAATAACTATTAACTTTTAAATACTCTTATTAAATCTTAAATTCAAATAAAACTCCTTTTAAATAAATATTATATATCACTCATGTATAAGATGGTGAATAATCTTCATCACTTAACCACTCTTAAAAAGAACTCTAAACTCTAATAAATTTATAAGATCATCTAATTAAGCTCCCATTGATAAATTGCATGTTATTAAACCCATGTTTCACTTACATTAAAAAGATCATTCATAATCATATTTGTCAAATCCTAAAACTAGATAATATTCTAAAACTCATTATATCTTAAAATTCACTTCTATTTTTTATAGTTAACTTTGGTCTAAACAATCATAAACATCTCATTTGAAGTTTATTCATGTTTTAAAGTTAACTTTAGTCACTTGTATCATCAATTGAAATATAATAACTCAACATCATTTGTAACCCTCACAAACCCTAATGTAAAACCTAATAAACCTTAAGACTAATTAACCTTAACTAAATACTAGTTTCTTCAAATGTTATTCTTTTTGCCACTTCACACAAACAAGTCTATAATAATTCCTCCAGCTCTTAAGAACTCAACTCAAGGACTTTTTATCCCAGTCACCAGATAACAATAAATCATAATCACATTACTCTATCCGTATTTGTATATTTTGGATTGTTAACACTTAACTTCCTTATCAATGCCATTTATTATGAAATAAACTTAAAAATAAACCCAATCTTAAAGAAGATACCTAAGATCAACTTATTCAAAATACTAAGGGTTTCACTTTGGGATTATAAAATTGCATAGCATTATTTATGCATAATGGCATCTTGCTTCTTTAAACATTAATACTTTCCGGACCAATGATGATGATTTCAGATATTGGATCTTCTATACCTCGAAGACCGTGAGTGCACAATATTGCAATCACAAAAGGCAAGTTCACACTTGCTCATGTCCTTTGATTATTTTCTGTAAAGTATTTTGCAAATCTAGTGTTGTCATCACCTGCATTTCAAAAAGGTCAGAAAACACTATTTTCATAATAATATGATTATAGGTTATTTACCATGAGGTAATAACCTTCTATGAAAGCTCCGGTGGTAAAGGAACATATTATATAGGACTTAACAACCAATGTCGCCAGTGATTCTTGCGCCGTATATTACGCGTTAACCATGAGATTTGGAATGGGACGGAGAAGTCAGCAGGATCGGCTCCCTTTCGCATGCATTGGACACTGTTCTGGGCATTTGTAAGTTGCAGATCGTGGGTATAGACATTTTATATGGGGGTCTATCCTGGATCTGGGCCTACAAAAGACAGATTTCTAGTGTTAATGGTTGTTGTGTGTATCCAACTAAGGTACATCTGTTTTATATGGGGAAAAGTCTACCTTGAGTTTGGACATCCAACAATTGTGGTGTATGCGGGGTCGCGGAGAAGGACAGTGATTGGCTTGGATCTTAGTCTGGGCCTTACACCCAGGAAGTGTGAACGAGCCTATAACTCAGATGTGCAACAAAGCTAAGATCTCTCATGGGTAGAGTAACGCACCTCTGCAGAGTGTAAAAATTGTAACTTGTTACTCCCTGTTCCGGGAAGGAGCTGCGAACGCTGCGGGAAAGGAACTCCATGAAAGGTCTGGTAAACCCGTGAAGGCTGATGGACATAGCTTTTGTCGTGGGAATGACCACGGCAGATGCTGCAATCAGCAGCGAGTAGTAGAACATGGGGCAAGGGCGGTCAGCCATCTGCGGTGCGAGATGAGGGCGGAGACACAAGGTTTTACCCAGGTTCGGCCCCCGGAGGGTAAATACCTACTCCTGCTAGATTGTATTATGGAGAGAGTACAAGGGGCGAGCTCAACGACTAGGCGACGAGTCGCTTGGGTGTATGATGGAACGTGTCCTCTATGCGTACCCTAGGAAGGTTTATATAGGCTCACCTCGCTAGGGTTTATAGATTACAACCGAATTAGTTAAGGATTCGGAGGGTCTTTGACCTAGTCTGACTGGGCCTAGCTACGCTTCTGGACCTCCAGCTTCCAGTCGTCTGAGTCCTCGCCAAATCTCGATCCAGTCACCGTCCTGCAGGCCCACTCGCTGGCGGCTTGGGCCAATAGGAAACGTCCTGCTGGGCATACCCCGGTAGGCATATCCCCATCAGTAGTCCCCGAGGCCGTCGTTGATTCGTCGCAAGCGTTTGTTGGCAGTCGGAGTATGCGGGTCTAATGCGGACGCCCAGTCGAATCAGCGGCGGACTCTTGAACAAAGAAAAGAACTAGTCATTTTAGTCGCAATAACGACGACCAATCATGTCGCAACTTAGCGAGCGGGTCGGCGAATAATTAGTCACTGTTATAGTGATCAGGTCGGTAAATCATCGAGTCACTGAAGGCAGCGAGTCGAGTAAACGAATTTGGACCGTCATCCTGGTCAAACTAGCCGTTGGGTAATCCAACGATAATATTGGCGTAATTACCGTGTTGTAACAGCTCCCGAAAATGGCGGGTAACAACCACTATATAAGGAGAGTGACGGGTGAAGGGGAAAACGCTTCCCTCACTTCCTCCGATCTTGCGCATCCTCGTTTCCCCATTCCGCGCAGCGACCAGAGCGACTTAGAGCGATCTGCATCCCACGATCCTCCAGCCGATGGCTCCTCCTACCGAACCATGGGGCAGATCCAAATGGACGAAGGCACTGCTAAAATCATTCGAGGAGGCGGGGATCCTCCGTTCCGGGAGATGGCGCATCCCCGCGGCCGGAGAAGTACTTCCGAATCCGCGCGAAGGGGAATTCATCTGCTTCACTAGTCACCTGGAACGGGGACTCGGCTTCCCAACCTCCCTCTTCTTCCGGCATTTATGCGCCTATTACGATATCCAGCCGTCGGATCTGGGTCCGCAGATCATCGAGCAGCTCGCCATTTTTGTGGCGTTCTGCGAGTGCTACCTGGGCTGCAGGCCCTATTTTCCCCTGTGGCAAGACCTATTCCACGGGAGAATCAACCACGAAGAGGCAGGCGGCCCAATGCTAGCCACGGGTGGCCTGACTTTCCAGCTGAAGTCGAAGGCATCGTTCTTCGATCTGATGCTGCCCGCCAAAGCAGCGAACGAGTGGAATAAGAGTTGGTTCTACGTTACCGAGTCGACTCCAGGCGACAAGGTGGCGCTTCCAAGGTACTCCGCCGACCGTCCCGAGCCGCGCCGGCTCCAAGTTACCAAACTCCCGCTGGAACAGCGGATGGTCGTCGACGAGATGCTGCAGACCATCCGCAATTTGAAGAAGAAAGGCCTCCAAACCATCAACCTCTACAACTGCTGGCTCGGGCGACGGCTCGTGACCCTGGCCAGCCATGACCACTACATGTACGAGTATATGGGCAAGGACGACCCGACGAAGTCCTGCCTTGTTGAGTGGAGACTCAACGACTACACCCTGACCCTGAAGAAGATCACTCAGGCGGTGTATCTCGACGCGAAGGCCGGAGTCGCGCCTGACACCGCAAGGCGCCCAGCTCCAACGGTAAGCTGTTATTCCCTTTGCATTCGCAGTCGTAGTTTGTGCATTCGCGGTTGTGCTAATATTGTTTGATTGGTGCAGTTGTTTCAAGTGGAGGAAGGGTGGCTTCCGCCCGCAGACGACAAAAACTCGAGCTCGTCCGCCTAGGATGGGAGCGAGTCACTGCCCGACAAGGGCGATGTCGAGAGTGATGGGGGTGGCAATGGCGACAATGATGACGACGAACCCATGGAGGTTGCTGCCCCCATGGTCCGCAAGACTCGCGGGCAGCACCAGCGCGAACTCAAGGCCATCAAGAGCCTCGAGGTCCATGAAGACGACGATGATGAGCTCCCTGAGCATACCTCACACCGTGAGGCCATGCCATCGAAGAAGAAGAAGCAGGCGCCACCGAAGAAGAAGGTGAAGCCGACCAAGCCGGCGTCTCTGCCTCGGTCCGCGAGTAGCTCTGATGCTACCAGCTTGGCCGAAGAGACAGCAGCGCACGCAGCCGCGGCGACTGGCGCTGCCGTCATAGTGGACGAAGCGCCGCTGGCATCGTTTCCACCGCCATTCACTCCAGTCGCCGCTTTGGTGGCCACTCCAGCCGTAGGGGCCTCGCCGCCGAGGGGGGCTCCCGCAACAATTGCCACAGAGCTCCCGCCGCAGCTTCATCTTCGAGGAAACCATCAGTTTCATGGGCACACAATGTGTTCGAGACGGGTCTCAGTCGGAAACTGGGGCCAGAACTGGAGAAGTCGGCCAGCATCCGCACCGGCCTGTGATTTCTTCCGGTCGCCAAGTGAGTGTTCCTTGACCTTTTATCCGTCTTGCTTTGTGTTTTGATCGGAGAGTTTTACTGACAGAGTTGTTTCGCAACACTTGAATTAAGAAGATAGGTCACCCTTCAGTGGCCAAGGTTCCACCAGTCCCCACGGAGGCGCCAGCTGACCCCTCGAAGAAGAGGAAGGGAGATGAAGTCGCTGCTCCTGCCGAAGGCGCCAAAAGAACAAAGGGCGATGAAGTCGTTACGATCTCTGACGAGCCAGCGTTGCCCCGAGCGAACCTCCGACCGCAGCGGATGTAGCTCTGAAGGCCAAAGAGGACGCGGGGTCGCAGCATACGGTGCCCATGGGCTCGACCGAGGTGACCGAGCTGCCCTCGAGTGGCGTGGGGGCCACGGTGAAAACGTTTCCTCATTTTATGGTGAAGGCCGCCGCGGCGAGTGCCTCGGTGCTGTCGATCCAGTTTCCTGGTGCCTTCGGCATGGAGGTTGAGCAACGTCGTGGTCATACTCCGCTTGTGCTTGCGTCGGTGGACGCGATGGAGCTTCACGGCATGCTGGGTGCCGCCATCTAGGTATGTCCAGTCCCCGAGGATCTGGCCACTGAATTTTAGTGGTCGGATTCTTCATTTTTGTGTTATCTAGTCCCCGAGTGCCGAGTCGCTGAATTTCAGCGGCTGGGTATTTAGGAATTTTGTCATCCAGTCCCCGAGTGCCTAGTCGCTGAATTTCAGCGGCTGGGCACTTAGGAATTTTGTCATCCAGTCCCCGAGTGCCTAGTCGCTGAATTTCAGCGGCTGGGCACTTAGGAATTTTGTCATCCAGTCCCCGAGTGCCTAGTCGCTGAATTTCAGCGGCTGGGCACTTAGGAAGTTTTGGTTGCTGACGCTTTGATTGTTGCACAGGGCCTGCAACGCGAATCGGCCGAGCGGCTTGCTGTGAAGTGCCGTGTTGAGAAGGAACTTATCACCGTCCAGGAGACGAACGAGGAGCTTCAAGTGGCTGCGGGTGAGTATTTACCTTATTTGGTGCTTGTCGCTGACTTTTTGCGGTGTTGACCGTTTTGTTTTGGAAACAGAGAGTAGTGCGGCTGAGGTGAAGGTGGCACGCTAAGGCCTTGTCCCGGTGAGTGATTTGATGGCGGCTCAGTCCGCTTTGAGCGTGGCGGAGAAGCGAATCGCTGATCTGGAGCGTGAGCTCAAGGAGGCGAAGGCGGAAGCGAGCTCGGCGGAAGGACGAGCCAAGGCCGCCGTCACTTCTGCCGCTGAAGAACGGAAGGTGTCTGATGCGCTCGTTGCCGGGTTGCAAAATGATTTCTCTTCTCTTCAAAGTTTCATCACGGACCTCTGACGCCCGCTGATTGGTAAGCTCTCCTTCAGCCGACTTCCGATTGCACGTACCGCATTGTGGTTTTGGTGCTTTGCTTACTGTTTGTTTGTGTGCTGCAGGCCGGATCACTGATAATGCAGAAGAGACGCAGTCGTACGACGCGCGGTAGTGTGTGACCACCCTAGTCAACTCAGACGCCTGTCAGCGACTTGCCTCCGGGCATACCTTCAGGAGATCTCACCCACGGAGGTGATTCCCATCGACCTCGTTGAGGTACGGCGCTACCTGGAGACGGCCCCGTCGGTCGTGGAATTCATGACGCGGTCGGCCTTCCGTCGAGGAGCGGTGACGGCGCTCAGCCTAGGGATCGCACACTTCCTGGATGATTTCGACCTCGACGACATCACGAGCGGTTACCCCTCGTCGACGGGCTCGGTGGAGATTGTCGAGGTGTTGAAGCTGACAGACCGAGCCGCGGTATACTCTGACTGTGTTTGGGTGATGGGCGACCTTATCCCCTACCAGGAGACGGTCGTTGCCCCCAATGACCCTGAGCCAAAGCACTGGGACTTCAAGGTGGAGCAACCATTCCGTGCGCGATGGCGGGCGAGCTGACGACGTACCCGTCGAACCCTTATGTGCCTTTTATCCGCAGCCGCAGGGACGGTGGCGCGTCTTCATCAAAGCATGCGGAATAGAATGTTTTGCCATTCGGCGTTAGTATAGGATAACCATGTAACTCTCCTTGTATGCGAAACAAATTTTGCTACTATGAAGGAATGCTCGGGTTATTTTGTCAGTCGTTTTGTGATTTGAATGTTGGTTGTGCGAGTCCCCGAGCGCGTCCGCCCTTTTTATGGGGTTTACCTCGTTTTTATATGTTGTGTGAACTGTTAATGAGTTAGGGTCGACTCGCCATGGCTCGAAAATCCAGTCGCGTGGCGACTCCCAGGGGTGCTCTTTACTTGACCGTTTTCCCGGGCGCGAACGGGGTCGGTCGCCGAGTCCCCGAGCGTGGTACTTGGCCGTTCTAGTCACAAGCCCAAGGTAGGTGAGGAATAAGCGTGTTATGTTAGGCGCGTCACTCCTGCCTGATCCGTAAGATCAGTCGCATGGTGAGTCCTGGGCGCGCTCTCATACTTGGCGTTTTTCCCAGCCGCTCGTCTTTGGTCTGGTGTCAATCCCCGAGCGTGGTACTTTGCCGTTCGAGTCGCTGCGCCGAGGATGCGGAGGAATTGGTCGTTGTGGGAAGTGAATGCAGTCGTCTTGGCTCGGGGAGCCAGTCGACCTGGGCTACTCCAATGGGGCTCCGGGTTAGCTTTTTTCGTGGACGGTATGAGGCCTGAGTTTTTCCAGTGCCCTCGTACCGTACTACTTGGACGTTCCGGTCGCTTTACCAAAGGTTGACTTCTGCGAATAGCGTAACGCTGTTATTACGAGTGCGAGTGGCACAAGGCACAGAGAGTAGACGCAATTTGTAGTAACCAATCTGTTTTATTTCATAGCGGGTAGGAGGTACATTTCTGGAGTTCTAAGAGTAGAACTTCCGTAGGAGGTTTATATTCCATGGCCGCTTGACGTCGAGTTTTCCGTCGCGTCGGATGTCGGTGAGGTAGTATGCGTCGTTGCCCAGGACTCGTCCGATGGCGAATGGTCCCTCCCAAGGGGGTGAGAGCTTGTGCATGCCTTTCTTGTCCTGTATTAGGCACAGTACTAGGTCGCCTTCCTGGAAAGTGCGAGTCCGTACTCGTCGGATGTGGTAGCAGCGGAGCCCTTGCTGGTAGATGGCGGTGCGGGAGAGAGATAGGTCGCGTGCTTCGTCGAGCTGGTCGACTCCGTCTTGGCGTGCGAGCTCGTTGTCGGCCTCCGTGTAGTTGACCACCCTGGGTGAATCGTGCTCGAGGTCGGTTGGCATGACTGCCTCGGAACCGTACGCCATGAAGAAGGGGGTGAACCCTGTCGACCTGTTGACGGAGGTGCGGATGCCCCAGATGATAGAGGGGCGTTCTTCGATCCAGCACCCGGCGGTGCGCTCGAGTTGGACTTGCAGCCGTAGCTTCAGGCCGTGGAGGATGCTCTGATTGGCGCGTTCCGCCTGGCCATTGGACTCCGGGTGGGCGACTGAGGCAAGGTCGAGTCGGATGTTGTTCTCCTCGCAAAACTCAGCCATGTCTCCCTTGGCGAAGTTGGTGCCATTGTCCGTGATGATGCTGTTTGGGAACCCGTAGCGATAGATGAGTTCGCGTAGGAACTTTGTAGCGGTATTCCCGTCGCACTTGCGGACTGGCTTGGCCTCCACCCATTTTGTGAATTTGTCGACTGTGGCTAGGAGGTGGGTGAAGCCAGAGGGGGCCTTCTTGAAGGGTCCTACCATATCCATGCCCCACACGGCGAACAACCAGGTGATGGGGATTGTCTTGAGCGCCGAGCTCGGTACGTGGGTCTGGTTGGCGTATTTCTGGCATCCGACGCACCGCTGGACAATGTCGACAGCGTCTGCGTGTGCGGTGAGCCAGTAGAAGCCGTGTCGCATGGCCTTTGCGACCAGAGAGCAGGCGCCGGCGTGGTGGCCGCAGTCGCCGGAGTGGATGTCTTGGAGGATTTTCCGTTCTTCAGCGGGTTGGACGCAGCGTTGGAACACGCCGGTCACGCTGCACTTGTGGAGCTCACCGTTGATGATGACGAAGGATTTGTAGCGGCGTGCTATCATTCGGGCTTCCGTTTCGTCTGCGGGTAGGGTGCCTCCCTCCAGGTAAGCAACGTATGGCGCGGTCCAGTCGCTTGGCTCAGCGATTAGTGCGACCAGGGCTGCTTCTGGTTGCAGTGGGATTCCGATGTCGATCTCCCTTGGGGGAAAGACGGAGGGCTTGGTGATAGTGTCGAGGAAGACGCCGGCGGGTGGTGCGAGTCGTGCCGAGCCAATGCGAGAGAGTGCGTCGGCCTCCTTGTTCTTCCGCCTTCGATCCACTCGACGGAATAGCCTGCGAAGTGTCCTCCCAGCTGGTCCACTGCTTGGCGGTATGCCGCCATGGTGGGGGATACGGCATCGCAGGTGCCGGCGACTTGCCCGACGACGAGGTCTGAGTTTCCATAGCAGCGCAGGCGATTGATGTTCATCTCCTTGGTTGCCCTCATGCCGTGAAGTAGCGCCTCGTACTCGGCCATGTTGTTGGTGCAGGGGGTGAAGTCGAGGTAGAGGACGTAGCGTAGCTTGTTGCCCTTCGGAGATGTTAGCACGATCCCCGCTCCTGCACCGTCTGCGTTCTTGGAGCCGTCAAAGTGTAGGCTCCAGTAATGGAGGTATGACAGCTTTTCTGGCTGTTGGGCCTCCTCCAAGTCAGCGAGGAAATCTGCGAGGGCCTGCGACTTAATCGCCTTGCGCGGCTCGTACTTGATGTTGTGGACGCCGATCTCGACGGCCCACTTGGCGACTCGCCCGGCCGCCTCGCGGTTGCGGATGATGTCCTGCATTGGTGCTGAGGAGACGACCGTTATTGGGTGCTCCTGGCAGTAGTGCGGCAGTCGCCGCTGTGCTCTGAAGACCGCGTATACCAATATCTGGTATTGCAGGTAGCGCTGGCGCGACTCGGTAATGACTTCGCTGATGTAGTATACGGGTAGCTGCACCGGGCGTTCCTTCCCTTCCTCTAGCCGTTCGATGAACATGACGGCGCTGACGACGCGCTCGGAAGCCACGACGTAGACCAGCATGGGATCCTTGTCGACGGGGGCGGCGAGTAGCGGTGCTGCGAGCAGCACCTCCTTTAGAGCGTGGAGCGCGTCGTCTGCCTCCTAGTCCCACTGGAAGGTGTGGTTCTTGCGCATTAGGCGATAGAGAGGCATCGCCTTCTCGCCTAGCCGGGGGATAAAGCGACTGAGAGCCGCGACTCGCCCGGCCAGCTTCTGGACGTCGCGCAGGCACTCGGGTCTGCCGAGTCGGGCAATCGTGTTGATCTTGGAGGGGTTCGCCTCGATCCCGTGCTTGGAGACGACGTATCCCAGTAGCTGTCCAGTAGGTACGCCGAAGGTGCACTTTCCTGGGTTTAGCTTTATCTTGTACCTTCGCAGGTTGGCGAAGGTTTCCGCCAGGTCGGCGAGTAGATCGCCCTGGCGAGTAGATCACCCGGGCAAGTGGATTTCAGCACCACGTCGTCGATGTAGACGTGGATATTGCGGCCAATTTGGCTCGCAAGGCACTCCTGCATGCACCTCTGGTAGGTTGCCCCGGCGTTTTTGAGGCCGAAGGTCATGGAAGTGTAGCAGAAGGCTCCGAATGGTGTGATGAATGTTGTCTTCTCTTCGTCCTCGACGGCCATTTTGATCTAGTTGTACCCATAGTAGGCGTCGAGGAAGCATAGCGACTCCGAGCCCGCGGTTGAATCGATGATTTGGTCGATCCGCGGGAGGACGAATTGCTCCTTCGGGTAGGCGCTGTTTAAGTTTGTGTAATCGATACACATTCTCCAGGTCCCGTTTTTCTTCTCGACCAGGACTAGTTTTGCCAGCCACTTGGAGTATTTGATTGGCCAAATGAAGCCTGCAGCGAGTAGATGCTGAACCTCCTCGGCGATTGCTCGGCGGCGCTCTTCATTGAAGGGCCGCAACGACTGCTTGACAGGTCGCACTTTGGGGTTGGTGTTGAGTTTGTGCTCAGCGAGATCCCTCGGGACACCAGGCATGTCGGATGGCTTCCATGCGAAGATGTCCCAATTCTCACGTAGGAACTCCATGAGCGTGCCTTCCTATGCTGGGCTCATGCTTGTCCCGATCGTCACCTTCTGGCTGGATTCGCCTGGGACCAGCTCGACGGTGCGGGCGTGTGTTGTGGCCTCGTAGGCGGCGGAGTTGCCACCCTCCGAATTGGGCTTCTTGAGTATGGTGGGGTCGTCATTGTTGACCCCGCTCGCGTACTTGGCGAGCTCCTCAGCGTGGTTGGCCTCCGCCGCGATGACGGCGTCAGCGAGTTCGGCGCCTTTGGCCTCGCATTATGCGGCCATGTCGGGGTCGCCATGGACAGTGATGATGCCACATGGCCCGGGTAGCTTCATCGCGTTGTACGCGTAGTGGGGCATTTCCATGAATTTGGCGAACGCCTGGCGCCCCAGGACGCAGTGGTAGGGGCTGTTGAATGGCACCAGATCGAAGACGATCCACTCGGTGCAGAAGTTTGCTGGTGTGCCAAAGGTGACTGGCAGCTTCACCTTGCCGATTGGGTACGCCTTCCGACCGGGGACGATGCCGTGGAAGGTGGTGCAGGTCGTCAAGATCATCGACTGCGGGAGCCGCAGTCGCCTGAACGTGTCCAGGTACAGGATGTTGATGGAGCTGCCGCCGTACATCAGCATTTTGGGGAGCCAGTACCCCCACCTTGGGCTTGACCACTAAGGCGACTCAGCCCGGATATTAGATCCGTGGCGAGTGGTCCTCGCGGCTCCAGGTGATTGGTTGCTCGGACTAGTTGACGAACTGGGGGATGTCTATCTGGGACACCGCATTGATGGCGACGGCGCGGGCGATGACCTTCTTCTCGCGCTTCGTGTTGAAGCCTGTGAAGGTGTGGAGGGAGCTGGCGACGCTGCCGAACTTTCCGCCGTTTGGTGGGTTGTTGTCGGGGTCTTCCCGCGCGCGCCGTGCCTTTTCGATCTCCTTGAGAGAGTGGCAGTCGGCGGTCGTGTGCGTGGCGGGCTTCCCTTCCCTGCTATGAAACACGCAGGGTTGGTTGAGGAGAGTCGTGGGATCGAACCTCGGCTTTGCCTTGTAGTTGCCACCATCGCGGCGCTAGCCTCCATCGCGGCGGAAGCTCTTGGTTCGCGCGGCGCGTATCCAGTGTTGGCGACAAAGTCGACTCGCCCGTCACCGCGGCGTTTGCCGGTGAGGCGAGTGTTGCTGTAGCGTAGCTCGGGTCGCCTCCCGTTGTCGTGGCAGCTCGTGCAGCGATTTCCTCCTGACTCATCGTCGGTTTTCTTGGTTTGGTTCCTCCTCCGCTACCGCTTTGTGATCTCTAGGAGGTCCGGTATGTTGTCAAGTGTTCTGTACACTCGCTTGAGCTTGGCGACCAGGGGCTCGTAGCGGCACGAGGTCTTGAAGCAGTGGATCGCGGTGTCCGGGTGGATTCCGGCCGCGTTATACCACAGGTCTTGCCACCATTGGACCCAACTGTGGGTCGACTCGCGGGGTCCCTGGATGCATCGCTCCAGGTCCTCGATGGTGGTGGCGTGGGTGTAGGAACCCTCAAAGTGCCTGACAAAGGCGTCGCGCATTTCCTCCCAGGAGTCAATGCTATCCGCGGGGAGGGTGTTAATCCACTGCCTGCACGCTCCCTCCATCATCAGGGGAAGGTAGCGGGCAGCAAGTAGATCGGTGTGGCCGGCGATCCCCATCGCCATGAGGTAAGTGTCCAGCCACACAGACGGATCGTACGAGGGGTCGTACTTTTTGATCTCCTTTGGCGCTTTGAAGTTCGCCGGGTATCTTTCGCCTCGGATCATCGGTCCGAAGCACTGGGGTCCAACTCGGCTCAGCAATCCCCTTGGTTCGCCGTCACGGCGGTTGGTGAGGGTATGCCTCAGGTCGTCGGGCTGGCGTGCGCGCCAGTTCTGGTTGTTGATGATGTGGGTGCATGCGTCGACGGGCTGCCCGTTGGCGGCGACAAAGTTGTTCGCCAGCCATGGGTCGTTGGTGGAGAGTGTCGCGTTCACGGATCGGTGTTGGAGCTGCAGGGGCTCGGGTGGTGGGCAGTTGAGGGTATTCGCCGCCATTGGGCGGCCGCTCGAGGCTGCCCTGCTGCCTGATGAACGCGAGTACATCCGACTCTGTGAGTCGGCGCCCGTGTTTTGTTGCTCGACTGCTTTGGCGAGCAGAGCCTTGGCATACTGGATCTGCAGGGCGCCTTCCCCGGTGACTTGGATGTTATCGACTGCTGCTCGGCTCGCGAAGATATTGTCCATTGGGGTGGAGAACAGCATGAGGCCGTTCGCATCTCGCTCTCGTGAGGAGACCACGATCCTTGGTTGGTCCCTGGGGGGCGTGCAGTTGGGTGGTGGTGGGGCGCCGTTGGCCGTCGTGCCTGGTGGGGGTCGGGTGCTCCCTCCTGGCGGCGCGTTCTCGCAGATCGCGCGCTCGGCCGCGCGAGCTGGGTCGTTTTCATCGTCGAAGTTCAGGGCACGCCCCTGAGTGGTAGGGTTCAGGCGTGACCTGATTCGGAGTTGGTGACTGCTCGAGGCAAAAAATTTCGCGCTCGGCTTGTTCCTTGCGGACCGCCTCCGCCAGCCGCAGGCGGAGTTCCTTGACCTCCATTGCCGTCGTGTTTGGTGGGATCGGCATGGATAAGGGGTTGTAAGATCCCTCCCCTTTATAAAGGTAAGGATCCTTGTGATTGCAATGCTAGTCCCTGGATCAATGCTAGCATCCACAGTTTAAGATGAAGTACACAGAAACAAAGGTCATTATTACATATCATTCCAGAGACAAACATAGTCTTTTACAAACTCCATGGCCACAGGCCTAATACAAGAGTTCAAATATAGAATAAGAAAAATAAGTCTTCATCTTCATGTGCCACAGGCAAGCATGTTGAGTGTAGACTCATAACCCCTAATCATCATCAGAATAACCTGCAACATCACAAGTTACAACCACAGTGGGTCAATACATTGGAATAGTATTGGCAAGTGGTACCTTAGTAGAATATTAGCAGTCTAGGTACTATATGCATTTTGGGTAAGTGTAGCCTAGGCTTGCTTGCTCAAAATAGGTTTTACCTATCAGTTGAAAACACTAAGTTTTTCTTTGACAAAACTTTCCCAAGGAACCACCAATAGACATTGGTGAACCTTACCCTTGTTCAACCACAAGTTTTAACTTAGAAATTGAGATGAGGAGATTCTTGATAGCTTCCATGTCTTGATGCTCAAGTTGTCCAATACCAGGGACATGGCTAAGTACTTAGATTCTTCCATCTGCAGAGGTTGTGCACTTTCCCCACAAGACTTGATTTTTACCAAGACAGGACCTTTCAGAAGCCTTCCCTTAGACCAAATGGACGCGTTCCAACCTATCATCCCACTACCACCAACTGTCCAAATGGCTAAGTTATTGCAACCTATGTGATCCAGGCAGAGCCCATATTGCCATGTGGCTGCACTAGAAGCTTCTTAACATTTGGCATCTCAAATCCCTTTGTTCCTGGGTGGCTTTCCACAAGTGAGAAGAAGGTAAACCATAGAAATGGGCCTTGTGTAACCACTCAACACAAACCATTCTTTCCATTCCACCCAGGTGTTTCATTCACTTAGTTGTTTTATTAAGCAAAACACAAGTCCAAAGACTTAGAAATATTTTCACATAACATGAATATATAACCACCCTTGGTTGCTACTAGCTAGGCTAAGCATGGCAGTGATAAGCATCTTAACTTAGAAATTTCTAGCAATTCTACAACTACTAGGATTTCCCAGGCATAGCATATAGATCAAAATATTCATGAAAGTCCTATACAAAATATTTCTAGTGCATAATTGAAAACATAGGAATAAAATCATGAAGCACCACTTGCCTTGGTAGTTTGGGGAGTAGCAACAATCTTCACAATCACAATCACTATTTGCACCAAAATCTACACATAAAATAATGGCACCAAAATCACATACAAAAAATATATATACAAACAAAAATATATGAATGCATGCAAATGCCATGTGATGATTTTTCTACACCAAACAAGACAAGTGAACAGTACTGAAACAAAACAAGTCCAAGATATTCAAAATAAACCTTATTTGATCTTTAAAACATTTTTCAAATAATTTATATATTCAAAATAAGCCTACACAAGTTTCTGCATAAACAACCATTTTTACAGAGGGAAAATATTAAACACATTGCATAAACAGATAGGATTTTCTCTCCTGATTCCAATGATATAAAATTTGCAAAATTTGAACCTGGGAATCAAAAGATATGAATTCTACAAGTTTGAATCACTAATAGATATAAATTCTGTTTTTAAAACAAAGAACTAGCCACGCGACGCTCTCTGATTCGTCGGTACCGTTTCGCGCGGATCGACTAGCGTGGACCGCACGATCTAAATGAAATCGCACAGCCAGATATGTCCCGTACCCCTTCGTTTAAGTGATCTATCTAACGCGTTGGATCTGGATCTAACGGCTCGCGATCAAGCGACCAAAGTCTGGCGGCGCTAGCGGCAGCGAGTGGCGGCGGCGGCTCTATCAGAGACGTTGCCGACAATCTAGGTCGCGCGGGAGAGGGGGAGTTAGCTCACCGAGTTCGTCGTGCGTTGCTGATGCTTAGGGTATGCTTGGTTGGCGAAGGGGTGCTTGAGGTCGACGGAGATTGCTCGCTGGAGTCGCTGCTGTCGTCGGGTGTGTGTTGCTGGAGATGGTGGCGACGCTACGGTTCAGGCTAAGGCACGAGAGAGATGGCGTTAGATGCATGCAGACAAGGTGAGTGTGTGAGTATGAACGAGAGAGGGAGGCGCGGTCAATACAAACCAGGAGAGCTCGTCGGAGTTTGCGGCTGTGTCGGGCACTTGCGGTCGGCGAGGCTCCGGATAGTCCTAGCACACACCAGTGTAGTTAGAAGATGCGCAAGGTTGTTGCGACCATGCTGGCAGTATTAGAAGGCAAGGGGCGATGAGTGCTCACCGGAATCACACGCCGGAGTGGCTCGGTACCGCGGTGGTGCAAGCGATATTGTGGGCAGCCTGGTGGCGGAGTGGGGGCGCTAAGTGAGGGGAAATGGTCACAGAGTGGTGGAGATTAAATAGCCGGATCAGGGGCGAGAATTACGCGCGGCATCAATGGGATTGAAGAGCATTTGCGTCGGGAGGAAACAGCCGCGGCGACGCTGGTCGCAGGCGAGATTTGGGGACGACAGGGTGACGTGGTTGCGGGGCCCAGTTGTCAGCGAGGGGGTGTGCGCGAGCGCGGTGAGAAAACAGCGGGAAAGGGAGGACCCGGGTGGGCTGTTTTGCTTGCTGGGCTGGAATGGTGGCGCCAGGCCCAGTTTGATTTCTAATTTCCTTTTCTTTTTCTATATTGAATTTCAGGAATCTTTTTCAAATGAAATCAAGTGCATTTGAATTCCAAACTTTTTCTGGATTTTTGTAAAGTGTAAACCTCATAATATTGGACATAAAACCTTGCTTTCTCATTAGACTAGCTTGGTCTTTTTGAAAAATCAAAATAAACAGTGCATTAGCACATGATTTGAATAGGTTTTGAAAATGGTTTAAACCATATTTGTTTTGTAAATTTTGTCCAAGTTTTAACACTCAACCAATCCAACTTAAGAGCAAACAAAACTTGGTTTAAAACAATTATTCTCTCACTTGAGAGTGGCATTCAATCAATGCTTGTTTACATAAAATAACAAGCACCCAAATGCTTCTGTTTTCTTGAGATGAGTTTGAAATTGATCCCCTAAATGACATGCATGCATGAATGATATGCAATCTTTGAAAACATGATTTTAGGGATGTTACAGGGGTCTTGCGGGGGACAGTGCTAGTCGCCATGTAGGTCGCGGCGTGGCGACCGGTTCCGTTGTGGAGGTCGGCAGAGTTCTCCGACTCGGAGTCGAAGTCGAAGATCCCAAGGATGGAGGGGTCCTCGAAGTCTCCGACATTGGAGACCTGGGTGATGGAGCCCGCGGGCGATGCGGCGACGATGGATCCGGTGGCCGACGCCGGGATCGCCGAATCGGCGTCATCGTTGAGGGCCGAGTCGTCCGTGTCCGTGGTGGTTTCGGCCACGTTGCTGTGGGCCGAGTCGTACTAGGAGGCGAGGCAGTGGATCGTGCGGACCTGGCTCTCAGAGAGCCGGTCGCGTGGCGGTGACTCGCGGATGCGAGCCGAGTCCTCCGAAACGATGACGTCGGTGAGGCCAACGAAGAGGCTGATCGTGCCGACTGGCAGAATCACGCTGTGCGTGACGGGTCGCGCCGCCGGGACGTAGCTGCTCGGCAAGATCTGGAGCATCTCGCCGATCGCGATCATGCGTCCGATGGCGATCGACTCGTTGATAGGCAGATTGGATCTCGCCGCAGAACACCGGCCTGACCGGCCAGGCCCCAGGGTGGGCGCCACTGTCGTGGGAATGACCACGGCAGATGCTGCAATCGGCAGCGAGTAGTAGAATGGGGCAAGGGCGGTCAGCCATCTGCGGTGCGAGATGAGGGCGGAGACACAAGGTTTTACCCAGGTTCGCCCCCCGGAGGGTAAAGACCTACTCCTGCTAGATTGTATTATGGAGAGAGTACAAGGGGCGAGCTCGACGACTAGGCGGCGAGTCGCTTGGGGGTATGATGGAACGTGTCCTCTATGTGTACCCTAGGGAGGTTTATATAGGGTCACCTCGCTAGGGTTTACAGATTACAACCGAATTAGTTAAGGATTTGGAGGGTCTTTGACCTAGTGCGACTGGGCCTAGCTACGATTTTGGGCCTCCAGCTTCCAGTCGCCTGAGTCCTCGCCAAGTCTCGATCCAGTCGTCGTCCTGCAGGACCACTCGCTGGCGGCTTGGGCCAATAGAAAACGTCCTGCTGGGCATACCCCGGTAGGCATATCCCCATCAGCTTTTCAGAATAAAAGGAACCTTTGAAGAAATGTTTATAAAAACTTGCATTGCCTACGACCTATGGTCTGTGGCTGTAGATAGTGCATCAAACACTCCTATTTAGTGAATTTGCTGAGTACGCTCGTACTCAACGTATCTTCTTAACCCTTGCTAGATCTCGGAGAAACCAATGACGTTCCGAGGAAATAAGTTACTTGAAGAGTTGAAGACATCTGAGGGAGATCAACGGAGTCTAAGACCTTACCGAAAGCTATCGAAGACAAACTAAAGCATGGAATATAAATAAAACTCCCAGAATCTAGAACCTACTTCTGTAGAACAATACTATAGTAGTACTTTCAAGCCTTATACATATATTAATAGTAGTACTCCTAAAGTAACTCCGACTGGATATTTCTGGTTCTTTCTGTATAATATTCCTCACTGTTCGAGGAAGCTCTCTAGATCTTTTATAATATGCTATATGTAATATAAAGTGTTGTCTTGGACCCGTGATGTTTTTGTTGTACCACTCTGAGGGATATAATGCGGATGGAACGGTGTTCCATTGGTGTTATATCAACGAGAATAGTGTACTACAACATGCATTAGTATGCTGGGTCACCGCAGAAGTTCTGAATCAGACCCTTCCTCTGAACTCTGTGGTACCGAATACCTCATATCTAATGTAGGATCATCGGTAGAGTCTGGTCTGGGTGAATAAGGATATGGTGTAAAAGATTCGGGATCTATGGTTATATCCTTAAAGATTGGTTTTGTACTACTCCTTGCTTCTTTCTCCAACTGGAATGCTAACTGCTTCCTTCTTTCTGGATCAGTTAGATCCTCTAACATGTCATTTTTATCTTCAATAATAACTTGATGTGTCTTATAAAAATACACAACAAGTGTTCGATATCGATCCATAAACTTGGAAGCTAACTTAGGATGCTTTTTCACCAAAGTAAGATGATCCGGTACTGGCTTCGAGTCTATAGAATCATGAGGAATCATAGAAAATGTGCTCCCTTCTAACTCTTTGGCTTTATGCTCCCGGATATTGGCTATCGCCTCCATAACAACAACATGATATGCTGCTAAATGACTCCTACCTTCACCTATAGGTAGATCATGATATAATCCAAGCTCCTTTGGAAGTTGGATACTCACACGATACTTGGATAACATACGACCATCATAATAGGTTATGGTAGTCGTTGACATGACATCCACAGAACACCGTTCCGTAAACATCACATCCCTCAGATTGGTACCACAGAAACATTGCGGGTCCATATTACAAACATACACACATTATTATTATTACAATACCAAAAGTTCAAGACTTCAAAAGATTAAACTTACAAAACAAATATAAAGTGTTTCAGTGGAATTTTTAAAGTGACAACTTAAACTCCAAATTGAGCTCAACAACTTATTGTTATATATTGTTCATGTTGCTTAGCTCAATTGGTTCCTAGAACTACGGTAATTATTCTGACTCATGGTGCTCTCCTCCGTAGACGACATCGTAGTCCACCCCTTCTACGGCACCGTACATATCAGGCTCTTCGTAGAAGACCTCCTCTTGACTTTCAGCTGCATACATTGGGGTATCTTCTGGATCCTCAAAGTCTAAGCAGGGTCAAAGGAAAAGATGAGTAACAACGTTACCCAAAAAGTTCATTATATGCAAGGTGGGAAGTTTTATACTCTATCTACCACCTCGGACTATAAGTCCTTGGCACTATGTAGTTTTCATAAACCTTTCTTCAAAGATTGATTTGATTTTGAAAATCTATGCCCATCAGCCTTCATAGGTTTACCAGAACTTTCATGGAGTTCCTTTCCTACCGCGTTCGTAGCTCCTTCCCGGAACAGGGAGTAACAAGTTACAATTCTTACACTCTGCAGAGGTGCATTACTTTACCCATGAGATATCAACTCCTTGTTGCACAACCGGGCATACTTTCCCGTCCACAATTCCATGATGTGGGGCCCAGTAGGTGATCCAAGCCAATCACTGCCCTCTCCGCAACCCCATATGTCTGCACGATCCTTCTGTTGGGATTATGCCCTAGAGGCAATCATGTATGATGACATTTCCCATTGTATTCATAAAGCTATTAAGTTGTCCTTGTATAAACATCTGATGTGTATCATTGAATATGTGTTTTGGTTGTGGAACTATACATTCATGTTGTTTGTACTAAATATCCTTGGTCATTGAGGTCGTGCTGGACACACAACTTAGACCAATGTGAAAGTCGGCTTGATGACTCGGTTCCACTTGTCATGGGCATGGAGATGCCATTCCGGCTTACACATATTCGGCTAAAGAGTTTAGCGAGTTGGATTGACCCATATTGAGGTACAACGAACAAGTTGTCATTTATATATCTCAATCAATGTAATCCTTAGACCTGAGGTTATTGCATAATCCGAGTTGAGGATCACCGATTTAGATTCTGTCAAACGATGATCCGTAACTAGGCAGTTATAAAGGCAGAGTTCTGGTCGACTGAGAATCAAGCTGCGTGATGTGAATAACCAAGATGGGATTTTGCCCCTCCACTTGGAGAGATATTCTCTGGGCGCTCTTGGATGATATGATTCGGAAAGCATGGCCATGCACGACTCGGTTAAGTGTTAACCGAGGCGGTTAACTAAGAGTTAGTCGGGTGAATCACTTATCTCGGATCAAGAAGAGAGTCGGACTATTTAAGGGATGACAAATATTCGCCTATAGTCTGACAAGGTATATCGTGAGGCAAAAGGGACTCGGACGCAAGTCGCATTGGAAAGGTAAGTCGTCATGACTCTTTGGTACTTGGGAGTCGGCATGTTCTTCTAGGAGCCGCTACCGACTGATCGATTGAGAGTCAGACTCTAATCGTGTCCAAGTAGCCATGAGCCTGCGGGGTCACACACTTAAGAGTGGGAGCAAGTTCGGATTGGATCTGAACCGGGAATCTGGTTGGGTTGGACCTGAGCCAGATTTGGACTAAGTCAGTGAGTCAGACTCACAAGGACTAATACTATATGGGATTTAGTGAATGGGCCACGAAAGTGGAGCCCACGTTCACTCCATATATATAGTGGAGCACAGTAACCCAGAAGGGTTAATCGTTGATCGGTTAGGTCATTCCATGTGTTGGGAACCCGAGCTCCACAGCAGTCCTGCCGTCGTTTCAAACCTAGCAGTTCGCCGCCGGTGCTCCTCCTTGTACGTGTGGATACCAGTAGAGGTGCTGTACGATCAGCACCAGGACGATCGGATCATGATGACTGCACTGCATCAACTGACACGCTTCATCAGTAATCTGCAACTGCCCGTCTAGTGGTAAACCTCGTGGCCTTCTACCTCAGCTAGATCTTGGGATCACCACGTTAGAGGAAAAAAGTTTTGTTTTATCTCTACGTGCCCCAACAGTGGTATCAGAGCGATAACTTCTGGTTTTAGGCTCGAGATCTCGCATATGTGATATGCGGTTGGGTGTAGATGATATCTATGTGCTGTTTAGTGGTCGATCTATGAAATAGATTGGTTTTGTACGAGGTTGATTGGATCAACTGTACTCGGGGAATGGTACATCTGATTTTCGTGATCATACTGCTGAGGTCGTGGAACGACATACCCCTACCGGTCGGCTTCCACCATCGGGACCGCCGACTTTGCCCTGTTGTAGCGCCTTAGATGTCATTGCGAGTTTCACAACACCGGTAGATATCGTATCTATGCATAACTTGTTTTTTCTGGAAGTTGTGAATGGTATGGTTCATGTAGATGTGATGTATGTGTGTAATCCATACGTGATCTGCGAATCACGGTTTTTGTCAGCTGGCTGGAGCCTAGGTGCTGTTATATTATTGTATAACGACCTGCGTGTCGGATTCTCCTTGTAATTTACTTTACTAAGCTAGGCGATGTACATGTCGGCAACATGGAGTAAGATGACAAGTGGCAAGAGTAGGCACGAGTCGGATTACATGCTTTGTGGAGATGGAGATCGCCATGAAGAGAGCCATACCATTTCACATTATAATTGCTTTATTTTCTGTTATTGTTATGTCTCTGTTTTACCTCTATTAGATAGTCGGTAAAATTTAATCCCTCAAAGAATGTCTAGTCGGTTTTCCCACCAGTGTTTGCACCATCACAAGTCGGACATTTTTGGTAGTGGGCTCATAAAATTGAGGTGCTGCCAATTCTTTCCGACTAGGTGGGTTCGATTTAGACTCTTACTGCAGAAACACTCGGTAAGCTAGATGGGTCTATCACAACGGTTGTGGGGATCGGGGAAAAGTCGGATGGGAGCCGGGGCATGTGATGCCACCCGTCCAACAAGAGTCGTATGAGATACGATTGACAAGGAGTTGTCTACCTAGATCACTTGGCGGCTAGTGGTGATGCTAAAGCTCACTAGCCGACTTGCTTATTTAGGATCCTGAATCACTAAGTAACCATCGGAGGGGTGTTGGTTCTAGTGGGAGCATAAAATATTAAAGTGTTTAATATGCTTGCAATTTTATGAATACATGTCTTAAGTGTTTTGCATATTTTCTATTGTAGATCATGGCACCAAGTAGTAGTCACTTTCAGATATCTGGTTTTGCGTTGAGAACCATTCTTGAGAAAGATAAACTGAACGACACTAATTTTACCAACTGGTATCGAAATCTGAGAATTGTTCTCAAACAAGAAAAGAAGGACCATGTCCTAGACAACCCACTTCCAGATGAGCCGAATGAGAATACGACTGTCGCTGCCACCAATGCCTACCGTCGGGCTAAGGATGAGTCCATGGATATTAGCTGTCTTATGCTTGCTCACATGGAACCGGACTTGCAAAAGCAGTTCGAGCATGTTGAGGCCTACGATATGATCGAAAGCCTCAAAAGTATGTTCCAGGCTCAGGCGAAGACTGAGAGGTATCAAGTCTCTCAGGCTTTGCTGAGTTGCAAGCTTAAGGATGGTGATCCACTAAGTCCGCATGTGATTAAAATGGTTGGTTATGTGCAGTCTCTGGAGAGGCTTAGCTACCCCATTAGCGAAGAGTTCGCTATGGATATAATTCTGAACTATCTTCCTAGTGCATATGGGCAGTTTATTTCGAACTACCACATGCATGGTATGGATAAGAAGCTCACTGAATTGCATGGGATGCTCAAACAGGCAGAGGCGGATCTCAAGAAGGGCGCCAGTCAAGTGTTGATGGTGCAGAATAAGTCTAAGTTCAAGAAGAGTTCTTGGAGTAAGAAGAAGGCTAAGTCAGGAGGAAATCAGGCTCAGGACCCAGTCCCAAGCGCTTCCTCAGGGACTAAGCCATCTCCTTCAGCCAGATCCACTTGCTTCTACTGCAAGGCGGATGGCCACTGGAAGAGGAATTGCAGCAAGTATTTGGCCGACAAAGCCAAGAGTGGAGGTATGACTTCTGACTCAGGTACACTTGTTTGCAATGTTATAGACATATATCTTGCTGATGCACCTAATAGTTCTAGGGTATATGATACCGGATCAGTTATTCACATCTGCAACTCGTTGCAGGGACTGGTAAGAACTAGGAGCGTAGCAAGAGGCGAGGTTGATATTCGAGTCGGCAACAAAGCAAGAGTTGCTGCGTTGGAAGTCGGCACGATGTAGCTTCATTTACCTTCCGGATTCATTATGGAACAGAATAATTGTTATTATGTTCCAGTGCTCAGTCGAAACATTATTTCTGCTTCATGTTTGATGAGGCAAGGCTATGAGTAGAATATCAAGAATAATGGTTGTTCTTTGTATTTGAATGATATGTTTCACGGATTTGCACCCGTCTAGGACGGGTTATTTATTTTGAATCTTGATGCAGAGTCGATTTATAACATAAATGTTAAAATATTGAAGCCAAATGATCTGAATATGACTTACTTTTGGCACTGTCGTCTTGGTCATATAAGTTGGAAACGCATGAAGAAGCTCCATGATGATGGACTCCTAACTTCGTTCGACTTGGAGTCGTTCGATACATGCGAATCTTGCCTACTCGGCAAAATGACCAAGACACCTTTTGCAAAGAGTTGCGAAAGGGCGTCCGACTTGTTGGGACTAGTACATAGTGATGTATGTGGACCAATGAGCACGACAGCCAGAGGTGGTTATGAGTACTTCATTACCTTCACTGATGATTTGAGTAGGTATGGATATATCTACTTGATGAAACATAAGTCGGAAGCCTTTGAAAAGTTCAAAGAATTCCAGAATGAAGCACAGAATCAACTTGGCAAGAAAATAAAGTTTCTTCGGTCGGACCGAGGAGGCGAGTACATGAGCCATGAGTTTGATGACCATCTGAAAAGTTGTGGAATAGTTCCTCAACTTACTCCGCCAGGAACACTGCAAAGGAACGGTGTTTCGGAAAGATGGAATCGGACCTTGTTGGATATGGTACAATCAATGATGAGTCAGACAGATATGCCTTTATCATTTTGGGGTTATTGTCTAGAAACAGCGGTGTTCACACTAAACAGAGTACCATCAAAGTCGGTAGAGAAGACACCGCATGAGATGTGGACAGGCAAAAAGCCGAGTTTGTCTTTTCTTAAGATTTGGTGTTGTGAAGCATTTGTCAAGTGACTTCAGTCGGACAAGCTTACGACCAAGTCGGATAAGTGTATTTTTGTGGGGTATCCGAGGGAAATCTTGGGTTACTACTTCTACAACCGAGAAGAGGGCAAAGTGTTTGTCGCTCGGAACGGTGTCTTCCTTGAGAAAGAGTTTCTCAGTCGGGGAGTAAGTGGGAGCATGGTGCAGCTCAAAGAAATTCAAGAGGAACCGGCTAGTAGCGAGTCCGCAAAAACCTTGGAGGTTGAGCCAGTCGTGGTAGCTGAGGCGGCAGAAGCACCTGTACTACGAAGATCGGCGAGATTACGAAGTGTTCGTGATGTGTTACTGTTAGATAGTGATGAGCCGGCAAATTATTCGGAAGCGATGGTGGGATCTGATTCCGAGTCATGGATTGGAGCCATGAGATCCGAGTTGAAGTCCATGGATGAAAATCAAGTTTGGAACTTGGTTGATCTGCCAGACGGTGCAAGACCCGTCGAGTGCAAATGGGTCTTTAAGAAGAAAACTGATATGGATGGAAATGTTTCCGTCTATAAAGCACGTCTTGTCGCGAAGGGGTTCCGACAAGTTCAAGGAGTTGATTACAACGAGACTTTCTCGCCCGTAGCGATGCTTAAATCAGTTCGGATCATTTTAGCTATAGCAGCCTATTTCAACTATGAGATATGGCAGATGGATGTCAAAACGGCTTTCCTTAACGGAAATTTAACCAAGGACGTGTATATGATACAGCCCGAGGGTTTTTTCGACCTGGCTAATGCTGACAAAGTGTGCAAACTTCATAAATCCATTTATGGGTTGAAGCAAGCATCACGGAGTTGGAATATTTGCTTTGATAAGGTAGTCAAATCGTTTGGCTTCATCAAGAGTGATCATGATTCTTGTTTATACAAGAAGTTTAGTGGGAGCAAAACTTCCAAATCTTATATGTGGATGACATATTACTGATTGGAAATGATGTCCAGATGTTGCAAGAAACCAAGGAATCATTGGAAAGGAGTTTCTCAATGAAAGACTTGGGTGAGGCAACATATATTCTCGGAATCCGGATCTATAGAGATAGATCAAGGAGACTCGTTGGATTGAGTCAGAGTACATATTTGGACAAAGTGTTGAAGAAGTTCAACATGGAATCATCTAAGAAGGGGTCTTACCGATGTCCCATGGTGTAAAACTTAGCAAGACTCAGTGTCCTTCGACAACTGATAAGCGAAGTCGGATGAGTGCGATTTTGTATGCTTCTGCAGTCGGATCCATCATGTATGCCATGATTTGTACTAGGCCGAATGTTTCATATGCTATAAGTGTTGTGAGCAGATACCAGGCTGATCCTGTAGAAATCCACTAGACAACGGCTAAAAATATCCTAAAGTACTTGAGAAGGACTAAGGATATGTTTTTGGTTTATGGTGGTGAAGATGAACTCAGTGTAAAGGGTTACACGGATGCGAGTTATCTTACCAACTCTGATGGTTCTCGTTCGCAATCCGGATACGTGTTTATTATAAATGGAGGTGCTGTGAGCTGGAAGAGTTCCAAGCAAGAGACTGTGTCTGCATCTACAACAGAGGCTGAGTATATTGCCGCCTCAGAGGCAGCAAAGGAAGTTGTTTGGATGAGGAATTTCCTCATGGATCTTGGTGTGGTTCAGGGCTCGTCCAATCCATTAGACGTGTATTGTGACAACAATGGTGCTATTGCACAAGCCAAGGAACCTAGACAACACCAGAAGAACAAGCACATACTCATGCGGTACCACCTGATTCGTGGATCAGGGTGATATCAAGTTATGCAAGGGACACACGGATGCAAATATTGCGTATCCGTTGACAAAGCCATTACCACAGCCAAAGCATGAGGCGCACCTGAGAGCCATGGGCATTAGATGCTTAGACATGTGATGTCGGAAGATTGACTCTAGTGCAAGTGGGAGACTATTGGGATTATGCCCTAGAGGCAATCATGTATGATGACATTTCCCATTGTATTCATAAAGTTATTAAGTTGTCCTTGTATAAACATCTGATGTGTATCATTGAATATGTGATTCGGTTGTGGAACTATACATTCATGTTGTTTGTACTAAATATCCTTGGTCATTGAGGTTGTGCTGGACACACAACTTAGATCAATGTGAAAGTCGGCTTGATGACTCGATTCCACTTGTCATGGGCATGTAGATGCCATTCCGACTTACACAGATTCGGCTAAAGAGTTTAGCGAGTCGGATTGACCCATATTGAGGTACAACGAACAAGTTGTCATTTGTATATCTCAATCAATGTAATCCTTACACCTGAGGTTATTGCATAATCCGAGTTGAGGATCACCGACTTAGGTTCTGTCAAACGTTGATCCGTAACTGGGCAGTTATAAAGGCAGAGTTCGGGTCGACTGAGAATCAAGCTGCGTGATGTGAATAACCAAGATGGATTTTGCCCCTCCACTTGGAGAGATATTCTCTGGGCGCTCTTGGATGATATGATTCGGAAAGCATGGCCATGCACGACTCAGTTAAGTGTTAACCGAGGTGGTCGACTAAGAGTTAGTCGGGTGAATCACTTATCTCGGATCGAGAAGAGAGTCGGACTATTTAAGGGATGACAAATATCCGCCTATAGTCTGACAAGGTAAATCGTGAGGCAAAAGGGACTCGGACGCAAGTCGCATTGGAAAGGCAAGTCGTCATGACTCTCTGGTACTTGGGAGTCGGCATGTTCTGCTAGGAGCCGCTACCGACTGATCGATTGAGAGTCGAACTCTAATCGTGTCCAAGTAGCCATGAGCCTGCGGGGTCACACACTTAAGAGCGGGAGCAAGTTCGGATTGGATCTGAACCGGGAATCTAGTTGGGTTGTACCTGAGCCGGATTTGGACTAAGTCACTGAGTCGGACTCACAAGGACTAATACTATATGGGCTTTAGTGAATGGGCCACGAAAGTGGATCCCACGTTCACTCCCTATATATAGTGGAGCACAGTAACCCAGAAGGGTTAATCGTTGATTGGTTAGGTCATTCCATGTGTTGGAAACCCTAGATCCACAACAGTCCTGCCGTCGTTTCAAACCTAGAAGTTCGCCGTCGGTGCTCCTCCTTGTACGTGTGGATACCAGCAGAGGTGTTGTACGATCAGCACCAGGACGATCAGATCGTGAGGACTGCACTGCATCAACTGACGCGCTTCATCAGTAATCCGCAACTGCGCGTCTAGTGGTAAACCTCGTGGCCTTCTACCTTAGCTAGATCTTGGGATCACCACGTTAGAGGAAAAAAGTTTTTTTTATCTCTACGTGCCCCAACATCTTCGGGGTTGGCTCACCTCCGTTAAACCCCCTTCCGGGTAGGCTAAAACCTTGATGAGTTCCTGAAGACTCTATGAGCTGGTGGTGCCCTGGTAAGTACCTTATAGGTCCGGCTAAACCTCCGGCAGCCACTCATAGATAATCTAGACATCAAGAACGTGGAGCCTAAGGGTGCTCACCCATATGTTAGATCCGCACAAGGAATCACAACGTCACATTAATGTAGTCTTGCCTCCATACGAAAGGAAAAGGATACATCTGACTTCTCTGTCCCATTCCAAATCTCATGGCTAATGCGTAATATACGGCGCTAGAATCACTGATGTCATGGGTTGTTAAGTTCCTAGGTGATTATCATTGTTTTAAATAGAAACCTTAGTTCTATTGCTTCATTATATCATCACTTAGGATGATATTAACAATTTATTTACTTGAAAAAATAATATTTTCTTTCCTTGAAACATAGATGATAACACACAATTTACAAATACTTTGGTAAAGACTCTTCAAAGGACATGAGCAAGTGATGAACTTGCCTTGTGATTTCAAGGTTGTGAAGTCGGATGCTTGCACTGGACCTTGAGCTTCTATGTCTACAAAACATCATTATTGCCCGGTAAGGACAATATTTAAAGAAGAAAAATGAATATGCATAGTAATGTAATGCATTATTTATCATTTATTTTCTTTATGTGTTTTACCCATTATTTTAGTTTCAAGAATTTCTTTAAGTAATAAAGGATTTCATTTAAAAATAATAATCTTTAATATTTTATAGATATTTCATTCTATATATAAGTAATAGAGTTAAAGCTAAGAATCTTTATTAAATATAAATTCTTGTATTTATTTGTTTACTAGTTCTTTTTAAGAATTAGTATTTAGATAAAAGAGAATTTCTTTTAATAACAGATTTAGTATTTTTCCAAAATACTATAATAACAAAACATAATAAAAGTGATTTTTAACCTTTTTCTTTAATTTTATAAAATTTCCTAAGGAATATATATATCATAAAATTCTTGACCAAAAATGATATACAAAAAAAATTATTTCTTAATTTAATTAAGTAGGTTGGATTATTATGAATCTAGAAATATATTATTTGCAATTTTGAGACTTTTATTTTATTTTTTAGAATTTTATTTAGTTCTAGGGGTATTTTGGTCCTTTATTAATTATTAAAACTTCTTTTAAGTTTTGGGCTAACCCTTTGGGCTTATTGGGCCAAACTGTCCCAAGTGACTTGGCCAAAAGGTCTCCCCGAAGGGTTCTGGCCGTATCGGCCCATTCTCTCTGTCTCTCCCTCTCTCGACCTCACCTCTTCTCCTCCTCGACCCCGTGGTCACTGGCGCCGCCGTCGAGCGCTGCCATGGTGACGTGTGATGCTCGTGCGCCCTCGTGTGCTACTGTGGCCGCCGCCATGGCTAGGTGCGGGTTGCAGCGCCCTGTGCGGTTCTCCCCGTGCCGCCGCGAGCTCGTCGGCCCCTTTGCTTCCTCTTCAATTCTCCAGCGAGGACCACAGGTGAGTTGGTTCTCTGTTATCTCCAGTGCCTCTGTCTACTTCGAATATCTCTGTGTGTAACTAGTGGATATCCTTCATTAGGGTTTGTACTGGTTCTAGGGTTCATCCCTGGTTCTAGGGTTCATCCCTCTATATGCTTGTATTATAATTATTTGATAAAGCAATGATGCCTAGTATGAATTGTGCTCACTGTAATTTAAGGCTTACTGTCATGATTTGATTATCTGATGCCACTATGAATCTGATGCTAATGGTTAGATAATATTTCCTCTGATTGATGATTAATCTGGTTAACCTGATGGCATAATTGTGAAATTTGTTGGGTGAGATTGATGCTTAGTGTGTTCACTTGTTGTCATTACTTTGATACTGATAGTAACATTGCCAGTGGTTGTTCACTGCATCAATGGGTGTTGGCTTGTATGTTTATCAATAGACTGAACTTAATCATTAGAGTCTAATGATACTTTGAAGATAGATGGACATATTAGCTGATCTCTGAGTGTAATCTCAGGGAAATGATAATTATTGGCTTACTAGTTTATTCATGAGAGCTAGAATAACTGTTTGGCTTGCTTGTAGGATTTGTTCTTGTGACACCATCTTAGAATGGCACACAAGTTGATTCTACTTACTGTCTTTACTATGGTCAGTACTTGAGATTGGATAGATGCCTAAAGATAATTTGAAAGCTTTTCTTGATATCTATGCCTATGATGTTGGTCTGAGGCTCTAGGAACTAGACTCCTATCTTGCTGTCCCTTTCAAATATGCTAGAATATCATGGTTACTCACTGGATATTGGATCCAAGTTGATTACGATGATTGGTTTGTTTGTAGCTTATGAAATCTGAGGTGCTACTCTTTCTTGGAGATGTGCCCAGATTTTAAAAGAACAAATGATGAAATATATAAGTTGTTTTGGTATCACCAGATCTATGATGCTGGTCTGAGATTTTGGTGGGTTTGGTAGAGTTTTATTCTAGCCTTTATATTTCAAATCCTCTAGGATAGGTTCACCCCACTTGGGTGATCACTAAGAGGTTAATTCTAAAATAACACATGCTTTTCTGTTTGGATAAGATGAACGAAATCTGTGGATGTTTTATGATGCTCACCACACAGTTGATGATTTGTGATGGTTGTTGGTTGATCTGTGCCTTGATCTTGCTGATTATGTTGCTGGCCTGATCCTGTCCTTCACCTCCTGGTGATGTTCCTGTTTCCCCTCGGTCTTGTGCTTGGCCTTGATCAGCCCTTCTCCTCCTAGCTCCTATGAGCTTGACCTTGCTATCCACCTAATTCTCCCCCGCCTTATGTCACCATCTTGTGATGCTTGGATTAATCTGGTGTGAGGTTTTTGGCTGGTGGTTTGCTTAGGTTTGGTAAGCTGAGTGTTCTTGGTGTGGTGTTGAAAATGCAGAGATGCACTAGTGGCTGCCCACGGCTGTGCTTGGTCCTTTTACTTGGGTGAGATGTTGTGGTTGTGTCAACAACACACCCCATGCAGTTTGGTGATTGAGCTGGATGTGTGTCTGTTGCATGGTTGCGGATGAGATCTGTGAAGTGTTTTACCCTTTGATCTTTTTACTATTATCCTGCTTGGTGAAACTTTCCCCTAAAAGATTTACTCAATGATGTAAACTTGAGTAGTGCAACTCACTGCTCTCTACTGAGAGTAAAATTAGTAATTTAACTTTCATTTTCCTTTTTGTTTGTTCTTTACTTTGTAGGTACAAGATATGAAGATTCAATATTAGTATAGGTTTACTTTTAGACAAATAAATTCCTTTGTAATTTTTATTTCATTCTTTTGTAAGAAATGTGTAATAGTTTATTAATATATATATTTCTCTTTTTGTAATTTCCTTTCTGTAAGATTCTTTATTGTCTCAATGAGTTACTCTTTGTAACTTATTCATGGAATAAAGATAAGGAATAAATTATTCATTTCTTAATTGGATTTCTTTATTTAGAGTTTCTATTACTATTTATTATTTCTTGATTAAGTAATATTACTAAATCATTTTAGAATGCATTTAAAATATCAATTCCTAACTTTAAAATATAAACTCAAATTTCAAATTTGAATTCAAATTCTTTTCCCCCCAAACACACTAATTCATAAAGTTCATGTAAAAATTTATAACGATCACTCTCCAGAGCTATTCCTATACTTAGAGAGTGAAAGAAACTCTGATCACTTTAGGTTTTTATTTAGCGAAAAATTTACCCACATTTTACAGATGAATGCATGCATGTGCACAAATCCCTAAATCTACCCTTCGTTGGTTACTAAATGCTAGGATGTTACACAAGCTCACACATCCTGTCACCTATAACAACAAAATACTCAAGATACAATCTACCAATCACAAATTAATTGGACAAGCGGAGGAGGCACATACCAAGGAGCAATCCCTCCAAAAATCAACAACAAGGATGGGCTGAGCAAGGAGATAAAAATTGGGAGCAAGAACAGCAGGAACTCGAGCTTGAGAAAAATTTCTGGTGTTTTTCGGGAGAGAGAAAGAAGATGGCTAGGAGGAGGCATCTTGAAAAGCCACACCCCAGCCAGGGGCTGGTCGCGCCACCCAGGGGTGTGCTGGCCTAGGGTGGCCCCCTGGGTCACTCCAGGTGTCCCTCTGTCCCTTTTTTCGAGGAAAAAATTATTTTGAATTTTTTGGGATTTTTCGGGAAACTTTATTTTTGGCCAATTTTCAGGGTATGAAAATTGATTTTCTCAGAAAAGATTTTTTAGAAGAAGAAAAAGCAAACCAAAACCAAAACTACAGAAGTTCTAAGACACTCCAACAAGCAAACAACTAGCAAAACCAAAGCTAACAAAAGAAAAGGCAAAGACTAGGAAGGAGAAAAGTATAAGTGAGCAAGAATAACCACGGTGAAAGCATTGTTTTGTTAATTAAAATCCTTTTGTTAACAAGGTTGATCAAGTCTTGTTACCAAAACAATCCTATATGAAACAAAACTTTGCATTCCACAGAGTGATTATGTTGCCTCAAACCTGATAGCAATGGTCCCAATCATAATAGTTTCAAAATTTTCTTGTGGAATGGGACAATATATTTCTCCAACCTTGATGCTCTCAATATTTTCAATGGAATTCAGGCAATAGCTCTTAGCAACCTTCTTGGGGAAATAAACAGTATGCTCTTTGTCATTAATATTAAATGTTACTTTTCCTTGATTGCAATTGATGATAGCACCTGCAGTATTAAGAAAAGGTCTCCCAAGAATAATAGACATATTAGTAGCTTCAGGCATTTCAAGCACAACAAAATCAGTTAAAACCAAGCAATTATGATCCACCTAAACAGGAACATCCTCACATATACCAACAGGAATAGTAGTTGACTTATCAGCAATTTTCAAAGATATATCAGTTGGTATCAACTTTTCTAGCTGGAGGCTCTTGTAGAGAGAGAAAGGCATAACACTAACTCCAGCTCCCAAATCACATAAAGCAGTTCTAACATAATTGTTCTTAATAGAGCAAGGAATAGTTGGTATACCTATATCACCAAGTTTATTTGGAACCTTACCAATGAAGGAATAATTAGCAAGCTGAGTAGAAATTTCTTCATTAGGAATCTTCCTTTTATTAGAGACAATATCCTTCATATACTTTGAATAAGGAGGCAATTTAATATCATCAGTCAAAGGAATTTGCAAAAATAAAGGTTTCATCCACTCACAAAACTTGCTGTAGCGTTCTTCCTCCTTTTACTTGTGTTTCTTACCTGGAAAAGGCATAGGTTTCTGCACGCAAGGTTCTCTCTCACTACCATATGTCTTAGCAATAAAATCTTCCTTAGTGTACCTAATGTTCTTAGTGTGCTTCTCAGGTTCTTCCTTAACTTCCTCCTTATCAGGAGCATCATTTTTATCATTACCACTCTCAGTTTCAGCATCAGAGACAGATATACTATTAGGATCTGCAGCAGGTTCAAGTGGTTCCTCAACTATTTTATGTTTCTTTTTCTTTCTCTTACGAGGACTACCACTACTTTAACCTTGTTGAGAATCATGTTCAATTCTTTTAGGGTGTCCTTCAGGATATAAAGGATCTTGAGTAGCTATACCACTCCTAGTTCTAATTCCATAAGTATGTTTATCTCCCGAGGCATTAACTAGCATATATTTTTGTACCTTATCAAGTTGATCAAGTTGGGTTAGAACCATTTGAAAGTGTTTACAAAGCATTTTAATACCATTAGCAGTTCTTTTCACAATATATTTCAACTCATTAATAGCTCTAGAGTTTTCCAATAAATGATTCTGAACTTGTTTATTAAAATCACCTTGTTTAACAATAAATGTGTCAAGTTCCTCTAGACATTAATCAGGAGGCTTACCATAGGGAATATCACCTTCATCAAATGGAGAGAGTGTACCTCAATAGTAGATGAGTGGGGAATTGGCTCACACAATTCTTCTATAGGAGGTAGATTCTTCACATCTTTAGCTCTAATACCTTTCTCCTTTAGACATTTCTTAGCTTCCTTCATCACTTCATCATTTAATGCAATTACTCCCCTCTTCTTTGGTGTTGGTGTTGGAACTGGTTCAGGAACAACTGGTTTAGGAGTAATAGGCTCAGGTGTATTTAGCTCAGTTGAAGTCCAATCATCATAATTCTTGCTTATTTTATCCATTAATTCTTCAGCATCTGTAGGAGTTCTTTTCCTGAAAACACAATCAGCAAAGCTATCTAGGTATGTCCTAGAATCATCAGTTAGTCCATTATAATAAATATCAAGAAGCTCATTTTTAGGTAATGGACATCCAGGATGTGCATGAATCAAGGCAAAGAACCTTGTCCATGACTCAGGCAATTTCTCTTCTTCTCCCTGTTTAAAATCAAAAAGTCTCTACAGAGCAGCATGTCTGGCACTAGGAGGAAAATATTTCTAGAAGAAAGAACCAATCAAGCAATCAGGGCTATCAATGGAACCAGGAGGTAATCTATTAAACCAAGCCCTAGCTTCTCCTTTTAGAGGGAAGATCTTAGTAATAAAGTACTTGCGCATCTTAAAATCATCAGAGAACAAAGAACTCATAGTAGAAAGCTCATTCATATGAGCCACAACACTCTCATTTTCAGTCCCACAAAAAGGTTCTTTCTCAACAATGTCCAAATAGGATAAATCAAGAGAGAAATCATAATCTTTATCTTTAATATCTATGGGAGAGGTTGCAAACTTAGGATCAGGGGACAGTTTAGGAATAATGGTACGTCTTGCAAGGAGACTCTTAATAGCACTAGCACCATGTGTGTTTCGGCACTCTTCAACAAATTCATCAGTAAACTCAATGTAATCATCATTAATATTATCTCTCTATCTAGACTCAGGTGATCTAACAGGTGTAACAGTGTCTTCACTAGGAGTTTTAGTATTTCCTAGACTAGCCATAGTAGCATCTAGGAAAGGACCTAATGAACCACTCGCATCAAGCATAGTAGAAGTAACATCATGAGTATCAAAAGCAGTTTCAGATTCAACAGTAGTAGCAGTGTGTGTAGCATGAGTATGTGGTGGTGGGGTCACAAGCTTACTTATAACAGACGGTGAATCAAGAGCAGCATAGGCACTTATAACAGACGGTGTGTAGCATGAGTTGTCAATTCAGCTGCATCTGGAAATAGTTCTTGCTCACAGAAGTTTATCAGTAGCAACAGTTTGTAGTAGCAACATCAGCAGTAAAACAGGAGCAATAGTAACAGTAGAAGCAAACAATCGGATATGAGCACGATAGGCATATGGATGGATGGACGGGCGTTGCATGGACAAGTATAAACATGTAACTTCAAGATCTAGGGCAATTGCAGATAAATAAGAATAAGCATCCAAGTAATAAAGAATCATAGGCATGTGATCCATATATAGTCATGCATGCTCGCAATGAGAACTTGCACAACATCTTTTGTCCTGCCATCCCGTGGTAGCGGGGCCTCAAGGGAACTACTGGCAATTAAGGTGCTCCTTTTAATACAACAACAGTTATCAAGCTAGTTTGCAAATGGCCCCATTTGAATTCATGTATGGAAGGAAGTGTCGCACCCCTTTGAACTGGTCGGAAGTAGGAGAGAGTCAGATTTTCGGACCCGACCTCCTACGAGAAGCAGAAGAGAAAGTTCACAAGATTCGTGAGCACCTCAAGACAGCTCAGTCAAGGCAGAAGAGTTACGCCGATAAGAGACGTCGAGACCTCGCCTTCAACATCGGATATTTCGTGTATCTGAAAGTGTCGCCCTTGAAGGAAATGCAGCGTTTCCAGCTCAAGGGAAAGTTAGCCCCCAGATATATCGGCCCCTTCAAGATTCTGAACCATCGAGGAGAAGTGTCGTATCAATTGGAACTACCAGAAGAGATGTCGGCACTGCACAATGTGTTCCATATCTCATTACTTCGTAAATGCCTCGAAGTTCCATAGAAGACTGAAGTGTTCAAGAACATTGATCACCGGACCATAGAGATCAACGATGACTTGACCTATCCCAAAGTACCGATCCGTATTTTGGAAGAAGCTTTCAGAACTACCAGAACCCAAAGCATCAAGTTTCTCAAGATTCAGTGGAGCAACCACACAGAAGAAGAAGCTACATGGGAGCGCGAAGATCACATCAGGACGGAGTTTCCCGATTTCTTCAAATCCTATGTAATCTTTTTTGTCCATTTTCAAATCTCGGGACGAGATTTTGTTTAAGGGGAGAAGGTTTGTAACATCCCAAAAATATTAAACTTGGATCATCAAATGCTAATCATCAAAATTAGGGTTAACAAAAACTTTCCCAACTAAAAATATGAAAGCATTCATATGTGTGTGTATTCAAAATTTGGATTATTTTGAATTGCCATGGTTCTGTGTTTCTTTGCTTGTAAAATGATTCTTAGGTGAAATAAACATCATCTAAACAATCCCCAAACTTTTCCCAAAGACAAACAACTCAAAATAAACAAATGAAGTGAATGGTCATTTTTGCCAAATTAACTCTCATGCCTACTTTGGCTATTCCTAGTTTTCAAAACTTAACAGAAACATTTGTGGTCAAGATGGGAATGGGTCGGCCCGAACCTGGCCTTGGACCTGGCCTCGTGGACCTAGGGCCAATTTTGGAGGCCACGGGTCGACCCATTCCAAGAAAATCATGTGGCCTTGCTGGCCCATTGGGTACCCTAGGGCCGACCCAAAATTAAGTGTCCTCTGCTTCTCGCTCTCGGCAGCAACGAGCTTGACCCTGTGCTTCTAGTTGTAGCTCTGGTGGTACGTACCAAGACAACATAATTGATGCCGCTTGTTCAGGTTTGGTGACTTGCCCAGCTATGTATCCTCTGTTATTGACAGTTTAAACACTGAAGAAAACAAGTACATCTTCAGACCTCGAGTTTGATCTGCATCGATCGATCAAACACAGCTAAGCTACATTACGCCATTGTTTGCACTGTCGATCAAACTCAGCTCTACTAACTAGCTAGAGCCCTAACCAAGATCGATCACTAAAAGAAGTTATGTACTGTATAAATAACAGTCCATGCGAGGGGAGCACGCTGTCCAGCGAGCTGGGAAGCGACCGGGACGATGGCGAGATGGGACATGACTTGCAGGAACGGACGGTGAGCTGGATATGATGGCCGGGACGGCGGAGAGCTGGGCCACGACTTGCAAGATAGGACGGCGAGCTGGGCCACGACTTGCAAGACAGGACGGCGAGCTGGATGATGGAAGGGACGGCGGCGAGCTGGGACACGACTTGCAGGACAAAATGGCGAGTTGGATGATGGCCGGTACGGCGGCGAGCTGGACCACGAGTTGCAGGACAGGATGGCGAGCTGGATGATGCCCAGGACGACGGCGATCTGTACGGCGATGAGAAAGGAGGAGACAGCACCGGCGACAACAGAGATGGACGAGGACGGGGGCAGTGACAAGAGCACTAGGACGATAGAGATGGTCGATGGGTCGACCCCGTCGACCCAATGGGTAAGCCAAAGCCGGCTCTATTGGCCCAAAAAATATGCAAGGCCAACCCGTCCGCCCCAACGGCCTTGAAATGTTGGGCCGGATCAGTGACCCAGCGGGTTGACCCGGCCCATTCCCATCTTGAATTTGTGGATCTTTGCACCCCTTGTTAGTACTCATAATAAGGTACCAAGGCCCACTTTGTGATCATCCAGAAACATTCAAATACTAAGTTTAAATGAAAGTTTAAAATGAATCTATCTCATATGGGAAGATCCCACTATTTCAAAAACCACTCAGACAAGCTCAATTTTCAAAACTCAAGCACCCACAGAATCCTCAGCACATGCCTAGCACACCCACCAAAAATATTTTCAAAATTCGAAAGTAAGTTTCTTGTGGCCATTTCATCAAACACCTTGCAGATTCAAATCAAACAAACAGCAAACACTATTTTGAGCAGTGATTTGGCCAACGTTGTCTCCTCTCTAGCTCACAGCAAACATCTAATAGATCATCTAGCTTAATTGTAAACCTCTAGAACCACTGTGAGCTTGCCTTGCCATCAATGGTGAGAAGGCCGAGCCTCACCATGTCATCCCAGTGTGGACAGCAAGCTAGAAGAAGAACTAGATGTGCCCACCTTGTCTAGCATGCTGCCCATGCCTCATCGCCCCCTCTTGACCAGCCCTAGCTCGAAGACAGAGGGCAGGAACCGCCAGGAACGTCGTGCCCGTGCCGCTGTTGACCATGCCGACGCGCACCACCGTGCATGCACCGTTCCCACTCAACCCGACCACCTCGATCCCATGTCGCCCGCCATCATGAACCCCACCGTCCTAGGAGACCACTAGACATGATCGTTCCCTCGCCCGTACCCCGTAGCCACCGCTCGCCGTCGAAGACGTTGCCTCTGCCGCGCAGAGCACCGCACGTTCCCGCCGATTGCCACCTCCCCTAAGCGCGCATTCAAGCTCTAGAGCATCGCCAGGATACCGCGCGTCGATCGCCAACCTCAGCCATGCCGCTAGCCGCCCGTATCCATGTCGTCACCGTCGCCTGCCCATCCCTCTCGGTCTCGCCATCGAGCCTATAAAAGGAGGCCACCCCCAGCCATTTGAAGCACACCATTACACTCCCCTCACCTCACTGCGTTCCACCCTCTAGCCGGAGCACGACGAGCAGCAGCTCGCCGGAATTGCGCCGGAGCAGGCCGCCTCTGGAGAAGAAGGGGCTGTTGATTTCGACCACCCCCGGAGCTGCCTCGACCATCCCTAAGCTCGCCGTCGACCACTCGTTTGTTTGCCCGCCTCGCCGTCGTCGCTGGAGCCCTGGTATGCCCCCTATGCACCCCCACTGAGCCGCTAGGGTTCGAGCTCGCCGGCGACATGTTCATCGTCAACGACGATCCCCAGCCATCGATCTCCCTTCTACTCCAACGAACAACACATCCCCGTACCGCTTCGCGTGTTATGAGCCACTGACTGGTGGAACCCCTGTCAGCTGAGCCCCGCGCTACGGAGTGACACTGGGCCGGCCCATTAACCTCTCCCGCGCGACCCAACCGTTTGAATTTAGATTTTTCTATTTTAACTCAAACACAGTTCTGTACCTATATTCAAAAATCAACCCAGCTCGATTCAGTGAACCAAAATGCATGAAACCAATTTTGTTAGAAAGGTACTGTAATGCTTAATCCAAGCCCGTTGGATTCAAATCATTTGGATCTGTAGATCAACCTTGGTAAAAATAACAAGTCAGAAGATTTTCTGCATTCAAACATTTTTCAAAATTCAATCATAATAGATTTTGAGTTGATTCCAACTCTCAAAAATCACATTTGATCATACCTTTCAGAATATATAAAAACATTTTGGTTTGCTTATAGAAATAATGTTCAAGTAATAAAAGAATGCCACATAGGCATTTCTAGTCACTTTATTTAATTAAATAAAAAGGTTAAACCTTATTAAATTGTGACACCACTTTAAATCACATTCCCATGTACTGAAATATGTGGTGATAACATGTGTCAACATGATCCCATGTTTGAGTTGGAGAATATTAAATCTTAAGTAGTTTTTCAATGAGTAGAAATTACTTTTCTCAAATTAAAATAAATAAGACAAATGCTTTAATCTTGTAATGATAGGTGATGATGCTAGATCATCTATAGTACCCCTTTGTGTGGTGATTGAAAATAGTTAAGTATTGTTTGGTGATTGTGTACCTCATATTTATTTATAGACGCTAGTACCGACCAAGGATATGAGGAGGAAGGAGGATACTACGAGGAGGAAGCCAAGGAGAACTTCAACCACTGCTCTGCACAAGGCAAGCCTTACTAACCAAGTTGACCTATGCAATCTAACACTTGCAACCTAGCAAGTTTATACCACTATCTTAGCAAGCCAAACCATGCAAGTTTTACTTGCAAGCTTATACCACTTGATAAACCATCCTAGTTTTACTTACAAGCTTTCTACATTATTTCTTTATCAAAGCTTTTCTTAGAGTTTACTTAAGTGACTTTTAGATTCTAGAAAGATAATTGAAGGTTGCATAAAGATCATTAAATTTTGCCTAAGTAGATAACTGATGTCATCCTAAGGCATGGGATTGAACTTAATTAAGCTCCACTTGTTTACCACCCCTCATTAGTACTTACCCACTTGTAGATGCTAGTGCTAAGCATAAAACTTGATCAACTCTAGATGGGAATACTTGAAGAAAATGGTTATGAAAACCTTGGAATGATGAGTCATTCTACTGAAATGTTTTGACATGTGTTTCCGAACACCAGATGATTTTTATGATGAAAATGTTGAGGCATGAGCCTTGGCCCTTTATAAAACTGATGGTTGTCTGGATGCGATACCATTACAATTTTACCGTACAACCACAATACCCAAAAATTGGGTAGGGTTTGACTGGAAACTTATATACTTTAGTATGGGTTCCCTCACGGCCAAGGTCTGAGCTGAGGCTACCTTGTGAAGATTGTCCACCTATGCAGTACCCAAGATGACAGTTGGTCATGGTTGGGAGGCCAAACTCACAGGAGAGGTGCCTATACTAGGGCGTGTAATTGAAAGGTTAGGATTGATTATCCGCATATTGAGTATGGTGAATTCAGGATTTGTTCCTGACGGGTGTATCGAATGTTGTGGTGAAAGTGTACAATCTCTGCAGAGTGTCAAACTATTCAAATAGCCGCATCCATGGTTATGGACAGTTGGAGTGGCCATACTGTTCCCCCGTCAGATGTTTTCAAAATGACTTGTGAAATGAATTGAGACTTTGACTTGACCACAACAGAGTTGTGATATGAAATTCAAGTTCCCACTTAGGTGTTATAAAACTTTAGTTTTCTTTTCTTCTGAACTTAGTAGAGGTAAATCTGGCTTTTTGCAAAACAACCCTAGAGCTTAGTGTCCTACTACAAAAACTCCCTTAACTTGTTAGTATTAGTTTGTGAGTACTTAAAGAGTACTCATGTCTTTGTCCCTGGCAATTCCCGTGGCCAAAATATGAAGAGGAGTACCAGGATGATGGACCACAGGAAGGTTACGACAACTAGGATCATCTCCCATCGTCAGCATTGCCTCTGACACCGAAGATGGAGCTTCGCCTACGCTACCTTTATTATTACGTTATTACGCTGCTTGAGTTGTATTAAGAACTGGATCATGAGATCCTTATTTGTGTAAGACCTTATGTATGGTTTGTAATGGATGATGTACTGTGATATCCAGATCTGTTATGTCTCGCAAAAATGGTAATCCTAGGATTGCGATGTATGGCATAACAGGCATCTGGGATTAAAAATTCGGGTGTTGACAGATTACTCACTCATGGATGAGGGAAACATTGATGCTTGATGGAGAGGCATTGGTGATGACAATGGCGATGATCCTCCCCAAATTCCTTGTCCCGACAAGGTGCCAGAATGGAGTTTCTAGATCCGAATCGTGGTTTCTGGTGGCGTCGGCGCAGCGGAACTCTTTCTGGAAAAACGTCGCCCCCCCCCCCCCCCCCCCCCCCGAGTTTTTAGGTTAGAAGGCAAATTATAGGCGAAGAGAGAGGCCGAGGGGGTGCCTAGACTGTCCACACCCCTCCCAGGCACAGGGTGGGCCCACCCGCGCGGTAGGGGGGTGGGCCACCTAGGGCTCCCCTCCGTCTCGTACTCTGGCTCCGTGGATCTTCTGGTGAAATAGGATTTTTGGCATATTTTCCGGAATTTTTCCTGATAGTTGTATCCAAATAGCGTCAGTCCGTGTTAGTTGTATCCAAATCACACAAGTTTAGAGGAGAAATAATAGAAAATGTGTTCGGAAAATTAGATACGTTTTGGACGTATCAGTCCGACTCACTAATTCAGTCCAAATTCGGTTTGGGTCCAACCTAACCAGATTTTCGGTTCAGATCCAATCCAAACTTGCTCCCACTCTTAAGTGTGTGACCTCGCAGGCTCATGGTAACTTGGACACGATTGGAGTCCGACTCTCAATCGATCAGTCGGTAGCGGCTCCTAGCAGAATGTGACGAGTCCCAAGTACCAAAGAGGCATGATGACTTGCCTTTCCAATGCGACTTATGTCCGAGTCCCTTTTTGTAGAGGTCCCAACCTTTAATAAGGTAGAGATCCCTGTGTTTACAATGCTACTCCCTGGATCAATAGCTAGCATCCACAGTTAAGATGTAATATCAAGAAACAAAGGTCATAATATAACTTTATAACCAGGAATAAAATAATTCATTACATCTTACATAGCTCATTTGGCTATCTCATTACAATGCAGTAGAAATAACTATATAGCATGGAGTCCTTCATCTTCAAAGTGCCATAGGCAATCATGTTCGTTGTAGATTTGTAATCCTAATCAACATACTTCACTAACAACAAACAAACCTGCAACATAATAAGTTACAGCCACAAGGGTCAATACATTTGAATTGTATTGGCAAGTGATACTATGGTAGAATAGTGGTATCTATCTTCTATATGCATTTGGCTAGTGGAGCTTAGGCTTGCTTTGCTCAAAATAGATTTTACTTATCATTTGAAAACACTAAGTTTTTGTTTGTCAAAACACCCAAGGCATCTACCAATAGACATTGGTGATTCCTTAACCCTTGTTCAACCACAAGTTTTTAACTTAGAAATCGGGATGAGGAGATTCTTGATAGCTTCCATGTCTTCATGCTCAAATTGTCCATTTCTGTGGACATGGCTAAGTACTTAGATTCTACTCTCTCGAGAGGTGGTGCACTTTCCCCACAAGACTCGACATGCATCGAGACAAGATCTTTCAGAAGCCTTCCCTTAGACTAGAATGGATGCGTTCCCAAACCTATCACCCTCTACCACCAGCTATCCAATTGGCTAAGTTATTGCTACCTATATGGTCCAGGCAGAGCCCATAATGCCATGTGGCTGCACTAGAAGCTTCTTAACATATGGCATCTCAAATCCCTTTGTTCCTGGGTGGCATTCCACAAGTGAGATACACAGGGTAGACCATTGAACAATGGGTCCTGGTAACCACTCAACCAAAATCCATCCATGCAATTACCATTCCACCCAGGTGTTTCATTCACTTAGTTGTTTTATTAAGCAAAAACACAAGTCAAAGACTTAGCAATATTTTCCATAGCATGTGTATATAAACCACCCTTGGTTGCTACTAGCTAGGCTAAGCATGGCAATAGGAAGTATATTAACTTAGAGAAAATTCTAACAATTCTACAACTACTAGGATTTCCCAAGCACAGCATATAGACACTTAGCAAAACTTATCATGCAAGCCCTATACAAAATATTTCTAATGCATAGTCAAAATATTGGGACAAAGGTATGAAGCACCACTTGCATTTTTGGTAGAGAATATAAGTTCACTCCTTGATCTTGCAATAGTCACACTCTTCAAATTTCTCTACAATTCAATCAAGGCACAAATTCATTCTACCATTCAAGCAATTCATCACATAGAATATTAAAAACAAAGCAATGCATGCAAGCATGCCAAAGATTGTTTTATTTGGAAAAGTGGTTTCTATTAGGCTATAAACATTCTAAAACATCTATTGGTCATTTACAAAAGTGGCAAAACCATTTTAAGTCAAGTTAGTGAAAATGGCCACTTTAAATCATTTTGTTTTGCTAGAAATGATTTTATTCAAAGAATAATTTCTAGTGTTATCCAAAATGTTTTTAAACATCAATATTAATGTTTATGGTCATAATGTTTTAAAACAATTCCATTTACAAAGGGTTTCATTCAAAATCAAATTTTAAATCAAAGCAACATTTTATTTTGTTGGAAATGCCTTTAAACAAAGTAATAATTTTTATAACGTTCACCAAATATATTTTTGAATCCAAAAACTTGGTGTTTAGGGTCAGAGAGTTTAATTCAAATCATTTTCCAAAGGTTTTACTCAAAAACTATTTTTAAAACATAACCCATAATTTTATTCTACTAGAAATGCTTTTATTCAAGGAATAATTTCTTAGTGTCATAAATTATATTTTTAAATCCTAAAGTTGGTTTTTATGGTCAGTAGGTTCAAAACAAACCATAATCCAAAGATTTTACCCTAAAAACATTTCTAGAATAAATTTTATAACCAAAATAGGCCTACACATGTTTCTTCAAAAACAACCAATTTTACAGAAGCAATTCATTAAACAAAGTACATGGTTGGATAGAATTCTTTTTGCTGATTCCATTGATATAAAATTTGTAAAATTTGGATGTGTGGATCAAAAGTTATGGAATTTACAAATTCAAACTTCTAATAGATTCAATTCTGTTTTTAAAACCAGAGTCTGGCCACGTGGCGTGTTATTACTGGACAATACCGATTCGTGTGGATCGTGCAACGTGGGGAGTTGGATCTAACTAGAATCACACGGTACAAAATGGAGTCATACCCCTTCAATTAGATCTAATCCTAGCTCTACGATTCAGATCTAATGGATGATAAAGCCTTGGCCAAGAATTGGTGGTGCTGGCGACGGCGCGCGGCGGCGGTGTTTCTGGTGGCGGTGGTTCAGTGAATCTAGGAAGCGAGAAGAGGAATGGAGGGGCTCACCGGGTTCGCAGGCTGCGGTGATTCTTAAGGTGGCCGCAGGATGGACAGGGGTGCACGGAGTCGATGTTGATTGCTCGCCGGAGATGCTCCTGGCGACGGGTACGCTCGGACGTCGTCGACGGTGAAGCTACAAGGAGTGCCAAGGCAAAGTAAGGGTCGCGTAAGATGCGCATGAGAGAGGGGAGTATGCGAGCGTCAATGATAGGGGGAGGCGCGGTCAGAGGTTACCAGTAGAGTTCGCTAGAGTCGAGGCAGACAACGGCGACACTCAGACGTGGACAGATCCGAGGTTGTGGGGCATGCGCGGGCAAACTGAGGCCACTGGCAGATACACTGTCAACACCCGGATTTTTAATCCCAGATGCCTGTTATGCCATACATCGCAATCCCAGGATTACCATTTTTGCTAGACATATCAGATTTGGATACCACAGTACATCATCCATTACAATCCATACATAAGGTCTTACACAAATAAGGATCTCATGATCCAGTTCTTAATACAACTCAAGCAGCGGAATAACGTAATAATAAAGGTAGCGTAGGCGAAGCTCCATCTTCGGGGTCACAGGCAATGATGACGATGGGAGATGATCCTAGTTGTCGTAACCTTCCTGGGGTCCATCCTCCTGGTACTCCTCTTCATAGTCTGGCCACGGGAATAGCCAGGGACAAAACCATGAGTACTCTTTAAGTACTCGCAAACTAATACTAACAAGTGAAGGGGGTTTCTGTAGTAGGACACTAAGCTCTAGGGTTCTTTTGCAAAAAGCCAGATTTACCTCTACTAAGTTCAAAAGCAAGAAAAGCTAGTTGAAATTTTATAACACCTAAGTGGGAACTTGTATTTCATATCACAACTCTGTTGTGGTCAAGTCAAAATCTCAATTCATTTCATAAGTCATTTCGAAAACATCTGACGGGGGAACAGTATGGCCACTCCAACTGTCCATAACCGCGGACGCGGCTATTCGAATAGTTTGACACTCTACAGAGATTGTACACTTTCACCACAACATTCGATACATCCGTCAGGAACAAATCCTGAATTCACCATACTCAGTATGCGGATAATCAATCCTAACCTTTCAATTACACGCCCTAGTATAGGCACCTCTCCTGTGAGTTTGGCCTCACAACCATGACCAACTGTCATCTTGGGTACTGCACAGGTGGACAATCTTCACAAGGTAGCCTCAGCTCATACCTTGGCCGTGAGGGAACCAATACTAAGGTATATAAGTTTCCAGTCAAGCCCTACCCAAATTTTCGGGTATTGTGGTTGTACGGTAAGATTGGAATGGTATCGCATCCAGACAACCATCAGTTTTATAAAGGGCTAAGGCTCATGCCTCAACATTTTCATCATCAAAATCATCTGGTGTTGATAAACACATGTCAAAACATCTCAGTAGAATGACTCATCATTCTAAGGTTTTCATAACCATTTTCCACCAAGTATTCTCATATATATTTGATCAAGTTTTATGCTTAGCACTAGCAGATACAAGTGGGGGTAAGTACTAATGAAGGGTGGTAAACAAGTGGAGTTTAACTAAGTTCAATCTCATGCCTTAGGATGACATCAAGATTATCTAGCTTAGGCCAAATTTAATGCTCTTTATGCAACCTTCAATTATATTCTTAGAATCTACAAATCACTTAAGTAAGCTCTAATTAATAGCTTTGATAAAGAAATAAAGTAGAAAGCTTGCAAGTAAAACTGGGATTGGCTTATCAAGTGGGTGTGATCACATATGCTTAAGGCATATAGTTAGCATGGTAACAAGCAAGTATTTGCTTGCATAGGTATCAGTATAAGCTTGATAAGTGAATAGCTTGCAAGTATTGGCTTGCTTAATTGTAACTACCTCGGTGAATTACGCTCCTAGTTACAAGCCTGGATGAGCGGAAATGGTTAAAATAGTACGGTGGGGCCCAAATGCCACTCACAGGTAGACCTTTCGGCCGTCCTAACCATTTCCAAACATCGGGACAAGAACGGGCGGCGTAATCGGCAGGCGAAGGGATCAACTACATACACAAATGAGTATGTATGCAAGCCACCATACAACAGTCCTCAGAGCCATTCCATCTAAAAGAAATAGAAATATTGCAACGCCATACGGCAAGATCCAAATATCCTAGATAGATATATAGTTTAGGATATCTCCTCATACATCAAACATCAGAGTATCAGGCGGAAGCGGCAAACAAGATCCGAGTACGGATAAGAAGCAAATCGGCATAAGATGCCCCATAATAAACACATCCCGCCCACATATCTCACGGATCCCCGTTTCCGGAATCTCTACACCGAATGATCGTTGCCCACATCGTCCGTCTCCTCCACCCAGTATCCATCTTGTGAGTGTACCTGTTCATCTGGATCAAATAATTTATCGTGTGAGACCCTAGGGGTGCTCAGCAAGTCTTTATGCCTCTAAAGGGGACACAACCTGGGTGACGCAATTGCAGCAAAAGATAATACCTAACAATGCTGTAGATACTCGCTAACCATCCGCCTAACCAAAGATAGCCGGATGTCCGTGAATTAATAACAACAGTTATAACAGTAATATTAACAGATCCATCCTCCTCCTCGCTTACCAACGAGGAAGCGGACGAACACCCCCCATCCGTTGGCAGTTTTATTATCCATTCCATGAGTGTTGCACTATTTACTAGTCAGTTACTTAGTCAAATTAAAAGCGGTACTTTAGTTATACTTGTATATGATCGAGAAACTGTGCTCCAAGTCGTCCATAACCGCGGACACGGCTTTCAGAAAGTTTTACCCTGCAGGGGTGCACAAATAGCAACACACACTCGATCAACCTCGGAAAAACCAAATCAAAACCCAACGAGGCATTCACGACAAAGCAATCACAGGATTCAGAAATATTTCAGGGGGCCACCCCATTAAGCTACCCGCAACGAAGTTAGCCGACTCCGAGACGGACTCAAGGTTTGCGTCAGTGGCTGTAAACGACTGGGAACCCGAAAATGTGACTGGGCTTGTCGATACCGCGAAAACACTCCGCTTCCAAAACAGTACAGGTGCTCCTCGCACAAACTTAAATAAAGCAGTAAAGCATGGCATAAGTACAGGATAGTAATAAAGCCCCAAACTAATTGTGGCCCCAAGAAATAAGAATGAATCAAGCTCTGGCTCAGGGGGGTCCCATAAGCCTCCCGGATGTGGATAGCGCGAATATTCAAGGAACAGGAATCAAGTACTCGGGGTCCTACGGGACACAAGTGAGCATGAAAAACCAAATAGCAGATATTGCTCACCGGTGCCACTTTCATTAGTTATCCCATTACTACTCAGGTTAAGTTGTATAGGTACCTCGTTATCCATCAGACACTCACATACCCTACACATGCTGTTCTACGACTCGCATGGCTCAAACAACTCCTGTAGTAATGGCTCATGGGATGGAGGAACAAGCTTCGGTGGGGTTTAAAAGTAAAGGCTATGCAGTACTTGGGATTCAGTTTAATGCGATCGCGACTCAATGATGCAAGAATAAGATAGAGGCAATAGGTACTATATGTATGCAAGCATGTGGTAGTGCTTGCCTGGCAGCTCAGTTGAAGCGAGAGAAGGATCTGGGTAGTGCTCCTGGGTTTCTTGATATATCCCCTGCTCAGCGTCTATTCGAAGAAGAACCAAACAAACAAGGGCCAACATAAATAAAGTGCACAAGCATATGAATAAATGCGACAAGCAAACAATCATGCCATGATGAATGATGCACAATTTGCATGGCAATAATGTAGCAAGGCATGGGTGAGATGTGGAATACAAGAATAAAGCCTTTTATTGAGTTTTAATCATGTTTTATCCTCAATTAAGTTGCTGTATACTTTATATTTATATGATGCATGCTGCAATTCAGATCATGGAATGCATAAACAGAAAGGTCTCGTCGAGCTGATCAATTTAGATATATTATTTGTCAAATTTGGAGTTATAAATCAAAAGCTATTAATTAATTAAGGAAAAGGGCATTTTATTGTAATTTTGATCAACTCGAAGTTTAAAGTGTTCAAAATATATTTTGAAGGGCATATTTGAAATCCTCACATTTTCCTGATTCAAAACATATATTATTTGTATTATTTGGATTTATATTTCAAAAGTTATTTAAATACAGATTTAAATTTGAATTTAAAACATTTTTGGAAAAGGTTTATTTAAAACCGACAGACAGAAATCCTTTTGCTACTCACCCAGATCTAGCCACAGTCACAGACAGGTGGGCCAGGCTGACTGGGCGACACAGCGCGCAGAAAAGCTTTTCTCACCGCGGGGCTTCCTAGCCTCTGCGAATGACAAGTGGGGCCAGCTGGCTAGGGCCCAGGTGCCAGTGGGTGAACCGGCTGAGGCTGACAGGTGGGTAGCCTGCTGGAGCGCGGGTTGCGAACGGGAAAAGCCGGGGGGGGTTTCTGTAAACGCGCTGGCGTGGCTGACTGGTGGGGCTAGCGAGGAGCGCGGGTTGAGCAGGTAAAAACTAGGGGGGGTAAGTGCAAAAGGGGCCGCGGGTATTGTTGTTCTTCTCTGCGTTCCTGACGGACTGAAGGCACGCACGGCGACAGCGGGCGCGCGGCGCGGTGGGGATTCGATCCGGGGACCTGGGGCTCGCGCTCGGCGGCGGTAGCCACTGCGGTGGGCTAGGGTTGGTGTTAGGAGGGCGGACGGGGCCTAGTTGGGGTTCTGCGCTACGCGGGAGCGAGCAGACGCTGCGGCCGACGGCGCGCGCAGTCTGTTTGACGAAACGAACGGCGTCACCCGACGGCGTCAGTGAGAGCGAGGATGTCAGCGAGGATTAGGGGCTCGCCGAGGAGATGTTGGTGGTGTTCGATCGGCTTGGGAAGCGTCGCAGCGGCGAGGATGCAGGCGGCCACCGGCGTTAGGGTTTGGCGTCAGCTCGCCGGTGAACTTCGGCGCTGGTCCTTCTCCTCCTCCGCGACAGGTACTGGTCGAAGCAGAGGGGCCTCCTCGTCCTCCCCGACCACCTCCACGTCGCGCTCGTCGGCTGGATCGGAGGAGCGTCGGTGGAGCAGACGGTGGCCGGCGTTGGGGTAGACGGTGGTGAGGGAAGGCAGGGAGAGAGGGGAGCGGCAGGGCTCTGGGCGGATCTGGGAGGGGCAGAGGAGTCGTGTGGATGAGGGCAAGCGAGAGAGAGGGAGGAGGTGGCGTGCGGGAGTGGGTAGAGGAAAAAGGTGGTCTCGGCCACCTTTTCTCCCCTCCTCTCACGTGCTTGTCGTGAGGCTAGGGCAGGGCAGGCGCATGGGGCTGCTAGGTGGGACCAGAGAGCGTCCAAGGAGGGGTAGGCTCGGGTGGGGCTGCTGTGGCAGGGAGAGAGCTAGAGAGAGAGAGGAGGGTGGCATGGAGCTAGGGTTGGGTTAGGGTTTTAGGGTTGGGGTAGGGCTTCCGCCTGGGGTGGTTAGGTAGCTAGGGAGGGGCCTGCATGGCAGCTAGGGAGAGGGGGGCACCTCGGCATGGTAGAGAGGGAAGGTAGATGGGGTAGGTCATGGTGGGGTAGGTCATGGGGTAGGGTTTGGAGAGAGGGTTTAGGAGAGAGGATAGAGAGAGAGAGAGAGAGAGAGAGAGCTTTGGTATGCATGATCAAGAGAGAGAAAAGATGGGCATGGGGATGGTCTTGCATGGCACTACACAAAAGAGGTGGATGAGGTTGGATGGCACAAGGCAAGAAACCAAGCAAGGTAGAAAAGATTGAGAGAAAGAGAGAGATGAGAAGATGATCCACTCAAAAACAAATAAAACCGAAGGAGGACAAAAGATGGTGATGGTTGCATGGCCCATGCAAGATAATAAATGCCATGTATCATCCTTGTGAAAACAAAATAATAAACATGGCATTATTCCTATGCATTACCCAAAATGTGGAGTATAGCCCAAGCAAAAGAAATTAAAAGGATGCCCCATGTGAAGTAGATGGAGATGACCATATTTGAATAGAAATGGGACTTGCTAGTGTGTATGTGCCACTAGGTATTTAGTAAGCCCAAAAATATCCCAACATGATAATAACCCCAAACCAACCCATATGGAAGCTAGGTAAAAGGTTCCACTCACAAGGCATGCAAAGGTGGCCATGTGGCTCTCATAAACCAATAATGTGGAAACAATATGGTGCCTATATGAGAGCATGTGGAGATAGAATTGGATCCATCCCAACCCACATGAGCTAGAGGTAAAACCAAATAAGTTGCAATGCTCATATATGGTGGAATGGTGGAATGATGGGGTGATGACAAGAAAGGTGGTGGAGTTAATAAAAGATATGCCCCCAACTCAACTTGGGCATTTAAACAATATATCAAGAACCAAATACAATATCAAGAGGCAAATACAATTTACAATGCATATGAGAGAAAAACCAACACAAAAAGGGTTTTATATGATGCTCAAATGCAAGGTGGCATGATGACATGAGCATGATATAATTATGATGCAACAATTATATATAGGAAGTAGCATTTATATAGACTAGGCTAGTAGCATTGCAATTGTTAGACAATTGGGATGCTACAACTCTCCCCCACTAAACAAGAATCTCGCCCCGAGATTCCTAGGAAAAAGAAAACAACACAAGGAGAGGCGGGTGTTCGAACGAAGGTGACCCTCACGTTCCCAAGTTGATGAACAACGGAATGGTGCGACCACTACACCTTGCAAAACTTGCTAGACTTGTTGCGAGTCTTGCGTTTTGCTTGAGAAACAACGGTTAGAAGAGTTGAAGGATTGTCGTGAGACAAGAAGGATAGGATGGGCATAGCTCCGGTTTTCCCAAGAAACATGATAAAAGAATAGAACCACTTGTGAAAGAAAAAGACAAGATGATGTATCATGAATAAAGAAAGACACACCGTTAAGATTACAGATTTACCGATACTAGAGAGGATGAATCTTTACCTCGCCGGAAGAAAAAGAGCTAGATTGGAGAGGTTTTGAACCACTATTACAATAGCATCGTATCTTCTCTCGGATTTGAGAAATGAAGTTCGGAAACAATATTGCCTTCAAACAATAGAGTCCCTTGATATCAACAGAAAGATTTAGTTAGACATCGTCGGATTAGATTCTTGTTGCGCCGGTAAGAACCAAGGATCACGCAATTTAGGTGCGCAGATATACTTCCAGAGATGGATGTGAAGCCAGATCATGGTGGAATCCCGAGAAGCAAAGAATATGGAGGATCTGGAGTTTATTGTAGAGATACTTATTGCTTTCTTTAGCCTTGAGGCTAACGCAATAGATTTGCGGCTGATGGCATCAACCATAATTGGCTTTACCATAGAAAAAGAATTGATGAAACAAAGAGAGATAGTTTCCTTTAATCTTGTTTGGGGATATCGAGCATCGGTAGAAAGACGAGGATAGAAAAAGGTTTGCGTTTGTTTCCACCAGATAATTGAGGATTTTGCTCCGTGTAGAAAGGGTGAGATCACCAACAAGAGATTATTGATTACTTTCTTCGAAAGAGCACTCCGGAAAAACAAGGACGGAAGTAAAAGTATCAAGGGATAAAGGCCACTTCTAACTTCCGTGGAATGAGTGAAATCACATTAATTCACCAATTCAATGTACAAGAGCGAATGATAAGAGTAGTGGTATGGTAGCTACTCCATCCCGCACTCAAAGCATTACTCCGCACATGAATAAGAAAATCATGCAACCCAACTACCGAAACAGACTGAAGGTGTTGGCAAAAACTCATAGAACTCCGTTAGAAAACAAGGATAGATGCAAACGATTCGCCGGATTCAAGATAGATAAGGGTGATGATGTTGTCGTCATGTCTGAAGTACCAAGCCACCAGAAAGATATGAAGGAAGATTACGGAGAAGAACTGCAAGATTCAACAGCTACAGAAAAGATAGCACCAACTTGAACGAAAGGAAACAAGATCTGGAAGGTCTTCATGGCCTCCGGTGGATTGAGCACAGACGATAGAGCGAGAGGGTTTCAAGAGATTACTTGACGAGACTGAGGTGAAAAAACTCCATGTTCTTCTTGAAAAGGTTGAGAGAGATTTAGCAGCCTTGAGGAAATCTTCAGCGGAACGACGATGATAACTTGCCAACAAGGAACAACTCCGGATTGGTTGAAGATGGAGGATGGAATTAACAATGGACTTGCTGATTCCAGAATTGAAGCGATCTATTTAGCAGAAGGACGTGGCCGAGATAGGTGACATAAAAAAGTCAGAATTTTCACTTTGAGACTTTGCACACAGGCAGTGCTCACGAAGCTCGAGAGAAAGAGACACAGATGATCTTCCATGTCCTTCCATAGATATCGAATAGGCAAGCATATTATCAACATATATCACCATGGATTAACAAGATATTCCCAGAATACCAAGTTCAAGAGGCGGGAGAACGAACAAATGCTCGAAACACTTTCTGAGCTCAACGCTCTTAGAAAGATCAACGTTACGAGTAAGGATTCCTGTTGAAGAAGATGCGCTGACAGAATAGGTTAACTGGTCCTTCGGAAGGAAAAGAGATGTCACCTGGTTCACATTGTCGATCGGATCACCGGTTACAAAGATAAAGAGATCTTGGATAAGAACCGATGATAGCTCATGCCTTAAGCAAAGCTATCAGAGACGAAAAGATGCAATTCCCTCGTATTCAGGAGAATTGTGCAGATATGGGGTTCAAAAGGATGTGCAGCATGATGGACAGATTATAGACCGCCGTAGTGCTTGGAGAAACTCTGGATTGCCAAAGATGCTTGAATATGCATAGATATGATCGCGGTGTACTCAAAATCACAGGAGATAACCGTCACCATTTGGAGGGTAGAGTTGATAGCATTTTCCATATTCCACTCATGATAAGTGTCATATAGCTATGCCGAGAACCAAATTACAATCACCAGCATCGGATCGACACATGTTATGTAATTAGCCCAAGAGAAAAGGAGATGAAAAGAAACTCCAGGATTAAGCGCCGGTGACAAAAGAATGAGTTAGCATGGACATGATGATAAAAGGGAGATAGATAATGTTTCGCACACGACTGAAAAGGAGTGTGGAAGCACAGATGTATCAAAGAATTTTTTTTGCATTTTTCGGCATTAAAATACCAATAGATGCGCAAAATCACTTATCAGGTAGCGATTAGCAACTGATGGTTTCACAGAATGTGGAGTTGCTAGAAGGAAGGACACCCTTAAGAAGATGACACCGGTTAACAAGGAGTCAGATAGATCGCGCCGGTATTCAAAAGCCTGTCAGTATGGAATGTACCAACAGTTGATAACCAAAGGCAGATAAAGATAACATGTTGGATACAACAGATAGACAAGGAATTACACACACACACACACTTTCTATGGTACTACGGAAACCCAGAACACGTGAATCCTAGTTTGAACTTTTAAGAAGAGGATTGAAAACGTTACAATTCCTTACCAGAAAAGGGTGGTGGGTGGGTAAGAAGAAAAGTGGAAGCAGTCCTACTCTCGCGTTTTGTTTTTCCCTAGTATACATAGCTACCAAAAATATTTGCTAGACTGACAACGACCATTTGGCTGAGACCCTGAAGGGCGGGATGGCTCTGATACCAATTGTAACTACCTCGGTGAATTACGCTCCTAGTTACAAGCCTGGATGAGCGGAAATGGTTAAAATAGTACGGTGGGGCCCAAATGCCACTCACAGGTAGACCTTTCGGCCGTCCTAACCATTTCCAAACATCGGGACAAGAACGGACGGCGTAATCGGCAGGCGAAGGGATCAACTACATACACAAATGAGTATGTATGCAAGCCACCATACAACAGTCCTCAGAGCCATTCCATCTAAAAGAAATAGAAATATTGCAACGCCATACGGCAAGATCCAAATATCCTAGATAGATATATAGTTTAGGATATCTCCTCATACATCAAACATCAGAGTATCAGGCGGAAGCGGCAAACAAGATCCGAGTACGGATAAGAAGCAAATCGGCATAAGATGCCCCATAATAAACACATCCCGCCCACAGATCTCACGGATCCCCGTTCCCGGAATCTCTACACCGAATGATCGTTGCCCACATCGTCCGTCTCCTCCACCCAGTATCCATCTTGTGAGTGTACCTGTTCATCTGGATCAAATAATTTATCGTGTGAGACCCTAGGGGTGCTCAGCAAGTCTTTATGCCTCTAAAGGGGACACAACCTGGGTGACGCAATTGCAGCAAAAGATAATACCTAACAATGCTGTAGATACTCGCTAACCATCCGCCTAACCAAAGATAGCCGGATGTCCGTGAATTAATAACAACAGTTATAACAGTAATATTAACAGATCCATCCTCCTCCTCGCTTACCAACGAGGAAGCGGACGAACACCCCCCATCCGTTGGCAGTTTTATTATCCATTCCATGAGTGTTGCACTATTTACTAGTCAGTTACTTAGTCAAATTAAAAGCGGTACTTTAGTTATACTTGTCTATGATCGAGAAACTGTGCTCCAAGTCGTCCATAACCGCGGACACGGCTTTCAGAAAGTTTTACCCTGCAGGGGTGCACAAATAGCAACACACACTCGATCAACCTCGGAAAAACCAAATCAAAACCCAACGAGGCATTCACGACAAAGCAATCACAGGATTCAGAAATATTTCAGGGGGCCACCCCATTAAGCTACCCGCAACGAAGTTAGCCGACTCCGAGACGGACTCAAGGTTTGCGTCAGTGGTTGTAAACGACTGGGAACCTGAAAATGTGACTGGGCTTGTCGATACCGCGAAAACACTCCGCTTCCAAAATAGTACAGGTGCTCCTCGCACAAACTTAAATAAAGCAGTAAAGCATGGCATAAGTACAGGATAGTAATAAAGCCCCAAACTAATTGTGGCCCCAAGAAATAAGAATGAATCAAGCTCTGGCTCAGGGGGGTCCCATAAGCCTCCCGGATGTGGATAGCGTGAATATTCAAGGAACAGGAATCAAGTACTCGGGGTCCTACGGGACACAAGTGAGCATGAAAAACCAAATAGCAGATATTGCTCACAGGTGCCACTTTCATTAGTTATCCCATTACTACTCAGGTTAAGTTGTATAGGTACCTCGTTATCCATCAGACACTCACATACCCTACACATGCTGTTCTACGACCCGCATGGCTCAAACAACTCCTGTAGTAATGGCTCATGGGATGGAGGAACAAGCTTCGGTGGGGTTTAAAAGTAAAGGCTATGCAGTACTTGGGATTCAGTTTAATGCGATCGCGACTCAATGATGCAAGAATAAGATAGAGGCAATAGGTACTATATGTATGCAAGCATGTGGTAGTGCTTGCCTGGCAGCTCAGTTGAAGCGAGAGAAGGATCTGGGTAGTGCTCCTGGGTTTCTTGATATATCCCCTGCTCAGCGTCTATTCGAAGAAGAACCAAACAAACAAGGGCCAATATAAATAAAGTGCACAAGCATATGAATAAATGCGACAAGCAAACAATCATGCCATGATGAATGATGCACAATTTGCATGGCAATAATGTAGCAAGGCATGGGTGAGATGTGGAATACAAGAATAAAGCCTTTTATTGAGTTTTAATCATGTTTTATCCTCAATTAAGTTGCTGTATACTTTATATTTATATGATGCATGCTGCAATTCAGATCATGGAATGCATAAACAGAAAGGTCTCGTCGAGCTGATCAATTTAGATATATTATTTGTCAAATTTGGAGTTATAAATCAAAAGCTATTAATTAATTAAGGAAAAGGGCATTTTATTGTAATTTTGATCAACTCGAAGTTTAAAGTGTTCAAAATATATTTTGAAGGGCATATTTGAAATCCTCACATTTTCCTAATTCAAAACATATATTATTTGTATTATTTGGATTTATATTTCAAAAGTTATTTAAATACAGATTTGAATTTGAATTTAAAACATTTTTGGAAAAGGTTTATTTAAAACCGACAGACAGAAATCCTTTTGCTACTCACCCAGATCTAGCCACAGTCACAGACAGGTGGGCTAGGCTGACTGGGCGACACAGCGCGCAGAAAAGCTTTTCTCACCGCGGGGCTTCCTAGCCTCTGCGAATGACAAGTGGGGCCAGCTGGCTAGGGCCCAGGTGCCAGTGGGTGAACCGGCCGAGGCTGACAGGTGGGTAGCCTGCTGGAGCGCGGGTTGCGAACGGGAAAAGCCGGGGGGGGTTTCTGTAAACGTGCTGGCGTGGCTGACTGGTGGGGCTAGCGAGGAGCGCGGGTTGAGCAGGTAAAAACTAGGGGGGGGGGTAAGTGCAAAAGGGGCCGCGGGTACTGTTGTTCTTCTCTGCGTTCCTGACGGACTGAAGGCACGCACGGCGACAGCGGGCGCGCGGCGCGGTGGGGATTCGATCCGGGGACCTGGGGCTCGCGCTCGGCGGCGGTAGCCACTGCGGTGGGCTAGGGTTGGTGTCAGGAGGGCGGACGGGGCCTAGTTGGGGTTCTGCGCTACGCGGGAGCGAGCAGACGCTGCGGCCGACGGCGCGCGCAGTCTGTTTGACGAAACGAACGGCGTCACCCGACGGCGTCAGCGAGAGCGAGGATGTCAGCGAGGATTAGGGGCTCGCCGAGGAGATGTTGGTGGTGTTCGATCGGCTTGGGAAGCGTCGCAGCGGCGAGGATGCAGGCGGCCACCGGCGTTAGGGTTTGGCGTCAGCTCGCCGGTGAACTTCGGCGCTGGTCCTTCTCCTCCTCCGCGACAGGTACTGGTCGAAGCAGAGGGGCCTCCTCGTCCTTCCTGACCACCTCCACGTCGCGCTCGTCGGCTGGATCGGAGGAGCGTCGGTGGAGCAGACGGTGGCCGGCGTTGGGGTAGACGGTGGTGAGGGAAGGCAGGGAGAGAGGGGAGCGGCAGGGCTCTGGGCGGATCTGGGAGGGGCAGAGGAGTCGTGTGGATGAGGGCAAGCGAGAGAGAGGGAGGAGGTGGCGTGCGGGAGTGGGTAGAGGAAAAAGGTGGTCTCGGCCACCTTTTCTCCCCTCCTCTCACGTGCTTGTCGTGAGGCTAGGGCAGGGCAGGCGCATGGGGCTGCTAGGTGGGACCAGAGAGCGTCCAAGGAGGGGTAGGCTCGGGTGGGGCTGCTGTGGCAGGGAGAGAGAGAGAGAGAGGAGGGTGGCATGGAGCTAGGGTCAGGTTAGGGTTTTAGGGTTAGGGTAGGGCTTCCGCCTGGGGTGGTTAGGTAGCTAGGGAGGGGCCTGCATGGCAGCTAGGGAGAGGGGGGCACCTCGGCATGGTAGAGAGGGAAGGTAGATGGGGTAGGTCATGGTGGGGTAGGTCATGGGGTAGGGTTTGGAGAGAGGGTTTAGGAGAGAGGATAGAGAGAGAGAGAGAGAGAGAGAGAGAGAGAGAGAGAGAGAGAGAGCTTTGGTATGCATGATCAAGAGAGAGAAAAGATGGGCATGGGGATGGTCTTGCATGGCACTACACAAAAGAGGTGGATGAGGTTGGATGGCACAAGGCAAGAAACCAAGCAAGGTAGAAAAGATTGAGAGAAATAGAGAGATGAGAAGATGATCCACTCAAAAACAAATAAAACCGAAGGAGGACAAAAGATGGTGATGGTTGCATGGCCCATGCAAGATAATAAATGCATGTATCATCCTTGTGAAAACAAAATAATAAACATGGCATTATTCCTATGCATTACCCAAAATGTGGAGTATAGCCCAAGCAATAGAAATTAAAAGGATGCCCCATGTGAAGTAGATGGAGATGACCATATTTGAATAGAAATGAGACTTGCTAGTGTGTATGTGCCACTAGGTATTTAGTAAGCCCAAAAATATCCCAACATGATAATAACCCCAAACCAACCCATATGGAAGCTAGGTAAAAGGTTCCACTCACAAGGCATGCAAAGGTGGCCATGTGGCTCTCATAAACCAATAATGTGGAAACAATATGGTGCCTATATGAGAGCATGTGGAGATAGAATTGGATCCATCCCAACCCACATGAGCTAGAGGTAAAACCAAATAAGTTGCAATGCTCATATATGGTGGAATGGTGGAATGATTGGGTGATGACAAGAAAGGTGGTGGAGTTAATAAAAGATATGCCCCCAACTCAACTTGGGCATTTAAACAATATATCAAGAACCAAATACAATATCAAGAGGCAAATACAATTTACAATGCATATGAGAGAAAAACCAACACAAAAAGGGTTTTATATGATGCTCAAATGCAAGGTGGCATGATGACATGAGCATGATATAATTATGATGCAACAATTATATATAGGAAGTAGCATTTATATAGACTAGGCTAGTAGCATTGCAATTGTTAGACAATTGGGATGCTACATTAATCAACTTGTAGTATTAGGCTTGCCTTGTGCAGAGCAGTGGTTGAAGTTTTCCTCGGCTTATTCTTCGTAGTATCCTCCTTCCTCCTCGTATCCTTGGTCGGTACTAGCGTCTATGAATAAATACGAGGTACACAATCACCAAAAAATACTTAACTACTTTCAATCATCACACAAAGATGCACTATAGATGATCTAGTATCATCACTAACATTACAAGATTAAAGCTTTGGTCTTATTTATTTTATTTTTAGAAAAGTAATTTCTACTCATTGAAAAACTACTTAAGATTTAATATTCTCCAACTCAAACATGGGATCATGTTGACACATGTCATCACCACATATTTTAGTACATGAGAATGTGATTTAAAGTGGTGTCACAATTTAATAAGATTTAACCTTTTATTTTAAATAAACAAAGTGACTATAAATGCCTATGTGGCATTCTTTTATTACTTGAACATTATTTCTGAAAGTAAACCCATATGTTTTTATATATTCTGAAAGGTATGATCAAATGTGATTTTTGAGAGTTGGAATCAACTCAAAAGCTATTATGGTTGAAATTTGAAAAATGTTTGAATGTAGAAAAGCTTCTGACTTGTTATTTTTATCATGGGTGATCTACAGATCCAAATGATTTGAATCCAACGGGCTTGGATTAAGCATTTCAGTACCTTTCGAACAAAATTGGTTTCATGCAATTTGGTTCATTGAATCGAGCTGGGTTGATTTTTGAAACTAGATACAGAATTGAGTTTGAATTAAAATAGAAAAATCTAAATTCAAACGCTTGGGCTGCGCAGGAAAGGTTAATGGGCTGGCCCAGTGTCACTCCACAGCGCGGGGCTCAACTGACAGGGGGTCTACCGGTCAGTGGCTCATAACTCGCGAAGCGGTACAGGGCGATGTGGTGCGTTGGATTAGAAGTGAGATCAACGGCTGAGGGTCGTCGTCGACGATGAACAAGTCACCAGCGAGCTCGAACCCTAGCGGCTTGGTGGGGGTGCATAGGGGGCATACCCAGGCTCTAGTGACGACGACGAGGTGGGAAAACGACGAAGTCGACAAAGACGATTCTCCTGGCACCGGCAGCTCCTCCTGGGGCGGCTCCAATCGCTGGCTTCCTTCTTCTCCAGCAGCGGCGGGCTCCGATGAAATTCCGGCGATGCGCTACTCGCCTTGCTCCGGGAGTGAGGTGGGGTGGTTCTGGGTGAGAGGGGAGTGGAATGGTGTGAAGAATTCGAGCGGGGGAAGCCTCTATTTATAGTGGCAAGAGGGGACCGACGGGCGCGGGCCGAGCTCGTCGTGGTCGACGGTACAGAGGGCTATTGGCGTGGGCGACGGTAGGGGGCGGTGCTGTGCTCCCTGGCAAAGCTCAACGGCGTGGTGGCGAGGCGTGGGGCGGTGCTGATCGGTCGAAACGCTTCGGCACTCTGAGCGGGTCCGACGGGGGTTTTGATGGCGCACAACGCGCGTGGTCCGCGCGGTGGCGAACGGGCGTGTCTGCGGGGTTGCTGGGGTGGTGGTGATCACGCGTGCACACGGCAAGGGCGGCGCGCGGTCTGTGGGCGTGTGTCGAGGGTGGCGCAGGGGCGCGCTCTCGGCATGCTCACAAAGAGGCTTGGCATGGCTTGGGCGTGTGGTCTAGTGGCTGGCATTGCTCGAGGCTGGGACAGGGAGTGGCGGTGGGGTGCTGGCTAGCTCCTGGACAAGGTTGGCAAGGCTAGTTCTTCTCCTAGATTGATGTCCACACTGGGGTGACAAGTGTGCTCTCGGCCTGCTCACCATTGATGACAATGGCCAGCTTACAGTGTTGCTAGAGATTAGTTAAGGGTTCTAGATGATCTACTAAGGCTAGTTGTAACCAGAGAGGGAACAAGGTTGGCCAAAACACTGCTCAAAATAGTGTCTTTGATTTTGTTGATTTGAATCTGCAACCTTTTTGATGAAATGGCCACATGAACTTAAGTTTTGAATTTTGAAAATATTTTTGGTGGGTGTGCTAGGAATGTTATGAGGATACTGTGGATGCTTGGGTTTTGAAAATTGAGCTTGTTTGAGTGGTTTTTGAAATAGTGGGATCTTCCCATATGAAATAGATTCATTTTTAAACTGTCATTTAAACTAAGCATTTAAATGTTTTTGGATGATCACAAAGTGGGCCTTGGTACCTTATTATGAGTAATATCAAGGGGTGCAAAGATCCATACATGTTTCTGTTAAGTTCTGAAAGTTAGAGATAGCCAAAGTAGGCATGGGAGTTAATTTGGCCAAAGTGACCATTCACTTAATTTGTTTGTTTTGACTTGTTTGTCTTTGGGAAAAGTTTGGGGATTGTTTAGATGATGTTTATTTCACCTAAGAATCATTTTACAAGCAAAGAAACACAGAACCATGGCAATTCAAAAGAATCCAAATTTTAATACACACACATATGAATGCTTTCATATTTTTAATTGGAAAAGTTTTTGTTAACCCTAATTTTGATGATTAGAGTTTGAGGATCCAAGTTTAGTATTTTTGGGATGTTACAAACCTTCCCCCCTTAAACAAAATCTCGTCCCGAGATTTGAAAAAGGACGAAAAAGATTACCTAGGATTTGAAGAGATCGGGAAACTCCGTCCTGATGTGATCTTCGCGCTCCCAGGTAGCTTCTTCTTCCGTGTGGTTGCTCCACTGAATCTTGAGAAACTTGATGCTTTGGGTTCTGGTAGTTCTGAAAGCTTCTTCCAAAATACGGATGGGTACTTCGGGATAGGTCAGGTCATTGTTGATCTCTATGGTCTGGTGATCAATGTTCTTGAACACTTCAGTCTTCTCCGGGACTTCGAGGCACTTGTGAAGTAATGAGATATGGAACACATTGTGCACGGCTGACATCTCTTCGGGTAGTTCCAATTGATACGACACTTCTCCTCGACGGTTCAGAATCTTGAAGGGCCGATATATCTAGGGGCTAACTTTCCCTTGAGTTGGAAACGCTGATTTCCCTTCAATGGTGACACTTTCAGATACACAAAATCTCCGATGTTAAAGGCGAGGTCTCGATGTCTCTTGTCGGCGTAACTCTTCTGTCTTGACTGGGCTGTCTTGAGGTGCTCACGAATCTTGTGAACCTTCTCTTCTGCTTCTCGTAGGATGTCGGGTCCGAAAATCTGACTCTCTCTCCTACTTCCGACCAGTTCAAAGGGGTGCGACCCTGATCCGTCGGGAGAGTCAGGCACATGCATCCACAATCCCTACACATTCTCTTAAAAGACAGAGTTGCACCCGAAGGATTGAAGAGTCCTAAGCTGAATCTACGATTCGACTGAACACTCGGGGGCTACTGACATGGTTATACCCCGCGGGTACACGATCTCAGCATACCTGGTCCAGCCCAAGGAAGGACCACGGCAAATATACGCCGGCCCATGAAGACTTTCGGGTGGCCAAGGCCCATGACGCCTTCGGATCCTTGGAGAGCAAGACTATAGTAGATAGGAAATTCAAAGGGGTAAACCCTAAAACCTGTAACCGACTCGATCTGTGCCTAGGACCTTCCTATCTCTATATAAAGTCCAGGAGGGCACGACGAGGAGGATCTCATACATTCTCTCGCATACACACCTCCACACCAGATCACATCTGCGCACCCCTGACCTTCGGTTCCGCCATAATCAAGAGCAGACAAGCAGGAGTAGGGTTTTCCCTCCGGGGGCCTGAACCTGGGTAAACCTCGTGTCCCCGTGTTTCTTGTTTGCTAACTGTTCCGCGATCTCTAGCATCCCCATCTTCTCCAAAACCCAAGTCCATAACAATGGGCATTGACCAGATTAAACCTCGTCAGGCGGATAATCCACCCCCAGGATGTCTTCAAAGAAGGCCAAGGCGAGTCGTTCTGTATGGGGGTGGAGAATCCCCCCGGATTGTCCAGCCAGGGCCAGAGTTTTTGCCCGGGCTGGATAGTCCACCCCTTAGTGGGGAGGATAATCCGCCCACTCGAGGATTTTCGACAAGGAGAACATGGCGCGGCGTATTGGATGGGGGGCGGAAAATCCCCCGGATATTCTGGCCCTAGGGCGTACTTTTTTCCCAAGGCGGATAATCCGCCCCTAGTTCGGGTGGATAATCTGCCTCCAAACTTATCCAAAGGTCAGTTGTGGCAGGGGTATTTATTCCCCATCACCCCCTCCTGCCAGAACTCTTGATTCATTTCAAAAAAGGCCAGACCTGTTCTTCAAGCTCCAACAAGAGATCTCCACCTTCATCCACCCAAAGGCTCCGATATTTGGGGAATCAAAGGAGGGCCTCGATCTTCACCAGCAGCAATCAAGCGCTTCACTTCTCCTCCATTCACTTGGAGGATGATCTATCTAGTATTTCTTGCAAATATCTAGATCCTTGTTTTGGTTATTTGATAATCCTTGTTCTTGTGGCAGCTTGTTGTCATCACTGGAGCCTCCAAATCAGTTGTGGATGTGTGCCCCGCTAGCGTTGTAAAGGCACTGGTTCCCGCCTTGAAGGGTACCAATAGTGGAAAGGTGTATCAGTCCTTTGGTGGAGAGATCCATCGGAGAATAGGGTGAGGCCTATTGTGGCGTGGTGGTCTTAGAACTGCCCACCCCTCCAACGTAAACGTACTTCCCTTAACAAGGAAGGAACTACGGTCAAACAAATCTCTATGTCTCCGCGTGCTCCACTACGGTTTCCTCGCTCCTCTTTACACGCTTAGTAGTTAGGTTTGCATATAGGGAAATTCTAGTAATTGCATATCTAGATAATTTACTTTGTGTCAAGCCTAAAATTGAAAAAGAACTAAAATTTGAAGTAGCATCTATTCACCCCCCCCCCTCTAGGTGCCCATACGATCCATTTCAATTGGTATCAGAGCCACGGCTCTTTATTTGAGCTTAACCTCCTAAGAGAAGTATGGGTACCAAGGGATATGGGAGTGATGATGCGGAAATAGTCACCATGAACAATCTCAATATGTTGGAAACAACCTTTATTAGTTATATGGAGAATAAGATGTAAGAGATGCATCAAATGATAACGCGTCTCTCCGCACCCATAGCACCATCTCCATCTGCCTCTAAGGCCGCCACTCCACGATCTAAGGAAAAGGGTAACACCAATTCCAAAGAAGACGGTGCGATTGTTGATGGCACTAGTAAGAGCTCCTCGAAAAAGGATAGTGGTAAGGAGGGATATAATGAGGTTTCTCATGTGTATTCACCTGATCCACCTATCCCACACCCTCATATAAACAATAGGGGTGATCCACCCAAGCTTTCTGCATCTACTTTTAATCAATGGCAATTTTTGATGAAGTCTCATGTGTGCAGCTCGTCCATTGAGTTATGGAAAATCATAGAGAATGGTCTTCATGTTGGAGATCCAAACAACCTAACAAGAAGAGAGGTTTTGGACATCCAAGTCAACGCAACAGCTCTACACATGATCCAGCTTGGTGTGAGTCCCAAGGACATGCCCCACATTGAACATCTCAACACAGCGAAGGAAGCTTGGGATGCTCTCACCGAGCTCTTCACTGGAAATGAAAGCATGAGAAGGAATAGGTATGATGCTTTGAGTAATCAAGCTGAAGGGTTTTATATGATGGATGATGAGGATCACGAGGATATGTATATACAGCCAAGTCAATAGCCACCACATTCAGAAATCATGGAGCTTCCCACGTTGATGACGTGTGGATCAAGAGAAATTATGTTAATGCTCTTATGCCATTTTAGCCTATAGATTTGATGAGCCTCCAAGGTAGAAATAATTAACATCTAATGACATCCAATGAGGTAATGCAAGAAATGTCAGCTTTCAAAGTGGCTGCCAAGAAGGCCGAAGATGCTCGTGCTCGAGCTATTGGAATGCAGAAGGGGGTCAATGTAGCCTTGAAGGCAAGTGTAGCTGAACAAGACGAGGATAATTTTGAACCTATGGACTGTCATGAGGATGTAAAGAGGGATCATGGTGAGTACATGGCCTTCTATGCTAGAAAATTTTGGAAGGACCCCGCAAAATCCAAATCTGAACTTAAACGCAAGAGTGGGTCAAATGGAAGAAGGGAAATGGTCCTAAATTGAGAACATACTTTAATTGTGGAGACTGGATGCACTTTGTAGCTGAATGCCCATATCAAAGTAGAGAAGATAATGGAGGAAGACTCATCCTAAAAGAAAAGTCAAAGGCTCTATGGAAGAAGCCCTTTGTGAAGAATAGTATTCCTTACAAGAAGCAACCAAAGATTGTCTTTGTAGCTCAAGAGGAGTATTCATCCGCAAGTGAAGATGAAGAAGATGATGATAGCTCACGAGATGTGGAAGCCATAGCCACTATGTCAACACCTATATCACTCTTTGATGCACCTAATGAGAAAATCATCAACAAGAACGCCACTTTCCTCATGGCAAGAGGTACCGAGGTATCATCTTCCACTACTCCCTTTCCTAAGACTATGATTGACATGGATGATTCTACTAGTCTTAAGGTTAAGGAAGAAATTATTGCTTTGGATTATTTTATCACTAACTTGCAAGGTGAGCACAAGATACATTTTGAGGCACTTATGAACCAACTTGCGCAAAATGAAGTGCTCCTTGAAGAGAAGGGCAGAATTTAAATGGAGGATGCAATGGAGATTGCATCTCTAAAAAATTCTCTAGAAGAAGTGGCTTGAGTCTCTCTTGAAGAGAGACTTGAGTAAATCTAGGAGTCACACGGAGAAGTTGTGACCAAGCTTGTAAGGGAACGTGACAATGCAGTAGCCAAAGCCAAGAAACTAAAGAAAGAAAAGGTTGACTTTGGGGTTGCTCATGCTAGACTCTCTGAGGAATTGGAGAAACTTGACATTGCTCACAAGGCTTTGGAAAGTGAATTCTCTATTCTCAATGAGTCTCATGATCAGATCCAAATTCGATTGACCAAATATGATATCCCTAGCACATCTAAATCAACATGTGCTCATGAAGAAAATGCTAGGGTGGAAGATGAGCTTGTCAAAGCATCTACTTCCAAAGGTAAGGAAGTCCTTGATGATATTCTTGGCAAGCAAAGGTCAAACCTTGGAAAAGAGAGACTTGGGTATGTCTCCAAGTCCAAGAAGAAGAATAAGAAGAAGAAGAACAACAACAAGAACAATAAAAGGAAGACCAAGAATGCTCAAGCAAAGACAAGCACCTTGAAAAGAACATCACAAAGGACAAACCTAATTATGTTGGTTTTGCAGGGTCTAACAATCCTAATTATGAGCTATTTTGTGATTATTATGGTGATATCTATGCTAACTATGTTAGTCCTTTTGATGAGTATATTGCTTGGTCTATTTGGGTTCCAAAGACCCTTGTTACTAACATGATAGGACCCATTGAAAAATGGGTACCTAAAACCAAGAAGTAACTTTCATGCAGGGTTATGCTTTCGGTGGGTCTAAATGGGTGCTGGACAGTGGGTGCACTAGTCATATGACCAGAAGCAAAGAGATCATCATGGATATGAGGCCTAACCATGATCAAATTACAGTCTCCTGTGGTGATAAGTCAAAATATGAGGTATTGGGTCTTGGCAAGGTTGTGGTTGCCCACGATATCTCTCTCGTGGACGTCACTCTTGTTAGACCCTCAGTTACAACTTACTTTTTGTTCGTGCCCTTGGTAAGATGGGATTTGCTGTTTTTATAGACGATGATTTAGTGGTACTCTTGTGGAGAAAGTATCTAAAGGTCGCTTTCGTTGGGTACATCGAAAATGACCTGTATGTGATGGACTTTTCAGGAAAAACCACTGCGGGTCCGATGTGCTTATTCGGAAAGGCTGATCCGGGCTGGTTATGGCATCACCGTCTAGCTCATGTTAATATGAGAACTTTGCAAAGTCTTCGCAAGGGTGGCCACATCCTTGGACTAAAAGACAATGTTTCTTTTGCCAAAGATCGTGTTTGCACAGCATGTGTTGAAGGAAAGATGCACGACTCTCCCCACAAGAGGAAGACTACTATTTCTTCAAAGCGGATTTTGGAGCTACTCCATGTGGACCTATTTGGTACTCCATATCATGCAAGCCTCGGTGGGAAGAAGTATTTCCTGGTCATAGTTGATGATTCCTCAAGATACACACAGGTCTACCTTTTCAAGCTAAAAAGTGAGACGCAACAAACTGTCATCGACTTTGCCAATGAAGTACAACGTCAACACAATGTTCCAATATTGGCAATTAGAAGCGACAATGGCTCCGAGTTCAAGAACTACACCCGAATGAATTTCTAGGTGAATAGGGGATAATACATCAATATTCCGCTGCGTACACCCCTCAACAAAATGGTGTAGCCGAGAGGAAAAATCGGACTCTTATGGACATGGCAAGGTCTATGTTGGCTGAATTCAAGTCACCTTACAACTTCTGGGCTGAATCTATTACCACCGCATGTCACTCATCAAACCGGCTTTACCTGCGCAAGATCTTGGAAAAAACTCCATATGAGATACTTACCGGTAACAAGCCCAACATTTCATATTTCCGGGTATTTGGTTGTAAGTGTTTATTTTTCATCAAAGTATTTCGTTTGTCTAAATTTGAGTCTAAGGCTTTAGAAGGTATTTTTGTTGGTTATGGTGCCGCATCCCACACTTATAGAGTCTACAATAGGCTCTCTGGAACTGTTGTAGAATCTTGTAGTGTGGTGTTCGAGGAAAATGATGGCTCCCATGTGGGACAAGTTGATGTTTGTGATGCAGATGTTGAAATACCCCAAGATGCCGTAAGAAAAATGTGCGAGGGATTTTTCTGCCCCATTTAGGAACCCCTTATGGCGGATTGGGAAGGACAATTCTATACACAAGTAGAGCCCTCATCTACACAAGATCAACAAGCTCCACCTGCTGGAGAAACTACTACACCAACACAATAACCTCCTAAAGATCATCAATCAACTGAGAAAACTGCAAGTCCCAGGTCGGATTATCCACCTGAGGCCAGATTATCCAGCCCTACCACTCCAACTCGTGCCAGGGGCGACCAAGAAGAGCAGTAAGAAGTTGAAACTCCTAGGACGGATTACCCGGCCTCTCCTAGGGGTGGATTAACTGGCCCTGAAGATCCAAAACTGCAGCAACCTCCTATTATGGCTGCTAACCAAAATCAAGGGCAAGGTTCTTCATCCCCGGTTCGCAGTGAACAAGTTATTGATGAAGGGCAAGCTAGTGGTCAATACAAGGACTCAAATGATGAAGCAATCCCTCTAAGAAACAATAAGGAGATCGAAACTCGTCACAAGACTCATGTTGAAAGAAACATCGAGTTAAGAGGTCATACTCTTGATAAAGTTGTAGGTGATATAAGAAGAAGAGTCTCCACTCGAAGGGAACTAGCAAGTTTCAGCGATCACCAAACACATATTTCTATGGTGGAACCCAAGAAAGTTTTTGAAGCCCTTGAAGATCTAGATTGGGTTGTTGCAATGCATGAAGAACTGAATAATTTTGAACGCAACAAAGTCTAGAAGCTAGTAGAGAAGCCTAAAGATTTCCGCAATGTTATCGGCACGAAATGGATTTTCAAGAACAATCAAGACAAAAGTGGAATTGTTGTGAGGAACAAGGCAAGATTGGTAGCACAAGGTTTCTCTCAAGTGGAAGGCATTGACTTTGGCGAAATCTATGCTCATGTGGCTCGCCTTGAGTCCATTTGTATCCTCCTTGCTTATGCTGCTCATCATAATTTTAAATTACAGAAAATTGACATTAAGAGTGCCTTTCTTAATGGTCCTCTACATGAGTTGGTATATGTCAAGCAACCCCCGGGTTTTAAGGATCCCAACTTTCCAAACCATGTCTACAAACTCGATAAGGCGCTCTATGGCCTTAAACAAGCCCCATGTGCGTGGTATGAGCACCTTAAAGAGCTCTTGTTAGACCGTGGATTCGAGGTTGGGCAAATTGATCCCACTCTTTTTACTAAGAAGGTTAAGGGGGAGCTTTTTGTATGCAAACTATGTGTAGACTATATTATCTTTGGCTCTACTAATCAAGATTTTAATGATGAATTTTCAAAGCTTATGACTAACATGTTTGAGATGTCTATGATGGGAGAATTAAGGTTCTTTCTTGGATTCGAGATCAATCAACTAAGAGAGGGAACCTTCATTAATCAAGCAAAATACATTCAAGACATGCTCAAGGGGTTCAAGATGACGGATCTTAATGGCTTTGCTACACCAATGCAAACTAAATGTCATCTCGAGCTTAACCCAAAGGGTAAAGATGTGGACCAAAAGGTATACCGATCCATGATCGGCTCTCTCCTTTACCTCTGCGCATCTAGACCCGATATTGTGTTGAGTATAGGAGTGTGTGCAAGGTGTCAAGCTGCTCCTAAAAAAGCTACTTAGTGGCAGTCAAGAGAATCTTCCGATATTTGGTTCACTCCCCAAACTTTGGTTTATGGTATCCCAAGGGCTCTTTCTTCTCTCTATGTGGATATACTGATTCAGATTGGGCTGGCGACAAGGATGATAGAAAATCAACTTCTGGTGCATGTCAATTCTTGGGCAGGTCTCTAGTATGTTGGTCTTCAAAGAAACAAAAATGTATATCTCTCTCCACCGTCGAAGCTGAATATGTGGCTGCTGTAAGCGCTTGTATGAAATTTTTATGGATGAGGAAAACTTTAAAGGAATATGGTGTCAATTGTGACAAAGTGCCTCTTTTATGCGATAATTAAAGTGCTATTAAATTTGCTTACAATCCGGTGCAACATACAAGGACAAAGCATATTGAGATTCACAGTCATTTCATTCGGGATCATGTTGCTTGTGGTGATATTGCTTTATCTTTTGTGAGCATGAAAAACCAACTTGCAAATATTTTCACGAAGCCAGTTGATGAAGCAAGGTTTTGTTACTTGAGGAATGAGCTAATATCATGGATTCAAGGAGCTTAGCTTGACTACTATTGCATACTCACTTGCATCTCTCCTTTATTTGGTTTAGATGTGGGCATAGACATAGGGGGTGTGTGTTGGAATTATGCCCTAGAGGCAATAATAAATATGTTATTATTATAATTCTTGTTCATGATAAAGTTTATATTCCATGCTAGAATTGTATTAAGCGGAAACATTAATACTTGTGTGGTTTGTGAACAACACCGTGTCCCTGGTACGCCTCTATGGACTAGCTCATTGATCAATGATGGTTAAGGTTTCCTAACCATAGACATGAGTTGTCAATTGATAATGAGATCATATCATTGGGAGAATGATATGATGGACAGGCCCAAACTAAGCGAAGCAATTAGATCGTTTCATCGTGTTCATCTTTGCGAAGCTTTTCTTATGTCAAATATTGTATTCCTTAGACCATGAGATAATGCAACTCCCTGGTACCGGAAGAAAGCTTTGTGGTCATCAAACGTCATCCTATGAGAGGGTGATCATAAAGGTGTCTCTCAGGTGATCGGAAAGTATCTGTTGGGTTGTATGTATCGAGATGGAATTTGTCCCTCCCAGGTCGGAGAGATATACTTCGGGCCCACTCGGTAATCGATATCAACACCGCTTGCAAGCATGTGGTTAAGGAGTTAATCACAAAGTGATATCGGATTACGGAACGAGTAAAGTACTTGCTGTGAACGAGATTGAACTAGGTATGACGGTACCGACGATCGAATCTCGGGCAAGTAAAATATCGCGAGACGAAGGGAATATATATATATGGGATTGATTGAATCCTGGCATCGTGGTTCATCCGATATGATCATCGATGAATGTGTGGGAGTCAATATGGGTGCCCAGACCCCGCTGTTGATTATTGATAGAAGATCATGTCTGCATATTCTCGAACCCGCAGGGTCACACACTTAACGTGTCTTGACGCTAGGATAGATTGGATAATTGGTTTATGAATTTTTGTTCGGAGTCTCGGATGGGATCCAGGATATCACGAGAGGTTCCAGAATGGTCCGGAGAATAAGATTCATATAAGGCAGTGCAGTTTTTGGAGTTCGGAATTGTTCCGGGTTAATCGGTATTGTACCGGAAGCTTCTAGAACCTTCCGGAAGGGGACCAACATGGCCCCACCTTCCGGGAGGGGGCATGGGCCTATGAGGGAGTGTCCTAGCCGCATTGGGCCAGGGGCACAAGGCCCCATAGGGCCCAGCCGATTCTAGAGAGATTTGACTCGTTTAAATCTCGGGATAGAATTTCTAGATAAGGGAGAGTTTAAATCGTTTAAACTAGAGATAGGATTTCTAGATAAGGGAGAGTTTAAATTGTTTAAACTAGAGATAGGCTTGGAGGAGGGGCAAGGGCTGGCCGCCCCCCCCACCTCTATATATAGAGGGGTGGTGCGCCCCCTCCCCCCCCCCCCCCCACACACACCTTCCTCCAAGCCCTAGCAGCCTTGCTACCTTCCTCTCTCCCTCCCGACTGTTTGTAGGCGAAGCCCTGCAGCAGAAATTCTCCACCATATACACCACGCCGTCGTGTTGTAGATCCAATCTATCTCTCCACCATACTCGCTGGTCCGAGGAAGGAGGAGACGTCGAGGTGCTGCACGTGTGCATCTCACGGAGGCACTGCCACTTGTGGTGCTAGATCGGATCGGATCGCGAGGAGGAGAAGCGAGTACGACTACATCACCCACGTTCCGACGAACGTTCCGCTGTGCGAATCTTCAAGGGTATGAAGATCTAATCCAATCTATCTCGTTGATTGCATCTCCTAGATTAGATCTTGGCTTTCCCTCTGTTCGCATCCGTAGAAAATTTTGATTTACTATGCCGCGAATCCCTTCAGTGTGGTCCTAATTGATTGGGCTAACCCTCCCCCCATAATGCCGAAATCATGAAAAAATCATTTTCCTTAATATCATTATGTGATATGTGGTCTTTGGTGAGCATTGGTTTTGAACTCAAGATACATCTTCGTAGTGTCACGCCATGCGCTCCAACATGGTGGCTTCGGCCACCTCACTCTTCCTTTAGAAGAGTTGGTTTTTAGTGGATCATTTTTGGATTTATTGCATATCTTGCGTTCTTATGGAAAACACACCCAATCTTGCCTTTTATTTGATTTTTTTTTTTGCAATATTGGGTGTGTAGTACCATCTCAGTTTGGTGGTCTAAACCCAAGCCTTTTTCTCATCACGAGCCCTCTATTCTTGCACACATGTCCATTGGTACCTTGCGAGGGTTTTTGTTTGGAATGCACTAGCTTGAACCTATGTTAACAGAAAAGCACTTGCATTTTATCGTTTTTCTTATCGCGTTGCTTGTGCCCATTTAGCGTTGAACTTCTATTCGTGATATTGTTTTTTGTATGAAACTATGTCGTGTGATACTTTGGTTTATGTGTGGATTTCTCTGTGGTATTATCTGTGTGGAATTATCTATGGTCCTATTGAATTCTAGAATTATATCTATGGATGCATCAAATTGGTGAAGTGGGGGGATGTTTCAAGTCCTAAATATTATTGCTTATCATCTTGACTAGTTTATCTCCCGGTGGTATGATATTTTTCTCTAACTCATTGATGGCGCCTAGCACTTGTCGTGGGATGCTTCATTGGAAACCCCAAGAGGAAGGTGTGATGAGCACAGCAGGAAGTTTTCCCTCAGTAAGAAACCGAGGTTATCGAACCAGTAGGAGGAAGGAAACGTCACACAGGTGTTGCAAGCAACATGGAGACCTGCACAACACAAACTCAAGACTTTTACCCAACGAATCAGTGAGGTTGTCAAGTTCACCGGTTTGTTGTAACAAAGGATTAAACGTGTGGTGTGGAAGGTAATGGTTTGCAGCAAGTAAACAAGTAACAGTGGAAGATGTATCAATGGTAAAGATTGGACCAGGGTCCATAGTTCACTAGAGGTGCTCTCCTTAGATAAACAACATGGCATGAAGGGTAAACAAATTACAGCAAGGCAATTGACAGGAACTGAGCAAGGCATAACAATGCAATTACTAGTCAGAAAGATCCTATGAGATTCGATTGGGCAATACAACAAGATACATAGACCGCCATCCAACTGCATCTATGACTAGAAGTCCACCTTCAGGTTATCATCCGAACCCCCTCCAGTATTAAGTTGCAAGCAACAGACAACTGCTTTAAGCAAAGTGTATAAGGTAAACAGTCCACATGTTCCATGAACAAGAGACCGTTGTTTTCTCCCTAGTGTCAACAGCACATCTACAACCAAAGAGATTTCTATCACTTCCCTTGGAAACTAGAGGCATGAACCCACTATCGAGCATAAATACCCCCTCTTGGAGTCACTAGCAACTACTTGGCCAAGATAGCTACTAACAACGGAGAGCATGCAAAATCACAAACAACATAGACATGATAGAATCATAAAGACAAAACCATTAATCAAACCAACATAATAATCTCAAATATCCATCGGATCCCCGCAAACACAACATGCATGATTACAAATAGATTAGATCTTGATCATGAACGGAGCTCACAAGATCTATACATGAAAGCACAAAGGAGGAGATACAACCATCTAGCTACTACATGGACCCATAGTCCAAGGTGGAACTACTCACGCATCATACCGGAGAGAAGGCCTCCGGGATGATCTCCCCTCCGGCAGGGTGCCGGGAAGAACTTCAGATCCCCCCGATCTAGGGGCGATGGTGGCGGCGGCTACAGACGGTTTCGTCGAATATTTGATCGGGTACCCAGGGTTTCTGCATCGAGGGCTTTTTATAGGCGAAGGGGGAGGCCGAGGAGGCGGCTAGGGGTGGCAAACCCTAGCCAGACGCGGGGCTGGGCCCACCTGCGCCTGGGGTGGGTCTGGCCCCTCTGGCTCCCTTCTAGACTTCGTGTTCCCCACGGAAAGTAATTGACTTTGACGTTTGTCCCTGTTGAATTATGCCCTAGAGGCAATAATAAAGATGTTATTATTATAATTCTTGTTCATGATAAAGTTTATATTCCATGCTAGAATTGTATTAAGCGGAAACATTAATACTTGTGTGGTTTGTGAACAACACCGTGTCCCTGGTACGCCTCTAAGGACTAGCTCATTGATCAATGATGGTTAAGGTTTCCTAACCATAGACATGAGTTGTCAATTGATAATGAGATCATATCATTGGGAGAATGATATGATGGACAGACCCAAACTAAGCGAAGCAATTAGATCGTTTCATCGTGTTCATCTTTGCGAAGCTTTTCCTATGTCAAATATTGTATTCCTTAGACCATGAGATAATGCAACTCCCTGGTACCGGAAGAAAGCTTTGAGGTCATCAAACGTCATCCTATGAGAGGGTGATCATAAAGGTGTCTCTCAGGTGATCGGAAAGTATCTGTTGGGTTGTATGTATCGAGATGGAATTTGTCCCTCCCAAGTCGGAGAGATATACTTCGGGCCCACTCGGTAATCGATATCAACACCGCTTGCAAGCATGTGGTTAAGGAGTTAATCAAAAAGTGATATCGGATTACGGAACGAGTAAAGTACTTGTTGTGAACGAGATTGAACTAGGTATGACGGTACCGACGATCGAATCTCGGGCAAGTAAAATATCGCGAGACGAAGGGAATATATATATGGGATTGATTGAATCCTGGCATCGTGGTTCATCCGATATGATCATCGATGAATGTGTGGGAGTCAATATGGGTGCCCAGACCCCGCTGTTGATTATTGATAGAAGATCATGTCTGCATATTCTCGAACCCGCAGGGTCACACACTTAACGTATCTCGACGCTAGGATAGATTGGATAATTGGTTTATGAATTTTTGTTCGGAGTCTCGGATGGGATCCGGGACATCACGAGAGGTTCCGGAATGGTCCGGAGAATAAGATTCATATAAGGCAGTGCAGTTTTTGGAGTTCGGAATTGTTCCGGGTTAATCAGTATTGTACTGGAAGCTTCTAGAACCTTCCGGAAGGGTACCAACGTGGCCCCACCTTCCGGGAGGGGGCATGGGCCTATGAGGGAGTGTCCTGGCCGCATTGGGCCAGGGGCACAAGGCCCCATAGGGCCCAGCCGATCCTAGAGAGTTTAAATCGTTTAAACTAGAGATAGGGTTTCTAGAAGAGGGGAGAGTCCATGCCCCCCACTCCTTATCCTTTGGGCTTGGGGGAGGGGCTAGGGCTGCGCCCCCTCCCTCTATATAAAGAGGGGTGGGGGCGCACCAACCCCCCACACCTCTCCTCCAAACCCTAGCCGCCTTGCTAGCTTTCCTCTCTCCCTCCCGACTGTTTGTAGGCGAAGCCCTGCTACAGAAATTCTCCACCATATACACCACGCCGTCGTGTTGTAGATCCAATCTATCTCTCCACCATACTTGCTGGTCTGAGGAAGGAGGAGACGTAGAGGTGCTGCACGTGTGCATCTCACGGAGGCACCGCCACTTGTGGTGCTAGATCGGATCGGATCGCGAGGAGGAGAAGCGAGTATGACTACATCACCCACGTTCCGACGAACGTTCCGCTGTGCGAATCTTCAAGGGTATGAAGATCTAATCCAATCTCTCTCGTTGATTGCATCTCCTAGATTAGATCTTGGCTTTCCCTCTGTTCGCATCCGTAGAAATTTTTGATTTACTATGCCGCGAAACCCTTCAGTGGTATCAGAGCTAGATCTATGCGTAGATGTGTTTCACGAGTAGAACGCAACATGGTTGTTGCGGGCGTTGATGTTTTCTGTTGCAAGCCTCTTGTTTGTGTTCTTCTTATGACGCGGGATAGTGAGATTGAAGCGGTCTAGGCCAACCTTACGCGACGTCGTTCGCGAGACTGGCTCCGCACTTGACGTGTGGCTTGTTCCACACATGCGGCTGGTGGATGTCAGTTTCTCTCACTATAGTTGTCATGGGATTAACACCGGAGTTTGGCAACCATAATATCACCGTTGTGGCTTTCCGTAGGTAAGAATCGTTCTTAGCATCTACTCCCATAAGCCACGTAAAACATGCAACAACAAAGTAGAGGCGTCTAACTTGTTTTTGCAGGGAGTGTTTTCTGTGATATGGTATGGCCCAAGATGTGATGTGTATATTGTATGCGATGATCATGTTTTGTAATGTTTCACGACTTGCATGTCGATGAGTACACAACCGGCAAGAGCCATATGGTTGTCTTTATAATTGTGTATGACCTGCGAGTCAACTTCTTATACGCCATGTAATAGCTTTACTTTATCGCTAAGTAGTTAGCAATAGTTGTAGTTGCTATTCGTGGTGGAGGCAATCATGGTGGAGTGATGGAGATCACGCCGGAACGCACAAGATGGAGATCATTGCGCGAGGATTGGCTATACCATGTCACATAAAGTTATATGCATGTGATGTTTATCCCTTTATGTATCTTATTATGCTTAGATCGCGACGATAGCATTACAGGATGATTCCTCACTTAAAGATCAAGATAAAAACTGTGTTCTCCCCAAGTATGCACCGTTGCGAAAGTTCGTCGTGTCCAAGCATCACGTGATGATCGGGTGCTATAGACTCTACGCTCACATACAACGGGTGCAAGCCAGTTTTGCACACGCAGAAATACTTGGGTCTAGCTTGACGAGCCTAGCATGTACAGACATGGCCTCGGAACACAAGAACCGAAAGGTTAAGCATGAGTCATATGAGTGATATGATCGACACTTTGTTGTCCACCATTGAAACCACATCTCTTCTCGTGATGATCGGATTAGGTGTGGTGAATTTGGATCGTGTTCACTAAACAACTTGAGGGATGTTGAATTTAGTGGGAGTTCATCTAGTAATTTTATTAAATTGAACTATTTATCATGAAAATAGTCTAAATTGTACTTGCAAATACTGTAGATCACATGGACAAGTCCAACTTCAACTTCAACGTTTTTGCTGAGAAGGAAAAGCTTAGAAACAATGGGTCTAACTTCACCAATTGGTTCCGCAATCTAAGAATCATTCTGTCTGGCGGACAAAAGGACTATGTCCTTGGGAAAGCGTTAGGTGACCCCCCAGCTGCAACTGCGCCGGCTGATGAGAAAGCTGTCTATCAGTCGCGCAAAGATGATTATGGTGTGATTAAGAGCACCATGTTGTTTGCTATGGAACCGGAGCTTCAAAATCGTTTTGAAGAGTATCCCGGGCCCTTCGAGATTCTCGAGGAGCTGAAAACCATGTTTCAGACTCAGGCCCGTTCTGAAAGATATGAGATCTCTGAGAAGTTCTTTAACTGCAAGATGGAGGAAGGGAGTTCCGTTAGTGAGCACGCCATAAAGATGTCGGGCTACACTCAACATCTTGAGCAACTGGAATGCACGATTCCAGAGGAGCTCAAGATTGCCAGGGTTCTGCAATCACTCCCTCCCAGCTACAAAAGTTTTGTAGTGACTCATAATCAGATTGGTTCCATTGATACGATCACCGAGCTCTTCGCAAAGCTGAAGGCTGTAGAGGTGGACATCAAGAAGGATAATCATGTGTTGATGGTCAACAAGCCCTCCTTTAAGAAAGGTAAGGGAGCAAAGAAACCCTTCAAGAAGGGCGGCGGCAAGCGCAATGCCCCTGCTGAGAAGAAGCTCAAGTCTGGTCCTAAGCCCGACACTGAGTGCTTCTATTGCAAGGACAAGGGTCACTGGAAGCGCAGCTGTCCGAAGTACTTAGCGGACAAGAAGGCTGGCACCATCAAAGGTATATTTGATATACATGTTATTGATGTTTTCCTTACTAGCCCTCGTTGTAGTGCCTGGGTATTTGATACCGGTTCAGTTGCTAATATTTGTAACTCGAAACAGGAGCTACGGAATAGGCGGCGGCTTGAGAGGGATGAGGTGACGATGCGCGTTGGCAACGGATCAAGAGTTGATGTGATGGCCGTCGGCACGCTCTCCTTAGTTTTACCTTCGGGATTAGTTTTAAACCTTAATAAGTGTTATTATGTGCCTGCGTTGAGCATGAACATTATTTCTGGATCATGTTTATTGCAAGATGGTTATTCATTTAAATCGGAGAATAATGGTTGTTCTATTTATATGAGTAACATCTTTTATGGTCATGCACCTCTTGTGAATGGTTTATTTCTTCTAAATCTCGAAAGGGATGAAACACACATCCATAACATTGAGGCTAAGAGATGCAAAGTAGAGAGTGATAATACTACTTATTTGTGGCACTGTCGTCTAGGTCATATTGGTGTAAAGCGCATGAAGAAACTCCATTCTGATGGACTTTTGGAGTCTCTTGATTTTGAATCATTTGACACATGCGAACCATGCCTCATGGGCAAGATGATCAAAACCCCGTTCTCCGGTATGATGGAGCGAGCAACGGACTTGTTGGAAATCATACATACCGATGTATGCGGACCGATGAGTGTTTCGACGCGCGGTGGATATCGCTATTTCCTCACTTTTACCGATGACTTAAGTAGATATGGGTATATCTATTTAATGAAACATAAATCTAAAACATTTGAAAAGTTCAAGGAATTTCAGAATGAAGTGGAGAACCATCGTAACAGAAAGATTAAGTTTCTACGATCCGATCGTGGAGGTGAATATTTGAGTTATGATTTTCTCACGCATCTTAAAGCAAGTGAATCGTTTCACAACTCACGCCACCCGGAACACCATAGCGCAATGGTGTGTCTGAACGCCGGAATCGAACCCTATTAGATATGGTCCGATCAATGATGTCTCTTACTGATTTGCCGTTATCATTTTGGGGTTATGCATTAGAAACCGCAGCATTCACTTTAAATAGGGCTCCATCTAAATCCGTTGAGACGACACCGTATGAACTGTGGTTTGGTGCTAAACCTAAGTTGTCGTTTCTTAAAGTTTGGGGATGCGAAGCTTACGTCAAGAAGTTGATGCCGGACAAGCTCGAACCCAAAGCGGAGAAATGCGTCTTCATAGGATACCCTAAGGAAACTATTGGGTATACCTTCTATCACAGAACCGAAGGCAAAGTGTTTGTCGCAAAGAACGGTTCCTTTCTTGAGAAGGAGTTTCTCTCGAAAGAAGTGAGTGGGAGGAAAGTAGAGCTAGACGAGGTTATTGAACCTTCTCTTGAATTGGAGAGTAGCGCAGCACCTGAAATTGTTCCAGTGCCGCCTACACCAACAATAGAGGAAGCTAATGACAAGGATCATGAAGCTTCGGACGATGCTGCTACTGAACGTCGCAGGTCGACAAGGTCGCGTGCCCCTCCTGAGTGGTACGGCAACCCTGTCTTGACTGTCTTGTTGGTAGAAGACAGTGAACCTACGAACTATGAGGAAGCGATGATGAGCCCAAACTCTGAGAAATGGCTGGAAGCCATGAAATCCGAATTGGGATCCATGAGCGAAAACCAAGTATGGACTTTGGTGGATACTCCTAGCGGCCGAAAGGCCGTTGAGTGCAAATGGATATTCAAGAAGAAAACGGACGCGGATGGTAATGTTACCGTCTATAAAGCATGGCTTGTCGCAAAAGGTTTTCGACAAGTTTAAGGTGTTGACTACGATGAGACATTCTCTCCCGTAGCGATGTTTAAGTCCATTCGGATTTTATTAGCAATTGCTGCGTTTCATGATTATGAAATATGGCAGATGGATGTCAAGACTGCTTTCCTCAATGGGAACATTGATGAAGAGTTGTATATGATGCAACCCGAAGGTTTTGTCGATCCTAAGGATGCTAGTAAAGTATGCAAACTTCAGCGTTCCATTTATGGACTGAAGCAAGCATCTCGGAGTTGGAACCTTCGTTTTGATCAAGTGATCAAGAGTTTTGGATTTGTTCCAAATTGCTACGAAGCTTGTATCTACAAGAAAGTGAGTGGGAGCTCGGTGACGTTTCTGGTACTGTATGTGGATGACATATTGATTATCGGAAATGACATCAACATGCTTAACGATGTGAAGAGTTATTTGAACAAGTGTTTTTCAATGAAAGACCTAGGTGAAGCTGCTTATATATTGGGCATCAAAATCTATAGAGATAGAAAAAGACGCCTGATAGCTTTAAGCCAGAGTACATACCTAGACAAAGTTCTGAAAAGGTTCAGAATAGATAAGGCAAAGAAAGGTTCAGTGCCTATGTTGTCAGGTAAGATATTGAGCAAGGCTCAGTGTCCAGCTACGGTAAATGATAGGGAAGCTATGAGCAAAGTGCCTTATGCCTCGGCCATAGGTTCCATCATGTATGCCATGTTGTGTACTAGACCGGATGTGTCCAATGCTCTTAGTTTGACGAGCAGATATCAAAGTGATCCAGGAGTGGAACACTGGACAGCCGTGAAGAACATCCTAAAGTACCTAAATAGAACTAAAGAAATGTTCTTAGTCTATGGGGGTGATGAACAGCTTGTCGTAAAAGGTTACGTCGATGCTAGTTTCGACACCGACAAGGATGATTCCAAATCTCAGACAGGATACGTTTATATTTTGAATGGAGGAGCTGTGAGCTGGAGAAGCTGCAAGCAAAGCGTGATCGCGGGATCTACAGTGGAAGCGGAATACATGGCTGCTGCAGAAGCGTCAAGTGAAGGAGTTTGGATCAGAAACTTCATCACTGAGCTTGGCGTGGTTCCAAGTGCATTGGACCCACTGGAGATATTGTGTGACAACACTGGAGCCATAGCACTCGCTAAGGAACCAAGATATCATCCAAAGACCAAGCATATCAACCGCAAGTTTCATATAATCCGAGATTATATAGCAGATGGAGATCTGAAGATTAGCAAAGTACATACGGATCTGAATGTCGCAGATCCATTGACTAAACCTCTTCCATGTGTAAAACATGATCAACACCTCAGTGCCATGGGTGTGAGATTGTTGCCAGATGTAAACTAGATTATTGACTCTAGTGCAAGTGGGAGACTGTTGGAATTATGCCCTAGAGGCAATAATAAAGATGTTATTATTATAATTCTTGTTCATGATAAAGTTTATATTCCATGCTAGAATTGTATTAAGCGGAAACATTAATACTTGTGTGGTTTGTGAACAACACCGTGTCCCTGGTACGCCTCTAAGGACTAGCTCATTGATCAATGATGGTTAAGGTTTCCTAACCATAGACATGAGTTGTCAATTGATAATGAGATCATATCATTGGGAGAATGATATGATGGACAGACCCAAACTAAGCGAAGCAATTAGATCGTTTCATCGTGTTCATCTTTGCGAAGCTTTTCCTATGTCAAATATTGTATTCCTTAGACCATGAGATAATGCAACTCCCTGGTACCGGAAGAAAGCTTTGAGGTCATCAAACGTCATCCTATGAGAGGGTGATCATAAAGGTGTCTCTCAGGTGATCGGAAAGTATCTGTTGGGTTGTATGTATCGAGATGGAATTTGTCCCTCCCAAGTCGGAGAGATATACTTCGGGCCCACTCGGTAATCGATATCAACACCGCTTGCAAGCATGTGGTTAAGGAGTTAATCACAAAGTGATATCGGATTACGGAACGAGTGAAGTACTTGCTGTGAACGAGATTGAACTAGGTATGACGGTACCGACGATCGAATCTCGGGCAAGTAAAATATCGCGAGACGAAGGGAATATATATATGGGATTGATTGAATCCTGGCATCGTGGTTCATCTGATATGATCATCGATGAATGTGTGGGAGTCAATATGGGTGCCCAGACCCCGCTGTTGATTATTGATAGAAGATCATGTCTGCATATTCTCGAACCCGCAGGGTCACACACTTAACGTATCTCGACGCTAGGATAGATTGGATAATTGGTTTATGAAATTTTGTTCGGAGTCTCGGATGGGATCCGGGACATCACGAGAGGTTCCGGAATGGTCCGGAGAATAAGATTCATATAAGGCAGTGCAGTTTTTGGAGTTCGGAATTGTTCCGGGTTAATCGGTATTGTACCGGAAGCTTCTAGAACCTTCCGGAAGGGGACCAACGTGGCCCCACCTTCCGGGAGGGGGCATGGGCCTATGAGGGAGTGTCCTGGCCGCATTGGGCCAGGGGCACAAGGCCCCATAGGGCCCAGCCGATCCTAGAGATTTTAAATTGTTTAAACTAGAGATAGGGTTTCTAGAAGAGGGGAGAGTCCATGCCCCCCACTCCTTATCCTTTGGGCTTGGGGGAGGGGCTAGGGCTGCTCCCCCTCCCTCTATATAAAGAGGGGTGGGGGCGCACCAACCCCCCACACCTCTCCTCCAAACCCTAGCCGCCTTGCTAGCTTTCCTCTCTCCCTCCCGACTGTTTGTAGGCGAAGCCCTGCTGCAGAAATTCTCCACCATATACACCACGCCGTCGTGTTGTAGATCCAATCTATCTCTCCACCATACTTGCTGGTCCGAGGAAGGAGGAGACGTCGAGGTGCTGCACGTGTGCATCTCACGGAGGCACCGCCACTTGTGGTGCTAGATCGGATCGGATCGCGAGGAGGAGAAGCGAGTACGACTACATCACCCACGTTCCGACGAACGTTCCGCTGTGCGAATCTTCAAGGGTATGAAGATCTAATCCAATCTCTCTCGTTGATTGCATCTCCTAGATTAGATCTTGGCTTTCCCTCTGTTCGCATCCGTAGAAAATTTTGATTTACTATGCCGCGAAACCCTTCAGTCCCGTCCAATTCCGAGAATATTTCTTTACTAACTTTTTTGAAACCAAAAACAGCAGAAAACAGGCAACTGGCACTGTTGCAACTTGTTAATAGGTTAGTACCAGAAAACATGTAAAAATCACCTCAAAGTGTAGACAAGTAAAGCAAAGTATATACTAAACAAGCATGGAGCATAAAAAATTATAGATACGTTTCCAACGTATCAGCATCCCCAAGCTTAACTCCTGCTCATCCTCGAGTAGGTAAGTGATAAACCGAATAATTTTTGAGGTGACATGCACCATCACAATAAAGATCCAACCATTTGCAAGTATTGAAAGCTGAGATCAAAGAACTCTAAACATGTGCATGAAAGATGGGGTTCTAACAATAGGACATAGTAACTATGCATGCAACATGACAAGCTACAAACAAACATCATGAATAACATGCATTGAAAAACGTTTGTTGTTTCACATGCAGAAAACATAGCATAGTGGCAATCAGCTTGTTCCTCAGATAGTAGCAATATAGATGCATAGGACACCCATAAAGTTCACAAGGGTGACTAGAAACAAGTAGCATAAGAACAAGTAATAACACAATATGCATCAATTAATAAGCTTTGGAACACTGCACACAGAATGACAACTATGCTCTCTTAATGGTGCCTAAAGGTAGAAGGTGGAGACTCAATAATGGTGGAAGAAAGGCCTTTTTATAAAGGAAGCAGGGATTACAAGTTTCAAAAAGAGCTTCCAAAAATTACGCTACTTGTTAGCTTTCAGCCCTCATTGCCCCTATCATAAGCATCTTGAAGTGGTTAAGGTTAAAGTGGCAAAGCTGGAGTATATGCTTGACGAAGTATAAGTTGGCAATCTCAAGTCCCTTGAATACGAGGGCCACACCTCATGCATACTCAACTTTGGGTCCAGGTAAGTTCTTGTCATTGTAAGTATTTGCATATCATTGAGAACCGCCAACGGGGTACCCCTTGCACATGGTACAGGAGCTTTCCCATAACCAAAATGACAAGGCAAGCAGACAATGAGCATCTCAGCGATCTTTTTATTTACTATGTGCATAGATTTTTATTGAGGATGCTTCATTGATGACTCACTATGGTGATGCTGCAAGTTTCCACCATGATTAAGCATGCCTTAGGCTAGCGGCCCAGGCGTTTCTCTAACACATGATACAAACTCCATGGACTTATAAGTTCCCTCTTTATTTCACACCAGTGACATCCATAGACAAAAGAACATGATATCAACTGAGTAGAAAGTACAAGTGCAATGTTGAAAACGTTCCTCGTGATAGCACGGTTCTGCTAATTCCAACTTATAAGTGCAAGCATATACAACAAAGTTGTCACAATGGTTCAAGTTTATTAGGGGCAAAGAATATAAAGTGTGCCATCAAGTTCGTGAGGGCTTTAATCACTAAGTTTTCACATAACAAAATAGTTTTTAATTGGAAGATAGCTGAAAACAAGAATATACTTGGAATGGTGTAACACACCATGCATAGGAGTTTATAGTAGACACTTTGGAAAAACTTGGTTTCTTGGGAGTTGGAGGCATGAGTAGAGCTTAATCATACAAGTGGAGGCTAGCAAAAGACTGGGAGCAACCAACTAAGAGAGCAATAGTGGCCAAAATCATGCAGTGCAACAAAGCATACTAATCAAAGCAAAGAGTGGTACTACAAGTCAAGGAATAAATTATCATAGAGGCTAATGGTGACTTGTGAGAGTCATAAAATGGTGTGAGCATGTGCCAAGTCAACCCAAGCAAAGCATCAAAGGAGAATACCACAATACTATGCTTTTGCGTGCTAAAACAACGCATAATTTCTTTAAGGCACACTAAGCAATCCCAATTGTTTGGAACCAGACATGCTACAACAATAATAACTAAGCATAAGGTCAAAACAACACCTAGCATGTCATGCTAAAGTCTAAGTCACAGTCAATGCAAGCTCCTCTTGCACTTCAAGCAAGAACTTACTACTCCTTTCCAACACCAAGCAAACTTATTTGCAAAAAAAACAGCAAGAGCGGAGGTCCAAACTACTTTATTCAAACTAAACAAACTAAGCAAAGAAAACGAAAACTAAGACTCTCCAAAAACGACACAATTGTGCATGAAACAATAAAAACGAAGTGTCTAGACACACCTGAGCTTTTTATTGATGAAGAAGGGGATGCCTTGGGCATTCCCAAGCTTTGACGCTTGTACCTCTTGGATAGTTCTTGGGGTGAAACCATGGTGGCATCCCCAAGCTTGAGCTTTTGTCCATTCTTCATCTCATTGCATCATTCTTTCTCTACACCTGAAATATTTCCTTCATACAAAACTTCACACAATCTTCATTAGCAACATTAGTGTATTCAAAAGATATTAGACCTCTGGCAAAGCTTTGGAACAACAAGGATTTTCACTAAAAACACAATCTACTGTAGTAACTCCTTCAAAAAGCTCAATTAACCTAAAGAGAACTCAAAAACGAATCAATAAGAAGCAAATGCAAATAATGGCAGAAATCTGTCAAAACATACCAGCAGGTATAAACCGATTTTTTCGAACATCTTCTGTTGCTCAAATCAAAAAGTGTTGAACTAACTAAAGTTATCTAACATACTGGGGGATTTATTCGTAAATTTTGAGCTCAATACGAGTTACAGAGCCTCCTCGCGATTTTTTTTGGTGAAGGACATAAATCTATTTCGGGACAGCAACTCCCCAAATCTTACTTCCCTCTCATTAGAGGTCATTATTGGCACAAAACGCAAACAAAAAGATAAAGAGAGGTCATTACTGAAGTAATAACTTTCAAGACTCAAGGAAACTCTTGGGTTATTTCCTAACAAGTACTTTTCTTTAACGCCTTTATGTTAGGCACAAGAAGCAAGAAGAATCAAGTATTTTCAAATGAAGAAGCATTAACATCAAATCTTGTTTTCAGAGGAGCAAAAAGAAAATTCTCTCTTTTCATAGGAAAGTGTTTAATACCTTTCTTGAATGGAAATTTATATTTAAGTGTGCCTTCTTTCGTATCAATGATGGCACCAACTGTTCTAAAAAAATGTCTTCCCAAAGTAATAGGACAAGAAGCATTGTATTCAACATCCAAAACATAGAAATCAACAGGGAATAAGCATTGTTAACCATGATGAGAACATAATTAATACTCCCCATGAGTTTCTTCTTAGCATTATCATTGAGTGGGACATCCAAATAATAATCTTCCAAAGGTGGCAAATCAAGCATTTCATAAATCTTCCTAGGCATAATAGAGACACTAGAACCAAGATCACATGAAGCTTTGAGATCAAAGTCATTCACTTGCATATTAATAATGGGTTCCCAACTATCTTATACTTTCCTAGGAATAGAAGCTTTGTGTTTTAGCTTCTCTTCCTTAATTTTCACAAGAGCATCTATAATATGTTTAGTGAAAGCAACATGCATATCACTAGCATCAGGACTTCTAGCAAGCTTTTGCAAGAACATAATCACTTCAGAAATATTGCAACCATCAATATCAAAGTCAAACTTGGCATCACTAGTAGTAGGCTCAATGGGCTTAGGCATAGTAGGAGTAGGAATAGGGGCTACTTGTGGTTTAGTGGTGATAGTGCACACACTATTGTTTCTATCAATTTCAGCTTCCCTTTCCCACTTAGCATGAAGTTGAGCTAGCAGCCTAACATTTTCATCAATAGTAACTTGTATGTCATGAGCAGTAATAAAGGTGTTTTCCATAGTTTCAGGTTTAGCAGCCATTTTATTAATCAAGGAAGACTGAGCTTCAGACAAACAGGATATATTTTTCTCAACAGTTAAAAGCTTTTCCTCTATAGTGTTATTGAAAGTGGTTTGCTTGCTAATGAAGTCTTTGAGCATGACTTCAAGTTCAGAGGGGGCACTTCTAGCATTATTATAAGAGCTTCCATAGGAATTGCCATTATTAGGAGGATAAGGCCTATAATTGTTGTTGCTACCAAAATTGTTCCTATAGGCATTGTTGTTGAAATTGTTGTTTCTAATGAAGTTCACATCAACTTGATCTTCTTGAGCAACCAAAGAGGCTAAGGGAACACTATTAGGATCTAGAGGAGCTTTCCCATTAACAAGCATAGCCATAATAACATCAATCTTTTCACTCAAAGAGGAAGTTTCCTCAACAGAATTTACCTTCTTACCATGTGGAGCTCTCTCAACATGCCATTCAGTGTAGTTAACCATCATATTATCAAGGAGCCTTGTTGCAGCACCCAAAGTGAGGCCCATAAAGGTACCTCCAGCACATGAATCCAACAGATTTCTTGAGGAGAAGTTCAAACCTGCATAAAAAGCCTAGATAGTCATCCAAGCAGTGAGTCCATGAGTAGGGCAATTTTTAACCAAAGACTTCATTCTTTCCCAAGCCAGAGCAACATGTTCACTATCAAGTTGTTTAAATTTCATAATATCACTTCCCATAGATATAATCTTAGCAAGAGGATAATACTTTCCAATAAAAGCATCTTTGCACTTAGTCCAAGAATCAATACTATTTTTAGGCAAAGAAAGCAACCATTCTTTAGCTTTTCCCCTCAAGGAGAAAGGAAAAAGCTTGAGCTTAATAATATCTCCATCTACATCCTTATACTTTTTCATCTCACAAAGTTCAAAAAAGCTATTGAGATGGGCAGCAGGATCATCAGAACCAGCACCAGAAAATTGCTCTCTCATCACAAGATTCAACAAAGCAGGCTTAATTTCATAAAAGGTAGCATCAGGAGCAGGTGTAGCAATAGGAGTGCTTAGGAAATAATTGTTGCTGGTGCTAGTGAAGTCACACAACTTGGTGTTCTCATTAGAGTTCATTTTGGCAAAGGTGGGCAAGCCAAAAATAGCAGCAGCAGCAGCTAGAGCAGGAACTATTTTTTTTTTTTTTTAATAAAGAAAGCAAACCAAACTAGGCTAATTTTTTGGGTTTTTTTGGAAAGAGGCAAACAAAACCAAACAAAAGAAACAAAGCAAACTAAAAACAAAGTAAAGAGAAAGGAAGTGAAGGACTCCCCTAGTGAAGACGTCCTTAGCCTCCCCGGCAATGGCGCCAGAAAGAGCTTGATGGCGCCCAGCACTTGTCGTGGGACGCTTCGTTGGAAACCTCAAGAGGAAGGTGTGATGAGCACAACAGCAAGTTTTCCCTCACTAAGAAACCGAGGTTATCAAACTAGTAGGAGGAAGGAAACGTCACACAGGTGTTGCAAGCAACGCGAAGACCTGCACAACACAAACTCAAGACTTTGCCCCAACGAATCAGTGAGGTTGTCAAGCTCACCGGTTTGCTGTAACAAAGGATTAAACGTATGGTGTGGAAGGTAATGGTTTGCAGCAAGTAAACAAGTAACAGTGGAAGATGTATCAATGGTAAAGATTGGACCAGGGTCCATAGTTCACTAGAGGTGCTCTCCTTAGATAAACAACATGGCATGAAGGGTAAACAAATTACAGCAGGGCAATTGACAGGAACCGAGCAAGGCATAACAATGCAATTACTAGTCAGAAAGATCCTATGAGATTCGATTGGGCAATACAACAAGATACAAAGACCACCATCCAACTGCATCTATGACTAGAAGTCCACCTTCAGGTTATCATCCGAACCCCCTCCAGTATTAAGTTGCAAGCAACAGACAACTGCTTTAAGTAAAGTATGTAAGGTAAACAGTCCACATGTTCCATGAACAAGAGACCGTTGTTTTCTCCCTAGTGGCAATATCATATCTACAACCAAAGAGATTTCTATCACTTCCCTTGGAAACTAGAGGCATGAACCCACTATCGAGCATAAATACCCCCTCTTGGAGTCACTAGCAACTACTTGGCAAAGATAGCTACTAACAACAGAGAGCATGCAAGATCACAAACAATACAGACATGATAGAATCATAAAGACAAAACCATTAATCAAACCAACATAATAATCTCAATATCCATCGGATCCCCGCAAACACAACATGCATGATTACAAATAGATTAGATCTTGATCATGAACGGAGCTCACAAGATCTATACATGAAAGCACAAAGGAGGAGATACAACCATCTAGCTACTACATGGACCCATAGTCCAAGGTGGAACTACTCACGCATCATACCGGAGAGAAGGCCTCCGGGATGATCTCCCCTCCGGCAGGGTGCCGGGAAGAACTTCAGATCCCCCCGATCTAGGGGCGATGGTGGCGGCGGCTACAGACGGTTTCGTGGAATATTTCATCGAGTACCCAGGGTTTCTGCATCGAGGGCTTTTTATAGGCGAAGGGGGAGGCCGAGGAGGCGGCCAGGGGTGGCAAACCCTAGACAGGCGCGGGGCTGGGCCCACCCGCGCTGGGGTGGGTCTGGCCCCCTGGCTGGCCCCTCCGGCTCCCCTCTAGACTTCTTGTTCCCCACGGAAAGTAATTGACTTTGACGTTTGTCCCGTCCAATTCCGAGAATATTTCTTTACTAACTTTTCTGAAACCAAAAACAGCAGAAAACAGGCAACTGGCACTGTTGCAACTTGTTAATAGGTTAGTACCAGAAAATATGTAAAAAGCACCTCAAAGTGTAGACAAGTAAAGCAAAGTAGATACTAAACAAGCATGGAGCATCAAAAATTATAGATATGTTTCCAACGTATCACTCATCATGTTATGTTGCTTATACCTTAGTGTGTGCATTTGTAGTCAAATGCAAATTATCTATATGCACACACTCAGGGGAGCTTATCTCACATATGGGATGATGAGTTAGTAGGACTATATTGCAAATCCTAGTATTGTCATATAACACCAAAAAGGGGGAGATTAAAAGAGCATTTCATGATCTCTAGTGTTTTGTGTATTAGATAACAATACCAAGAATTATTTAATGTGTGTTGAAGTGCTCTAGGTAATAGCATATTCAAAAGGATCAAAAACATGTTCTTGGGGGGCGGATTGTCCGCCCCTGGCAAGGGCCGGATAATCCGACCCAGCCCAAGTCCAAGGATCAGGCTCGGCATGTAACACTGTATGGGGGGCGGGTTTTCCCCCGGCTTATCAGGCTAATCCGCCCCTCGGGGGGCCGGATAATCCGCCCCCAGGATGTCTTCAAAGAAGGCCAAGGTGCGTCGTTTTGTATGGGGGCGGAGAATCTCTTGGATTGTTCGGCCAGGGCCGAAGTTTTTGCCCAGGCCAGATAATCCGGCCCTGCCCCCTCGAGGATTTTCGACAAGGAGAACATGGAGCGGCGTATTGGATGAGGGGAGGAAAATCCCCCGGATTTTCCGGCCCTGGGCCGGACTTTTTCCCCAGGGCGGATAATCCGCCCCTAGTGGGGGGCGTATAATCCACCCCCAAACTTCTCCAACGGTCAGTTTTGGCAGGGGTATTTATTCTCCATCACCCCCTCCTACCAGAACTCTTGATTCATTTCGAAAAAGGCCAGACCTGTTCTTCAAGCTCCAACAAGAGATCTCCACCTTCATCCACCGAAAGGCTCCGATCTTTGGGGAATCAAAGGAGGAGGCCTCGATCTTCACCAACAGCAATCAAGCGCTTCACTTCCCCTTCATTCACTTGGAGGATTCTCGATCTAGTATTTCTTGCAAATATCTAGATCCTTATTTTGGTTATTTGATAATACTTGTTGTTTTGGTAGCTAGTTGTCATCACGGGAGCCTGCAATTCAGTTGTGTATGTGTGCCCTGCTGGTGTTGTAAAGGCACCGGTTTCCGCCTCGAAGGATACCAATAGTGGAAAGGTGGATTAGGCCTTTGGTGGCAAGATCCATCGGAGAATAGGGTGAGGCCTATTGTGGCATGGTGGTCTTAAAACCGCCCATCCCTCCAACGCAGACGTACTTCCCTTAACAAGGAAGGAACTGCGATCAAACAAATCCCCGTGTCTCCGCGTGCTCCACTATGGTTTCCTCGCTCCTCTTTACATGCTTAGTAGTTAGGTTTGCATATAGGGAAATTCTCGTAATTGCATATCTAGAGAATTTACTTTGTGTCAAGGCTAAATTTGAAAAAGAACTAAAATTTGAAGTAGCACCTATTCACCCTCCCTCTAGGTGCCCATACGATCCATTTCAGTGTGCAATCATGTAACAATAAGAAATGGATAGTTGGCTGTACTTAGTAGGTTGTGGTGACTCAAACCCTACGTAGCCAGAGATATAGATAATATAGGTCGGTACATGCGTGGATGGGTTTGAAAGCTCTTCTCGAATTGTCTCGTCTTTGTCTTTCCCCTATCATAACACAATATGAGTGTGATGGTACGATTTAGGTTGACCAGGTCGTATGAGTAAAGTGTACAAATCCCTGCAGAGTGTGTCTAAACTAAATACCTAGTTGTATCCCCGGTTATGGATAATTTGAGCGACCTGATACTGATGCTATAACATATTTCTCACTTATCTCAATTTTATCAATTACTCAAAACTTGTTGGATGAATTTAATTGGGTAAGAGCACCTGAGAGTGAATCAGAGTGTCCTATTTATCATATTGGAAAACTATTTTGTTACAAATGTTAGGATAAAACTATAATGATTTATGCAAATGAGTTTAAACCCCACCTAGCTAAATAAGCATGTAGTTGTTAGGTCTGTTATTAACCACTTTAGCCTACTTGCTATACATTCAATGTATTGACCATTCGTGTCATAGGTCGCGAGACTCCGCTCAACAATTGTTCGCCTGTGACACATTTGAAAGATGGAGATCTACCTTGTATTCGCTTTCCGCTATGTACTTGATTAAATAATATAAATTCTGGATTATATTCTTGTATTTATGATGCACAGTTATATTTGATATCATTTTGTACTATGTGCGCTAGTGAACTGATCCAGGGATTAGCACTATACATAGGAACTTGGCCTTATCAGGCGAGGGTGTTACAGCCGGAGTGCTGCACGATGATGAAGCAAGGGGTGACTTGCGAGGAGCTTCGTGACCTTAAGGTCAGCTACAAGCATGAATACATCAACCATGTTTCCCTCAGAATGTTAACCGCTTTCGGACTACAAAGGTATATATCCAAAACCTCGGTCATTACTGCATTGCTCCTAGATAGATATTGGGCAGTTAGGATGTTCCAACGTAAGATTTTTTTTGTTTTTTGCACCGGCACCCCAACATGTATACACATACAAATCGTCGGTGTGGCATGTCACACAAGTACACATTCACACAATGGACAAACACATGGCCTGTGTTGGTCTCATACCTCGTCGTACTCTTAGCGCTCGCTGGTCATTTGGGTGAACGCATTATCGTCATCGCTAGCATTTCTGGCGTCGAGGCTGAATAGGTTATAGGGAAGGACTGTGTCGTCGGTCACATGGCCGGGTGTGACTAGAGCCCGACGCAAGGCAGACGTGCCGATGACCTAGAGTAGGAGCGGTTGAGGTCGAGGCTGAAATCGGGGCGACATTGAGACGTCGCGACGGGCGAGTACACGAAGTTTGAATCGGCTGTCATATCGTCGTTTCCCATCTCGGGAGAAAATTGGACCCGCAAGAGCAACGTCGAGTCATACCTCTCTTCGCAGTACGCCGAGTATGCCAGCGAGTTCGTGCTCCCTTGCATGCTTCCAGGGGCGTCGTGGTACATGCGACCTCCTTCGAAGTTGCCAAGGTCGAGGCCGAGCAACGCCTACTATGCGCCTTTCTCCGTAGCCACCACCAAGGACATGTGTCGGCGCCTCTTGCGGTCCAACATCGCATACTTGACCCTAGCGGCCTCCTCCTCCCACTCTTTCTCAGACATGGTGGACGACTGCTCTTCGCGGATTCGCTGTCCCTGTCAGCTTCTTTTTCGGAGGCATACTGTTGGTGAGGGAGAAAAGGATCGACAAGCTCTAGGAAATAAGCATGAACAGGAGCACCGACCAAGAAATTAAAGCAGCGGTGACGAAGAGGGAGTGGCAATATGGAGAGAAAATGGGAGAAGTAGAATTATAAATGGAGGGAAGAGACAGGGTTTTCTCCTATGTATCTACTAGGGGATCCTCAGACGTGAAGTGCCAATGCTCCCAACACGGCCCGTGCACGAACAAGCCGACTATTCTTTTGGTTTCCAAAAATCGTCGGCATGTATTGACGCCCAATTGATATTTAGGAAGTGCTATATGTGGCCGTCGGTGGATATGCTCTTAGTACGTTTGCTCTCCCACTAGCGAATGGGTCCCTCGTAGCTCATCACGAGAGACCATCCACGGGACTCGCGAAGCCTTGATGGACTCGCACGGTCGCACCGCACACAGATTTGGATCCATGCCGAAGTTGGGTTCAACTGTTCCAACACCCCTCTTTTTTGGGCAAAGGGTTCCAAGCCCTTTGAGACCAAACATGGCCAACGGGCCGGGCTTTGGCTGGCCGACCCACAGCACGCAAAAAAAGCACGACCCAGTGCCGGCCCGTGAAGGAGCGGTGTCGTGCCTGAGGCCGGCCCGTCACGGCCCGTCAAGCATGCTAGCGGTGGAAATCAAGCACCATAGCTCTAAAAAGGAGATGCGGGGGGAGGGGGTGGGTGTTTCAAACCCGTGACCTACTGCTTCCACCATATCCGCTCGACCGCCGGACAAAGCATTCGTAGGTGATTCAGTAGGTATTCTTCATTTATTATAGGATAATATGACGGACCACAGGAAAACATCTACATGGCCCGCGTGCTTTACGGACCGCGGGTCGACCCGTCAAGGCTTCGTGCCGTGCCCGGGCCATGGGGTGAGGCACGAGTGCCGGCACAGCCCGGCCCGCAAGCTTGACGGGCCGGGCCAGGTACGTGAAGGCTGTGCCGGGCCGGCCTGCCTGTTGGCCAGGTCTGTTTAAGACCCCACGTTCGCTTTACAAGCGCGGCTACTCCTCCTGCTCGGCCACTGCTGCCTGCCTGCCTTCCTGGTGCGAAAGGAGGCGCCTCCCTCTCCCTGTGAGATTGCAAGCACAAACCCTCCCCCCTTCTCCTCGTCGCCGTCGCCCGTTGGCATTCGCCGGAGTCCCGCGTCCTGGAATTCCGCCCCACCCCGGCCGCCGCCCCCGCCGTCGATTGGGTATGCGCCGCCTCCTCTCCCTGCCGTTGCGTCCACAAAACCCTAATTTTCCCAAGAACGCCAACGAACCCTAATCATCGCGGGCCAGCGAGTGGTTCCTGTGCGGGCCTGCGATGGGGTTAGTGGCGGCGTGACGATGGTGCGCGCGTATGATATTGCGGTTGAACTTGGGCCGGTGAGCTCTTCGTTTAATCGAACCCTGCTGTAGGACGCGGCGAGCTTGGGCTGGGAGGGGGGTAAAACTGAAGCGTGTTTTGTGGTCATGAACTTGGGCAAAGATGCGCGTCTGTGCAGATGTAGAGCCTCTCTCTTATGCAGACAAAAAGGGTTCCTACCTAGGAGGGGTATGGATGCCTTTATTCGCTTCAAGATTATAAGCATTTCCTCTTTCGTTTTCACTTTGAGATTTTGTTTCTCTGCGGATTGTGGATGGAAAGGAGTAGACACAGGGCCTAGTTCATAATTTGAACAACTGTCTCTTTTCTCTTATGCACTAATTTTGAACATGTCATTTTCTTGTTGGAAACCATGTATGTCATGTTTCTTTTTCAGTCCCTTTTTCCTAAATTATCAATACAACATGCACGCTACTTTGTGGATCTTGAATGCTCATGGTTGTATCCAATGTGAAGAGGGATGGCACGTATGTGCTTCGTCTTTTGGGTGATAAATAGCAATTGATTTCTAATCCTTAAGTTTTACTAATACTTAGATCGCTGTTATACTATCTATGCATTTCATCTTGGGTGCTAGTAGCATTTCATGCCAGAACTAATGCTAAAGCATTATTTTTCACCTGAGAGGATTTCGTCTTTAGTCTTGACTAGGCAGGTGCTTATTTTTTTTTGTTTTTTTGTTGCTTTTTATGTACTACAAGGTGCCTTCTGTCATTTTGTTCTCGAATATACTTATCATATTTCTTAACCATAGTTCCTTGGATAATTCATGCAGGTTGACCAGTTAGTTTATTTGCTCTACTGCTCTTTAAGTAGTACCTTGAGGTTGGTCGCTGAGTATACACTCAACTGAAGACTGGTATCGCAGTAAGGTGCTACAGCCTCCATATTGTTAACGGGAAAAAGTCATGTTGCTGGAACTTTTTACGTGAAAGTGATCAGGAGTTTGGACATCTATTTCCTACTCTTGTTATCATGGAATGCAACAAAGATGAAGCTCTTAGAGCAAAAGCTCTGGCTGAAAGAAAAATGCTGGAGAAGGATTTTGTTGCTGCAAGAAAAATGATTAACAAGGCACAGCAACTTTCCTCGGAGGTTGACAATATCTCACAGATGTTAACTGTCTGTGATGTTCACTGCGCTGCTGGAACGAAGGTTAATGGAGAGACTGACTGGTATGGAATACTTCAGGTACCACTTTTCACAAACGATGACACACTGATAAAGAAACAGTACCGCAAGCTTGCCCTTTTGCTACATCCAGACAAGAACAAGTTTGCAGGTGCAGAGGCTGCATTCAAGTTAGTGGGAGAAGCAAACATGACACTTACAGACAGCTTAAAACGCTCTGTTTATGACATGAAAAGGAGAAGCTCAGTCAGAGTTGGTGCAGCAAGGCCATCCCCTTATCAGAAGGCAAGGAGAGCTGCTCCGGTTAGACCTGTGAATCTTCATCAGCCCCCAAATCCTGTGAATCTTCACCAGCCCCCAAATCCGGCTGGGCCGGGAACTTTTTGGACCATCTGTTCAAATTGTGGCATGAGATATCAGTACTACACTACGTTGTTGAAGAAAGCTATCCGCTGTCAGAAATGCATGAAGCCTTTTATTGCGCATGATTTAAATAATCAAGCTGTTCCTCCTGGGGCAAATCAACAGCCTGCTGGAGTGAACAGAAATGCAGGAGCACCACCGAATTTCCCAGGTCCACAGATAAATGTCCCAGGTCAGCAAGCTCAGAATTATTCCACTCAAGGGGTTCATGCTAATTATGGATCTCGTAATGCAACTGTAAATACTAATAGGGGGAACGATGGTAATAGAGCTAGTGCCGCAGCTGAGCCAAAAGAGAATACAAAATTTTCTCGTACTTCGAAAGGTTCGTCAACTTCAGGATTGAAAAGGGGCAGAAGATCTGTGGTTGAATCGAGTGATTCAGAGAGCACCAGTGATAGTGAAGAAGAGATCACTGTAAATGGCGCTGCTGCAAATAGTGCGAAGCCTAGTGAACATAGCCGCAGGTCAGTCAGGCAGAAGCAAGAAGTTAAATATAAAGAAGAGAGTGATGATGAAGATGTTGATGATGACGGCAATGACAACGATGATGTTGATTCTTCCAATTTCAAAAGGTTAAGGAAAGGTGGTATGTTTCATAGTGATGAGCAAAGCAATGAAACCAAGTTGAATAAAGGCACTGGACATAATGGTTCAGCAAATGGTCCTAATCATTCTGTCAGCAGCAATGGTCTAGACCCAAACCTTGATGCTTCAGATGAGGAAAAATTTAGCTGTGTAGATCCTGAATTTTTTAACTTTGACCAACTTCGAGATGTAAGTCAGTTTAGAGCAAACCAGATCTGGGCTGTCTATGATAGTCAAGGCTGTATGCCAAGATTTTATGCTCGAATTACAAAGGTAAAAATGGCCCCTAAGTTTGTTGTACACTTCGTTTGGCTGGAATTTGATCCCACAAATAAAGCAGAGGAGACATGGTCTAGTGGGGAACTGCCTGTTGCTTGTGGACATTTCAAGTATGGAGATTCAGGAACAGCTAAAGAAGCTGATATGTTCTCCCATAGTATGTACTGTGTGACAAGCACGACAAGAAACACGTTTGAAATATATCCTAGGAAAGGTGAAGTTTGGGCCCTTTTCAAGGGATGGGACGTTGGTTGGAGTTCTGATGCTGATAACCACACAGACTTTGAGTATGAAGTTGTTCAAGTTGTCTCTGATTTGACAGCAGGCACTGGCATTATTGCCATGCCACTTGTCAAAATAAAAGGCTTTGTTAGCTTATTTATGCAGTCTAAAGAGGCAACTCCGTACGTGATACCTCAGGATAACACACTGAGGTTTTCACATCTTGTCCCTTATCATATGATGTGTGGGACAGAAAGAGAAGGCATTCCAGAAGGGGCTCTTGAACTTGATCCTGCAGCGCTTCCCATCAACTTGGAAGAGGCTTTTGCTTCTGTTGTTCCGGAAAACAGTTCAGTAAAAAGGCAGGAGTTTGACACCAGATGTGTGGGTTCGTCCAGTGGAAATAATTCTGGGACAGGAACCATGCGGGTTGGGGAGACAGCAAAGGAAAAGAACATAGAGCATAGCATTCCACCTCCTGTAGAAGTTACAGCTGACGAGGAAGCTGATGATATTGTCCAAAGAGAATTTGAATGCCCTGATTCAGAATTCTATGAATTTGGAGAAATAAGATTGCTTCACAAGTTCGAACCGGGGCAGATTTGGGCTCTCTACAGTGATGTAGATAGGTTCCCCAATTACTATGCCCTGATAAAGAAGGTTGATTTCAAGAATAATAAAGTACAAGCAAGATGGCTTGATGTCTGTCCTGTGGGAGAGGAGGAGAAACGATTGGTAAAAGAAGACCTTACTGTTGGGTGTGGCACCTTTAAGGTTTCCACTGAGCGAGATGGTAACGTCACTCACACCGGTACAGAATCCTTTTCTCACCTTGTACTTGCTAGAACAACTGGTAGAAGAAACGAATATGAAATAATCCCTCGCCTTCATGAGATCTGGGCCGTTTACAAGAACTGGAGGGCTGGATGGACTGCAGAAGACTTAAAAAATTGTGAGTATGAATTCGTGGAGATATTTGGCCAGACAGATTCGTCCATACAGGTCCAGCTTTTAAGAAAGGTGGCTGGTTACACGGCAGTATTCAGAAGAGATGACGCTATAAAAACAATTAGTAAGGATGAGTACCCAAAGTTCTCTCACCAGGTCCCTTGTTTCCATCTGACAAATGAGAAGGGAGGGAAGCTTCGAGGCTATTTGGAGCTCGATCCTTATTCACTGCCGGAGGCGTTTCTTCACACCTAATTGAGTGCAAGATATATGCTGGCGGTGAAGCTCTTAGGAGCTTTCCTGAGATGAAGCTGTGAGAACAAAGGTTCTATCAAAGTTGGGCAGTCCACATCTGGAACATTTTGGTTTCTGTCTGTTCCCAGTAGCGCATCTATGAAGGTAAAAACTTGTCAGGCAAATGGGGTCTTCTTGCAAGTTGTGTATTCATCAGCGACCGTTTGCGTTTGCAAGCTGATCGATCTTTTGTAGCAGCTTTCTCTAGTCAGTTAGGAACTTAGCGTTTCCTGGTATTAGTATTCTGCAACTGTCACCCTTTGATTCCTGCTAGCTTTACTTGAACATGTTGGAACCATGTAATTTAACTTGTGGTAGGCTAATGCGATGGGATCTCAGTATCTTTGCTGGTGTCCTGTCCAGCCAGAACTTTGAATTGTAGGCCAATCACAAGATGGGGCCTTTTGGCTCATCCATGTAGCCGGTGTATCCGTTCATCATTTTGCTCTTGTTTCCTTTTTCTCTCTGTGTTTATTGCTTTCCAGCTATGGTTTTCTTTGCAGCGCATAATCCATTTTGGGAGGATAAGATGAGATGCAGCAATGCAATGTACTGCAGGTCATTTCTTCGTATGGTTGTATCATCACATTTCATTTATCCGTGGGTTGAGGTACCAGATTCTGGTCCTGCGATTCTTGGCCATGTCCCAGCAGTGGAGTTTTTTTTAACTTTTGCTTGGGTGTAGTATCTGTTCCAGTTGCTACATTTGCTCTGTATTGCGATGCTTTACTGCAAAGCACCCTGACGCCGAGCGTTATGATGAGTCTGTTCTAGTAGGTTGTGGTTTGTGCACAGACATGATCCTGCTCTTTTTAGCAATCTCGCCGGGTTTGCTTTCCCGCTGGTCGACATGGGATTAAATGTTTTATTTGCGGGTAGGGATTATATGATGTTGAACGGCTGTGTCCCTCCATCTGGAAAAGGATGTCGCATTTGGGCTTGGGGTAGTATCTGTTTCAGTTGTTAAATTTGATGTCTGCTGTGATGCTTTACTTCAAAGCACATGAGGCTGAGCGCTATGATGAGTTTGTTCTTGTAGGTTGTGGTTTGTGCACAATGTCTCGTATCATCTGAGACATGATCCTGATCTTTTCTGCAATCTCGCCTGGTTTGCTTTACCGCCGGGTATGAATGGTTTTGAATGTACTACTTCCGTTTCATAATTTCATAATATAAGACTTTTTAGCAAGCTAAAACAACATGCTAAAAATATAAACCTTTTTTAGCAAGCTAAAACAACTTGCTAAAAAAGGCTTATAGCATCTCCAACTCAAAAAACGACCAATATACTGTGTTTTAGGCGCTCCAATATACGCTATAAATTCGTTTGATTTTTAGAGTGCGTGGCATTTTGTACAATTACGTGCATCATATTTGGTGCTTGTGCGGCAAAAAGCACAGCGAACGCCAACAAAAGCGCGCTTGTGTTGCAGCGCGACAAAGCGAACACCAACGATCACGCTGAAAATTCCTCGCGCGCTCGCCTGCCTTTGCTCTCGCGCTTCCCCCAGCGATTATCTGACCATGGATGGCGACGACGCCTCTCTGTTGACCGCTCCCTACTCTACCACCGGAGATGCCGCAAACCCTAGCGCCCCTGCCTGAAACCCTAGCACCGGAGTTGCCGCGAATCCTAGCTCCGCATGCGGCCTCTTCAATGCTTCGTGGCCGTCACTTTGGAGGCGAAAGAATATTTCATGATCTTAAGTGTTTTGTTTTGTATGTTAGATAACAATACCAAGGATTATTTAATGTGTGTTGAGTGTTGCAAATAACCGTTCATTCAAAAAGCAGTCAAACAGAGTTTTTGGGGGGCGGATTATCCGCTCTTGCCAATGGCCTGATTATCCGCCTCTGGCTTGATCGACAAAGGTGGACATGGCGCGTCACGCGGTATGGGGGGCGGACTTTCCCTCGGATTGTCTGGCCAGGGCTGGAGTTTTTGCCCGGGCCAGATAATTTGCCCCTCAAGGGGGCCGGATAATCCCCCCCTAGGAATTTTTCCAAAGGGAGCGGATTTTTGCCTAGAAAATCCGATTCTGGGCCAGAATTTCCCCCCGGCCGGATAATCCGGCCCCCACTTAGGCCAGATAATATATTCCCAAATTCTCCAACAATCGAGTTTTGACAGGGGGTATAAATACCCCAATTGCTCCTCCTGTCAGAACTCTTGATTCATACGAAAAATCGCTGCATTGTTCATCAAGTCCCAAATCGAGATCTCCATCTTCATCCACCCGAAGACTCCGGTCTTTGGGGAATCGAAGAAGGAGACTTCGATCTTCATCGGCACCAATCAAGCGCTTCACTTCCCCTACATTCACTTGGAGGATTCATGATCTAGTATTTCTTGCAAATATCTAGATCTCTATTTTGGTTGTTGATTAAACTTGTTCTTGTGGTAGCTAGTTGTCATCACGGGAGCCTTCAATTCAGTTGTGGATGTGTGCCCCGGTAGTGTTGTAAAGGCACCGGTTTCCACCTCGAAGGGTACCCAATAGTGGAAAGGTGAATCGGGCATTTGGTGGCGAGATCCATCGGAGAACAGGGTGAGGTCTATTGTGGTGTGGTGGTCTTAGTACCGCTCACCCCTCCAACGCAGATGTACTTCCCTTAACAGGGAAGGAACTTGCGGTCAAACAAATCCCGTGTCTTCGTGTGCTCCACTACGGTTACCTCGTATCTCGCTTTTACTTGATTAGTAGTTAGGTTTGCATATAGGGAAATTCTCCGTAGTTGCATATCTATAGAATTTACCTTTATGTCAAGCCTAAAATTGAAAAGGAATTAAAATTTGGAGTAGCACCTATTCAAACCCCCTCTAGGTGCTCATACGATCCATTTCAATTAGTATTAGAGCCTCAGCTCTTTATTCAGGATTTACCGCCTAAGAGAGTATGGGTACTAGGGCTGATGGTAGTGAGGCTATGGACAAGGTCACCATGGATGATCTCAAGACGTTGGAAACAACCTTGCTTAAATCCATGGAGACCAAAATGGAAGAGATGTATGAAATGATAGCGCGTCTCTCTCTACCCGCAGCCCCTCCTCCATCCGCCTCTGAGGCCGCCACTCCATCTTCTAAGGAAAAAGCTAACGCTAATTCCAAGGAAGACGAGTTGGTGGGTGACGATCATAGTAAAACCTCCTCCTCGAAAAAGGGAAGTGGTAAGGAGGAATATAGTGAGGTTCCTCATTTATATTTACCTGATCCACCAATCCCTCGCCCTCATATAAACAATAGGGGTGATCCACCCAACCTTACTGCATCTCCGTTTAATCAATGGAAATTTTTGATGAAGTCTCATGTGTGCAACTCGTCCATTGAGTTATGGAAAATCATCGAGAATGGTCTTCATGTTGGACATCCAAACAACTTGACAAGAAGAGAGGTTGTGGACATCCAACTCAATGCAATGGCTTTACACATGATTCAACTCGGTGTGGGTCCCAAGGACATGCCACATATAGAACATCTCAACACCGCTAAGGAAGCTTGGGATGCCCTCACCGAACTATTCATTGGAAATGAGATCATGATAAGGAATATGTATGATGCTCTAAGCAGCCAAGCGGAAGGATTCTATATGATGGATGGTGAGGATCACGAAGACATGTATAGAATACTCAAGTCAATTGCCACCACATTTAGAAACCATGGTGCAACCCATGTAGATGATGCTTGGATCAAGAGGAAGTACGCGAGTGCTCTCATGCCTTTTGAGCCCACGGATTTGAGGAGTCTTCAAGGAAAACAAAACTATCACCAAATGACTTCCAATGAAGTTATGCAAGAAATGGATGCATTCAAAGTCGCCACCAAGAACGTTGAAGATGCTCGTGCACGAGCCGTTGGATTGCAAAAGGGGGTAAATATGGCTTTGAAGGCAAATATTGTTGAGCAAGAAGATGAAGATAATGTTGTTATGGACTGTCCCGAGGATGTCAAGTGGTAGCATGGAGAGTACATGGCTTTCTATGCAAGGAACTTTTGAAAGGACCCCGCCAAAGCCAAATCTGAACTTGAACGAAAGAATGGGTCAAGTGAACGAAGGGAAAACGGTCCAAAACTAAGATCTTGTTACAATTGTGGAGACCGTTTGCACTTTGTAGCTGAGTGTCCCTATCAAGGAGTAGATAAGATCATGGGGCAGGCTCATTCTCAAGGAAAAGTCAAAGGCACCTCGAAAGAAGCCTTTTGTCAAGAAAATGCTCCATACAAGAAGCAACCGAAGATTTCTTTGATAGCTCAATAGGAGTACTCATCCGCAAGTGAAGACAAAGAGGATGATGATAGCTCATAAGAGGTGGATTCCATAGCCACCACATCTACACCTACTTCACTCTTGGACTCTCCAAATGAGAATGTCATCAACAAGAACGTCACTTACCTTATGGTGAGAGGTTTCGAGGTATCATCTTCCATCACTTCTTTTCCTAAGAGCACTATGAAAGCCGATATGGATGATTCCATTAGTCTTCAGGTTAAGGAAGAAGTTATTTCCTTGGATTATTTTATCACTAACTTGCAAGGTGAGCACAAAATGCACTTCGAGGCCCTTATGGGTCAACTTGTACACTCTAAAGAGCTTCTCTAATAAAAAGACAGAATTGAAAGAGATGATGCAATGGAGATTGCATCTTTGAAAAATGCTCTAGAAGAAGAAGAGACTTGGGCCTCTCTAGAGGAGAGACTTGAGTCTATTGAGGAGTCACATGAAGAGGTTGTGGCCAAACTTGTAAAGGAACGTGATAATGCCATTTCCAAGGCAAAGAGACTAAAGAAGGAGAAGATTGAATTTGGGGCTACTCATGCTAGACTCCGAGAAATTAGAGAAACTTGACATTGCTCACGAGGCATTAGAAAGTGAATGCTCTATTCTCAATGAGTCTCATGATCAGCTCCAAACTCGATTGACTAAGTATGATATTCCTAGCACTTCTGCATCAACATGTGCACATGAAGAAGTACTTGAAGAAAATGCTAGGTTGAAAGATGAGCTTGCCAAGGTATCACTTCCTAAAGGTAAGGAAGTTCTTGATGATGTACTTGGAAGCAAATGAAAAATAATGGTAAAGAGGGACTTGGCTATGTCCCCAAGACCAAGAAGAATAAGAACAAGAACAAGAAGGCCAAGAATGCTCAAGCAAAGACAAGCACCACCAAAAATAACATCACGAAGGACAAAACTGATTATATTGGTTTTGCAGGGTCTAACAATCCTCATAATGAATTATTTCGTGATTATTATGGTGATTTTTATGCTAGATATGTTGGTCCTTTTGATAATTACATTTCTTGGTCTATTTGGGTTCCAAAGACCCTTGTTACTAACATGAGAGGACCCATTGAAAAATGGGTACCTAAAACCAAGAAGTAATTTTCTTGCAGGGCTATGCTTCCGGTGGGTCAAAATGGGTGCTTGATAGTGGATGCACAAGTCATATGACCGGAAGCAAGGAGATCATCACGGATATGAGGCCTAATCATGATCAAATAACTGTCTCCTATGGTGATAAATCGAAGTCTAAGGTATTAGGTCTTGGCAAGGCTGTGGTTGCTCACGATATCTCTCTCGTGGACGTCCTGATTGTTGAGACCCTTGGTTATAATTTATTTTCTTTTCATGCCCTTGGTAAGATGGGCTTTGCAGTTTTCATTGATGATGATTTAGTGGTACTCTTATGGAGCAAGTCTCTAAAGGTCGCTTTTGTTGGATACGTCGAAAATGACTTATATGTGGACTTTTAGGGGAAAACCACTACAGGTCCGATGTGTCTATTCGGAAAGGCTGGTGCGGGTTGGTTATGGCATCACCATCTAGCCCACGTAAATATGAGAACTTTGCAAAGCCTTCACAAGGGTGGCCACATCCTTGAACTAAAAGAAAATGTTTCCTTTGCCAAAGGCCGTGTTTGCAGGACTTGTGTTGAAGGAAACATGCATAACTCTCCCCATCGAAAGAAGACAATTATTTCATCAAAGAGGATTTTGGAGCTCCTTCATGTGGACCTCTCTGGTCCTCCATCTCATGCAAGTCTCGGTGGGAAGAAGTATTGCCTCGTCATTGTTGATGATTACTCAAGATATCATGGTCTACTTCTTCAAGAAGAAAAGTGAGACTCAACAAACATCATCGACTTTGAAACGAGGTTCAGCCACAACACAATGTTCCTACATTGGCAATTAGAAGTGACAATGGCTCTGAGTTCAAGAACTACACTATTATTGAATTTCTAAGTGAAGAGGGGATAAGACATCAATATTCCGCTGCATACACCCCTCAACAAAATGGTGTAGCCGACAGGAAAAACCGGACTTTAATGGACATGGCAAGGTCTATGTTGGCTGAGTTCAAGTAACCATACAACTCCTGGGCTGAAGCTATATCCACCACATGTCACTCATCAAACCGGCTTTACCTCCGCAAAATCTTGGACAAGACACCCTATGAGATACTTACCTGTAACAAGCCCAACAATTCATACTTTCGGGTGTTCGGTTGTAAGTGTTTCTTTCCATTAAAGGAGTTCGTTTTTCTAAATTTGAGTCTAAGGCTTTAGAAGGTATTTTTGTTGGTTATGGTGTCAAATCCCACACTTATAGATTCTACAATAAGCTCTCCAGAACTGTTGTAGAATCTTGTAGTGTGGTGTTCGAGGAAAATGATGGCTCCCATGTGGGGCAAGTTGATGTTTGTGGTGCAAATGTTTAAATACTGCAAGATGCCATAAGAAGAATGGGCGTGGGATTTTTCCACCCCATTGAGGAACCCCTTGTGGCGGATCGGGAAGGGCAATGCTCTACACAAGTAGAGCCCTCATCTACACAAGATCAACAAGCTCCACCTGCTGGAGAAACTACTGCACCAACACAACAACTCCCTGAAGATCATCAATCATTTGAGCAAACTAGAAGTTCCAAGCTGGATTATCCGCATGAGGCCGGATTATCCGGCCCTGATACTCCAACTCGTGCCAGGGGCAACCAGTAAGACCAGGAAGAAGCTGAAACTCCCGGGCCGGATTATCCGGCCCTGCAAGTCTAGCACAACAGCAACCTCTTGTTACGGCTGCTGACCAAGATCAAGGGCAAACATCTCCTTCCACTGTCAACACTGAATAATCCGTTGATCAAGGTCAAACAAGTGGTCAAGATGAGGACTCGAATGATGAACCAATCCCCCAAGAAACAACAAGGAGATTGAAACTCGTCGCAAAGCTCGTGCTGAAAGGAATCTCGAACTGAGAGGTCGTACACTTGATAAAGTAGTAGGTGACATAATAAGAAGGGTGTCCACAAGAAGAGAGTTGGCAAGATTTAGTGATCATCAAGCTCATATATCTATGGTGGAACCTAAAAAGGGTTTTGAAGATCTTGAAGATCCAGATTGGATTGTTGCTATGTATGAAGAACTAAATAATTTCGAGCGCAACAAGGTTTGGGAGTTAGTAGAGAAGCCCAAATATTTCTGCAATGTTATCGGCACGAAGTGGATATTCAAGAACAAGATGAGAATGGAATTGTTGTAAGAAACAAGGAAAGTTTGGTAGCACAAGGTTTCTCTCAAGTGGAAGGCGTCGACTTTGGCGAAACTTATGCCTCAGTGGCTCGCCTTGAGTCTATCTGTATCCTCCTTGCTTATGTAGCTCATCATAACTTTAAATTGCAGCAAATGGATGTTAAGAGTGATTTTCTTAATGGTCCTCTACATGAGTTGGTATATGTCAAGCAACCCCCGGGTTTCGTGGATCCCAACTTTCTGAATCATGTATACAAACTCGATAAGGCACTCTATGGCCTTAAACAAGCCCCACGTGTGTGGTATGCGCACCTTAAAGAGATTTTGCTAGACCGTGGCTTCGATGTTGGGCAGATCGATATCACTCTTTTTACTAAGAAGTTAAGGGGGAGCTCTTCGTATGCCAACTATATGTAGACGACATTATCTTTGGCTCTACTAACCAAGATTTTAATGATGAATTTTCAATGCTTATGACTGACAGGTTTGAGATGTCTATGATGGGATAATTAAGGTTCTTTCTTGGTTTTATTATCAAACAACTAAGATAAGGAACATTCATCAATCAAGCAAAATACATCCAAGACATGCTTAAGAGGTTCAAGATGACGGATCTTAATGGCGTTTCTACACCTATGCAAACTAAATGCCATCTTAAACTCAATCCCAATGGTAAAGATGTGGACCAAAAGGTATATCGTTCCATGATCGTCTCTCTCCTTTACCTTTGCACATCTAGACCCGATATTGTGTTGAGTGTAGGAGTGTGTGCAAGGTATCAAGCGTCTCCTAAAGAAATCCACTTAATGGCAGTCAAGAGAATCTTCCGATATTTGGTTCATTCCCCAAACTTTGTTCCATGGTATCCCAAGGGCTCTAATTTCTCTTTATGTGGATATACGGACTCTTATTGGGCTGGTGACAAGGATGATAAAAAATCAACTTCTGGAGTGTGCCAATTCATGGACAGGACTTTGGTATGTTGGTCTTTGAAGAAACAAAATTGTATATCTCTCTCCACTGTCGAATCTAAATATATGGCTGCTATAATGCGTGAACTCAATTATTATGTATGAGGCAAACTTTAAAGGAACATGGTGTCAATTGTGACAAAGTGCCTCCTTTATGTGATAATGAGAGTGCAATCAAAATTTCCTACAATTCGGTGCAACATACAAGAACAAAGCATATTGAGATTTGCAATCACTTCATTCAGGATCATGTTGCTCGTGGTGATATTGAATTATCTTTTGTGAGCACAAAGAACCAACTTGCTGATATTTTCACAAAGCCACTTGATGAAGCGAGATTTTGTTACTTGAGGAATGAGCTAAATATCATGGATTCAAAGAACTTGGCTTGATTACCCTTGCATACTCACTTATATCTCTTCCTTTATTTGTTTTAGGTGTGGGCATGGACATAGGGGGAATGTGGTACTAATTTATTGGGCTAACCCTCCCCCCATAATGCTGAAAGCAATAAAAATCATTTCTCTTAATATCATTATGTGATATGTGAGCTTATTGATGAGTATTAGTCATGAACCCAAGATATATCTTGACGGTGTTGTACCATCCACTCTAACATGGTGGCTTCGGCCACCGCCCTCTTCCTTGAGAAGAGTTGGTTCCTTGTGGATCTTTTTGGATTTTCTTGCATATCTTGTGTTCTTATGGAAAACACACCCAATTTTGTATTTTATTTGATTTGACTTTTACAATTTTGGTCTGTAGTACCATCATAGTTTGGTTATCTAAACCTAAGCTTCTCTCTATTCTTGAGCCATCTATCTTCCACACAAGTTCTTTGGTACACTTGTGAGGGTTTTGTTTGGGGTGTGCTGGCCTGAATTTTGTGTAAACAGAAAAATTCGGAGAGGGACGGATTATCCGCCCCTAGTGGGGGGCAGATAATCTGCCACGGGAGGTTTTGTCTCTTAAGGCTAGGGCGTCGAAGTGAGGGATCAAACAAAGCAGCACTTCCATCCCGACCCCTGCCTCTCCCTCAGCAGCCGTCGGCCGCCCCGACACTTCCTGGAGTCGTTCCGACCACCGGATTCTCTAGGCCTTCCCCGGATTTTATTCCCATCGCCTCCGGGTACCTTCTCCTCTGAGTTCTTCTTCCATTGAGTGAGGGTAAACCCCCCACTTTTCTCTTTTATATGGAAGTTATGGTTTTGTTGTGGAAACTCGGATTAGAGGTTACCCCTTGTTCCGTATGCATGTTAGAAATCGTAGACTAGCAACCCCTTTGCTCGATCTGTATCGATGCTATCAATCTGAAGCAATTCTGAAATTGTCGCCGGGGCTGGATTATCCGCCCCTGGCTAGGACGGATTATCCGGCCTGGAAGGTTTTCACGTAGTTCAGATTTTCTCAGATTATAGTATCATGTAGATTTGGTTTGTGTATTTTTTCTACTATTTTTAACAATCCTCCTGGACTTGTGTGTGTTCTTATCTACTTTCTATCCATATTATTCACTTCACAAATGGTTCTCGTGCTCCTCAGACATACAAGCGCCATCCTCGTGCTCGCTATTTCAGGCCCAACGAAGAATATGTTCTTGTTGACGAGGTTGAGTTGAGGAGGCAAAAGAGAGAGAGGATGAAAGGATGGCTGAACATGCAAGGAAAGAGAAGAGTACATCCACGAGGAAGGGAAAGCAGACAAGGGTCAACTACAAGGACATGGACATCATTGAGTATTCTTCGATCTGTCATCATGACTTATATACCGAGGCTGATATTGATGACGAGCTTGGGGACAGACGCTTTTGGTGTGCCCATCAAAGGTACATCTTTGACGACGTCTACTCTACTCTGAAGATCTGCCCCATTGGACCTTTGGATATGGTTGAGGCAAAGACTAAGACCTAGCTTGTTGATGCTCTGGCCGTGACTGAACGGATGGGGTTGCATCATCTTATGACTCTATAGTGCTTCTATGATACCTTTTGGTCAACTCTAGTGATCTGTGGGGATGAGCGTCGCACCATGAAGTGGATGAAAGGTAGCACTTACCTCCAGGCTGGTTTCCGCATGTTCTCTCAGGTGCTTGGTTACCCATTCAATGGTCAAGATTCTGCTTGTGGACATTGCATCATCACTCCTATCAAGCCCAACAAGGACACATTTCTTTCTCCCTGCCTTGCTACCAATGGTGTTGTTGGCAAGCTTTCAGGTCTTTATCCTCTATATGCGGAGCTGGTTAGCATTTTTCATGACTGCATCACACCTAGTGGGGGCAACAAATGACAGTATTGAAGGGAATATGCCCGAGAGGCAATAATAAAGTGGTTATTATCGTATTCCTTATTTATGATAAATGTTTATTTTGCATGCTATAATTGTATTAATATGGAAACGTTAATACATGTGTGTTTAATAAACAAAAGGAAGTTCCTAGTTATGCCTCTCTTATAAACTAGCTCGTTGATTAACAAGATGATCAAAGGTTTCCTGATCATGGACATTGGATGTTGTTAATAACGAGATCACAACATTAGGGTAATGGTGTGATGAACATTCATCCGAAGTATAGCATTACTGATATGGGGTGGCCCGATCTTCTCAGCAAGCACTTGTCGATGATGATGGTGGATGATAGATAACTAGCCTGTAGCTATGAACTCTCCCGCTCGAACCCTGATGCCAATGCAACAGCTCTCGAACCCTGTGGGATATTCACAACACCACACTCTTGCGCACGCAGCCGTCGACCACGAATGGTAGTTTGCAATCTACTAATTCCCAATGGAACAACAGATCACACTCAATTGCAGTAGATAATTCGATCACAGGGTAATTTTAGAGGTTCTAAAAATAATCAACTCCAAAATATTTTAACGTGGTCTACCCTAAAGAAGCGGCACCCCCATCTATTTAAGAGAGAGGGGGCGGCTAGGCTAAGAGTCCAAGACGCAAACGACTACAACTAAGATACATGCTGACCCAAGTGGGACAGCTTTCTAGGCACACAGGCATGTTCCTGCCGTGGCAACATATTGGGCCTAAAGCGTGCCGCGGTAGGACTCTTCTGTCGTGGCAGGATTTCAGCCACTTTCTGTGCTGCGGTAGCCTATCGTGGCAGGATTTGGCATCGTTTCTCTGCCGCGGCAGAGACTCTGCCAGGTGTTGATCCCTTCCTTTGTAGCTCCTTGCGCTTCCTCCCTCTCCTCCCTCGCGCTTGTCCTATTGATCAACACACCTTGATCCATGTGCTTCGCCTCCTCGCTACGTGCTATACCTTCTTTTCCAACGTACCTGATCATACAATAACATATAGACTTAGGCAGTATAAAATTCTCATTAAGTAAAACATCAGGATCATTAAGAAACAAATTCACCTGTTGTTCTAGTAGCTTAGCACGAGCTCTTGTAATTGGTCCAATCCTAATCTCATTGGACTTATCCTTGTTAGTAGCAGCTGGAACATCATCAGTAGTAACCGGGGTAGGTGTCAGTATATGGATGTCCTCATCAATTACGATCAAGGTCATTGTGTTTATATTGCTATAACATCATATGGAGTAATCTTAGTCCTTAGACCATGAGATCATGTCAATCACTAACACCGGAAGAGTATCTTGATAACATCAAACGTCACACCGTAATAGGGTGATTATAAAGATGGGTTCAGTGCTACGAAGGTGTTATGTTGAGGCTCATGGATCAAGAGTGAAATTTGTCCATCCCGATGATGGAGAGATATACTTTGGGCCCTCTCGGTGATATCACATTGGTTAGCTTGCAAGCAAGTGATTTAACCACTAGAATGTTATATCACGGGAACGAGAAAAGAGTACATGTCGGTAACGAGATCAAACTAGGTATGGGGATACTGATGATCGAATCTCGAACATGTAATATATCGCGAGACAAAGGGATTGAGTTACATGCGTATAAGGTTCTCACGATCACAGAAGTCATCGTTGAATATGTGGGAGTCAGTACGGATCTCCAGGTTCCGCTGCTGATTATTGATCGGAGAGGGGTCTCGATCATGTCTACATTATTCGTGAATCATAGGGTGACACACTTAAGGGATACCGACACCATTCAGAGCAAATAATATGCCAGAGAAATAAAAAGGAAAGTGCAGGAATTTATTTCACTAGACACCAAAACTGTTTCGGTTGAAATTGCTGAAACTGGTTCTGCATGTGAAATTGAAATGTTATAAGGGGTTTTATGTGAATGTTTGTTAATTAAAGTAATTAACAAAATTCTGAATAAATAAATAAAAGAGTCTTATTTAAATGAGAGCTTGCATTAAATTTGGTGAAAATTTAATGCATGTGAGTGGATTTTTGAGTGGAGGCTTTTTAATGGGAGTGGAGGCTTTTCATTTTGAGTGGGAGCTCCAAGCACATGAATGTGGAAGAGGTGGGGGCAGCCACCATGGCTAGCGCCATTCCCCTTGGGGTGCCCCTCTCCCTATAAAAGGCCCCACTATCCTCCTCTCAAAGCACACCTCCTCGCGAAAGATCTCATCCCCCCCTTTAGAATTTCCCCATGGTCTCGGATCAGCGAGATACATGTTCCCGGTGGCTTTTTCTGGAAGGTTTTGTTGCTTCCGCTGCTTCGCTGGAGCGAGGGCACGGAGGTTGTCGGGGTACCCAGACGTGTGTGCGATCACGAATGCACCACTGCTTTGCGGTGCTGGACGTGATGGTGCTGGACCGGCTGGACCAGATGGACTTCATCATGATCTTGAGATCGGCAAGCGTTCGACTACATCATCCACGAGTACAACCTCGTTAACGCTATATGGTCTTCGAGGGTATGTATTCTATGGATGTATATCCACCCGTTGCTTGTATCTAGTAGATAGATCTTGGTACATAGTTGTTCCCATCGTAGGAAATTTTTTGTTTTCTATGCCGCGAACCCTACAGTGGTATCAGAGCCAGATCTATGCGTAGATGCTTTGCACGGGTAGTACACATATGAGTATGTGGGCGATGATGATCATTTTATTGCTTCTTAGTTGTACTTTGGATATTGGTGGCATAGTGGGATGAAGCGGCCCGGACAAAATTTACATGTCCTCGCACATGAGACATGTTCCACGCTTGACATGCAACTAGTCTGTCTCTCCTACTATAGTCAATATCTAATTTGCAACGAGCTGTCAACAATTTGGGTATCCTCGTTGTGGTTCATGTTCGTAGGTAAGAACGGTTCTATCTTCGAAAGCCCTAAGCCACGTAAAACTTGCAATGGATAAATTAGATGCGTCTAGTTTAGATTGTTGCTGGGCTAGTGTTATGATATGGTAATGTTGTAAGTAGAAGTATGAGATGATACTCTTACAACACACATAACGTGTAAGTTCCATAGAACTTGGCCTTACACATAAAGGTATGATAGTGATCATACCACGGTGCACATGATGGAGATCATATGCGGGAACCATATCTTTTCACTTACAAACATGTGATGTTTGATTGCATCTTATATTGCTTGTTTGGCATTTTATTAGCATAATAAGATGATCCCCCATTTAGATATAAATATAAGAATGTGTTCTTCCTTAAGTATGCACCGACAATGTTTCGTCCCTTCAACACATCACGTGATGATCGGGTGTACTTGAATCCACGAGCATATCTCGGGTGTAAGACAGTTACACACGCGAATACTAAGGTTCTTACTTGGCGAGCCTAGCATGTACAGACATGGCCTCGTAATACGGACCAAAAGGTTAAGCATGAGTCATATGTTTTGATATGATGACCATATGGATGCTCGCCTTTGAAGATACACCGACTCACGTGATGATCGGACTTGGTGTAGTGGATTTGGTTCATGTAATCACCAAAAAGGCACGAGGGATGTCGTTTTTGAGTGGGAGTTCATTTCTAATTTGGATTAGTAGAACTCAATTTATCATAAATTAAATCAAAGTGAATTTGCATAACTTGTTGTAGTCATTGGCATCCGTTCACCACCTTATGCATAGTTGTAATTGAGATAATAGAACTATAGAATTCTGGATATATACTTTACAAACTAGTATCATATTGTGTTGAGTGTCAATCTAAAGTTTAAAGTCCTATTGCAAACTTTCAGCAAACTCTGTTTACTCCGTGAAATTTAATAATTGGTATTAAATCGAGAGTAACAATTCCACTGTTAGTATCTTAAGTATCATGTTTGCCTCCATGATTCTTGATTGTTTTAATATCAAGTTTATCTAGGAGCTGAAAGAATTGTTTCAGAAACCATCATGTGTGGCAGATATAACGATATCTGAAACAATGTTTTTGGTTGCAATATGATAGAGTATAATATATGTTCTCATATTGGATGAGAATTTGCAAAGGTTGGAGATGCTAGACATCCTAATCGTCCAAAAGGGTTTTGGAAAGTAATGTTATACTCACGATTCTCCTTTATAAGCTACATTAAGCTTCATTATGAAAGTTTTCATGATAAGGGTGAATAGAATATGTATGTAAAGTGTTTACTACACTAAAAAGATCACTAAAGAATGGATTTTGAAAGAATACCAATCATTTTGATGATGGTGATCTACTTCAAAGTGCAAGTACAAAGGTATTATTTTTTGAATATACACGCTTTGGACTATGTGTCATGTGTATGGCGCCACTTTTTATGTTGATAGATTCTTTTAAAAAGGAAAAAGGAAATGCTGAAAGAGAATCTATAAAATATATTTGGCAGAAAAGAAAAGATTGGAAATATCCAATTTAGGTATATAGATGATATACATGTTATGGTTGTATTCTTTGATTGTTAAACAATGTGGTTCTTGGGTATTGGATACCGAATTGGTTGGTATGAAATTTCATACAGAACGACGCAATTCATGAACTACAATGTCCTAAGTAACTATCAAGAGAATATGTGATGATGTTCATCAAAAACAAAAAAAACATTGTTTGTATTTCTCGTTGACATCAAAGCTTGCCTTTAATATTTGTTTTAATAATAGTTATTTAAATCAGGTATTATGAGAACAAAGGTTGTTCAAATAATTACTGTATTCCATGTAAGATGGATGATTTACAAATCTAGTTGGAGAAATCACATCCATAAAAACTAATGCTAAAATGTCACAAGACAAATGATTAGAAGATCACTTACGATGTGACATCGTCGTTTAAATTATATTGGAAAGAAAACATAAAGAAAATCCATATTCATGGATTTTTGGAGTCTTTGATTTGATCAAATGACGCTTGTGAGACTTTCCTCGGGATAATTAAAACTTTGTTCAAAGGCCAAAGAAGAACGAATGACTAAATTATTGGAATTTCTACATATCTATGTATGTAATCCATTATGTGTAGTCGTAAGCGATCTCTGGAATGAGAAAGAAGTATGAAATATATGAAAACATTTCAAAGACATCCAAATGAAGTGGAAAATCATTGTAACAAGAAAATAAATGATTTATGATTTTATCAAAGGGATTTATTTGAGTTACAAGTGTAACAAGAAAATGAATGAATTATGATTTTATCATAATGGGGTTTATTTGAGGTGCAAGTTTAGCAAAACACCTAGATTTCTATCTCCCGAAACACCATAGGAGTATGGAGTGTTTGAGATTTGTAATAAAACCTTGTTTGACATGATTAGATCAAAGGTGTTATTTATAAAACTGCCATTATGTTTTAAAAGATTAAAGCTTTAGAGACTACCGCTTTTACACTGAAAAAAGCTCTATCTTGATCCGTTGAAATGACACCATATGAGTTATGGTTTGGGGTAAAACCCAAAATTGTCATTTCTTAAATTTTGGTATGCTAAGCATAAGTAAGATGTTTACAACTAAAGTCGGATGAGCATGTCTTTGTAGGTTATTTCGAATAATCATTGGATATTCCTCCATAACACCGAGGACAAAAGGGTTTGTCGCTTGAAATGTGAAGTTTCTTGAAAAAGGGATTTTTCGCAAAAGTTAAGTGGGAGGACAATAGAACTTTGATAAGGTTAACGAACCTTAGCTAAATGTGCTGAGTTGCACAGCGCCCAAAATCGTTCCGGAGGATGCCATTATGCTCATAGCTTATGTGCCTCAAAGGTTGTGGTCACGGAGATCTAAGTTCTTATTGAACCAAGTTGGTCGGATAAACAATCAAATACTGAGATTTGAGAGTAAATCATTATTGTTTGACAATGATGAACCGACTACATGCAAAGAAGCGATGATGGGCCCTGACTCCATCAAATGGCTTGAATCCATAAAATCCGTGATAGTTCCATATACAAGAAATCAAGTTTTGGACTTGGAAGACCCTCCGGAAAGGTGTAAAAACCTATCGGTCGTATTTGGATCTATAAAGAAACAGACATGGATGTTTCACATCTATGAAATAGTCGACATGTCGGTAAATTATTTTACGACAATGTTCAAGGAGTTGACTATGACAAGATTTGATCTTTCATAGCGATATTTAGTCTAGACGGATTAAAGTAGCAACCACTACATATAATTTGGTGAATAAACAAAACAAAGTTCTTCTAATAGAATGGTTACCTAGGACGTGTACATGACACGGTCCAAAGAGTTTTGTTAAATTCAAAGGATGCTAAAAGGGCATGCAAACTTCAATGGTTGAAGTAAGCATAGCGGAGTTGGAATCTTCACCATGATGAAAAAGGAGTTTTTCATCAGGAGCCAATGAAGATGCTTGCATTTGCAAGAAATTAAGTGGGAGCGCTAAGACATATTTATAATACATTATGTGGAGGACATCTTGTTGATTGTAAATGATGTATCTTTTATTAACAAAGGTTAAGAATTTCATTTCGATGAAAGACTTAGGCAAAACCCGAATATTTAGCATGAATGTCTATAGTGGATAGACTGTGACGCTAATATGGTTGTGCCAAATGTACATATATGAGATATTGAAGGAGTTCAATATAGAAACAACAAGAAACGGTTCTTGTCGCATGGAAAGGAATTGAATCAAGATTCAAGTGTATCGACACTTGATAAGTGAAACAAGATTCAAGTGCTTTGACGTTGATGAGTGAAATCACAAGAATGTTTTGATCAATCATACCATGATATGTACACATCCAGATATGTCCTATGCTATAAGTGCTATGAGCATATACCAGAATGAATCATAAAATGATCATTGGACGATAGTAAGGATATTCTTATGATCTTTGGGAAGAACTAAGAATATATTTGTGTAGAGGTGACAAACAATTACAAATAGTTCATTGTAAAGTGTTACATTGATACTAGTTTTGTCACAAGATACAAATTAAGTTCATCTCAATTTAAACTATGGGTGGCACAATGTAACGGAAAGGAGATTCCATGATGGATTTGGATGAAATCCATAGTTAAGACATTGTGACGAATACTACAACAAAAGACTAAATATATGACTGCTATAGTAGTAGCAAATGAGGGAATTTGTGTCAAGTAGTTTGTTATAAAACTAAGATGTGGTTCGCAACGGGCTAACACTAAAGATATATTGTACGACAATGGTATCGACATGATTTAACCCCAAGGAACTAAAGGTCTCACCAAAAGACCAAATTTATACAATGCCATCTCATTGGAGAATGAGTGATGTGTGAAGATGCAAAGACATGCAAATACACAAGGACCTGAAAGCGTCAGATCCGTAGATTATGTTAATTAGTTGCAGTTGCGTATATGGAACACGAGAAAGCCATAGGTGTTCAAATACGCAAAGTTTTCAACCTAGATTATTGTCTCTAGTGCAAGTGGGAGACTGAAGGGAATATGCCCGAGAGGCAATAATAAAGTGGTTATTATTGTATTCCTTATTTATGATAAATTTTTATTTTGCATGCTATAATTGTATTAATACGGAAACATTAATACATGTGTGTTTAATAAACAAAATAAGTTCATATTTATGCCTCTCTTATAAACTAGCTCGTTGATTAACAAGATGATCAAAGGTTTCTTGATCATGGACATTGGATGTTGTTAATAACGAGATCACAACATTAGGGTAATGGTGTGATGAACATTCATCCGAAGTATAGCATTATGATCAAGGTCACTGTGTTTATATTGCTATAACATCATACGAAGTAATCTTAGTCCTTAGACCATGATATCATGTCAATCACTAACACCGGAAGAGTATCTTGATAACATCAAAGGTCACACCGTAACAGGGTGATTATAAAGATGGGTTCAGTGCTACGAAGGTGTTATGTTGAGGCTCATGGATCAAGAGTGGAATTTTTCCATCCCGATGACAGAGAGATATACTCTAGGCCCTCTCGGTGATATCACATTGGTTAGCTTGCAAGCAAGTGATTTGATCACTAGAATGTTATATCACGGGAATGAGAAAAGGGTACATGTCGGTAACGAGATCAAACTAGGTATGGGGATACCGATGATCGAATCTCGGACATGTAATATATCGCGAGACAAAGGGATTGAGTTACTGTAGAGGTCCCAACCTTTAATAAGGTAGAGATCCATGTGTTTACAATGCTAGTCCCTGGATCAATAGCTAGCATCCACAGTTAAGATGTAATATCAAGAAACAAAGGTCATAATACAACTTTATAACCAGGAATAAAATAATTCATTACATCTTACATAGCTCATTTGGCTATCTCATTACAATGCAGCAGAGATAACTATAGCATGGAGTCCTTCATCTTCAAAGTGCCACAGGCAATCATGTTGGTTGTAGACTTGTAATCCTAATCAACACACTTCACTAACATCAAACAATCCTGCAACATAATAAGTTATAGCCACAAGGGTCAATACATTTGAATTGTATTGGCAAGTGATACTATGGTAGTATAGTGGAGTCTATCATCTATATGCATTTGGCTAGGTGGAGCTTAGGATTGCTTTGCTCAAAATAGATTTTCCTTACCATTTGAAAACACTAAGTTTTTTCTTGTCAAAACTCCCAAGGAACCACCAATATAAATTGGTGAACCTTCACCCTTGTTCAACCACAAGTTTTAACTTAGAAAATTGGGATGAGGAGACTCTTGATAGCTTCCATGCCTTGATGCTCAAATTTTCCATTACCGGGGACACGGCTAAGTACTTAGTTTCTTCCTTCTGCAGAGGTGGTGCACTTTCCCCACAAGACTTTATTTCACCAAGATAGGACCTTTCAGAAGCCTTCCCTTAGACCAGAATGGACGCGCTCCAAACATATCATTCCCCTACCACCAACTATCCAATTAGCTAAGTTATTGCAACCTATATGATCCAGGCAGAGCCCATAATGCCATGTGGCTGCACTAGAAGCTTCTTAACATTTGGCATCTCAAATCCCTTTGTTCCTGGGTGGCAATCCACAAGTGAGATACACAAGGTAAACCATAGAAATGGGCCTTGTGTAACCACTCAACCAAAAACCACCAAGCAATTACCATTCCACCTAGGTGTTTCATTCACTTAGTTGTTTTATTAAGGAAAAACATAAGTCAAAGACTTAGAAATATTTTTCCATAGCATGTATATATTCCACCCTTGGTTGCTACTAGCTAGACTAAGCATGGCAATAGCAAGTATCTTAACTTAGAGGAAATTCTAACAATTCTACAACTACTAGGATTTCGCAAGCATAACATATAGATACTTAGCAAAATATTCATGCAACCCTATACAAAATATTTCTAATGCATAGTAAAAATATTGGGATAAAAATATGAAGCACCACTTGCCTTTTTGGTAGAGAATATAAGTTCACTCCTTGATCTTGCAATAGTCACACTCTTCAAATGTCACTACAATTCAATCAAGCAAGGCACAAATTCAATCAAGCAATCAACACATAGAATAATGAAAACAAACCTATGCATGCAAGCATGCCAAAGATTGTTTTATTTGTAAAAGTGGTCTCTATTAGGTTATAAACATTTGAAAACACCCATTCATCATTTATAAAAGTGGTAAAACCATTTGATATCAAGTTAGTGAAAAGGCCATTTAAATCATTTTTGTTTTGCTAGAATTGATTTAAATCAAAGTGATAATTTCTAGTGTTTGGCAAATACATTTTAAAACACAAATGTTAGTGTTTTAAGGTCAAGTGTTTAATATTGAAACCATTTGCAAAAGGTTTTACCTATAAACCATTTTTATACCAAAGTAATATTTTATGTTGTTGAAAATGCCTTTTAGCAAAGTAATAATTTTATAGGGTTCATCAAATATATTTTTAAATATCAAAACTTGGTGTTTAGGGTCAGAGAGTTTAAATCAAATCATTTTCCAAAGGTTTTACTCAATAATCATTTTTAACACATAAACAGTATTTTTATTTGACTAGAAATGTTTTAATTCAAAGATTTATTCTTTGGCTTCATCAAATATGTTTTTAATCCAAAATCTAGTTTATAAGGTTAGTAGGTTCAAAACAATCCATTTTCCAAAGATTTTATCCTAAAAACATTTCTAGAATGAATTTTATGTTCAAAATATGCCTACACAAGTTTCTGCAAAAACAACCAATTTAACAGAAGCAATTTACTAAACAAAGTGCATGGTTGGAAAGTACTTGTTTTTCTGATTCCATTGATATAAAATTTATAAAATTTGGACGTGTAAATTAAAACTTATGAATTTTACAAGTTCAAACACTAAATAGACAAGTTTCAATTTTCAATTTAAAAGGGTGGCCACGTGTCTGCTTGCTACTGGACAATAACGGTTCGCACGGATCGACCTATGCGGTGCGTTGGATCTTACTGAAATCGCACGGTGCAGATGGAGCATACCGGTTCGTTTAAATGACTCTATCTACGCCACAAGATCAAGATCCAACGGCCACGGTGCGAGTGACCACGAATGGGCGGCGCTAGCGGCGGTGGTTGGCGGCAGCGCGGTTAGATGGTGGTGTTCCTGGCGATTCAGGAAGCAAGAGAGGGAGAGAGGTAGCTCACCGAGGTCGCATGGCGATGCTGATGCTCATCGTTGTCATCGCAGGGCAGGGGGCGCACGGGGTTGACAATAATTGTTCGCCGGAGTTGATGTTGCTGTCGGGCACGCTCTGTCATCGACGGAGACGAGGCTGCAAGGCTCAGGTAGGAAAGCGGAGGATATCGTTAGCTTCGTACGCGAGTGGCAAACAAGTGAGCATCAAAAGGAGGGCAAGGGGGGTCTGGGTTCACCTGGGAGGTCGCCGGAGTTGGGGAGGTCCACGGTGGCACTCAGACTTCAAAGTTGCCGAGCCTCTGGGCCGCACGCGTCTGAGCTCTAGTTACTGGGAGATGCAGGACATGCGGGGGTACACGCTCATGGGGACTGGGAGGCAAGGGGCGGCGAGAAGCGGCCGGAATCGCTTGCGAAGCTCGTCGGAGCAGAGGATGGTCTCGGGTGAAATCAGAGCGGCCTGGTGGCGGAGAGGGTGGGGTGAGCGAGGGGAATGAGAGAGGAGAGGCAGGCGCCTAAGTACGCGTGGTCGGGGGTGAGGTTTACTCCTGCAATGAAGCGAATTAACGCGAGAAAGTTATGGCCAGAAACGGCCGGCGAGGTCAGCGGGAGGGGGTGAGGAAGAAGGTCTGGCAGGTGGGGCTCAGTGGTCAGCGAGAGAGAGAGAGAGAGAGAGAGAGAGAGGAGTGGTGGGGTCCGGTCATCATCGACTGCGTGGGTAGGTTCACTGGTGCGAAGCGTTTTCTCGCGGGGAGAGAGGGAGTGGGCTGGTGCTGAGCTTGCTGGGCCTGGTTTGGCTGGTTCCCATTTTTTTTGTTCTGATTCATTTTTCTTTTTCTATTGAGATTTTCTGTTTTGATTTTATTCAAATGATTTCAAACCTTGTTTGAATTCAAACCTTTTTCAAATGTTCAGTATATTTCTATACTGTTTTAAAGAGTTATTTTAAGTCTATTTTAGAATAATTCCTTTATTCTTTTATGGTTTATATTTTATTTAAAATAGGCTCTTGCCCTAATTCAAATAAGATTTTAAATATAAATTCCATTCTTATTTAAATACAAATTTTTATCAAAACCTTTTAAGTAGGTTTATTTATTTAATAGGGTGTTAAATAATTCACTTTGAATTATTTAAAGTATTTTAATATGATTATTAATCATTTAATTTGGGCAATTGTCTTTATTCCAATGAAATCAAATATGGTTTTAATTCCATATAACTTTAAAGTATTCTCTTATTTCATTTAAGTTAATTAAATAACTTTTATTTCACTTGGCAATTTCAATTATTATTTTCCCATGAATTAATTAATCATTCTCATTAGGGATTTGTCTTTAATCAAATGGAATAGAATTTGGTTAAGGCCATTTTATTTATTTGAATATTCTTTATCCATTTATTTCATTTGGATTTGGATTATATTCATTCCATTTGCTTATGGATTAGGCCAAGTTTTAATTTTGGCTTTTTTAAAATAGTCCTTATTTATTACTTCTTCCTTTATCTTATAAAATCCATATCTTTTTATTTAATCTCCAAACTTGGTGATTCCAATTGTAAAATCTTATTTAATATTTTTTTATCCTTTTAAATCTCTTTAGGATTATTTGCTCAACATTTGGCATGGATTTTAGATAGGTGCTTTATTAGCTTTGGGAATAAATTCCCTCTTAACTTATTAAATTCATAAGTTTTTATCCATGGCTCCAAATTAAGTGAAACCAATTTACATGGGTTTATAATATTTCTATTTATCACTTTGATCATTTATAAATGTTTGTTGACAAAAAATTTATATGGATCAAATCCTTAGTCTTTGAGATAACTTGGAAATGTTTTTCTTCCATTAGGGTCTTAGGGATTTGGTTTATTTTCCAAGTGTTTAAATTTCAAGATGCATTTATGAAGAATGCATTACACTTTATTTGAATTTGGTTGGATTCAAATTTTATTCAAAGTTTGTTCAAGATGGGTTTTAATGTTTCCATTTAGAAACAAAAAGTTTCTTTTCACCCGAAATTTCAACAATTATTTATTTTGTTTATTTATTTTTCATATTTCAAAATTTGGAAAAATTTGGGATGTGACAGTTACATGCGTATGAGGTTCTCATGATCACAGAAGTCATCGTTGAATATGTGGGAGCCAGTACGGATCTCCAGGTCCCGCTGCTGATTATTGATCGGAGAGGGGTCTCGATCATGTCTACATTATTCACGAACCATAGGGTGAAACACTTAAGGGATACCGATACCATTCGGAGCAAATAATATGCTAGAGAAAGAAAAAGGAAAGCGCAAGAATTTATTTCATTAGACACCGAAAATGTTTCGGTTGAAATTGCTGAAACTGGTTCTGCATGTGAAATTGAAATGTTGTAAGGGGTTTTATGTGAATGTTTGTTAATTAAAGTAATTAAAAAAATTCTGAATAAATAAATAAAATAGTTTTATTTAAATGAGAGCTTGCATTAAATTTGGTGAAAATTTAATGCATGTGAATGGATTTTTGAGTGGATGCTTTTTAATGGGAGTGGAGGCTTTTCATTTTGAGTGGGAGCTCCACCCACATGAATTTGGAAGAGGTGGGGGCAGCCACCATGGCTAGCGCCATGACCCTTGGGGTGACCCCCTCTCCCTATAAAAGGCCCCCCTCTCCTCCTCTCAAAGCACACCTCCTCGCAAAGGATCTCTCTCCACCCTTTAGAATTTCCCCATGGTCTCGGATCAGCGAGATACATGTTGCCGGTGGCTTTTTCTGGAAGGATTTGTTGCTTCCGCTGCTTCGCCGGAGCGAGGGCGCAGAGGTTATCGGGGTACCCAGACGTGTGTGCGATCACGGATGCACCATTGCTTTGTGGTGTTGGACGTGTTGGTGCTGGACCAGATGGACTTCATCACGATCTTGAGATCGGCAAGCGTTCGACTACATCATCCACGAGTACAACCTCGTTAACACTATATGGTGTTCGAGGGTATGTATTCTATGGATGTATATCCACCCGTTGCTTGTAGCTAGTAGATAGATCTTGGTACATAGTTGTTCCCATCGTAGGAATTTTTTTGTTTTCTATGCTGCGAACCCTACAAGTATTCGTGGTCACCTCATTCAGATGCTTTCCTTTGCTCATGAGTGTGCCACTAATGAAGACCAGTATGTGGGTTAGAGGCTGGATCTTATGGATTTTATCTACCATGAGATGGCTGATGCTATGTCCAACCGGCTCTCCATTCCCTATGCTCCCTTCATCATGATGCTCATCAAGTATATGCTTCCCCATGTGTATTTCAGTGGCAACCTTGATGGTGAACACAAAGTGAAGAAGATCTACAATAAGTTAAGGAGGACCTCTCATCCCTCTTCCGATCCAGAGTCCTTCATGAGAGATGCTCGGTCTAGTGGGAAAAGGCCCCCAGTGTCGTCTATTGCCCGTGAGGTCAAGCATCTCAATTGGTTTGAGCGGAACAATCTATGCATGGGGGTAGACACTCACAAGGGGCAGTATGAGGCTTACCGGCAGCGCCATGATATGGCTCATACCCAGCAGGTCATTCTCCACCATGTGTTCGGGGCATCAGGCCACAGCTCCCACTCCATATGCTCAGTGGAATTCTTCTAGACTCAACTATGGTGAGCTCGAGCGTCACTTGTTCCCTGCCCCAGCGAGGGAACCTACCCCTCCGGATGCTGATGATGAGGATTATGACGATAAGGACAAGGACTGATTTCTTGGGGCATTAGCATCGCTCTTCTTCCTTTTTGGAATTTCGATGCCAAAGGGGGAGAAGTAGTTATGTTAGGATGTCGTGGATTTGCATGGGTTGGGCACAAGCATTTGCCATTTTTGTTGTTTTCTTTATCGTTGCTTGTACCCATTTAGCGTTGAACTTATTTGTTATTTGGTTTGTGATTGTGTGAGACTTTGTGGTTGGTTATGTGATACAATGGATTTATCTCGGTTAACTCTAAAATTATTAATGTGGATTTATCCCGATTATCTATGGAATTATTAATGTGGATTTATCTCTCTGGAAAGTATGGATTCATCTATATGCTATGGAATTCCGATATTATCTCTATGGATGCATCCAAATGGTATTATGCTTCAAAGTCCCAATTAGTTTTTATCATAGTGGCTATATCTATTTTATTGAGGACTTCATTTTCCGGTGGTACGATAACTTTGTCTAACTCATCATTTTCTTGTAGTTTCCAACTCATGAAAAGTCTTGTACCTTCTTGTGTGCATTTGTATTCAAATGCAACTTTATCATATGCACACATGTAGGGGGAGCCTTTTTCATTCTTGGATTGATGTTGTTAGTAGGGCATTATTGCAAATTCTAGTATTGTCATCTAACAACAAAAAGGGGAAAATTGAAAGAAAATTTCATGATCTCTAGTGTTTGTGTGTGTTAGATAACAGTAACAAGGACTATTTAATGTGTGTTGAGTGCTGCAGATAACTGTCTATTCAAAAAACAACTAAACAGAGTTTTGGTGGGCGGATTATCTGCCCCTGCCAAGGGCCGGATTATCCTCCCTTGACTCGATCGACAAAGGTGGACAAGTGATATGTCATAAACTTATCTGTAATTTTTGATGTTCCATGCTTGTTTAGTATCAACTTTGTCATGTTTTGTCTACACTTTGAGGTATTTTTATACATTTTCTGGGACTAACCTATTAACAAGATGCCGCAGTGCCAGTTGCTTGTTTTCTGCTGTTTTTGGTTTTATAAAATCTAGTAAGGAAATATTTTTGGAATTGGACGGGAAAAAAGCCAAAGTCAATATTTTATCGGAGAGAACACAGAGTCCGAAGGGCAGACGAAGGGGAGCCACGTGGTGGCCACACCCTAGGGACGCACGGCCAGGGGGGCGCTCTGCCACCAAGTGTGGGCCCCCTGGCTGTCCCCGTACCTCGCCTCTTGATGTCTACGCACTTCTATTATTGTAGAGAGTTGTTGGGCCTCCAAGTGCAGAGGTTTGTAGAACAGCAGCAAGTTTCCCTTAAGTGGATTACCCAAGGTTTGTCGAACTCAGGGAGGAAGTAGTCAAAGGTATTCCCTCTCAAGCAACCCTGCAATCAAGATACAAGAAGTCTCTTGTGTCCCCAACACACCCAATACACTTGTCAGGTGTATAGGTGCACTAGTTCGGCGAAGAGATAGTGAAATACAAGTGGCAACGATGCCAAAAAAATAGCTCGACGGTGAGGTAAAGACTAAAGCAAGCAAACATGCAACAGATCTAGATGCAAACGGTGTTTCAATGTTTAGAAACAAGGCCTAGGGATCATACTTTCACTAGTGAACACTCTCTCATATAAATATCCTCTCTTCATGATACTACTCTTAACTACTCTCCGGTTGGACACTCTAATCATGGGTAGGGCTATAACAGCACTCCTCAAAGTCCGCCTTCCCTAATCTAGATAACCCCACACTGTCACCTTGAGCGCTAGATGGTTCCAACAAACACCACAATTTCAATGAGACATCCAACTCCAAATATAACTCATAACAAATATTCAATCTAGCCAAAGTGCCACACACGGTATGCACGCTGTCACTTTCACACACGTGGGGAAAAGCATAGATCTATTAAAGCACAAAGAGTATTTATGTAGACTCAAACCTAAGTGCCACGATGGTGTGCACGCTGTCACTTTCACACACATGGGGAGAGCAGAGATCTAATGAAGCACTTGAGTAGCAAGGTAGATCTACTTGATTACAAAGCTCATGACCACAACAAGATCATGCATAGAGAGAGATGAACACATAGCAACCGGTAGAGCCCTTAACCTCGAGGAAGAACTACTCCCTCCTCATCATGGGAATCAGCAACGGTGATGAAGATGGCGATGGAGATCGATGGAGATGGATCCGGGGGCACTTCCCCGTCCCGGCAAGGTGCTGGAATAGAGACTTTCTGTCCCCTGAATCTCCCTTTCGGTGGCGGCGACGCTATGGAGGTTTTCGTGGATTTCTTCTGGATGCCCTAGGTTTTTTTGGGTCGGAGGCTTCTTATAGGCGAAGGGGCGAGCCTGGGAGGCGGCCAGAGGGCCCACACCCTCCCCAGGCGCGAGCCAGGCTTGGCCGCGCCCAGGGGGTCTGGCCACCCTCTGGTGCCTCTCCGTCCCTCCTTCTGGATTCGTGTCCCTCACGGAAAGTTATTGGCTTTGGCTTTTGTCCCGTCCAATTCCGAGGATATTGATTTTCTGCCTTTCTGGAACCAAAAATAGAAGAAAACAGGCAACTGGCACTGTGGCATCTTGTCAATAGGTTAGTTCTAGAAAGTGTATAAAAATACCTCAAAGTGTATACAAAACATAAGACAAATGATATAAAACAAGCATGGAGCATCAAAAATTATAGATACGTTTCCGACGTATCAAGCATCCCCAAGTTTAACTCCTACTCTTCCTCGAGTAGGTAAGTGATAAAAGAATAATTTTTGAGGTGACATGCACCATCAAAACCAAGATCAAATCATTTGCAAGCATTGAAAGTTGGGACCAAAGAACTCTAAACATGTGCATGAAAGATGGAGTTCTAGCAATAGGACATAGTAACTATGCATGCAACATGAAAGGGTCCAAACAAAGATCATGAATAACATGCATTGAAAAACATTTGTTTGTTTCACATACAGAAAACATAGCATAGTGGCAATCAGCTTGGCCCTCATAGAGTATCAAATAGATGCATAGGACACCTTCAAAGTTCACAAGAGTGACTAGAAACAAATAGCACAAGAACAAGTAATATCACAATATGCATCAATCAATAAGCTTTGGGACACTGCAGACAGAATGGAAACTATGCTCTCTTAATGGTGCCTAAAGGTAGAAGGGACTCAGTAGTGGTGGAAGAAAGTCCTTTTATAAAGGAAGCAGGGATTTCAAGTTTCAAAAAGAGCTTCCAAAAATTATGGTACTTGTTAGCTTTCATCCCTCATTGCCCCTATCATAAGCATCTTGAAGTGATTAAGGTTAAAGTGAACAAAGATTGAGTATATGCTTGACGAAGTATAGGTTGCAAATCTCAAGTCCCTTGAATACGAGGGACACACCTCATTCTACTCAACTTTAGTCACCTATAAGTTCTTGTCATTGTAAGTATTTGCATATCATTGAGAACCGCCAACAGGGTACCCCTTGCACATGGTACAGGAGCTTTCCCATAGCCAAAATGACAAGGCAAACAGACAATGAGCATCTCAACAATCTTCTTATTTACCATGGGAATATGGTGCTTTTTTCTCTTTCCTCTTTTCTCAATGTGTCTCTCTTTTTTTATAAGGAGAATGCTTCATAGATGTCACTATGGTGATGCTGCAAGTTTCCACCATGATTAGGCATGGATTAGGCTAGCGGCCTAGGCGTTTCTCTAACACAGGATACAAACTCCATGGACTTACAAGTTCCCTTTTTATTTCACACCGGTGACATCCATAGACAAAAGAGCATCATATCAACTATGTACAAAGTATAAGTGCAATGTTGGAAACGTTCCCCGTGGCAACACGGTTCTGCTAATTCCAGCGTATTAGTGCAAGCATATACAACATAGATGACACAATGGTTCAAGTTTATTAGGGAAAGGAATATAAAGTGTGACATCAAGTTTGTGAGGGCTTTAATCACTAAGTTTTCACATAATAAAATATTTTTTAATTGGAAGATAGCTGAAAACAAGAATATACTTGGAATGGTGTAACACACCATGCATAGGAGTTTATAGTGGACACTTTGGAATAACTTGGTTTCTTAGGAGTTGGAAGCATGAGTAGAATTTACTCATACAAGTTGTAACACCCTCAGAATCGACCCTATGCAAGTTTCAGCGCTTCCCGCCAAACCCGCATAGAAACGATTCAAAGGTGCCCACCAGGCACTTTCGTGCGGGTGGAAAACGAAGTAATAACATTACACAACAGTCCTCGATGGGACCCACAGAACAGATATATACAACACGACTCCAGGAGTCAAGAATACAGATATACAGAACAAAGATCCAAATCACCTTGAAAACGGTAGAGCGTCCAACTACGGACAAGATGCAAATGGGGCTAAGAGCCCTGAAGAATAACCAATGGCGTCCATAACCCTGCCCAGGCCAAGCCGGAAGGGTAACCCTGCTAACGACGTCGAAACCTGCTAAAACAAAAGGGGTGCCGACAAAGGGCAAAGGAAAAAGAGGAGCGTCAGTACTGAGGCCAGTACACGGCGAGACTAGAATTCGGCGGTCCTCGCCTACATAGGTATGGTGGACTGAAGCGGCAGCACAGCATGCACTGACAACCTATAGAGACTCGATACAACTGGCGGCTATCAGAGAGGGGCAAGAAAGACCTATTCGGAACCAACCTGATACTACCACCAAACATACCCATCCTGGTATTCCCCCTCGATACCAACCGAGAAAGTCAACCGAGGAACTCACACAGTTGGCAGTTTTATTTATTCAGTTATAGTGGCGGCAATTACTAGTCAGGTGTAGATAATCATCCTGATAAAATAAGCAGTGGGCCGTTTTATTTAACCATTCTGTTGTAGTTGCAACACTTACTAGTCAGATACAATTAGCATGAGATATCCCCAAACCCAGCTGTTGTTGGTACTTTTATTTAGCCATTCCGTGGTAGTGAAGCTGATTACTAGTCATATCGGATACAAGTCAAATTATAGCAGTAAACTTTAGTTATAGTTGTCTATGATCGAGAACTGTGCTCCAAGTCGTCCATAACCGCGGACACGGCTTCTCGAAAAGATTTAACCCTGCAGGGGTGCACCAAAGTTTCCACACGCACCTACACCCTTGTTGTCGGATCAGGTAGGTACAAGATCACAAAACATACACCCAACGGTATGTCGACGGGGTTTCGGACATGACGTTTCCCAGACCCAAAGCAAGCACGGGGGGGCCACCCCACTAAGTACACCCGCAACGAAGTCGGCCGGGCTCCAAGACGGACTCAGGGTTTGTGGAGCCGGCTGTAAACGACTGGGAACCCGAAACTCTCGGGCTTGTCGATACAGCGAAAACGGGTCACGATCCTAAACAGTACAGGTGCTCCTCGCACAATCGTAAATAAAGCAGTAAAGCATGGCATAAGTACAGAATAGTAATAAAGCCCCAAACTACTTGTGGCCCCCAGTACAGTACTTGGAATCAGGTACTAAATCGATGGGGGTGCCCATACATCCCACATGTGGTTAGCGCGCTCGATCTCGGAACAGGTGTCAAGAACTCGGGGTCCTACGGGACACAAGTGGGCGGTTAACAACCAAATAACATCTATTGCCCACCTGTGCCTCTGCATTTACCTACTTCAATTTTAGTTATTAAATAGTAATTGAATTAAACGATAATTAAAGCCATGATCATCTCCAACCTTAAACATGCGGCAATACTCCAACAACTGGGGTACTGGACGACACGCAACAGCACTTGAGCAAGCGACTACGACGCGCAAGTCCAACTATCTACCAAACAACAGGTAATAGGATGTGTCCAAGGCAATATAAGGCTGCAAGGGATATCACGGGTACGAAAACTAGAGCAACGCAACACAGATAGCAATAGATCAACAGGAGGAAATAAAGACTATAAACGCAAAATGGGTAGAAGGGGAAGGGATGCTCGCCTGAAAACATTGCCGAAGGTTCAGCCGAAGATCGGGTCGACACTCGCATCAACTCAACGGCCTTATCCGCGAAGAAGCAAAACACTAGAAGAAACACCGGATGCACTATTTAATACTACGGCAAAAGATCGGGCATGATGCATGGCATGGCAAAGATGCGATGCAATTAGGCAATATTAAGCGGAACCGGGGTCCCGACATTTAATTAAACGGTTCAAGTTGTTTAGCTACCCCACAATTTAAATGTTGTCTTAACAAGGCAAAATTATATCACCGGTTCGCTACACAAATTTAAATGAGGCCAATATAAGACTAGATTTACCCGCATATGGGCCCCATATTTAATTATATGGTGAATCGGCATAAGGCCCCCAAACCACAGACAAGTATGCATGCATGAACAATTTAATATGCAACAATTTGACATTACATTTATAAAATAGGGCTCGAGAAAAGGGCACACATTAGGGTTCGGCGATCTTGGTTCCGGGGGTTCGGGGTCGGGTCTCAGGGTTCAACAGGGATCGAGGTTCAGATTCAAGATGGAGAACTTGTTGTGTCGTGACGGAGAGCTTGGGTCCAAGCAGTCGATCTCGCCGTCACGAAGATCTTGTCGGGTCCTCGTATCGGGTCGGTCTTGGCGTTCGGGGTGAAGAGCTTGGCGTCCAGGAAGGAGTATTTGTCGCACCGGGGTCTCGGCGTCCTCGGATCCGAGAGGAAGAACTATGAGTGCCGGGTTCGGTCTTCGGGTTCCGGGAAGAAGATCTTGAGGGTCCATGTCGAAGATCTCGGGTTCCGATGTCGGTGGCCTTCGAGTGGCTCCATGTACAACCTTCGATATCCTCGGCATCAGGCCGGTCTTGTTAGCGAGGAGATCTTAACACATCTTGTTACCGAAACTTTCACGGATCAACAGATAAACAAACGTTCAGGAGCCCCATGAACACACAAGCACATGACGGACACGCGTGTAGAGAGGCACAAGGTCGACATCGGGACCTTGATGGTTGGCTACGGGCGGTACAGGTGGCGGGGCAGAGGCGCTCGGGAAGACCTGCTGTCGGGGAGGAGGGCGGCGCTGCGGGGTTCGAGAGGGAGGGCACGGTCTGTCGGTGACGCGGGCCGACGGTGGTCCGGCGAGGGTGCTCGGGGATGGCTCGGAGAGAGGGCGCAGCGGCGGCGGTGACGGCCGGGCTGGAGGGAAGCAGAGGAGGCGGGGCGACGCGCGCCCGAGCTACGAAGGGCAGCGGCGACGGGCTCGACCCGCAGATGGACGCGGGGCCGGCCAGGCTCGCGTGGCGCGGAGGCAGACGCGGGGCTTCCAGGGGCGGCGGAGGACACAGAGGAGGCGGAGGGTCGCGGTCGGTGGCGGGGAAGAGAGCCACGGCGCTGCGGACGGTCATGGCGGCGGGGAGGAGCCCGACGCGGTGGCGGCCGACTTCCTGGCGGCGTCGGGTGGAGGCAGGATGCGGCCGAGGCGAGGACGACGGGGGCGCAGCCCGGCGGCGACGAGGGAGAGCCAGGAAGGAGAGGCGGTCGGTGGCGGCGGTTGCTGCGGGACAGGGAAGGAGAGAGGCGGGGAGAGAGAGGGCAGTGGGGCCGGGGTGGGGCCAGGGTGTGTGCTGTGTGAGGTTTCGGTGGGGGTGGGAAACAGGGGAAGTGGGAGTGGGGCTAGGAGGTGAGGTGGCGAGGGGTTGGGCAGGTGGCGGGCTAGGATAGGTTAGGGGGAAGGGAGAGGTGAGGTGTCGACCGGCTATTGGGTGGGGTGAGGTGGAGGGGGGCTGGGTAGGTTAGGTTGGGGTAGAAAAGGTTTTTGGGTAGGCTGATTTGTACTGGGGGTGGCCAACTGGGTCGGATCGGCCCGGTTCGGCTGCCCCCTAAAAATAATATAAATTTTTATTTAATTTAAAATAAACTTTTGTAAGTAGTTTTTAGACAAATAAAAGACCCGGAAAAGCCCGGCGCTTTAATTTGAAATTGAGACGGGGAATATTTAGAAAACCAAACTAGGCTTTTAGAAAATAGGTTTCGACAAACAAATGCATGATGACATGACGATGCTCAAATGCAATGTGGCATGATGACATGAGCATGCGGTCATGATGATGCAATGCACAAAAACAACGCGATTTTCTAGTAGTGGTTTTTGCGGGGCGCCACACAAGTGGAGGCTAGCAAAAGACTGGGAGCAACCAACTAAGAGAGCATAATGGCCATAATCATGCAGAGCAACAAAGCATTACTAATCAAAGCATAGAGTGGTACTACAAGTCAAGGACTAAATGATCACAGAGGCTAATGGTGACTTGTGAGAGTCATAACATGGTGTGATCATGTGCCAAGTCAACCCAAACAAAGCATCAAAGGAGAATACCACAATACTATGCTTTTGTATGCTAAAACAATGCATGATTCTTACAAGGCACATTAAGCAATCCTAATTGTTTGGAACAAGTCATGCTACAGTAATAATCACTAAGCATAAGGTCAAAATAATGCCTAGCATGTCATGCTAAAGTCTAAATCACAGTCAATACAAGCTCCTCTTGCACATACAAGCAAGAACTTACTACTCTTTTCTAACACCAATCAACCTATTTGAAACAACTCACAAAGATAATAACCAATAAAGACCAGTGAGCTTGTCTCACAAATCCACAAAGAAGAACTAAAAAGTTCTAAGCTGAAAGCACAAGAACACTAAGGCTAAACACAGTGCTAGCAAAATAGAACACTCCCAAAACAATAAGAGTGAAAACTAGAGTGCTCTAATACCATCTGTAGGAGGTCCCAACCTGATAAGGTAGAGATCCCTGTGTTTACAATGCTAGTCCCTGGATCAATAGCTAGCATCCACAGTTTAAGATGTAATATCAAGAAACAAAGTTCATAAGACAACTTCATAATTAGGAATAAAATAACTCATTACATCTTACATAGCTCATTTGGCTATCTCATTACAATGCAGCAGAAATAACTATATAGCATGGAGTCCTTCATCTTCAAAGTGCCACAGGCAATCATGTTGGTTGTAGACTTGTAATCCTAATCAACACACTTCAATTCACACAAGCAATGTGCAAGCAATCACAAACAAACATTCCACTCAAACAACAAGGTTCAAGCACATTTTTAGGCAACAAAATATTTTTTTCCACCACATAAGTTGGTGTGTTTGATCTAAACTAAATATTAGTATGGTGGTCCAACTATATGGTTTTCTTGAGATCATTCCATTCTTCTTAGTTGTTTCTTCATGAATGAGATCATGGCTTCCTTGGAAAATTTCTTGTATCTTGGTCACTAAACTTCAAAGGTGATGGTGGTTCCTTCTAAGTTGTGTTTCCTTAGTCTTCAAGTATTGAGTAACATTCTAGTCTCACTTGTAGTCCTTGGTGATGTCCAAGTTGAAGTCCTTGATGAAACTAAAGTTAAAGTTATTGGTGATGTTGAAGTCTTTGTCCATCAAGTTTGAAAAGGAAGAGATGTAGAATTAAAACCAAAAAGGTTGAGGAAAGAGTTTACAAGATTGTTTGTAAATAATTTTGAACAAATACAACTCCTATTTTTCCAAGGGGTTTTGTCCAATCCTAGGGTTACAATCCTACAGGCAACATAGTGCTCTGATACCATCTATAGGAGGTCCCAACCTGATAAGGTAGAGATCCCTTTGTTTACAATGCTAGTACCTAGATCAATAGCTAGCATCCACAGTTTAAGATGTAATATCAAGAAACAAAGGTCATAATACAACTTTATAATCAGGAATAAAATAACTCATTACATCTTACATAGCTCATTTGGCTATCTCATTACAATGCAGTAGAAATAACTATATACCATGGAGTCCTTCATCTTCAAAGTGCCACAGTCAATCATGTTGGTTGTAGACTTGTAATCCTAATCAACACACTTCAGTAACATCAAACAAACCTACAACATAATAAGTTACAGCCACAAGGGTCAATACATTTGAATTGTATTGGCAAGTGATACTATGGTAGAGTAGTCGTATCTATCTTCTATATGTATTTGGCTAAGTGGAGCTTAGGCTTGCTTTGCTTAAAATAGATTTTCCTTATAAGTTGAAAACACTAAGTTTTTATTTGTCAAAATCACCCAAGGCATCTACCAATCAAAGATTGAAGATCCTTTAACCCTTGTTCAACCACAAGTTTTTAACTTAGAAAATTGGGATGAGGAGATCCTTAATATCTTCCATGTCTTGATGCTCAAATTTTCCATTATCGGGGACACGGCTAAGTACTTAGATTTTACTCTCTGCAGAGGTGGTGCACTTTCCCCACAAGAATCTACATGCATCGAGACAAGATCTTTCAGAAGCCTTCCCTTAGACCACAATGGACGCGCTCCAAACCTATCATCCCCTACCACCAACTGTCCATCTTGATAAGTTATTGCAACCTATACGATCCAGGCAGAGCCCATAATGCCAAGTGGCTGCACTTGAAGCTTCTCAACATTTGACATATCAAATCTCTTTGTTCCTGGGTGGATTTCCACAAGTGTGATACACAAGGTTCACCAGTCCCCTGGCCTTGTGTAACCACTCAACATATCCCATTCTCACCATTCCACCCAGGTGATTCATTCACATAGTTGTTTTATTAAACAAAACACAAGTCATAGACTTAGAAATATTTCATAGCATGAATATAATCCACCCTTGTTTGCTACTAGCTAGGCTAAGCATGATAGTAGTAGGGATCTTAACTTAGGAAATTCTACCAAGGCTTCATCTACTAGGATTTCCCATGGCATAGCACATTTAGTAAAATTCCATGCAAGCCCTACTTAGAAATATTACTAATGCATAGTGAAAATAATGGGACAAAAGTATGAAGCACCACTTGCCTTTTTGGTAGAGAATATAAGTTCACTCCTTGATCTTGCAATAGTCACACTCTTCAAATTTCACTACAATTCAATCAAGGCACAAATTCAATCTACCATTCAAGCAATTCATCACCTAGAATAATAAAAACAAAGCAATGCATGCATGCAAGCATGCCAAAGATTGTTTTATTTGGAAAAGTGGTTTCTAATAGGTTATAAACATTTTAAAACACCTATTGGTCATTTATAAAAGTGGCAAAACCATTTGAAAACAAGTTAGTGAAAATGGCCACTTTAAATCCCTTTTGTTTTGCTATAATTGATTTTATTCAAAGAATAATTTCTAGTGTTATACAAAATGTTTTTAAACACCAATATTAATGTTTATGGTCATAATGTTTTAAAACAATTCCATTTGCAAAGGGTTTCATCCAAAATCCATTTAAATCAAAGCAACATTTTATTTTGTTGGAAATGCCTTTAATCAAAGTAATAATTTTCTAGGGTTCATCCAAATATATTTTTAAATCCTAAAACTTGGTGTTTAGGGTCAGAGTGTTTAATTCAAACCATTTTCCAAAGGTTTTACTAAAAAAGCATTTTTAAAACATATTCAACATTTTTATTTAACTAGAAATGCTTTAATTCAAAGGAATAACTCCTAAGTGTCACAAAATATATCTTTTTTAATCCAAAAGTTGGTTTCTATGGTCAGTGGGTTCAAAACAATCCATTTACAAAAGATTTTATCCTAAAAACATTTTTAGAATAAATTTTATACACAAAATATGCGTGCACATGTTTCTGCAAAAACAACCAATATTACAGAAGCAAAACACTAAAAAGGGCATGGTTGGAAAGGTTTCTTTTTGCTGATTCCATTGATATAAAGTTTGCAAAATTTGGACATGTGGATTTAAAGTTATGAATTTTAAAAAATCTAACATCTAATAGATTCATTTCCATTTTTAAAATAAGTCACTGACCACGTGTCTTGATCTAATTGGAGCGTACCGGTTCGTCTGGATCGAGTGCTGTGGTTCGTTGGATTTAAAGCTAATCGTGCGACACAGAAACGATCATACCCTTTCGGGTTAAGGTTCTATCGCGTACACAGGATCAAGATCTAACGGTTCCTAGCACTCTAACCATAGTCTAGCGGCGCTCGACGGTGGTACGCGGTGGCGGCGCTCAGGCTATGGTGTAACGGAGAAACCAGGAAGCACGGGAGAGAACGGAGAGCGTTACCAGATTCGCAGTGTCGTGTTGATGCTCAACGTGGTCGTAGGAGGGCAGGGGGCGTACGGGTTCGACGACGATTGCTCGCCGGAGTCGTTCCTGGCGGCGGGCACGTTCTTCGTTTTCGGAGACGAGGCTACACAACAGGAGAAGGCCAGCAGAGGGTCGCGTTAGATGCGTGAGGCGAAGGTGAGTACACGAGCGTCATTCAGAGGGAAAGGAGAGGTCAGGTTTACCGAGGAAAAGTCGCCGGAGTCAAAGCCAAAGACGGTGGCGAGTTGGCATTGTCCTTGCCGATGCTCCGAAGCGCGCGGGGGATAACTAGAGCTACTGGCAGATGCGCTAGGCGATGGTGAACAAGTTCGTAGCATCCAGAGGCAGTGGGGAGGTCAGAGCTTGCCGAAATTTGCACGGAGGCTCGCCAGAGCAGAGAAGGTTGCGAGTAGAAATTTGAGCAGCCCTGGGGCTCCGGTGGAATGAGATTTGAGGGGAAAGGAGGGGGAGAGGAGGGCGCTTATGAGGGCGTGGTCACAGGGAGTAATGGTCGCGGCATCAACGCGAATTGAAGCCGTCTTCAAATGCCAGTAACGGTGAGGAGGAAAGAGGGGGCGGGTTTCCCGCGAGGAAGACGATGCTAGCATGGCGCGGGACCGGGGTGTCAGCGAGATGGGTGGGCTGGTTCGCGCGTGAGAAAAGGAACAACCAGAGAGAGGGGAGGTGCCGGGTGGGCTGGCTGCTGGGCTTAGTGGGCTAGGCTGGTTCTGGGCTGGGGTTGTTTTCTTTATTTTTTTCTCTCCTGTTTATTTTTCTTTTTCTGTTTCTTTTATTCTGTTTTGAATTCATTCAAATGATTTCAAACACCATTTGGATTTATATTTTTACCAAACTTTCAGTAATTTTCTATTCTGTTCAAACATGTATTTTAAAGACCATTTTAGAATAATTATTTTATTCATTTATGGTTTATTATTTATTTAAATTAGGCACTTGCCTTTATTCAAATAAGATTTTAATTATAATTTCAAACTCTTATTTGAATTCTAATTTTCATCAAACCCTTTTCAATAGGTTTTATTTATTCATTAGTATGTTAATAATTCATTTTGAATTATTTAGAATATTTTAATATGGTTTATTATTCATTTAAATTGGGTATTTGTCTTTATTCCAACAGAATCATATATGGTTTTTAATTCCATATAAATTTAATTTAAATGATTCTTTTATCCCATTTAAGTTAATTAAATAACTTTTATATCCACCTTGGGAATTTCTATTTATTATTTTCTCATGATGTATTTAATCATTTTCATTAGGGATTTGTCTCCATTCAAATGGAATTGAATTTGGTTAATGCCATATAATTTTATTTGAATATTACTTATCCCTTTATTTTATTTGATTTATCTTTATTTCATTTGCTTATGGATTTAACTCAATTTAAATTGTCTTCTAAATAATTTTCTTATTATTTAGTTTAGGAAATTTGTCTTTATTTAAAATAAAGTTGGATATTGTTTAATCCTTATGATTTTATTCAAATAACCTTTTACTCCTTTTATTATTCTATAATCTTTCATTTCATTTGTTTGGCCAAGATTTAATTTGGTTTTTTTAAATATTCCTTATTTTTTATTTTCTTCCTTTGCCTTATAAAATCCATATCTTTTTATTTATGTCCAAAATTGGTGATTCCAATTTGTAGAATTTTATTTAATATTTGTTTATCTTTTTAAATCCCTTTAGGATTATTTTGCTCACAATTTGGTATGGATTTTCGATAGGATCTTTATTAGCTTTGGAAATTATTTCCTTTTTAACTTATTAAATTCATAAGTTTTTATCCATGGTTCCAAATTGAGTGAAATCAATTTGTATGGTTTTTATATTTTTATTTATCATTTTTTATCATTTATAAATGTTTGTTGCTAAATTTTTACTATGGATCAAATCCATAGTCTTAGAGAGATCTTGGAATTGATTTTCTTCCATTAGGGTTTTAAGGTTTTGGTTCAACTTTTCCAAGTGTTTAAATTTCAGGATGCATTTATGATGAATGCATTTCACTTGATTTGATATTAGTTGGATTCAAATTTTATTCAAAGTTTGTTCAAGATGGGTTTTGATGTTTCCAATTTGAAACAAAAAGTTTCTTTTCACCCTAAATTTCAACAATTTTTTATTTGTTTATTTATTTTTCACATTTCAAAATTTGGAGAATTTTGGGATGTGACACTTAATAACCAATGTCTCCAGTGATTCTTGCGCCGTATATCACGCGTTAACCATGAGATTTGGAATGGGACGGAGAAGTAAGCTGTATCTTTTCCCTCTCGCATGGAGTCAGATGTGCGAGTTGTGGCTGTTATCTTCGTAGCATGCATTTATTGGTAATTCGTAGGAGATATGCAGCATGTGGGTGGGAGCCCTCAACGTCCCACGATAGTTCCGGCATCTGAACGGTCTGTACTGCCAATTGCCGTAATTTGATAGGTGGGTTGGCGTACACCAAGGAGACATGTGGGGTCACGGAGAAGGCAGTGATTGGCTTGGATCTTAGTCTGGGCCTCACACCAAGGAAGTGTGAACGATCCTTCAACTCGAATGTGCAAAAAAGCTAAGATCTCTCATGGTTAAAGTAACACACCTCTGCAGAGTGTAAGAACTGTAACTTGTTACTCCCTATTTCGGGAAGGAGCTGCGAACGCTGTGGGAAAGGAACTCCATGAAAGTTTTGGTAAACCCATGAAGTCTGACGGACATAGCTTTTCAGAATAAAAGAAACCTTTGAAGAAATGTTTATGAAAACTTGCATTGCCTATGACCTACGGTCTATGGCTGTAGATATAGTGCATCAAACACTCCTTTTCTAGTGAACTTGCTGAGTACGCTCGTACTCAACGTATCTTCTTAAAGCTTGCTAGATTCTGAAGCCATTATGACGACGTCTACACCAAGTTATGCTCTAGGAATCATCACCAGAAGCTAAAGTTCTTAAATGAAGTCAATAAAGTCAACACATACATCAACTCAAGCAAAGACGAGGTTACTGATTAGATAGGAGTATAATCTCAAACCATAGAACCTATTTCTGTAGTTTATTGCAATAGCAGCAATGCCAGACCATTAGTTAAAATACTAGTCTTAATAGTATGATAGTTTTTGAGTTGTTTATGTCTAATTCTTCTTTGTAAGAAGTTTCTTTCTATATCTTTAACCTAGAGTGTTCTCTGGATCTTGTGTAAAGAGTTGAGTTGTAACCTTTAGCCATGTATTGGACCCCCTGTGTTTCTGTTGTACCACTCTAAGGGATGTAATACTAGTGAACGGTGTTTCATTAGTGTTATGTCAACGACTATAGTGTACTACATCATGCAGTGGTATGCTGGGTCACCGCACCCATGGAGGATTTCTCCATGGATGACATCAACCCGTACATGTATGAGTTGAACATTCATCCCAAGGAGTTGATTTTCAAGGATGGGAAGGTGCAGATGAAGGAAGCTCAAGGCCCTAAAGGAGAAGGCAGTCTAGAAGACATGATGGAAGCATTGGAACAGGAAGTTTTCAGGTACAAGAAGATGGCGGAACGCGAAGTGTATGTCATCCACAAGATAAGTTCAGAACTCGTTGCCAAGCACAAGGAGGAGGTTGCTGAGCTCCGAGACGAAATATTCTCGCTCCATCATACCACCAACCAATTACAAGCACAACTCTACAACATACAAAATCAAAACTATGAGTATGAGGCTAGATTTAATCACATAAGCTCTGCTGCTAGTTTCAGGATTATGGAAACCAAGACATCCTTTGTGGATGGGGATCCTTTACCTTGGAAATCTGATGACGACAAGGGACCACCACCACCAAAGGAGTAATTCGTCATCAGGTTTGGCATCCCCTTGGCTTGTTCCAAGCTTGGGGGAGTGTCGCGGTATCACATCATTATCTTTTATCTTTTTACCTTTTTAGTAGAGTTATATCTTGGGTAGAGAAGTTATCTTATAGGTTGGTTTGCATTGTGGAAGTATCTCTCCTTTAGTTGGTTATCTATGTATCCCTTGGTGTGAGTGCATTTATGGAATATTAATGAGAAGTCTCATCTTTTACCTTTTGCACTTCTTATTTTAGTTTTCAATCTCTATTATATGATTGATCTTGTTGATCAGTATTGGCATCACTTTGGGAGCATCAAGTAGATCTAAATTGGTTTTGGCAAACCGAGCTCTGGTCAGCAGCAACACTTTTGAGGTTTTGAAAGGAAAAGAAAAAGCTTATAGGTATTTTGTATCATCTATTTTCTTCCTTGATTGGCTCATAAGCTTAGTACTCTTTATTTAAGGTCTTTTGTGCCTTCAAGGAAGATTGTATGTTTGGCTTTATCACTTGTAGGTTTGCTTGTTTCCTTCAACTCTTTTGCTTGCTACTCAGCCTTGCTAGCCAAAAACCTGTTTTGAGAAGGCATACTTCTCATGCATTCCATTCCTTTAAACCAAAAACCTATGCCATTTGTGTCCACCATATCTACCTATTAGCATTATTGCTATTCCAAGCAAATTTCTCAAGCTTGACCTATCTTTCGAATTAAAAATTATTTTGTTATGTGAAAATTAGTTAGTAAAGCTCTCACGAACTTGACGGCACACCTTATTTTCTTGCCCCTAATAAACTTGAACCATTGTATAATCGAAGTTGTATATGCTTGCATCTATACGTTGGGATTAGCAGAACCGTGCTTTCACGGGGAACGCTTTAAACACTTATGGATACATATCCAGTTGATATCATGTTCTTTTGTTTGCGAATATCGTTGGTGTGAAATAAAAGGGGAGCTTGTAATTCCATGGATTTATGTATGTGTGTTAGATAAATGCCTGGGCCACTAGCCTAAGCCATGCCTAATCATGGTGGAAACTTGCAGCATAACCATAGTGAGCAATCTGTGAAGCATCCTCAATAAAAACCTTTGCAAATAGCAAATAAAAAGATCGCTGAGATGCTCATTGTCTGCTTTCCTTGTCAATTTGATTATGGGATAGCTCCTGTATCATGTGCAAGGGGTACCCGTTGGCGGTTCTTTATGATACACATGTACTTACAATGAAAATAACTTACCGGTAACTAAAGTTGAGTACCATGAGGAGCGGCCCTCATACTCAAGGGGCATGAGATTGCCAACTTATATTTTGTCGAGCATATAATCCATCTTTGTTCACTTTAACCTTAATCACCTCAAGATGCTTATGATAGTGGCAATGAGAGATCAAAGCTAGTAAGTACCATAATCTTTTGAAAGCTCTTTATGAACTTGAAATCCCTGCTTCCCTCTATGAAGGGCCCTTTCTCCTATTTCTAAGTTGAGTCAGTAAACCTATTACTCTCTATCTCTAGCAAGCATTTGAGTTGTTGTGTTTCAAGCATTCATATGATGATTTATTCAATCATGTTCTTTATGTTCCTTGTTTGCATAAGACTCTTATCTAAATGAGTATTAATTTGAAAGCCATCATTGTGAAAACCTTTTGTGTTTGATAAAGAGTACTCTTGTTGTAAAACTTTTACAAAAGCTTTATTTGAAAAATGTTTGCCAACTGTTCTCTGACCAAGAACAAAGTTTGCCAATTCCAATTATGATTTATCTTTATGCATCTCTATTTTGGCTCCTATACTGGTTGAAGGCTAAGTTATATAATGGTGAGTTGCTTTCTTCTATGAGTTATGTATTGGTAATTGTGATGCTTCTTGTCCATATTATTTTATCGACACTTCACTCCATAAACCTATGGATATGTTTACTGAGCTCAGTTTTTGCTTGGGGATAAGCGAAGTTCTAAGATTGGGGGGAGTTGATACGTCCAATTTGCATCACCATTCTATATCATAATTTGCCTCTATTCATTGATATATTTCATATTAAGACGCGATACTTATGTCTTTTCATCTGTTTTTGCATGTTGGATGATTCTTGGAGGATGAACTGCCGGAGTCAGGATTCTGATGGAAAAAGAGGTGTTTTGATGCAATTTTGCGAAGATCAGAAAAATACCAGAAAAACTACGGAAAATCCTATTTTCGCAAAAGATGAAGAATGCTAGAAGGGGAGGCGGAGATGGGGCCACAGGTGGCCCACACCCCCCCAGGCGCACCTCTGGATCCGCCCTCTCGCCTATACCTTCTCCTCGAAACCCTAATACACTGGGGCAACCACAGAAAGATTCCGCCACCTTTGCGGGGCGGAAAACACAGAGAGAGAAAGAGCTCTCCGGTAGACAGATTTCTGCCAGGGAAATTCCTTTCCGGAGAGGGGAGATCGTCGCCATCAACACCATCATCAAGCTAGACTTCATCGGGATCATCATCATCCACACCGTCATCTCCACCAGCACCATCATCATCACTCCACCCCGTTGTAAAAATTGTGTTGAATCTTGCATAGTTCTTAGGGGAAACTTTCCCGGTGTTGATTACTATTGTAGTTGATGCTTGTGAGTGGAACCATTGGATTATTGTTTATATTCAGATTGTTATACATCACCATATCATCTTTGATCTTGATCCATGTCACATCCCAAAATTTTCCAAAATTTTTAATGTGAAAAATAAATAAACAAAATAAATAATTGTTGAAATTTAGGGTGAAAAGAAACTTTTTGATTCCAAATGGAAACTTAAAATCCCATCTTGAACAAACTTTGATTAATGTTTGAATCCAACTAAATTCAAAACAAGTGAAATGCTTTCTTCATAAATGCATCTTGAAATTTAAACACTTGGGAAATAAACCCAAACCCTAAAATCCTAATGGAATAAAATTATTTCCAAGATATCTCTAAGACCATGGTTTTGATCCATATAAAAATTTGTCAACAAACATTTATAAATGATCAATAATGACAAATAGAAATATTATAAAACCATATGAATGGGTTTCACTTAATTTGAAGCCATAGATAAAATCTTATGAATTAAATAAGATAAGGAAATTGAATTTCCAAAGATAATAAAGCACCTATATAGAAATCCATACCAAATGTTGAGCAAATAATCCTAAAGATATTTAAAAGGATAAATAAATATCAAATAATATTTTACAAATTGGAATCACCAAGTTTGGATCTATAAATTAAAAGATATGGATTTTATAAGATAAAGAAAGAAATATTAAATGAGGAATATATAAGGACCAAATTAAATCTTGGCCAAATCCATAAGCAAATGGAATGAATATAATCCAAATCCAAATAAAATAAAAGTATAAAGAATTTTCCAAATAAAATAAAGTAGCATTAACCAAATTCTATTTCTATTTGAATAAAGCCAATTACCTAATAGGAATGATTAATTAAATCATGGGAAAATAGTTTTTGGAATTTACCCAAGTGATTAAAAAACATTTATTTAACTTAAATGGAGTCAGGGAAATCACCTAAATAAAATTTATGGAATTAAAACTATAATTGATTTCATTGGAATTAAAACAAATACCAATTTAAGTGATTAATAAATCATATTAAAAATATTCCAAATAATTCAAGGTGAATTATTTGACACCCTAATAAATAAATAAAACCTACTGAAAAGATTTAGATTTCAAATGGAGTTTGAAAAACATTATTAAATCTTATTTGAATTAATACAAGGGCCTATTTTAATTAATTAATATGCCCTAAAAAGAATAAATATATTATTCTAAATTTGACTCTAGAATGTATTATTAATCAGTATTAAAATCTACACAAAGTTTGGTTGAAGTTTGAATTCAAATGGATGTTTGAATTGATTAAACAAAATCAAAACAGATAAATAGAAAAAGAAAAGGGAAAAAGAATCAGTACAAAAAAAATAAACAAAACCAGCCCAACCAGACCAGGCCCACTAAGCCCAGCAAGCTCCTCTCCCCCCCCGAACCTTTCTCTTACTCGTAATCGAACCCACACAGACACTGACTGCCTGGACCCACTCCTTCTCTCTCTCTCTCTCTCTCTCTCTCTCTCTCTCTCTCTCTCTCTCTCTCTCTCTCTCTCTCTCTCTCTCTCTCTCTCTCTCTCTCTCTCTCTCTCTCTCTCTCTCTCTCTCTCTCTCTCTCTCTCTCTCTCTCTCTCTCTCTCTCTCGCTGACAGAATGACCCCACCTTCCAGTCTTCTTCTTCACCACGCGTGACCAGTTCGTCGCTGTTTCTGGCTGTAATTCCGCGGGATTAATTCGCCTTAACGCTGCATCCATTACTCATTGTGATCACGCACACTTAATCGCCTCCCTCCCCTCTATCTTTCCCCCCATACGTCGTCCCCTCTCTGCCACAGAGCTGCCGCAATTCTTCTCGAGACCTCCCTCTGCTCCAACGAGCTCCAACCCCGATTCCGGCTAGACACCATCACCCCATGCCCCCTCGACCACACGAGCGTGTTCCACTGACTCCTGTGCATCTTCCGGTGTCGCTCTCTTGGTCGCGCGAACACCAGAGCTTCAGCAAGGGCATCACCCGGGCGCCACCGCCGTCTGTCTCTTCTCCGGCGACTCCCCTGGTAATGTTCTGACCGCCCTTCTTCCTTCCGATGATGCGCCTGTGACCAGTGACCTCTTCCGCAACTAACGCCACTATTTTCGTGTCCTAGCTCGCACCGTAGCGTCGCCTCCGTCTTCGACAGTAAGCAGCCGCCGTCTGTCTCTTCTCCGGTGAGCAATCGCCGTCGTTTCTGTGCGCCCCTTGACAGAAGGAAACCGCCTTCAGCTTCACCAGGATCATGCGAACACTGTGAGCATCTTCTCTCCCTCCTTTTCTTCCTGCTTCGCCAGAACCACCGCGAGCAGAGCCCGCGCTGCCGTTCGCCGTCGCCAGCGCCACCGGATCGTGGTCAAAGCGTTTATGTCCGTCGGATTTAGATTGCAAGTCCAGGATAGATAACTTAAATGAAAGGGTATGAGCGATCTGTGCCGTGCGATTTGCATTAGATCCAGCAGCCCACGTTAGTCGATCCACGCGAAATGGTATTGGCGAATAGGAAACAGCCACGTGGCCCAGTCTGTTTAATAAAAACCAGAATAGATTCTATTAGATGTTCAAACTTGTAAATTGCATAACTTTTGATCCACACGTCCAAATTTTGCAAATTTTATATCAATGGAATCAGCAATACAAGTAATTTCCAACCATGCACTTTGTTTAGTAAATTTCTTATGGAAACTTGGTTGCTTTCCAGAAACTTGTGTAGGCATAATTTGAATATAAAATTCTTTCTAAATTTATTTTTGTGTTAAAATCTTGGGAAAATGGATTGTTTTGAACCTACTGACCATAGAAACCAACTTTTGGTTTTAAAAACTTATTTTGAGATGCTAAGGAATAAATCTTAGAATAAAAGCATTTCTAGCCAAATAAAAATGTTGATTATGGTTTAAAAATGATTTTGGAGAAAAACCTTTGAGAAAAGTTTTGATTTAAACTCTCTGACCCCAAACACCAAGTTTTAGAATTAAAAATGTATTTGGTGAACCCTATAAAGATTGTTGCTTTACTAAAGGCATTTTCAACCAAATAAAATATTGATTTGGTTTAAAAATGGTTTATAGGTAAAATCTTTTGCAAATGGTTTTGCCACTTTTATAAAAGGACTAATAGGTGTTTTCAAATGTTTATGACCCATTATAAACCACTTTTCAAAATAAACAATCTTTTGGCATACTTGCATGCATTGTTTTGTTTCTATTATTTTATGTGATGAATTGCTTGAATGGTAGATTGAATATTTGCTAGCTTGATTGATTTGTAGTGGAATTTGAAGAGTGTGAATATTGCAAGATCAAGGAGTGAACTTATAATTCTCTACCAAAAAGGCAAGTGATGCTCCATACTTTTTTCCCATTATTTTCACTATGCATTAGTGATATTTCTAAAGTAGGACTTGCATGGAATTTTTGCTAAGTGTAAACTATGCCATGGGAAATCCTAGTAGATGAAACCTTAGTAGAAATTTCCTAAGTTAAGATTCCTACTACTATCATGCTTAGCTTAGCTAGTAGAAAACAAGGGTGGATTTTATTCATGCTATGGAATATTTCTAAGTCAAGGACTTGTGTTTTGTTTAATAAAACAACTAAGTGAATGAATCACCTGGGTGGAAAGGGACTTGCTTGGTGGTTTTTGGTTGAGTGGTTACACAAGGCCCATTTCTATGGTTTACCTTGTGTATCTCACTTGTGGATTGCCACCCAGGAACAAAGAGATTTGAGATGTCAAATGTTGAGAAGCTTCAAGTGCAGCCACATGGCATTATGCGCTCTGCCTGGATCATATAGGTTGCAATAACTTAGACAAATGGACAGTTGGTGGTAGGGGTTTGATAGGTTGGAGCGCGTCCATTCTGGTCTAAGGGAAGGCTTTTGAAAGATCTTTACTTGGTGAAAACCAAGTCTTGTGGGGAAAGTGCACCACCTCTGCAGAGTGTAAAAATCTAAGTACTTAGCCATGTCCCTGTCAAAGGACAATTTGAGCATCAAGACATGGAAGCTATCAAGAATCTCCTCATCCCAATTTCTAAGTTAAAAACTTGTGGATGAACAAGGGTGAAGGTTCACCAATTTCTATTGGTGGTTCCTTGGGTGTTTTTGACAAGCAAAAACTTAGTGTTTTCAAATGATGAGGAAAATCTATTTTGGGCAAAGCAAGCCTAAGCTCCACTTAGCCAAATGCATGTAGATGATAGACTCCACTATACTACCATAGTATCACTTGCCAATACAATTCAAATGTATTGACCCTTGTGGCTGTAACTTATTATGTTGCAGGTTTGTTTGATGTTAGTGAAGTGTGTGTTGATTAGGATTACAAGTCTACAACCAACATGATTGCCTGTGGCACATTGAAGATGAAGGACCCCATGCTATAGTTATTTCTGCTGCATTGTAATGAGATAGCCAAATGAGCTATGTAAGATGTAATGAATTATTTTATTCCTGGTTATAAAGTTGTAATATGACCTTTGTTTCTTGATATTACATCTTAACTGTGGATGCTAGCTATTGATCCAGGGACTAGCATTGCAATCAAAGGGATCCTTACCTTTATAAAGGGAGGGATCTTACAATCCATATGATGTCTCGTGAGTAGTTTGTTTAGTTCTCGAGGACATGGGAGAAGTCATGTTGTTAGTAGTGGATTTGTGTTGAGGTATTATTCAATGGTTTAATATTTAAGTTGTGGTGCTATTCTTCTAGTGGTGTCATGTGAACGTCGACTACATGATACTTCACCATTTATGGGCCTAGGGGAATGCATTATGTATTTGGCTACTAATCGTGGGTTTTTCGGAGTGACAGAAACCTGAACCCCCATTAGAAAACCATTGCACAAGGGAGTGCAGGATCTCAGAGTTTAAGGTTGTGGTTAGGTTTATATCTTAATTGCTTTCTTGTAGTTGCGGATGCTTGCAAGGGGTTTAATCACAAGTATGTATTAGTCCAAGTAAGGTTGGTGCATTAGCACAGGTTCACCCACACAACACTTATCAAACCAAAGAAGATTACTCAGCTATATGAAGCGAAAGCACTTGACAGTATTCCCATGTGTCCTCGAGAACGTTTGGTCCTCATTAGTATTTCCACCGGCTTGTCCTTTGCTAAGAAAGGACCGGGCCACTTGATGCAATTGTTTGATGTCTTTATTTACTTGCATTTTATTTCCTTGATTTATCAGAAAACCCGTAAAAATCCGTTTGCTAAGTATTTACAGAGATTTCCTGCTCCATACCACTAGTCAACACCTCCTGCTCCTCGTTGGGATCAACACTCCTATTTATCAAAAGTACTACGATACACCCCCTATACTTGTGGGTCGTCGGCTATGGTGACTACTTCATAGTCATAACATCGTGTGAGCATGTGCCAAGTCAACCCAAACAAAGCATCAAAGGAGAAGACCACAATACTATACTTTTGTATGCTAAAACAACGCATGATTCTTTCAAAGCACATTAAGCAATTCTAATTGTTTGTAACAAGTCATGCTATTGCAATAATCACTAATCATAAGGTCAAAACAACATCTAGCATGACACTATAAAGTCTAATTCACAGTCAAAGGAAGCTCCTCTTGTACTACTCAAGCAAGAACTTTCTACTCCTCTCCAACACCAATCAACTTATTTGAAACAACACAGCGAGAAAGGGGGTACAACTACTTTATTCAAGCAAACTAAGAAAACAAAAACCAAAAACAAAAACTAAGACACTCCAATAACAACACAACTTGTGCATGAAACAATAAAAACGAAGTGTTTAGAAAGACCTGAGATTTTTATTAATGAAGAAAGGGATGCCTTAAGCATACCCAAGCTTTGACACTTGTACCTCTTGAATATTTCCTGGGGTGACATGGGGTGGAATACCCAAGCTTGAGCTTTTTTCCATTCTTCGTCTCATTACATCATTCTTTCTCTACACCTGAAAATTTTCCTTCATACAAAACTTCACACAATCTTCATTAGCATCATTAGTGTGTTCAAAATATAATAGACCTTTGGGGTTTAGTTTTAAAACAAAAAAACTTTCACTAAAGACACAAGCTACTGTATAAATTCCCTCAAAAATCTCAATATCCTAAAAATAACCCAAAAAGGAATCAATAAGAAGCAAATGCAAATAATGGCAGAAATCTGTAAAAATAGACAAGCAGGTAGAAACCGATTTTTTCGAAGACCTTCTGTTGCTCAAATCAAAAAGTGTTGAACTAAAGAAAGTTAGCTAACAACATTGGGGATTTATTAAGAAAATTACAGCTCAATCCGACTTATAGATATTTTACACAAATTTTTACAGTGGAGCATAAAAATCTATTTCAGGACAACAACTCCTCAAATCTTACTTCCCTCTCATTAGAGGTTATTCTTGGCACAAAAATCAAATAAAAATGATAAGTAGAGGTCATTACAGAAGTAATAACTTCCAAAACTCAAGAAAACTATTAGGTTATCTCCCAATAAGTACTTTTCTTTAACGCCTTTAAGTTAGGCACAAGAAGCAAGAATCAAGTATTTTAAAATGAAGAAGCATTAAGATAAACTTTCTTGCTCCTACCTTTATTACCTATATTCTTATCTTTAGGGAATGTTTGGTTGCTATTGGAGAAGCAAAATGCATAATGCATTTTCCCACATCTATTATTGCTCCAAGGTGTTTTAGCAGGGATCTTCCAAGTGTAATTTGTCCTTTTCCTACACATTCAATAACAAGATAATCAGTAGACACCACTTTCCCTGAGATCTTTGTAAATACACCTTTATCTATTCCAATGGGTAATAAAGTTGCATTATTGGTTAGATATATTTTTTCTCCTCCTTCAGAATGTCCCCAAAGATTCAAGGACTCATAGATATCTTTAGGCATAAGACAAAATTTAGACATGATATCACAACGAGCATCAAAATTTCCATTGTTTATAGCAACTTTTATTGTAGGAAAGCATTTTGAAGGCCCAAAATTTATTGGAACATAATCATGGTGCTCTCTAAGCATGTTATAGTAGTATTTCAAAGCAATTGTACGGGTCTCAAGAGTGTTCAACCTAGCATAGATGTTTATAAAGGAAGAATCAGACTTGCTGGGCATATTCTAAATTATAATAAACTTCTTTATGACATCCAAAGCTTCATTCTCATTACATCAAAAAATATATTTCCCAGCTATAACATCCAAATCATATCTATAACAAAGATAAAGACCATGATAGAAACTATTAATAACCAGGCTTAGACACATCTTAGGCTTAGTTTTTCCTTGTAAATCAGAGATTCTAGACCAAGATTCTTTGAAACTCTCTTAACTTTCTTGTTTGAAAGTAAAGATCCTTTCCATAGGTGACACAGTGATTGGAACAACACCAGACATGGTAGCAACTAAAGTAGGAACTATTTTTTTGTGATTTTGATAAAAGAAAGCAAACCAAACGAAACTAATTTTTTTTGGAGTTTTTGATAAAAAGAGGCAAATAAAACAAGGCAAAAGAAACTAAGCAAACCAAAAACAAAGTAAAGATAAAGGTTGTGAAGGACTCACCTTGTGAAGCCGTCCTTAGCCTCCGAAAACAGCTTGATGCAGCTCAAATCACTGTAGAACTTCGTTGGGAAACCCCGAGAGGAAGGTATGATGAGCACAGCAACAAGTTTTCCCTTAGAAAGAAACCAAGGTTATTGAACCAGTAGGAGGAAGGAAACGACCCAAAGGTGTTGCTAGCAACTTGGAAACCTGCACAACACAAACTCAAGACTTTGCCCCAACGAAGAGTGAGGTTGTCAATCTCACCGGTTTGATGGAAACAAAGGATTAACTCTATGGTGTGGAAGGTAATGGTGGTTTGCAGAAAGTAAATAGGAACAGTGGAAGATGTATCAATGGTAAAGATTGGACCGGGGTCCATAGTTCACTAGAGGTGTTCTCCTTAAGATAAACAGCATAACATGCTGGGTAAACAAATTACAGCGGGGCAATTGACAGGACTAAGCAAGGCATAACAATGCAATACTAGACATTCATGATCCTATGATATTTGATTGGGCAATACAACAATATATATAGACCGCCATCCAACTGCATCTATGACTAGTAATCCACCTTTAGGTTATCATCCGAACCCCCTCAAGTATTAAGTTGCAAGCAACGGATAACTGCTTTAAGCAAAGTGGGTAAGGTAAACAATCCACCTGTTCCATGAACAAGAGATCTTTTTTCTCCCTAGTAGCAACAACACATCTACAACCTTAGAGATTTCTGTCATTTCCCCAGATTAAATAGAGGCATGAACCCACTATCGAGCATAAATACTCCCTCTTGGAGTCACTAGCATCTACTTGGCCAAGATAGCTACTAGAAATGGAGATCACGCAAGATCTCAAACAACACAGACATGATAGAATCAATAAGATAGAATCATTAACCAATCTGACATAGTAATCTCAATATCCATCGGATCCCCGCAAACACAACATGCATGATTACAAATAGATGATCTTGATCATGAATGGAGCTCACAAGATCTAAACTGTTGGGAATATGACCTAGAGGCAATCATGTATGATGATATTTCCTATTGTATTCATAAAGTTATTAAGTAGTCCTTGTATAAACATCTGATGTGTATCACTGAATATGTGATTCGGTTGTGGAACTATGCATTCATGTTGTTTATACTAAATATCCTTGGTCATTGAGATTGTGCTGGACACACAACTTAGACCAATGTGAAAGTTGGCTTGATGACTCGGTTCCACTTGTCATGGGCATGGAGATGCTATTCCAACTTACACAGATTCGGCTAAAGAGTTTAGCGAGTCGGATTGACCCATATTAAGGTACAACGAACTAGTTGTCATTTGTATATCTCAATCAATGTAATCCTTAGACCTGAGGTTGTTGCATAGTCCGAGTTGAGGATCACCGACTTAGGTTCTGTCAAACGCTGATCCGTAACTGGGCAGTTATAAAGGCAGAGTTCGGGTCGACTGAGAATCAAGCTGCGTGATGTGAATAACCAAGATGGGATTTTGCCCCTCCACTCGGAGAGATATTCTCTGGGCCCTCTCGTGAGATATGATTCGGAAAGCATGGCCATGCACGACTCGGTTAAGTGTTAACCGAGGCGATCGGCTAAGAGTTAGTCGGGTGAATCACTTATCTCGGATCGAGAAGAGAGTCGGACTATTTAAGGGATGACATATATTCGCCTATAGTCTGACAAGGTATATCGTGAGGCAAAAGGGACTCAGACGTAAGTCGCATTGGAAAGGCAAGTCGTCATGACTCTTTGGTACTTGGGAATCGGCATGTTCTGCTAGGAGCCGATGCCGATTGATCGATTGTGAGTCGGACTCTAATCGTGTCCAAGTAACCATGAGCCTGCGGGGTCACACACTTAAGAGCGGGAGCAAGTTCGGATTGGATCCGAATCTGTAATCTGGTTGGGTTGGACCTAAACCAGATTAGGACTGAGTTAGTGAGTTGGACTCACGGTGACTAGTGTTATATGGGCTTTAGTGAATGGGTCGCGCGAGCAGAACCCACGTTCACTCCCTATATATAGTGGAGCATTGTAACCCAGAAAGGTTAATCGTTGTTCGGTTAGGTCATTCTATGTGTTGGAAACCCTAGCTCCACAGCAGTCCAGCCGCCGTAACGAACCTAGCAGTTCGCCGCCGGCGCTCCTCCTTGTACGTGTGGATACCAGCAGAGGTGCTGTGCGATCAGCACCAGGACGATCGGATCGTGAGGACTGCACTGCATCAACTGACGCGCTTCATCAGTAATCCGCAACTGCGCGTCTAGTGGTAAACCTCGTGGCCTTCTACCTCAGCTAGATCTTGGGATCACCACGTTAGAGGAAAAAGTTTTGTTTTATCTCTGCGTGGCCCAACATAAACATGGTATCACAAAGGAGGAGAAACAACCATCTAGCTACTACATGTACCCGTAGTCCAAGGTGGAACTACTCACGCATCATACCTGAGGCTGTCATGGTGATGAAGAAGGCCTCCGGGATGATCTCTCCCCTCCGGTAGGGTGCCGGGAAGAGCTTCAGATCCCCCTGATCTAGGGACGATAGTGGCGGCGGCTATGGACTGTTTTATGGAAGATTTATCGGGGAATTAGGGTTTAGGTATCGGGGGATTCTTATAGGCGAAGAGGGAGGCCGAGAGGGTGCCCGAGGCGGTTGCACCCTCCTAGGTGCGGGCCAGGCCAGGCCACGCAGCCAGGGGTGGGGCCCCCTCGAGTCCCTCATCTGTCTCGTCTTCTGGTTCCGTGTTCCCCACGGTAAAATATTGACTTTGGATTTTGTCCCGTCTAATTCCGGGAATATTATTTTTTTGCCTTTTCTAGAACCAAAAACAGAAGAAAACAGGCAACTGGCACTGTGGCATCTTGTTAATAGGTTAGTAACGGAAAACATAAGAAAATACCTCAAAGTATAGACAAAGCCAAGAAAAGTAGATACTAAACAAGCATGAAACATAAAAAAATTATAGATACGTTTACGACGTATCAGGGAGTTAAGGACAACTTCAATCTCTTCCTCCTCGTCAATCACTTTTCAGTGAGAAAGAAGATTTCGCAAGGGGAGTCTCTCACAACCAATATCTTTCCTTTTTTTGTTTTGCTTGGTTTATTTTTCTTTGTTTTGCTTGTTTGTTTTTATCAAAAATACAAAAAACTAGTTGAACTGGTTTGCTTTTTCTTATCAAAAACACACAAAAAATAGTTCCTACTTTAGTTACTACTTCTGTTGGCTTGCTTCAATTTTGCAAAAATGAATACTTCTGAAAACACTAAGTTGTGTGACTTCACTAGCTCAAACAAGAATGATTTCCTTTGCACACCTATTGCTCCACCTGCTCCTGATACTACTTTTTATGAAATTAAACCTTCTTTGTTGAATCTTGTTATGAAAGAGCAATTTTTTGGTGCTAGTTCTGATGATGCTGCTGCTCACCTTAATAATTTTGTTGAACTTTGTGAGATACAAAAATATAAGGATGTAGATGGAGATATTATTAAGCTTAAATTGTTTCCTTTCTCATTGAGAGGAAAATCTAAAGAATGGTTGCTATCTTTGCCTAGAAATAGTATTGATTCTTGGATTAAATGCAAATATGCATTTATTGGAAAATATTATCCTCGTGCTAAGATTATATCTATGAGAAGTGAAATAATGAAATTTAAACAATTTGATAATGAACATGTTGCTCAAGCTTGGGAAAGAATGAAATCTTTGGTAAAGAATTGTCTCACTCATGGACTGACTGCTTGGATGATTATCCAAACCTCTTATGCAAGACTAAATTTTTCTTCAAGAAATCTGTTGGATTCTGCTGCTGGAGGTACCTTTATGACCATTACTTTGGGTGCTGCAACAAAGCTCCTTGATAATATTATGGTTAACTATTCTGAATGGCACACTGAGAGAGCTCCACAAGGTAAGAAGGTAAATTCTGTTGAAGAAACCTCCTCCTTGAGTGATAAAATCGATGTTATTATGTCTATGCTTGTTAATGGAAAAGCTCATAATGATTAAAATAATGTTTCTTTAGCCTCTTTGGTTGGTCAAGAAGAGCAAGTTGATGTGAACTTCATTAGAAATACAATCTTAGCAACAATGCCTATAGGAATAATTTTGGTAATAATAATTATAGGCCGTATCGTCCTAATAATGGTAATACTTATGGAAATTCCTACAACAACAATAGAAGTGCTCCCTCTGAACTTGAATTCATGCTTAATAATTTTATTAGTAAACAAACTACTTTCAACAAAACTGTGGAGGAAAATCTTGTAAATGCTGAAAAAATATTTCATCTTTGTGTGAAGCACAATCCTCTTTGATTAATAAAATGGCTGCTAAACCTGAAACCATGGAAAATACCTTTGCTGCTGCTAATGCCATACAAGTTAGAATTGATGAAAATGTTAGACTGTTACCTAAATTGCATGCTAAGTGGGAAAGAGAAGATGAAATTGTTAGAAATAATAGTATTTGTACTATTACCACCACCAATGTTGATGCTATCAAACCACATGAAGTCCCCATTCCTTTTGCAACAATGCCTAAATCCAATAAAAATGCTGAAATTTTTAGAAATATGGGAAACAATAACTCTACTACCTTGGATGCTAATTTTGATTTTGATCTTGATGGTTGCAATATTTCTGAAGTAATTATGTTCCTACAAAATCTTGCTAGAAGTCCTAATGCTAGTGCTATGAATATGTCTTTTACAAAACACATTACAAATGCTCTCATTAAAATTAAAGAAGAAAATTTGAAACATAAAGCTTCTATTCTTAGGAAATTAGAAGATGGTTGGGAACCCATCATTAATATGGAAGTGAATGATTTTGATCTCAAAGCTTTATGTGACCTTGGTTCTAGTGTCTCTATTATGCCTAGAAAGATTTATGAAATGCTTGATTTGCCACCATTGTAAGATTGTTATTTGGATGTCCGTCTTGATGATAATGCTAAAAAGAAACTTATGGGGAGTATTAATGATGTTCTTATTATGGTTAACAATGCTTTTGTACCCATTGATTTATATTTTTTGGATGTTGAATGTAATGCTTCTTGTCCTATTATTTTGGGAAGACCTTTTTTTAGAACTGTTGGTGTCATTATTGATATGAAGGAAGGCACCATGAAATATCAATTCCCACTCAAGAAAGGTATAGAACACTTCCCTAAATATAGAGAGAAAATATCCTTTTCCTCTCCTATTAAAACAAAAGTTGATGCTAATGCTTCTTCATTCGAAAATACTTGATCCTTGCTTTCCTATGCCTAACTTAAAGGCGTTAAAGAAAAGTACTATTGGGAGATAACCCAAATTATTTTTATTTCAGTAAGTTTTTCTTTTATTGAGTCTTGGAAGTCATTAATTCTATAATAACCTATCCTTATCCTTTTTGTGTGGTTTTTGTGCCAAGAATAACCTCTAATGAGAGAGAAGTAAGATTTGGGGAAGTTGCTGTCCCGAAACAGATTTTTGTGCTTCCCTGTAAAAAATCGTGAAAAATCCCAGTACATCGGATTGATCTGTAATTTTCTGAGCATATGACACAGGATATTATCTAACTTTCATTAGTTCAACACTTTTCAATTTGAGCAACATAAGGTCTTTGAAAAAATCGGTTTTTACCTGCTGGTCTATTTTGACAGATTTCCACCATTATTTGCATTTGCCTCTTATCGGTTTCTTTTTGAGTTCTCTTTGATCTCTTGAGATTTTAAAAGGAATTGCTACAATAACTTGTGTTTTAATGAAAGTTTTACTTGTGTTGAAACTATACCCAAAGGCTTATTATCTTGAATACACTAATGTTGCTAATAAAGATTGTGTGAAGTTTTGTATGAAGGAAATTTTCAAGTGTAGGGGAATAATGATGTGATGAGATGAAGAATGGATAAAATCTCAAGCTTTGGGATGCCACCCATGTCACCCCAAGAAATATTCAAGAGGTACAAGCGTCAAAGCTTGGGGATGCCCAAGGCATTCCCTTGTTCATCAATAAAAATCTCAGATCTCTTTTTAGACACTTTATTTTTATTGCTTCATGCACTTTTGTGTGGTTCTTGGAGCATGTTTTTTGTTTTTATTTTTAGTTTTCTTTTGTTTGGTTTTCTGAATAAATTAGTTGGACCCCCGCGTTTGTATTTTGTTTTAAATAAGTTGATTGGTGTTGGAAAAGAGTAGAAAGTTTCATGCTTAAGTGGTACAAAAGGAGCATTGTTTTGACTGTGGCTTAGAATTTATCATGTCATGCTAGATGTTGTTTTGACCTTATGCTTAGTTATTATTATTGTAGCATGACTTATTCCAAAAAATTGAGATTGCTTAATGTGCCTTGAAAGAATCATGCGTTGTTTTAGCATACAAAAGCATAATAATGTGGTATTATCCTTTAATGCTTTATTTGGGTTGACTTGGCACATGCTTACACCATGTTAAGACTATGAACCAGTTACCTTAGCCTCTATGATCAGTTAGTTTTTGACTTGTGATACCACTTTATGCTTTAATTAATAATGTTTTGTCGCTTTGCATGATTATGGACATTATGATCACTCTCTTAGTTGATCGCTCCCAGTCTTTTGCTAGCCTCACTTGTACTGAGTATGAGCTATACTCGTGCATCCAACTCCCAAGAAACCAAGTTATTCCAAAGAATCCACTATAAATTCCTATGCATGGTGTGTTACACCATTCCAAGTATATTCATGTTTTTATCTATCTTCCAAATTAAACTTGTTATGTGCAAATTAGTGATTAAAGCTCACATGAACTTGATGACACACTTTAATTTTTTGCACCTAATAAACTTAAACCATTGTGTCATCTATGTTGCTTATATGCTTGCACTTATAAGTTGGGAATTAGCAGAACCATGCTGTCATGGGGAACACTTTCAACACTTGTAAATATTATCCAGTTGATATCATGATCTTTTATTTATGGATGTCGGCGGTGTGAAATAAAAGGGGAGCTTGTAAGTTCATGGAGTATTATATATATGTTAGAGGAAGGCATGGGCGGCTAGCCTAAGCCATGCCTAATCATGGTGGAAACTTGCAGCATAACCATAGTGAGCAATCTATGAAGCATCTTAAAAAAATATAGAAAAAAAGAGAAAAGAAAAAGAAAAAAGCACCATGATCATGGTAAATAAGAAGATTGCTGAGATGCTCATTGTCTATTGCCTTGTCATTTTGATATGGGATAGCTCCTGTGTCATGGGGCAAGGGGTACCCCGTTGGTTGTTCTCTATGATACACATATACTTACAATGACAAGAACTTGCTTGTGACCAAAGTTGAGTAGCATGAGGAACGACCCTCGTACTCAAGGGAGATGAGATTGCCAACTTATGATCTGTCAAGCATATACTTCATATTTGTTTGACTTTAACCTTAATCACTTCAAGATGCTTATGATAGGGGCAATGAGAGCTAGAAGCTAAAAATTACCATTATTTTTAGAAGATCTTTATGAAACTTGAAATCCCTGCTTCCCTCTGTGAAGGGCCTTTATTTTTTACTTTTATGTTGAGTCTCCATCTTCTATATTTATGCACCAGTTAAGAGAGCATAGTTGTCATTCTTAGTTTAGTGTGCATTGTCCCAAAAATTATTGATTGATCCATAACTTTTGTATTGCTTGTTCTTAAATTATTTATATCTAGTCACCCTTATGAACTTTGAAGGTGTCCTATGCATTTATATTTTTCTATACCATGAAGGACAAGCTGAATACCACTCATGCTATGTTTTCTATATGTGAAACAAACAAACATCTTTCAATGCATTGTTATTCATGATCTTTGTTTGTACCTTTTCATGTTACAACATAGTTGCTATGTCTTGTTATTAGAACTACATCTTTCATGCTCATGTTTAGAGTACTTTGATCTCAGCTATAAATGTTTTACAATATTTTGATGAAGATTGTGATGGTGCATGTCACCTCAAAAATTATTCTTTTTATCACTTACCTACTCGAGGACGAGCAGGAGTTAAGCTTGGGGATGCATGATACGTCTTAAACGTATCTATAATTTTTGATGCTCCATGCTTGTTTTATACCGACTTTCTTATGTTTTGTCTACACTTTGAGGTATTTTTATACATTTTCCGGAACTAGCCTATTGACAAGATGTCGCTGTGTCAGTTGCCTGTTTTCTGTTGTTTTTGGTATCAGAAAATCTAGTAAGGAAATATTCTTGGAATTGGACAGGACCAAAGTAAATATTTTTCCAGAAGGAACACGGAGTCCGGAGGGCAGCCAAAGTGGGGCCACGAGGTGGCCACACCCCGTGGCGGCGCGGCCAAGGGGGTGCACCAGCCCTAGGTGTGGGCCCCTCGGGCGCCCAACGACCTTTCCCCTTCGCCTATAAAAGCACTCCGATGCAGAAACCCTAAGCACCCGATGAGATCTCCACAAAACAGTCCGTAGCCGTCGCCATCTCCATCCCTATATCGGGAGGGATCCGAATCTCTTCCCGGCACCCTGCCGGAGTGGAGAGATCATCCGGAGGCCTTCTTCATCACCATGCCAGCCTCCGGAGTGATGCGTGAGTAGTTCACCCTTGGACTATGGGTCCATATAGTAGATACATGGTTGTTTCTCCTCCTTTGTGCTATCATGTCTAGACCTTGTGAGCTCCGTTCATGATCAAGATCATCTATTTTTAATCATACATGTTGTGTTTGCGGGGATCCGATGGATATTGAGATACTATGTTAGATTGATTATTGATTCTATCATGTCTATGTTATCTGTGATCTTGCATGCTCTCCGTTGTTAGTAGTTATCTTGGCCAAGTAGATGCTTGCAACTCCAAGAGGGAGTATTTATGCTCGATAGTAGGTTCATGCCTCTAGTAATCTGGGGAAGTGACAAAAATCTCTAAGGTTGTAGATGTGCTGTTGCTACTAGGGAGAAAACAACAATCCTTTTTCCATGGGGCAATTGTATTGTTTACTTTACACACTTTGATTAATGCAATTATCTGTTGCTTGCAACTTAATACTAAAAGAGGTTTAAATGATAACCTGAAGGTGGATTATTAGTCATAGATGTAGTTGGATTACGTTCTATGTATTATGTTGTAATGCCCAAACAAATCTCGTAGGAGTCAAGATGTCTAGTATATGTATTGTTATGCTTTCTTAATCTGTCAATTGCCCCGCTGTATTTTGTTCACCCAATATGCTATCTATCTTATGGAGAACACCTCCAGTGAACTGTGGACCCTGGTCCATTCCTTTATCATTGATATTCTATCTACTGTTTACCATTTACTTTCTACAAGCAAATCACTATCTTCCACACTATATGTTTAATATTTTGTTTTTAGCAAACTAGTGAGATTGACAACCTCACTGTAACTTGAGACAAAGTATTGAGTTTGTGTTGTGAAGGTTCCAAGTTGTTAGAAACACCTTAGGGTTGTTTCCTTACTCCTACTGGTTCGATAACCTTGGTTTTATAACTGAGGGAAACTTACTGTTGTGCTCATCATACCTTCGTCTTGGGGTTTCCAACAAGCTCTACATATCTGAGCCATCAACCACCCACTGGTCCGCAATGATTAAGTATTTTTGGCGTTCTCGCAAAACAAATTAGAGTTTTGTGGCCGTGACTACAGTGGAGAGGAGGCAGTGCATACCTAAACAACGACGGAGAAGACGGGCGGCGGATGGTGAGCGGCACGCCAGGACACGAGCAAATCCCTGGGGAAGATGATTTGGGACAAGAGCATAGAGGGTTCTCTTTATCCAGGAGCATAGAGGTTTTTTTTCCCTTTGACAATCAATACCGATATAGCAAGTGACCTGTCTTCGACGATTATAAAATAAAGTCTAAATCATTGATGTCTTCAAACTCTCTTTTCTTCCATGATATAATTTTCTAAAAAAGAGATAGATATATCAAACCATAAATATATAAATACCAACGGGGATTCTCTCATAATTTTAATTTGAGCCGCGGTGTCAAGGCTATGTGAATCATTAGAGTAATCAATCAATATTGGCAAGGGTATCAATATCAATATTTCGGGAAGATGAACTGAATAGCCTAATCGACATTGCCTTGGAGCCGAGAGTACGAATTACCATTATCAAGGAAATAGCAGTCGAGATAGACTTTGCGAAAAATCTCATGCCTACCATTAAAAACCATCCAAAATTGATCCACGAAGTAAGATCTGAAAGATCATACCTAAAGAAATTTGATCTGCCAACACCACTACTAACGTCGAGAAGGAACTCACGTCGTTAAACGAATGGTGCAGAACACTTATTGAAGAAACTATTATCTCTGTTGACACAAATCTGACACTAAACTACAAAAACTACTCTTTATTGAAAAACTCCACCCATAAATCTGGATCCCGCCTCTCCTGACACCGGCAAAGCAGGGCGAAGGAGTGGGAAATAGTCAAAAAAGGTTTTGAAGAAGGCGGCGACTAGGGTTTCTTGTAGCGACTGACGCATGGACCGAGTTTTACAACACATTGTATCTATTTTTTTTAAAAGTGTATCTAGCATACTAAAAAGACTTACATTACAACACAGAGATATTCCCTCTGATCCATATTAATTGATTTTGATTTATCAAAATTTGAATGAACCTATATACTAAATAGTGTCTAGATTTATTTAAATTTAGATAAATTTAAATCAATTAATATGGGTCGGAGGGAGTATTAATTTTTCGAGAGGTTTTTTTTGATGAATTTTTTAAGAAACATAGTACATCACAATGCGTATATACACTCACCCCTATGAATACAGACAAGCACACCCTACCCCTATGAGCATCTCCGAGAAACTAAGCTGACAAGTCTTGAGATTGACGAAGTCACCGCAGACGCCTCGCTATCGACAGAAACGTCGTCTCCCATTGAAAAAATATTTCGCCTTTATAAAACATCGAAGCGTCGAACCAATTTTTTGAGAGTTTGGTAGTGGTACTATTCCAAACATGCCAATTTCTCAGGATTGCCGCCTCATCACAGATCCGCGCCGCAGCCCTCCCACAGGCCACAGCACCCCACAGCCTTACGATCCGGGTGACCACCCTCCCACCCCACCCAGCCCTACGATCCATCTCCCACGGATCGAGCAGCACACACGCACCTCCCGCCCCCAACCTCCCAAACTTTCGCGATTCCCTCCCAAATCCTCCCGATATAAACACACCACCAGCGGACCCCCCAATCCATCACAACCCTCAACAGCTCCCGCAGCAGTTCCCCAGATCCCACGCTCCCATCGTCAGCAATGTCGGGCCGCGGCAAGGGAGGCAAGGGGCTCGGCAAGGGCGGCGCCAAGCGCCACCGCAAGGTGCTGCGCGACAACATCCAGGGCATCACCAAGCCGGCGATCCGGAGGCTAGCTCGGAGGGGCGGCGTGAAGCGCATCTCAGGGCTCATATACGAGGAGACCCGCGGCGTGCTCAAGATCTTCCTCGAGAACGTCATCCGCGACGCCGTCACCTACACTGAGCACGCCCGCCGCAAGACCGTCACCGCCATGGACGTCGTCTACGCGCTCAAGCGCCAGGGACGCACCCTCTACGGCTTCGGAGGCTAGATATTCCTGGACCGTCGTGCGCGTTGTGTGAAGAGTGTGTGGTGTGGTAGATGGGGGATTTACTCCTTTGGCGTGCCTTGCTGTGTTTTGTATTCTGTCGGTTGTAATACCTTGTTGTGTGCAATGAAACAACTTGGATCCTGAATCCTACTCAATCCCTGCGCCGTACCATGATATTCCAAGACTGAGTGACTTGGTCTTCTCAAGTTTCTCGTTTCAGACTGTCTTATGGTTGATATTTTCTCATTTGGGTTATGTCCAATGATGTTATATCTGTCTTTTCTGTCTCCAAACTGCATTGGTAGTAGAGATGCAACATAAATTTTGCCTTCTGCTTATTCAGGAACCGCTGTACTATTTGGGCTTGGTTTCACATGGGAATGAATCACTGAGTACTGTAAATCGCTATCCACAATGAATCTGTCATATTTTAAAGCCTCTTGTCTCCAATCTGCAAATCTGTAGATTGGAGACAAGAGGCTTTAAAATGGACAAACTATGCCGTCGATCTCAGTCAACACTTGGGCTATTTTTGCTTCTTTCAAAAGATTATCATGTTATCAGTTATGATAGGTTTATTTGTCCTAATGGAGTTCTTGCTAAGTGCTAAACAATCAAGGAGCAATGTAACAAGTAATAAAACTGAAATCTGTTATAGTTTATTCACAGAGCACACCAGGTTGCATATTTAGCTGTCAAATGCCCTTATGTAGTGTATGCTGTCGAACGACATGGACTGCTGGCCTAGATACACATGATGATTATTACTTTGGAGAGGAGCATTAATACATTATGCAACTCAGATCAGCATTCAGACCACTGAAGCAGGTTTCTTCTTAGCTTTACTAATATGTTCTGATGCATGAAAGGGTGAGATAATAACACCTCTCCCTGAAAATTTCCTTCATGCACTGTTCATGTATATTGTCCATTCAGTCAAATATTGCAATATCCAATGTAAATGGTTATGTTGTTTCATTGCAGGTAGCACTAATCAAGGCGTGCAACACAACAATTATAATAGAAGCAACTTTTAGCAAGCAGGATATTCTTGAGGTACTTGATAAGTTGGCAAAAATGCATGTGAGAAAGGTTTGCTAGAAGGTTTCAACAAACTACGGTGCAATGGCAGGAGCCTTTTGTGTCTGCTGTTTCATCTTACTGTCCCAGAATCGGAATACTTTGATTTATATGCTGTGAGTTGACCTATCATTGTGACTTGTTGCTTGGTGATCAGAAATTATGGTTACAGCGGTTTGAGTAAAATGCCTGATATGGACCAGTTTATATGTTCTTTCCAGACACGTACAAGCTTAAATGCTCATCCCCACCACACGACATGAACCCCCAAAAAACACAGGAGGAGGAGGTGCTGGGAATTTCTGTTTATATATTAGTGATTCAAACAAACCGATGCATGATGGTCCGAAACTTGAGGCAGAGAAAGCAAGCATCATCAACCACAGTGGTCACATAATGACATAATAACATCTCAGAGCAGAACAGGTTCTGAAACATTTTACTGAAGTTATAATTTAAAGTCTGACGAACAGCACGGATAAGATGCAATATTCAAATCATAAAATCGATGGTGTACGCCCATGGACAGTCAGAAAAAAAAAATCATCAGCGGCCCTCAGGTTCAGAGTTACATTGGCTAATTGCTACAAAGCGGTTGGACAGAGATTTCACGCGGTAGCTGACTTGCGCAGCTCACTTTCACCATGGGCAAAGTGGCATCTGTCGCCAAAATTGCAGGATCCTTTGGTGAAGTGCTCGCACAGCTTGGTCTTGAAGTTGCTTCCTGGCCCTTTGCCGCTGTGAGATCCTCCCACTAGGTTCTGGACTGGCGGAGGGGCGCTGTTGTTGCCATCGATGCTGACAATCAGCTCCGTGACCAGAGCACTGGCGTCATTGATATGATCAAATGTGCCCTCAAGCTCAATGTTTTTCAAGCTGGCGTCTGATTCATGATCCCGGATGACCAGCTTAGTCCCGGTGACTCGGGATATATACTTTGTGTTGATTCCACCCCTCCCGATGATGGCGCCTACAAGGGACGCATCCACACTGATCTTGGCTGTGGCAGAAGCCTCAAAGCTTGCTGGAGTGGTCATGCCCGGGTTGAGCATTGCAAGAGGTGCAAAGTGACTGGTGGGCCTTGGTCCCGCATGGGGCGGCTTTGACTTGTTCACGAACATATGCTTGCCGAGTTCCCCCTCACCATGTGCAAAGTGGCACTTGTCACCCCATTTGCATCCCTCTTCAGTCCTGTACTTGTTGCACAAGCGAGTCTTCACAGTTAGTGTAAGGGGGCCATCAGGAACAGCAGGTCCCACTCGTATTCTTCCTGGGGGATGTGCAAATGCTGGGGCACCCAAGTTGCTCATCTTTGCAACAGCCTGGTCGCCTGGTAAGCAATGGAGGAAATGGCAACCCTCACCAAAGGGGCAACCAGAGGTACTGCAGAATGAGGACCACGTGAGTAACTCAATTAGCAAAACAGATTTCACAATTACAGGACTGAGTCACAAAACAATTCACTGTAAGTACAACTGATATTGACTAGCAACATCAGACATGTTACTCTGAAAGGCTAAAGCCTCGTGAGTATGACTAGAAGTGTTGATAGCATCTTAAGAACAGTAAATATTTTAGGGTGAAGTTTGCTGAATACAGAATGCAACATGTACCACCAGAGTTGTGGACTAAAGAAAAAATTAGAGTGACTACCACATTTCAGGAATAACGAGGAGCTAATCTACATTCAGAATGTCTGTTGCTAATAATTGTCCTACTACTAGATCATATACTCAAGTTTTGTTACTGCCTCATTGTTAAATATCAGGAGTGTATGATGCTTCACAGTGAGTCAACAAGCAACTGTTGATGGAAATATAATTTCAGTAAATTGTTCCTGCATGTAACAATTGTTAGAACAAACAATATGGCCGTGAAGGATATATGCGGCAGAATATCAAGTGGCTAAGTCATATATTCAATCTTTTCCCAATTTGATAAGATGAGGTTGTATCATGATACTACTGATTGGTTGTTCGTCTGAAAAGAATATGTACTTTCACAGATTCAAAGTGGTTTGGCACAACTATGCACATTCCAATTTTGCTCCAACAGAAATTCTTAGGCTTGCATTAGGGAGAACCTGTAGCACAGTCTTGCTTACCTGATTTGTTAGCGACAAGACAATGTTCCTTAAATACAAGTCACGAGTTAACAAATTGATAGCTATTATGCAGAATAAGTGTTACCATGTGTAGTTCATTTTAAGTTGGACTATAACCTGAAAAAATTGGCGCATGGCTTCGATTTTTTGCTTGCTACACCGGTTTGGAGTGACTCCAATTCTGTTAAATCAAATTAATTACGTGCGCAAGTTAATACGCTGTTGATTTTCTAATATTGGTCCATAAAAGAACATTATTCGCAGTTGACTAATTACACATTATATTGCATTAACCGTAGTATATACCATACTAACTTCAGGTTGAACTATCTGAGTATCAGTACTCAGTAGGCAGAATCCAGAAAGAAAAAGGTCGCAAGCTCTAATCGAACAATGCAATAATATGCAACAGTCAAATAGCCGATTATTCAGATGCTCGGGTAAAATTACTAATCCCAACGAACTAGCACACGGTGACCCCAAACCCATTATATTTACCAATATATAAAAGATAGTACTCCTAAACCATACAGCTAACACGTAGCTTCCCCGAATAATTCCTAAGCCACGTAGCTTCCCCGAATAATTCCTAAGCCGTGCAGCTAACAATCGAGCAACTCCGCGACATCCCCGACCCCGAGACACTAAACCTAAAGCTTCATTTGACGAAACAAGCAGGGCGCCTGATCTATCTCAAAAACACAGAAATGCAGGGCGGCCAAAGGAATCCTGGTTTAGGAACAGGAGCAGAGAGGGGCGGATTACACTTGGCTCTTACCTCGCGCGCGCTTCCCTCCGGCGTTGGCGCCATCGGCCTCGCCCCACTTGCCTCCGCCGCTTTCCATCGCTGCTTGCGAGCGCGCGAGCTCGGTTTGCGGCCTGTGAGTCGCGGCGGCGAGGACGGCCGGAGCCGGACAGGGTTGGGTGGGTTGTTGTATCGGAACGGCACGGGAATGTCGTGATAGAGATGCGGACTGATAGGAGGCCACCGACCGTAGGGTAGTATCCAAAGCTTCAAGAGTATATTAGTACACAAAACATATATCCGTACGGATTACAGCGGTGTATATACCGTGAAAGCTTGCAAAACTTTCTCCGAAAATATCTAATCATTCGTGTCCAACATAAAAAAAAAGATAGTGTGCCGTAGTTCTTGTACTCCTACGAGCTAGCCATGGATTATCATGCTGCCTCATAACAGACAGAATAGTACGGATAATTCCGAGTGAGACACAGTTTTATGGATTGCTGCTACTTTCTCGGTTTCACAATATAAAACCATCTCCAACAAAAATGGTAAAATAGCGCGGGCTAAAGCTCGTTTGTCGTTTTTACGTGTTTACAGAGTGCGCTTACGCACGGCAAAACTGCGCTCTACCGGACGCTGGAAAATTGTGTGCGCTGCAAACACAAAACACACATCCGTCTTTAAAATAGAAGATCAAAACACACACGGATAAATCAACCGAAAATACTACAATTCATGGCATAGTTAAATTCATCACAAAACACAATCAAGTTTAACACAACCGTGATTAATCATCAACTCCATCAAGCATCAACACAGTCCATGTCAATGTTATCTTCATTGCTCGATTTTGGGTTGTTTTGTTCTCCATTTGAGACTTCGACGGTGTTGACATTATCCGTAGAATCTCTGTATGCATCACTCGTTGAAGCAATCATGGAGGCCATGAATCCACCTGTTGGTGCTCCTATGCCTCTATAGGCACTCATCATCGGTGGTGCTTCCATGCCTCCAAAGCCTCCCATGCTGTCATAGTCTGCAAAGCCTCCTGAAGGTTCTCCCATGCCGCTCATGCCTCCAGTGCCTCCAAAACCACCATATGCACCCATGCTGTCCATGCCTCCGAAGCCTCTTGAAATGGATCGTATGGGCACCTAGAGAGAGGGGTGGGGGGGTGGGGTTGAATAGGTGCTACTCCAAATTTCTAGATATGCAACTACAGAGAATTTCCCTATATACAAACCTAACAAATAAGTGAGTAAAAGCAAGGAACGAGGTAACCGTAGTGGAGCACGCGGAGACACATGATTTGTTTGACCGCAGTTTCTTTCTTGTTAAGGGAAGTATATCTGTGTTAGAGAGATGAGCGGTACTAAGACCACCACGCCACAATAGGCCTCACCCTGTTCTCTGATGGATCTCGCCACCAAAGGCATGATCCACCTTTCCACTATTAGGTACCCTTCAAGGCGGGAAATAGTGCCTTTACAACACTATCGGGGCACACATCCACAACTAAATTGGAGGCTTCCTTGATGAGAACAAGCTGCCACAAGAACAAGTTTAATCAACAAATGAAATAGAGATCTAGATATTTGCAAAAAAATACTAGACCAAGAATCCTCCAAGTGAATGGAGGGAAAGTGAAGCGCTTGATTGGTATCGATGAAGATCTAAGTCTCCTCCTTCGATTCCCCAAAGATCGGACCCTTCGGGTGGATGAAGATGGACATATCGGTTTGGAACTTGATGAACAGTACAACAATTTTTCGTATGAATCAAGAGTTCTGACAGGAGGAGCAATTGTGGTATTTATACCCCTTGTCAAAACTCAGCCGTTGGAGAATTTGGATACGGATTATCCGGCCTAAGTTTGGGCCGGATTATCCGGTCAGGGGAAAATTCCGGCCTAGAATCAGAATTTTTGCGCAAAAATTCGCCCCCTATACAGCGTGACGCGCCTTGGCTCCCTTTTGAAAAATTCCTGGGGGCGGATTATCTGGCTCGGTCAAAAACTCCTACCCTGTCCAGAATATCTGAGGGAAAGTCCGGCCCCATACCGCGTGACACGTCTTGTTGATGCAAGCTCTTGATGTGGGAGCTTCGTTGGGAGACCCCAAGAGGAAGGTTATGATGAGCACAGCAGCAAGATTTCTCTCAGTTGTGAAACCAAAGGTTATCGAACCAGTAGGAGAAAGGAAACAACTTTCAAGGTGTTGCTAGCAACTTGGAACCTGCATAACACAAACTCAAGACTTTGCCCCAACTTACAGTGAGGTTGTCAATCTCATTGGTTTACTGAAACCAAAGGATTACACGTATAGTGTGGAAGATAGTGATTGCTTGTAGAAAGTAAACGGTAATAATAGATGATGTATCAATGATAAAGATTGGACCGGAGTCCACAGTTCACTAGAGGTGTTCTCCTTAAGATAGATAGCATGCTGGTGATACGTCGGAAACGTATCTATAATTTTTGATGTTCCATGTTTGTTTAGTATCTACTTTGCTTTTCTTTGTCTACACTTTAAGGTGTTTTTATATGTTTTCTGGTACTAACCTATTAACAAGATGCCACAGTGCCATTTGCCTGTTTTCTTCTGTTTTTGGTTCTAGAAAGGCAGAAAATCAATATTCTCAGAATTGGACGGGACAAAAGCCAAAGTCAATATTTTACCGTGGGGAACACGGAGCCAGAGTACGAGACGGAGGAGAGGCACCAGGGGGCCACACCCCCTGGCGGAGAGGGTTAGGGTTAGTCGTGCCTGGGAGGGGGTGACCACCCTGGCCGCCCCCTGCCTCGCCTCTTCGCCTATAAAGACCCCTCGATGCATAAACCCTAAGTACCCGATCAATATTCCACGAAACCGTCTGTAGCCTCTGCCACCATCGTCCCTAGATCGGGGGGGGGGGGGGGTATCTGAAGCTCTTCCCGGCACCCTACCGAAGGGGATATCATACCGGAGGCCTTCTTCTTCATCATGCCAGCTGTCAACACCCGGATTTTTAATCCCAGATGCCTGTTATGCCATACATCGCAATCCCAGGATTACCATTTTTGCGAGAATAACAGATTTGGATACCACAGTACATCATCCATTACAAACCATACATAAGGTCTTACACAAATAAGGATCTCATGATCCAGTTCTTAATACAACTCAAGTAGCGGAATAACGTAATAATAAAGGTAGCGTAGGCGAAGCTCCATCTTTAGGGTCACAGGCAATGCTGACGATGGGAGATGATCCTAGTTGTCGTAACCTTCCTGGGGTCCATCATCCTGGTACTCCTCTTCATAGTCTGGCCACGGGAATAGCCAGGGTCAAAGCCATGAGTACTCTTTAAGTACCGCGGCAAACTAATACTAACAAGTTAAGTTTTTTTTTATAGTAGTAGGACACTAAGCTCTATGGTTGTTTTGCAAAAATCCAGATTAACCTCTACTAAGTTCAGAAGCAAGAAAAGCTAGTTAAAACTTTATAACACCTAAGTGGGAACTTGAATTTCATATCACAACTCTGTTGTGGTCAAGTCAAAGTCTCAATTCATATCACAAGTCATTTTGAAAACATCTGACGCGGGAACAATATGGCCACTCCAACTGTCAATAACCGCGGACGCGGCTATTCGAATAGTTTGACACTCTGCAGAGATTGTACACTTTCACCACAACATTCGATACATCCGCCAGGAACAAATCCTGAATTCACCATACTCAGTATGCGGATAATCAATCCTAACCTTTCCATTACACACCCTAGTATAGGCACCTCTCCTGTGAGTTTGGCCTCCCAACCATGACCAACCGTCATCTTGGGTACTGCACAGGTGGACAATCTTCACAAGGTAGCCTCAGCTCAGACCTTGGCCGTGAGGGAACCCATACTAAGGTATATAAGTTTCCAGTCAAGCCCTACCCAATTTTCGGGTATTGTGGTTGTACGGTAAAATTGGAATGGTATCACATCCAGACAACCATCAGTTTTATAAAGGGCTAAGGCTCATGGCTCAACATTTTCATCATCAGAATCATCTGGTGTTCGGAAACACATGTCAAAACATTTCAGTAGAATGACTCATCATTCCAAGGTTTTCATAACCATTTCCACCAAGTATTCCCATCTAAAGTTGATCAAATTTTATGCTAAGCACTAGCATATACAAGTGGGGGTAAGTACTAATGAGGGGTGGTAAACAAGTGGAGTTTAACTAAGTTCAATCTCATGCCTTAGGATGACATCAAAATTTTCTAGCTTAGGCCAAATTTAATGCTCTTTATGCAACCTTCAATTATCTGTCTAGTATCTACAACTCACTATGTAAACTCTAAGAGAAAGCTTTGATAAAGAAATAAAGTATAAAACTTGCAAGTAAAACTAGGATTGGTTTATCAAGTGGGTATGATCACATATGCTTAGGGCATATAGTTGGCATGGTAACAAGCAAGTATTTGCTTGCATAAGTAAGGTATATTGCAAGTGTGAGCTTGCTCAATCAACTAGTAGTATTAGGCTTGCCTTGTGCAGATGTAGAGGTCCCAACCTATAATAAGATAGAGCCCCCTGTGTTTACAATGCTAGTCCCTGGATCAATAGCTAGCATCCACAGTTTAGATGTAATATCAAGAAACAAAGGTCATAATATAACTTTATAACCAGGAATAACAAAATTTTATTACATCATTACATAGCTCATTTGGCTATTACATTACATTGCAGCGGAATAACTATAAGTATGGGTCCTTCATCTTCAAAGTGCCACAGGCAGATGTTGGTTGTAGACTTTGTAATCCTAATCAATCAATCTTCACTAAAAACAATCAAACCTGCAACATATAAGTTACAGCCACAAAGGGTCAATACATTTGAATTGTATTGGCAAGTGATACTATATTTGTATAGTGGAGTCTATCGTCTATATGCATTTGGCTAAGTGGAGTTGAGGCTTGCATTGCTCAAAATAGATTTTTCCTTAACATTTGAAAATACTAAGTTTTGCTTGGCAAAATCATTTTTCTCAATCAAAGATTGAAGATCCTTTTACCAAGGCATTTCTCAATCAAAGATTGAAGATTGCAAACAACCCTTGTTCAAACCACAAGATTTTAACTTAGAAATTTGAATGATGAGATTCTTGATTGCTTCCATGTCTTGATGCTCAAATTGTCCTTTACCAGGGACATGGCTAAGTACTTAGATTTTACACTCTGCAAAGGTGGTGCACTTTCCCCACAAGACTTGGTTTCCCAAGACAAGATCTTTCAGAAGCCTTCCCTTAGACCAAAATGGACGCGCTCCAACCTATCAAACACTACCACCCACTGTCCATATGGCTAAGTTCTTGCAACCTATATGATCATGGCAGAGCCCATATTTCCAAGTGGTTGCACTTGAAGCTTCTCAACATTTGACATCTCAAATCTCTTTGTGCCTGGGTGGCATACCACAAGTGAGATACACAAGCCAAGTCCATGGCCTTGTGAACCACTCAACCAAAAACCACCAAGCAAGCCCATTCCACCCAGGTGATTCATTAACTTAGTTGTTTTATTACACAAAAACATAAGTCCTCAGACTTAGAGATTTTTCCATAGTGTGAATATATTTTCCACCCATGTTTTCTATTAGCTAGGCTAAGCTTGATAGTAATAGGAATCTTTAACTTAGGAAAATCCTACTAAGGATTCATCTACTAGGTTTTCTTATAGCAAGGTCTATACTTGGCAAAATCCATGCAAGTTTTACTTAGCAAAATCACTAATGCATAGAGAAAGTAATGGGACAAAAAGTATGAAGCATCACTTGCCTTTTTGGTAGAGGGTATAGGTTCACTCCTTGTCCTTGCAACAATCACACTCTTCAAGTCACTACAATTCAATCAAGCAAGGCACAAACTTAATCTACCAATCAAGCAAAACATCACATAAAATAACAAAGTCAAAGTAATGCATGCAAGCATGCAAAAGATGGTTCTAATTGCAAAGGTGGTCTCCACTAGGCTTCTAAACTTTGTAAAGTCAAAAGTGGTTATTTTCCAAAGTGGCAAAGTCATTTGCAAAAGGGTTTTGGTCCATAAACCATTTTTAAATCTAATCATTATTTTATGTGGTGAAAATTATTTTTATCAAAGCAAAACTTTATATTTTTCACCAAATGAGTTGCTATTGCAAAACTTGGTGTTTTGGGTCAGTAGGTTTGGTCTAAACCATTTTCCCAAAGTTTTTTTTACTCCAAATCATTTTCATAACAAAAACCATTGTTTTCATTTGGCTAGAAATGACTAAATCAATTCTTCCATCCTAAACTTTACCAAATCCATTTTACAAACTATGGGTTGGTTCCTAGGGTCAGTGAGTTTACAACAAGCCATTTTCCAAAGGTTTCCTTCCAAAACCAATTTTAATAAATAAACCACATTTCTATTTGACTAGAAATGGTTTTAAATCAAAGAATCATATTTTTATTTCACAAAATACATTTTTGAGTCCACAAAGTGTTTCCTAGGGTCAGTAGGTTCAAAGCAATCCAATTGCAAAAGATTTTAACCCCAAATTCATTTTTAAACAATTTTTACATCCTTAACAAGCATACAAGAGTTTCTGCAAAAACAAACGCTCTAACAGATACTATTTGCTAAACCAGGGGCATGGTTGGTTAGGGATTGTTCCACTGAATCCATTGATATAAAATTTGTAATTTTTGGACGTGTGGTTTGAAAGTTACAAAGGTTTCAAGTTTGCAATTAAATCTGATTCAAAAATCTGTTTTAACTCAAACCACTGACACGCGTCGGACTCCTATTCGTCGAAAACGTTTCGCGTGGATCGACTGCTCTGGCGCGTTGGATCAAGTCAGATCGTGCGGTACTGAACGCATACCCCTTCGCTATTAAGTGATTCTTTCCTTTCGCTTAGATCTTCATCCAACGACTAATATCGCATTGACCATACTCTGGCGGCGCAAGGTCAACGGCAAGCGGCGGAGCAGCCAGATGGCGGCGGCGCTGGTGAAGCAGGAAGCGAGAAGGAGGGAGAGGGTGCTCACCGAGTTCGTGGAGCAACGCTGATGCTCAACTCGCTTGCGGTTTGTCAGGGGGCGCACTGGATCGGTCGTGATTCCTCGCCGGAGTCAGAGGCGACGTCGGTCTCGCTCAGACGTCGACGGGGGTGACGCTACGGTGCACAAGAAGACAAGGCAAGAACGGATTTAGCTGTGCATGAGGTTGGCGATCAAGCATGCATCATCGAGAGGAAGAAGGGCGGTCAGCACTCACCGGAAAAGACTGACGGAGTGGAGGCAGACGGTGGCGGCGGTGGTCGTCGTCGTTGCCGAGACTGCAGGGCACTCGCGGGCGAGCTGAAACTACAAGGGGGTTTGCCAGGATATTGGGAACTTGTCTACGTGCTTGGGAAGGCAGGGGCGGCGTGAGGTCGCCGGAATCGGCCGAGAACTTCGTCAGAGACGGCGGCGGTGCAGAAGAAATTCGGAACAGCCTAGTGGCTCTCGAGGCGTGGTGTTTTGGGGGAATGGAGGAGGAGTAAGGGGGGTTTTTATCATGCGTGACCACTGCGGGTTTTAATCGCGGCATCAAGGCGAATTAAGCCCGAGAAATCAATGGCAGGGGCGGGGGAGAACGGTCGATGGGGGTGAGGACGATGACAGTGTTTGTGGGGCCTACCTGGCAGTGAGGGGGAGAGTGAGGGGTTTGGGGCCCCCAGTCAGCTTCTGTGTGGGTGCGGTTCTGAGTGGAGAAGAAAACGCTTCGGGGAGGGGGAGCTGGGCTGGTACTGGGCTTTTAGCTGGGCTGGGTCGTTTTGTTCTATTTTTTTCTGTCTGATTAATTTATCCTTTTCTATTTCTATTTACTGATTTGAAATTCAAACAAACCATTCAATTAACCAAATCAATTCAAACAAACACCACACTTCACAACTTTTGAACTTGGTTCTGTTTAGTAGCATAATCCAAAATTCCATAATAAAATAATATTTTTATTCATTTTAGGATCCATTCATTAATTAAATAAAATGGTCCTTTAGTTATTTAATCAAATAGGGTTTGATTTATTTAATAAAATCTTCTTTTGAAATCCAAATACTTTCAAAGCCAATCAGTAGGTTTTATTTGGAAATAAAGAATATTTGGAAACTTGTTTAAAACAAAATAACCTTTTATTTTAGGGTCCATTAATAATTAAATACAATAGACCTTCATTATTAAATCAAATAGGATTTGTTTTATTAAAAACTTTATTTTGAAATATAAATAAAACCAAAACACTTCAGTAGGTTTTATTTGAGAATATAAATATTTGGAAAACTTATTTAAAATAATTTAATAAGTTTTGATGTTTCATTTAAAATGGTAAAACCTTTTATTTAAATGAAATTGGATATTAAATCCTTATTAATTTATTTAAATAAAACTTTGCTATTTTTATTCAAAACAAAATGTTTTAATTCCAAAGCTTGGCCAAGGTTTAATTTGGCTCTATAAAATAATCTTTATTTAAATATTTCTTTTCCCTTTGAAAACCAAAACCTTTTATTAAAAGATCCAAAATAGTAATTTTAATTATTTTTATTTTCCTTTAATAAAAGTTTATATTTTTAAATCCCTTTAGGATTTATTTGATTCAAATTGGTTTGAGGTTCCAATTGAATTCAAAAAGTTTCTTCTGGCCCTGGAAATCAAACAAAATTTTATTTTATTCATTTATTTTTCACATTACAAGATTTGGAAAATCTTGGGATGTGACAGCAGAGCAGTGGTTGAAGTTCTCCTCGGCTTCTTCTTCGTAGTATCCTCCTTCCTCCTCGTATCCTTGCTTGGTACTAGCGTCTATAAATAAATACGAGGTACACAATCACCAAACAATACTTAAATATTTTCAATCATCACACAAAGGTGTTCTATAGATGATCTAGCATCATCACTAACATTACAAGAATAAAGCATTTGTCTTATTTATTTTTATTTTTAGAAAAGTAATTTCTACTCATTGGAAAACTACTTAAGATTTAATATTCTCCAACTCAAACATGGGATCATGTTGACACATGTCATCACCATATATTTCAGTACATGGGAATGTGATTTAAAGTGGTGTCACAAGTTAATAAGGTTTAACCTTTTTATTATAATTAAATAAAGTGACTAGAATTTCCTATGTGGCATTCTTTTATTATTTGAATATTATTTCTGTAAGTAAACCCAAATGTTTTTATATATTCTAAAAGGTATGATCAAATGTGATTTTCGAGAGTTGGAAACAACTCAAAAGCTATTATGGTTGAAATTTGAAAAATGTTTGAATGCAGAAAAGCTTCTGACTTGTTATTTTTACCAGGGGTGATCTACAGATCCAAATGACTTGAATCCAACGGTCTTGGATTAAGCATTTTAGTACCTTTCTAACAAAATTGGTTTCATGCAATTTGGTTCACTGAATCAAGCTGGGTTGATTTTTGAAACTAGGTACAGAGCTGAGTTTGCATTAAAATAGAAAAATCTAAATTCAAATGGTTGGGCTGCGCGGGAGATGTTAATGGGCCGGCCCAGTGTCACTCCGCAGCGCGGGGCGCAGCTGACAGGGGGGTTCCACACGTTAGTGGCTCATAACACGCGAAGCGGTACGGGGCGATGTGGTGCGTTGGATTAGAAGTGAGATCAACAGATGAGGGTCGTCGTCGATATGAACATGTCACCGGTGAGCTCGAACCCTAGCGGCTCAGTGGGGGTCGTGGGAGGCTCACCGGGGCTCAGGTGAGGGTCGGCGACGGGGGCGAACGATGAAGTCGACGACGGAGATTCTCCTGGCACCGGCAGCTCCTCCTGGGGCGGCTCCAATCGATGGCTTCCTTCTTCTCCAGCAGCGGTGGGCTCCGACCAAATTCCGGCGATGCGCTGCTCGCCTTGCTCCGGGAGTGAGGTGGGGTGGTTCTGGGCGAGAGGGGAGTGGAATGGTGTGAAGAAATCGAGCGGGGGTCATCTCCTTTTATAGGCTCGACGGCGAGACCAAGAGGGATGGGTAGGCAATGGTGGCAACACGGCTACGGGCGGCTAGAGGCATGGCTGCGGTTGGCGATCGACGGGCGGTCTCCTGGCGATGCTCTAGAGCTTTAATGCGCATGTAGGGGCGGTGGCAATCGGTCGGGAACGTGCGGTGCTCTGCATGGCAGAGGCGGCGAACTCTGCGACGAGCGGTGGCTACGGGGTACGGGCGAGGAAACGAGCATGTCTAGTGGTGGTCTCCTGGGATGGTGTGGTGCACGCTAGCGAGTGGCAAGGGCTCGAGGTGGTCGGGTTGCGTGGGAACGGTGCGTGCTCTGGGGTGCGCGTCGGCATGGTCGACAGCAGCGCGGGCATGGTGTTCCTGGCGGTTCTGGTCTCTGTCTTCGAGCTAGGGCTGGTCGAGAGGGGGCGGTGAGGCATGGGCTGCATGCTAGACAAGGTAGGCACGCCTAGTTCTTCTCCTAGATTTATGTCCACACTGGGGTGACATGGTGAGGCTCGGCCTGCTCACCATTGATGGCATTGGCAAGCTCACAGTGGTGCTAGAGGTTACTTAAAGATGCTAGATGATCTGCTAAGGTTAGGTGCAACCAGAGAGGGAACAAGGTTGGCCAAAACACTGCTCAACATAGTGTTTTTGATTTGGTTGATTTGAATCTGCAACCTGTTTGATGAAATGGCCGCAAGAAATTTATTTTTGAATTTTGAAAATATTTTTGGTGAGTGTGCTAGGCATGTGTTGAGGATACTGTGGATGCTTGGGTTTTGAAAATTGAACTTGTTTGGGTGGTTTTTGAAATAATGGGATCTTCCCATATGAGATAGATTCAATTTTAAAATGTCATTTAAACTAAGCATTTAAATGTTTTTGGATGATCACAAAGTGGGCCTTGGTACCTTATTATGAGTACTAACAAGGGGTGCAAATATACATACATGTTTCTGTTAAGTTCTGAAAGTTAGGGATAGCCAAAGTAAGCATGGGAGTTAATTTGGCCAATGTGACCATTCACTTAATTTGCTTATTTTGAGTTGTTTGTCTTTGGGAATAGTTTGGGGATTGTTTAGATGATGTTTATTTCATCTAAGAATCATTTTACAAGCAAATAAACACAGAACCATGGCAATTCAAAAGAATCCCAAATTTTAATACACACACATATGAATGCTTTCTTATTTTTAGTTGGGAACGTTTTTGTTAACCCTAATTTTGATGATTAGAGTTTGATGATCCAAGTTTAATACTTTTGGGATGTTACCGGTATAAAGTGTGAGTAGTTCCACCTTGGACTACGGGTCCATGTAGTATCTAGATGGTTGTATCTCCTCCTTTGTGCTATCATGTTTAGATCTTGTGAGCTCCGTTCATGATCAAGATCATCTATTTGTAATCATGCTTGTTGTGTTTGCGGGGATCCGATGGATATTGAGATTACTATGTCAGATTGATTAATGGTTTTGTCTTATTGATTCTATCATGTGTGTGTTGTTTGTGATCTTGCATGCTCTCCATTTCTAGTAGCTATCTTGGTCAAGTAGATGCTAGTGACTCCAAGAGGGGGTATTTATGCTAGATAGTGGGTTCATGCCTCTATTTAATCTAAGGGAAGTGACATAAATCTCCAAGGTTGTAGATGTGTTGTTGCCACTAGGGAGAAAACAACGGTCTCTTGTTCATGGAACAAGTGGATTGTTTACCTTACACACTTTGCTTAAAGCAGTTATTCGTTGCTTGCAACTTAATATTGGAGGGGGTTCAGATGATAACCTGAAGGTGGATTTCTAGTCATAGATGCAGTTGGATGGCGGTCTATGTATCTTGTTGTATTGCCCAATCGAATCTCCTAGGATCATGAATGTCTAGTATTGCATTGTTATACCTTGCTCAGTTCTGTCAATTGCCCTGCTGTAATTTGTTTACCTAGCATGCCATGTTTGTTTATCTTAAGGAGAACACCTCTAGTGAACTATGGACCCGTTCCAATCTTTACCATTGATACATCTTCCACTGTTACTGTTTACTTGCTGCAAACCACCATTACCTTCCACACCATACAGTTAATCCTTTGTTACATCAAACCGGTGAGATTGACAACCTCACTGTTGGTTGGGGCAAAGTCTTGAGTTTGTGTTGTGCAGGTCTCCAAGTTGCTAGCAACACCTTTGAGTCGTTTCCTTCCTCCTACTGGTTCGATAACCTCGATTTCTTACTAAGGTAAAACTTGCTGCTTTGCTCATCACACCTTTCTCTTGGGGTCTCCCAACAAGGTGTCAATAACACGCCAACAAGATTTTTCTAGCACCGTTGCCGGGGAGGCTAAGGACGTCTTCACAAGGGGAGTCCTTTGCAACCTTTCTCTTTACTTTGTTTTGTTTTGCTTAATTTCTTTTGCTTGGTTTTGTTTGCCTCTTTTTATCAAAAACTCCAAAAAAATTAGTTTACTTTGGTTTGCTTTCTCTTATCAAAAACACAAAAAAATTAGTTCCTACTCTATTTGTTGGTCTGTTGTTGCCTTGCTTGGTCATTATTTCTATCAATGGATGATTTCTTTGAAACTAGTTCTTATTGGAAAGGTGGTTTCAGGAAAGAACAAAAGAATTATTATAAGAAACACCGTTTGTCACAAAAGGGGAAACACTTATGGGAACAAATTGATAAATTGAATACTATTGCTAGATAGGTGTCCACTTATAATGTTACTTATTGCTTTGATAAATCTTGTTACTGTAGGAGGTATAAACACCTACCTTTTCAATGTGAGTATAATGATAATGTTACCATATCTTCTTATGTTAAAGGTGTAGGGGTTCGTAACATGGAAAACAAAAATTTTCTACCGCATGCACACAAACAAGCCAAGATCTATCTACTAGATTGTAGCAACGAGTCGATAGGAGTACGCACCCTCGAAGATTCCAAAGCGGTTAACGAGAGCAGATTCTCGTGGGTGATGTAGTCGTACACTTGCCGATCTCAAGATCGCGTAGACGATCCTTCCGACGCTGCGTTCTGGCAGCGCTTCCGCAGTCGGTCACACGTTCGGTACTCGACGAAGACCTTCCTCTCCCTTGTTCTAGCAGGCAGCGGAGGTTGTAGTTCTCCCTCGCGATTCCGGCAGCACGAAGTTTGAAAAGTCAAACTGGAACAATGGTTTCCTAATGGGAGAAGAAACAAGTCCTTCTCTCAATCCAACTTGGGTTTGGGTTTGGATTAAAACCCACCCCTCCCAAGGCTGCCCCTCCCTCTCATAAATAGAGGGGGAGGGCTGCCCCAAAGCTACAAGCCCTAGCCCTCCCCGAGCCAAGCCGCCGCGCCGCCCTAGCCGCTGCCGACACCTCCTCCTCCTCCCGGATCTCTAAACCCTAAATTTCCGGGAAACCCTAATCCACCATAACTTGCATCCGGCTTAGGCGAAGCCCTGCGGGATCTTTCCTCTACTTCCAGATCTCCTCGTGATATCCAAGATCCCATCCGAGACTCTGAACAACATTCGGTATCCCTACTAACATTCCATATCTACTAAACAACATCGAATCCTTAAGTGTGTCTCCCTATGGTTCGTGAATTACACGGACATGACCGAGACACTTCTCCGATCAATAACCAATAGAGGAATCTGGAAATTCATATGGCTCCCACATATTTCTACGATTACTTTTGCGATCGAATGAACCACTTACATACGATAACAATTTCCCTTTGTCTCATGATAGTTTACTTATCCGAGGTTTTGATCGTCGGTATCTCTGCATACCTAGTTCAACCTCGTTACCGATAAGTACTCTTTTCTTGTTCCCGTGATATGTGATCCCTTGTGAGCCAGTCACATGCTTGCAAGCTAATTGGATGACATTCCACCGAGAGGGACCAGAGTATATCTATCCGTCATATGGATGGACAAATCCCACTCTTGATCCATGTGCCTCAACCCATACTTTTCGAACACTCAATGCCACCTTTATAGCCACCCAGTTATGGTGTGGTGTTTGATGTCATCAAAGCATCCTTCCGGTGATGGTGATTAACATGATCTCATGGTCGAAGGAATTAGGTTACTATGTATCAGAAAGCTTATAGCAATTGAACTATTAAAATGACTTGATCTTTATGCTACGCTTATCTATAGGAGTATGTCCATCATAACATTCTCCTAATGATATGATCTTGTTATTAACAACACCTCAATGTTCATGATCGAGAAACCACGATCATCTATTAATCAACAAGCTAGTATTATAAAGAGGTTTTACTAGGGACTCTAATTTAGTTTACAAATCACACAAGTATTAATGTTTTCGGTTAATACTATTATAGCATGAATGTAAACATTTATCATAAACACAAAGATATAATAATAACTGCTTTTATTATTACCTCTAGGGCATATCTCCAACAAAAGGAAATTATGACTTTTATGATGTGGAACAAATTGAAGAATTTATTGCCTTCAAGGGTGCATTTGAACTTGCCAGTTTGCTTGAAAATACTTATGATGCACCTTATGAATATGAGGTTTATGAGATACTTAAATTTTGCTTTGATAATTACAAGGAAGAAAATGGCTATATTCTTGAATATTTTAATAGGTGCTTTCCACAAACGGAAAGACTAATGCCTTGCAGGAGCCTATGGAAGATGAAATTGCTGAACCCGAAGGCTCATTAGATGAAAAAGAGGAGGAGAGTGATGGTCAAGAGGAGGAAGAATGGATCTACCCATGCCTACCTTCTAATGAGAGTAACTCTTTACCTCTTACATTATTTGATTGTCCCCCATGCTTACCAAAGGAGGATGAATGTAATGTTCTTGTGGATCCTTTTGAAATATCTGCTATGGGTAAAACTTGTGATAATAGTTATGCTCCTGTTATCTATGTCAATCCTATATTTGTGCCTAACTTCGAAATGCATGGTACTAAAGAGTTTTGCTTAGAAAATGTTTATGATAAAGCTCTAGATGATGGTCCTGTATTGAATGATCAGTCTTCTTGTTATAAAATTGTTAAAAGTGGGTTTCAAGGTTTTAATCCCACTATTTTTAGCTTGAAAAAAAAATATGTGTTTATAGATCATGAAAAGCATGCTTTATGTGATAGTTATATTGTTGAGTTTATTCATGAGGCTACTAAAAAATGTTATGAGAGAGGAAAATATGGTTGTAGAAGTTTTCATGGTACTGAAACACCTCTCTATGTGCTAAAAGTTTTGAAGTTACTCTTGTTTTATCTTCCTATGCTTGGCACTTTGTTCTTTGTGAATTTATTTGCCTAGAAGATTTCCATGCATATGAAGTGGGTTAGACTTAAATGTTTTCATATTTGATCCTTGATGCTCTCTTTTGCTTCAATTCATATTTCTTATGTGAGCATCTTATCAAACTATCATGCCTAACTTAAAGGCATTAAAGAAAAGTACTTCTTGGGAGATAACCCAATAGTTTTTTGAGTCTTGGAAGTTATTAATTCAGTAATGACCTCTCCTTATCCTTTTTATTTGCTTTTTGTGCCAAGAATAACCTCTAATGAGGGGGAAGTAAGATTTGGGGAGTTGCTGTCTCGAAACAGATTTTTATGCTCCACCGTAAAAATTCATGTAAAATCTATGTAAGTCGGATTGAGATGAAATTTTATGAATAAATCCTTAGTATATTAGCTAACTTTCGTTAGTTCAACACGTTTTTATTTGAGCAACAGAAGGTGTTCGAAAAAATCGGTTTCTACCTGCTGGTCTGTTTTGATAGATTTCTGCCATTATTTGCATTTGCTTCGTATTGATTCCTTTTTGGGTTATTTTTGGGAAATTGAGTTTTTTGAGGGAATTGCTATAGTATCTTGTGTTTTTATTGAAAGTTTTGCTGTTCTAAAGATAAACCCAAAGGTCTATTATCTTTTGAATACACTAATGTTGCTAATGAAGATTGTGTGAAGTTTTGTATGAAGGAAAATTTTCAGGTGTAGAGAAAGAATGATGTAATGAGATGAAGAATGTACAAATCTCAAGATTGGGGATGCCACCCTGTGTCACCCCAAGAAATATTCAAGAGGTACAAGCGTCAAAGCTTGGGGATGCCCAAGGCATCCCCTTCTTCATCAATAAAAAGCTTAGGTCTTTCTAGACACTTTGTTTTTATTGTTTCATGCACAATTGTGTTGTTCTTGGAGTGTCTTAGTTTTCGTTTGATTTGCTTAGTTTGCTTGAATAAAGTAGTTTGGACCCCCGTTATCGCTGTGTTGCTTCAAATAAGTTGATTGGTGTTGGAGAGGAGTAGAAAGTTCTTGCTTAAATAGTACAAGAGGAACTTGCTCTGACTCTGATTTAGACTTTATCATGTCATGCTAGGTGTTGTTTTGACCTTATGCTTAGTGATTATTGCTGTAGCATGACTTTTTCCAAACAATTAGGATTACTTAGTGTGCCTTGAAGGAATCATGCATTGTTTTAGCATACAAAAGCATAGTATTGTGGTCTTCTCCTTTGATGCTTTGTTTGGGTTGACTTGGCACATGCTCACACCATGTTATGACTATGAACAAGTCACCAATAGCCTCTATGATCATTTAGTCCTTGACTTGTAGTACCACTTTATGCTTTGATTAGTAATGTTTTATCGCTCTGCATGATTATGTCCATTATTGCTCTCTTAGTTGGTCGCTCCCAGTCTTTTGCTAGCCTCCACTTGTATGAGTAAGCTCTACTCATGCATCCAACTCCCAAGAAACCAAGTTATTCCAAAGTGTCCACTATAAATTCCTATGCATGGTGTGTTACACCATTCTAAGTATATTCTTGTTTTCATCCATCTTCTAATTAAAAAAGTATTTTGTTGTGTGAAAACTTAGTGATTAAAGCTCTCACAAACTTGATGGCACACTTTATTTTTCTTGCCCCTAATAAACTTGAACCATTGTGTCATCTATGTTTTATATGCGTGCACTTATACGTTGGGAATTAGCAGAACCATGCTGTCATGGGGAATGTTTTCAACATTGCACTTGTACTTTGTACACAGTTGATATCATGCTCTTTTGTCTATGGATGTCGCTGGTGTGAAATAAAGAGGAAGCTTGTAAGTCCATGGAGTTATTATGTGTGTTAGAGAAACGCCTGGGCTGCTAGCCTAAGCCATGCCTAATCATGGTGGAAACTTGTAGCATCACCATAATGACATCTATGAAGCTTTCTTCTTATAAAAAAGAGAGGCATATTGAAAAGAGGAAAGAGAGAAAAAGCATCATATTCCCATGGTAAATAAGAAGATTGCTGAGATGCTCATTGTCTGCTTTCCTTGTCATTTTGAATATGGGATAGCTCCTGTATCATGTGCAAGGGGTACCCCGTTGGCAGTTCTTTATGATACACATATACTTACTTTGACAAGAACTTACAGGTGACTAAAGTTGCGTAGCATGAGGTGCGGCCCTCGTATTTAAGGGACATGAGATTGCCAACTTATACTTTGGCAAGAATATACTCCATCTTTGTTCACTTTAACCTTAATCACTTCAAGATGCTTATGATAGGGGCAATGAGAGCTGAAAGCTAACAAGTACCATAATTTTTGGAAGCTCTTTTTGAGACTTGAAATCCCTGCTTCCCTTTATGAAGGGCTTTTCTTCCACTTTTATATTGAGTCGCCACCTTCTATCTTTTAGGCACCAATTAAGAGAGCATAGTTGTTATTCTTAGTTCTATGTGCATTGTCCCAAAACTTATTGATTGATGCATATTGTTGGTATTATTTGTCCTTGTGCTATTTGTATCTAGTCACTCTTATGAACTTTGAAGGTGTCCTATGCATCTATTTGCTACTCCATGAGGGACAAGCTGAATGAACTATGCCATGTTTTCTGTATGTGAAATAAACAAATGTTTTTCAATGCATGTTATTCATGATCTTTGTTTGTAACCGTTCATGTTGCATGCATAGTTACTTTGTCTTACTGTTAGAACTCCATATTTCATGCTCATGTTTAGAGTTCTTTGATCCTGGCTTTCAATGCTTGCAAATGGTTTGATCTTGATTTTGATGGTGCATGTCACCTCAAAAATTATTCTTTTTATCACTTACCTACTCAAGGACGAGCAGGAGTTAAGCTTGGGGATGCTTGATACATCGGAAACGTATCTATAATTTTTGATGTTCCATGCTTGTTTAGTATCTACTTTGCTTTGCTTTGTCTGCACTTTGAGGTGTTTTTATATGTTTTCTGGTACTAACCTATTAATAAGATGCCACAGTTCTAGTTGCCTGTTTTCTTCTGTTTTTGGTTCCAGAAAGGCAGAAAATCAATATTCTCGTAATTGGACGGGACAAAAGCCAAAGTCAATATTTTATCGTGGGGAACATGGAGCCAGAATACGAGACGGAGGGGAGGCACCAGGGGGCCACACCCCCTGGCGGCGCGGGCTAGGGTTAGCCGCGCCTAGGGGAGTGTGACCACCCTGGCCGCCCCCTGCCTCACCTCTTTGTCTATAAAGACCCCGGGTGCATAAACCCTAAGTACCCGATCAATATTCCACGAAACCGTCTATAGCCGCCGCCACCATCGTCCCTAGATCGGGGGGATCTGAAGCTCTTCCCGGCACCCTGCCGGAGGGGAGATTATCCTGGAGGCCTTCTTCTGTTGGAGATATGCCCTAGAGGCAATAATAAAAGTGGTTATTATTATATCTTTGTGTTTATGATAAATGTTTACATTCATGCTATAATAGTATTAACCAGAAACATTAATACTTGTGTGATTTGTAAACTAAATTAGAGTCCCTGGTAAAGCCTCTTTATAATACTAGCTTGTTGGTTAATGGATGATCATGGTTTCTCGATCATGAACATTGAGATGTTATTAACAATAAGATCATATCATTAGGAGAATGGTATGATGGACATACTCCTATAGATAAGCATAGCATAAAGATCAATTCATTTCAATAGTTCGTTTGTTATAAGCTTTCTGATACATAGTAACCTAATTCCTTCGACCATGAGATCATGCTAATCACCATCACCGGAAGGATGCTTTAATGACATCAAACACCACACCGTAACTGGGTGGCTATAAAGGTGGCATTGAGTGTTTAGAAAGTATGTGTTGAGGCACATGGATCAAGAGTGGGATTTGTCCATCCATATGACAGATAGATATGCTCTAGGCTCTCTCGGTGGAATGTCATCCAATTAGCTTGCAAGCATGTGACTGGCTCACAAGGGATCACATATCACGGGAACGAGAAAAGATTACTTATCGGTAACGAGGTTGAACTAGGTACGCAGAGATACCGATGATCAAACCTTGGATAAGTAAACTATCGCAAGACAAAGGGAAATTGGTATCGTGTGTAAGTGGTTCATTCGATCGCAAAGTAATCGTAGAAATATGTGGGAGCCATATGAATTTCCAGATTCCTCTATTGGTTATTGATCGGAGAAGTGTCTCGGTCATGTCCGCATAATTCACGAACCGTAGGGAGACACACTTAAGGATTCAATGTTGTTTAGTAGACATGGAATGTAAGTAGGGAAACTGAATGTTGTTCGGAGTCTCGGATGGGATCCGGGATATCACGAGGAGATCCGGAGAATAAGATTCATATAAGGAAAGTCTGATTCCGGAGTTTGGGAATGATTTTGATGTTTTCATGGGAGAGGTTCTAGAAGGTTTTAGAAGGTTCACCGGATCGAAAGGGGAATGGTCCATGAATGTGTCATGGTTAAGTGGGATGATTGGATCATATCCTAGGTCACTTTGGTTGGGCAGTTGCGAGAGAGAAATAAAGCTTTAAATTGAAAGTCAAAAGGGAGGTTTGAAAAGTCAAACTGGAACAATAGTTTCCTAGTGGAAGAAGGAAAGATTCCTTCCTTCTATCCAACTTGGGTTTGGGTATGGATTCAAACTCCCCTCTCCCAAGGCTGTCCCCCTCTCATAAATAGAGGGGGAGGGCTGCCCCAAAGAACACAACACCTAGCCCTCCCCACCGTGCGCCGCCGCCTCGCGCCGCTGCCAGCCCGTCGCCATCGCCCTAGCCCCCGTCGACACCTCCTACTCCTCTCCGGCCTTATAAAACCTAGATCGCCGGAAACCCACCATAACTCGCACCGGCTTAGGCGAAGCCCTGCAGAATCTTCCCTCTACTTTCGACACCATGCCGTCGTGCTGCCGAAATCGCGAGGGGAGAACTACAACCTCCGCTGCTTGCTGGAACAAGGGAAAGGAAGGTCTTCATCGAGTACCGAACGTGTGACCGACTGCGGAAGCGCTGCCGGAACGCAGCGCCGGAAGGATCGTCTACGCGATCTTGAGATCAACAAGTGTACAACTACATCACCCACGAGAATCTGCTCTTGTTAACCGCTTTGGAATCTTCTAGGGTGAGTACTCTAATCGACTCGTTGCTTCAATCTAGTAGATAGATCTTGGCTTGTTTGTATGCATGCGGTAGAATTTTTTTGTTTTCCATGCTATTAACCCCTACAGTGGTATCAGAGCCGTGTCTATATGTAGATCTGTTGCATGAGTAGAACAAAATGGTCATTGTGGGTGTTGATGCTTTTGTTGTCGATTGCTTCTTGTGTAATTTGCATCTTGCGGGATGAAGCGGCCCGGGCTAACCTTACATGACATCGTTCATGAGATTTGCTCCACGCTTGACATGCAACTTGTATTGCATAAGTGGCTTTACGGGTGCCTGTTTCTCCCAACATAGTGAAGATTAAATTTACAACGGGTAATTGACAATACTAGTATCAATTTTGTGGTTCTTGTTCGTAAGTTAGATCGACACTTATTGAAAGCCCCAAACCACGTAAAACATGCATAGAAAATTAGAGGCGTATAACTTTGTTTTGCAGGGGTGTGCTATGATGTGATATGGCCATGATTGTGATTATATATGATGTATGCAATGCTCCTTACTGTAAGTTGGCAACCGGCAGGAGCCATATGATTGTCTTTTTAATTCCGTTAAGACCTACGTGTCTATTATTCAAAGTAGTTGTAATAGTTAATGCTGGTGGACGACAACCATGAAGCGGCGCCATTGACCTTGATGCCATGCCGGTGATGATGGAGATCATGTTCGTGCTTGAAGATGGAGATCGGAAGCACAAGAAGAAAGGCCATATCATATCACATATTATGAATTGCATGTGATGTTAATCCTTTTATGCATCTTGTATTGCTTAGTTCGCGACGGTAGCATTATAAGATGATCCCTCTAGCACAAAATTTCAAGTTATAAAGTGTTCATCCTTAGTTAGCACCGTTGCTAAAGCTCGTTGTTTCGAAGCACCACGTGATGATCGGGTGTGTTAGATTCTGCGAGTGTCTACAACGGGAGCAAGCCAGATTTGCTCATGCGGAAGCTAAGGTTTGATCTTGACGAGCCTAGCATGTACAGACATGGTCTCGGAACACGGATCACCGAAAGGTAAAGCATGAGTCATATAGTAGATATGATGAACATGTTGATTGTTCGCCATTGAAGCTACATCAACTCTCGCGATGATCGGTTTTGATGTGGTGGATTTGGTTTGTGTGATCACAAAAACAATGTGAGGGATATTGTTTTGAGTGGGAGTTCACCTAGATTAATTTAACTATTAATTAGAACTCAATTTGTCATAAACTTAGTCTAAACTATTGCAAATATGTTGTAGATCAATGGCGGCCCCTACCATCAATTTTAACGCGTTCCTAGAGAAAGAAAAGTTGAAAACCAATGGAAGCAACTTCGCGGATTGGTTCCGCAACTTGAGGATTGTCCTCAATGCTGGTAATTTGACCTATGTGCTGGATGCACCCCTGGGTGACCCACCTGCAGCTGATGCTACCGATGAGGTAAAGAATGTTTTCCTCGCTCGGAAGAATCAGTACTCCACAGTTCAGTGTGCTATCTTGTATGGTTTGGAATCGGAGCTTCAGAAAAGGTTTGAGAACCATGACCCACATGATATTTTCCGTGAACTCAAAATGATATTTGAGGCTCACGCGGCAGTTGAGAGTTATGAGGCTTCTGAAAAGTTCTTTAACTGCAAGATGGAAGAGGGCAGCTCCGTCAGTGAGCACGTGCTTAAGATGTCTGGGCATGCAATCAAGCTTCAAAGCTTGGGTATAGTGATTCCTAATTCTTTGGGGATTCACCGTGTCCTCCAATCACTACCACCAAGTTACAAGAACTTTGTGATGAACTACAATATGCAAAACATGGACAAGTCTTTGCCCGAACTCTTATCCATGTTAAAGTCTGTTAAAGTCGTTGCCCGAACTCTTCTCCATGTTAAACTCTTCAAGAAGCAAGGCAAGTCTAAGAAAAAGGGAAACTTCAAGAAGGGCGGTAAGAAAGTTACTACGCCGACGAAGAATACCAAGGCTGGGCCTAAGCCTGATACTAAGTGCTTTTACTGCAAGGGAGAGGGTCATTGGAAGCGGAATTGCCCTAAGTACTTGGCGGATTTGAAGAACGACAACATCAAGAAGAAAGGTATATCCTATATACATGTTATTGATGTGTATATCACTAGTACTCATAGTAGTGCCTGGGTATTTGATACTGGTTCAGTTGCTCATATTTGTAACTCGAAACAGGTGCTGCAGAATAGACGAAAACTAGCGAAGAACAAGGTGACGATGCGCGTTGGAAATGGATCAAAGGTTGATGTGATCATGGTCGGCACGCTACCTCTTCATCTACCATCGGGATTAGTTTTATACTTAAATAATTGTTATTTGGTGCCTGCGTTGACCATGAACATTATATCCGGATCATGTTTATTGCGAGACGGTTACTTGTTTAAGTCCGAGAATAATGGTTGTTCGATTTATATGAGTAATATGTTTTATGCACATGCACCTTTGATAGATGGTCTATTCTTATTGAATCTCGATTGTAGAAATACACACATTAATAACATTGAAGCTAAACGTTTGAAATTGAGCGATAACTCGACCTATATGTGGTAGTGTCGTCTTGGTCATATTGGAATTTAGCGTATGAAGAAACTCCATTCCGATGGACTTCTTGAATCAATTGATTTCGAATCACTTGAAAGATGCGAAGCATGTCTGATGGGTAAAATGACTAAGACTCCATTTTATAGTACGATGGAGCGAGCTACAAACTTATTGGAAATCATACATACCGATGTGTGTGGCCCAATGAGTGTAGAATCGCGCGATGGTTATCGTTATGTTCTTACCTTCACGGATGACTTGAGTAGATATGGGTATATCTATTTCATAAAACATAAGTGTCAACACCCGGATTTTTAATCCCAGATGCCTGTTATGCCATACATCGCAATCCCAGGATTACCATTTTTGCGAGACATAACAGAATTGGATACCACAGTACATCATCCATTACAAACCATACATAAGGTCTTACACAAATAAGGATCTCATGATCCAGTTCTTAATACAACTCAAGCAGCGGAATACGTAATAATAACAGTAGTGTAGTCGAAGCTCCATCTTCGGGGTCACAGGCAATGCTGACAATGGGAGATGATCCTAGTTGTCGTAACCTTCCTAGGGTCCTTCGTCCTGGTACTCCTCTTCATAGTCTGGCCATGGGAATAGCCAGGGACAAATCCATGAGTACTGTTTAAGTACTCGCAAAATAATACTAACAAGTGAAGGGGGTTTTTGTAGTAGGACACTAAGCTCTAGGGTTGTTTTGCAAAAAGCTAGATTTACCTCTACTAAGTTCAGAAGCAAGAAAAGCTAGTTGAAATTTTATAACACCTAAGTGGGAACTTGTATTTCATATCACAACTCTGTTGTGGTCAATTCAAAATCTCCATCCATTTCACAAGTCATTTTGAAAACATCTGATGGGGGAGCAGTATGGCCACTCCAACTGTCCATAACCGCGGACGCGGCTATTCGAATAGTTTGACACTCTGCATAGATTCTACACTTTCACCACAACATTCGATTATCCTCCTTCCTCCTCGTATCCTTGGTCGGTACTAGCGTCTATGAATAAATACGAGGTACACAATCACCAAACAATGCTTAACTACTTTCAATCATCACAGAAATTTGCACTATAGATGATCTAGTATCATCACTAATATTACAAGATTAAAGCCTTTGTCTTATTGATTTTATTTTTAGAAAAGTATTTTCTACTCATTGAAAAACTACTTAAGATTTAATATTCTCCAAACCAAACATGGGATCATGTTGACACATGTCATCACCACACATTTCAGTACATGGAAATGTGATTTAAAGTGGTGTCACAATTTAATAAGGTTTAACCTTTTTATTTTAAATCATTAAAGTGGCTAGAAATGCCTATGTGGCATTAGTTTATTACTTGAACATTATTTCTGTAAGTAAACCCATATATTTTTATATATTCTGAAAGGTATGATAAATTATGATTTTTGAGAGTTGGAATCAACTCAAAAGCTATTACGGTTTAAATTTGAAAAATGTCTGAATGCAGAAAAGCTTCTGCCTTGTTATTTTTACCAAGGTTGATCTATAGATCCAAATGATTTGAATCCAACGGGCTTGGATTAAGAATTTCAATACCTTGCTAACAAAATTGGTTTCATTCAATTTGGTTCACTGAATTGAGCTGGGTTGATTTTTGAAACTAGGTACAGAACTGAGTTTGAATGAAAATAGAAAAAGCTAAATTCAAACGAGTGGGCTGCACGGGAAGGGGTAATGGGCCGGCCCAGTGTCACTCCGTAGCACGGGGCGCAACTGACAGGGGGGTCTACTGGTCAGTGGCTCTTTAAACGCGAAGCGGTACGGGGCGATGTGGTGCGTTGGATTAGAATGAAGATCAATGGCTGACGGTCGTCGTCGACGATGAACCAGTCACCGGCGAGCTCGAACCCTAGCGGCTCAGTGGGGGTGCATAGGGGGCATACCGGGGATCCAGTGACGACGGCGAGGCAGGCAAACGACAAAGTCGACGACGGTGAACTCAGGGGTGGTCGCGGCAGCTTCGGGGATGGTCGAAATCAATGGCTCCTCTTCTCCTCTGCAGCGGCGAGCTCCGGCCAAATTCCGGCGATGCGCTGCTCGCCTTGCTCCGGCTAAGGGGTGGAACGACCAGTGAGGTGAGGGGAGTGAGATGGTGTGAAGAAATCAAGCTGGGATCGTCTCCTTTTATAGGCTCGACAGTGAGACCGAGAGGGATGGGCAGGCGACGGTGGCGACACGGCTACGGGCGGCTAGAGGCATGGCCGAGGTTGGCGATTGACAAGCGGTCTCCTAGCGATGCTCTAAGGTTTAAATGCGCATGTAGGGGTGGTGGCAAATGGTCGGGAACGTGCGATGCTCTGAGCGACAGAGGCGGTGAACTCTGCGGCGAGCGGTGGCTACGGGGTACGGGCGGTGAAACGATCATGTCTGGTGGTCTCCTGGGATGGTGGGGTGCATGCTGGCGGGCGGCGAGGGCTCGAGGTGGTTGGGTTGCGTGGGAACGGCGCGTGCTCTGCGGTGTGCGTTGGCATGGTCGACAGCGGCACGGGCGCGGCGTTCCTGGCGGTTCTGGTCGTTGTCTTCGAGCTAGGGCTGGTCGAGAGGGGGCGGTGAGGCATGGGGTGCATGCTAGACAAGGTTGGCACGGCTAGTTCTTCTCCTAGCTTGCTGTCCACACTGGGGTGACATGGGTGCTCTCGGCCTGTTCACCATTGATGACATTGGCGAGCTTACAGTGGTTCTAGAGCTCTGTTAAGTTTGCTAGATGATCTACTGAGGCTAGTGTAACCAGAGAGGGAACAAGGTTGGATCAAAACACTACTCAAAATAGTGTTTGTGATTTTGTTGATTTGAATCTGCAACCTGTTTGATGAAATGGCCGCATGAACGTAAGTTTTGAATTTTGAAAAGATTTTTGGTGGGTGTGCTAGGCATGTGCTGGTGATACTGTGGATGCTTGGGTTTTGAAAATTGAGCTTGTTTGAGTGGTTTTTGAAATAGTGGGATCTTCCCATATGAAATAGATTCAATTTTAAACTGTCATTTAAACTATGCATTCAAATATTTTTGGATGATCACAAAGTGGGCCTTGGTACCTTATTATGAGTACTATCAAGGGGTGCAAAGATCTATACATGTTTCTATTAAGTTCTGAAAGTTAGAGATAGCCAAAGTAGGCATGGGAGTTAAATTGGCCAAAGTGACCATTCACTTAATTTGTTTGTTTTGATTTGTTTGTCTTTGGGAAAAGTTTGGGGATTGTTTAGATGATGTTTATTTCACCTAAGAATCATTTTACAAGCAAAGAAACACATAATCATGGCAATTCAAAAGAATCCAAATTTTAATGCACACACATATGAATGCTTTCATATTTTTAATTGGAAAAGTTTTTGTTAACCCTAATTTTGATGATTAGAGTTTGATGATCCAAGTTTAGTATTTTTGGGATGTTACAAACCTTCCCCCCTTAAACAAAATCTCGTCCCGATATTTGAAAAAGGACAAAAAATATGACCCAGGATTTGAAGAGATCGGGAAACTCCGTCCTGATGTGATCTTCGCGCTCCCAGGTAGCTTCCTCTTCTGTGTGGTTGCTCCACTGAATCTTGAGAAACTTGATGCTTCAGGTTCTAGTAGTTCTGGAAGCTTCTTCCAAAATACGGATGGGCACTTCGGGATAGGTCAGGTCATCATTGATTTCTATGGTCCGGTGATCAATATTCTTGAACACTTCAGTCTTCTCCGGGACTTCGAGGCACTTGCGAAGTAATGAGATATGGAACACATTGTGCACGGCTGACATCTCTTCGGGTAGTTCCAATTGATACGACACTTCTCCTCGACGGTTTAGAATCTTGAAGGGTCCGATATATCTGGGGGCTAACTTTCCTTTTAGCTGGAAACGCTGCATTCCTTTCTATGGCGACACTTTCAGATACACAAAATCTCCTATGTTGAAGGCGAGGTCTCGACGTCTCTTGTCAGCGTAACTCTTCTGCCTTGATTGGGCTGTCTTGAGGTGCTCACGAATCTTGTGAACCTTCTCTTCTGCTTCTCGTAGGATATCGGGTCCGAAAATCTGACTCTCTCCTACTTCCGACCAATTCAAAGGGGTGCGACAGTTTCTTCCATACATGAATTCAAATGGGGCCATTTGCAAACTGGCTTGATAAATGTTGTTGTATGAAAATTCTGCAAACGGCACACAGTCTTCCCACTTATATCCATATTCTAACACACATGCTCTTAGCATATCTTCGAGTATTTGATTTACTCGCTCAGTTTGTCCATCGGTCTGAGGGTGATACGCGGTGCTGAAATCTAGTCGGGTTCCTAAACCTTCTTGGACTTTCTTCCAGAATCTCGAGGTAAACTGAGTTCCTTGATCCGATACGATGTTCTTGGGGACTCCATGCAAAATGATGATTCTAGCGATGTATAACTCCGCTAGCTTCAAACTCTGATATGTGGTCTTGACTGGTAAGAAATGGGCGACTTTGGACAATCTGTCCACTATGACCCAGATAGAGTCATTTACCCTACTAGAAGTAGGCAATCCGGTGATAAAGTCCATTCCAACGGAATCCCATTTCCATTCCGGAATCTGCAATGGTTGCAACAATCCAGCGGGTCTTTGATGTCCTGCCTTGACTCGCTGACATATATCACACTTGGCGATATAGCTTCCGATTTCTCTCTTCATCTTATGCCACCAAAATTGCTCTTTCAAATCTTGATACATCTTCGTTCCTCCGGGGTGGATAGAATAAAGAGTATCATGAGCTTCCTTCAGAATAACTTCTTTCAACTCAGAATCTGCTGGTACACAAAGGCGTCCTTTATACCACAGAACTCCTTCTTCGTCTTCGGTGAATCCGGGTACTTTGCCTGTACCGATACGACGCTTGATTCCATCGATACTAGCATTTCCTTTCTGCGCCTCTTTGATCTAGCTGATCAAAGTGGGTTGAAGTTCTATGCTAGCCAAAAATCCTTCACTCACTAATTCCATTCGAAAATCTTCCATCTCTTTGTGCAAGCTTGGTTGCTCCTTCAAAATCATGGAGTTCAAGCGGCACGACAATCTGCTAAGGGCATCTGCTACCACGTTGGCTTTACCAGGGTGATAGTGAATGTCCAGATCGTAATCCTTGATTAACTCGATCCATCTTGTCTGTCTCATATTCAGCTCCTTCTGAGTGAATATATACTTTAGACTCTTGTGATCCGAATAGACCTCACAACGGTTTCCCATCAGGTAGTGCCTCCATGTCTTCAGGGCTAGAACTACGGCTGCGAGCTCGAGGTCATGGGTTGGGTAATTTTTCTCATGTTGTTTCAGTTGTCGAGATATATAAGATATAACTTTGCCTTCTTTCATTAGCACACATCCGAGACCGATCTTGGATGCATCACAATACACGTCGAAGGGCTTCGGGATATCCGGAATGATTAAGATTGGGGCTGAAATCAATCTCCTCTTGAGTTCTTGAAAACTCGCTTCACATTTGTTCGTCCATTCAAACTTCTTGTCCTTCTTAAGCAATTGGGTCATGGGTCTGGCGATACTCGAGAATCTTTCTACGAACTTGCGGTAATATCCCCCCAATCCGAGAAATGCACGAACTTGGGTCTGAGTGGTTGGGGCTTGCCAATCTTCGACATTTTTCACTTTTTCAGGGTCAATGGCAATTCCTCCGGCTGATACAATGTGGCTGAGGAATCCTACTTCTTGTAACCAGAATTCACATTTGCTAAACTTGGCATACAACTGATGCTCTCTAAGGGTTCCAAGAATGGTCCGTAGGTGTAGCTCATGTTCTTCTCCCGATTTGGAATAAATCGGAATGTCATCGATGAAAACAACGACAAACTTATCCAGGAAGTACATAAAAATCTTATTCATGAGATTCATGAAATAAGCGGGGGAATTGGTTAATCCAAAAGACATGAAATTATACTCGTATAATCCATATCTGGTGGTAAAGGCAGTCTTTGGAATATCCTCTGCACGAATCTTGAGTTGATAATAGCCAGTTCTAAGATCAATCTTAGAAAACAACTTGGCACCGGTCAACTGATCAAACAAATCTTCTATCTTGGGCAATGGGTACTTGTTTTTGATGGTGACATCATTCAACTTCCGGTAATCCATACACAAACGGTCGCCTCCATCCTTATTGTCTACGAACAAGACAGGTGATCTCCATGGTGACACACTTGGTTGAACCAATCCAATTTCCAACATGGAATACAGTTGCTTCTTCAGTTCTACTAGTTCAGACGGGTTCATACTATATGGTCTCTAGGCTATGGGTCCTGTTCCGGGTATTAGTTCAATGATAAATTTGATATCCCGATCTGGGGGCATACCGGGCAAAACATCTAGAAATACATCGGGGTATTCACAGACTATCCGGACTTGGTCAATGGTAGGTTGGGCTATCTTGTTGCACTTGAATTGACAAGGTAAGGTTTAAGATACATGCTCGACTGATATTCCGGCTGTATTGGTCATGGTTATGGCTTTCTTGGCACAGTCAATTAATCCTTTGTGTTTGGACATCCAATCCATTCCTAGTACTACTTCCAAACCTTTATTTCCGAGTACTATCAGATTAGCATAAAAGTCTATGCCATGGATTCGGATAGGGACGACTTTGCAAATTTACCTAGCTTTGGTGGTTGAACCGGGGATTTGAACAATCATAACATGCTTCAGTTTGGTTGGTTGAATCTTACTAGTGCATGCAAATTCTTCGGTGACAAATGAGTGCGATGCACCAGAATCAAACAACACTCTAGCAAGTACTGAATTTACAGAAAACATACCCAGCACGACATCGGGCGCTTCCTGGGCTTCTTCAGCATGCATGAGAAAAAGACGGCCGTTGCGGTTGAGTGAATTCCCTGGGGCAAACCTTCTTCCTGGCTGAACACGACGATGCTTCTGAGCTGGGGAATTTGTATTGGGGGCTGCGACATTCTTCTTGGGGCACTCATTGGAGTAGTGACCCTTATTTCCACAGTCATAACAAGTCACTTGCGACTTGTCCTTTGCTGCAACAGGCACAACATTGCTTCCAGTCGTCGGGGCAGTGTTGGTGTTTGCGGCAGCATTGTTGTTGTTGAACTTGGGTGGGGCATGGTTGAAATTGCCAGAGTTGCCGGGGTTGTTGTGATTTCCTCCGGGCCTCGGGTTTCCACAGTTGGGATAGGTCGGACGGTTCATCGGGGGTCTGTTGGTTCTCGAGGCAAATCCCGGAGATGGGTTAGGGCGATACTTTGGGGTCTGATGGGTTCCTGGCTGATGCATCATGCGACGCTTGCGGTTCTCATTGTCTTGGTTGATCTTTCCTTCCATCTGGATGGCATAGTCGACAAGGGCTTCAATATCAGCAAAGGGGATATTGACCAACATAGTCTGCATCTCATCGTGCAGACCATTCAAGAATCTCTATTTCTTCTTGGCTTCGGTGTCGATCTCATCCGGGGCATACCTAGCTAATGACAAGAATTTGTCACGGTATTCCACTACGGTCATCCTTCCTTGCTTCAGTTCTCTGAACTGATCTCTCATTCTCTTGATCAAACCCGGTGGCACATGGGTTCTGCTGAACTTGACCTTGAATTCCTCCCAGGTCATCATCTGTCCTCCGGTCATTGCACGAACACTGTTCCACCATTCTCTTGCATCTCCGGCTAGATAATGGGTGGCGAACATAACTTTCTCACTGGCTTCCACTCTAGTGTCTTCTAGGTTGTTTTCCATGGTTTGCAGCCAATCATCGGCGTCTAGGGGCTCTTCTGACTTAGTGAAAACAGGTGGGTTGGTGTTCTGGAAATTTTTGAGCTTAGATCCATGGTTGTCCTGGTTTCCTTGGCCTTGATTGTTGTGGGCTAGCTGAGCTATCTGCTGAAGGGTGGCTAGGTTGGCTTGACGTTCAGCTCTTTCAGCTTCGCGGTCAGAAACCAACATTTGCAGGATCTGCAACATCGGGTCCAGGGATGAACCACTTCCTCCGCGTGGCATCTGAAGATTGGGATAGATCATGAGAAAAGAGGGAAATTTCTAAGGTTCCGGGACTTTGAAAAGTTTTTAAAGTTTGACTCAGATTTTTTAGCAACTTTCTTTTCATTCATTCATTCATAGCACACGATACAAACACACACCACAAAACAAGAAAAACATATGGTTTTAAGAACCATTCTGGAAACTACGATACAGTGGGACCAAATATAACTCACTACGCTAGTGCTCAAGTGCTACTACTCCTCGGAGTCGGTGTAGTCGTCATCCTCATCATCCTCATTGTCGTTGATGAAGGCGAAGTCATCCTCATCTGTGAAGAAGTCCATAGCCTGATCCTCCAGAAAATCATCATCATCACTGAGATAGGAGTAGGGGTCTCCATGAAGATCCTCTCCGTCATTCTCCCTTTCCTCCAACTGCATGTCTCTCTCATGGAAGGTATCTTCCAAATCCGAGATACGGTGGCGAAGACAGGCAATGATGCACTCCTTCTTGTCGAGCTGACGGCGGCGAGACTTGCGATCCTTCGCTAGCACGGCGATGGTTTGATCCTTCGTTTTGATGATGGCGGACTTGTGGTTGGAGTAGTCACAACAATTGTCCAATTCCTGCTGATGATCGTACATCATGAAGCTAAGGTGGTCCAACTGAGTCTTCAGCTCGTGGTGGTATTGGGCTTGCAGTGGCTGTCCCATAGCATCACGCCTTGGACAAAATTCAAAGCGGGTACCCTTGATCTGGTTGATACTCTGCCCACACAGACGGGCAAGAGCTTCCTGCATGGCCCTGGCAAGTCCATCTAGCCAGTTGTTTTCTCGCAAGGTGAACTGAATTCCCTCGGCAATAGGAGGTTCAATATTTCCTTGGAGACTTGCAACAATTAGCCACTGCAGATCTTCTCCTCCTTGACCATTGAGCTGAGCTCCGAAGAACTCGGGGTGCGGACGCTCCAGAAGTTCCGAAAGCTGGTCCAAATCCCGCTCAAAGATAAGGTCTCCTCCATTCCCCAACTGATAAAACTTGCTTTACTTCACGTCCATCTATAATAATATAGGATGAGTAAGTTAGAAGAGTGATCAAGTGTGTCAAATTTTAGGTATTTTGCAAGAGTTTTTGAGGAACATGAATTTTTATGAAAGAAACCAAGTGATAAGAATGGGAATAAGTTTTTGTAAATATTTGCTTCCTTTGGTTTTGAAACTAAGTTTTTGATTCAAACGTCCAGTCTAACTAGGGTCTCCTATGGTCAGGATAGCTCTGATACCAACTTGTCAACACCCGGATTTTTAATCCCAGATGCCTGTTATGCCATACATCGCAATCCCAGGATTACCATTTTTGCGAGACATAACAGAATTGGATACCACAGTACATCATCCATTATAAACCATACATAAGGTCTTACACAAATAAGGATCTCATGATCCAGTTCTTAATACAACTCAAGCATCGGAATACGTAATAATAATGGTAGCGTAGTCGAAGCTCCATCTTCGGGGTCACAGGTAATGCTGACGTTGGGAGATGATCCTAGTTGTTGTAACCTTCCTGGGGTCCTTCGTCCTGGTACTCCTCTTTATAGTCTGGCCATGGGAATAGCCGGGGACAAAGCCATGAGTACTCTTTAAGTACTCACAAACTAATACTAACAAGTGAAGGGGGTTTTTGTAGTAGGACACTAAGCTCTAGGGTTGTTTTGCAACAAGCCAGATTTACCTCTACTAAGTTCAGAAGCAAGAAAAGCTAGTTGAAATTTTATAACACCTAAGTGGGAACTTGTATTTCATATCACAACTCTGTTGTGGTCAAGTCAAAATCTCCATCCATTTCACAAGTCATTTTGAAAACATCTGACGGGGGAACAGTATGGCCAATCCAACTATCCATAACCGCGGACGCGACTATTCGAATAGTTTGACACTCTGCAGAGATTGTACACTTTCACCACAACATTCGATACATCCATCAGGAACAAATCCTGAATTCACCATACTCAGTATGCGGATAATCAATCCTAACCTTTCAATTACACTCCCTAGTATAAGCACCTCTCCTGTGAGTTTGGCCTCCCAACCATGACCATCTTCATCTTGGGTACTGCACAGGTGGACAATCTTCACAAGGTAGCCTCAGCTCAGACCTTGGCCGTGAGAGAACCCATACTAAGGTATATAAGTTTCTAGTCAAGCCCTACCCAATTTTCGGGTATTGTGGTTGTACGGTAAAATTGGAATGGTATCGCATCCAGACAACCATCAGTTTTATAAAGGGCTAAGGCTCATGACTTAATATTTTCATCATCCAAATCATCTGGTGTTCATAAGCACATGTCAAAACATCTCAGTAGAATGATCCATCATTCTAAGGTTTTCATAACCATTTTCCACCAAGTATTCCCATCTAAAGTTGATCAAGTTTTATGCTTAGCACTAGCATCTACAAGTGGGGGTGAGTACTAATGAGGGGTGGTAAACAAGTGGAGTTTTAACTAAGTACCATCTCATGCCTTAGGATGACATCAAAATTATCTAGCTTAGGACAAATTTAATGCTCTTTATGCAACCTTCAATTATCTTTCTAGTATCTACAATTCACTTAAGTAGACTCTAAGTAATAGCTTTGATAAAGAAATAAAGCAGAAAGCTTGCAAGTAAAACTATGATGGGGTATCATCAAATGTGTCTAACCAAGCATGCTTAGTGCATTGCATAGGTTATCTAACTTTCATAATTGCAAGTGTTAGCTTGCTCAATCAACTAGTAGTATTAGACTTGCATCAGTATTAGTATAAGCTTGCTAAAGTAGAGTATCTTGCAAGTGTTAGCTTGCCTTGTGCAGAGCAGTGGTTGAAGTTCTCCTCGGCTTCTTCTTCGTAGTATCCTCCTTCCTCCTCGTATCCTTGGTCGGTACTAGCGTCTATGAATAAATACGAGGTACACAATCACCAAACAATACTTAACTACTTTTAATCATCACACAAAGGTGCACTATAGATGATCTAGTATCATCACTAATATTACAAGATTAAAGCCTTTGTCTTATTGATTTTATTTTTAGAAAAGTAATTTCTACTCATTGAAAAACTACTTAATATTTAATATTCTCCAAACCAAACATGGGATCATGTTGACACATGTCATCACCACACATTTCAGTACATGGGAATGTGATTTAAAGTGGTGTCACAATTTAATAAGGTTTAACCTTTTTATTTTAAATCATTAAAGTAGATAGAAATGCCTATGTGGCATTCTTTTATTACTTGAACATTATTTTTGTAAGTAAACCCATATATTTTTATATATTCTGAAAGGTATGATCAATTATGATTTTTGAGAGTTGGAATCAACTCAAAAGCTATTATGGTTTAAATTTGAAAAATGTTTGAATGTAGAAAAGCTTCTGCCTTGTTATTTTTACCAAGGTTGATCTATAGATCCAAATGATTTGAATCCAACGGGCTTGGATTAAGCATTTCAATACCTCGCTAACAAAATTGGTTTCATTCAATTTGGTTCACTAAATTGAGCTGGGTTGATTTTTGAAACTAGGTACAGAACTGAGTTTGAATGAAAATAGAAAAAGCTAAATTCAAACGAGTGGGCTGCGCCGGAAGGGGTAATGGGCCGGCCCAGTGTCACTCCGAAGCACGGGGCGCAACTGACAGGGGGGTCTACTGGTCAGTGGCTCTTTAAATGCGAAGCGGTATGGGGCGATGTGATGCATTGGATTAGAATGAAGATCGACGGCTGAGGGTCGTCGTCGATGATAAACCAGTCACCGGCGAGCTCGAACCCTAGCGGCTCAGTGGGGGTGCATAGGGGGCATACCGGGATCCAGTGACGACGGCGAGGTGGGCAAACGACAAAGTCGATGACGGCGAACTCAGGGGTGGTCGCGGCAGCTTCGGGGGTGGTCGAAATCAACGGCTCCTCTTCTCCTCTGCATCGGCGAGCTCCGGCCAAATTCCGGCGATGCGCTGCTCGCCTTGCTCCGGCTAAGGGGTGGAACGACCAGTGAGGTGAGGGGAGTGAGATGGTGTGAAGAAATCAAGCTGGGATTGTCTCCTTTTATAGGCTCGACGGTGAGACCGAGAGGGATGGGCAGGCGACGGTGGCGACACGGCTACGGGTGGCTAGAGGCATCGCCGAGGTTGGCGATCGACGAGCGGTCTCCTGGCGATGCTCTAAGGTTTAAATGCGTGTGTAGGGGCGGTGGCAAGCGGTCGGGAACGTGCGATGCTCTAAGCGGCAGAGGCGGCGAACTCTGCGATGAGCGGTGGCTACGGGGTACGGGCGGTGAAACGATCATGTCTGGTGGTCTCCTGGTGATGTGGACATCCCTTCTATTGATACAACCGTTGTACCTACAGCTACACACATACAAGGACCCATCACAAGATCTCGTGCCAAATAACTTAACTATTAGGTACTTTTGTTTCTTGGAACTATTCCTCACATACATGAGAATATGATGCTGCCTAAATCAGATGTATTTCTTACTCTTAGGAATGATGGACCAAGCATGGATGAGAGGGACAAGCATTGGAGCATGGCCATGCATGGAGATGGCAGCAAGCATGTGATGATCCAAGAGAAGGCCACGGATGGAGATTTCAGAACTTTGAGGCCACCATCATGAAGAAAGAAGGGTTGGACAAAATATTCAAGATTAATACTTCACGAATTCGTCCATAGTTTAATATGGTGCTGCGACACCTTTATTTTGGGCCAGGCCCATGTAATTTCCGCAGGATTTTAAATAGCCACTTTTTAGAGTCCGTATTTGAGGGGAAAAGGACTTCTAGGGTTGGATTCGGCCACCACTTCCATGGCTGGCCGAAACCCCACCTTTTTCTCCTTAAATACTCCCCATAGCCGTCACCCTAGACTCGGATTTTGTTTAGACATTAAGTTAGCCATCATAGCAACTTCGCCAAGGATCGAGCGTCGCAGAGGCCTCTTGTACTTCGCACCTATTCAGGATCCCACCTTTTCAATAAAGCTTTCCTCTTAATCCGCAATATCTTGATTGCAATATTGGTTCTTACTTGTTCTCGATTTCAGGTAGGAATTAAGACCCTCGCTGGTCAGGCTGATCGTGTTCCCGCAGGATCAGTAACCTCCAGGAGATTGGCCTAGCGATTGCATTGGCACTCGTGCTCGCACGTGTAGTCGGATCGTCAAGCCTGAACTCCACCAAATCGACTATCATCATCTCATCGAAAGATCAGACACCTTTGCACTATCAAGTGGTATCAGATTTCAGGTTGCTCGGTGAGATTTTACTATTTTTGTAGATTAGATCTGTTTTTACCTATAACCCACGAAAAAGCCAAAAACACAGTTAGAGTTTAGATCCATCCCATAACCAATCTACGCCTCGCATTATCTTTTCAGTTTTTGCATTGTTGAATTTGTGTCTACATTGTCGCGTCGAGTTGCTGGTCTTAGTGTCTCGTCCCTTAGAGTTTTGAGTTCTGTTCACAGTAGTCACCGCCACCCCCGCAGATCACCGCCACCATATTCTGCCACCATATTCCGCCGCCATACACCCAGCCACCATAAACCCTAAAACTCCGCCACCGCCGTCCTACCGCGACACGGATCCGATCACCTTTCCTGCCGCGGCACGAGTCCGAGTTGAGTTATTGTTTCCTAGTTACTTCTTTTTACTTTCCTTCTTTGTTGTTTCCGTGTTAAGCTAAAGTCCGTGTCGAGCTCAGAGTTCGGTCGTAAGTCCAGAAGGAGAGCAAAAAAAAAAGAAAAGTCTGGAACCGCCTCCGAATTTTTTTTCTGGCTATACTTGTTTTCGGCTCTGGGGATCACTTTTCTCCATCGGCCGTTATAGCGATATTTTTTTGACGCCTGAGCGCTTTCTGGAGCAAAATAAAAAAATTTCGATTTTTTTGGGGCTAACCTATTTTTAGACCCCGTAGATCAGTTCTAGACACTCACCATCATAGTGATTTTCCACCTCTCGGTTCGCTTTTCAGGGTGCCATATTATCATACATTGCTTGTTGTGTCGCGTCGTGACATCGTTGGTGATCTAGGCTCGCGTCTCTAGTACGGTCTAGCCTAGGACCAGCACAGTACCGTCGTTGAGCATTCTTTCAACTTTTGCATTGCTGTTTTGATAATTGCTAACCCCCTTTGCTAAGACTTCCCATAGCTCCACAGATATTCTCCACGTACGGTGTCTCGATTCCTGGTAATCGCTTGGTTCAATCTCTGGACTCACTGATCCTCGCGGTTGCACATCGTCTTTTTCCTGCTGTTTGGTAAGAACTTGTAAGAGCTTTGTATATTGCTCGACAGATTACGTGTGCCTTCCACCATATTTCCGTAGTATATACCTGTGCTTTTTAAGGACTAACCATGAAAGATACTTCGCGGAACCCTGCCACAATGACGAACGAAGAACTACATGCCCACTTCTCCGAGCTCTTGGTCAGTCGCGCTGAAGACGTGGATACACGCCTAGGGGAGTTTGACGCCAAGCTCACCAACGCCGTGGACAAGATCGATGGACTCGAGAAATCCTTCAACGCCAAGCTTGACACTCGTTTCAAGGAGATTTTGAACAGACTGCCCGCACCCGCACCCGCACCCACACATGGCGCACGGCGCATCCCAATCACGGGTCGGACTGCTGGTTCGGCTGCCGCCGCACCCCAGGCGCATACCGCTACGGCTGACGCACCTCAGACTTCCGCCGCGGCTGCTGCTGTGACATTGGGGACAGACGACGGGTACTACTACGACCCCGATGACGACGATCTGTTTGACGAGGAGGTTGAACAACCTCCACAGGTACCTGCTGGCCGTCCCCGACATTACTACCGCAATGCTCGACCACCGGTACGTGATGATGATCATGTTGCAAAGCTTAAATTAAATATTCCATCTTTTGAGGGTAAATATAATCCTGATGCATATCTTACATGGGAGATGGAAGTAGAACAACGTTTTGCATGTTTAAAATATCCTGAGAATATGCGTGTTAGTGCTGCTACATGTGAACTTACTAAATTTTCTTCCCTTTGGTGGTCGGAGTATTGTCGTTTAAATCCTACTACTATTCCTAGTACTTGGACTGCTTTAAAAACTGCTATGCATGTTCGTTTTGTACCTCCCACTTATCAGCGTGATTTACTAAAGAATCTGACACGTTTAGAGTAAGGAAAAAATTCTGTAGAAGAGTATTATCAGGAATTGCAAACAGAGATGGTTCGGTGTGGTTTTGTTGAATCTACTGAACAAATGCTTGCACGTTTCTTTGGTGGATTAAACAAGGACATTCAGCACATATTAGATTATAAGGAATATAATTCTATCACTCGTTTGTTTCATCTTGCTTGCAAAGATGAACGTGAAGTGCAGGATCGCCAAACACCATGGAGGAGGACTAATAATTTTGCAGGTCGCACATCCACTTGGACATCCCGACAATCAGCGCCTCCTTCTCGTGATTCGCCACCAGCTACTACCACATCCAAGGCCACCACAAGATTTCCAGCTGCTCCTCCACCGTCATCCAATGCTCCTGCTCGTAGTGCCTCTTCTATGGCTTCCACGGGTAAGACAAAGGATATACAATGCCGCAAGTGCTGGGGTTTTGGTCATATTGAGAGACAGTGCACTCCTGGTGATGCTCTAAGGTTTAAATGCGCGTGTAGGGGCGGTGGCAAACGGTCGGGAACGTGCGATGCTCTGAGCGGCAGAGGCGGCGAACTCTGCGGCGAGCGGTGGCTACGGGGTACGGGCGGTGAAACGATCATGTCTGGTGGTCTCCTAGAATGGTGGGGTGCATGCTGGCGGGCGGCGAGGGCTCGAGGTGGTCGGGTTGCGTGGGAACGGTGCGTGCTCTGCGGTGCGCGTCGGCATGGTCGACAGCGGCACGGGCGCGCCGTTCCTGGCGGTTCTGGTCATTGTCTTCGAGCTAGGGCTAGTCAAGAGGGGGCGGTGAGGCATGGGATGCATGCTAGACAAGGTTGGCACAGCTAGTTCTTCTCCTAGCTTGCTGTCCACACTGGGGTGACATGGGTGCTCTCGGCCTGTTCACCATTGATGACATTGGCGAGATTACAGTGGTGCTAGAGCTTAGTTAAGTTTGCTAGATGATCTACTGAGGCTAGTGTAACCAGAGAGGGAACAAGGTTGTCTCAAAACACTCCTCAAAATAGTGTTTGTGATTTTGTTGATTTGAATCTGTAACCTGTTTGATGAAATGGCCGCATGAACTTAAGTTTTGAATTTTGAAAATATTTTTGGTGGGTGTGCTAGGCATGTGCTGGTGATACTGTGGATTCTTGGGTTTTGAAAATTGAGCTTGTTTGAGTGGTTTTTGAAATAGTGGGTTCTTCCCATATGAAATATATTCAATTTTAAACTGTCATTTAAACTATGCATTCAAATGTTTTTGGATGATCACAAAGTGGGCCTTGGTACCTTATTATGAGTACTATCAAGGGCTGCAAAGATCTATACATGTTTCTGTTAAGTTCTGAAAGTTAGAGATAGCCAAAGTAGGCATGGGAGTTAAATTAGCCAAAGTGACCATTCACTTAATTTGTTTGTCTTTGGGAAAAGTTTGGGGATTGTTTAGATGATGTTTATTTCACCTAAGAATCATTTTACAAGCAAAGAAACACAGAATCATGGAAATTCAAAAGAATCCAAATTTTAATGCACACATATGAATGCTTTCATATTTTTAATTGGAAAAGTTTTTTTAACCCTAATTTTGATGATTAAAATTTGATGATCCAAGTTTAGTATTTTTGGGATGTTACAATAAGTCCGAAAATTTCGAGAAGTGTAAGGAATTTCAAAGTGAAGTAGAGAATCAACATAACAAGAAGATCAAATTTCTACGATCTGATCATGGAGGTGAATATCTAAGTTACGAGTTTGGCGAGCATTTGAAGAAATGTGGAATATTTTCACAATTGACACCGCAGGAACACCACAACGTAATGGTGTGTCCGAACGTCGTAATCGAACTCTCTTAGATATGGTTCATTCTATGATGTCACTTACAGATTTACCGCTATCGTTTTGGGGTTATGCATTAGAAACAGCCGCATTCACTTTAAATAGGACACCATCTAAATCCGTTGAAACCACACCGTATGAATTATGGTTTGGGAAGAAACCTAAATTGTCGTTCCTTAAAGTTTGGGGTTGCGAAGCTTATGTAAAGAAGTTCCATCCCGACAAGCTTGGACCCAAAGCGGAAAAATGCGTCTTCATAGGATACCCGAAGGAAACTATGGGGTATACCTTCTATCATAGATCCGAGGGCAAAATCTTTGTTGCCAAGAATGGATCCTTTCTAGAGAAGGAGTTTCTCTCAAAATAAGTGACTGGAAGGAAAGTAGAAATCGACGAGGTTGTTGAACCTTCTCTCGGACTTGAGAGTAGCGCATCACCGGAAGTAGTTCCCGTGGAGCCTACACCAATGAGAGAGGAAGCTAATGATGTTGATCATGAAACTTCGGTTGAAGTAACTACGAAACCTCGCAGGTCAACGAAAACTCGTACCACTCCTGATTGGTATGATCCCGTTATGAGTGTCATGTTGGTGGACAACACCGATGACCCTGCGACATATGAGGAAGAGATGATGAGCCCATATTACAATAAATGGCAAGATGCCATGAAATCCGAGATTGGATCCATGTACGAAAACCAAGTATGGACTTTGGTGGACTTACCAGATGGCCGGAAGGCTGTCGAGAACAAATGGATTTTCAAGAACAAAACATATGCTGATGGTAATGTTACTGTCTAGAAAGCTCGACTTGTCGCAAGGGTTTCAACAAATTCAAGGAGTTGACTACGATGAGACTTTCTCATCGGTAGCGAAGCTAAAGTCTGTGAGGATTTTGATAGCAATCGCTGTATATTATGATTATGAGATATGGCAGATGGATGTCAAAACGACGTTCCTCAATGGAGACATTGATGAAGAGTTGTATATGGTATAACCCAAAGGTTTTGTCGATCCTAAAGATGCTAACAAGGTATGCAAACTTCAACGGTCCATTTATGGATTGAAGCAAGCATCCCAAAGTTGGAATCAACGTTTTGATAAGGTAATCAAAAGTTTTGGTTTTATACAAACTTATGGAGAAGCTTGTATTTACAAGAAAGTGAGTGGGAGATCTTTAGCATTCTTAATACTATATGTAGATGACATATTGTTGATTGGGAATGATGTAGACCTTCTTAATAGTGTCAAGGATTATTTGAATAATAGTTTTTCAATGAAAGATCTTGGCGAAGCAGCTTACATATTAGGCATAAAGATTTATAGAGATAGATCGAGATGCCTAATATCATTGTCATAGAGTACATATTTGGACAAAGTTCTAAAGAGGTTTGGAATGGGAGATAGCAAGAAAGGGTTCTTGCCCATGTTGCCCAATACGACCTTGAGTAAAACTCAAAGTCCTGCAATGATAGAAGATAGAGAAAGGATGAGTAAGACTCCCTATGCCTCAGCCATAGGATCTCTTATGTATGCCATGCTATGTACTAGACCTGACATTGCATATGTTGTTAGTTTGACTAGCAGATATCAAAGTGATCCAGGAGTGGATCATTGGACAACGGTCAAAAACATCCTTAAGTACTTGAGAAGAACTAAGGATATGGTTATTTCTTATGGAGGTGATGAATAGCTCGTTGTTAATGGTTACACCGATGCTAGTTGGAACACCGATCCAGATGATTCTAAATCTCAATATGGATACGTATTTATTTTAAATGGTGCAGCAGTTAGCTGGAGGAGTGCAAAATGAAGCATTGTGGCGAGATATTCAACTGAATCGGAATACATAGCTGCTTCAGAGGCTTCACAAGAGGCGATATGGATGAAGGAGTTCATTACATAGCTCAGTGTTGTTCCAAGTGTGCTGGACCCAATGGCTATCTACTGTGATAACATGGGTGCCATAGCCAATGCGCAAGAACCAAGGTAACACAAGAAGCTGAAGCACATCAAGCTACATTTTCACGCTATTCGAGAGCATGTCCAAGATGGTGACATAAAGATTTGCAAAGTACACACAGATCTGAATGTGGCGGATCCGTTGACTAAACCTCTCCCGAGGGCAAAACATGACCAGCACTAAACCGCCATGGGTGTTCGGTATATTACCATGCAATCTAGATTAGTTGACTCTAGTGCAAGTGGGAGACTGTTGGAGATATGCCCTATATGCAATAATAGAAGTGGTTATTATTATATCTTTGTGTTTATGATAAATGTTTACATTCATGCTATAATAGTATTTACCGGAAACATTAATACTTGTGTGATTTGTAAACTAAATTAGAGTCCCTGGTAAAGCCTCTTTATCATACTATCTTGTTGGTTAATGGATGATCGTGGTTTCTCGATCATGAACATTGAGATGTTATTAACAACAATATCATATCATTAGGAGAATGGTATGATGGACATACTCCTATAGATAAGCGTAGCATAAAGATCAAGTCATTTCAATAGTTCGTTTGCTATAAGCTTTCTGATACATAGTAACCTAATTCCTTCCACCATGAGATCATGCTAATCACCATCACCGGAAGGATGCTTTGATGACATCAAACACCACACCGTAACTGGGTGGCTATAAAGCTGGCATTGAGTGTTCAGAAAGTATGTGTTGAGGCACATGGATCAAGAGTGGGATTTGTCCATCCATATGACAGATAGATATGCTCTGGTCCCTCTCGGTGGAATGTCATCCAATTAGCTTGCAAGCATGTGAAAAGATTACTTATCGGTAACGAGGTTGAACTAGGTATGCAGAGATACCGACGATCAAACCTCGGATAAGTAAACTATCGCGAGACAAAGGGAAATTGGTATCGTATGTAAGTGGTTCATTCGATCGCAAAGTAATCGTAGAAATATGTGGGAGCCATATGAATTTCCAGATTCCTCTATTGGTTATTGATCGGAGAAGTGTCTCGGTCATGTCCGCATAATTCACGAACCATAGGGATACACACTTAAGGATTCGATGTTGTTTAGTAGATATGAAATGTAAGTAGGGAAACCGAATGTTGTTCGGAGTCTCGGATGGGATCCGGGATATCACGAGGACATCCGGAATGGTCCGGAGAATAGGATTCGTATAAGGAAAGTCCGATTCCGGAGTTTGGGAATGATTTCGATGTTTTCATCGGAGAGGTTCTAGAAGGTTCACCGGACCGAAAGGGGAATGGTCCATGAATGTGTCATGGTTAAGTGGAATGATTGGATCATATCCTAGGTCAATTTGGTTGGGCATTTGCGAGAGAGAAATAAATCTTTAAATTGAAAGTCAAAAGGGATGTTTGAAAAGTCAAACTGGAACAATAGTTTCCTAGTGGAAGAAGGAAAGAGTCCTTCCTTCTATCCAACATGGGTTTGGGTATGCATTCAAACTCCCCTCTCCCAAGGCTGCCCCCTCTCATAAATAGAGGGGGAGGGCTGCCCCAAAGAACACAATACCTAGCCCTCCCCACCGTGTGCCGCCGCCCAAGCCGCCGCCAGCCGCCGCCGGCCCGTCGCCGTCACCCTAGCCCCCGCCGACACCTCCTCCTCCTCTCTGGCCTTCTAAAACCTAGATCTACGGAAACCCTAGATCTACCATAACTCGCACCGGCTTAGGCGAAGCCCTGCGGGATCTTCCCTCTACTTCCGACACCACGCCGTCATGCTGTCGGAATCGCGAGGGGAGAACTACAACCTCCGCTGCTTGCTAGAACAAGGGAAATGAAGGTCTTCATCGAGTACCGAACGTGTGACCGACTGCGGAAGCGCTGCTAGAACGCAGCGTCGGAAGGATCGTCTACGCGATCTTGAGATCGGCAAGTGTACGACTACATCACCCACGAGAATCTGCTCTCGTTAACCGCTTTGGAATCTTGAGGGTGAGTACTCTAATCGACTCGTTGCTTCAATCTAGTAGATAGATCTTGGCTTGTTTGTATGCATGTGGTAGATTTTTTTTGTTTTCCATGCTATGAACCCCTACATATTATTCATCATGCTAGCCTCCGGTATGAAGTGTGAGTAGTTACACCTTGGACTACGGGTCCATGTAGTAGCTAGATGGTTGTATCTCCTCCTTTGTGCTATCATGTTTAGATCTTGTGAGCTCCGTTCATGATCAAGATCATCTATTTGTAATCATGCATGTTGTATTTGCGGGGATCCGATGGATATTGAGATTACTATGTCAGATTGATTAATTGTTTTGTCTTATTGATTCTATCATGTTTGTGTTGTTTGTGATCTTGCATGCTCTCCGTTTCTAGTAGCTATCTTGTCCAAGTAGATGCTAGTGACTCCAAGAGGGGGTATTTATGCTAGATAGTGGGTTCATGCCTTTATTTAATATAAGGTTGTAGATGTGTTGTTGCCACTAGGGAGAAAACAACGGTCTCTTGTTCATGGAACAATTGGATTGTTTACCTTACACACTTTGCTTCAAGCAGTTATCTGTTGCTTGCAACTTAATACTGGAGGGGGTTCGGATGATAACCTCAAGGTGGATTTCTAGTCATAGATGCAGTTGGATGGCGGTCTATGTATATTGTTGTATTGCCCAATCGAATCTCCTAGGATCATGAATGTCTAGTATTGCATTGTTATGCCTTGCTTAGTCCTATCAATTGCCCTGCTGTAATTTGTTTACCCAGCATGCCATGTTTGTTTATCTTAAGGAGAACACCTCTAGTGAACTATGGACCCCGGTCCAATCTTTACCATTGATACATCTTCCACTGTTACTGTTTACTTGCTGCAAACCACCATTACCTTCCACACCATACAGTTAATCCTTTGATATAGCAAACCGGTGAGATTGACAACCTCACTGTTCATTGGGGCAAAGTATTGAGTTTGTATTGTGCAGGTCTCCAAGTTGCTAGCAACACCTTTTAGCCGTTTCCTTCCTCCTACTGGTTCGATAACCACGGTTTCTTATTGAGGGAAAACTTGCTGTTGTGCTCATCACACATTGCTCTTGGGGTCTCCCAACAAGGCATCAATAACACGCCAATAGCTGGGTGAACAAATTATATCGGGGCAATTGACAGATTGAGGAAGCATAACAATGCATATACTAGTCATCAAGACTCCTATGAGATTTGATTGGGCATTACAACAATATACATGACTGTAATCCAAATGCACCTATGACTAATAATCCACCTTCAGGTTATCATCCGACCCCCCTCCAGTATTAAGTTGCAAGCAAAGGATAATTTCATTAAGCAATGTGTGTAAAGTAAACAGTACAATTGTTCCAAGAACAAAAGATTGTTATTTTCTCCCTAGTAGCAACAACACATCTACAACCTTAGAGATTTCTGTCACTTCCCCAGATTACTAGAGGCATGAACCCACTATCGAGCATAAATACTCCCTCTTGGAGTCACAAGCATCTACTTGGCCAAGATAGCTACTAGCAACCGAGATCATGCAAGATCATGAATAACATAGACATGAGAGAATCAATAATCAGTCTGACATAGTATCTCAATATCCATCGGATCCCCGCAAACACAACATGTGTGATTACAAATAGATGATCTTGATCATGAACGGAGCTCACAAGATCTAAACATGGTAGTACAAAGGAGGAGAAACAACCATCTAGCTACTGTATGAACCCATAGTCGAAGGGTGAACTACTCACGCATCACTCCGAGGATGGCATGGTGATGAAGAAGGCCTCCGGGATGATCTCTCCCCTTCGGTAGGGTGCTGGGAAGAGCTTCAGATCCCCCGATCTAGGGACGATGGTGGCGGCGGCTACGGACCATTTCGTGGAGATTTGATCAGGTGCCTAGGGTTTCTGCATCGGGTGAATTTATAGGCTAAGAGGTGATACGTCGGAAACGTATCTATAATTTTTGATGCTCCATGCTTGTTTTATATCATTTGTCTTATGTTTTGTATACACTTTGAGGTATTTTTATACACCTTCTGGAACTAACCTATTGACAAGATGCCACAGTGCCAGTTGCCTATTTTCTTCTGTTTTTGGTTTCAGAAAGGCAGAAAATCAATATTCTCGGAATTGGACGGGACAAAAGCCAAAGTCAATAACTTTCCGTGAGGGACACGAATCCAGAAGGAGGGACGGAGAGGCACCATAGGGTGGCCAGACCCCCTGGGCACGACCAAGCCTGGCCCGCGCCTAGGGATGGTGTGGGCCCTCTGGCCGCCTCCCAGGCTCGCCCCTTCGCCTATAAGAAGCCTCCGACCCAAAACCCTAGGGCATCCAGAAGAAATCCACGAAAACCTCCATAGCACCATCGCCACCACCGAAGGGGAGATTCGGGAGACAGAAAGTCTCTGTTCCGGCACCTTGCCGGGATGGGGAAGTGCACCCGGAGCCATCTCCATCGATCTCCATCGCCATCTTCATCACCGTTGCTGATTCCCATGATGAGGAGGGAGTAGTTCTTCCTCGAGGCTAAGGGCTCTACCGGTTGCTATGTGTTCATATCTCTCTATGCATTATATTGTTGTGGTCATGAGCTTTGTAATCAAGTAGATCTACCTTGCTACTCAAGTGCTTCATTAGATCTCTGCTCTCCCCATGTGTGTGAAAGTGACAGCGTGCACACCATGGTGGCACTTAGGTTTGAGTCTACATAAATACTCTTTGTCCTTTAATAGATCTATGCTTTTCCCCACGTGTGTGAAAGTGACAGCGTGCATACCGTGTGTGGCACTTTGTCTAGATTGAATATTTGTTATGAGTTATATTTGGAGTTGGATGTCTTTATGAAATTGTGGTGTTTGTTGGAACCATCTAGCGCCCAAGGTGACAGTGTGGGGTTATCTAGATTGGGGAAGGCGGACTTTGAGGAGTGTTGTTATAGCCCTACCGATGATTAGAGTGTCTAACCAGAGAGTAGTTAAGAGTAGTATCAAGAAGAGAGGACATTTATATGAGAGACTGTTCACTAGTGAAAGTATGATACCTAGGACTTGTTTCTAAACATTAAAACATCATTTGCATCTAGATCTGTTGCATGTTTGCCCTCTTTAGTCTTTACCTCACTGTCAAGCTATTTTATGGCACCGTTACCACTTGTATTTCACTATCTCTTCGCCGAACTAGTGCACCTATACACCTGACAAGTGTATTGGGTGTGTTGGGACACACGAGACTTCTTGTATCTTGATTGCAGGGTTGCTTGGGAATACCTTTGACCACTTCCTCCCAGAGTTCGATAAACCTTGGGTAATACACTTAAGGGAAACTTGCTGCTGTTCTAAAAACCTCTGCACTTGGAGGCCCAACAACTGTCTACAAGAATAGAAGTGCGTAGACATCAAGCTCTTTTCTGGCGCCGTTGATGGGGAGGAAAGGTAAAAGGCACTCACAAACGTTACCCCACGGCAACAGCAAGCCAGAAAGTTCTTTTCTGGCGCCATTGCCGGGGAGGTTTTGGGCTTTTACCTTCCCTCCATGCCATAAGCTCTTTTCTGGCGCCGTTGCCGGGGAGGTAAGGTAAAAGGTACTCACATACTCCGGTGTGAGTTCTTGAAGTTATTTCCTTTAGATTCTGCAATTTTGTTTTTTGTTTCTTGTTTTCACTAGTTAGGCTTAATGGAAAACAACAACAAAATTAGAGAGCTTTGTAGTGTTTATCTTGAGTTAGGACATGAAGTGTTTGAAGAGAAAATTAAAAAACCTATGGAGCTTTATTTGCATGCTAATAGCAATGTTATTAGTATGAATTCTTTGGACACCATTGTTGCTAATGCTATGGAAACGTCTAAGCTTGGGGAAGCTAGTTTTGATGGAAATTATCTTTTTAGTCCCCCAGCTTTGGAAGATAGCTATTGTATTGCTTATGATAATACCAAACCTCCAATATATGATGATTATGGTGATGAATATGATATTTTCAGTCCACCTACTATTGAGGAGAAAATTTATTATGATTACAATATGCCTCCTATATTTGATGATTATGGTGATGAGAATAGTAATGATAGCTATTTTGTCGAATTTGCTCCCACTATAATTAATGAGAATGTCTATGCTTATGTGGAGAGTAAAAATTATTTTATGCATGTGGATCATGATAAGAATGTTTTATGTGATAGTTATATTGTTAATTTTATTCATGATGCTACTAAAAGTTATTATGAGAGAGGGAAACATGGTCTTATGCATCTCAACAATATTAATTTTCCCCTCTTTATATTGAAAGTCTTGAAGTTGCACTTGTTTTGGTTTTCTATGCTTATTGCTTTGTGCTTTCATGACTTGTTTCTTTAGAAGATTCCTATGCATAGGAAGTGGGTTAGACTTAAATGTGCTTTGAATTTGCTTCTTGATGCTCTCTTTTACTTCAATGCATATTTCTTATGTGAGCATCTTCTCAAACTTTCCGTGCCTAACTTAAAGGCGTTAGAGAAAAGTACTTGTTAGGAGATAACCCTAGAGTTTTCTTGAGTCTTGGAAGTTATTACTTCAGTAATTACCTCTTATTATCCTTTTCGTTTTCTTTTTGTGCCAAGAATGACCTCTAATGAGAGGGAAGTAAGATTTGAGGAGTTGCTGTCCCGAAACAGATTAATGTCCTCTACCATAAAAAAATGTGAGGAGTCTCTGTAACTCGGATTGAGCTCAAAATTTACGAATACATCCCCCAGTATGTTAGCTAACTTTCGTTAGTTAAACAATTTTTGATTTGAGCAACATAAGGTCTTCGAAAAATCGGTTTCTACCTGCTGGTCTGTTTTGACAGATTTGCATTTTCTTCTTATTGATTCCTTTTTGGGTTCTTTTTGGGAAATTGAGATTTTTGAAGGAGTTGCTATAGTAGCTTGTGTTTTTAGTGAAAAGTTTTGCTGTTCCAAAGCTTTGCCAGAGGTCTAATATCTTTTGAATACACTAATGTTGCTAATGAAGATTGTGTGAAGTTTTGTATGAAGGAAAATTTGCAGGTGTGGAGAAATAATGATGTAATGAGATGAAGAATGGACAAAAGATAAAGCTTGGGGATGCCACCCCATGTCACCCCAAGAAATATTCAAGAGGTAGAAGCGTCAAATCTTGGGGATGCCCAAGGCATCCCCTTCTTCATCAATAAAAATCCCAGGTCTTTCTATTCACTTTGTTTTTATTGTTTCATGCATTGTTGTGTTGTTCTTGGAGCGTCTTAGTTTTTGTTTTTGCTTTCGTTTTATTAGTTTTCTTGATTAAGTTGGTTGGTTACACCACACTTCTTTTGAAGAGAGACACTGTCACATCCCAAAATTCTCCAAATTTTGAAATGTGAAAAATAAATAAACAAATAAAAAAATTGTTGAAATTTAGGGTGAAAAGAAACTTTTTGTTTCAAATTGGAAACATAAAAACCCATCTTGAACAAACTTTGAATAAAATTTGAATCCAACTAAATTCAAATCAAGTGAAATGCATTCATCATAAATGCATCTTGAAATTTAAACACTTGGAAAAGTTAAACCAAAACCTTAAAACCCTAATGGAAGAAAATCAATTCCAAGATCTCTCTAAGACTATGGATTTGATCCATAGTAAAAATTTAGCAACAAACATTTATGAATGATCAAAAATGATAAATAAAAATATTAAAACCATAGAAATTGATTTCACTTAATTTGGAACTATGGATAAAAACTTATGAATTTAATAAGTTAAAAAGGAAATAATTTCCAAAGCTAATAAAGCTCCTATCTAAAATCCATACCAAATTGTGAGCAAAATAATCCTAAAGGGATTTAAAAAGATAAACAAATATTAAATAAAATTCTACAAATTGGAATCACCAATTTTGCATCTATAAATAAAAAGATATGGATTTTATAAGGCAAAGGAAGAAAATAAATAAATAAGGAATATTAAAAAAAACCAAATTAAATCTTGGCCGAACAAATAAAATGAAAGATTATAGAATAATAAAAGGAGTAAAAGGTTATTTGAATAAAATCATAAGGATTAAACAATATCCAAATTTATTTTAAATAAAGACAAATTTCCTAAACTAAATAATAAGAAAATTATTTAGAAGACAATTTAAATCTTGAGTTAAATCCCTAAGAAAATGAAATAAAGATAAATCAAATAAAATAAAGGGATAAGGAATATTCAAATAAAATTATATGGCATTAACCAAATTCAATTCCATTTGAATGGAGACAAATCCCAAATGAAAATGATTAAATAGATCACGAGAAAATAATAAATAGAAATTCCCAAGGTGGATATAAAAGTTATTTAATTAACTTAAATGGGATAAAAGAATCATTTAAATGAAATTTATATGGAATTAAAAACCATATTTGATTCTATTGGAATAAAGACAAATATCCAATTTAAATGATTAATAAACCATATTAAAATATTCTAAATAATTCAAAATGAATTATTTAACATACTAATGAATAAATAAAACCTACTGAAAAGGGTTTGATGAAAATTAGAATTCAAATGAGAGTTTGAAATTATAATTAAAATCTTATTTGAATAAAGGCAAGTGCCTAATTTAAATAAATAATAAACCATAAATGAATAAAATAATTATTCTAAAATGGTCTTTAAAATACATGTTTGAACAGAATAGAAAATTACTAAATGTTTGGTAAAAATCTAAATCCAAATGGTGTTTGAAATTATTTGAATAAATTCAAAACAGAATAAAAGAAACAGAAAAAGAAAAATAACCAGGAGAGAAAAAAATAAAGAAAACAACCCTAGCCCAGAACCAGCCTAGCCCACTAAGCCCAGCAGCCGGCCCACCCGGCACCTCCCCTCTCTCCGACTGTTCCTTTTCTCACGCGCGAACCAGCCCACCCATCTCGCTGACACCCCGGTCCCATGCCACGCTGGCATCGTCTTCCTCGCGGGAAACCCGCCCCCCTCTTTCCTCCTCGCCGTTACTGGCATTTGAAGACGACTTCAATTCGCGTTGATGCCGCGACCATTACTCCCTGCGACCACGCCCTCATAAGCGCCCTCCTCTCCCCCTCCTTTCCCCTCAAATCTCATTCCACCAGAGCCCCAGGGCTGCTCAAATTTCTACTCGCAACCTTCTCTGCTCTGGCGAGCCTCCGTGCAAATTCCGGCAAGCCCCGACCTCGCCACTGCCTCTGGATGCTACGAACTTGTTCACCATCGCCTAGCGCATCTGCCAGTAGCTCTATTTAGCCCCCGCGTGCTTCGGAGCATCAGCAAGGACAACGTCAACTCGCCACCGTCTTCGGCTTTAAATCCAGCGACTTTTCCCCGGTAACCTTGACCTCCCCTTTCCCTTTGAATGATGCTCGTGTACTATCACATCCCAAAATTCTCCTAATTTTGGAATGTGAAATAAATAAATAAGTTTGATTGATTGTTTGACTTTGTTGAAAATTCTCAAAGAGAAGAAACTTTTTGAATAGAAAATCCTCTCAACCTTAAATTCAAAATCTTATATTCTTTTGTTATGACCTAAGTAGCCATATAGGCAAAGGAATGGGTTGATTATGGATTGTAGAATTGGTGTGCAAGATTACAAAAAAATTCAAAATCATGATGCATGCATGAACATTATTGCATTAAACCCCAAGGAAATAATTCCATTGCCCAAAAAGAAATTCAAAACCCTAAAATGGGATTTTCCCAATTCTAGGTACAACCTTAGAGCTATGGATTTGTCCATAGTTAAATTGATCAAAGTATTCATATGTGGTTTATATTGACAGAGGACAATTCTAGAAAACCACAAAAATTTATTTGAGTCCATTTGGAGCTAATATGTAAGAGTTATGTTTAATATAAGAAATAATAATGATGTGGTGGTCCAAGATGGGTTGGTCAGGTCACATGGGTAAAGTGTACAAACGCCTGCAGGGTGTATAAACTAAGTGCTTAGCCATGTCCCCGGTTATGGACAATTCGAGCAACCTGATACTGATGCTATGACATATTCTCGCTCATCCTTATTTCTTAATTACTTAAAACTTGTTGGGTGAACATAATTGGGTAGGAGCACCTGGGAGTGAACCAGAGTTTCCTATTTATCATATTGGAAAACTACTTTGTTACAAATGATAGGATAAAATTATTGCTTTATGCAAATGAGCCTAAACTCCACTTGGCCAAATAAGCATGTAGTTGATAGATCTGTTGTTAACCACTTTAGCCTACTTGCCATACATTCCATGTATTGACCCTTCGGGGCTGCTATGTTTCATGTTGCAGGTTATATCGTATCTGAGTGATCGTTCATAGGTCGCGAGACTCCACTCAATAATTGTTCGCCTGTGGCATATTTGATGGATGGAGATCTACCTTGTATTTATTTTCCGCTATGTACTTGAATAAATAATGTAAATTCTGGATCATATTCGTTGTATTTATGATGCACAGTTATATTTGATATTATTTTGTACTGTATGTGCCAGTGAACCGATCTAGGGATTGGCACTATACACATGAACTCAGCCTTATCAGGCGAGGGTGTTACAAGATGGTATCAGAGCTGTGTGTTGACTGTAGGATCGTGACTTTAAAAATGGATTGGCAATAGGAGACCTATATTAGGAGTACTATCATATTTTCTACTTATTAGATGTTCTTATATTCCTTGTCTATCTTTTCTATAACCTCTTCTTGTTCAAAATTTGTAGTTGTCCATTATTTTGATACCTATATGAGAGTTAGATAAGTAAAAGAACAAATAAGATTATGCATATGAATATCTCACCAAGTTTGAATAGATGGACCACCATATTTAATCTCTATAGGAGATCATCGTCATCGTGTTAGCATATTGGTCTTACCAACTGATGAGGTATGACAATATAGGTTGCTTGCTTGTTTGTAATAAACCATATTATGTGATGTATTGTTTAGGATCTGCTATTTTGAAACTCTAAAGTTGCTGGAGTTTTCATTATGTTTTAAAATCATTTTTATGGTGTGATTTGAGTGAAATTCGTGAGATTACTGCTGCAGTTTTCAGCGTGACCTGTTGTATCACGTGATTTTTCATATTTTATTGGTAACTCAGAAAAATCTGAAAAAATAGGATATGAAGCGTAATTACCTTTAGTACATGAATAAAAATTGTCTAAAATTCCTGATGAGATTAAGATGGCCAAAAAAATTCGTGAAACCTGCTGTACTATTTTGACAGATTTTATTTATTGCTTATATGTTCCTCTATTTTACTCTAATATTGTTACCAATGCTTTCAAACTATTTTGTGGTTATATACTACTAATTTTAGAACTCTGTATTATTTTTATGCAAGTGCTTGATTGTGTGTTGATTTCTTATGAATGTTTGCTTGTTTGTAATATTGATTGCTTCATATAGTTATGGGTAGGATTACTTCCTTAGTATTTCTCTACAATCTATTCTTTCCTATCGTAAACCTTGGAGAAAGAATGTTGTGTTGATACATGGAGAGGGATTAATTGAAAGTTTTGCAACATAATGCATCGACGAATGAGAATAGTTCATCCAATGCAATAAAAGGATTGGAAGTCTGAAGTGTTGCAATGATGTTATGTAGTAGATAACGGAACCTGAAAGCTAAAGTATAGATAGTTTAGTTTTAGTACAATCTTGTTGATTGAATACATGGGAGTCTACATCGAGCATTAGCTCGTGCCCATGGAAACCTTCTTCAAGGCAAGTGAGTAAGCCCGAGTGATAAGTTGCATGATTCACCTATCCTCATACAAGGTAATGATTTGGGTGAAGGATGGATTGATCATCATTCCTACTACTCTTATCATTCGCTCTTGTACTATTGGCTTTGCGAATCTTGAGTGTCTTTTAAGCCTTAGCAGAGAGCCGGCATTGATCTTAGACCTCAGAATGGTATGCTGTCCCACCTTTACAAAAGCATTCATTGCTAAGCATAGGAATGTACGGTAAGGATGAATCTCAACCATGATTAATGGGTACTGTGAAGTAAACGTCCCCTAATTGACCACCATGAGAGTTTTGCTAGTTTAAGAAGTGCTTTCTCAAAAACTGTCAATCATGAAGTTTAGAATGTGCTAGAGACATTGTGCCACTAGAAGTCTAAAGGATAATCGATCTGATCCAAGTGAACCCTCAAGAATTGACCTAGTCAATTTCCTTTTAAGGGTGGTAGCGCCCTAATGGATCCCGAACCTTTCTTTTCTTTCTAGCCTTCCCAAATCTCGGGACGAGATTTCTTTTAAGGGTGGTAGTCTGTCACATCCCAAAATTCTCCTAATTTTGGAATGTGAAATAAATAAATAAGTTTGATTGATTGTTTGACTTTGTTGAAAATTCTCAAAGAGAAGAATTTTTTTGAATAGAAAATCCTCTCAACCTTGAATTCAAAATCTTATATTCTTTTGTTATGACCTAAGTAGCCATATAGGCAAAAGGGCATGGATTGATTATGGATTGTAGAATTGGTGTGCAAGAAAATCATGATGTATGCATGAACATTATTGCATTAAACCCTAAGGAAATAATTCCGTTGCCCAAAAAGAAATTGAAAACCCTAAAATGGGATTTTCCCAATTCTAGGTACAACCTTAGAGCTATGGCTTTGTCCATAGTTAAATTGATCAAAAGTATTCATATGTGGTTTATATTGACAGAGGACAATTCTAGAAAACCACAAAATTTATTTGAGTCCATTTGGAGCTAAAATGTAAGAGTTATGTTTAATATAAGAAATAATAATGATGTTCTATTGACCAAACTAAACATATAATGGTTGGTAAATTATAAATGGACAATAAATAATGTAGTTAATATCCTACAAAGATCATTGTGATTTTACAATTATTTAGAAATTTAAATGGTTCAATTTGGAGCCCTAAAACTAAAAATATAAAAGAAAACAGAAAACAAAATGGAAAAAAAATGCTAAACCTAACCAGCCGGACCAGAGCAGCCCAGGCCAACCCGAGTCGCCCCTCCTCTCTCTATCATCCGCGCGCAGCACAACACAACAGCCCCCGGGAAGCCCAACAGCAGCGGGCCAACCCAACAAGCAACAACAGCCCACCCGCGTCTGCCCCGCCGCCGACACGGGGGACCCACTTGTCATCGCCCCATCCCCTCCTCCTTCCTCGCGCGTGGAGACCGGATCGAACATGACGAACTGCCTATCGATTCCCCGCAAAATTAGGCGATTTACGTTGATCCCTTTGCCCCTCTCTCACGAAATTCACCCCATATAACCCCCGCCTCCTCCTCGTCTCGTTTTTTTTTCAAAAACTCGAAACCCTAGCCACCAAATCGAGGCACCACCGACGGCGCCGTGGTCGGCCGCCAGTGAAGCTTATGAGCGAGGATGAACTCGAGGTTCCCTGCTTCTCGCGACACTCTTCTCCCCTCAGTACTCATCCTCTGGAAGCACCGCTTCTCCCTGATGTATTTTCCCCTTGTGCAGCACACCGGAGGGCCTCCAATTGCTCGACGAAGACCATGCCGGAGCCACGCCTACCGAAGCCCTCCATCCACACCCTATCGTCGCCACGGGAAGCGAGAGACCGCGTAGCGACCACCTAAGTGACCCCCATCCTCGTGCGCACCCCGTGGACATCTTCACCGATGCCAGGGATCGCCGGAAGCACCTCCGTCGCCACCGTCTGCACCGCCCATCATCGTCGTCACCACCACAACTCACCATCGTCACCGACCACCGTCCGATCACGGATGTACGCTCGGGATTAGAACAAACAATGAAGGGGTACCGTCCAGTAATCCAGCGCCCCGTGGGAATCCAGTCAGCGCACCGTCAGCTGCCATGTCGCCAGTAAGTGCATAGTCAGCAGTACATTCGGCATGTCCAGTCAGCATATTGTGATTCTTTTAATTTAAAGCTGCAGAAAATAGATAGATCTTGTAAAATTTATATAAATTCGAATATAAGTCCAAAAATTACAAATGATATATCGTTGGATTCATAAAAGTATGAAGAATATTAATACTGGATTATATGGAACTTTTATAGTACATATTTATTGTAGTAATTTAAATGATTTATTGGCCTTTTTGGAGTAAATAAATCATAGTAAATTATGTACAGGCCATAAAAATACAAATAAGATGTCTATGGAATTCTTGATTTATGTAGAACATTGGCATTATATATAATTTTTGTCGAAGAAAATAATACAAATGATTTAAATCCTTCTAACTAGTATTTAAATTGCATAAAATTAACCAGAAATCCAAAATTAGTGAAACCAATTGGTACTGTTTTGTATTGATAATATCTATCCAAAAAATTGCGTGCCAAATTATTTGGTACTGTTAAAACAGAAATTCTTGCAGAAAGCTTTAAACCCATTGCAATAGTATTTTAATCATAATAAAATATCTAGAACTCCTTTTTAAGTGATTCAAATTGCTAATGTCTCTAAATTGCATTACCTATCCAGTAGCATTTTAGTTCACAATTTAATACGATAGAAATATCAGTAGTTCAATTAAAGTGATATAAACCATATTAAATCGTTATAACTTTAATAATAAATGCTTTAATGCATTAAATGACTTTCCACATGCATCATGTGATCTAATAATGTTCAGAACACTAAATACAACCATTATGATATATTAAATCATCATGCATGCATTTGTTCATCATTGTTTTATTGTATTGTGCATAATTGCTATGTTCTGAATGATGTGTTTGTTGTGCTTGCTTCAAATGTTAGATTGCGAGGAGTGCAACTACTGTGATTGTAACTACTATGATTGCAAGTATATTGGCTATGACGAGTGCAACCATTATAATTGTGAGGATTATCTAATCGACTGCATCTACAACAAAGGCAAGTGGTGCTATCTTGGTCATAAATGTCATACTGTTTTCCTATGCATTGTAGATATTTTTGTAGAATTGCATATGTAGGAATTGATGTGTATATGCTATGCTACGTCCCATATTATTCCCTAGCAATACTTGTTTATGAGCCATCGTATTGGTAGATTGCTTAGCTATGCTATTTAAATGAGGAAGGGAATCACACCATGAAAAGTTATATGTTTTGAAAGGATTTTGTTTTGTTAAATAACAAACCAACATGATTTTAATGAACCACCTGGGCGGAATGGCATTGATTGGGTCATCGAGTGTGGATTATTGTGGGGAATGCCGCCCAGGACACTGAGAAAGGATTGGTTTCTTTGTTTGGTAGCTTTCATGTGCAACCATGTGCCAGTAAGAGTGGGTGGCTGGCTGGACTTAGTAGGTTGTGGTGACCCGAACCCTATGTAGCCAGAGATGTAGAATAGTGTAGGTTGGTACGGTGCGTGGATGGGTTTGGGAAGCTCTTCCCGAATTGTATCGTCTTGGACTTCTCCCTATCATCACACAATATGAGTGTGGTGGTCTAAGCTGGGTTGGCCAGGTCACATGGGTAAAGTGTACAAACGCCTGCAGGGTGAATAAACTAAGTGCTTAGCCGTGTCCCCGGTTATGGACAATTCGAGCAACCTGATACTGATGCTATGACATATTCTCGCTCATCCTTATTTCTTAATTACTTAAAACTTGTTGGGTGAACATAATTGGGTAGGAGCACCTGGGAGTGAACCAGAGTTTCCTATTTATCATATTGGAAAACTACTTTGTTACAAATGATAGGATAAAATTATTGCTTTATGCAAATGAGCCTAAACTCCACTTGGCCAAATAAGCATGTAGTTGATAGATCTGTTGTTAACCACTTTAGCCTACTTGCTATACATTCCATGTATTGACCCTTCGGGGCTGCTACGTTTCATGTTGCAGGTTATATCGTATCTGAGTGATCGTTCATAGGTCGCGAGACTCCACTCAACAATTGTTCGCCTGTGGCACATTTGAAGGATGGAGATCTACCTTGTATTCGTTTTCCGCTGTGTACTTTAATAAATAATGTAAATTCTGGATCATATTTGTTGTATTTATGATGCACAGTTATATTTCGTATCATTTTGTATTGTGTGTGCCAGTGAACCGATCCAGGGATTGACACTATACACATGAACTCATCCTTATTAGGCGAGGGTGTTACATGTACTCACCTTCGCCTCATGCATCTAACGTGACCCTCTGCTGGCCTTCTCCTGCTGTGTAGCCTCATCTCTGACAACGAAGAATGAGCCCGCCGCTAGGAACGACTCCGCTGAGCAATCGTCGTCGAACCCGTACGCCCCCTGCCCTCCTACGACCACGTTGAGCATCAGCGCGACACTGCGAATCTGGTAACGCTCTCCGTTCTCTCCCGTGCTTCCTGGTTTCGCCGTTACGCCATCGCCTGAGCGCCGCCGTCGCGCACCACCGTCGAGCGCCGCCAGACTATGGTTAGAGTGCTAGGAACCGTTAGATCTTGATCTTGTGTACGGGATAAAACCTTAACCCGAAGGGGTATGATCGTTTCTATGCCGCACGATTAGCTTTAAATCCAACGAACCACAGCACTCGATCCAGCCGAACCTGTACGCTCCAATTAGATCACGACATGTGGTCAGTGACTTATTTTAAAAACATAAATGAATCTATTAGATGTTAGATTTTGTAAAATTCATAACTTTAAATCCACACATCCAAATTTTGCAAACTTTATATCAATGGAATCAGCAAAAAGAAACCTTTCCAACCATGCCATTTTTTTAGTGTTTTTCTTCTGTAATATTGGTTGTTTTTGCAGAAACATGTGTAGGCATATTTTGTGTATAAAATTTATTCTAAAAATGTTTTTAGGATAAAATATTTTGTAAATTTATTGTTTTGAACCTACTGACCATAGAAACCAACTTTTGGATTAAAAATATATATTTTGTGACACTTAGGAATTATTCCTTTGAATTAAAGCATTTCGAGTTAAATAAAAATGTTGAATATGTTTTAAAAATGCTTTTTTGAGTAAAACCTTTGGAAAATGGTTTGAATTAAACTCTCTGACCCTAAACACCAAGTTTTAGGATTTAATAATATATTTGGATGAACCCCAGAAAATTATTACTTTGATTAAAGGCATTTCCAACAAAATAAAATGTTGCTTTGATTTAAATGGATTTTGGATGAAACGCTTTGTAAATGGAATTGTTTAAAACATTATGACCATAAACCTTAATATTGGTGTTTAAAAACATTTTGGCTAACACTAGAAATTATTCTTTGAATAAAATCAATTATAGCAAAACAAAAGGGATTTAAAGTGGCCATTTTTACTAACTTGTTTTCAAATGGTTTTGCCACTTTTATAAATGACCAATAGGTGTTTTAAAATGTTTATAAACTATTAGAAACCACTTCTACAAATAATAAAATCTTTGGCATGCTTAATACATTGCTTTGTTTTTATTATTCTATGTGATGAATTGCTTGAATGGTAGATTGAATTTGTGCCTTGATTGAATTGTAGTGAAATTTGAAGAGTGTGACTATTGCAAGATCAAGGAGTGAACTTCACTACTAGGAAAATGTCTATAGGTAATCAGCACATCCGTGGCTCACATGGTTGAAGTGCCCCACGGCTAAAATAGGCGTGGCTCACCTATGAGCAGTGCCCTACTAGTAACTAGAACAACCGTGGCACACATGACGATAGTGCGCCACAGATATGTGTGGGCCAGGGCCCTGTTGGCCGCACGCCAGATATCCGTAGCGCACATAGGGTAGGTGCGCTACGCTTGTTGGTGTTATCCATGGCGCACGTTGGGGGGGGGGGTGCGCTACGCCTAAGCGCATGCCCCTCTGCTCTGTAAAATGGGCAGACACATCCGTGGCGCACTACGACATGTGCACCACGGATGTTACTAATCCCTGTGGCGCACTGGGGCCGAGTGCGCCACGGATGTGGCGACCTTTTTTTTGGCAGCTCCACTTTCTGCACATGTGTGATCATCCATCACCCCACACTTCACTTTCCCCTTCTTCTTCCTCCTTAGATCTAGTCGGGATCCTTCTCCTTCCCACCTCAATTTCTCCACTCATTCAGCATTTTAGCATGTAGAACTTGCCTTGGATGTTACATAAGTAATAGAGGAAGCTAGCTCTCCGGTCTCTCATCTCCTTCTCCGGTCTCGCGCGCGCACCTCTCCTTTCCATCTTCTCGCGATCGGTCTCTCATCTCGGTAAGTTGTCCATGTAAGGATGTGTTCATGTGTATATGGATGATATGCTCATATGTATGTAGATGATCGATGCTCATGATGTGTGTATGGAGAGGATCGATGGTCATATGTGTGTGTATATGGAGAGTATCGATGATGCTCATGCATGTGTGTATGGAGAGGATAATGATATGTTCATGTCTGTATGGATCGGTCTCTCTCTTGTGTTTGTATGTGAACAAGTTGCCATTTGTTTTGCCAAAATGTTGATTCATTTCCATTTTGGCAAGACTTTGGCATTTCGCAAGGGTCCTAATTTTAGGATAGGTCATGCCGAAATTTTCTATCGACCATTGCATGCATGCATTGATTATGTGGTTCTAATAGACTTCTAACTGTACCGTCTACACAGTGCAAGCAAAAATGGTGCTCATAATGAGTGAAGACATTGTGGCTAGATTTTTGAAATGTGCGACGGCCGACATGATACGAAATAACAAGACAGAGATAAGATGTCCGTGCAGAAGATGCAAACTCAACTGGGTGATCGACCCAGATTCCGGGAATCTGCAGGCGCACCTGCTCCGCCATGGTTTCATGGATGGATACACTCGTTGGATAGGCGATGACGAAGACGATGGAGACGGTGAAGGTGGGCAACATGATGATGATCATCATCACGGCGAGAACGGGCGAGATGATGAAGAGTCTCCTGGAGATGGTGAAGGTGCGGAAGCAGACCGGGATGATGATGATCTAGATGCCGGAGGAGCAGACGACGATGGAACAACGTCAGGCTGGGTGCGGGACCCTTATGTGCAAGAGCTGCTTCTCAAGCAGACGAGTAACGCCAGGGCTGGCGCTAGAGAGAAAGCCAAGCTTGCACAACTTGAGAAAGACGCGATTACTCCATTGTATGAAGGATGCAGGCCCGATGATACCCGGTTGAATGTAACTCTCAAGTCTATGGAGATGAAGGCAAAACACAAATTGAGCGACGCAAGCTTCGACGATATGATGGCATTCTGGCACGATCGTCTCCCGGAGGGTAACACATGTCCAACTAGTATCGAGGACGCCAAGAAAATCGTCTGTCCTCTCGATCTACCGCGCGTTAGATATCACGTATGCATCAACGATTGCATCATTTATCGGGGCGAGGACGCAGAGAAAACCACATGTCCGGTGTGCGGCGTGAGTCGATACAAGAAAGGGAAGAAAGCACCTAGAAAATTGGTATGGTACTTTCCTATCACTCCTCGTCTGCAGCGCTATTTCGCGGACCCTAAGGAAGCGAAGCTCATGCGATGGCATGCGGAAAGGAAGAAGTCAGGAGATGACGATGATGACCCCAAAAAGGATGAGCTATTGATGCACCCTTCAGATGCTAGCCAGTGGAAAGCATTGGACCTCGATTTCAAAGAATTTGGTGGAGATTCGAGGAACATCAGGCTTGGTGCAAGCACCGATGGACTCAATCCGTTCGGTAGCCAAAGAAGCACGCACAGCACTTGGCCCGTGTTTGTATGGATGTACAACCTTCCTCCATGGTTGTGCATGAAGAAGAAGTACATACAAATGAGTATGCTAATTCAAGGGCCGAAACAACCTGGTACCGACATCAATCTGTATGTCGGGCTGTTGAAAGAGGAGCTAGCCGCGTTATGGGAATCTGGAGCCAATACTTACGATGCCGTCGCATAAGATTATTTCACTATGAGATCCGCGTTGTTCACTACGGTGCAAGACTATCCAGGTTGCGGGTATATCTCGGGGCAGGTTATCCAAGGATTCTGCGCATGCGTTAGGTGCATGGATAACACAAGCTATCTCCAACTAGAGAAAGATCCAGGGTCATCGAAAACCGTGTTCATGGCGCACCGGAGGTGGCTCGGCAAGAATGATCCATGGAGAAAACTTGGAGACCTTTTCGATGGCAAATCCGAGACCCGAGGAATCCCAGAGTGTAGGAGCAGCGAAGAAGTGGAAGAGTTGCTGAAAAACTGGAAAGATTGTACTAAGCCTGGAAAGAAGCGAAAGAGGCAGCAACAAGACAAGCCGCTGATGAAGGTATGGAAAACAAGGTCTGTTTTCTGGGAGTTGCTATACTGGAAGTTTCTCCGCACGCCTCATAGCCTCGACATCATGCATATCACGAAAAACGTGTGCGAGAGTCTGGTCACCACCATAATCAACATGCCAGATAGGACGAAAGATGGTCCGAAATAAAGGCACGACCTGATATGCTTGGGTATCCGGAAGGAGCTTCACAGAGGACGCACTACTCCTGATGATCAGGAATATGACGATGATCATGAGTTGGAGACGACACAAGGTCATCGGAAGGGTAAAAATTTCAAGAATAACGAATATTACTGCCCTCCTTCTTGCTTCACTCTAAGCCAGGATGAGATCAAACAGTTTTTCAAGTGCCTTCTAGGAGTCAAATTTCCTTACGGCTACGCGGGCAAGATAAGCAGATACCTAGAAAAGGCGAAGCAGAGGTTCAGTGGCATGAAGTCTCACGACTGTGCCGTGCTAATGACGCAGGTACTTCCGGTCGCACTAAGAGGGATAATGGACGAGCACGTCCGTGAAACGTTATTTGGCCTCTGCAAGTTTTTCGATGTCATCTCTAGGAAGTCAATTGGCGTGAATCAGCTCGGGAGGCTACAGGAGGAGATCGTGGTGATACTATGCGAGCTTGAGGTCTACTTCCCACCCGCATTCTTCGATATTATGGTGCATCTACTGGTCCATGTCGTGGAGGACATCGTCCAACTCGGGCTGATGTTCCTCCGCAGCATGATGGCGTTCGAAAGGATGAACCGACACATCAAAGGATATGTTCGCAACAGGTCCCGTCCAGATGGAAGCATAGCCAAGGGCTTTCTTGCTGAAGAGTGCATCTCTTTCTGCACGAATTATCTAGACATCGAGAACCCTGTCGGTCTTCCCGTCAACAGGCACCTTGGCAAGCTCGACGGATCTGGTCACCGAGAGGGTCGTCGCATACTGCATGCAGACTTCGATTTTCGACACGCAGACTTTGATCGAGCAAACCTCGTCATGCTACAACATTTAGAACTGGTCGATCCTTGGGTACATAAGCACAAAAGGTTAATCGAGAAGAAGTACAGTGACTGGGGTATACAGAGGACGCAGGGAGAAATAATCAAAGAGCACAACTCAGATTTCATGCGTTGGTTTAGGCAGACGCTCCTTGATAATCCCCTGCGATCGCATTATTCTGACACGGAAAAGATCATATTCACCTTGTCGCAGGGACCGATGCAAAACCGGGTGACCTATCAGGCGTATGATATCAACGGCTACACATTCTACACGGAGGAAAAGGACAACAAGTGTGATTATCAGAACTCGGGCGTAACGTCGGAATTCTACACCGATGACAACATGAAGGAAAGATTCTACGGAAGAATCGAGGAGATCTGGGAGCTCTACTACTGTGGAGAAAAGGTGCCGATGTTCCGTGTCAGATGGGCAAAGAGCGTCGAAAGAGAAGACCGGTATTTCACAACCATGGTATACCCGAAGCAGCCAAATCCAAGGCCGCTGGTGCGAACGTGGCCGCGAAAAATGGACCGTGGGTACTGGCTACCAAAGTGGACCAATGTTTTTTCATTACTAACCCGACAAAGCCTAGCCGTGTTGTCGTGAGGAGAGGAAAAAGAAACATCATCGGAATGGATGGAGTCGCCAACGAGCAAGACTTCGACCAGTACGGCGATCCAAAGATTGAAGATGACGACGACTATGATGCAGCAACATACATCACAAGAAGAAAAAGGATAACCCTACCCAAAAAAGGTAGCCCGTTCGAAAGAAGAAACATTAAAGTGCCGGGGCTAAATTATTCAACTGCGACAAAGAAGGGAAAAAATATTGTAAAACGCTAGCTCAAAAAATATTGTAAAACGTGTGGTTGAAAAAGATTGTAATATTCATGGACAAATTATTATGACATATTTGTATCATGGAAAAATTATTATGACATATTTGAATCATATTTAATTTGTACCACTTTTATGACATATATTATCACTTTTGGGCATTTTTGGAATATTTAAAAGTATTTTAAAAACAAAACAAAACTTTTATGGAATATATCACCACTTTTAGGCATTTTTTGGAACATTTAAAAATATTTTTAAAATAAAAAATGTGGGCACCAGGATTCGAACCCGGGTGCTCACAGGTTTAGATTAGAGTAGTGGGTGGAACCAGTGGGATAGGCTAGTGTAGTTGTCAATGGCTCCACGCCTATCTGGGCACGGCTGGTCAATGGCGCCACGTCCTCCTTCATCTCAGACACCATCTCAATCCCGAGCCCGAGCCCGAGCCCTGTGCCACCGCGCTCTCGATCTGTCGCCGCGCTCTCGATCTGCCGCCTCGCCAGCCGCCGTCGCTCGAGGAGGAGGCCGTGGAGCAGGAGGAGGCCGTGGAGCAGGAGCAGGAGGAGGCCTTCCGCCGCTCGAGGAGGAGGCCAGCGCGCCAGCCATCATCGTCCGCCCGACCGCCATCGTCGTCCTCATCTCAGAGGTGAGCGTCTCCCCTCCCCTCTCTCCCTCTCTCTCTCCCTCTCTCTCTCCCTCTCTCTCCCTCTCTCCCCTCTCTCTGCAGGCCATGGTTAGGGTTCAGCATTTGCTCCTATTCAGATTAGGGTTCATATTAGGCCAAGTTTAGATTAGGGTTCATTATCGTAGCATTTGCTCCTGTTGAATGGGTTCAGATTAGGGTTCAGCTAATCTGCAGTACTAAAATTCCATGCAAACTGCAGTAAAATTCCATGCAAACTACAGTAAAATGGCCAAGTTCAGATCAGGATCCTGGTGATGCACCATAATTTTCTCATGATCACTCATGTACTAAAATTCTCATGATCACTCATGTAAGTAAAATACTAAGTTTATAAAAGCGAGCATGTCACATATGTGGGGTTTAAAGTTTTCTTATGGGTAAGGAATCAGAATAAACTGAGTTTACCAAACATAAATGTTCCAAAAAATGCCATTACAGTAAAAGTCAGGGATGCAATTTCATTTCTAGGTGTTTCCCATCAGTAACTGCTTTAAAAGTGTATATTGCAGAAAGGTTCAGATGAGAATCTGAGCTTGCAATATCTGAAATAGTTATAAACTTAAATGATAGTAAGGGAAAAGTAAATGATTAGTAGGTAAACCTATAGTAAGAACATTAGACAAAAATGTGCTAGTGGTTACAATTACCAAGAGAAAGCATCTGTAATTATTGACAATTACTTGTTTATCTAAAGCCGCATAAACATATGGTTCATATTTAGCCATTTTATTCTGTGAATAATGTTTCTGGACATCTGATGCCCAAGTCTCAGCCATTTTATTCTATGAATAATGTTCCTGGAGTACAAGATCTGATCAACGTTACTGTCTATCTGCAAGTATGCATGTTATATCTGTGATTTTGGTCTTAAGAAAATTGGTCTCAAGATCTTATCAATGTTTTCCTTTTTTCCAAGAAAAAATGTCACTGTCTTCCACTCCATGTTACTCTTCTTTAGATAGCTAGTCATTGTCAGTCATGGGCTTCATATGGAAGTAAATATGAGATGATATCTTGCTGCCAGTATCGCAATACTTGGTGCTTTATCTGGAATTCTCATTTGCTTGCTGTCACTTGCTGTAATGATCTTCTAGTATAGAAATCCTTGGTCCTTAGTCCGAAGTAGTAAAAATGACAACAAGGATTGTTGTATTCTCATTTGCTTTCTGTCACTTGGTCATTTGTTGTCATTTGTTCACAGAACTGAAATAGTACAAATGACAGCAATATGCTTGCTGTGTTATGCTTGCTCTGCTTGCTGTTGTCCTTGTTGTTCTTGCTCTTCTTCTTAGTCTGGAACATCCACATACTATATGTCCACCCTACTTGTGCTGCTACTACTTCTATGCTACTTGAGCTGCTACTACTTCTATTATCTGTGCTGCTACTACTATCTGTTCCTTATATCCATCCTAGTGTTGCTCTGGCTACTACTATCTGTGGTGCTACTGTGCTTCTACTACGATCTGTGCTGGGACAACATCACCTTGAAATTGTGCTTGTGCTTGTATGAAGCACTTTATTATATCGTGTATGCAGGTTCTTGTATGAAATGAGTCCCGATTTTTGCCAGAATGTTGATTAACTTCCGTTTCGGCAGAAATCGGGCACTCCTAGTTTAAGAAAATTAGCAAAGGTCATGCCGGATTTTTCCGTGCATTTAACCAATTATTTGTTTTTTATTAGTGCAAAGATGTGTGACAACGATGAGGCTGGATGTTCTAAGCGCATCAGCGCTGAAGGAGAACTCAGACCTCTGAATAAACAATTGACATTCTAGGAGGCGGCCCAGCGGCTAGAAGACGATGAAGAATACCATCCTTCGGAGAGCGAGGATGATGAGATGGAAGACACGGAGGAAGAAGCCGAAGGAACGGCGGGTGATGAAACCACTGATGGCGGCAAGGGCACATGGAGTGGTAGCAATCCTCCTAAGAAGAAGAAGAAGCCAAAGGACCGGCGCCCAAACACGGTCGACACGGTCAGGGAGGAAATTACCGAAGTGACCCCAACAGGGGTTCCTTTGGAGCCCGACCTTGTCGTCAAAGGGTACGGTGGGCAAGTGGCGGCGATCACCCGGACAACCATATCGATCAACACCGAGAATCTCCCGGCATAAAGATAATGGACACTTGCGCACACTCCTCTTCGAGAAGCTGCACGCAAGATACAAGTTCCCCGCTAAGTATCAGAACACAAATTATCATGGGAACAAAGTAAACAAATACGCCCTCACAAAGATGAGCACCGCCCTGGCCAGCTGGAGAACCCGGATAAAGAAGAAGATCTATAAAGAAGGCAAAAGTCTCGAGGAGATCCAGAAGATTGACCCGCAGATCACCGAAGATCAGTTCCGGGAGTTCAAGGAGAGGTGTGAATCCGAAATAGCCCTAGCCAATAGTAATCGGGGAAAGGTGCTACAAGCGATGAATATAGGTCATCACCATCTCGGATCTGGTGGATACAGAACCACGGAGGCCAAATGGAATAAGGAGGACGAAGAGTATAGATCCAAGGTGTTAGAAAACCCCTTTGCGAAATTCGAACCCGGGCAGGTTCGAAACTTCATCAGGGCCCGTTACCATGTGGACCCAAAAACCAAACAACTCACCGCGGATATTGCGGTGAAGGAATTCAAGGAAATTATGGTAAGTATAATCTAATTATCGTGGATCAACTCGATTGCATTCTAATCGATGATCTAAACGATTCACTATTACTTCTTCTGCAGAAGGAGGAAATTGTTGCTAGTCATGGATCCCAGGGTTCGTCATCCCAGGGGTCGACGGCGGCCACCCGGTGGGATAACCCTTTTAACAGGGCGATGAACCGGGCCAAGAAAATAGAGCCGGTTACGAAGAAGCCGTCGTCGGCTGTCCGTCTGGCCGGCCTCGGGGGTATGAATTGGGTGGATCATTTTGGTCCACCGCCGAGGACGCATGTGGCGCCGTCGGGAAGGAGCGAGGAGGAAAACCGCGAGGTTCAAGAACTTAAGTAACAAGTGGCGCGGATCCCACAGATCGTCCAAGACAACCTGGCAATCACCCTCACGTCCTTCCTGCCTACCTTGGTGGAGTCAATAGCGAACTGGAGTGCGGGTGGTCGAGTAGGGCCGTGCCCGATTCCAAGCATGGTCAGCAACCACTCGAACAATGCGGCGCCGACGAATCAGGCAAACTATGTGTTCGTGACTCCGCCCGCTAGCACCGCGGCGCCGCAAGTGTTGGTGACTCCCCCTGCCATCACCGCGGCTCCGGAGTACATGTTGGTGGCCCCCTGCCATCATCGCGGCGGCACCGAAGCTCCAAGCACCCGGCGGTAGGGAGAATACACCGGTGGCAGCACCACGCCATCAAGCAGCCCTTCTGTCTCTTGCACTCCCGTCGCCGTATGCGGTGCCTCGACATTAGCCGATCTCGACGCCATCACGGTAAACAAATTTCTTTACCGCCTTTCACGCCATCTATTACTCTTATGGCATCTCTGACGATGCCGTACATGTTTTCCGCAGACGGATGTTCCTTGCACTCTCTTATGCTACATGAACAACGAGCTAAGGGATGTTGCCAAGGGTACCATCTTTCAACCCTTGCAGCGCACATTCCACTCAAGGACGATGCAATATAGCATGCACATGGTTAAAATTAGTCGGGTGCTAAGGGGCTGCGATGACCTGGAACCTCCCATTCAACCCCTAGGAGCGGATGGAGAAGAGCCGGCTTTCCTCAGAAGTTGCTTCGGCTTATTCTTGCAATGTCCAAAGAGCATGATCCATTTGGGGACGGCGGGGCCATCACGCCACAGACAATAGCACCACCTGTCGTGCCAGCGACAAGCGGTGGCAAGGCCCCCTTACCACCCTCGCCGTCACCTCCACGCGGTGGGTCGGATGATCATGTTGATGATATGCACATGGCGCAGGATCCGACCAAGGATGACGAAGACTGGAATGATCAATTCTTCAACACCTAGTTTAGCAATGAAGACCTAGCTGGTGGCCCCATAGAGAAAGCCACTATCACCAAGCATCTGTTTGGTTCTCAGGAGACGCCTCCAGCTTGAGCCTTTACAGAGCCAGCTGATACAACCAACCGGCCCTTTATTCTAAGACTTGACACACTACATAGGGAGGCCGGTGCTCAGATTGTGGTGCCTGCCCGCTCTCCAAAAGGAAAAAAGGGCAGGAAAAGAAAATCTAGCAGCTCGAGCCAGCCGGTGGCGTCAACAACTGCGAATCCGATCAGGTTTCGGGACGGGCTACCAAGAGCCGAGGGTATTATGTGGAGGATTCATGTGGCGGGTGAGCCCATGCTACCTAGGAATTTGCAGAGGCTCGCTAGTTCGGAACTACAGAGTGTGCATGATGGCGTGCTGACGATAGAGAGACGCCTTCTATCGGAGAAAGATCCCTCGCACACGGTATTCATGGTTAAGGTGCCACCAGGCTTGGGCTTCATCGACAATGCCCCTGCGGATCTGTTCTTCCTGCGGTTCGATGACATCTTCAATATGTTCCACCTATACCCGCTGCACTATACCATGGTCTGCCTGTTTTCTCTCAGCCTGGCCATGCAGATCATTAGAGAGAACACACCGGGCATCGCTATAGTGGACCCCTACTACATGCGTGACGGCTGCTTGGGTTCCCCCGCTGAACGACGTATCATGGCCTCGTACCTAAAGAGAATCCTCGTGGCGAACAAGACAAAGGAATACATTCTCGTGCCTTACTTTCCCGAGTAAGTCGTTATTCACTCGCCACCGTCGATTGGCTTTATTAGATTATCATTATTATTTTTCCAACACATTCCATTTGATTTTTTTGCGCAGATATGAACACTGCACACTCATCTCGCCGAAGCATTCCCACGACACGTATTTCGACTCGGGGAGTCTAGAAAAGAAGAAAAACTACGACAAGATCAAGGAAGTTCTGGATGATGTTCTCACTGGCTATGCCTCGACGGAAGGCACCACCTTCGTGCGTACGGAGGTCAAGTTCGGCAGGCACGTCTTCAACCACGTAACGGAGTTCCCCTGCGTGAAGCAGCCGGAAAACAGTAAGAAGGAAGCCTACTATGTACTCCATCACATGAGGGCGTTCCTACTTGACCAGTAGAATTCTACGCTGCCAGATCATCTCAAACAGTGGGCCGAAGCAAAGGCCAAGATCACTGATTCAGATATTAGACAAGAGATGTATCGCATCCAGCAGCAGTTTGGGGCAATCATCTTTCGTGATGTCATGACTTCGGGAGGGATCTTCTACGGAGGAAATATCCCGAATAACCGTGACATAGAAGATCTCCTAGAGATGCAGGGTGACTATAGGAAGTTCATGACGAGACAAGGCGTCCTCCCGTTCCCTAAGCCGAGCCAGAAGGCTTGATGTTGGCCTAGTTGTAGTTACAAACTATAGATGACCTTTGTGTGTGTGTGGACAAGTGTACATGCTACTACTTATCTTATTAGGTTTATGAATCATCGCTTATTTCTTTTGCTTATTATTATTATATATCAATCAATGCTTGTTTTTTTGCTTACTCTTTGGTCCTTTGCTCACTTTGGTCCTTCTTTTTTCCTTACTCTTTTTTCGAGAATAATGCCGATGATTGAAATGTCGTGGCACACTATATATGTGAATGTGCTACGACGGGATTGTGAACCTTGTGATATGCACAAGTCCAGGTCTTGTGCATCCTACTTGGCTCACGGTTCCGTCATAGCATATTCCTGTGTCCAACGACCTATGTATATATATGAGGCATTCTTTTTGAGTTATTTTTTTCTTTTTTGAGAATAATGTCGATGATCGAAATGTCGTGGCATACTATATATGTGAATGTGCTGTGATGGGATTGTTCGCCTTGTGCTATGCACAGGTCCAGGTGTTGTGCATCCTACTTGGCGAACAGTTCCATCATAGCATATTCCTGTGTCCAACAACCTAGTTATATATGAGGCATGCTTTTTGAGTTACTTTGGTCTTTTTCGAGAATAATGCCGATGATTGAAATGTCGTGGCACACTATATATGTGAATGTGCTGCGATGGGATTGTCCGCCTTGTGCTATGCACAGGTCCAGGTTGTTGTGCATCCTACTTCGCGGACGGTTCCATCATAGCATATTCCTGTGTCGAACAACCTAGCTATATATGAGGCATGGTTTTTGAGTTTGGTCTTTTTGATTTAGGAGTACTTTATATAAGTGTATCTTCATATGCGAATTTAATTATATATTTTTTTCAATCACCGGTTAATTATTATTGTCAACTTGTAGATGACGTGGTACGTCGTGTACAAGGGACGGGTTCCCGGAGTCTACGATGATTGGGAAGACTGTCGGAGACAGGTGCACCGTTTCAGCGGCAATAGCTACAAAGGGTACAACACTATGGAGGAGGCGGAAGCTAGATACACGCCCTATCTAGCGGGAGTTAGGACGAGGAACCGAATGTAGACCTACACCTTCGTCGCGGTGATCATGCTTATCGTCTTTGGTTGTTTATCCCGCGTTTGTGTCTAGCTAGTTTAGATGTCTAGGCGAGCTTCCGAGCTCTAACTTGTTCGAGACACATGTATTCGCATGTCACCAACTACTTTGTAACTTGATCGAAACAATGTAACTTATACTATGTATTCATGTATGAGACTTATCTATATGTATTTGTTTCAATATTGTTTTGCCAATTGTGTATTTATATATATAATTGTATATCTTGTATATGTGTGTGTATATCTGCCTATAATATTGTATATAATCTGTATTGTATATCATTTGGCTCTGAAATTAAAAAAAAACACCTGTGGCGCACATGAACTAGCTTTTGTGGCGCACTACATCTAAAGCGCACCTGCGTAGCTTAGTGGCGCACTGCGACGTGCGCCACAGAAGATCCAACGTGTAGCGCACCTGCCCACATAGCCGTAGTGCACTAGCAGGTGCGCTACGCCTATCTCGACACAACCGTGGCGCACTAGGCAGTGCGCCACGGCTAGGAGATAGCCGCAGCGCGAGGCTAGTGGCGCACTGCTAGTGCGCCACCGATGGCCATTCCATGTGCGCCACAAACATGCATTTTCCTAGTAGTGCTTATATTCTCCACCAAAATGGAAAGTGGTGCTTCATACTTTTGTCCCATTATTTTCACTATGCATTAGTAATATTTCTAAGTAGGACTTGCATGGAATTTTACTAAGTGTGCTATGCCATGGGAAATCCTAGTAGATGAAGCCTTGTGTATCACACTTGTGGAAAGCCACCCAGGAACAAAGAGATTTGAGATGTGAAATGTTGAGAAGCTTCAAGTGTAGCCACTTGGCATTATGGGCTCTGCCTGCATCATATAGGTTGCAATAACTTAGCAAGATGGACAGTTGGTGGTAGGGGAGGATAGGTTTGGAGCGCGTCCATTGTGGTCTAAGGGAAGGCTTCTGAAAGATCTTGTCTCGATGCATATCGAGTCTTGTGGGGAAAGTGCACCACCTCTGCAGAGAGTAAAATCTAAGTACTTAGCCGTGTCCCCGACAATGGACAATTTGAGCATCAAGACATGGAAGCTATCAAGGATCTCCTCATCCCAATTTTCTAAGTTAAAAACTTGTGGTTGAACAAGGGTTAAAGGATCTTCAATCTTTGATTGGTAGATGCCTTGGGTGATTTTGACAAATAAAAACTTAGTGTTTTCAACTTATAAGGAAAATCTATTTTGAGCAAAGCAAGCCTAAGCTCCACTTAGCCAAATGCATATAGAAGATAGATACCACTACTCTACCATAGTATCACTTGCCAATACAATTCAAATGTATTGACCCTTGTGGCTGTAACTTATTATGTTGCAGGTTTGTTTGATGTTAGTGAAGTGTGTTGATTAGGATTACAAATCTACAACCAACATGATTGCATGTGGCACTTTGAAGATGAAGTACTCCATGCTATATAGTTATTTCTGCTGCATTGTAATGAGATAGCCAAATGAGCTATGTAAGATGTAATGAGTTATTTTATTCCTGATTATAAAGTTGTATTATGACCTTTGTTTCTTGATATTACATCTTAAACTGTGGATGCTAGCTATTGATCCAGGGACTAGCATTGTGAACACAGGGATCTCTACCTTATCAGGTTGGGACCTCCTACATTAAGTCCTAGATAATATGTTCCTTTACCACCGGAACTCTTATAGTAGGTTATTACCTCATGGTAAATAACCTATAGTCACATTATTATAAAAATAGTGTTTTTTGTCCTTTTTCAAATGCAGGTGATGACAACACTGGATTTGCAAAACACTTCACAGAAAATAATCAAAGGACATGAGCAAGTGTGAACTTGCCTTTTGTGATTGCAAGATTATTCACTCACGGTATTTGGGATTAATATAAAAGATGCAATATCTGAAATCAGCATCATTGGTCCGGTAAGGACTAATGTGTAAATAAGCAATATGCAGTTATGCATAAGTAATGCTATGCATTTTGTAAAATCCCAAAGTGAAATCCCAATACTTTGATTTAGGTGATTCTTTTAAGAGTTGGTTTATCTTTAAATTTCATTCTATAAGTAATGACCTGTATAAGGAGCTTAAGTGTTAACAATTAAACATATACAAGTGAAGTATAAAATAATGTGCTTATGGTAAATCTTCATTTGGTGACTATTGATAAACAACCTTGGAATTGAGTTGTTAAAAGTTGAAGAACTTATTATGAAATTATTGTTTGAAGTGGCAAAAAGAATAACATTTGAAGAAAATATTTCTTTTCTATGGTTTAAGCAATCTTTGTGGTTAATCAAATGTGGTCAATGTTGTTTGTGCTTGCTTAAATAGTTTGGACTTGGGATGCTTTATGACTTAATTAGGATAGACAAGAGCTAACTATAAAACACATAAGTAGTTTGTTAGACATGATGTTTATAAGCTTTATGACTAAATTTAACTTTAAAAGGTTAAGTAAACTTAAGGTGTAATATGTTTTAATTATTTCCAAGTTTTAAATTTATAGTAGGTATAACTCAAGTGTAGAATTATTTACTTTATATTTAAGTCAATGATTAGATTAAATTTGTTTTGCTATTATGAAATAATATACATTTATTTAATGGAAGCATAATTAGATGATCCAAGTAATTTGTTAGAATTTGAAGTTATGTTAATAATGGTTAAGATATAAGGATTATTATATATATGAGTGATACCTAATGTTTATTTTAAAGGATTCTTAATAAGATTTTTAAAAGAATATTTTAAAGTTAAAAGTTTTACTTAAGTTTGATTATGAATTCAAGTTATGGGTTTGGATTTAATACTTAGACACTAATTGCTCAAGATTTTATAAGAATTGTGATTATTGAAGGGAATATGCCCTGAGAGGCAATAATAAAGTGTTTATTATGTGTATTCCAAGTATATGATAGATGTTTATTTTGCATGCTATAATTGTATTAATACGGAAATGTTAATACATGTGTGTTTAATAAACAAACAGAAAGTTCCTAGTTATGCCTCTCTCATAAACTAGCTCGTTGATTAACAAGATGATCAAGGTTTCCTGATCATGGACTTTGGATGTTGTTAATAACAGGATTACAACATTAGTGTAATGGTGTGATGAACATTCATCCAAAGTATAGCATTACGATCAAAGTCATTGATTTTATATTGCTATAACAACTTACGAAGTGATCCTAATCCTTAGATCATGAGATCATGTCAATCACTAACACCGGAAGAGTTTCTTGATAACATCAAACGTCACACCGTAACAGGGTGATTATAAAGATGGATTCAGAACTAATAAAGTGTTATGTTGAGGCCCATGGATCGAGAGTGGAATTTGTTCATCCCGATGACGGATAGATATACTCTGGGCCCTCTCGGTGATATCACATTGGTTAGCTTGCAAGCAAGTGATTTGATCTCTAGAATGTTATATCACGGGAACGAGAAACTAGTGCATGTCAGTAACGAGATCAAACTAGGTATGGAGATACCGATGATCGAATCTCGGACATGTAATATATCGTGAAACAAAGGGATTAAGATACTAGCATATAAAGGTTCCGACGATCACAAGAAAGTCATCGTTGAATGTGTGGGAGTCAGTATGGGTCTCCAGATCCCGCTTCTGATTATTGATCCGAGAGGGGTCTCGATCATGTCCGCATTATTCACGAACCGTAGGGTGACACACTTAAGAGACACCGACATCCAATTGGAGCAAAAGTTTCATGCCGAAAGAATGAACAAGCGTAGGAATTTATTTCACTAGATACCGAAACAGGTTTTCGGGTGAAATTGCATAAAGAGGTTATGCATGTGAAATAGAATTCTAGCAAGGGGTTATTTGTGAATGTTTGTCATTAAAATAATTGACAAAATTCTGAATAAAATAAAAGAGTTTTATTTAATGAGAGTTTGCATTAAATTGGTGGAAATTTAATGCAAGTTTGAGTGGGATTTTGAGTGGAGGGAATTTAAAGGAATTTTGTGAGTGGAGTGTCCACCCACATGAAGAGGGGAGGGCAAGGGGGAAGCCCCCATGCGCCGGCCACCCCCTTGGGGTCCCCCCTCCTCCTATAAAAGGCACCCCTATCCTCACTTCTCACTCACACCTCCTCGTGAAGGATCTCTCTCCCCCTCTAGAATTTATCCCCCATGGTCTCGGACTAGCGAGATACATGTTCCCGGTGGCTATTCGGCAAGAAAGAGTTGTGCTTTCGCTGCATCGCTGGAGCGAGGAGGCGGAGGTTGCTCGGTGCCTCGAACGTGTGTGCGAGCACGGATGCACTGCTGATTTGCGGCGCTAGGACTTCCTCTCGATCTTGAGATCGGCAAGAGATCGTCTACATCAACCACGAGTCGAACTCGTTAAGCTTTGTCGGTCTTCAAGGGTATGTTCTCTATGGATATACATCCGCCCGTTGTTTGTATCTAGTAGAAAGATCTTGGTACACAGTTCACATCGTAGGAAATTTTTTGTTTTCTATGCTGCGAACCCTACAGTGGTATCAGAGCCGGATCTATGCGTAGATGCTTTACACGGGTAGTACACATATGAGTATGTGGGCGATGATGATCATGTTGTTGCTCCTTAGTTGTAATTTTGGATATTGGTGGCATAGTGGGATGAAGCGGCCCTGTCACATCCCAAGATTTTCCAAATCTTGTAATGTGAAAAATAAATGAATAAAATAAAACTTTGTTGATTTTCAGGGTGAGAAGAAACTTTTTGAATCCAATTGGGAACTTTCAAAACCTATTTGGATCAAATAAAATCCTAAAGGGATTTAGAAAGATAAATAGACAATAAACTTAAAAATATTTGGTTTTACTATTTTTGGATCTTTTAATAAAAAGATTTGGTTTTCAAATGAAAAGGAAGAAATTTAAATAAGGAATATTTTATAAGCCAAATTAAAACTTGGCCAAGCTTTTGAAATAAAATATTTCTATTTGATAAAAAATAGTAAAGGTTTATTTAAACAAAATAATGAGGATTTATTCATATCCAGTTTTATTAAAAATAAAGGCTTTTCCCATTTTAAATAAACACTAAAACTTATTTATTTATTTTAAATAAGATTTCCAAGTATTTTATATTCTCAAATAAAACCTACTGAAGTGTTTTGGTTTTATTTTAGATTTCAAAATAAAGATTTTAATAAAACAAATCCTATTTGATTTAATAACTAAGGTCCATATTATTTAATAATTAATGGACCCTAAAATAAAATGTTATTTTATTTTAAACAAGTTTTCCAAGTATCTTATATTTTCAAATAAAACCTAATGATTTGGTTTTGATAATATTTAGTTTTCAAATGGAGATTTTATTAAATAAATCAAAACCTATTTGAATTAATAATTAAGGACTATTTTATTTAATTATTAAATAGATCCTAAAAAGAATAAAAATATTATTTTATTTTGGGACTTGGATTATTGTTGTTAAACAGAATCAAAACCCATTACAAAGTTTGGTGAAAGTTTGAATTGTTTTGAATGTTCGATATGTTTGTTTGAATTTCAAAACAGAAAAAGAAATAGAAAAAGAAAAAGGTTTCAGAATAGGAAAAAAATAGAATTGGACTCGACCCAACCCGACCTGGCCCATTAAGCCCAGCAACCCATTTCCCTCTCTCCCCCGAAGCGTTTTTCTCTCACTCACCAGACGACCCGCAGAGCCAATGGCAGGTGGACCCAACTTCCCTTCCCTCTCTCTCGCTGACCAACCGACCCCACCCCTCCAGCTCATCTTCTTCCTTCCCCAGCGCGACCAGTTCTTCTCCCGTTTCTGCCGCTGATTTTGCGTCGTCAATTCGCCTTAATGCCGCGTTTAAACCTCGCAGTGATCACGCGTGATAAATCCCCTCCCTCTCCTCTCCATTTCCCCTCAGTCACCCTACCTTGCCACGCCCCCAGGCCGCCCTAGTTCTCTCCGAGCACCTCTGTCTCCGACGAGCTTCCTCCTTGATTCCGGCCGAACCGCGCCACCCCTTGCCTTCCCAAGCACACGGGTACATTCCCCAGTCTCTGGCGCTTCTCCCTGTACCTCCCATTCAACCGCGGGCGTCCCAGAACCTCGACTCCGACAAACTCTGAACGACGCCGCCGTCCGCTCCAACTCCGACGAGCCCCACAGGTAGTTTCCGACCGCGCCTCCTTTTCTCCTTCACGCACGCATCGTCGCCTTGATCTTACGCATCTAACCATGCTCTCTGTTTGCCTCCTCGTGATCCATAGCGTCGACCTTGACGAGCTCCAGAACCGCCTGACGCCAACCACGTCTCCGGCGAGCAATTAACCGCAACCTAGTGCGCCCCATGCCAAGACGACTCCACGTTGAGCTTCGGCGTCGCCCTGCGATCACTGTGAGCATCTCCCCACCTTCCATTGCTTCCTGTATCACCGGCAGCGCCACCATCTGGCCGCTCCGCCGCCAGCCACCGCCGCAGCGCCGCTCGTTTTAGGTCAAGCTCGCAGCAGCCGTCCGATCTCGATCTAGTGGATAGGATAGAACCACTTAAAGCGAAGGGGTACGCAACCTGTTCCGCACGATCTGACTTGATCCAACGCACCAGAGAGTGTGATCCGGGCGAAACGGTATCTGCGAATAATAACAGGACGCGTGTCACTGGTTTGATTTAAAACAAACTTTGAATCTGAATTAGATGCAGATTTGAAACCCTTGTAACTTCTGATCCACACGTCCAAAATTTGCAAACTTTATATCAATGGAATCAGTGGAACAAGCCCTAGCCAACCATGCCATTTGTTTAGTAAAAAGCTTCTGGAAAAATGTTTGTTTTTGCAGAAACATTTGTAGGCTTGTTTAGGTTATAAAAATTGTTCTAAAATGTTTTTGGGGATAAAATCTTTGGAAAATGGTGTGATTTGAACATACTGACCATAGGAAACACTTTGTGGTTTCAAAAATGTATTTGGTGAAACAAAAGAATGATTCTTTGATTTAAAACCAAATCTAGTCAAATAAAAATATAGTTTATTTATTAAAATTGGTTTTGGAAGAAAACTTTTGGGAAATGTTTTGTTTTAAACTCTCTGACCCCAAACACCAAGTTTTATGGTTTGAAAACATATTTGGTGAACCCTATAGATTAATGCCTTAGTCAAAATATTTCTACACCACATAAAATGATACCTTCATACTATGGAAAAATTTCTAAGTCTGAGGACTTGTGTTTTTGTTTAATAAAACAACTAAGTTAATGAATCACCTGGGTGGAATGGTAATTGCTTGGTGGTTTTTGGTTGAGTGGTTCACAAGGCCCATGTTTATGGTTGACCTTGTGTATCTCACTTGTGGATTGCCACCCAGGAACAAAGAGATTTGAGATGTCAAATGTTGAGAAGCTTCAAGTGCAGCCACTTGGCATTATGGGCTCTGCCTGGATCATATAGGTTGCAAGAACTTAGCCATATGGACAGTTGGTGGTAGAGTTTGATAGGTTGGAGCGCGTCCATTTTGGTCTAAGGGAAGGCTTCTGAAAGATCTTGTCTTGGGAAACCAAGTCTTGTGGGGAAAGTGCACCACCTCTGCAGAGTGTAAAATCTAAGTACTTAGCCATGTCCCTGGTAAAGGACAATTTGAGCATCAAGACATGGAAGCAATCAAGAATCTCATCATCCAAATTTCTAAGTTAAAAACTTGTGGTTGAACAAGGGTTAAAGGATCTTCAATCTTTTGATTGGGAGAAATGTTTTTGTCAAGCAAAAACTTAGTGTTTTCAAATGATAAGGAAAATCTATTTTGAGCAATGCAAGCCTCAACTCCACTTAGCCAAAATCATATAGATGATATACTCCACTATACTACCATAGTATCACTTGCCAATACAATTCAAATGTATTGACCCTTGTGGCTGTAACTTGTATGTTGCAGGTTTGATTGATTTAGTGAAGTGTGTTGATTAGGATTACAAAGTCTACAACCAACATGTCTGCCTGTGGCACTTTGAAGATGAAGGACCCCATGCTTATGGATATTCTGCTGCAATGTAATGTAATAGCCAAATGAGCTATGTAAGATGTAATAAAATTATGTTATTCCTGGTTATAAAGTTGTATTATGACCTTTGTTTCTTGATATTACATCTTAACTGTGGATGCTAGCTATTGATCCAAGGACTAGCATTGTAAACACAGGGGACTCTACCTTATTAAAGGTTGGGACCCTTACAGGCCCGAACAAACTTTACATGTCCTCGCACATGAGACCTGTTCCACGCTTGACATGCAACTAGTTTGCATAAGTGGCTAGAGGATGTCTGTCTCTCCTACTATAGTCAATATCTATTTTGCAACGAGTTGTCAACAATTTGGTTATCCTTGTTGTGGTTCATGTTCGTAGGTAAGAACGGTTCTATCTCAAAAGCCCTAAGCCACGTAAAACTTGTAATGGATAAATTAGAGGCATCTAGTTTAGATTGTTGCTGAGCTAGTGTTATGATATGGTGATGTTGTAAGTAGAAGTATGAGATGATACTCTTACAACATACATAACGTGTAATCTCCATAGACCTTGGACTTACACATATAGGTATGATAGTGATCATACCACGATGCACATGATAGAGATCATATGCGGGAACCATATCATTTCACTAATAACATGTGATGTTTGATAGCATCTTATATTGCTTGTTTAGGGCTTTGTTAGCATAATAAGATGATCCCTCATTTAAATATCAAGATAAGAATGTGTTCTTCCTTTAGTATGCACCGATTATGTTTTCATCGCTCCAAGACATCACGTGATGATCGGGTGTTCTTGGATCCACGAGCATATTTCGGGTGTAAAACAGTTACACACGCGAATACTAAGGTTCTAACTTGGCGAGCCTAGCATGTACAGACATGGCCTCGGAACACGGACCGAAAGGTTAAGCATGAGTCATGTAGTAGATATGATGCCCATTTGATGCTCGCCTTTGAAGCTATACCGACTCACGTGATGATCGGACTTGGTGTAGTGGATTTGGTTCATGTAATCACCAAAAAGGCACGAGGGATGTCGTTTTTGAGTGGGAGTTCATTCGTAATATGGATTAGTTGAACTCAATCTATCATAAACTTAGTCTAAACTTTACAAATTCTTTTAATTTCAATGTGTTCATGGAGAAAGAGAAACTTGCAATGAACGGTAGAAACTTTACCGAATGGGCCATGAATTTGAGGATTCTCCTCTCTGCTGCACAAAAGCAATATGTGCTAGAAGCGCCACTAGGCCCCCCACCTTTTGAGGATGCCCCTGACGAGGAGAAGAATGTCTATCAGACTCGTCAGGATGACCACAACTTAGTTCATTGCGGCATATTGTATGGGCTAGAGCCGGAACTTCGAAAGAGTTTCGAAAACGGCAATGCATTTGATACAATGGGTGAGTTGAAAATGATTTTCGACACATATGCTGCTGTAGAGAGCTACAATGCTTCAGAAAAGTTCTTTAGCTGCATGATGGAAGAGCACAGCTCCATTAGTGAGAATGTACTCAAGATGTCGGGTTACGCCGATAAGCTTGTGTCCTTGGGAATAACGATTCCCATTGACTTAGGCATCCATCATGTTCTGCAGTCTCTGCCACCTAGCTATAAGAGCTTCGTGATGAACTATAATATGCAAGGCATGAAGAAGTCTCTCCCCGAGCTTCTGTCAATGCTTAAAACTGCAGAAGTGGAGATCAAAAAGGAGAACATCAAGTGTTGATGATCAATAGGAACACTGGTTTCAAGAAAGACAAGAAGGGAAAACGGAAGGGAAGTAAGGGCGGCAAGCCGGTTGCCGTGCCTGAAAAGAAACCCCGAGTTGGGCCTAAGTTTGATACCGAGTGCTACTATTATAAGGGGACTGGCCACTGGAAGCGCAACTGCCCCAAGTATTTGGCAGACAAGAAGGCCGGCAAGGCAAACAAAGGTATATATGATATACATGTTATTGATGTTTACTTGACTAGTGCTCGCAGTAGCACCTGGGTATTCGATACCGGTTCAGTTGCTAATATTTGTAACTCGAATCAGGGGCTGCGGAACAAGCGACCGCTAGCAAGGGGTGAGGTCAAGATACGTGTCGGCAATGGATCAAGCGTTGATGTGATCGCCGTCGGAACGCTACCTCTCCATTTGCCATCGGGATTAGTTATAAACTTGAATAATTGTTATTTGGTGCCTGCACTGAGCATGAACATTGTATCTGGATCGTGTTTGATGCGAAGTGGTTCTTCATTTAAATCCGAGAACAATGGTTGTTCTATTTATATGAATGAAATCTTTTATGGTCATGCACCGATGATGAATGGTTTATTTCTATTAGATCTCGATGATAATGTTACACATATTCATAATGTTGATACTAAAAGGATTAAACTTAATGATGATATATCCGCATATATGTGGCACTGCCGTCTAGGTCATATTGGCGTTAAACGCATGAAGAAGCTCCATTCGAATGGAATTTTGGAATCACTTGATTTTGAATCATTTGATACATGTGAGCCATGCCTTATGGGCAAGATGACTAGAACGCCGTTTTCCGGTTCAATGGAACGGGCGACAGATTTATTGGAAATCATACATTCTGATGTATGTGGTCCAATGAGTGTGTCGGCGCGAGGTGGATATCGTTATTTTGTTACTTTCACGAATGATTTGAGTAGATACGGTTATATCTACTTGATGAAACACAAGTCTGAAACCTTTGAAAAGTTCAAGGAATTTCAGAATGAAGTGGAAAATCATCGTAATAGAAAGATCAAATTTCTACTGTCCAACCGTGGAGGTGAGTATCTAAGTTACGAGTTTAGCATTCACATGAAAGAGTGTGGAATTGTTTCACAACTCACACCTGCCGGAACACCACAGCGAAATGGTGTGTCGGAACGTCGTAATCGTACTTTATTAGATATGGTTCGATCTATGCTGTCTCTGACGGACTTGTCGTTGTCATTTTGGGGTTATGCACTAGAAACTGCTGCGTTCACTTTAAATCGGGCACCATCTAAATCCGTTGAAAATACACCGTATGAATTGTGGTTTGGAAACAAACCTAAGCTATCATTTCTTAAAGTTTGGGGATGCGATGTTTATGTGAAGAAACTTCAACCGGATAAACTCGAACCCAAAGCGGAAAAATGCGTCTTCATAGGATACCCTAAGGAAACTATTGGGTATTCCTTCTATCACAGATCCGAGGGCAAGGTTTTTGTTGCCAAGAATGGATCCTTTCTAGAGAAAGAGTTTCTCGCGAAAAGTGTGAGTAGTCGGAAGGTAGAACTCGAAGAGGTTGTTGAACCTTCTCTTAAAAGTATGGCGAGTAGCGCAGCGCCGGAAGTTGTTCCGGAGTTGGCTTCACCTGTTGAAGAGGGAACTAATGATAATGATCATGAAACTCCAAAAGAGAGTACTACCAAACCTCGCAGGTCTAGCAGGACGCGTGCAGCTCCCGAGCTGTACGGAAATCCTATCATGAATTTCATGGTTGATGAAAATGATGACCCTGCGACGTATGAAGAAGCGATGATGAGCCTGGATTCCAACAAATGGTTAGAAGCCATGAAATCCGAGATGGAATCCATGTATGAAAATCAAGTTTGGAACTTGGTGGAATTACCTCACGACCGAAAGGCCGTGGAGAACAAATGGATTTTCAAAAGGAAAACTGATGTTGATGGTAGTGTGACTGTCTATAAAGCTCGACTTGTCGCAAAGGGGTTTCGACAAATTGAAGGAGTTGACTACGATGAGACATTCTCTCCCGTAGCGATGCTAAAGTCAGTTAGGATTATGTTAGCAATTGCTGCATATTTTGATTTTGAGATATGGCAGATGGATGTCAAAACCGCGTTTATCAATGGTAATATTGAAGAAGAGTTGTATATGATACAACCAAAGGGTTTTGTCGATCCTAAGGATGCTAACAAGGTGTGAAAGCTTCAGCAATGCATCTATGGATTGAAGCAAGCATCACGAAGTTGGAATCTCCGCTTTGATGAGGTGATCAAAGAGTTTGGATTTGTCCAAACTTATGGAGAAGCTTGTATTTACAAGAAAGTGAGTGGGAGCAATGTGGCATTTCTGATATTATATGTGGATGACATATTATTGACCGGAAATGATATAGATCTTTTAAACAGTGTTAAAAGTTATCTAAACAACAAATTTTCAATGAAGGACCTAGGTGAAGCGTCATACATATTAGGCATAAAGATCTATAGAGATAGATCTAAGCGCCTAATAGGGCTATCGCAAAGTACATACCTTGATAATATTTTAAAGAAGTTTAAAATGGACGGAAGTAAGAAGGGGTTCTTACCTATGTTGCAAGGCAAGACATTGAGTAAGACTCAAAGTCCGGCTTCGGCGGAAGAAAGAGAGATAATGGACAAAGTCCCCTATGCTTCAGCCATAGGCTCTATAATGTACGCCATGCTATGTACAAGACCGGATGTGGCACATGCTATTAGTTTGACTAGTAGGTACCAATCGGATCCAGGTTCGGAACACTGGATAGCGGTCAAGAATATCCTTAAGTACTTACGAAGAACTAAGGATATGTTTCTTGTATACGGAGGTGAAGAAGAGCTCGTCGCTAAGTGTTATGTTGACGCTAGCTTTGACACTGATCCGGATGACTCTAAGTCTCAATCCAAATACGTATTTCTCATGATTGGCAGAGCGGTTAGTTGGAGGAGCTCCAAACAACCTGTGGTGGTGGGATCAATAACGGAGGCCGAATATGTTGCTGCTTCAGAAGCGGCTCAGGAAGCAATTTGGATGAAGGAGTTCATATCCGAACTAGGAGTGGTTGCAAACATGTTGGACCCAATTGTGATCTATTATGACAACAATGGTGCCATTGCCAATGCCAAAGAGCCAAGGTCTCACAAGAATTCCAAGCATATTAAGCGCCGGTTTCACTCCATCCGCGAGCATGTCAAGGATGGAGATATGCCCTGAGAGGCAATAATAAAGTGTTTATTATGTGTATTCCAAGTATATGATAGATGTTTATTTTGCATGCTATACTTGTATTAATACGGAAACGTTAATACATGTGTGTTTAATAAACAAATAGAAAGTTCCTAGTTATGCCTCTCTCATAAACTAGCTCGTTGATTAACAAGATGACCAAGGTTTCCTGATCATGGACATTGGATGTTGTTAATAACGGGATCACAACATTAGTGTAATGGTGTGATGAACATTCATCCAAAGTATATCATTACGATCAAAGTCATTTAGTTTATATTGCTATAACAACTTACGAAGTGATCCTAATACTTAGACCATGAGATCATGTCAATCACTAACACCGGAAGAGTTTCTTCATAACATCAAACGTCACACCGTAACAGGGTGATTATAAAGATGGATTCAGAACTAATAAAGTGTTATGTTGAGGCCCATGGATCAAGAGTGGAAATTGTTCATCCCGATGACGGATAGATATACTCTAGGCCCTCTTGGTGATATCACATTGGTTAGCTTGCAAGCAAGTTATTTGATCACTAGAATGTTATATCACGGGAACGAGAAAAGAGTGCATGTCAGTAACAAGATCAAACTAGGTATGGAGATACCGATGATCGAATCTCGGACATGTAATATATCGTGAAACAAAGGGATTAAGATACTAGCGTATAAAGGTTCTGACGATCACAAGAAAGTCATCGTTGAATGTGTGGGAGTCAGTATGGGTCTCCAGATCCCGCTTCTGATTATTGATCCGAGAGGGGTCTCAATCATGTCTGCATTATTCACGAACCGTAGGGTGACACACTTAAGAGACATCGACATCCAATTGGAGCAAAAGTTTCATGCCGAAAGAATGAACAAGCGCAGGAATTTATTTCACTAGATACCGACACAGGTTTTCGGGTGAAATTGCATAAAGAGGTTATGCATGTGAAATAGAATTCTAGCAAGGGGTTATTTGTGAATGTTTTTCATTAAAGTAATTGACAAAATTCTGAATAAAATAAAAGAGTTTTTTTAATGAAAGTTTGCATTAAATTTGGTGGAAATTTAATGGCAAGTTTGCGTGGGATTTTGAGTGGAGGGAATTTAAAGGAATTTTGTGAGTGGAGTGTCCACCCACATGAATAGGGGAGGGCAAGGGGGCAGCCCCCATGCATTGGCCACCCCCTTGGGGTTCCCCCTCCTCCTATAAAAGGCACCCCTCTCCTCACTTCTCACTCACACCTCCTCGTGAAGGATCTCTCTCCCCCTCTAGAATTTATCCCCCATGGTCTCGGACTAGCGAGATACATGTTCCCGGTGGCCATTCGGCAAGAAAGAGTTGTGCTTCCGCTGCATCGCTGTAGCGAGGAGGCGGAGGTTGCTTGGTGCCTCGAACGTGTGTGCGAGCACGGATGCGCTGCTGATTTGCGGCGCTAGGACTTCCTCTCGATCTTGAGATCGGCAAGAGATCGTCTACATCAACCACAAGTCGAACTCGTTAAGCTTTGTCGGTCTTCAAGGGTATGTTCTCTACGGATATACTTCCGCCCGTTGTTTGTATCTAATAGAAAGATCTTGGTACATAGTTCACATCGTAGGAAATTTTTTGTTTTCTATGCTGCGAACCCTACAATTATTTCTTACTTAAGAATTGTTTTTAAAGAATTTACAAAATAAGTAATAGATAAGGATTTATTATATTAAAACTTTTCTAATAATATAATTAATGTTTTTCTAGTGTAATATATTTATTCAAGATCTTAAAAATGATTTTTATTTATTTTTAAGTATTATTTTTATGTTTATAGATTTCCATAAAAGATTAAATGTATTTAAATATTTACTTCGAATTTTATTTATAGAAGAGTTGATTTAGTATTTTTATAAAATAGTGGATTTATTTTTATACACAATTTTTTTTTAATTTTTAGAACATTTTCTTATATTGTTATAATTTATTGAGAATTCTAGTGACTTTAACCTTTAATGGTATTTAACTTAAACAATTTGTTTTATATTTTTCTTAGGTATATATTATTTTTGTAAACATTTTTATATATCATATGTATTTTTTTTATTTTCTAGAGATGAAACAAGTTTAGGGTAAATCATTTATTTACTCTTTTCCTTTTTATGTTAAATTTTATTTATTTGTTTTGGGGCTGGGCTCAGCCTGGGAGCCAGCCTAGTATAACAGCCGGGTCGGCCCATTAGACATGGGTCAACCCAGACCCAGACATAACCCTCTCTCTCTCCCATCTCACGCACTCTACGCTCACCCTCTCCCCTCTCGTTCCTCTCTGGTTGTCATCGTCGTCACCCATCGATTCCGGCGACATGGGCGATTCTGGTTACTGCCACTGGTCGTCGGAGCTCCGCCTCCTCCTAGCCGACCTGGTCCTGTATATCGATTTGTTTCTCATGCCTTAACCAGCTCGCCCCCTTCCATTTCTTTGGTGCTAGGGTTTTCGGCGATGTGCCTACGCCGCTCACTGGTTCCCTCCGGTGCCTGCTGGTTCGGTGTGGTTGTCGTCCTAGGGCAGGCGCAGTATGTTGTGCCTCTCGTGGGGTTCTCCCTGTGCCGCCCTGGTGACGTGACGCATCCGCGAGGAACGTGTGGTTGCAAGTACCGCCGCCGCCACGCCGGCACCGCCCTTTTGATGTCACCGTCGACTCTCTGGTACACCTTCCTCTACCTCTCCTCCTTCTTCCCCCTTTTTCCAAACATTCTTACTAGTGACACATTATCTGTACCCTAAGTATGTTGCTATCCTTTGTTGTTGTCACTCAAAACCTGCTAAGATTTGTCCAATCATGATTGGTTATATTTAGATTCAATTCACTGGTTATACTTATTGCTCTAATGAACTATACTGAAACTTGCTTTGTGTCTTAGCTGGGCTTTGCCTAATGGTACTGTTATTTGATTATGTATGTTGTAAGTGAGGTGGATATAAATTCAGTTTTCTGAAATTTTGGGATAATGGCTTCCTGTGGTACTACTCATGTATTGTGAATTTAAGATTGCAAAAAGGTTATTTATACTGGAGCTATTTGCTAAAGTAACTTAGGTTATCATGATGTAATATAGTCACTAAATGGTACTGTCCATTTGACAGTTCATTGATCTTACCGGATGATCCTTAGATTGATGGTTAGGCCAATTCCTATATGAGATATAGTTGATGCCCTGAATCTAATTCATTGATGATCTTGGTTTCCCCTTGAATATAGTTGCATCATTTCTTTAAATGATTCCTAGCAAAAGATAGCTAGGAAAATGATTTAGATTATTGTTTGGGTTGCTTGCAGATGGTTGTGAATGAGTTGGTGTGGATCAGATCATGTATAGGCATGATCTTGGGTCAGACAAGAATTGGAATATGCAAAGTAGATCCTCTTTGGCTACTTAATGTCTTGCTAATCTGGACAAATGATTCCTAGAAAGGATAATTTTGGGAAAATGATTTGAAACTATTTGAGATGCATAGGTGGGTTTTATAAAATGTAAGGATGTTTGTATCTGACGGTAATTGAGTATCCAATCTGCTGGAGACTTGCTTTGAAATGATTCCTAGCTAGAGTAGCTAGGAAGATGATTTGAGCTTCTTGGTAAAGCTGGCTAGTGTATATAGCAGAAACAATATGCTGCTAGATACCCTGTTCTATTGGCTTCTCTTGCTTGGATTATTTTTGTGGTGTCTCCATACATGAGTGTACACAATAGAATCACAAGTGGGATAATCTACTGCTTGTAAAACTAAACAAATTTTCTTAAACCTGAATGCTTGTGATGCTGGTCTGAAGCATAGGTTAAGACAAACATTTCCCTTCATTACTTGGCTCTGCTTAGGATGCAAAGTCTGAGGCTTTGATGACGTTTGTATATAAAAAACTATTGCTTACTTAGGAAATTATCCAATGATGATCTAGTACTCCATTTGAGTACAGAGCTGAGGATTTACTATTGTCCCATCTATTTTCTTTAAGATGCAATATTAAGAATAGATGCAAGGACATGATTTTGGAGGGATGACCTGTTGTGTTGGAGTTGTTGTTGCTTTTGTGCATATTATGGATCACTGTTGTGCCAACCCTTTCCTCTCACCTCCTAACTTGATCCCTTGGATTTCTACTGCTTCATTACTGGTAAGCCTGCTCCTCCTAGCTCTTGGCCTTCTTCTGGTGCTCCTGGATGGATTTCCCAAGAAACCAGGGTGCTGGTGAAAGCTTTAGTGTTGAACCATGTGCTCTGGAGTTGTGGATGTGGACTGGTTGGATGTTGAATGGTATGATTTGTGAGCTGCGGCTATGCTCTTTGTTTTGTACTTCCTGTGAGGCTCTTGGTGTTGACAACACAGCTGCTGCATGCAGTGTGTGAGCTGCTTACTTGTGGCCCTTCTCTAGTTCAAGTTACAAGAACTGTAACTTATCTATTGCGGATCAGATCAGGTAAAAACCTGATGTTTACCACCTGCCCTTTTATTTGACTTTGGTAAAAATTGCCCCTGGCCAATGATGTGTTCTGAGGCTTAATCTGATAAGAACAGACACCATTTTATTTGGTGAAACTTGCCCTTTTAAGATTAGCTCAGTGATGAAATGATTACAGTGCATTACACTGTTCATTCTGAGAGCAATCCCCTTTTTCACACTTACTGTTTTATTTTTTGTTTATTTGCAGGTATAAGAGAGGATTTAGAAGATAAAGAAAAGGAAGATTAATTTAGTTTTAAGTTTTTTCTTTATTCTTTTGTAATCTACTTTTTCTTTTGTGAAATATAGAGCATTGTAATAAAGGAATTATTTTTATTTATTCATTCTTCTTTTGTAAATAAATATTGTATTGTTTATCTTATTCAATAAAATGTACTAGTTTTCTTTTTTACTTTTATAATGTATTTGCAAAGACAATGTAATATTTCTGTCTGCTTGTAATAAAAATCTTTTTAGTGATTTATTTATGTACTTCATTTTTATATCAATTGTTTTATAATAGTTTTCTTTTATTGTTACAACTTAAAACATTGTATTCTATAATAAAGGATTCCACTAGACTTGGAACTAAAATATGTATATCTTACTTATAAATAAGAATTCCATTCTTATTTATTGTTATAAAACATTTTATTCAATTTTGTTTATTACTTGAGACTTGAAATTATGATATCTTTTCATAAATAAGAGCTCGCCTCTTATTTCTTATTAGAATTTAATTTCTAATTAATAATCTATCAATTAAATATTCAAATTTGAATGGTTTTTCCTTTAAACATAAAATTACAGTAGAGGTCATGTCGAAATCCATCGCACCTGTCCTGATGTTTCTATCAGAACAAGAGAGATCTCGATTCCTCTATAGCTCTTTTAGTCTTGCGCGAAAATTACCTGAATTTTCTTATGCATGAATGCAATGCACAACCCTGTGTCCTCTTTATTTCTAGGTGCCAATCCTGGGATGTTATAATGGGTGACCTAGAGGAAGACATTGTAGCTCCAAAACTGAGAATCTGCCTGAGAGAAACAGATCGAAACGAAAACACGACGAGAACACGATGCACAAACCTCGGGGAATCCGGGGGGTTATATATTACGAACTTTCAATACATAAGGAAGGTACTGTGCGAAAACGAGGCAAAGACTGACTTCAGGGGGCTCACACCCCCTCCGGGCATGGCCAGCTGGGGCCCGCGCCTAGGGTGGGTGTGGCCCCTCTGGCCCCCGTTTCCTGCTCTATTTCATATCATATCCTTCTGTATGTAATAAAAACATCATATATATAAAAAGATAAGGTGTTCGCGAAATATCTGTTTTCACCACTTTTTACATATTCAAAGATGGACTCTACAGATTCTGGTGTTTGGTTTCTAATAAATTCTTCCGGAGTCACCATTTGAATAATATCAACATCTTCATTATAAGAATCTCCAAAAATATAATGTTTCAGCCTTTGACCATTCACCACCTGTGTAGTGTTGTCCTTCAAAGAAGATATTTTGATAGCCCCTGAACGATACACTTCTTCAATAACAAAAGGTCCTTCCCATTTTGAGAGTAGTTTCCCTGCAAAAAATCGGAGATGAGACCTAGACAAAAGAACTTTCTCACCAACATGGAACTCCCTTTTGAGAATTCTCCTATCATGCCATATTTTTAATTTTTCCTTAAAGAGTCTAGCATTTTCATAAGCTGCACTTCTCCACTCATCTAAGGTACTCAAGTCAAGCAATATTTTCTCACCAACAAGTTTAAAATCTCTATTCAGTTTTTTCACTGCCCAGTAAGCTTTGTGTTCTAGTTCTAAAGGCAAGTGACAATATTTCCCATAAACCATTTTGTAAGGAGACATCCCCATAGGATTTTTATAAGAGGTTCTATAAGCCCATAAATCATCATTCAACTTTTTAGCCCAATTTTTCCTAGATCTATTAACAGTCTTTTGCAAGATACATTTAATTTCTCTATTGGAAAGTTCTACTTGCCCACTGGTTTGGGGGTGATAAGCTAAAGCAATTCTATGGTTAACATCATATTTAGCAAGAGTCTTCCTAAAACCACCATGAATAAAATGAGACCCTCCATCAGTCATGAGATATCTAGGCACGCCAAACCTAGAAAAATAACATCTTTAAGCATTTTTAAAGAGGTCTTACCATCGGCGTTGTTCGTAGGTATGGCTTCTACCCACTTTGTAACATAGTCAACAACAACAAGAATATGAGTATACCCTTTTGATGGAGGAAAAGGACCCATAAAGTCAAATCCCCAACAATCAAAATGTTCAATAACAAGAGAATAATTCATAGGCATTTCATTGCGTCTAAAAATGTTACCAACTCTTTGACATTCGTCACATGATAAAACAAACTTTCTTGCATCTTTGAAAAGGGCAGGCCAATAAAATCCAGATTGTAAAACTTTTTGTGCAGTTCTATCCCCAGCATGATGTCCTCCATAAGCACTGCCATGACATTTTCTCAATATCTCTTATTGTTCATACTCTGGAACACATCTTTGTATAATACCATCTACCCCTTCTTTATATAAATGTGGGTCATCCCAAAAGTAATGCCTTAGATCATAAAATAATTTTCTTCTCTGCTGGGCTATAAAGGTTGGAGGCAAATTTTGGAAACAATAAAGTTAGCATAATCAGCATACCAACGACTCTCATGCGGGCTTACCCTTATTGCAACCAATTGTTCATTTGGAAAACTATCATTAACATGCATAGGGTCAAAAGAAATGTTTTACAAACGAGATAAATTATCAGCAATAGGATTTTCAGCACCTTTCCTGTCTACAATATGCAGATCAAACTCTTGTAAAAGAAACACCCATCTAATAAGCCTAGCTTTCTTTGTCATAAGGTACTTAATAACAGCATGATCAATATGAATAGTAACCTTTGAATCAACAATATAGGGTCTAAACTTATCACATGCAAAGATTACAGCTAAGAACTCCTTTTCAGTAGTGGCATAATTATTTTGAGCAACATATAGAGTCTTGCTAGAATAATGAATAACATACAATTTTTTATCAACATGTTTGTCACATCCCAAGATTTTCCAAATCTTGTAATGTGAAAAATAAATGAATAAAATAAAACCTTATTGATTTTCAGGGTGAGAAGAAACTTTTTGATCCCAATTGGAAACCTTCAAACCTATTTGATCAAATAAAATTTTAAAAGGATTTAAAAAGATAAATAAACAATAAAGTTAAAAATATTTGGAATTATTATTTTGGATCTATTAATAAAAAGATTTTGTTTTCAAATGAAAAGGTAGGAATATAAATAAAGACTATTTCTATAGAGCCAAATTAAACCTTGGCCAATCTTTTGAAATAAAATGTTTTTCTTTGATTAAAAGAGTAAAGGTTCATTTAAACAAAATAATGAGGATTTATTAATATCCAATTTTTATTAAAAATAAAGGTTTTACCATTTTAATTAAAACATCAAAACTTATTAAATTATTTTAAATAAGTTTTCCAAGTGTTTATTATTTTCAAATAAAACCTACTGAATGGTTTTGGTACTATTTTGGATTTCAAATAGAGTTTTAAAAATAAATAAAACAAACCCTATTTGATTTAATAACTAAGGTCCATTTTATTTAATTAATAAATGGATCCTAAAAAGATTAAAAATATTATTTTGTTTTGGACTTTGATTTGTGTTGATAAACAGAGCTAAACTCAATATAAAGTTTAGTGGAAGTTTATTTGAATTGGATGTTTGAATTGTTTGATTGAATTTCAAAACAGAAAATCAATTAGAAAAAGAAAAGCATTCAGAACAAAAAAAATACAAAAGGGAGCCAGCCCAGCCGGCCAGCCCAACTAGGCCCAGTAGCCCACCTCACCCTCTCCCCCGAAGCGTTTTCTCTCACACACGAAACGACCCGCGCAGTCGCAGACAGCTGGACCCCACCTTTCCCCTCTCTCTCGCTGACTGCTGAGCCCCACCTGCCAACTTAGCTCATCGTCTCCGCGACGACCTCTTCTCCCTCCCCTCGTCGCCGTTTCTGGTTGTGATTCCGCGGCTTAAATTCACCTTAATGCGGCCACCATTACTCGCAGTGATCACGCACGCTTAAACGCCCACGCCCCCTCTCCATTTCCCCCTAGTCGCCCCACCTTAGCACGCCCCCAGGCCGCCCTAATTCCTCTCTGAGCACCTCTGTCTCCGATGACTCTCCCTGCCGATTCCGGCCGGACCTTGCCGCCCTTACCTCCCCGAGCACACGGGCAAGTCCCCAGGCCCTGGCGCATCTTTCTGCATCCGCAGCTCGCTCGCGCGCCCTCTGAGCCTCGACAACAACGACTCCAGGCGCCGCCACCGTCTGTTTCAACTCCAGCGAGTGCCCAGGTAGCATCCGTCCGCCCCTTCCCCTCTCGTTGACGCACGCAAGTTCTACTCTCCCTCGCGCATCTAAAAGACCCCTTGTCTCGTACTACTGTACCTTGTAGCCCCGCCCCAACGTCGACCAGAGCGTGCCCGACGCCGAGCGAACTCCGGTGAGCAATCCAGGGCAACCACGAGCGCCCCTCGACCCAAGAAGACTACGTTGAGCATCAGCACGAACCTGCGAACATGGTGAGCATACTCTCTTCCTTCCTTGCTTCCTGCATCGCCAGCTTCGCCGTCGTCTGACCGTCACCGCCGCGCGCAGCCGTCGAGCGCCGCCCATCCTTGGTCAAGATAGTTGAGCCGTTAGATGCGAATCCTGCGGTTGTGTTAGATTCACTTAAACGAAAGGGTATGCGATGATCTAAGCCGCACAGGCCCCTTTTAATCCTGTGGTCTGTATCGCTCGATCCACACGAATCGGTACCGCCCAATAAGAAACAGCCACGTGGCTCAGGCTTCGATTTAAAACAGATTTGAATCTACTAGATTTCCAATTTTGTAAATTGCATAACTTTAGTTCCACACGTCCAAATTTTGCAAACTTTATATCAATGGAATCAGTGTAACAAGCCCTAGCCAACCATGCCATTTATTTACTAAAAATCTTCTGAAAAAATGTTTGTTTTTGCAGAAACATTTGTATGCTTGTTTAGAATGTAAAAATTGTTCAAAAATGATTTTGGTGATAAAATCTTTTGCAAATGGTGTGTTTTGAACCTACTGACCATAGGAATCACTTTGTGGTTTCAAAAATATATTTTGTGATGCAAAAGAATGATTCTTTGATTTAAAACCAATTCTAGTCAAATAAAAATATGGTTTATTTATTAAAAATGGTTTTGGAAGAAAACCTTTGGGAAATGTTTTGTTTTAAACTCTCTGACCCTAAACACCAAGTTTTATGGTTTAAACATATTTTGTGAACCCTATAGATTAATGCCTTAGTAAAAACATTTCTACACCACATAAAATGATACCTTGTTTTGAAAATGGTTTATGAAGTGAAATCTTTTGCAAATGACTTTGCCACTTTATAAAATGACCATTAGGTGTTTTCAAATGTTTATGACCCATTAGGAACCACTTTTTCAAATAAAACAAAGCTTGACATGCTTGCATGCATTATCTTGTTTATATGATTTTATGTGATGAATTGCTTGAATGGTAGATTGAACTTGTGCCTTGCTTGATTGAATTGTAGTGACTTGAAGAGTGTGATTGTAGCAAGGACAAGGAGTGAAATTACCCTCTACCAAAAAGGCAAGTGATGCTTCATACTTTTGTCCCATTACTTTCACTATGCATTAGTGATTTTTCTAAGTAAAAATTGCATGGAATTTTGCTAAGTGTAAACTATGCTATGGGAAATCCTAGTAGATGAAACCTTAGTAGAAAATTTCCTAAGTTAAGATTCCTACTACTATCAAGCTTAGCTTAGCTAATAGAAAACAAGGGTGGAATATACATTCATACTATGGAAAAATTTCTAAGTCTGAGGACTTGTGTTTTTGTTTAATAAAACAACTAAGTTAATGAATCACCTGGGTGGAATGGTAATTGCTTGGTAGTTTTTGGTTGAGTGGTTCACAAGGCCCATGTTTATGGTTTACCTTGTGTATCTCACTTGTGGATGGCCACCCAGGAACAAAGAGATTTGAGATGTCAAATGTTGAGAAGCTTCAAGTGCAACCACTTGGCATTATGGGCTCTGCCTGGATCACATAGGTTGCTAGAACTTAGCCATTTGGACAGTTGGTGGTAGTGGGATGATAGGTTGGAATGCGTCCATTTGGTCTAAGGAAAGGCTTCTGAAAGATCTTGTCTTGGTGAAACCAAGTCTTGTGGGGAAAGTGCACCACCTCTGGAGAGTGTAAAATCTAAGTACTTAGCCATGTCCCTGGTAAAGGACAATTTGAGCATCAAGACATGGAAGCAATCAAGAATCTCATCATCCAAATTTCTAAGTTAAAAACTTGTGGTTGAACAAGGGTTAAAGGATCTTCAATCTTTGATTGATAGATGCCTTGGGTGATTTTGTCAAGACAAAAACTTAGTGTTTTCAAATGATAAGGAAAATCTATTTTGAGCAATGCAAGCCTAAGCTCCACTTAGCCAAATGCATATAGATGATAGACTCCACTATACTACCATAGTATCACTTGCCAATACAATTCAAATGTATTGACCCTTGTGGCTATAACTTGTTATGTTGCAGGTTTGATTGATGTTAGTAAAGTTTGATGGATAGATTACAAAGTCTACAACCAACATGTTTGCCTGTGGCACTTTGAAGATGAAGGACCCCATGCTTATAGATATTCTGCTGCAATGTAACGTAATAGCCAAATGAGCTATGAAAGATGTAATAAATTATTTTATTCCTGGTTATAAAGTTGTATTATGACCTTTGTTTCTTGATATTACATCTTAACTGTGGATGCTAGCTATTGATCCAGGTACTAGCATTGTAAACAGAGGGATCCTTTTCCTTTACAAAGGAGGGATCTTACAATGTTGCCCCAGAACAGCACCCACAACAAAGTCACTAGCATCACACATAATTTCAAAAGGTAAATTCTAATCAGGTGGTTGAACAATAGGAGTAGTAGTTAAAGCTTTCTTCAAAGTTTCAAAAGCTTCCTTACAATCATCATCAAAAATAAAACGTACATCTTTTTGAAGAAGATTAGTAAGGGGCTTTGAAATTTTGGAGAAATCTTTGATAAACCTCCTATAGAAACTAGCATGACCAAGGATACTACGAATACCTTTTATATCCCTTGGGCAATACATCTTCTCAATTGCTTCAATTTTGGCTCTGTCTACTTCAATACCTCTTTCAGAAATTTTGTGTCCAAGAATAATCCCTTCATTAACCATCAAGTGGCATTTCTCCCAATTAAGAACAAGGTTAGTTTCTTCATATCTCTGCAAAACTTTATCAAGATTTTTCAAACAATTATCAAAAGAAGTTCCAGAGACGGAGAAATCGTCCATGAAAACCTCCACAATTTCTTCACAAAAACCATGAAAAATAGCAGACATGCATCTCTGAAAGGTAGAAGGAGCATTACATAAACCAAAAGGCATATGCATATAAGCATAAGTTCCATAAGGACAAGTGAAGGTAGTTTTCTCTTGGTCTTGTGCTCTCACATCAATTTGAGAGAACCCAGAATAACCATCAAGAAAACAAAAGTGAGTTTTTTAGACAGTCTTTCTAGCATTTGATCAATAAAAGGCAGAGGATAATGATCTTTCTTAGTAACTTTATTAACCTTTCTAAAATCAATGCACATCCTATAACCAATGACTACTCTTTGGGGTATAAGCTCATTATTTTAATTAGGCACAACAGTGATTCCCCCTTTCTTTGGGACACAATGAATAGGGCTAACCCATTGACTATTAGCAATTGGGTAAATAATACCAGCATCAAGGAGTTTTAATACCTCATTTCTTACCACATCCTTCATCTTAGGATTTAAACGGCATTGGTGTTCAACAACTGGTTTTGCATCGGGTTCTATATTAATAGCATGCTGACATATAGTGGGAGAAATCCCTTTTAAATCATCAAGAGTATACCCTATAGCTCCTCGGTGTTTCTTCAATATTTCCAATAACCTTTCCTCTTCCTTTCCTAAAAGTTTAGAACTAATAATAACAGGATATATTTTCTTATCATCTAGATAAGCATATTTAAGATCATCAGGTAGAGGTTTTAATTCGAAAACATGGTACCCTTTAGGTGGTAGTGTGGTACCCAAATCTTCCACAGGCAGATTATGCTTAAGTAACTCGGGTTGACAAAGGAAAACCTCGTCAATCTCATTTCTTTCCTTCATGAAGACCTCGCTTTCATGATATTCCATAAACTGCTTCAAGGCATTGTTAGGAGCAAGAGAAATACCAGAAAGTTGTTCAACCCTGAAATCCTCATTAGGAAGTTCATTTTCATAAGGAGTTTTAGAAAATTTGGAAAAATTAAACTCATAAGACTCTCCATAAAACTTAGTCAAAACTTTTTCGTTCCTACAATCTATGATAGCCCCACAAGTATTCAAGAAGGGTCTACCAAAGATAATAGGATATGTTTTACTAGCTTCGGAACCAAGTACTAAAAAATTAGCAGGATATTTGATCTTACCACAAATAACTTCCACATCTCTTACAATGCCAATTGGACAGATTGCCTCTCTATTAGAAAGATGAATAACCACATCAATGTCCTCAAGCTCACAAGGACCAATTTCATGCATAATTTCCCTGTAGAGCTCATAAGGAGTAGCACTAGAACTAGCACCAATATCACATAAACTGTCAACACCCGGATTTTTAATCCCAGATGCCTGTTATGCCATACATCGCAATCCCAGGATTACCATTTTTGCGAGACATAACAGATTTGGATACCACAGTACATCATCCATTACAAAACATACATAAGGTCTTACAGAAATAAGGATCTCATGATCCATTTCTTAATACAACTCAAGCAGCGGAATAACGTAATAATAAAGGTAGCGTAGGCGAAGCTCCATCTTCGGGGTCACAGGCAATGCCGACGATGGGAGATGATCCTAGTTGTTGTAACCTTCCTGCGGTCCATCATCCTGGTACTCCTCTTCATAGTCTGGCCACGGGAATAGCCAGGGACAAGGCCATGAGTACTCTTTAAGTACTCGCAAACAAATACTCACAAGTTAAAGGGGTTTTTGTAGTAGGACACTAAGCTCTAGGGTTGTTTTGCAAAAAGCCAGATTTACCTCTACTAGGTTTAGAAGCAAGAAAATCTAGTTGAAATGTTATACCCTAAGTGGGAACTTGAATTTCATATCACAACTCTGTTGTGGTCAAGTCAAAATCTCAATTCATTTCACAAGTCATTTCGAAAACATCTGACATGGGAACAGTATGGCCACTCCAACTGTCCATAACCGCGGACGCGGCTATTCGAATAGTTTGACACTCTGCAGAGATTGTACACTTTCACCACAACATTCGATACATCCGTCAGGAACAAATCCTGAATTCACCATATTCAGTATGCGGATAATCAATCCTAACCTTTCAATTACACGCCCTAGTATAGGCACCTCTCCTGTGAGTTTGGCCTCCCAACCATGACCAACTGTCATCTTGGGTACTGCACAGGTGGACAATCTTCACAAGGTAGCCTCAGCTCAGACCTTGGCCGTGAGGGAACCCATACTAAGGTATATAAGTTTCCAGTCAAGCCCTACTCAATTTTCGGGTATTGTGGTTGTACGGTAAAAATTGGAATGGTATCGCATCCAGACAACCATCAGTTTTAAAAAGGGCTAAGGCTCATGCCTCAACATTTTCATCATCAAAATCATCTGGTGTTCAGACACACATGTCAAAACATTTCAGTAGAATGACTCATCATTCCAAGGTTTTCATAACCATTTTCACCAAGTATTCCCATCTAAAGTTGATCAAGTTTTATGCTTAGCACTAGCATCTACAAGTGGGGTAAGTACTAATGAGGGGTGGTAAACAAGTGGAGATTAATTAAGTTCAATATCATGCCTTAGGATGACATCAAGATTATCTAGCTTAGATCAAATTTAATGCTCTCTATGCAACCTTCAATTATATTTCTAGTATCTACAATTCACTATGTAAACTCTAAGAGAAATTTTTGATAAATAAATAAAGTATAAAGCTTGCAAGTAAAACTAGGATTGGGTTATCAAGTGAGTATGATCACATATGATTAAGGCATATAGTTGGCATAGTAACAAGCAGGTATTTGCTTGCATAGGCATCAGTATAAGCTCGCTAAGTTAATAGCTTGCAAGTATTGGCTTGCATAGGTTAACTTGATTAGTAAGGCTTGCCTTGTGCAGAGCAGTGGTTGAAGTTCTCCTCGGCTTCTTCTTCGTAGTATCATCCTTCCTCCTCGTATACTTGGTCGGTACTAGCGTCTATAAATAAATACGAGGTACACAATCACCAAACAATACTTAACTATTTTCAATCATCACACAAAGGTGCATTATATATGATCTAGCATCATCACCTATCATTACAAGATGAAAGCTTTTGTCTTATTTATTTTATTTTTAGACAAGTAATTTCTACTCGTTGAAAAACTACTTAAAATTTAATCTTCTCAAACTCAAACATGGGATCATGTTGACACATGTTATCACCACATATTTCAGTACATGGGAATGTGATTTAAAGTGGTGTCACAATTTAATAAGGTTTAACCTTTTTATTTTAAATAATTAAAGTGACTAGAAATGCCTATGTGGCATTCTTTTATTACTTGAACATTATTTCTGTAAGTAAACCCATATGTTTTTATATATTCTGAAAGGTATGATCAAATGTGATTTTTGAGAGTTGGAATCAACTCAAAAGCTATTATGGTTGAAATTTGAAAAATGTTTGATCGCAGAAAAGCTTCTGCCTTGTTATTTTTACCAAGGTTGATCTACAGATCCAAATGACTTGAATCCAACGGGCTTGGATTAAGCATTTCAGTACCTTTCCAATAAAATTGGTTCCATGCAATTTGGTTCACTAAATCGAGCTGGGTTGATTTTTGAAACTAGGTACAGAACTGAATTTGAATTAAATAGAAAAATCTAAATTTAAATGGTTGGGCTGCGCGGGAAATGCTAATGGGCCGGCCCGGCGTCACTCCGCAGTGCGGGGCTCAGCTGACAGGGGGGTTCCACACGTCAGTGTCTCATAACACGCGAAGAGGTACGGGGCGATGTGGTGTGTTGGATTAGAAGTGAGATCAACGGCCTGGGTCGTCGTCGACGATGAACATGTCACCGGCGAGCTCGAACCCTAGCGGCTCAGTGGGGGTCGTGGGAGGCTCACCGGGGCTCAGGCGAGGGTCAGCGATGGGGGCGAACGACGAAGTCGACAATGGCGATTCTCCTGGTACCGACAGCTCCTCCTGAGGCGGCTCTAATCGATGGCTTCCTTCTTCTCCAGCAGCGGCGGGCTCTGGACAAATTCCGACGATGCGCTGCTCGCCTTGCTCTGGGAGTGAGGTGGGGTGGTTCTGGGTGAGAGGGGAGTGGAATGGTGTGCTTCAATAGGCTGGGGGTCGTCTCCTTTTATAGGCTCGACGGCGAGACCGAGAGGGATGGGCAGGCGACGGTGGCGACACGGCTACAGGCGGCTAGAGGCATGGCTGCAGTTGGTGATCGACGGGCGGTCTCCTGGCGATGCTCTAGAACTTGAATGTGAGATTAGGGGCGATGGCAATTGGTCGGGAACGTGCGGTGCTCTGCGAGGCAGCGGCGGCGAACTCCGCGGAGAGCGGTGGCTACGGGGTTCGGGCGATGAAACGAACATGTCTGTTGGTCTGCTGGGACGTTGGGGTGCATGCTGGCGAGCGGCACGGGCTCGAGGTGGTCGGGTTGCGTGGGAACATCGCGTGCTCTGGGGTGCGCGTCGGCATAGTCGACAGCGGCGCGGGCGCGGCATTCCTGGCGGTTCTGGTCTCTGTCTTCGAGCTAGGGCTGTTCGAGAGGGGGCGGTGAGGCATGGGCTGCATGCTAGTCAAGGTGGGCACGGCTAGTTCTTCTCCTAGCTTGCCGTCCACACTAGGGTGACATGGTGAGGCTCGGCCTGCTCACCCTTGATGGCATTGGCAAGCTCACAGTGGTGCTAGAGGTTAGTTAAAGGTGCTAGATGATCTACTAAGGCTAGTTGCAACCAGTGAGGGAACAAGGTTGGCCAAAACACTGCTCAATATAGTGTTTTTGATTTAGTTGATTTGAATCTGTAACCTGTTTGATGAAATGGCCGCAAGAAATTTATTTTTGAATTTTGAAAAGATTTTTGTTGGGTGTGCTAGGCATGTGTTGAGGATTCTGTGGGTGCTTGGGTTTTGAAAATTGAGCTTGTTTGAGTGGTTTTTGAAATAATGGGATCTTCCCATATGAGATAGATTCTATTTTAAACTGTCATTTAAACTAAGCATTTGAATGTTTTTGGATGATCACAAAGTGGGCCTTGGTACCTTATTATGAGTACTAACAAGGGGTGCAAAGATCCATACATGTTTCTGTTGAGTTTTGAAAATTAGAGATAGCCAAAGTAGGCATGGGAGTTAATTTGGCCAAAGTGACCATTCACTTAATTTATTCATTTTGAGTTGTTTGTCTTTGGGAAAAGTTTGGGGATTGTTTAGATTGTCCTAATCCTCCAAAAGGTTTTGGAGAGCAACATTATACTTGCGATTCATCGTTATAAGCTAAAAGTAGCTTGATCATGGATAATTCCATGATAAGGGTGAATATTTGATATAGGTAAAATGTTTACTACACCAAGAGATTACTAAAGAAAGGAATTTGAAAGAACACCAAACATTTGATGATGGTGATCTACTTCAAAGTGCAAGTCCAAAGACATTGGTATTTAACTATACACGCTTTGGACTATGTGTCATATATATGGCTCCACTATTGATGTTGACAGATTCTTTCAAACAGAAAAGGAAATACTAAAAGAGAATCTCATAAATATATGGCAGAAAAGAAAAGACTAGAATTGTTCAGCTTAAGTATATAGATGATATACATGTTATGGCTATATTCTTGCTTATTAAACAATGTGATTCTTAAGTATTTAATACTGAATTTGTTGGTGTGAATCGTCATACGAAACAACACAATTCATGAACTACAATGGCCTAAGTAACTAGCAAAAGAATATGTGATGATGTTCATCGAGAACAAATAAAGGGTTATTGTGCTTCTTGTTAAACATCAAATCTTGCCTTCAAGATTTGTTTTATCAGGTGTTATGAGAACAAAAGGGTTGTTCAAATAATTGTCGTAATCCATAAAAGATGGATGATTTAGAAATCTCGTTGGAGAAATCACATCCATAAAACTAGTGCTAAAAATGTCGAAAGACAAATTGATTGAAAGATCACTTAGGAAGTGACATTGCCATTTAAATTATATTGGAAAGAAAACATGAATAAACTCCATGTGGATGGAATTTTGGAGTCCTTTTGATTTTTGATCAAATGACGCTTGTGAAACTTTCCTAGAGATAATTAAAACTTCGTTCATAGGCCAAAAGGGAACGAATGACTAGCTTATTGGAACTTGTACATATTGTTGTATGAAGTCCATTATGTGTAGTCAAGAGCGATGGATTTCAACTTCATATGCTTTCTCCGAATTTGAGTGAATATATGAATATTTACTTAATAAGGATGAAGTATGAAACATTTGAAAAGTTCAAAGATTTTCAAGATGAAGTGCAAAATCATTGTAACAAGAATATAAATAGTTTATGATAAGATCATAAAGGAAGATATTTGAGTTACAAGTTTAGCATAATACCTAAGATTTAAGGAATCGTTCCGTGGATTTGCATTTCCCGAAACACCATAAGAGTATGGAGCGTTCGAGATATGTAATTAAACCTTGTTTGACATGGTAAGATCAAAGGTGTAATTTATAAAACTATCATTATATTTTAAAGATTAAAAGCTCTAGGGATTACCGTTTTTCCACTGAAAAGAGCTCCATCATAATCCGTTGAATTGACACCATATAAAGTTATGGTTTGGGATAAAACCCAAGTTGTCCTTTCTTAAAAATTGGTATGCTATGCATAAGAAAGATGTTTGCAACCAAAATCGGATGAACATATCTTTGTATGTTATTTTGAATAATAGTTAAGTATTCCTCCATAACATCAAAGACAAAAGTGTTTGTCGCTTAGAACGTCAAGTTTCTTTGAGAAGGAATTTTTCGTGAAAAGTTAAGTGGGAGGACAATAGAACTTTGATAAGGTTAAAAGAACCTTAGATATATGTGCAGAGTTGCGCAGCGCCGAAAAGTGTTCCGGAGGCAGCAACAATGATCATGGCTCACGTGCCTCAAAGTTTGTGGTCACGGAGGACTAAGTTCCTATTGAAACAAGAAGGTCGGGTAAACAATCAAATACCAAGATTTGAGAGTTAAATCATTATTTAACGATAATGATCCGACTACATGCAAAGAAGCAATGATGGGCCCTGACTTCGTCAAAATGGCTTGAAGCCATAAAATATGTGATAGTTCCATATACAAGAGATCAAGCTTTGAACTTGAAAGACCCTATAGAAAGGTACAAGATCTTACAGTCATATTTAGATCTATAAAGAAATATACATGGATGTTTCACATCTATGAAATTATCGACATATCGGGAAAGAGTTCATGACAATGTTCAAAGAATTTACTTTGACAAGATCTGATCTTTCATTAAGCGATATTTAGTCTAGACGGATTAATATAGCAACCACGACATATAATATTGTTATGTGTTGAATAAACAAAACAAGTTCTTCTAATAGAATGGTTACCTAGGACGTGTGCATGACACAGTCCAAAGGGTTTTGTTAATTCAAAGGATGCTAAAAGCATATGCAAACTTCAATGGTTGAAGAAAGCATCGCGGAGTTGGAATCTTCACTATGATGAAACTGTTAAAATAGTTTAATTTCATCAGAGACGATGAAGATGCTTGCATTTGCAAGAAATTAAGTGGGAGCGCTAAGACATGTTTCTAATACGTTATGTGGAAGACATATTGTTGATTGGAAATGATGTATCTTTTATTAACACATATTAAGAATTTCATCCTGATGAAAGACTTAGGCAAAACCCAAATATTTGGCATCAATAGACGCTAATATGGTTGTGCCGAAAGTACATAGATGATGTATTGAATGAGTTCAATATAGAAACTACAAGAAAGGTTCTTGTCGCACAAAAAGGATTGAATGAGTTCAATATTGATGATATATTCAAGTGTATTGACACTTGGCAAGTGAAACAAAGATTCAAATATAGATTGATACTTGATGTATGAAATCACAAAGAGTATTTATATCAATCATACTGTGATATGTACAAATCCAGATATGTCCTATGCTCTAAATGTTATGAGCATATACCATAATGATTCATAAGATAATCATTTGACGATAGTAAAGATATTCTTATGATCTTGTAAAAGAACTAAGAATATATTATTTTGTAGAAGTGACAAATAGATGGTTAGTTCATTGTAAATGAATTACATTGATACTAGTTTTGTCACAAAGTACAAATTAAGTTTATCTCAATCTAAACTAAGGGTGGCACAATATATTGGAAAGTAAGTTCCATAATGAATTTGGATGAGTTCCAAAGTTAAGACATTGTGACAGATATTACAACAAAAGGTTAAGTATATAACTGCTATTATAGCAGCAAAAGAGGGCATTTGTGTCAAGTAGTTTGTTATCAAACTAGGTGTAGTTCAAAGCAGGGATAATACTATGAAGATATATTGTACGAAAATATTATCAACATGTTTTAACCCCAAAGAACTAAAGGTCACACCAAAGGACCAAATTTGTACGAAGCCATCTCATTAGAGAATGAGTGATGCGTATAGACGCAAAGACATGCATTTACACACGGACCTGGAAGTGTCAGATCCGGAGATCAGTTCACCACTGGCAATCGTGTACATACGACACCAGAAAGCCATAGGTGTTGAATACGCAAAGGTTTGTAACTAGATTATTGACTCTAGTGCAAGTGGGAGACTGTTGGAGATATTCCCAAGAGGCAATAACAAAGTGGTTATTATCATATCTTCATACTTATGATAAATGTTTACATACCATGCTATAATTGTATTAACCGGAAACATTAATACTTGTGTGATTTGTAAACATAAAAGAGTCCCTAGTAAAGCCTCTTGTTAAACTAGCTTGTTGGTTAATATATGATCATGGTTTCCTGATCATGAACATAGAGATGTTATTAACAACAGGGTCATATCATTAGGAGAATGATGTGATGGACATACTCCTATAGTTAAGTGTAGAATAAAGATCAAGTCATTTAATATAGTTCATTTGCTATAAGCTTTCTAATACATAGTAACCTAATTCCTTCGACCATGAGATCATGTTAATCACCATCACCGGAAGGATGCTTTGATGACATCAAACACCACACCGTAACTGGGTGGCTATAAAGGTGGCATTGAGTGTTTGGAAAGTATGGGTTGAGGCACATGGATCAAGAGTGGGATTTGTCCATCCATATGACGGATAGATATACTCTGGGCCCTCTCAGTGGAATGTCATCCAATTAGCTTGCAAGCATGTGACTGGCTCACAAGGGATCACATATCACGGTAACTAGAAAAGAGTACTTATCGGTAACGAGGTTGAACTAGGTATGCAGAGATACCGACGATCAAAACCTCGGATAAGTAAACTATCGTGAGACAAAGGGAAATTGGTATCGTATGTAAGTGGTTCATTCGATCGCAAAGTAATCGTAGAAATATGTGGGAGCCATATGAATTTCTAGATTCCTCTATTGGTTATTGATCGGAGAAGTGTCTCGATCATGTCCGCAGAATTCACGAACCGTAGGGAGACACACTTAAGGATTCGATGTTGTTGAGTAGTTATGGAATGATGAGTAAGAGACCGAATGTTGTTCGGAGCCTCGGATAGGATCCGGGATATCACGGGTATATCCGGAATGGTCCGGAGAATAAGATTCATATAAGTAAAGTCCTGTTTCGGAGTTGGGGAATGATTCTGGTGTTTTCATCGGGAATGTTCTAGAAGGGTCCGGAAGGTCCGGAACTCCGTAGGGGAAGGGTACATGAATGTGTCATAACAAGTTGGAATGATTGCATCATGTACTAGGTATCATGGCTGGGAAAAATAAAGGGATAAATCAAATCCTAGTTTGAAAAGTCAAACGCCAATTTGAAAAGTCAAACGGCAGATTTGCTTGGTGGAGGGAGAGTAGGAAACCTACTTGGGGAGGAGTTACTCTCCCTCCACCTGCCGGCCAAGGAGGCCGACTTGGGGGAGGACTCTCCTCCCCTGGCCGGCTCCCTCCCACCTATAAAAGGAGTGGCAGGGGTGCCCCTCTAAATACACACCTCTCTCCTCTAAACCCTAGCCCTAGCCGTCGGCTTCCACCAAGTCGCCGCCGCCCCTAGGGTTTGCCTAGCCGCCGAGTTGGGGCCTTCCCCTTGCCCTAGCCGCCGGCCTAGCCCTCTCACCTTGGTGCCTCTAAACCCTAGATCGCCAAGGCCTCTCTCACAGTCCACCATACTCGCTCTGGCTTAAGGCGAAGCCCTGCGAGATCTCCCCTCTACTTCCGGTACCACGCCGTCGTGCTGCCGGAATCGCGAGGAGAGTGCTACAAGCTCCGCTGCCTGTTGGAACAAGGGAGAGGAAGGTCTTCATCGAGTACCGAACGTGTGACCGACTGCGGAAGCGCTGCCGGAACGCAGCGCCGGAAGGATCGTCTACGCGATCTTGAGATCGGAAGTGTAGGACTACATCACCCACGAGAATCTGCTCTCGTTAACCGCTTTGGAATCTTCGAGGGTGAGTTCCTCTATCGACTCGTTGCTACAATCTAGTAGATAGATCTTGGCTTGTTTGTTTGCATGCGGTAGAAATTTTTTGTTTTCCATGCTACGAACCCCTACAACCTCTCCCTGGAGCAAGGCGAGCACCAGCCCGCCGGAATTTGGCCGGAGTCCGCCCCTGGAGAGTAGAAGAGGAGCCGTTGATTGCGACCACCCCAGGAGCCACTGCGACCACCGTTCGAACCACCATCATCGACAACGTCGTTCTCCCCCATCGCCAACCCTAGCTGGATCCCAGGTGAGCCACTGCTTACCCCCACCGTCGCTGTTAGGGTTCAGTCTCGTCGGATCTATGCAACAGAGACGATGAACATCGGTCATAGATCTTAGTCTAATCGTGGTCCTAGATTGAAATGTACTGTTTCGGTTAGATAGAGCCGCTAACACATGGGACCCCCCTGTCAGCAGCCCGCTGCGGGCCGGCCCAGTATCGTTCCCGCGCGAGCCAGCAATTCAAATTTAGGTTTTTCTTTTATTTCAAAACCCTAGTTCTGTAGTAGTTCAAAAATAAATTTAAGGAGATGTACTGAACCAAATTTGCATGATTCCAATTTTATTAGAAAGGTATTCAAATTATCTATCCAAGCCCGTTGGATTCAAACCATTTGAAATTATAGATCACCTATAGTAAAAATAACAAGACGGAGACTTTTCCACATTCAAACATTTTAAAAATCAACCATAAATGCTTTTGAGTTGATACCAACTCTCAAAAATCACATTTGACAATATCTATCTGAATATGTAAAAATATTTAGGTTTACATGCAGTAATCTTGGACTAGAATAAAAATAATGCTATATAGGCATTTCTAGTCACTTTAATTGTATAAAATAGTAATTTTAAACTTTATAAAATATGACCACCACTTTAAATCACATTCCAAGGTATTAGAATATGTGTTGATGACATGTGTCAACATGATCCCATATTTAATTGTAGAATATTAAATCTTAAGTAGTTTTCAATGAGTAGAAATTACTTTTCCAAAATAAGGTAAATAAGACTAGGTCTTTATTTCATGTGATGATTGTGATGATGCTAGATCATCTAGTGTGAACCTTTGTGTGCCCAATAGAGGTAGTTAAGTATTGTTTGGCGATTGTGTACCTCGTATTCATTTATGGACGCTAGTACCGACCAAGGCTACGAGGAAGAAGAGTACTACGAAGAAGAAGAAAACTTCAACCACTGCACCAATCAAGGCAAGCTAGAACTTGCAAGCTACCTATGCAAGATACCTAATGTAGGATAATCTATGCAAGATGCATTAGGCATGCTTGGTTATGCAACCTTGATTATACCAATCCCAAGTTTTACTTGCAAGCTTTATTCTTTTACTTTTACCGAAGTTCTTTACCTTTACTTAGTGACTTGTGAGTTTTGGAAAAATAGTATAGATAGCATAAAGAGCATAAAACTTGGCCTAAGTAGTTATACTTAGATGTCATCAAGAGTATAAAAATAGAGTTAGATAGTCACACCTGATTAGCACCCCTCATTAGTCAATACCCTCAACTTTTGTGGCTAGTGCTAAGCATAAAAGATGATCACTTTAGATGGGAATACTTGGTGAAAATGATTATGAAAACCTTGGAATGAGGATTCATTCTATTGAAATGTTTTGACATGTGTTATGAACACAAGAGGATTCGATGATGAAAATGTTGAGCATGAGCCTTGACCCTTTATAAAAACTGATGATTGGGTTCGGATGCAATACCATTCCAATTTTACCGTACAATCACAATACCTGAATTGGGTAGGGCTTGAATGGAAGTTTATATGTCTTAGTATGGGTTCCCTTGCGGAAGAGGTTGAGCTGATGCTACCTCGTGATGACTGTCCACCTATGCAGTACCCAAGATGACAGATGGTCATGGTTGGGAAGACAAACTCATAGGGGAGGTGCCTATACTATGGTGTGTAATTGAAAGGTTAGGATTGATTATCCGCATACTAAGTATGATGATTCAGGGTTGTCCTTGACGGATGTATCGAATGTTGTGGTGAAAGTGTACCACCTCTGTAGAGTGTCAAACTATTCGAATAGCCGCGTCCGTGGTCATGGATAGTTGGAGTGGCCATACTGTTCCGTCCTCATATGTTTTCAAAATTACTTGTGAAATGAACTATGACTTTGACTTGACCACAACAGGGTTGTGAACATGAAAACTAAATTCCCACTTAGGTGTTGTAGAACATTAAACTAGTTTTCTTTACTTCTGAACTCAGTATGAAATAAACCTGGCTTTTTGCAAATAAACCTAGAGCTTAGGATTTCTACTCGAATTACTTTACCTGTTAGTGATAGTTTGCGAGTACTTAAAGAGTACTCATGGCTTTGTCCCTGGCTATTCCCATGGACAGACTACGAGGAGGACTACCAGGATGATGGACAGCAGGAGGTCTATGAGAACTAGGATCATCTCCCATCGTCAGCATTGCCTGTGACCCTGAAGATGAAGCCCCGCTACATTTAATTTCCGCTGCGTTGATTGTATTAAGACTAGATCATGATATCCTTTATTTGTAAGACCTTTATTATGGTTTGTAATGGATGATGTACTATGGTACCAATTTTGTTATGTCTCGCAAAAATGATAATCCTGGGATTGCGAGGTATGGCATAACAGGCATCTGGGATTAAAAATCCGGGTGTTGACAAGGCACCACCTTCATGCGTAAGAAGGTCAAGTTCGGCAGGCACGTCTTCACCCACGTAACGGAGTTCCCCTGCATGAAGCAGCCGGAAGGCAGTCAGAAGGAAGCCTACTATGTACTCCATCACATTTGGGCGTTCCTACTAGAGAAACATAATTTCATGCTGCCAGATCATCTCAAACAGTGGGCCAAAGGCAAGGCCAAGATCACTGATTCAGATATTAGACAAGAGATGTATCGCGTCCAGTAGCTGTTTGGGGCAATCATCTTTCATGATGTCATGGCTTCGGGGGGGGGATCTTCTACGAAGGCAATCTCCCGAATAACCGTGACATAGAAGATCGCCTAGAGATGCAGGGTGACTATAGGAAGTTCATGAAGAAATAAGGCGTCCTCCCGTTCCCTGAGCCGAGCCATAAGTCTTGATGTTGGCCTAGTTGTAGTTCCAAACTGTAGATGATCTTGTGTCATGTAAACTTTATCCCCACAAGTACTTGTGTGTGTCGACAAGTACATGCTACTACTTAGATTATTAGGGTTATGAATCATCACTTACTTCTTTTGCTTATTGTTATTATATATGAATCAATGCTTGGTTTTTTTGCTTACTCTTTGGTCCTTCTTTTTTCCTTACTTTGTCTTTATATGTGAATGTCGATGATTGAAATGTCGTGTCACACTATATACGTGAATGTGCTGCGATGGGATAGTGAGTCTTGTGCTATGCACAAGTCTACTTGGCTCACTGTTCCGTCGTAGCATATTCCTCTGTCCAACGACCTAGTTATATATGAGGCATGCTTTTTGAGTTACTGTAACTACCTCGGTGAATTACGCTCCTAGATACAAGCCTGGATGAGCGGTAGTGGTTGAAATAGTACGGTGGGGCCCCAAAAGCCACTCACGGGTAGACCTTTCGGACGTCCCAACCACTTCCAACTCAACGGGACCTGTACGGGCGGCGTAATCGGCAGGCGAAGGGATCAATTACATACACAAATGAGTATGTATGCAAGCCACCATACAAGAGTACATCAGAGCCATACCATCTAGAAAGAAAGGAAATATAGCAACGCCATACGGCAAGATTCAAATGACCTAGATAGATATAATATTTTAGGATATTTCCTCATACATCACACATCAGAGTATCAAGCGGAAGCGGCAAAACATAGTCCGAGTACGGATAAGAAGCAAATCGGCATAAGATGCCATAGAACTAAGCACATCCCGCCCACAGATCTCACGGATCCCTGTTCCCGGAATCTCTACACCAAACGATCGTTGCCCACATCATCAGCCTCTTCCACCCAGTATCCGTCCTGCGAGGGTACCTGTTCATCTGAACCAATAATTTATCGTGTGAGACCCTAAGGGTACTCAGCAAGTCTTTATGCCTCTAAAGGGGACACAACCTGGGGTGACGCAATTACAGCAAAAGATAAACCCTAGCAGTTCTATAGATACTCGCTAACCATCCGCCTAACCAATGATAGACGGATGTCCGTGAATTAATGACAACAGTTATAACAGTAATTTCATCCGATCCATCCTCCTCCTCGCTTACCAACGAGGAGGCGGACGAACAACCCCCTATCCGTTGGCAATTTTATTAACCATTCCATGAGTATTGCACTATTTACTAGTCATTTACTTAGTCAGATTAAAGCGGTACTTTAGTTATGCTTGTCTATGATCGAGAAACTGTGCTCCAAGTCGTCCATAACCGCGGACACGGCTTTCAGAAAGTTTTACCCTGCAGGGGTGCACAAATAGCAACACACACTCGATCAACCTCGGAAAAACCAAATCAAAACCCAACGAGGCCTTCACGACAAAGCAATCACAGGATTCAGAAATATTTCAGGGGGCCACCCCATTGAGTACACCCGCAACGAAGCTAGCTGACTCCGAGACGGACTCAAGGTTTGCGTCAGTGGCTGTAAACGACAGCAAATCCCCAAACGGGGACTGTCGATACCGCGAAAACACTCCGCTTACCTAAACAGTACAGTGTGCTCCTCGCACAAACGTAGATAAAGCAGTAGCATGGCATAAGTACAGGATAGTAAATAAAACCTCAAACTAGTTTGTGGCCCCAAGAAATAAGACGGAATCAAGCTCTGGCTCAGGGGGGTCCCATATACCTCCCGGATGTGGATAGCGCGATAAATCTTGGAACAGGAATCAAGTACTCGGGGTCTTACGGGACACAAGTGAGTAGGAAAAACCAAATAGCAGATATTGCTCACCGGTGCCACTTTCATTAGTTGTCCCATTACTACTCAGGTTAAGTTGTTTAGGTACCTCGTTATCCATCAGACACTCACAAACCCTACACATGCTGTTCTACGACTCACATGGCTCAAACAACTCCTGTAGTAATGGCTCATGGGATGGAGGTACAGGCTTGGTGGGGTTTAAAAGTAAAGGCTATGCAATACTTGGGATTCAGTTTAATGCAATCGCGACTCAATGATGCAAGAATAAGGTAGAGGCAATAGGTACTGTATGTATGCAAGCATGTGGTAGTGCTTGCCTGGCAGCTCGGTGGAAGCGAGAGACGGATCTGGGTAGTGCTCCTGGTTCTCTTGATATATCCCCTGCTCAGAGTCTATCCGAAGAAGAACCAAACAAACAAGGGCCAACATAAATAAAGTGCACAAGCATAGGAATAAAATGCGTCAAGCAAACAATCATGCCATGATGAATGGTGCACAAGTTGCATGGCAATAAAGTAGCATGGCATGGGTGAGGTGTGGTATACACGAATAAGTCATTTTATTAAGGTTTGGTCACATTTTATTGTCATATTAGTTGCTGTATATTATATATTTACATGATGCATGCTGCAATGGAAGTCATGGATAGCATAAACAGAAAGGTCTCGTCGAGCTGATCATTTTAGACATATCATTTGTCGAATTTGGAATTATAAATCAAAAGTTATTGATTATTTAAGTTCTAGTGGCATTTGTTGTAATTTGATTCAACTTGGAATTTAAAATGTGCAACAGGCAATTTGAATGGCATATTTGAAATCCTCACATTTTTCTGGTTCAGAAACATATAACATATGTATTATTTGAGTTTGTATTTCAAAAGTTATATTAAAATAGGATTTGAATTTGAATTTAAGTAATTTGATTAAATTTGAATTTTAAACAGACAACCAGCTGGACTTTGTGCACCCAGACCCAGCTAGCCCCAGTCGCTGACAGGGGGACCGGCGCTGACTGGACAGACACACACGCGCAGACGGCGTTTCACACCGCGGCTGCTCTAGACTCTGAGACGGACAGGTGGGTCCTGCTGGCGTGCAGGCCCACTTGACAGCGAGACGCTGCGGCTGCCCACGTGGTTCGGGGGGGGGGACTGCGGGTTGGTTTGTGAGAAGTTGGGGAGCCTTTTTATAAAACAGCATCGACGCTGACAGGTGGGGATCCAAGGGACGGCGGGTTTAGGCGGGAGAAACTTCGAGGACCTAAGCGCAAAACGTCAATTCCTGTCGGAACGGCAGCGGCGCGCCGCTCCGCCAGCAACTGCGAACGGCCGGCATTCAGACGACGATGGCGACGCCGTCGCTGATCTAAACGACACGACCCGAAAACGAAAAATGATAAGGGGATCACGGCCTACAACTTTGGTTCGGGATGCTAGCGCGGAGGAGGACCGCAGCGCGCGGGGCAGGGCGACGAACAGCGGCGGAGCGAGCTGCTGCGGATGCTGCTGTCGGCCAGGCGCGACGCACGGCGCGCGTGCAGGGCGTTCGACGGAAGGCGGCGGCACTATGGCGAACTAGCGAGGGGAAGGGGTTGTCTAGGGGCTGGAGGAGCTCACCGCGGTGTCGTCGGCGGTGAGAGGTAGGCCGGAGAGGTTGCTGATCGGCGACGGGGCTAGATCCCTGGAGCGTCTGGTTCTCGCGGGCGCGGCGGCGGCGACGATCCTCCGGCGAGCTCCCGTAACTTCCGGCGGTCCTAGGCGATGCAGGGGAAGCAGGCGAAGCTCCTGGTGCTCCTGGCTCGCCTCGGAGTGTTCTGGAGCGAAGGGGAGCAGAGGGGGCTGATCTAGGGTTGAGGGGGCATGGTGGAGAGGTTGCTTGTTGGGGAGGAAGAAGGGAGGCAGGGGAGGAAGAGGCCTGGGGGAATCTGGGGGAGGCTAGAGGCGAGGGGGAAGGATAAGAACGAGAGGGGCAGGTAGATGGCGTGGGGAAGGAAAGAACATGGGGCTACTTTATGCCAAAAGAGGGGTGGCTCGGGTGGCTAGGGTTTAGGAGGTAGAGAGGGGCCAGGGTTAGCACATGGGAGGGTGATGGTCAGGTTGGGTCCGAGCTGGGTGGGTGAGAGGGGTAGGGCTAGGGTTTGATGGGGACTAGGGTTAGATGGGAAGGTGGTGGCTCGGGTTAGATGGGTAGAGGAAGGGGGTACGGTGAGAGGGATCTAGGTGGAGGATTAGAGAGAGAGAAGGGTGGGAGCTAGAGATTTTTGAATTATGCATGCTCCATTCAAAGACCAAGCAAGATCAAAAAGAAAAGAGGTAGGGAGAAGGATGTGGGGGTTTAGGCTTATGCACACCCACATGATCACATGTGCATGCATGTATGTGGATGGTGATTAGGGTAGGTTTAGATTAAGAGGAGGGTTTTGGTGGGGTATGGGTTTAGTTTGGACAAAACAAACAAGCTCAAGCAAGGGAAAAGAGATGATCCATGCAAAAGAAAACAGATAAAAATTCAAAGGGCAAGCCAAAGGGTGTACTTGCATGGGCCATGCATCAATATTAAATGCCATGTCTTAACCTTGTGAAAACAAAATATAATCCCATGGCATTTATTTATGTGCATCCCCAAAAGTGGAGTAAGGCCAAGCAAAAGAACTAAGAGGAAGGTTCCAGATGGAGTAGATGGATATGATCACATGTGATGATAATTGGAACTTGCTAGTGTGTATATTCCACTAGATGTTTAATAGATCCAAGAGTATCCCAACATGAGCATAAATCCATGACAATCCATATGGAAGCTAGGAAGAAGGAGCACTACTCATAATGCATGCAAAGGTGGCCATGTGGCTCTCAGGTATCAATAATGTGAAAACAAAATGATACCAAGATGAGAACATGTGGAAAAGAATTGGATCCATCCCAACCCACATGAGCTAGAAGTAAAACCCATAAATGCCAAGCTCATATTTAGTTGGATGGTGGAATTATAAGGTGGTGAAAGAAAGGTGGTGGAGTTAATAAGAGATATGCCCCCAAATCAACTTGGGCATTTAACAATATATCAAGAACCAAATACAATATCAAGAGGCAAACACAAGTAAGAATGCACATGAGATAAGAACCAAACAAGAAGGGGTTTTATATGATGCTCAAATGCAAGGTGGCATGATGACATGAGCATGATATGATGATGATGCAACAATTATATGTAGGAAGTGGCCCTTTTATTACTAGAACAAGTAGCATTACAGGTGTTAGACAACTGGGATGCTACAACTCTCCCCCACTAAACAGGAATCTCGCCCCGAGATTCTAGGAAGAAGAAGACACAAAGAGAGAAGGATGGTTGGCACGGAGTTCATCTTCACGCTCCCAAGTGGCTTCATCAACAGAATGGTGTGACCACTGCACCTTGCAGAACTTGATGGACTTGTTGCGAGTCCTTCTTTCTGCGGTCTCAAGGATTTTGGTGGGGTGTTCTTGATAAGACAGGTCTTCTTGGAGATCGATTAGCTCATGATCCACGGTCCTGCCGGGATCTTTGAAGCACTTCTTGAGCTGAGAGATGTGGAAAACATCATGAACCTTGAGTTTTTCCGGGAGCTCCAGGGCATAAGCAACTTCTCCTCTTCTACCACGAATCTTGAAAGGACCGATGTACCTAGGAGCCAGCTTTCCTTTGATACCAAAACGGTGTGTTCCTTTCATGGGAGTGACATGAAGGTAGACGAGATCACCAGGGACATACACCATATCCGTGTGCTCCCTGTCATAATTGCTCTTCTGATGACTTTGAGCAATCTTCAGGTTCTCAAGAATGATATGCACCTTCTCCTCTGCTTGGGTTACAATGTCAGGGCCAAACCAGATTCTTTCTCCTGTACCTGACCAACCAATCGGAGTTCTGCACTTGCGACCATAGAGAGCCTCAAATGGTGCCATCTTCAGACTCTTCTGGAAGCTGTTGTTGTAGGAAAATTCAGCATAAGGAAGACATTCCTCCCACTTCATGCCAAAAGAGATGACGCAAGCACGAAGCATATCCTCCAGAATCTGATTGATCCTTTCCACTTGTCCTTGCGACTGAGGGTGGTAAGCAGTGCTGAAGTTCAACTTTGTTCCCAGAGCATTTTGAAAGCTTTCCCAGAACTTGGAAGTGAAGATGCTCCCACGGTCTGAACTGATCTCAAGCGGAACCCCATACAGAGAGACAATTCTGTTGATATAGAGCTCAGCCAACTGAATTCCAGAAATTGTTTCCTTGACGGGGAAGAAATGAGCCACTTTAGAAAGCCTGTCGATGACAACAAAGATTGCATTGTTGCCCTTCTGCGACCTTGGAAAGCCAGTGATAAAGTCCATCTCTACTTTCTCCCATTTCCATTCCGGAGGTTTCAATGGCTGTAGAAGACCGAATGGTTTCTGATGGACAGCTTTCACTCTGCGGCAGACATCACATTCTGAGACATACTTGGCACAATACCGTTTCAAACCAGGCCACCAATATTGTGTTTTCAAGTCCATGTACATCTTTGTGCTGCCAGGATGGATAGAAAGAACTGAATCATGCGCCTCCTTGAGAACTTGCTCTCTCAGACCCGGGTAGTTTGGAACAAACATCCGGTGTTCAAAGAAAAGTGTGCCTTGATCATCAACGTGGAAGGACTCATACTTCGGAAGCTCAAGTTTAGAGATGATGTTTCTGGTGTGCGGATCACCCAGCTGACGAGAGTGAATCTTTTCTTCCAAGAGAGGAGTAGCCAGAAGGTTCAGGAGATGCCCTTGTTCCACAATTTCCAGGTTGAGCTGGCGGAATTCCTCGCACAAGAGGGGCTGCTGCTCTTCCATCATGAGGTTATTGACATAAGCTTTGCGGCTGAGAGCATCTGCCATGACATTAGCTTTGCCCGGTGTGTATTTGATGGTCAAATCAAAGTCATTGATTGCTTCGATCCATCTCCTCTGCCGAAGGTTGAGATCAGGCTGAGTGAAGATATACTTCAAACTTTTGTGGTCAGAGAAGATCTCACAACGGTTGCCAAGCAAGTAGTGCCTCCATAGCTTCAAAGCAAAGACAACTGCTGCTAGCTCGAGGTCATGTGTGGGATAGTTGATCTCATGCGTCTTCAACTGTCGAGAGGCATAAGCGACCACTTGTTTTTCTTGCATAAGGACCGCACCCAATCCTTGCAAAGAGGCGTCACAGAATATCTGGAACGGCTTGGATGTATCCGGAGGAACCAAGACTGGTGTGGAAGTGAGCTTCTCTTTGAGTGTCTCAAAGCTTGTTTGACAAGCAGGAGTCCACAGGTATTTCTTGCCTTTCTTGAGGAGATCGGTAAGAGGCTTCGCTATCTTCGAGAAGTTCTGAACGAAGCGACGGCAATAACTAGCCAAACCGAGGAAACTCCGCACTTCTTTGACATTAACAGGAGGAAGCCATTCAACAATTGTCTTCACAGTTTCCGGGTTGACTGCAATGCCCTTGGCAGAGATTACATGACCAAGATAGGTTACTTCAGGCAGCCAAAACTCACACTTTGAGAACTTTGCATACAAGCGGTTCTCACGAAGCTTGTTTAGGACACACCGCAGGTGTTCTTCATGCTCTTCCTTGGACTTAGAATAGACCAGAATGTCATCCAGATAGACCACAACAAACTTATCCAGGTACTCCATGAAGACCGAGTTCATAAGCCTCGAGAAGGTAGCAGGAGCGTTGGTGAGACCGAAAGACATCACCGTGTACTCATACAGGCCATAGCGGGTGGTGAAAGCTGTTTTAGGCACATCTTCCTTGCGAATCTTGATTTGGTGATAACCACTCCTCAAATCCAGCTTAGAGAATACCACAGCTCCAGCTAGCTGGTCAAAGAGATCATTAATCCGCGAAAGGGGATATTTGTTCTTGATGGTTTTAGCATTGAGAGCCCGATAGTCAACACAAAGTCTATCAGTCCTGTCACGCTTCTTCACAAAGATTGTTGGGCTACCCCAAGAAGAAGTACTATGTTGAATGAAACCCAACTTCTCTTGTTCATCAAGCTGTCGTTTGAGTTCAGCCAACTCAGCAGGACCCATTTTATAAGGCCGCTTGGAGATAGGAGCCGTTCCAGGTTCAAGCTCAATTACGAACTCAACCTCACGATCCGGAGGCATACCCGGCAACTCTTCAGGAAAAACATCCGGAAACTCACAGACCACTGGGACTCTCTGAATAGCTTCCATAGCATCATCATTCAGAGCCGCCAAAGAGAAAAGCTGGACAGCAGGCGTCAGACTTGGAGAAAAGACTATATGACCTTCAGGAATCTTCAGAGACACTGAGCGTTCAGCACAATCAATCACAGCTGCATTTGCTGTTAACCAATCCATGCCCAAGATGACATCAATGTCAGAATTGCCCAGAGCAATTAAAGAAGCCGAGAACAAAGAACCACCAATCTCAACTTGATTGCCATGACTGATCTTAGAAGCTGCCATCTTCTCTCCAGGAGAAAGGACCATTAACCGCTTTTGGAGAGGAACCAAGACTAACTCATTCTCATTTGCAAACTTGTGAGAAACAAATGAATGCGATGCACCAGAATCGAACAAAACTCGTGCAGGGACTGAGTTAACGGATAGCGTACCCATCACCACTCCAGGTGCATGCTCAGCTTGAGCGGCGTTGACACAATTGGCACGAGCAACCGTAGACCCGGGCTTGGTGTTGATGTTGAGAGCCCGAGGTGGTGGTGCACGAACCGTAGGAGAGCTTGCTGCAGATCTTGGCGGGGTTAGAGGGAGAGCTTTGTTCTTCAACGGACAGTTCCAGTTGAGATGTCCAGGATCTCCACACGTGAAGCAGACACCAGTTGGACGTGGAGCAACATAGCCAGGGACTCCGCCAGGCGCTCCAGGGTAGTTGTGGGTGTAGCCCCTGGGAGCAGCAGTGATGGAGTTTGGTGGCCTTGACACGTAGCTTGAAGGTCTTGGTGAAGTCGGGAGCGACGGTGGGGTGTTAGGAACCCAGACACGCCGCTTAGAAGGAGCTGCCATAACCGAAGAGCTTGATGCATCCCTGTTGTGTTTCTTGGAGTCCTCGAACACTTGCCGACTTGCCTCCTCTTGCAAAGCTGTGTGTTGTAGTTCCAGGAAAGATGCCGGCCTTGCATGTGTGATTGCATACTTGATCGATGCATTGAGCCCTTGCCTGAACCTCTTCTGCTTCTTCTTGTCATCAGATACTCTGATACCAATTGTAACTACCTCGGTGAATTACGCTCCTAGATACAAGCCTGTATGAGCGGTAGTGGTTGAAATAGTACGGTGGGGCCCCAAAAGCCACTCACGGGTAGACCTTTCGGACGTCCCAACCACTTCCAACTCAACGGGACCTGTACGGGCGGCGTAATCGGCAGGCGAAGGGATCAATTACATACACAAATGAGTATGTATGCAAGCCACCATACAAGAGTACATCAGAGCCATACCATCTAGAAAGAAAGGAAATATAGCAACGCCATACGGCAAGATTCAAATGACCTAGATAGATATAATATTTTAGGATATTTCCTCATACATCACACATCAGAGTATCAAGCGGAAGCGGCAAAACATAGTCCGAGTACGGATAAGAAGCAAATCGGCATAAGATGCCATAGAACTAAGCACATCCCGCCCACAGATCTCACGGATCCCTGTTCCTGGAATCTCTACACCAAACGATTGTTGCCCACATCATCAGCCTCTTCCACCCAGTATCCGTCCTGCGAGGGTACCTGTTCATCTGAACCAATAATTTATCGTGTGAGACCCTAAGGGTACTCAGCAAGTCTTTATGCCTCTAAAGGGGACACAACCTGGGGTGACGCAATTACAGCAAAAGATAAACCCTAGCAGTTCTATAGATACTCGCTAACCATCCGCCTAACCAATGATAGACGGATGTCCGTGAATTAATGACAACAGTTATAACAGTAATTTCATTCGATCCATCCTCCTCCTCGCTTACCAACGAGGAGGCGGACGAACAACCCCCTATCCGTTGGCAATTTTATTAACCATTCCATGAGTATTGCACTATTTACTAGTCATTTACTTAGTCAGATTAAAGCGGTACTTTAGTTATGCTTGTCTATGATCGAGAAACTGTGCTCCAAGTCGTCCATAACCGCGGACACGGCTTTCAGAAAGTTTTACCCTGCAGGGGTGCACAAATAGCAACACACACTCGATCAACCTCGGAAAAACCAAATCAAAACCCAACGAGGCCTTCACGACAAAGCAATCACAGGATTCAGAAATATTTCAGGGGGCCACCCCATTGAGTACACCCGCAACGAAGCTAGCTGACTCCGAGACGGACTCAAGGTTTGCGTCAGTGGCTGTAAACGACAGCAAATCCCCAAACGGGGACTGTCGATACCGCGAAAACACTCCGCTTACCTAAACAGTACAGTGTGCTCCTCGCACAAACGTAGATAAAGCAGTAGCATGGCATAAGTACAGGATAGTAAATAAAACCTCAAACTAGTTTGTGGCCCCAAGAAATAAGACGGAATCAAGCTCTGGCTCAGGGGGGTCCCATATACCTCCCGGATGTGGATAGCGCGATAAATCTTGGAACAGGAATCAAGTACTCGGGGTCTTACAGGACACAAGTGAGCAGGAAAAACCAAATAGCAGATATTGCTCACCGGTGCCACTTTCATTAGTTGTCCCATTACTACTCAGGTTAAGTTGTTTAGGTACCTCGTTATCCATCAGACACTCACAAACCCTACACATGTTGTTCTGCGACTCGCATGGCTCAAACAACTCCTGTAGTAATGGCTCATGGGATGGAGGTACAGGCTTGGTGGGGTTTAAAAGTAAAGGCTATGCAATACTTGGGATTCAGTTTAATGCAATCGCGACTCAATGATGCAAGAATAAGGTAGAGGCAATAGGTACTGTATGTATGCAAGCATGTGGTAGTGCTTGCCTGGCAGCTCGGTGGAAGCGAGAGACGGATCTGGGTAGTGCTCCTGGTTCTCTTGATATATCCCCTGCTCAGAGTCTATCCGAAGAAGAACCAAACAAACAAGGGCCAACATAAATAAAGTGCACAAGCATAGGAATAAAATGCGTCAAGCAAACAATCATGCCATGATGAATGGTGCACAAGTTGCATGGCAATAAAGTAGCATGGCATGGGTGAGGTGTGGTATACACAAATAAGTCATTTTATTAAGGTTTGGTCACATTTTATTGTCATATTAGTTGCTGTATATTATATATTTACATGATGCATGCTGCAATGGAAGTCATGGATAGCATAACAGAAAGGTCTCGTCGAGCTGATCATTTTAGACATATCATTTGTCGAATTTGGAATTATAAATCAAAAGTTATTGATTATTTAAGTTCCAGTGGCATTTGTTGTAATTTGATTCAACTTGGAATTTAAAATGTGCAACAGGCAATTTGAATGGCATATTTGAAATCCTCACATTTTTCTGGTTCAGAAACATATAACATATGTATTATTTGAGTTTGTATTTCAAAAGTTATATTAAAACAGGATTTGAATTTGAATTTAAGTAATTTGATTAAATTTGAATTTTAAACAGACAACCAGCTGGACTTTGTGCACCCAGACCCAGCTAGCCCCAGTCGCTGACAGGGGGACCGGCGCTGATTGGACAGACACACACGCGCAGACGGCGTTTCACACCGCGGCTGCTCTAGACTCTGAGACGGACAGGTGGGTCCTGCTGGCGTGCAGGCCCACTTGACAGCGAGACGCTGCGGCTGCCCACGTGGTTCGGGGGGGGGGGGGGGACTGCGGGTTGGTTTGTGAGAAGTTGGGGAGCCTTTTTATAAAACAGCATCGACGCTGACAGGTGGGGATCCAAGGGCGGCGGGTTTAGGCGGGAGAAACTTCGAGGACCTAAGCGCAAAACGTCAATTCCTGTCGGAACGGCAGCGGCGCGCCGCTCCGCCGGCATCTGCGAACGGCCGGCGTTCAGACGACGATGGCGACGCCGTCGCGGATCTAAACGACACGACCCCAAAACGAAAAATGATAAGGGGATCACGGCCTACAACTTTGGTTCGGGATGCTAGCGCGGAGGAGGACCGCAGCGCGCGGGGCAGGGCGACGAACAGCGGCGGAGCGAGCTGCTGCGGATGCTGCTGTCGGCCAGGCGCGACGCGCGGCGCGCGTGCAGGGCGTTCGACGGAAGGCGGCGGCACTACGGCGAACTAGCGAGGGGAAGGGGTTGTCTAGGGGCTGGAGGAGCTCACCGCGGTGTCGTCGGCGGTGAGAGGTAGGCCGGAGAGGTTGCTGATCGGCGACGGGGCTAGATCCCTGGAGCGTCTGGTTCTCGCGGGCGCGGCGGCGGCGACGATCCTCCGGCGAGCTCCCGTAACTTCCGGCGGTCCTAGGCGATGCAGGGGAAGCAGGCGAAGCTCCTGGTGCTCCTGGCTCGCCTCGGAGTGTTCTGGAGCGAAGGGGAGCAGAGGGGGCCGATCTAGGGTTGAGGGGGCATGGTGGAGAGGTTGCTTGTTGGGGAGGAAGAAGGGAGGCAGGGGAGGAAGAGGCCTGGGGGAATCTGGGGGAGGCTAGAGGCGAGGAGGAAGGATAAGAACGAGAGGGGCAGGTAGATGGCGTGGGGAAGGAAAGAACATGGGGCTACTTTATGCCAAAAGAGGGGTGGCTCGGGTGGCTAGGGTTTAGGAGGTAGAGAGGGGCCAGGGTTAGCACATGGGAGGGTGATGGTCAGGTTGGGTCCGAGCTGGGTGGGTGAGAGGGGTAGGGCTAGGGTTTGATGGGGACTAGGGTTAGATGGGAAGGTGGTGGCTCGGGTTAGATGGGTAGAGGAAGGGGGTACGGTGAGAGGGATCTAGGTGGAGGATTAGAGAGAGAGAAGGGTGGGAGCTAGATATTTTTGAATTATGCATGCTCCATTCAAAGACCAAGCAAGATCAAAAAGAAAAGAGGTAGGGAGAAGGATGTGGGGGTTTAGGCTTATGCACACCCACATGATCACATGTGCATGCATGTATGTGGATGGTGATTAGGGTAGGTTTAGATTAAGAGGAGGGTTTTGGTGGGGTATGGGTTTAGTTTGGACAAAACAAACAAGCTCAAGCAAGGGAAAAGAGATGATCCATGCAAAAGAAAACAGATAAAAATTCAAAGGGCAAGCCAAAGGGTGTACTTGCATGGGCCATGCATCAATATTAAATGCCATGTCTTAACCTTGTGAAAACAAAATATAATCCCATGGCATTTATTTATGTGCATCCCCAAAAGTGGAGTAAGGCCAAGCAAAAGAACTAAGAGGAAGGTTCCAGATGGAGTAGATGGATATGATCACATGTGATGATAATTGGAACTTGCTAGTGTGTATATTCCACTAGATGTTTAATAGATCCAAGAGTATCCCAACATGAGCATAAATCCATGACAATCCATATGGAAGCTAGGAAGAAGGAGCACTACTCATAATGCATGCAAAGGTGGCCATGTGGCTCTCAGGTATCAATAATGTGAAAACAAAATGATACCAAGATGAGAACATGTGGAAAAGAATTGGATCCATCCCAACCCACATGAGCTAGAAGTAAAACCCATAAATGCCAAGCTCATATTTAGTTGGATGGTGGAATTATAAGGTGGTGAAAGAAAGGTGGTGGAGTTAATAAGAGATATGCCCCCAAATCAACTTGGGCATTTAACAATATATCAAGAACCAAATACAATATCAAGAGGCAAACACAAGTAAGAATGCACATGAGATAAGAACCAAACAAGAAGGGGTTTTATATGATGCTCAAATGCAAGGTGGCATGATGACATGAGCATGATATGATGATGATGCAACAATTATATGTAGGAAGTGGCCCTTTTATTACTAGAACAAGTAGCATTACAGGTGTTAGACAACTGGGATGCTACAGTTACTTTGATCTTTTTTGAATGCCGATGATTGAAATGTCGTGGCACACTATATATGTGAATGTGCTGCAATGAGATAGTGAGCCTTGTGCTATGCACAAGTACAGATCTTGTGCATCCTACTTAGCTCACTGTTTCGTCGTAGCATATTTTTGTGTCCAACGACCTACGTATATATGAGGCATGCTTTTTGAGTTGGGACTACTTTCTTTTTTCGAGAATGAGACACAAATCCGAATTACATTGGTCTTTTTTGAGAATACCAATGATTAAAATATTGTTGGACACTATATATGTGTGAATCTGCTGTGATGGGCTGTACGGCCTTGTGCTTTGCACAAGTCCAAGTCTTGTGCATCCTACTTGGTCGTACAGTTCCATCATAGCATATTTTTGTGTCCAACAACCTATGTATATATGAGACATGTTTTTTTGAGTTGGGACTACTTTCTATAAGTGTATCTTTGTATACGACTTTAATTATACATGTTTTTTAATCACCAGTTAATTATTATTGCTAACTTGTAGATGACGTGGTACGTCGTGTATAAGGGACTGGTTTCCAGAGTCTACGATGATTGGGAGACTGCCGGAGACAGGTGCACCATTTTAGCGGCAATAATTACAAAGGGTACAACACAATAGCGGAGGCGGAAGCTTTTCACGCGCTATCTAGCGGAAGTTAGGACGAGGAACCGGATGAAGACCTGCATCTTCTTTACGGTGATGCTTATCGTCCTTGATTGTTTCTCCCATGTGTTTCTAGTTTAGATGTCTAGGCGAGCTTCCGAGCTCTAACGTGTTCGAAACACATGTATTCATATCACTAACTATTTTGTAACTTGATCGAAACAATGTAACTTATATTATGTATTCATGTATCTGATGTATCTTGTTTCAATCTTATTCTGCAAATTGTGTGTTCATATATACCTGTATATCTGTCATCTGGCTCAGTATTTTCTTTTAAAGTTGTTTGTGGCTCACATGGCCTGGTTGTAGGGGTGCACTGGACCTAAAGCGCACATGACTACCTTCAACATACTGGAAACGCACGTGTGTTCCTAGACACACTAGCAAGTGCGCTACTGCTATCTCTAGGTACCCTTAAAGTACCAGACAGTGCGCTACGGGTAACTTTTAGCCGTAGCGGTAGGCATGGTGGTGTATCTCTAGTGCGCCACGGATGTGGATTCAGGTGCGCCACTAACGTGCTACTATTTCCTAGTAGTGCCTATTTAGTACCTAGATTTATTCAAATTTAGACAAATTTTTGACATCTATTTTAAGACGGAAAGAATAACGTACACTAATAAGTACTCCCTCTGTTTAAAAAATAAAATGTTTTCTTTTAATGATCAACCTACACACTAAACCAAGTCTAGATAGATTTGTTTTATAAAACTAAAACATTTTATATTTTAAACGGAGGGAACATGCATGATACCGGGGCGTGCACAACGGGAGCCCGCAGGCGCTGCCATAAATTGCCTGGGGAGAAAATCCGCACGCACGCATACTCGTGCAGCTCCTGGGGAGTTGATGAGACTCGCGCATGTAGCAGCTCTGCTCCCAATCATCTTGCTCGATCAGCAACACGAGCGACACGCCTAATTATACTGGATGCATTCATTTCTGCTGTAATTCGTCTGCACCCGAGGCTCGATTGGTGAAACAACTGAGCATGCACCGGTACCTCTCCCATCGCATCCCATCAATGAAGGGTAACTGTCCCTAGGCTTGACTACTGGCGATCCAGCCACGCCGCACTTCCGTCCGCTTGCCTCCCGGCCCGGAGAATACATATGGCACTGGCTGAAGAGACCGCTTGCCATGATACTAGTATTAGATTTGTTTCTTACTACTCATGTATTGAACCGAACTTCCGCCGCCGGCGAGATGAGCTCGACGCCTCGTGACGATGCTTCTTCTGCCTCCGTCTCCACGCCGAGGTACGTTACATTCGTTCGTGCTGCCACTGTCGCGCTGTCGAACGAGCCACGAGAATGGTTCCTGAAGCAAACTGACTGATACAATTAAACTGACCGGCCGATCGACGCATGGTGCAAGGGAGGAGTCGTCGGAGGAAAGGAACGGCGCCATGGACGCGATTGGGAAAAAGAGGATCACGTACCCGAGGGAGTTCCTGCTCGCCGTCGGCAGCTCGGACGACTGCAAGGCGCTGCCCGCCGGAATCGACATGTCCAAGCACCCGGATGACGTGACGCTGTGGTTGGTGGAAGCGACGACGACGATCAGGGCTTGCTCGTCTGGCGCCAAGACTTGGCGTGCTCGCTCTGTTGGAATAAGATCAGGTGGAAGCCAGGGGGATTTGCCTCAGCGCACCCGAGGTGAGGTCATTCGAAACTGGTTGCATCGTTTCTGTCTGCAGTCTGCAGATCTTCCTTCACTCTCGTATGTGTAAACCCTGTGCGCACGATTAATTGATGGATTTGGGTTGGTGTCACAGAACCGGAGTCATTCAAAACTGGCGTCGGAAGCATATCGAAGCCCTGCACCAGATTCTTCAGGTAACATTTTGTTTAGATAATGACCGGATCATTCTTCAGGTTACAATCCGACTTAAGATGAACTCCTATCTGTTATCAAACTAGTAGTATTCAGCATTTCTTTAGAACGGGAACGATTTTCTTTCTACATGGTTTTGAAATTATATCTGCCTCAACCGTTGTTCATTTCAAAAATCCTCGCTGCAAACTGTCGTAGGCTTATGATTTTTAACCCTGAGTCACTAACAAAAAAAACGTGCTTATCTTACAAAAAAATTATTAGAAACATCCGAACATGATATCCCTATGCTCGACAATTAGAATGAAGCTTGTATGTTATTTCTGCATAGATGATCTTCAGAGTTCTGAAGCCACTACAAAAAATTCTTCAGCTTATTTTGATGGTTGATGTATGATGCTTCTTAAGTTTGCGTGTCTAATCTTGCTAGTGTATAACAACTGGTTTCACAGAAGAATGCATGATCAGTCCTTGAAGATCACAGCCAAATTCTGAACATGTATGATACTGTCTGGCACTGCTCTTTGAATCATAACTGTGATACCTAAGCTAGTAGCTAAAACAATGTACCTGTTGTGGTGTATTATTGCACTGCTAGCTTTTCTTTTTTCAGTTCCACCACAAACCTGGTTACGAGTTCTTGTTCAGCTACTGATCCACATGACATTCTCATCGTGCAGTACTGGTGGCTGCCGTTTCAGTGAGAACTGCCGCTTCATCCACGACTTCCCGGGCGGCTACAAGGCCGTCGCTAGCCTGGGCATCCTGGGTGGTCCAGCTTCTGCACAAGACGATAAGGAGCTTCCCCAGCCCGCTGGTCACCGTGTACCTGATCAAGCTACAAAGCCCAACCCTGGCATGGCCACGGCCACGCTGGCAAGTTTCGGCGCTTCCGCGACGGCCAAGATCAGCGTCGACGCGTCCCTCGCGGGCCTCATCATCGGGAGGGGCGGAGCCACAATCAAGCAGATATCCCGGGCCAGCGGCGCCTGGCTGTGCATCCGGGACCACGAGTCGGACGCCGGCTTGAACAACGTTGAGCTGGAGGGCACGTTCGACCAGATCAAGAAGGCCAGCGAGATGGTTATGGAGCAGTTGAGCCGCGTAGTCCTCGACGATGGTGCCCCTCCACCGGCAGCGGCAGGTTCCAAGGACTCGGCTGGAGGATCTGTGCGTGGCGACGGAGGTCAGCGAGACTGCTTCAAGACGAGGCTGTGCGGGCACTTCGCCAGAGGATGCTGCACTTACGGCGACGCCTGCCGCTTCGCCCACAGCGAGAAGGAGCTGCGCAAGACCGTTAACGTTTATGCTGCTCGAGAACCGGGCGGTTGGTAGCGATCGGTGTGGATGCCATTGACGGATCTGAAATATGACCTTGATGAGAATCGGTGAAATCAGACTGGTTCTGCTTGCCCTTAATTATGCAAATGTTAACCGTGTATTGTGACTTTCTCATGGTCTCTGTGCGGGTTAGTTCAAAAGTTCAAATTGCCTAAACAGAAGCTTGAAAAAAATTTAAAACAAGGCAAAAAATTTGCCATTTTTATTGATTAAGAAGAAGTTTTAAAAAGGTCTTATAAACCAATCTTGGACAAAAGGCCAAGACCAAATAGAGACTACTCTCACATGCCATCTCGTCTTTAATTTCGACAAACAACATAAAATATGTTGTTACATTGTTATGGAGATACGGGTGTTCCTTTCTTTCCAAACTTCTTATAAGATTAGCACGGCTAGGAAAGCCAAAGCTTTTCTTGATTGCCCCCTCTTATGAATACTTTCGATCCACCATTCTTTCACCAAACGCATTGCTTGCCATTCACTTGGCTCAATATCTTCTAGGCTAAGTGAATCTTTCATTGTAGATCACACTCTAATGGTAAACCAGCATTTGAAGAGGAGATGATGGGCTGACTCTTGAACTTGGTTACATTGCTTGCATATCCCACAATTTGGTCAACCTCTTTTCTAGAGTCTATCCTCCGTTCACAGGTTTTGAAGAATCAACCAACAAAATATTTACACTTTGGTGGTGCCCATGGTTTACACATCAAAGAGGGCAAAGGGCAGATGGTGAGCCCCTCAAATTGCATCTTCTATGCCATTTGGCCGAGTAACTTCGATCATTGGCTAGCTTCCATGAGATCGCATCGGTGGTGTAGTTGTCCAAATGCGCATTTCATAGCATCTCCCAAATCTTGGCGAATTTGGAAGGAAGACCAAGATATCTCATTGAGAAGGTAGTACGCATTGCTGGGAAGGCTTGTAGGATATCACCAAGGTCAAGACCATCACATCTAATGGGGACCACTTGGATTTTTTTACAATTTGTGACTAGTCGGCTAACCTCACCGAATTTCTCTAAAGTGGACGTAAGGAAGTTTATATATCACCTTTAGTTGGCTTCATTAATATCATGACGTCATCGGTGTGGAGAGATGAATTGGTTGTCTCTTGGTGTAGCTGCTGCCTGCTGGATCATTTTAAGTTGGACAGACGTATATTTCTTAAGGGTGCTCGTGCTCCATTTTGTTACAAATAGGACAAGCAAAGAAACGAAAAACGAAAACAAGAACATGCAAGAGATGGAGAAATTTAATATGGAAAAACTTCTCCAACAAAAGAGGAAAAAACCACGTCAGCCAACAAAGCTTTACTATATAGAGAGTGTTTACACAACGCTGGAGATTATCTCAGATACGACTTATCTCAGCCAGTGGATTGATTTATATACATAAATAACGGTGGAAACTTAGATCTTCAACAGTCCATACTGGGGGACTTCGCATCCTCGCTCCGTTCGTCAGAAGTTAGCCTCACTAGTAGAAAACAGGCCTTTGGTCCAGACGACACTAATGCCCCGGCCTGAACGGCTAGAAACGATAGCAGGGCACGGCCGCCACTAGTCCTGGTTCGAATGGGACATTTAGTCCTAGTTCGTGTAATAAACCGGGACTAATGTCTATACACCAGGCCGGGACCGGCACCAGACCCTTTAGTCCCAGTTTTTTACACGAACCGGGACTAAAGATAGACCTTTAGTCTCGGTTCAAGTGACAAACTGGGACTATTATCCCTCCTATATCATCTTCCTCCCCTGTCCGAACCATTTCAACCTGGTGGCCATTTTTTCTCCCTCTATTTTTTCAAGCTGGAGTTCATGCCCATTTTTTCTCAAGATTTTTCGGCTCCATATCTATCCAAGGATTCTAAAAGGTTAGCAACTTCATCCTTTTATCTTTCATTGCTAGTTTAGCTCATTTTATGCTCTAGAAATGGAGGAATTTGTGGGTTTATTAGTTTGAAAATAATTTTTTCAATAATTAACATGAGATGTGAACTTATATAAATTTGGATTCTATATATCTTGTATTAATGTAATGAAATCCAAGTATCATTTTCAATATATGGATCCTATCTATATCTGGTTTGGCACATAGCTAGTCTCGAAATTCATTTGATTCATATAAGCATAGAGATACATGAGTTCATCCTATATATATCTTGGTTTGGCACATAGTATCGAAATTCATTTGATTCACAGATGCATCATGCCACCATCCAGCAACAAAATGCCCTTCTTATTCTACCTGCCTTTAGCAAACACACAAATTGTCATAAAAATAGGGTTAATTCACAAAAGCCATTGCAACAAAAATAAGAACCAAAACTATAAAGATCAAGTATTATAGGGCCTCATACTTATGTTGGACACAAAAATCACAGGGACAGCGTAAGCGAGCCAAGTAGGATGCTTAATATATGTCCTTGTGCATATCACAAGGCTCACTCACACCGCCCTCAGGATCACATAGGAAATGAAGGCACACATATATAGTGGCACCTAGCATTTTAATCATTGGCCATTGCAACAAGCAAGAACCAAAAACATAAACACGCTGGGGAGCTAACAAATTTCACATATTAGGGAGTGCCTCTATGGCGAGCTCCTTGAAGATGTCTGAGGATGGGATCCTAAGACATCTTTGAGAAGCTCCACCATAGTGGTGTCCCTGCTCTCGCACACCATTACAGTTTATAACTTCTCTAGGTAGATCAATACGCCGGGGAGCTAACTAATTTCACATATTAGGGTGTGCCTCTATGAAGATCTCCTTGAAGATGTCTGAGGACGGGATCCTAAGACATCTTCGGGAAGCTTTGCCGTAGTGGTGTCCCTTCTCTCACACACCATCTTGCTTGTAGTTGATAACTTCGCAAGGATGCATATTTATAGATTAAGAAGCACAACATAGTGTTGACACTCACGACATAATATCGACACTCACCCTTGTCATAGTGTCTCCACCCACTGAAATAGTGTCGCCACTCACTGGCATAGTGCCGCCACTCATGACATAGTGTCGACACTCACCCATGTATCTGTGTTGCCACCTACCGAATACTGTTGTCACCCAAGTTTAGTCCGGGTTGGAGTCTTCTTTAATCCCGGTTGTAGACACCATTCGGGACTAAACGGGCTCACGGTGGCCCCAGCCTACCGCAACCCCTTTAGTCTCGGTTGGTGTGCCAACCGGGACTAAAGATGGAGTAGAAAGATTTTAAATTAGTGAATAGTTTTAGTACATAGTATGTCATCGTATTGTGTGCTTTTATTTTTGGTCTGGTACTTATTTTCGCATCGTAATTCTGCTTGATGTACTTATATAATGCAGATGAGCCGGCCATGGATGTACGCTGACCGAATCTCTGGAGAGTTCATTAAAGGCATGCGTTCTTTTCTCATTGTGGCTGAGGCGAATAAGCGGGATGGTTTTATGTGTTGTCCATGTGGTAATTGTCGGAATCAAAAGGAATACTCTTCCTCAAGAGTCCTTCATGGCCATCTGTTTCGGTCCGGTTTCATGTCTGGCTATAATTATTGGACCAAGCATAGAGAAAGAGGGGTTATAATGGAAGACAACGAATAAGAAGAGAATGATGATAACTATCCTATGTTCCCTGAATACGGTGGTATTACAATGGAAGACAATGATGAAGAAGAGGCAGAAGAACGGGCATCATATGAGCCAGATGATGATCTTGGTCGGGCCATTGCTGATGCAAAGGGAGAATGCGAAAGCGAAAGGGAGAGGTTAAAATTTGAGCAGATATTAGAGGATCGCAACAAATTGTTGTACTCAAATTGCAAAGATGGCCAAAAAAAGCTGGGTAGCACACTAGAATTGCTGCAATGGAAGGCAGAGATCAGTGTGACTGACAAGGGATTTGCAAAGTTGCTGAAAATAATAAAGAAGCTGCTTCCAAAGGATAACGAACTGCCCGCCAGTACGTATAAAGCAAAGAAGGTTTATCTTCCCTCTAGGATTAGAGGTGCAGAAGATACATCCATGCATTAATGACTGCATCCTCTACCATGATGAGGAGTACGATAATTTGGATGCATGCCCAGTATGCACTACATTGCGATATAAGATCAGACTATATGATCCTGGTGATGTTGAGGGCGAGCGCCTCGGGAAGAGGGTTCTGGCCAAGGTGATGTGGTATGCTACTATAATATCACGGTTGGAACGTTTGTTCAGAAACAAAGAGCATGCCAAGTTGTTGCGATGGCACAAAGAAGACCGTAAGAAAGACGAGATATTGAGACACCCCGCTGATGGGTCGCAGTGGATAAAAATTAAGAGAAACTACCCGGACTTTGTAGGTGACGTGAGGAACTTATGGTTTAGTCTAAGTACATATGGCATAAATCCTTTTGGGGAGCAAAGCTGCAGTCATAGCACCTGGCCTATGACTCTGTGTATCTATAACCTTTGTCCTTGGTTGTACATGAAGCGGAAGTTCATTATGATGTCAGTGCTCATTCAAGGCCCGAAGCAACACGGCAACGACATTGATATATACCTAAGGCCATCAGTTGAAGAACTTTTACAATTGTGGCACAAACAAGGTGTACATGTGTGGGATGAGCACAAATAGGAGGAATTTGACCTATGAGCGTTGCTGTTCATAACCATCAATGATTGACCTGCTCTTAGTAACATTTCAGGACATACAAACAAGGGATACAATGCATGCACGCACTATTTAGATGAGACTAAAAGTATTTATTTTGATAAATGTAAGAAGAATGTGTAACCGGGGAATCGTCTTTTTCTTCCGCCCACGCATTCCCTAAGAAAGAAAGGAAAGAATTTCAATGGTGAGTGATGAGTCCACAATTGATGCATATTTAAGTATATAAATTATTCATATTCTCACTATTACATGCTACATCTATCTATAATAATGCCTATTATGTATGAATACTAGTTCTCCTTCATTTACACATGGAGTTTTCACAACTAGTAGTTTTATTAGGACTTTATTACCCTTTTCTTGTCTTTGACTTGTGTTTAGGTGCTATGAAGAATCATGAATAAAAGGAGCCAAGAGGATGCAATATGGAGGAGCTATAGGCACCATACATAGCCATTTGAGGAGAGGAATAAGTGAAGTTTTCCATCAACTCCAAATGAAGATTCAAGGCCATGGTGTTGTAGTCCTCATCCATATGAATCCAACAAGACAAAGAACACCCAAATTGGAGTTCGTATGAAGAAAATGACGCACAAAATATGAAAGCATACACTACCGATAACGACCAGCGGTATGGGCGGGCCCGTCCATACCGTCTGCCCGTACCACGGGTCTAGACGCACGAAAACTGCGTTTCTAGACATGTTTCTTCACAAAATCCGCCCTTGTTTGTTCCTAGACCTTCCTTATGTCATAAGGAACGTATTGAGGACTATTGGGGGCTCCCCTAGGCCTATATAAAGATATGAGGAGCTAAGGGACAAGGATACCTCTCCATAGATATCCACGACGGAGCCCTGACGCCGTGCCATATCCATATAGCCGCCACACCTCCAAGATCCACATCTCCATCTACACCCCACACCATTCAAGTGGGAGGAAGAGGATAATGAGGCCATCACCATCACCACCACCACACATCGAGCGCTGACTCCATCACCATCTCCATCAATGCCTCCATCTCTCTCTCTCTCTCATGTATTTAGTATTTGTAAGATTGAACATGATGATGATCTCCATGAATTATTATTTGTGTTATTGTTCATCTATGATTGAGTAATTGATTAGGTTCTAGGTTGAGGTATGATCTAGTATGTAACCCTAGAATTTGTGGCTTGATCTATTATATTACTCTCTCCCTAGTGATAAGGAGGAGGTAGATGAGTTATGTGATCCTTTGGTCTGGTATGTATTATTGACTTGCGGGAGTGGCAACGATGCGAGGCTCTATGTAGTACACATGTGTGACAACCCAGAATCATTGGGGATCGTTTATTTATCTAAATATGTATCTTGTGTAATTCCAATAAATGACTGCATAGTTGCCCTCTAGTACTAGTGCAACCGAAAGCCTAGACGCGCCGCCTTACTCTAGTCAATTCTACATCTGCAACCCCTCTCATTTACTTTTAGTTTTAGTTTACTTTGATCTTATTTAGATCCTTGTTCTTAGTTGCTCGAAACCTCACTCATTCATTAACATTCTAGTAACATATAGAGTAGACTATTTCCAAACACTGTTTTGGGTGCGAACATGGCTGCATTGACAACGTGGCTGTGGGTTGTGTTATTGCCATTTGCAAAGCTTCCAAGGGAAAAAAATATAAATAATTTTTGCTTATAAAAGTATTAAAATAACCATGTTATTGATCACATGAAAATCCAGGCATCAAATTAGCGTCGTTGCTAGGGAGCATAACTCTTGGTTATTACCTATCCACTCGTACATAGTTTATTTCCATTTGTTGCTATTTACTGATTTTACTTATTTGAAAAGAACAAAAAATTAGTTAATATTTTATTTCTAGTCTTGTTATTTGTCTTCATAAAAAATACAAAAATATGGGAACTATGGCACAAAAGGATCTTGGGAAATATGGTACTTTCAATAGTATTTATTCGCATTCGCCTATTACTCAGCCTGCTTTCATAGCGGATAATTATGAAGTTAATCCTAAACTAATACAAATCATCGAAAGCAAAGCCTTTGCAGGAGATCTAGAGAATGATCCATAGGAGCATATCGAGAACTTCACTGAATTGTGTTCTACGGTGAGGTTGGCTATTTGGATAGATGATGAGCTGAAATTAATGTTGTTTACGTTCTCATTGAAAGGGGAAGCCAAAGAATGGTTACATTCACAATCCGCATGATGCTTCAAATCATGGCATGGTATCTCTGATGCTTTTCTCAATTACTATTTTTTAGAAAAGAAAATTTATGACCGGAGGTTTGACATCATGACTTTTAAGCAAAGCAGCAATGAAGATTTAATGCTAGCTTATAATAGGTTCTTAACTTTGTTGCGTGATTGTACGCCTCATAATTTAGATGATTGGTTATTGTTGAAAATATTTTATGGGGGCTTAAATTATACTTCTAAAGATAAGTTAGACATGACATCTAATGGTTCTTTCCTTAGAAAAATCATGGATGAAGCTTGGCAGCTTTTGAATAAAATGCAGAATAATTTTCATTAATGGCCTTATTGTGCATGAGGAGAAACCTCTATCTACTAATCTTGAAATTTTGGTCAATGATTTCTTCAAAGATGAAAATAGTAGAGGAAGGATTCCTTATGGTGACACCATTGTTAGAAATGTTCTTTCTAAAGCAATGCCTTTCATAGATAATTATTTTAATCATATTAAAACTGATATCACTAACAATGGAGAACAACCCTCTACTGTTACTCCTATATCTTCTACTTGTTGTACTATTGAGGCAGGAAAGAAGGTTAAAACCAAGAATTCTAACACCAAGAAGCCTAAAACCAAGAATCCTTGTGTTGAACATATCATACTCGTGATAAGCTCCCGAAAAGGTAAGAATAATCGTGAATTAACTGAATCTGATATGATGTATACACGCGGGGACTATGAGGCTAGATTAGGGTGGGTCACTCTTATGAACGGAAGATATCCAGAAACTAGCAAGAAAGAAGAAGAAGAAGATTTGGAAGAATTGGAAGTAAAGTATCCCGCTCTCAAACCTTATCCATATCCTTATTCTACATCTTATGATGTATATGACTCTAGTGATGATGAGGACTTATATAGTTTTAGAATTCTTGATGTTTGCCTTGAAGAAATTTTTGATGATTCTAGTAGTTTTTGTTTAGATACTCTTTTTGGGAATACTGGTGATGATGAACCCAATACGAAATCTTGTATGCCTTCCATATCTGTTTGATATGATCTTTGTTTTACTAATGAGGTGCAGCAAAGTCCATTGCTGCAAGGAAAACTAATGGCTACAAAATAATATTATAAACTGTATCCTTAGAATATTATCCAAGGTAAAGATTTGAGTATTGATCATAAATCCTTAAACTTATCTTGGCAGAAAAATAAGAGTACACGCTCACCACACCTTGTGTATAAATTCTCGCTAACATGCAGATTTATTTACATGATGCCAATGCACCGCAAGAGGGTTCGTCTCCGACTATAGACGGTTCTTGTAGCCTAGCTCTATGGCTTTAAATTGGGCTCTTCTTGGGAGAAAACCCGAAAGTCATTAGGTGTCTTTCTTAATTTTGTGTCTTGAGTTTAGTTGCATTCATGTTGCATTGGCACTTGTATATGTTTGCATGATTCTCTATTAGAGTTGGCTTGGGACTATTTTAAAAAGGTAGACTTATTCGTTTCCCTAATCATGTGTTGCATATCTTGGTTAAATCTTCTCAACAAAAAATATATGTTTGCTTTGTTTAGATGTTGGACTAATGTTTCAGGTCTATAATAAAATCCTCGGAGAAAAATAACTTGTTCCAGAGCTCCATATAACGAGTAGCAGTACAGGCGGATCCGTCCGTACCGCGCGCCCATACCGCTCCTGTGACAAATCGGAAGAAGCAGAAAATTCTCTAGGAAGGGGATAGTATGCTTAACGAGCATCGGTATGGTGGGATGCCTCTGTACCATCTGCCCGTACCGACCTTGTTACCAGGCGAAGGAAACATGAAGACGATCCAATGATGATGACGACCACCTGTGCAGGCGCATCCCGCCCGTACCACCTGATTGTACCAACTTTGACGGAACCCAAAAAAAATAAGAAGATAAGGCGCAGTACAGGCAGGATCCGTCCGTACCAAGAGGCAGCACGACGCAGTAAGGGCAAGGGCAAGGACAAGTACAGAAAGGTTATAACCCTTTAGTATTTTTATTTTGACAACCTCAGATCAGTGGGTTACCTTCTACATGTTCCATTGCACATCATTTTCTTTTACCTGCCTTTGAAACTCTCTAGCCTATAATTCTCTGTAGTGTTTCAAGTTTATTTTATTTTTCTCCTTAGCCTATCATTTTCTTTTGCTTTTACTTTGTTCATTATTTTCGCAGGGACTTGAACCTTGTGTGATGACGTGCATGGTTTGTGCCAACCATGCAAATACTTGCATAAGCCACTTGGTTGTTTTAACTCAACACTTAAACAAGGAAGTATTTGTTGAACCAAAGGTCCATGTCCATCAAAAGTGAGGTTATTCATAACTCAACGGTAAAGTGTGTCACTCTTGCTTTGTTCAAGCTTGGGGAGTTAACTACTTCTCACACTCTCTTTTGATAACTGCATTTTATTTTTTCTGATGGTAATCTATTCAAGTTTGGTTCTTGCAAAAGTTCTATCTTGGGGAAGTTACTTCTGCATGTGTAGAGTCTTGTGCAATGTTCTTGTGTGACGATGAAACTTTTTGTGCAATCATGTATCCCGCTGTTTTGAATGCTTGCTTAGGTAAGTTATGTTTCATGTTTATATAATGGATGCACTTTCTTTTGTCCAGATTCATAAGAGTTGAGTTAAAGATTTTATGCACTTTGTTAGAATCTTTATTAGCTTGAGAAGAAATTTGTGATCCTCTAGAAAACATTACCACAATTTCTACACTTAAATTCCTTGTCTCCCACTTTTGAAGTTTGAATTTTTTATCTTAGTTGGTTGATTTGTGAAGATGCCATGCTAGTGGGAGTAATTCAAAATAGTTTGAGTAAAGTTTTTATTTGAATGAATGATTAGTTGTGGAAGCTTTTGCTCTAGTTCTTTTAGCTAACCGAGTCTTGCCTTGGAAATAATATTGTCAAACAAGTACAATAAGAAAAAGTCTGAAATTGTTATGGCTTGTTTGATGAGGGATTGTCTTGAGAGTTTTCCTTTGAAGAAACTTAACCCTAGAGATGTTTTGATAGACTTGAAGACACTCTTGAAAGGAGTTGTTTGATTGAAATAAAGTCTAGCGGTAATTGTGATGCATGCCAAATCTAACCTTGTGGATCAAACTGTGATACTATTTAAAGAGTTCTATGTTCTTGATGCACGCCTTGGGATGCCAACAACTCTGCTGGCCTACGAACGATCTATGGTACAACACCTGATTTCGGCTATGAGTTGACGACATAGGTGGCATACGTGTCACCATATGGGAAAAAGTATTGGTACTCTCGAAGGTTGTGCAAATCATTCTTTAAAAAGAATCACTCAACAATCCTTGTTGAGAATCATCCTTCAAAGAAGGAACAATATATATATATATATATATATATATGAAGATCCACATAACAAGTCCTTGGCATGGTCTCATTACTACTTTATGAATTTTTCTTGAAAAACAATGATTGGATTAGAAGTCTTTTGATAGCCTTGATTTATTGATGTGGGAGTCAATAAGACACTTCACTGTTATGCTACTTAGGAAGTGAACTCTCTTACTCAATTTTGCTATTAAAATATCCTAGTGTTCCTTGGCAAGCTGAGAGTTAACTAGAAGAATTGGATTGATTGTTACACTTATAGTTATTTATACTAATATTAAACTCTACTTTGATTGTCTTGATTTACCGAAGCTTGTATAGTGTTCTTTCCATCTCTCTAACTTTGATGAGCCCTTCAAATGGATGAAGTTCTAAACGCATATGACTTCCAACCATAAGTAAATTCATATTCTTGTTGAAACCCTTACTTTACAAAAGTGAGGAGATACAAAACATGAAAGGATCAATAGGAGGATCACAAGTTTGCTTTCAAAGCTAGATTCACTTTTGACATGGAGCATTGAATTTTCAATTGATCTTTTGTGGATTGACATAACTAAGGTTGTGTTGCCTTGTATAAATATGATCTTTCTTACTTTGAGTTTGTAGGGAAAATAGGGATACAAGGCATCGATCTTCTACATCTGATATTGTACTTTTGTTTCAATTTTTCCTCATTTATGTTATCAACTCGTGCCTCATGAACATGATGACCTTGTCCATAAGCCACCTTATTTCTCGGTGACGAGCAAAAGTCTACCTTGGGGAAGTTGATGAGTCCAAAATTGATGTATATTTAAGTATATAAATTATTCATATTCTCACTCATTACATGCTACATCTATCTACAATTATGCATATTATATATGAATACTAGTTCTCCTTTATTTACGCATGGACTTTGTACAACTAGTAGTTTTATTAGGATTTTATTACCTTTTTCTTGTCTTTGACTTGTGTTTAGGTGCTATGAAGAATCATGGATGAAAGGAGCCAAGAGGATGCAATATGGAGGAGCTACATGCACCAGACTTAGCCATTTGAGGAGAGGAAGAAGTGAATTTTTCTATCAACTACAAATGAATATTCAATGCCATGGTGTTGTAGCCCTCGTCCATATAAATTCAACGAGCCGAAGAACACCCAAATCTAAGTCCAAAATACGAAAGCATACAATACGGTTAACGACCAGCGGTACGTACGGGCCCGTACGTACCATCCGCCTGTACCATGGGTCTGGACGCACGGAAACTGCATTTCTTCCCAAAATCCATCCTGGTTTGTTCATAGACCTTACTTACGTCATAAGGAATGTATTTCGGACTATTGGGGATCCCCTAGGCCTATATAAAGAGGTGAGGAGCCAAGGGATAAGGATACCTCTCCATAGACATCCACGGCGGAGCCCTGTCGCCGTGCAATCTCCATAGCCACCACACCTCCAAGATCCACATCTCCATCTACACCCCCACACCATTCAAGGAGAGGAAGAGGAGAAGTAAGCCATCACCATCACCACCACCACGCATCGAGCGCCGACTCCATCACCATCTCCATCAATGCCTCCATCTCTCTCTCTCTCTCTCTCTCTCTCTCTTGTATTTAGTATTTGTAAGATTGAACATGATGATGATCTCCATGAATTCTTCTTTGTGTTATTGTTCATCTATGATTTAGTAATTGATTCGGTTCTAGGTCGAGGTATGGTCTAGTATGTAACCCCTAGACTTTGTGGCTTGATCTATTATATTACTCTATCCCCTAGTGACAAGGATGAGACAGATGGAAGACTGAGAACTCCTTTACTGTATGTCTTAGGAGGGGACTTATTACAAAGTTTCATAAATAAGGCTTATAGAGATGGAAGACTAAGAACTCTAATCCCAAATAGAGGAACCTATGATTTTCCTATTGTCCAATATGCTAATGACACCATCATTATCATGCAAGCAGATCCAGATCAGTTACATATACTAAAGGAGATACTGGATAAATTGTATTCCTTCACTGGGCTAAAAGTCAACTTTCATAAATCTGCTCTGATTCCAATCAACATGAGTCAAGATGAAGCCAGTTTGCTTGCTTTGGAAATTGGTTGTATTACTGCTGCACTACCATTTCCATACCTTGGTTTGCCTATGGGGGTTACAAAACCAGCTATTAAAGATATGTCACCTCTAATTGATAGAGTGGAAAGAAGGCTTATTGCCACTGCCTCCTTCCTTTCCTAGGGAGATAGGCTTGTCATTGTAAATTCTGTGCTTTCTTCAATGCCTCTACACTACCTTTGTTCTCTTGAAATTCCAAAAGGAGTCATTGAAGTAATAAATAGAGCAAGGAGGCACTGTTTATGGAGCAAAAAGAAAGAAGATGGGAAGATTAACTCCCTTGCCTCATGGGACATGATTTGCAAACAAAAAGTGAAAGGTGGTTTAGGCATAATAAATTTGGAAGTTCAAAACAAATGTCTGATCATGAAACATCTGCACAGATTGTACAATAATGAGGATCTTCCATGGGTTAAGTTGGTTAGAGATGCTTACTATTACAATGAGGTTCCCCACAATGTTACTGTTTGTGGCTCTTTTTGGTGGAGAAGTATTATGAAATTTGAAGAAGACTTTCGATCAATGTTAGTATGTAAAATTGGTAAAGGCGATTCGGCCCTATTCTGGTTGGATACTTGGAATAATTTACCTTTAGCTCAGTCTTACCCTAGGCTATTCTCGTTTGCTCTTGATAAGAAATGCTCAGTTCAACAAGCCATTGCTTTAGTTCAGCTGAAGGAGGAATTTCACCTGCCATTATCGGATGAAGCCAATGCAGAACTTTTAATGTTACAAATCCAATTACAACATGTTAGCATTGACCCACATGCACGGGATAAATGGGATAACAAGATAACAAAGTCTGGGGATTACTCTGCATATATGGTGTACAAAGCGCACTTCAATCTGATTCCAGATCATTTCCCTTCTAAGTGGCTATGGAAGAGTAAATGTGTTGGGGATATGCTATATGGGTATCCATATAGCATGTCTGTTATCCGACTAACCCGGTGGCCCATAGTCGGTAGCATGGCCTATGGCCTGCTGGGCGGCCCAGTTAGGTGGATCCAGAAGGGAGGCCCATGCCGGATAAAGGAAGGCTACGGTGGAGTCACCAGAGTATCCGGAGCCTTGGAGTGCAAGATACACAAGACTAGTAATAGACGGTGTAGGACTCTATAACCTGTCCGGCTAGGACTTTTCCCTGTAACCCTAGGTCCTGGCGACTATATAAGTCGGGCCTATGGGAGCCTTTAGGGAACAATCTCATACAACTTCAGACAGCCTCGCACAGCGAACCTATCTCTGTAACTCGGCGTATTGCCCTTATAGTGATTTATAGCAGGAGTAGGATTCCGCCACCGTTGTGGGATCTGAACCGAGGTAAGCTGTGTTACCTCGTACCCGTCAACCGTACGCCTTACCCCACGTCTCTAAACACGCACTGTGAGGACCCCTCCATGGCGTACTCGTCGGCAATACCACGACAGTTGGCGCCCACCGTGGGGCAAGAGGCGCTTCAGGCTCTTCAGTGGGCGAGGACCAAGATCTTCGTGGGAATCGGCGAAACCGTAGCCATCGGTCGAGTTCTCTTCTCTGGCAATGTTCCGATCGTCCCTCCCGACGAGTTGTGGATCCCGGCGAAGACGAACCCTACGCGGTGTTCGATCGTTCCTATCGGAGACATCCACCTCTTCATCGGCGAAACCGACCCGGGCACTAGTTCCCTAGGAGTCGGAGGAGCATCAAGGCCCGCACGGACCGCCTACGGGCGGGTCACGTTCGCGGAAGGATCGATGTCGGATCTCTCTTCGGAGTTTGCCGACAAAGATCGGAAAAATTCAAGGCCCACCGAAACCGCCCCTGTGCAGGATATAAAGGTGGAAGATCACTACAAATCCGCCGGCTTAGTCCGTGCGTCTGGACAGCAGAGATCCAAGTTCATCGGCGTGGTTACCATCTTCGATCTGGCGCGCTGTGTTCAGAGAGAGGGCGAAAACCCCCGCGATTACCTGGCCAGGTGGCTCCGCATACGAGCCGACCTAGCCCACTACCCCGATGATAACGCTCTGTATCACTTCATGGAAGGACTGGACCGCGGCACGGTTCTTCGACATTCTTTAAGACGGTAGTAGGCAACAGGACGCCTTACCCTCGAAGAGATGGTGAGCACCGTCAACAACTACGCGGAGGCCGAAGCGGCAGCTCAGACAGCGCTTGCGCTCATTGGCGGAGCCCCTCCGATTCAGCCCCCGCCCCCACCACCTCCGGCCGCCATCGTCGTAGCAACACTGCCGCCTCCAGTCATCGTCGAGCCCGTTGCACCTCCACCGCCCATCATCGAGGAAGTCCTAGAACCCTCCGACTCTGTCATTGACGCGCTTTATGCTGATTTCAGTGCAGATTCAGAGGAGATAGACTTCTGTCCAGAAGAGCTAGACTCTGCTATGCAGGAGATGGAGGAGGAGTACTCGCGCGACGAGCAGGCCAACAACGCCGTCGCATCCCGAGGGGTGTTCATCACCATTGGGACGGCGATGGACGAAGATCAACCCGGACGAGCTCCGCCTACAGCGTTGGAAAAGGGGAAGGGGCCACTTATTGCTGCTGACGATGATTGCGCAAAAGACATGCCTCCTCCGCCCAACCCAGTGCAGCAGCCGCAAGAACTCGGCACCGGCCCGAGTAACAACAACACCGCAAACTTGCCGCCTCCAGCATCTACATCTGTAGCAGCCCAAGTTACTCAAGCTGATAGAGTGATGTACGGCAATCTCCTCGTCGAGCCACTGACCGTTGCTCATATCCGGAACGTGACCCAGCTTGTCGAGAAGCGCCAGCAGCTGCTGGAGGAAGAGCAAGCCATCGCGGAGCAAGGCGCTAAGCTAGATCGAGATCTGGTCAATGCGTAGAAGTCCATAGAGAAAGCTAGAGCAATGGATGCCGAGTACAAGACGCTGCTACAGCAGCAGAAGGCTAAGAAAGCTCCGACTCGCGTCATCAACGATCCTGGTGTACGGCGCAACCTAGGATGGGCTCCCTCGAAGCCGGCACAAGCCAAGCCATACATTGACAATGAAGGCAAGCAGGTGATGCCCACCCCACTCCTTAACCTCGCAGTTGTCAAGACCCTTTTGGAGCAGGATAGATCGCCTGAAGCAGTGGAACAGGTCTACGACCTAGTGGACAAGGAGGTGAAGCAGCAGGAAAAGGCCACCTCCCAGAGGCTTGAGTCTAACCCAGCGCTCTGCCAGTCTAGCCAGTACAAACCGCCGAGGGACAGATCTCTTCTTGATGTCGGGTCCCAGACAGGTTCCTCAGAACGAAGACGGAGGGATGCACGCAACGGGAAGGATGCTATCCCAATATCCTCCGACCACGAAGAAAAGGCCCGACCTCGTCGCCCATCGCCACCGCCCCGGTCCCCCCGACATCGTGAAGATTACAAAGGTCACCATCGTACGGATATGCCCCCACCAAAACAGTGTGGCATCGTCATCCGCAACAACATGGAGCAGACCCGTCATGACAGAAAGCACAACGAAGGACATAAGAGCAGGTCGCGCCATGACCCTCCGCGTCCGACAAGCAACCGTGACAGGCGTGAGGCGTCGCAGGAGGGTAACAGAAAAAAGGCTAACCCACCGCCATCTCCGCCTCCATCACCACCAAGCAGTCACCATGGCGGAGGAGGATCGCGTCATTCACGCAGGCCATCCCCTGTTGACAAGAAGAAGAAGAACCCGGAGCCATACGATGCACGTTCGCAGATCGATAAGATCCACGAGGCCCGGGAAGGACCATACCTGAGACCACGTTGCTTTGGACCTGCAATACGGTCCGCAACTTACCCCAAAGGCTTCAGGATTGACAAGACCATCAATCCCTATGACGGCACCGCCAAGTCAGCCACATGGTTGCAGGACTACGGCAACGCCGTGGAGATTGTCGGAGGCAACCCCAACATCGTCGTCAAGTACCTTCCATTAATGTTGGCGGGTACGGCCCGTCAATGGATCGACGACTTGCCGGAGAAATCTATCTACAACTGGTTGGACATGCAAGAAGCGTTCACCAATAACTTTGAGGGTACATACAAGCGTCCCTGCACTGTGGGCGATCTATAGCGGTGCGTGCAAGAGAAAGACGAGACATATCGCACCTACCTCTCCCGCTGGCTGGACATGAAGAATTCCTGCGCAGGAGTGCACGCTCAGACCGCCATGGCCGCCTTCATTGATCGGTTGGAAAGGGGCACGTTGCTCCGACATAAGCTGAAGCGCTTGCAGGACAATCACCAGCTTGACTTGAACCGGATGATTCAGTTGGCTAGTGAGTTCGCAGCTGCCGACGATGATGCTCGTGGCTCCTTGCCGGCAACGGCTGTTCCAACTCAAGCTCGGAGGAATAGCAGTACAAAGAGGAAAACCGCTCCAGAAGAAAAGCAATCTATCGACATGGTCGCTATGACTTTTGCAGGACAAGGAGAGGGCGGACAACGTGGCCGAGGAAGGGGAGTTGGTCGTGGGCAGAAACGAGGAAGTGAAACCACCTCGGCACCGCTCCGTGTTCCCCAAACCTACGAGGAGTACCGTGATATGCCATGCCTCGTACACCTCGACGTCAATGGCAAGGCCACCCATACCAATCGACACTGCAAGTTCGTCAACGACCTCAAGGAAGACCCGGAGTCTGGCTACAAGCAAAGTCGGAAGAACAGACCGCGCGGCAAGGGCAAGGGGAAGAAGAATGAGGAGGAGTCCAAGGATTCAAGTGACATGGACGAGGGCGTTGACCCAAAGCACGCCGCGAAGAGCGACGACAAAGGCAAGAACCCCTTCGCAAAGAAGGCCCCAGTCTACCACACTTTCCTTGGCACCCCCACCGTCCGACAACAGAAGACCTCTCTGAGGATACTGATGGCTACTCTCCCCCCAGTCCCTCAATACCTGCACTGGTCGGAGGTTCTAATAACTTGGGACAGGACGGACCACCCAGACCTTATATCCACGGAGAACCAATACACCATGGTCATCAACCCCTTGATTGACGGCGTGGAGTTCACCAAGTGTATGGTGGACAGTGGAAGCAGCATCAACATCATGTACCTGGATACACTGCAAAAGATGAACTTGACGGAGGAAAACCTAAGGCGGACCAACACCATCTTCCAAGGCGTAGTGCCTGGTCGGGAGGCTCGGTCCCTTGGGTGCATTACACTTCAGGTAGCCTTTGGCGATGTTAATAATTACCGCCAAGAGCGCATGACCTTCGAGGTGGTCCCCTTCAAGAGCGTGTACCATGTCATATTCGGCCGCGACATATTCCACACGTTCATGGCCAAGCCATGCTTCGTCTACAACAAGCTCAAGATACCCGGACCAAACGGCATCATCATCATATCCAGAAGCTTTACCAAGGAAAGGGACTGCGAGATCAATGAAGCAGCCGTTGCAGAAGCTGTCCTCTACAGCGAAGAATTCAAAGAGATCCAGAGCAAGGTCGATGACTCAGAGATGCCCGCATCGAAGAAGCAGATCTTCGACTCTGCTCCTGCGTTCAAGGCCGCCATTGAGACCAAGCCGGAGGAACTTGTGGTAGGCGATGCCTCCAAGGTCACCGCCATTGGGACGAACCTGGACCCCAAATAGGAAAGCGCGCTCGTCGAGTTCCTCCGTGAGAACAGGGACATCTTTGCCTGGCAACCTGCCGACATGAAAGGTGTACCTAGGGAACTTGCCGAGCACAACTTAAACATTGATCCAAAATCCAAACGAGTGAAACAACCTCTACGACGCTTTGGATATGAGAAGAGACACACCATTGGCAAAGAGATAGCTAGGTTACTTAATGCTAGATTTATCCGAGAAGTCCTTCACACCCAATGGGTGGCCAATCCTGTACTTGTCCCCAAAAAGGGAACCAATGAATTAAGAATGTGCGTTGATTACACCGGCTTGAACAAACCATGTCCCAAAGATCCGTTTGCTTTGCCTCGCATTGACCAAGTCATTGACTCGACGGCTGGCTCGGAACTTTTGTGTTTTATCGATGCATACTCAGGATACCACCAAATCAAGATGAGGAAGTCGGACCAATTGGCCACTTCGTTCACTACCCCATACGACATGTTTTGCTATGTCACGATGCCCTTTGGGCTGAAAAACGCAGGTGCTACCTACCAGCGGACAATGCAACGTTGCCTTCACGACCAAATTGGTCGAAACGTTCATGCCTACGTGGATGATATTGCGGTGATGTCCAAAAAGTCAAACGACTTAATCTCCGACTTAAAAGAAACCTTTGATAATCTCCGGAAATACAACATGATGCTTAACCCTAAGAAGTGCATCTTCGGGGTCCCAGCCGGCAAATTGTTGGGCTTCATCCTTTCCCAACGCGGAGTCGAGGTCAACCCGGAGAAAATCAAGGCCATCTTGAACATAAACCGTCCGACATGCCTAAAGGACATTCAAGGACTAACAGGTTGTGTTGCAGTAGTTATTCGGTTCGTCAGCCGACTTGGAGAGAAGGCTCTGCCGCTATACAATTTGCTGAAGAAGGCGGACAAATTCACGTGGACGGACGAAGCAGATGCAGCATTGAAGCAGATCAAGGAGATTCTTTCCTCAGCGCCCATCCTTGCAGCACCCGAGCCTGGAGAGCCCCTATTAATTTACATGGCGGCAACCAACAGGGTTATTAGCATCGTCGTCGTGGTAGAGCGGAAGGAACCAGGCTATGAGCACGGAGTTCAACGACCAATTTACTATGTGAGCGAGGTCTTGGTGGAGTCCAAGCAGCGTTACCCGCACTACAAAAGATAGCTTATGGAGTATTCCTTGCTTCTCGGAAGCTGAGGCATTACTTTCAGGAGCACCCAATCACAGTGGTGAGCAAGACTCCACTGTCCGATATCATCAACAACAGCGACGCTACAGTAAGGTTCGCGAAGTGGGGCATTGAACTTGCCGCCTTCGAGATCACCTACAAGAGACGCGACGCTATCAAATCACAAGCCTTGGCGGATTTCGTTGTAGACTGGACGGAGATGCCAGACGCTACTCCATTGCCAGAACCAGAGTACTGGGTGATGCACTTTGACGGATCAAAGCTGCTCAACGGCTCGGGGGCTGGTGTATTGCTACAGTCACCAACAGGAGACAAGCTACACTACGTTCTGCAGATCCACTTCGAGGCTACAAATAACATGGCGGAGTATGAAGCACTCATTCACGGACTACGTGTAGCCAAGGATATTGGCATCAAGCGCATAGTTTGCTGTGGAGATTCCGACTTGGTTGCCCAGCAGGTGGCTGGCACCTGGAATGCACAGAACCCTATGATGGCGGCATATCGAGACGAAGTGGACGAGATAGCCAAGAGCTTCTTAGGCTACGAAGTTAAGTATATGCCTAGAGAACAAAACGAGGCGGCTGATCTGCTGTCTAAGCTAGGATCAGGGCGCAAACGAATTCCGCCAGGAGTTTTCTTAGAGCACCTGCGCACACCATCTGTGAAGGGAGCCGACATTGACAATCCGGATAGAGCTGACTCTTTCGTCAACATGGTGACCAAGGTCCCTCTCGCTTGGACAAAACCGTTCATGGAATACCTCGAAAACGGAATTTTGCCCAACGACGAAGTCGAAAGACGGCAAATAGTACGACGAGCAAAGGGTTATACCTAATCAATGGGCCACTCTACAAAAGGAGCACTACTGGTGTATACCTAAAGTGTGTTTCCCAGCTAGAAGGTATGGAAATCCTACACGAAATCCATCTCGGAGATTGAGGGCACCACGCCGCTCCTCGATCGTTGGTCGCGAAAGCCTTCCGGCAAGGATTCTACTGGCTGACCGCGAAGGCGGATGCCGACAAGATGGTTGAGACATGCATGGGATGCCAGTATTATGCCCGACAACCACATGTTCCAGCTGAAGAACTGCGAACAATACCAATAACTTGGCCGCTTGCGGTCTGGGGGCTAGACATGGGGGGACCGTTACATACGGCACCTTGTGGGTTTACGCATCTGCTCGTAGCAGTTGATAAATTCACTAAATGGATAGAAGCTAAACCCATTAGAAAGCTTGATGGGGCAACTGCCCTCAGGTTTGTCCGGGATCTAGTGGTGAGATTTGGTCTCCCACATAGCATTATCACCGACAACGGCAGCAATCTATCACTCGGAGAAGTGGAGGCATATTGCTGGGAGAAAGGTATCCGACTTGACCTTGCATCTGTGGCACACCCACAATCCAACGATCAGGTTGAGCGAGCCAATGGATTAATTCTGCAGGGAATCAAGCCACGTCTTGAGGCACCGCTACATAGAGCAGTTGGAGCCTGGGCGGAAGAATTACCATCTGTGCTATGGAGTTTACGAACTACACCCAACAGATCTACCGGCTACACCCCTTACTTCATGGTATATGGAGCAGAAGCCATCCTACCTTCTGACATCCTCCACGATGCACCAAGAGTTGCCGCCTACGACGAGGATGACACTAAAGAATCCAGATGCCTGGATGTGTACCTTCTCGAGGAAGAGCGCGTTTTGGCATGCCAAAGACCCGCCATCTACCAGCAGAAGCTACGCAGCTACCACAGTCGCCGCATTCGGCATCGCTCGTTTAAAGAAGGGGATTTGGTGCTCCGACTTAAGTAGAAGAAGTCACACAAATTATCCCCGCCATGGGAAGGACCGTTCATCATAAGCAAGGCGCTGCTCAATGGGTCTTACTACCTTGTTGACAATCGTGAATTAAAGGATAGACCCAACGAGGATCATAAGCGTAAGCGACATGACCCGGATGACGACTACCCGGAGCCTGATCGGCCATGGAGCATAGCACAGCTACGTCCTTTTTACACGTAGCATTTTTTATCTAATTGTGTATCTCTTATATGACCAATGAAATAAAGCTCTTTGGTTCACTCATATTTCTGAGTCTTTTACCTCCTTTAGTGTTCATTTTTAGATCATGTAAAAACTTTATGCACAAGCTTTGCGTTTGCACTTGTGAAAATTCTGCCTACGGGCGTTAGCTTAAGTTTTCTGGTTTACACGTTCTTTGTCGTTTTTATGTGGATTCTGGAGTAGTGACCTTCGACACTTATTGTCGGCGATTTTGTGCTCAGGTTATTGACGGTGCCATTGGGCATCATCACCTAAGCGCATGGTTCCGACAACGAGTCTTCCGACTCACGAAAAGTCAAGCATAAGAACCAAAGTAATGGATAAGCCAACACTTGCTTAAAAAATATATACATGCTGGGAACTAAGTTCTTAAGTAGCAGGAAATAACAACCATTGTTTTCCGCCTTAAGTTACATCATCAAAGTTTTTTCTGCGCATACACCAAAGGCAAAACAAATATTACATAGTGTTTTTCACTCGTTGGGCGTCGGAGACTTGGAAGCAGCATCGTCCCTAGCCGGAGAATCACACTCAACATCGGCGCTATGATGAGACTCGGAGGAATCTTGGTTGACGCTGTCGATGGTGTTCATGGGCACGAAGACGTCGATGTCCACCAACTCGGTGACTCTGGTGTCATAACCCGCGAGTGATGACAAGATGGCTTCGTGATCAATCTCTTTGCCGTCATCATCAACGTCGGGGATGCCGGAGGTCACCGTGTCGATGTCGGCATCTTCATAGTGTGCCTTCACCATTGAGAGCGCCATCCTTGCGCCAGCCCGTGCACATGAAGCTTTCCATCTTGTAACATGCTCGGGGGCTCGGCGCAGAATCTCCGAGTACTTCGTCACGGAGTCCGAAGCCTTGATGTATATCTGGAGGGGCTTGGCAATCTCCTTGGCTTGGGTAATGGCGGTGTTGATAAAGTTGACGGAAAGAACCATGCATTCCTTGTCCAAAGGAGGCGAGTGGGTTAAACCCATAGGAGCTGAAAATTCCGACAATGAGCGCATGAGTTCAACAAACTCTAAGTATCCAGACTACAGACATACAAGGCGGAGGAAACTTACTGAAGATGCTGGCCTTGGCCTGCCAGACGGTGTCCGCCAAGGATTCCTTCTCTTGTTGGAGGAGCTTAAACGCCTCGTTGTGGCGTTGGTTTTGCTCATCAGCAGCTTGCTTCTGATCTTTTAAGATCTCAAGCTCCTCCTTCAAGCGATTGATTTCCACGGAGGCGGAATCCTGTAGGGCTTTCATGGAATCCTCGTGCATCTTCAGCATCTCTTCCCTCTCCTTCTTAAGGATTCTGTTCTCGCTGTCCAGCTGCTGGATGTGCTTGGACTGCTCAACAATATCCTTGGCCTTGGCGACATGTTCTGCAAAGTCGGAGAAAATCAAAGTACACAGTGAGTACTCGGAGAATGAAGGCATAAAACCAAGACGGAATGCGCAAAAAAGAAAACAGACTCTTGTTTTTGATTATCTGTTCCTTCAAGATGGCAGTTTTACCCTTTTCAGCTTCAAGATCTGCGCGCATCTTCTGGTACTTGTCGTTGGCCATGCCCCTCTGAGCATTCTCGTTCTGTGGAGCAAAGGAAAAAAAGTTAAATTGTTGTTTAGTCTGCTTGGAGCTCCTAGTCAGAAACTTTCCATCTAGGCGCTCGGGGGCTACAGCGAAAGTTTTTTAACTTAGCAATATGCTTAGCTTTTCTTTAAGCATCTAGTCAGAGCTACTTCAGTTCTCGATTAGAAGCTTGGGGGCTACAGGATAAAGTTTTAACTCGTAAAATGCTTAGCTTTTCTTTAAGCATCTAGTCGGAACTGCTTCAGTTACAACTAGAGGCTTGGGGGCTACAGTATTGAAAATTATAAACACTGCGTATGCTACTCTTAAAGCATCTAGTCGGAATAATTTCTTCCATCTAAATGCTTGGGGGATACAGTGAGAGTTCTTTCTAACTTAGTCACTCTTAGAGCATATAGATGCAAAATATATGGTTTTCCGTCTACATCCTCGGGGGCTACAGTGGGATACTCATATGAAATGCAAAAGGTAAAGTAAAACTTAAAAGTGCAATAATCTTGAGGTTTGTAGCGCTCTCGGCCAGCAGCTTGCCAAAGGAAATGCTATTTCCCTGCAAGATATCTGCTTGTCGGAGAAGCTCCTCAATACCGCACGTCGGAGATGACGACACTCCTCCAGGAACCAGAGTTGTGTTACTCGGCGTGAGCGCCGGGTAAACTATCTTCAGGAACTCGAAGGGTTTCTGGGGAGTAGGGGCGTCGCCTTCGGCACAGGTACCAGTTACCACCACTGCCTTGCCGCTACCGATGGCATCCTTAGCCGGAGCTTCATCCATTTGTAGAGCAGTGCTCTCCTGCGTCGCCTGCTCTCCGACAACAGCGAGTTCGGTAGAGGCACCAGAATCCACTTCCATGGCGGAAGGGCCTGGTGCCTCCTAAACTTGAGTGCTTGTCGGGGCAGAGGAAGGTTTGACGGCAGGAGTAGCAGGGGCGATGGCAGGGGAGGAGTCGCGATGCAGCATATCCTTGATATTTCTAGAAGCCCCCAAAGTCTTGGAGGTCTTCTTGAGGCTGGTCATGGCTTTCTTCCTGAAACGTGCACAGTGCATAAGTACAGGAACAAGACAGATAAATAAGACAATGTAGGAGAATGAGAAGCTTACACTAGGGGGGTGCTTTGGCAAAAATCCCGGTGGATTTTCTCTTTTCCGCCTCCAGGGCGGCGGTAGTCTTCTTGGAGGCTCCACCCTCCGTCTTCTTTTTCTTGCCTCTGTCGGCAGCGTTAGAGGTGGAGCTCTTCCGCTTTCGCGCCAACGGGACATCGTCGTCGGACATGACCGTGACTTCCTTCATCTTTGGATCGTAGATTTGGGAAGCCAGGTTGTCCTCATCTAGATCGCTAAGCTGTTAAGTTAGAAATCACCGTGTTAGATGGATTAGTAATGGCAAGACGGAGAAACTGGAGTATATGTCGTACACGGAAAATACATATCTACCTTTGGGCACTTGCCGTCTACGAACATGTCGTAGGTGATGGTGAAGCCACGCTTCTTATCCTTCACCTTGACGATGTCTTTCAGGCGGAGCTTGACGGAGTCGCTCGAGAAGTTATCCACGGAGATCCGGAGGGTATCCCTTCGATCATTGGTATACTCGTGCATGAACTTCGCGCGGTGCTGCAGAGGTTGGATTCGCCTGATGAACCAGCACATGGCCAGGTCCAAGCCGGTCAATCCCGTCTCTACGAACCATTTGATCCGCCTTATTGCGCGAGAAGCGTCGAGGTCGGAGGGAAGGGAGGCATGGGATCTTCATGTGGAAACTTCAGCGGCGGCTCCATCCGCGAAGTCCGGGTACGTTACTTCTCGGCCCGCCAAAGGAATGTCAGGGCTGTAGAAGTACGTCTGCTGCCAGTTTTTGCAGGATTCGTGGCCGACGATGTCGGGGAACCGCCGGCCAGGTCGGATCTTGAAGCTTATGGTGCGGCAGTTCCTAAGCTCTTCCCTACTATGTCCGGCTTCACGTTTGACGGTGAAGAAGTACACGAATAAGTCTAACCTAGGCCTAATCCCTAGGTAACCCTCACAAAGTGCCGCGAAGTTGCTAAGCACTAAGATGCTATTTGGGGAGAGGTTATGGGGTTGGACCTTGTAGTGGCAGATGGGCAGAGAAACGCCGCATACCAGCTGAGCCTTGAGGTACACCTTTTATCTGGCTTGGGGAGAAAAGGTCACCTCGCTGGCCGGCACCGCCCGCCAGGCGTGCCCCTCCGTCGCGGGGAGGTAGCCTTCGGTGACCATATCTTGGATGTCGCGGTCGGTGATGTTCGAGCCGCGCCAGTCGCCCTTGTGCGAGTCTGGATCTTCTTCCAGAGGCTCTAGCGCCGCCAGATTATGGTCGCCGCCGGTGGTTTCGATCACCGCCGATGCGGGGATGACCAGGCCCTCCAGAGGCACGACGACGGAGCTCGCCGGCTTTGCCGTGGTTTCGCTCGACGCCGCCATCGATGGGGAGGAGCAGCTGCTGGCCATGGGGTGCTGGAAGGATGCGACTGACGCAGGGGAGGCTAGGGTTTTCGAGGTTTCTTGCGGAGAGCTCGAGGAGGCGTGCGGCTGGAGGAAGAAGACGATGACGCGAGAGGAATGAGGTAAAAAGTGGAAAGTGTCCCATGGTTACTATTTATCATGCTCTGCATCAAGATTCGTGCAGCTAATCGGACGGTTGCCGCGTAGACGACGTGTTCATGAACGTGCGCGGTAATTTCGCCACATCTCCAACCGTCGCCGCCAACGGTTCGTATCGCTCGCGCGGGAAAATCAGATATGATTGCGTTCTCTGCATGTGTGAGTTACGAGGCGTCGCTGACCTAAGCCTACGTCGTCCTAGCTGACACGGGTAGATGAGCCGTCGCATCGAAGATTCCGGCATGAACGGATTTAATCTGACTACGGAAGAGTACGATGGAAGATTCAGCATTTCTCCGGCTTACCATTCGAAGACGGAGAAAACCTTGCAAAGTTCTTTGGGAGGACTACAAGATATTTCTTGACGATTTGCCGACATCCATCTAGACGGAGCATTCAACGTGAAGAGGCAAGACGACGCAAGATCTCAGAGTTCTCCGGCGGCTACTGTTGGGGATATGCTATATGGGTATCCTTATAGCATGTCTCTTATCCGACTAACCCGGGTGGCCCATAGTCGGTAGCATGCCCTATGGCCTGCTGGGCGGCCTAGTTAGGTGGATCCGGAAGGGAGGCCCATGCCGGATAAAGGAAGGCTACGGTGGAGTCACCAGCGTACCCGGAGCCTTGGAGTGCAAGATACACAAGACTAGTAATAGACGGTGTAGGACTCTGTAACATGTCCGGCTAGGACTTTTCCCTACAACCCTAGGTCCTGGCGACTATATAAGTCGGGCCTATGGGAGCCTTTAGGGCACAATCTCATACAACTTCAGACAGCCTCGCACAGCGAACCTATCTCTGTAACTCGGCGTATTGCCCTTATAGTGATTTATAGCAGGAGTAGGATTCCGCCACCGTTGTGGGATCTGAACCTGGGTAAGCTGTGTTACCTCGTACCCTTCAACCGTCCGCCTTACCCCACGTCTCTAAACACGCACTGTGAGGACCCCTCCATGGTGTACTCGTCGGCAATACCACGACAAAATGTATGTCAAAACACAAGGTCTTTGCTTGGTTAATCTTACATGATCGAATTAACACAATGGAAATGCTAATAAGAAGACATTGGAATGTGACTACTGATTCAGATTGTGTGTTATGTCCCTGTTATATTCTGGAGGATTGGTCTCACTTATTCTTCGAATGTAACTTTAGTGTAAGAGTTTGGACTTATTTACAGATCAATTGGAGTACGGGTTCAGGTCCAGAAATGTTAAAAGATACAAAGAAGAGATTCTCTGGTCCGTGTTTTGTTGAGGTAGTCATCTTAGCTTGCTGGAATATTTGGAGACAGAAACAATAAGATTTTTAAAGGGATGAGACCAACTTTCAAAGCATGGAATGCTGGATTTGCCAAGATGTCTCCTTGCTCAAACATAGAATTAAAAGCTCTAAAGTTGCAGTTCTGTCAAATTGGATTGACAATGTGTTGTAATTTTGTTTTTACTATTTAGATATTTAGCTTTATTTTTCTTTCATAGTTTGTATATATTTTTGAACCTCTAGTTATTTTTCAATAAAGGGCTGTGGGGGTCTCCCTGCAGTAGTTAAGCTTCAAAAAAAATGATGAGACAGATGAGTTGATGTGATCTTTTGGTCTGGAGTGTATTATTGACTTGCGCGAGTGACAACGATGCGAGGATCTATGTAGTAAATATGTCTGACAACCCGGAATTATTGGGGGTCGTTTCTTTATCAAAATATGTATCTTGTGTAATTCCAATAAATGGCTACATAGTTGCCCCTCTAGTACTAGTGAAATCGAAAGCCTAGATGCCTCCTTACTCTAGTCAATTATACATCACAACCCCTCTAGTTTATTTTTAGTTTTAGTTTAGTTTGATCTTGTTTAGATCCTTGTTCTTAGTTACTTGAAACCTCACTCATTCATTGCCATTCTGGTAACCTATAGAGTAGACTATTTCCAAGCACTGTTTTGGGTCTGTACGTGGCCGCATTGACAACGTGGCTGCGTGGTTGTGTTGTTGCCATTTGTAAAGCTTCCAAGGGACAAAATTTATAAATAATATTTGTTTCTACAAGTAATGCAATAACCTTGTTATTGATCATAGGAAAACCTAGACATCAGTGAGGCAGATCACCGAAGTAAGCCTATCCTCCGTACTGGTGATGATGTATTTGATATGGTGAAGGATTTAAAAGTAATATTTGGAAAGGAACCTGACAGACAATCTGTTCTAAATGACGCTAGCAGAAACGCACCCATGTGGAAGAAGAAATCTATATTCTAGGATGTACCCTATTGGAATGTCCTAGAGGTATGCTCTACAATCGACGTGATGCACCTGACAAATAATCTTTGCGTGATAATGCTAGGCTTCTTGGGTGTGTATGGGAAAAATAAAGATATACCAGAAGCACGGCAGGACCAACAACATATGAAAGAGCGAGACGACATGTATCCAGATCTGTTTCAAGGTACTGCCAGCTACGCTCTTAACAAAGAAGAGAAGGAAATATTTTTTTAATGCCTGAGTAGTATCAAGGTCCCGTCTGTCTTCTGGTCGAATATAAAGGGAATAATAAGTATGATAGAGAAAAATTACAGAACCTGAAGTCTCATGAATGCCACGTGCTTATGACGCAGTTGCTTCTGGTTGCATTGAGGGGGCTTCTGCCGGAAAATGTTGAGTACCCATTGTGAAGCTATGTGCGTTTTTCAATGAAATTTCTCAGAAGGTAATGGATCCAAAAATTCTAACAAGGTTACAGAAATATGTGGTCCAATGTCTTGTCAGCTTTGAGTTGGTGTTTCCACCATCCTTCTTCAACATTATGACGCACCTCCTAGTTCACCTAGTCGAAGAGATTACCATTCTCGGTCATGTATTTCTACACAATATGTTCCCCTTTGAGAGATTCATGGGAGTCTTAAAGAAATATGTTCACAACCGTGCTAGGACAGAAGGAAGCATCTCTAAGGGCTATGGAACAGGGGAGGTCATTGAGTTTTGTGTTGACTTTATTCCTGACCTTAAGCCGATCGGTGTTCCTGAATCACGACATGAGGGGAGACTGAGTGGAAAATACACGCTAGGAAAGAAAGAAAGGATATGTATGGACGAGCATTCTTTCACTAAAGAACACTATACAGTTATGCAAAAGTCCACCTTGGTGGCTCCGTATATCGAGGAACACCAGAATATCGTACACTCCAAAAACCTGGGGCAGTCTGACTCTTGGATTAAGGTTGAACACATGGTGACTTTCGGCGGTTGGTTGCAGACACATCTCATGAATGCCATCACTATTGTAGATCAACTGTATTTGTTGGCCAGGTCACCATCTTCAACTATATTGACTTTCCAAGGGTACGAGATAAATGGGAATACATATTACACACACACCCAAGATAAAAAGAGCACCAACCAAAACAGTGGTGTCTGATTTGATGCATCAGATGACAATGGGCATAAGGGAACATATTATGGTTACATAGAGGAGATATGAGAACTTGACTATGAACCTTATTTTAAGGTCCCATTGTTTCGATGCAAATGGGTCAAGATGACCAGAGGCGGGGTAAATAAGGTACACCAGCAGTACGGAATGACAACATTGGATCTCAACAATCTTGCATACGGATACGAACCATTCGTCCTAGCCAATGATGTGGCTTGATTTTAATATGTAAAGGAGATGTCTACCAAACCAAGAAAAAGGAAAGATAAGAAAAAGAATAAAATATAATACGATGATCCAAAGCACCACATAGTTCTTTTAGGAAAAAGAAACATGGTGGGAGTTGAGGACAAGACAGACATGTCAGAAGATTATAACAAGTTTTATGAAATTCCGCCATTCGTAGTGAAAATTGACCCAAGCATCATGTTAAATAAGGAATATGCTCCATGGTTATAGACTAGAAGAAAACGAAAATACTAGATGTGGATGTTGGTGATGTAATAATGTATTAAACCTTCTGTGTAATCGTGTTATGGATATGAACTGACTCTCAATAGGCTATTGTGTGTCTTCTTATGAAGCTTTTGTGAATTAAACCTATTTTTGTTACAATTTCTGAGTTTTCTGAAGGCAGGTAGAAGAAAAAGGGCATTTGAGCACTAGAGCAAACTCACGAGAATACAACAACATATTCATATTTGGGGAAGGTTGTAGAGAGACCAACACTAGTATGAAACGGTTCATTAGTCCTGGTTCATAAGGTCCTTTAGTCCTGGTTTCCGAACTGGGACTATGGATCGGGACTTAAGCCCCCCCCCCTTTTAGTCCCAGTCCAGCCACAAACCGGGACTAACACTCAAGACATTTATTTATATTAAAAAACTAGGACTATGGAATCAGGACTAAATCCCCCCTTTAGTAGTAATCATGCCTAGCCCTATAGTACACAGCTTGAGGGTCGTCTTCATCATCATCATCGTCGTGGCTAGGCGCATGCGACTAGATCCTCAACCTAGCCATGGCATATTCTGGGGGAACCTGCCACTCTGGCCTCAAATTCATGACAGGCGGGGGAGGAGGCTCCTGGATTATGATGCCGCCACCGCCACCCTTCTTGTGGCTCTGCGGCGGGTGAAAGTGTGGGCACTATAGGTGAGGATGATATCCCTCGGTGATGTAGCACATCACGCCGACGATAGTACGGTTCGCCCACCACAGGCGGCGGCCGACTTCATTCTGGTTCACCCGGAGCGGGCCGTCACCCTCATACCTGGCGAGCCCCCTTTCCTACTAGTTAGCGAAGAAGGCATTCCAGGTGTCGTAGTTGTCAGGATCCTAATGGGGATCCATCCGCTGCTCCGGCGTGAGCTCGAGGTAGAAGTGGTTCATGATGGCCGCCTAGTGGGTGAAACCTTGAGGCACGGGAGGGACAAGAACCCCTCTAGCGCTCAGCATCTAGCCGGTAGCCCTACGGGCATGGGTAGCTGGAGGCGCATAGCGCATAGGTCTCCCTAAGGGTCACAATGTCCTAGTATGTGGTGTCCATTGTTGTGAGAGGGGAATGTGTGGATGTGTGAATGGCTATGGCGTTCAGCCTAGATATAGACGGAAAAGTCAGGAAAAAATGGCGGGAAGCTATGTGAAATAGCGGGAAAACATGGCGGGAAGCAGAGGGAAATGGCGAGAAAACTATCTTTAGTCCCGGTTAGTTGCTTCAACCGGGACTAAAGGCCCCTGAAATATCTTTTTGGCATCAAAAAGAACCTTTAGTCCCGTATTGAGCCACAAACCGGGACAAAAATGGCAAAATTGTTAGTATTTATTTTCATTTTGGCACCAAAAATAACCTTTAGTCCCGGATTAAGACACAAACCAGGACCCAATGGCAAAATGGTTAATAGCTTAGATTGTTAGAATAATTATTTTAGAAAATAGAAAATGGTTTTAGATTACGTATTTAAATTCAAACAATTTTCATGTAGAATGTTTTATGAGATTCTGAAATTATGCAAAAGTTAATCAAATTCATATTCATACACTTCTCAAATATCCAAAAGATTGCAGATTAGGAAACAATATATGAAATATTATATTTTTAATGGGTAGATTATTTTTTTGTGAATATTTTCATATATTATATGTATTTTTCCGATGACTTCTGATTCAATAGAATATTTGTTAAACAATAAATTATTTCATTTAAGTTGTATAACAGAGTAGGATAATAGCTTTAAATTATAGATCTTATTTTTCTAAATTTTTTGATATATAATACATAATTTTGTTAATTGTAAGTATTTATTTTCATTCTGATGCCAAAAATAATCTTTAGCCCCTGTTTGAGCTAAAGATGGGTGGGTATAAATACCTCCACCCCTATTGGAGCCACCACCCGGAGCACGATTATTCATCTTCTTCCTTCTCGACGCTCATCGCCGTCGCTGCACGCGCCCGTGGAGAAGGAGAGGAGGAGCCCGTCATGCCGTCTGCCGCACCGGCCCCGTCCCGTGCCGTCCCACCGCCCATGCGCCATGCTGTTCCACTGCCCTCCGCCCGACCGCATCTACCCCCGCCGCTCGCTGACCCGCCGTCGTCTAGGCCACGTCGCCCCGCAGGTGAGAGCTCTGATCCGATCCTAGTGTAATTTTATCTAGTGTTAGTTTAATTTAGTTAATTAGTGTTAGTATAATTTTAGCTATTGTTTTATTAGAGATTTTAGTTAGTTATAGTGTAATTTAGTTAGTGTTTAGCGATTTTAGTTAATGTAATTTAGTTTAGAGATTTTAGTTTGGTTAATTTAGTTTAGAGATTTTAATTTAGGGATAATATGTATTTAGTGTTTATGTTTATGATTAATTTAGTTTAGAAATTTTAGTCAATGTTTAATTTATTTTATTTTAATTGATAATATTTACTGTCGTCATGTTTAATTTAGTTTATTTTAGTTGATAATATTTATTGTCGTCATGTTTAATTTAGTGTTTAGGGTTATGCCGCATCCTCGTCGTCGACTCGGCGGGAACGACGGAGGACTCCTGGGCTTCGTCGCTGGGCATGTCCAGGATGAGGCTCCGCCGGGATGGCACTGGTGTAGGGTTCGTTGCATGGAAAACAAAAAAATTCTATCGCAAGAACGCATAAAACCAAGATCCAATCTATGGCAAAGCCAAGATCTAATCCATGAGATGAGTGCAACAAGATTGAAGAGAACTAACCCTCGTAGATCCAAAGCGTTTAACGAGATCAGATTCTTGTGGTTGATGTAGTCGATCACTTGCTGATCTTAAGATCGTGTAGACGATCCTTCCGGTGGCGCGTTTCGGCAGCGCTTCCGCGGTCGGTCAACACATATGGAGTCGATGAAGACCTTCCTCTCCTGGTTCCAGCTGGGAAGCAGAGGTAGTATATCTCCTCGCAATCCCAGTAGCACGACGGTGTGGTGGTGGTGGTGGAGGAGAATCCCTGCAGGGCTTCTCCTAAGCCGGAGTAGGAAGATGGAGGAGGGAGAGAGGTGGCGGCTAGGGTTTAGATCCAAGGGCAAGGGACAAGAGGGGGGGGGGGGGTGCTCCCCTACCCCTCCTTATATGGAGGGGTGGTGTGGCCAAGAGGTTCCCAACCCTTGGCTGAAATCTTCCCCAACTAGGACAAGAGGGAGAGTTGGAAACTTCCCCCAAAAGCTTTCCCTTCCTTTCCAAACTAGGGTTTGACCCCAATTCTTTGGTAGCCGGATTTTCCCCTTTTGGGATTTGGTGTGGCTGGACCTAGTGTTCCCCCGCGGCATGCGTCATCCCAAGTGTCCCCTCCCGGGGTGGTGGTTCCTCTAGAACATTCTAGAAGCTTCCAGTCATAATACCGAAAACATTTCCGAACCCTAGAAATTGACTTTCCTTATATGAGTCTTATTCTTCGGACCATTCTCATGGTATTGCCAATGAGTACGCCGTGGAGGAGTCCTCACAGTTCGTGTTTAGAGATGTGGGGGAAGACGGACGGTTGACAGGTACGAGGTAACACAGCTTACCTAGGTTCAGATCCCACAACGGGGGCGCAATCCTACTCCTGCTATAAATCACTATAATGGCAATACGCCGAGTTATAGAATAGGTTCGCTGTGCGAGGTGTATGCTAATCGCTACTTGGTCGTGCCCTAAAGGCTCCCATAGGCCCGACTTATATAGTCGCCACGTCCTAAGGTTACAAGGAAAAGTCCTAGCCGGACAGGTTACAGAGTCCTACACCGTCTATTACTAGTCTTGCGTGTCTTGTACTCCAAGGCTCCGGGTACGCTGGTGACTCCACCGTAGCCTTCCTTTATCCAGCATGGGCCTCCCTTGTGGATCCATCTAACTAGGCCGCCCAGCAGGCCATGGGCCATGCTACCAACTGTTGGCCACCCGGGTTATCCGGATAGGAGACATGCTATGAGGATACCCATATAGCATATCCCCAACAGTAGCCCCCGGAGAACTCTGAGATCTTGCGCCGTCTTGCCTCTTCACGTGGAATGCTCCATCTAGATGGATGTCGGCAAATCATCAAGCAATATCTTGTTGTCATCCCAAAGAACCCTGCAAGGTTTCCTCCGTCTTCAACTATTAAGCCGGAGAATTATTGAATCTTCCATCATACTCTTCCGTAGCCGGACTAGATCCGTCCATGCTGGAATCTTATGATGTGATGGTTCATCTGCCTATGTCCGCTAGGGCGACGAAGACGTAGGTCAGCAACGCCTCGTAACTCACACATGCAGAGAATGCAATCATTTCACCTTTTCCCGCGCGAGCGATACGAACCGTTGGCGGCGACGGTTGGGACGTGGCGAAATTTCCGCGCAGGTCCGCACACACGTCGTCTACGCGGCAACCGTCCGATCAAGCTGCATGAATCTCGATGCTGGAGATCATAAATAGTAACTGCGGTGGAAAATTTACTTTTCACCTCATTCTCTCCTCGCATCATCTTCTTCCTCCAGCGAGAGCCCCCTCGAGCTCCCCGCGCAACTTGCGAAAAACCCTAACTCCCAATCTCGCCAGTCACCTCCAAACACTCGCAATGGCCAGCAGCAGTTCTTCTCCCTCGATGGAGGCATCGGGCGAAGCCACGGTGAAGCCAGCGAGCTCCGCCGTTGTGCCCCCAGAGGGCCTGGTCATCCCCGTCTCTACGATGGTTGAGACCACCGGCGGCGACCATAATCCAGCGGCGTTAGAGCTGCTGGAGGAGGAAAACGACTCCCACAAAGGCGACTGGCGCGGTTCGGATATCACGGACCGCGACATCAAGGAGTTGATCATCGAAGGCTACCTCCCTGCGACGGAGGGGCTCGCCTGGCGGGCGGCGTCGGCCGGAGAGGTCACACCTTCTCCCCAAGCCGGAGAAAAGGTGTACCTGAAAGCACAATTGGTACACGGCGTCTCCTTGCCCATCTCTAACTTCTTCCTTGCTGTCCTTAATCATTACCGAGTACAGCCCCAAAACCTCTCTACCAATACTATCCTAGCGCTTAGCAATTATGCGGCGCTTTGCGAGGGTTACCTAGGGATTAGGCCTAGGCTAGATCTCTTTGTCTATTTCTTCACCGTCAAATGCGAAGCCGGGGCCAGCAAGGATGAACTTAGAAATTGTGGCACCATTAGCTTCAAGATCCGTCCTGGCCGGCGGTTCCTCGACAACGTCGGCCACGAGTCCTGCAAGAACTGGTAGCGTACTTACTTCTACGGTCCAAATATCCCTCTGGCTAACCGAGAAGTAACGTACCCTGACTTCGTCGATGGAGACACCGCCAAAGCCTCGACACGGAGATCCCAGGCCTCCCTTCCCACCGACATCGACGCTTGCCGTGCTATAAGGCAGATAGAGTGGTTCGTAGAGACGGGTTTGACCGGCTTGGACCTAGCCATGTGCTGGTTCATCAGGCGAATCCAACCTCTGCAGCACCGCTCGAAGCTGATGCACGAGTATACCAACGATAGAAGGGATAGCCTCCACATCTCCGTGGACAACTTCTCGAGCGACTCCGTCAAGCTTCGCCTCAAGGACATCGTCAAGGTGAAGGACAAGAAGCGTGGCTTCGCCATCACCTACGACATGTTCGTAGAGAGCAAGTGCCCAAAGGTAACTGCTTATTTTTCGTGTATGACATATACTCTAGTTCTTCCGTCTTAACCCTTTTTATCTCATCTAACACGGTGAACTCTCACTTAAAAACTTAGCGATCTAGAGGAGGATAGCATGGCTGTCCAAATCTATGATCCAAAGATGAAGGAAGTCACGGTCGTGTCTGACAACGATATTCCGTTGTCGCGAAAGCGGAAGAGCTCCACCTCTAACACTGGCGACGGAGGCAAGAAGAAGAAGACGGAGGGTGGAGCCTCTAAGAAGACTACCGCCGCCCTGGAGGTGGAGAAAAGAAAGACTACTGGGATCCCCTTTGCCAAAGCACCCCCTCTTGTGTAAGCTTCTTTCTCTCCGACATTGTCCATTTACCTGTTTTGTTCCTGTACTTATGCATTTTGCACATTTCAGGAAGAAAGCTACGACCAGCTTGAAGAAGACCTCCAAAACATCGGGGGCTTCTAGAACCATCAAGGACATGCTGCATCGCAACGCATCTCCCTCTATTGCCCCTGTCACTCCCATCGTCAATCCTTCCTCCGCTCCGACAAGCTCACAAGCTAAGGAAGCATCTGACCCTTCCGCCATGGAAGTGGACTCAGGTGCCTCTACCGAGCTTGCTGTTGTCGGCGAGCAGGCGATGCAGAAAAGTGCTGCACACCAAATGGCTGAAGCTCCGGCTAAGGATGCCATCAGTTGCGGTAAGGCGGTGGTGGAAGCTGGTACTTATGCCGAAGGTGGCGCCCCCGCACCCAAGAAAAACATAGAGTATCCAAAGATAGTCTATCCGGTACTTACACCGGGTAGCACTGCTCTGGTTCCTGGTGCGGCGTCTACATCTCCGATGTGCGGTCTAGAGGAGCTTCTCCGGCAAGAAGATATCTTGCAGGGAAACAGTGTATCCTTCGGCAAGCTGCTGGCTGAGAGTGCTACTAACCTCAAGATCATTGCACTTGTAAGTTTTATTTGCCTTTTGCTTTTCATATGAATATCCCACTATAGCCCCCGAGGATGTAGATAGAAAACCATAGGCCTTTGCGTCTAGATGCTCTAAGAGTGACTAAGCTAGAAAACTTCTCACTGTATCCCCCAAGCATATAGGTGGAATGAATTATTCCGACTAGATGCTTTAATAGTAGCATACGCAGTGTTTATAAATTTCAATACTATAGCCCCCAAGCTTCTAGTTGTAACTGAATTAGTTCCGACTAGATGCTTAAAGAGAAGCTAAGCATACATCCGAGTTAAAAACTTTATACTGTAGCCCCAAACTTCTAATCGAAAACTGAATTAGTTCCGACTAGATGCTTAAAGAAAGACTAAGCACATTGCTAAGTTAAAAACTCTCGCTGTAGCCCCCGAGCGTCTAGGTGGAAAATTTCCGGCTAGATGCTCCAAGTGGACCAACCAACGTTTAACTTTTCTTTTTTCCACAGAACGAGAATGCTCGGAGGGGCATGGCCAACGACAAGTACCAGAATATGCACACGGACTTGGAAGCCGAAAAGGGTAAAAGTGCCTTCTTGAAGGAACAGATCATCAAGAGCAAGCGTATGTTTTTCCTTTCTTTTTCATATTCCGACTTAAACTTGTGTATTCTCCGAGTACTCACTATGTACTTTGCTTTCTCCAACTTGCAGAAACCATTGCCAAGGCTAAGGACATTGTCGGGCAATCTAAGCACATTCAGGAGCTGTATAGCGAGAACAAGATCCTTAAGCAGGAGAGGAAGGACATGCTAAAGATGCATGAAGAATCAATGAAATCCCTGCAGGACTCCGCCACCATGGAGATGAACCGCTTGAAGGAGGAGATCTCGATCTAAAGAGATCAGAAGAAAGATGCCGATGAGCAGAATCAACGCCATCATGAGGCGTACAAGCTCCTCCAACAAGAATGGGACTCCTTGCCGGATACCCTCTGGCAAGCTGTGGCTAGCATCTTCAGTAAGTGATTCTCCGTCTTGGATTTCTGTAGTCTAGATACTATGAATTTTTGAACTCATGTGCTTCTTTGTCGGAATTTGCAGCCCCTATGGGTTTAACCCGGTCGCCTCCTCCCGTAAAGGAATGCATGGTTCTTGCCGACAACTTCATCAACACCGCCATCGCGCAAGCCAAAGAGATTTCCAAGCCCCTCTAGATCAACATCAAGGCATCGGACTCTGTGGCAAAGTTCTCGGAGATCCTGCGCCGAGCCCTCGAGCGTATCACAATCTGGAAAGCTTGATGTGCACGGGCCGGTGCAAGGATGGCGTTGTCCATGGTCAAGGCACACTACAAGAATGCCGACATCGACACGGTAACCTCTGTCATCCCCGACATAGATGACGAAGGCCATGAGATAAATCATGAATCTATCTTGTCATCACTCGTGGGTTATGACACCAGAGTTGCCGAGTTGGTCGACGTTAACGTCTTTGTGCCAATGAATACCATCGATGGCGGCAACCAAAGCTCCTCCGATTCCCTCCACACTGCCGAATTCGAGGGTGACTCTCCTGCTGCCGATGATGTTGCTTCCAAGTCGCCTGTGCCAGAGGAATGAAAAACAATTTTTAATATTTGTTTCCTCTGTGATGTGTATGCGGAAAAAACTATGTATTAACTTAAGTCGCCTGCTACTTAAGAACTAGTTCCAGCATGTGTATATTTTTTAAGCAAGTGTTGGCTTATCCATTACTTTGGTTCTTATGCTTGACTTTTCATGAGTCGGAAGACTCGTTGTCGGAACCATGCGCTCAGGCGATGATGCTCAATGGAACCGTCAATAACCTAAGCACAAAATCGCCGACAATAAGTGTCAAAAGTCACTACTCTAGAATCCACATAAAAACGATAAAGAATGTATAGACCAGAAAACTTAAGCTAACGCCCATAGGCAGAATTTTCACAAGTGCAATAGCAAAGCTTGTGCATAAAGGTTTTATATGATCCAAAAATGAACACTAAAGGAGGTAAAAGACTAAAAAAATATGAGTGAACTAGAGAGCTTTATTTCATTGATCATATAAGAGGTACACAATTATATAAAAAATGCTAAGTGTAGAAAGGACGTAGCTGTGCTATGTTTCATGGCCGATCAAGCTCCGGGTATTCATCATATAAGAGGTACACAAATAGATAAAAAATGCTAAGTGTAGAAAGGACGTAGCTGTGCTATGTTCCATGGCCGATCAAGCTCCGGATAGCTTCTACTGGTAGATGGCGGATCTTTGGCATGCCAAAAGCGCTCCTCCTCGAGAAGGTCCACGTCTAGGCGTCTGGATTCCTCAGCGTCATCTTCGTCGTAGGCGGCGACTCTTGGGGCATCATGAAGTATGTCGGAAGGTAGGATGGCTTCTGGTCCATATACCATGAAATAAGGGGTGTAGCCGGTGGATCTGTTGGGTGCAGTTCGTAAACTCCACAGCACAGATGGCAATTCTTTCGCCCAGGCTCCAGCTGCTCTATGTAGCAGTGCCTCAAGACGTGGCTTTATTCCCTGCAGAATTAATCCATTGGCTCGCTCAACCTGGCCATTGGATTGTGGATGTGCCACCGATGCAAGGTCAAGTCGGATGCCCTTCTCCCAACAATAAGCCTCCACTTATCCGAGTGACAAGTTGCTGCCATTGTTCGTGATAATGCTATGTGGGAGACCAAACCTCCCCACTAGATACCGGACAGACCTGAGGGCGGTTGCCCCATCAAGCTTTCTAGTGGGTTTAGCTTCTATCCATTTAGTGAATTTATCAACTGCTACTAGCAGATGTGTAAACCCACATGGTGTCGTTTGTAACAGTCCCACCATGTCTAGCCCCCAGACTGCAAACGGCCAAGTTATTGGTACTATTCGCAATTCTTCAGCAGGAACATGTGGTTGTCGGGCATAATACTGGCATCCCATGCATGTCTCAACCAGCTTGTTGGTGTCTGCCTTCGTGGTTAGCCAGTAGAATCCTTGCCGGAAGGCTTTCGCGACCAATGATCGAGGAGCGGCATGATGCCGCAATCTCCGAGATGGATTTTGCGTAGGATTTCAATAACTTCTAGCTAGGAAACACACTTTCGGTATACACCAGTAGTGATCCTTTTGTAGAGCTGTCCATTGATTATGGTATAGCCCTTCGCTCGACGTACTATTTGCCGTCTTTTGACTTCGTCGTCGAGCAAAGTTCCGTGTTCGAGATATTCCATGAACGGTTTTGTCCAAGCCGGAGGGACCTTTGCCACCATGTGGACGAAAGAGTCAACTCTATCCGGGTTGTCGATGTCGGATCCCTTCACGGATGGTGTCCGTAGATGCTCTAGTAGAACTCCTGGCGGAATTTGTTTGCACCCTGATACAAGCTTAGATAGCAGATCAGCCGCCTCGTTTTTCTCCCTAGGTACATACTTGACTTCGTAGCCCAAGAAGCTCTTGGCTATCTCATCCACTTCGTCTCGATATGCCGCCATCATAGGGTTCCGCGCATTCCAGGTGCCAGCCACCTGCTAGGCAACCAAGTCGGAATCTCCACAGCAAACTATGCGCTTGATGCCAATATCCTTGGCTACGCGTAGTCCATGAATGAGTGCTTCATACTCCGCCATGTTGTTCGTAGCCTCAAAGTGGATTTGCAGAACGTAGTGTAGCTTGTCGCCAGTTGGTGACTGTAGAAATACACCAGCCCCCGAGCCATTGAGAAACTTTGATCCGTCAAAGGGCATCACCCAGTACTCTGGTTCCGGCAACGGAGTAGCATCTGGCATCTCCGTCCAATCTGTGATAAAGTCCGCCAAGGCTTGTGACTTAATAGCGTCATGTCTCTTGTAGGTGATCTCGAAGGCAGCAAGTTCAATGCCCCACTTCGCGACCCTTCCTGTAGCATCGCTGTTGTTGATAATGTCGGACAGTGGAGTCTTGCTCACCACTATGATTGGGTGCTCCTGAAAGTAATGCCTCAGCTTCCGAGAAGCAAGGAATACTCCATAAGATATCTTTTGGTAGTGCGGGTAATGCTCCTTGGACTCTGTCAAGACCTCGCACACATAGTAAACTGGTCGTTGAACTCCGTGCTCATAGCCTGGTTCCTTCCGCTCTACCACGACGACGATGCTGATTACCCGTTTGGTTGTCGCCATGTATATTAACATGGGCTCTCCAGACTCTGTTGCTGCAAGGATGGGCGTTGAGGAAAGAATCTCCTTGAGCTGCTTCAATGCTGCATCTGCTTTGTCCGTCCACATGAATTTGTCCACCTTCTTCAACAACTTGTATAGCGGCAGAGCCTTCTCTCCAAGTCGGCTAACGAACCGACTAACTGCTGCAACACAACCTGTTAGTCGTTGAATGTCCTTTAGGCATGTCGGACGGTTTATGTTTAAGATGGCCTTGATTTTCTCCGGGTTTACCTCGATTCCACGCTGGGAAACGATGATCCCAACAATTTGCCGGCTAGAACCCCGAAGACGCACTTCTTAGGGTTAAGCATCATGTTGTATTTCCGGAGATTATTAAAGGTTTCTTTTAAGTCGGAGATTAAGTCATTTGACTTTTTAGACATCACCCGATATCGTCCACATAGGCATGAACGTTCCAACCAATTTGGTCGTGAAGGCAACGTTGCATTGTCCGCTGGTACGTAGCACCTGCGTTTTTCAGCCCAAAGGGCATCGTAACATAGCAAAACATGTTGTATGGCGTAGTGAACGAAGTGGCCAATTGGTCCGACTTCCTCATATTGATCTGGTGGTATCCTGAGTATGCATTGAGAAAACACAAAAGTTCCGAGACAGCCGTCGATTCAATGACTTGGTCAATGCGAGGCAAAGCAAACGGATCTTTGGGGAAAGCCTTGTTCAAGCTGGTGTAATCAACACACATTCTTAATTATTTGGTTCCCTTTTTGGGGACAAGTACAGGTTTGGCCACCCATTGGGTGTGAAGGACTTCTTGGATAAAACTATCCTGAAGTAACCTAGCTATCTCTTTGCCTATGGCGCGTCTCTTCTCATCTCCAAATCGTCGTAGAGGTTGCTTCACTGGTTTGCATTTTGAATCAATGTTTAAGCTGTGCTCGACAAGTTCCCTAGGTACACCTTTCATGTCGGCAGGTTGCCAGGCAAAGATGTCCCTATTCTCATGGAGGAACTCGAAGAGCGCGCTTTCCTATTTGGGATCCAGGTTTGTCCCAATGGCGGTGATTTTGGAGGCATCGCCTACCACAAGTTCCACCGGCTTGGTCTCGATGGCGGCCTTGAATGCAGGAGCAGAGTCAACAATCTGTTTCTTTGACGTGGGCATCTCTGAGTAATCGACCTTACTCTGGATCTCTTTGAATTCTTTGCTGTAGAGGACCGCTTCCGCGAAGGCTGCTTCATTAATATCGCAGTCCCTTGCCTTGGTAAAGCTTCCGGATACGGTGATGACACTATTTGGTCCGGGTATCTTGAGTTTGTTGTAGATGAAGCATGGCTTGTCCATGAAGGTGTGGAATATGTCACGGCCGAATATGACATGGTACACGCTCTTGAAGGGGACCACCTCAAAGGTCATGCGCTCTTGGCGGTAATTATTAACATCGTCAAAGGCAACCTGAAGTGTGATCCAGCGCAGGTACTAGGGAGCTGGGGGTAGAGTGTCCATCAGTATCCTCATAGAGGTCTTCTGTTGTCGGACGGTGGGGGTGCCAAGGAAAGTGTGGTAGACTGGCACCTTCTTCACGAAGGGGTTCTTGCCTTTGTCGTCGCTCTTGGCGGCATGCTTGGGGTCAACATCCTCGTCCATGTCACTTGAATCCTTGGACTCCTCATCCTTTTTCTTCCCCTTGCCCTTACCTCACGGTCTATTCTTCCGACTTCACTTGTAGCCGGACTCTGGGTCTTCCTTGAGGTCGTTGACGAACTTGCAGTGTCGATTGGTATGGGTGACCTTGCCGTTGACATCGAGGTGTACGAGGAATGGCATATCGCGGTACTCTTCGTAGGTTTGGGGAATGCGGAGCGGTGCCTAGGTAGTTTCACTTCCTCGTTGCTGCCCACGACCAGCTCCACGTCCTCGGCCACGTTGTCCGCCATCACCTCGTCCTGCAAAGGTCATGGTGACCATGTCGGGAGATTGCTTTTATTCTGGAGCGGTTTTCCGCCTTGTACTGCTGTTCCTCCGAGCTTGAGTTGGAACGGCCGTTGCCGGCAGAGAGCCGTGAGCATCGTCGTCGGCAGCAGCGAACTCACTAGCCAACTGAATCATCTGGTTCAAGTCAAGCTAGTGATTGTCCTGCAAGCGCTTTAGCTTATGTCGGAGCAACGTGCCCCTTTCCAACCCATCGATGAAGGCGTCCATGGCGGTCTGAGCGTGCACACCTGCGCAGGAATTTTTCATATCCAGCCAGCGGGAGAGGTAGGCGCGAGATGTCTCGTCTTTCTCTTGCACGCACCGCTGTAGATCACCAACAGTGCAGGGACGTTTGTACGTATCCTCAAAGTTCTTAGTGAATGCCTCTTGCATGTCCAACCAATTGCAGATGGATTTCTCCGGCAAGTCGTTAATCCATTGACGGGCTGTGCCCGCCAACATCAATGGGAGGTACTTGACGGCAACGTTGGGGTTACCCCCGGCAATCTCTACCGCGTTGCCGTAGTCCTGCAACCATGTAGCTGGCTTAGCGGTGCCGTCATAGGGCTTGATGGTCTTGTCAATCCGGAAATCTTTGGGGTAAGTTGCGGACCGTATCGCAGGTCCAAAGCAACATGGTCCCAGGTATGGTCCTTACCGGGCCTCGTGGATCTTATTGATCCGCGAACGTGCATCATACGGCTCCGGGTTTTTCTTCTTCTTGTCAACAGGGGATGGGCTGCATGAACGACGCGGGCCTCCTACGCCATGGTGACTACTAGGTGGCGATGGAGGTGGAGGTGGCGGTGGGTTAGCCTTCTTGCTATTACCCTCCTGCGACGCCTCACGCCTGTCGCGGTTGCTTGTCGGATGCGGATGGTCATGGTGTGACCTGCTCTTGTGTCCCTGGTTGCGTTCTCCGCCATGACGGGTCTGCTCCGCGTTGTCTCGAATGACAATGCTGCCCTGCCTTGGCGGGGGCATATCCGTACGATGGTGAGCCTTGGGATCTTCGCGATGTCGGGGGGATCGGGGCGGTGGCGATGGGCGACGAGGTCGGGCCTTTTCTCCGTCGTCGGAGGATATGGGGATAGCATCCTTCCTGTTATGCGCATCCCTCCGTCTTCGTTCTGATGAACCCGTCTGAGACCCGACATCAAGAGGAGATCTGTCCCTTGGCGGATTATGTTGGCTAGACTGGCAAAACACTGGGTCAGACTCAAGCCTCTGAGAGGTGGCCTTTTCCTGCTGCTTCACCGCCTTGGCCACTAGGTCATAGACCTGGTCCACTGCCTCGGGCGATCTATCCTGCTCTAGAAGGGTCTTGGCGACGGCGAGGTTGAGGAGTGGAGTGGGCATCACCTGTCTGCCTTCACTGTCAATGTATGGCTTGTCTTGTGCCGGCTTTGGGGGAGCCCATCCTAGGTTTTGCTATACACCAAGATCATTGATGACGCGAGCCAGAGCTTTCTTGACCTTCTGCTGCTACTACAGAGTCTTGTACTCGGCCTCCATTGCTCTGGCTTTCTCTATGGATTTCTGTGTGTTGACCAGATCTCGATCTAGCTTAGCGCCTTGCTCCGCGATGGCCTGTGCTTCCTCCAGAAGCTGGGCCACGTTCCGGATATGAGCTACGATCAGTGGATCGACGAGGAGGTTGCCGTACATCACTCTATCAGCTGGAGTAACTTGGGCAGCAGCAGACGTAGATGCCGGAGGTGGCAGGTTTGCGGTGTTGTTGTTGCTTGGGCCGGTGCTGAGTTCCTGTGGCTGTTATACTGGGTTAGGCGGAGGGGGCATGACCTTTGCGCGATCATCGTCAGCAGCAACAGGTGGTCCCTTCCCCTTGTCCAGCACTGTAGGAAGAGCTCGTCCGGGTTGATCTTCATCCATCGCCATCCCAATGGTGACGAACACCTCTCGAGACATGACGGTGTTGTTGGCTTGCTCGTCGCGCGTGTACTCCTCCTCCATCTCCTGCATGGCGGAGTCTAGTTCCTCTGGACTGAAATCTATCTCCTCTGAATCTGCACTGAAGTCGGCGTATAGTGCGTCAATCATAGAGTCGGAGGGTGCCAATACTTCCTCGATGACGGGCGGTGGAGGTGCAACAGAAGCGACGATGATTGGAGGTGGCGGCGCGACTGCGGCGATGGAGGCCGGAGGCGGTGGTGGCGGTGGCTGAATCGGAGGGGCTCCATCAATGAGCGTAAGCGCTGTCTGAGCTGCCGCTTCAGCCTCCGCATAGTTGTTGACGGTGTTCACCATGCCTTCGAAGGTAAGGCGTTTCGACGCCTGCTGCCGTCTTAGAGAATGCCGGAGGAGCGTGCCATGGTCCATTCCTTCCACAAAGTGATACATAGCATCATCATTGGGGTAGTGGGCCAGATCGGCTCGTATACGGAGCCACTTGGCAAGGTAATCTCGGGGTTTTTCGCCCTCTCTCTGAACACGACGCGCTAGATCGAAGATGGTAACCATGCTGACGAACATGGATCTCTGCTGTCCAGACGCACGGATGAAGCCGGCGGACTTGCAGTGATCTTCCACCTTTATATCCTGCACAGGGGCGGTTTGGGTGGGCCTTGAATTTTTCCGATCTTTGCCGGCAAACTCCAAAGAGAGATTCGACATCAATCCTTCCGCGAACGTATCCTGCCCGTAGGCGGTCCGTGCAGGCCTTGATGCTCCTCCGACTCCCAGGAAACTAGTGCCCGAGTCGGTTTCGCCAATGAAGAGGTGGATGTCTCCGATAGGAACGATCGAACATCGCGTAGGGTTCGTCTTCGCCGGGATCTAGAACTCGTCGGGAGGGACGATCGGAACGTTGACGGAGAAGAGAACACGACTGATGGCTACGGTTTCGCCGATTCCCGCGAAGATCTTGGTCCTCGCCCGCTGAAGAGCCTGAAGCGCCTCTTGCCCCATGGTGGGCGCCAACTGTCGTGGTATTGCCGACGAGTACGCCATGGAGGGGTCCTCCCAGTGCATGTTTAGAGACGTGGGGGAAGGCAGACGGTTGAGGGGTACGAGGTAACACAGCTTACCCAGGTTCAGATCCCACAACGGTGGAGGAATCCTACTCCTTCTATAAATCAATATAATGGCAATACGCCGAGTTACAGAGATAGGTTCGCTGTGCGAGGTGTATGCTAATCACTACTTGGTCGTGCCCTAAAGGCTCCCATAGGCCCGACTTATATAGTCGCCAGGTCCTAAGGTTACAGGGAAAAGTCCTAGCCGGACAGGTTACAGAGTCCTACACCGTCTATTACTAGTCTTGCGTGTCTTGTACTCCAAGGCTTCGGGTACGCTGGTGACTCCACCGTAACCTTCCTTTATCCGGCATGCGCCTCCCTTCTGGATCCATCTAACTGGGCCGCCCAGCAGGCCATGGGCCATGCTACCAACTGTGGGCCACCCGGGTTATCCGGATAGGAGACATGCTATGAGGATAACCATATAGCATATCCCCAACAACCATTCCGGATCTCCTCGTGATTTCCTGGATCCAATACGATACTCCTAACAACATCCATTCTCCAACTCATATTCCATATCTACTTAAACAACATCGAACCTTAAGTGTGTCACCCTACGGTTCATGAACTATGCAGACATGATCGAGACACCTCTCCGGTAAATAACCAATAGCGGGATCTGGAGATCCATAATTTCTCCCACATATTTCAACAATGACTTCGTGATCGAATGAACCATTTACATACGATACTGGTTCCCTTTGTCGCGCGTACTTTACTTATCCGAGGTTCGATCGTCGGTATCTCCATACCTAGTTCAACCTCGTTACCGATAAGTACTCTTTACTCGTACTATGATATGACATCCCTTGTGACCTAGTCACATGCTTGCAAGCCAATTGGATGGAATTCCACCGAGAGGGCCCAGAGTATATCTATCCGTCATATGGATGGACAAATCCCACTCTTGATCCATGTTCTTCAACACATACTTTCAGAATACCCAATGCCACCTTTATAACCACCCAGTTACAGAAGTGGTGTTTGATGTCATCAAAGTACTCATCTGGTGACAGTGATTAACATGATCTCATGGTCAAAGGATTAGGTTACTATGTATCTAAAAGCTTCTAGCAAAACAAACTTAATGACTTGACCTTATGCTATGTTTACTATGGGTGTGTGTCCATCACATCATTCTCCTAATGATATGACCTTGTTATTAATAACATCCAATGTCGATGATCAGGAAACCATGATCATCTATTAATTAACAAGCCAGCTTAAGAAGAGGCTTACTAGGGACTCTTTTATGTTTACAAAACACACAAATATTAAAGTTTATGGTCAATACAATTATAGCATGGGATGTAAACATTTATCATAAACACAAATATATAAAAATAACCACTTTATTGTTGCCTCTTGGGCATATCTCCAACAGTCTCCCACTTGCACTAGAGTCAATAATCTAGTTTGAAAAACTTTGTGCATTCAACACTTATGGCTTTCTGGTGTTGTATATACACAATTGCTAGTGGTAAACATAACATTCAGATATGACACTTCCAGTTCCGTGTGTATTTGCATGTCTTTGTGTCTCTACACATCACTCATTCTCCAATGAGATGGCATTGTTTAAATTTGATCCTTTGGTGAGACCCTTAGTTCCTTGGGGTTAAATCATGTCGATACAATTGTCGTACAATATATCTTCATAGTACTATTCCCTGTGAACCCCACCTAGTTTGATAACAAATTACTTGACACAAATTCCCTCTTTTGATGCTACAATAACAGTCATATACTTAGCCTTTTGTTGTAGTATCTGCCACAATGTCTTAACTTTGGAACTCATCCAAATCCGTTTATGGAACCTCCTTTCCATTACATTGTGCCACCCATTGTTTAAATTGAGATAAACATAATTTGTATCTTGTAAAAAAACTAGTATCAATGTAACACTTTACAATGAACTAACTATCTATTTGTCACCTCTACATATTCTTAGTTCTTCCAAAGATCATAAGAATATACTCACTATCGTCCAATGATCATATTATGAGTCATTCTGGTATATGCTCATTTTCATTTAGAGCATAGGACATATCTGGATGTGTACATATCATAGTATGATTGATCAAAATATTCTTGTGATTTCACTCACCAAGTGTCAAAACACTTGAATGTTGTTTCACTTACCAAGTGTCAATACACTTGAATCTTGATTCAATCCTTCATGTGCGACAAGTACCTTTCTTGTCGTTTCCATATTGAACTCATTCAATATCTCATCTATGTACATTTGGCACAACCATATTAGTGTCTCAATTTATCCCTATAGACATTGATACCTAATATTCGGGTTTTTCCTAAGTCTTTCATCGAAATGAAATTCTTAACCTGTGTCAATAAAAGATACATCATTTCCAATCAACAATATGTCTTTCACATAATGTATTAGAAATATGTCTTAGCGCTCCCACTTAATTTCTTTCAAATGCAAGCATCTTCATCGTCGCTGATAAAATTAAACTCTTTTAACAGTTTCATCACGGTGAAGATTCCAACTCCGTGATGCTTACTTCAACCATTGAAGTTTGCATGCACTATTAGCATCCTTTGAATTAACAAAAACCCTTTGAATCGTGTCATGTACACGTCCTAGATAACCATTCTATTAGAAGACTTTGTTTTGTTTGTTTAACTATCATATACCAATATATGTAGTGGTTGCTATATTAATCCATCCAGACTAAATATCTCTATGAAAGATCAAATCTTGACATAGTCAACTCCTTGAACATTGTCGCAAACTCTTTCATGATATGTCGACAATTTCATAGATGTGAAACATCCATGACTATTTCTTTATAGATCCAAATATGACTGAAAGGTTTTACACCTTTCCAGAGGGTCTTCCAAGTTCAAAAACTTGATCTCTCGTGTATGGAACTATCATGGATTCTATGGCTTCAAGCCATTTGACAAAGTCAGGGCCCATCATCGCTTCTTTGCATATAGTCGGTTCATCATTGTCAAACAATAATAATTTACTCAAAAATCTTAGTATTTGATTGTTTACCCAACCTACTTGGTTCAATAGGAACTTAGTCCTCCGTCACCACAACCTTTGAGGCACGTGAGCCATGAGCATTATTTATTCCACCGGGACACTTTCTGGTGCTACGCAACTCAGGACATATTAGCTAAGGTTCAGTAACCTTATAAAAGTTTCTATTGTCCTCCCACTTAATTTTTCACGAAAAGTTCATTCTAAAGAAACTTGACGTTCTAAGTGACAAACACTTTTGTCTTCGGCGTTATGGAGGTATAACCAACGGTTATTCGAAATAACATACAAAGATATGCTCATCGGATTTTGGTTGTAAACATTTTACTTATGCCTATCATACCATTAATAAAGGACAACTTGGGTTTTATCCGGAACCACAACTTATATGGTGTAATTTCAATAGATCACGATGGTGCTCTTTTTAGTGTAAAAATGGTAGTCACTAAAGCTTTAATCTTTAAAATACAATAGCAGTTTATTATGGACACCTTTGATCTCACCATGTCAAACAAGGTTTCATTGCATATCTCGAACACTCTATACTCCTATGGTGTTTCGGGAAATGAAAATCCATGGAACGAATCCTCAAATCTTAGGTCTTATGCTAAAGTTGTAACTCAAATATATTTCTTTATGATCCAATCATAAACTCCTTATTTTACAATTATTTGCCACTTCATCTTGAAAGTCTTTGAGCATTTTCAAATGTTTCACATTTCTTCCTCATTAAGTAAATATACACATATATTCACTAAAATTTCTGGAGAAAGCATATGAAGTTGAAATCCAATGCTCAGACTACACATAATGGTCTACATACATCAATATGTACAAATTCTAATAAGTTAGTCGTTCGTTCTTCTTCGGCCTTTGAACGAAGTTTCAATTATCTCCAGGAAAGTCTCACAAGCTTTATTTGATTAAAATCAAAAGACTCCAAAATTCCATCAACATGGAGTTTCTACATGTTTTCTTTCCAATATAATTTAAATGGCGATGTAACTTCTTAAGTGATCTTTATTGGGATATGCTTTCCGGGTATACCCACAAGTGTAAGACCCCACCTTTATAAAGGTAAAGGTCCCTGTTGATGAAGTACACAGAAACAAATGCTAGTCCCTGGATCAAATGCTAGCATCCACAGTTTAAGATGAAGTACACAGAAACAAAGGTCATTATTACATCGTCATTCCAGAGATAACATAGTCTTTTACAACTCCATAGCCATAGGCTAGTACAAGATTTTAACTTAACAACTTAAATAAAAGTCTTCATCTTCATGTGCCACAGGCAAGCATGTTGAGTGTAGAATCATAACCCTAATCCTCATCAGAGTAACCTGCGACATCACAAGTTACAGCCACAGTGGGTCAATACATTGGAATAGTATTGGCAAGTGATATCTTAGTAGAATAATAGTTTCTAGCTTCTACATGAATTTGGAAGTGTAGCTTAGGCTTGCTTTGCTCAAAATAGGTTTTACCTATTAGTTAAAATCACTAAGTTTTGGTTTGGCAAAAACTCCCAAGGAACCACCAATAGACATTGGTGAACCTTTACCCTTGTTTAACCACGAGTTTTTAACTTAGAAATTGGGATGAGGAGATTCTTGATAGCTTCCATGTCTTGATGCTCAAATTGTCCATTGCTGGGGACACGACTAAGTACTTAGATTCTTCCTTCTAGAGAAGTGGTGCACTTTCCCCACAAGACTCGACATGCATCGAGACAAGACCTTTCAGAAGCCTTCCCTTAGACCAAAATGGACGCGCTCCAAACTTATCACCCCCTACCACCAACGGTCCATTTGGCTAAGTTATTGCAACCTATATGATCCAGGCAGAGCCCATATTGCCATGTGGCTGCAGTAGAAGCTTCTTAACATATGGCATCTCAAATCCCTTTGTTCCTGGGTGGCTTTCCACAAGTGTGATACACAAGGTAGACCATAGATATGGGCCTTGTGTAACCACTCAACAAAACCAATACATACCATTCCACCCAGGTGTTTCATTCACTTAGTTGTTTTATTAAGCAAAACACAAGTCAAAGACTTATCAATATTTTTTCATAGCATGTATATAATACACCCTTGGTTGCTACTAGCTAGGCTAAGCATGGAAATAGCAAGTATCTTAACTTAGATAAAATGCTAACAATTCTACAACTACTAGGATTTCCCAAGCATAGCATATAGATACATAGAAAAAATTATCATGCAAGCCCTATACAAAATATCACAAATGCATAGTCAAAATATTGGGACAAAAATATGAAGAACCACTTGCCTTGGTAGTTGGGGGAGTAGCAACAATCCTCACAATCACAATCACCACTAGCACCAAAATCTACACATAAAATGATAGCACCAAATTTATATTTCAATCAATTCAAACAAAAATATATGAATGCATGCAAATGCCATGTGATGATTTTTCTAAACTAAACAAGACAAGTAAAACAGTACTGAACATTAAACTAAACATTTATACACCAATTAAACTTAATTTGGCTTTTAAAACATTTTCCAAATATTTTTTATACACAAAATAGGCTTACAAATGTCTCTGCATAAAATTCTATTTTAACAGAAGCAAAATACAAAACCAAGCCTACAGATGTGTAGGATTTATTTTTGTGATTCCAATGATATATTATTTGTATTTTTTGGATAAACAAAACAAAAGTTATTGAATTTTCAAGTTTAAATAACTAATAGATGAAATTCCATATTTTAAATTTAAAACCTAACCACACAGCAGCCTCTGATTGGCGCGTACCAGTTCGGGGAGATCACTCTTGCGAACCGTAGGATTTAAGTGACGATGCACGGCCCAGATATAATCGTACCGCTTCACCTAATCATCTAATCATGGCCTTTGGATCCAGATCCAATGGATCAGATCTGATTGACCAAAATCCAGTGGCGCGAATGGCGCTAGCGGTGGTGACGCCTCTGGCGGTGACACGCCGGCAAGGTCAGAGGTGAAGGGGGGTGTGCTAGCTCTTACCGAGGTCGCGAGGACGTGGATATGCTCAACATGGAGACGGTTGGGGTGGGGGCGCACGGACACAGCAGCAAATCCTCGTCGGAGTTAGTCCGCGCGTCGGGTGCTCACTGTCGGAGTCGAAGACGACGACCTAGGATGCAAGAGAGAAAACGGCTGGCTTTAGGAGGTGCGTAAAGACATGGCGAATACAGTCACGTGAACCAGGGGTCAAGTGGAGCACGGGCTTTACCAAATTCTTTCGCCGGAGTTAAGCTGCGTCTCGGGTGTTTGCAAGCAACGACGGGGGCAACGTGGACGAGAGACAGGGGGTGCTCGAGACTCACCGGAATCAGTCGCTGGAGTTGCTCGGTGCTATGGCGGTGCAAGCAAGAATTCGCGGAGCCTGGCGGCGCTTCTGGCTGGCTGTGTTGGGGGAAATGGCCGCGAGGGAGAGGGGATTAAGTAGCCAAAGGAGGGGCGGGGATTACACATGAAATCAACGGCAATTACTCGAATTAAAACTCGGCAGTAAAGGAGGAAGAAACGGCGGAGGGCCTGGTCGTGGGCGGGGTTTGGGGACGATGATGACGAGGCGTGTGGTGCCAGAGCGTCAGTGAGAGAGGGGTGCTGTAGTGGGTGAGAAACAGAGGGGAGAGGGGAACCCGGGTGGGCTGGTGTTTGGGCCGCTTTTGTTGCTGGGCCAAGTAGGTGGCGCCGGCGTTTTCTTATTTTCTTATTCTTTTTCTTTTTCTATTTTGATTTTCTGAATCCAATTTCAAATGCTATTCAAATGATTTTGAATTCAAATCTCCTCTGGATTTTTGTAAAGTGATCCAAGCACATATTTGTGTATGAAACATTTCTTTTTGTTCACAAATACTTTGGCCCATTGAAAATAAAATAAATTCATGCTTTATTGAATATATCTATTGGGAATATGAAGGGTTTTAGGTTTTGAATTTTTGTCTTTGAAAATTTTTTGTGAGCTTGTGTTCACCTTTGATAACCCTCTTGATCAAAACAAGGCATAGTTTGGAAAGTAAAATAAAACCATTGCCTCTTTAGCTTAAATACATTAGGCATATAAATGGTTTTAGATTTTGAAATTTTGTTTGAAATAACTCAAATGCTAATGGATGCATGAATGATATGCAAACTTTATAAACCATGATTTTTGGGATGTTACAAATCTAACCCCCTTAAGGTGAATCTCACCCTCGAGATTTGGATTGGCTAGCAAATAGGTGAGGGTGGTCTTTCCGAAGATCATCTTCTCTTTCCCATGTTTCTTCTTCTTCGGAATGGTGGTTCCACTGAACTTTGCAGAATTTGATAGTCTTAGTCCGAGTAACTCTTTCTGAAGTCTCAAGTATCTTGATGGGTTTGTCTTCATAAGTGAGATCACTTTCCAACCGGACCTCTTCCAAAGGTATAATATCCTTCAAAGAAGTCTCTTCCATCTCCGGATGGAATTTCATCAACTGACTCACGTGAAACACATTGTGAACGTCAGACAGTGATTCAGGCAACTCAATATCATAAGCCACTTCTCCTTTGCGACTTAAAATCTTGAATGGTCCAACATACCTTGGTGCTAATTTTCCTTTTACTCCAAATCTCTTCACTCCACGAAGTGGTGATACTCTAAGATAAGCTCTATCACCCACCTCATAGGTGACTTCTCTATGCTTTGGATCTGCGTAGCTCTTTTGTCGGGACTGTGCTATCTTCAATCTGTCCATTACCAACTTGACTTTCTCTTCAGCTTCCTTGATTAGTTCTGGCCCGAACAGGTTTCTTTCTCCAACACCAGTCCATAACAAGGGTGTAGTACACTTTCTCCCATAGATAAATTCAAACGGTGCCATCTCAATACTGGCTTGATAGCTGTTGTTGTAAGAGAATTCTGCGTAAGGCAGACTTTCATCCCAACTAGCACCATAATCTAGGGCACATTCCCTCAACATATTGTAACACCCCAGTTTTCAGTAAATAGTAATTAGGGTTGATTGTGCATTGCATGAGCATCATCCCTTTAAACTTTGCTTTAAAGAAAATAAAGCAAACCCTAAAACCCTAATCTTCCCCTCTCTTTGAAAGCAATTCAAAATGCTTTGAATTTTGAAAACTACCAAAAATATTGGAGCCCAAATTGAATACAAGGGCTCATAAGCATTTTACATATTTGATAAAAGCCTCTAGTATTTTAAAATTATTCCAAACAGATTTGGAATTCAAAACACAAAACAAAAATTTGAAAACAGAAAAAGAAAAAAAAAATTGCAAATAAAAACAAGACTGCAAGCAAAGTAGGTGGAGCAGCCCAGCAACCTTCCCCTCTTCTCTTCCTTCCCTGCGGCCCAACTTAGCCCAATTCCCGGCCCATACCGCTTCAGCGTTATTTCTTGTTTTCTTCTTCCTCCAGCCAGAAGGACAGCGAGGAAGAGTTCCTGCGTGTCGCCGCTGGTGCCGTTCCTGCCTCGCCGAGATGCCCGCCGCGCCAAGATCCTCGCTACCGACGCCGGCGACGCCTATAAAACCCCTGTTGCCTCCGGATAAGCCCTAGCTTCCTCCCTTTCCCAAATTTCTTTCTTCGGCCGAAACCCTAGCTGCAGGTGCTATGGTGCCCCGTCATTCCCGGCCTCCCCTATCCTGTTTGAGGCCACTTTCGTGACTGCCGTCGTCGACTAGGTCGATTGCCCCAATCAGCGCCAGCCGAAGCCACCCCCTTCGCTCCAATCGACGCCACAGGTTCGAGCTCTGGCCACCATCGCCATGGACGATTCCACCCTCCTCCGGCCTCGCTGACAAGCTTTCTGTGTTCCTGGTGAGCACGCGGTCCTCCACGACCCTCTCCCCCTCTCCATATCACTCTGTATCGCGCTGCCACCGCAGCTCTCCGCGCTCTGCCGCTAGACGTCGTCCGTGCCGTCGCTCCAGCGACCAAAACGAGGCGGCGCCACCAGGGTTAGGTTCGTCACGGTGTGCTCGTTCTAGTAGGCCAGGTCTCGCAGCCTCGCGCACGCTCCTTCGCCGTCGCCGTGCATCGCCTGGGAGTTCACCGTCGGGTGACGTCAGGCTGACGTCACCGTGACGCCAGCCGCGGGTCAGCTCCTGGTCAAACCACCTCGGGCCCCACCTGTCCATGTCTGGGGCTAGCCCAGCCCTATGTGTAAAAATGTTTAGGGCGTGTGCTGATGTCAGCCTTGCGCAATAAATTATTTAATATGGTTTAATAATTCCAGAAAATGATTTTAATCTTGTAAAATCAATATCTAATTATTTATAAGTTGGAAAAATGTGTATAATATATCAATTGTTCAGAAAAATGAGAGCTAACTATTTAAGCTATAATCATGCATTGTTAAACAACTTAAATGACAATTTTAATTATAAGAACCTAGTAACCCCTCTCATATGATTCTGAAGTTTCTCCGAGTTAGGGTTTTCACCCCTCGGAACCCTATTTAACTTGTCGAGCATGTTTTAGGGTTTCAATTCAATACAATTTAACTTGACCAACTTTAATCAAGTCAAGAACAAGGTTCCCGAAGATCTGCTTATCTGTTATCAACTGGCAAAGGCAAGCATAGCCCCACCATGATATAATCCTATGATTTCGAAAGCATTTCCATTCCTGCCATGATGCATATGATTATACTGTGGTATTTTATCTATAGATAGAGTATCCTATCTGTTGCATTACTCCCTTTGAGCTTATATTACCTGATCCACTGCTCCTAGCATAACTAGGTTTGGCTTGTGTGCAATGCTAGAGCTTTTATCTGTGTCTTGCTTAGCCATGCTTAGCTGTTGAGTCTGGTTCATCCAGATGATGTATCAGATGCAGAGAATCTAGTGTGACAGGATAACGTGATAAGATGAGATCAGTGATATGAGATTAAACATGCTAAGGCTTGTATGGGAGGCCACCGTGGGATGTGGTTTTTCTAGTCCCATGCTCGCCACCACTAGGACCTGAGTTCTTGCCTTTGGAACCAAGACGAGCGTACAACCACACGGGGCCTCGACAACCTCATGAGTAACTAACTTTCCTAGTAGATTGCATGAGTCACATAGTTCGGGCGTTCCATTCGACATACGCATTGAAAACGTTTTCGAAAGAGGGGGTGAAGGAGGTGCATTCATAACAGGTAGGGAAGCATGGACCGGGTTGCTTGGGGTAGATATTGCTCCTGGTAAACCAACCTCGCCTCACATCTTTAAGTACCGGCTTCAGGATTTGACCCATTACGGCGGAACCATACTTATTGCGTGACTCATGGGCTCGGCGAAAGCAAGGTAAAGGTCATGTCTAACCACCCTCTGCCGGCCTTCCAAGGAAGAGGGCTAATCATGTGGAATTAAGAGAAGGTTAGTAGTGTGGGTAAAGTTGTACACCCCTGCAGGGTAATCATTTTTTCGAAAAGCCGTGCCCACGGTTATGAACGACTTGGCGACCGGACTCAAGATCATAGAGAACATGAACCTAATCGTAAAACTTGGCAGATCAACGTGTGCTTAAGGATGCTTCCTCATGGGTACGAGGGGGTGATCCTAGTTCAGATGATGATGATTTGGTGGATATCAAAAGATGATGATCAATACTTTGGAGATGTCGCTCTCTTATACCCTTTTAAAATATTCTGATTAGACGAGCTTCTTCTCTCTCTCTTGTTTTATAAACAAAGATGGCTTTATGCAAAACAACTCCATCAGCCATAAGTCTTGCTGATTACACCCTGTACTCACCCTTGCTTTGTTGATACTTTTGGCAGAGTAAGTTTTCCCTGAAGATCAGTTTGGTACTACATCGACATCGACGAGTAGCTTGGGGTTCCCGGCTGGCAGCCTGGAATCTATAGGCTGGGACGTCATCGTTATGCTTCAGGCCTCTTAGGCCATTTGTTAAGTTTGCTATACTTAATAGCATAATTTGCCTTCCGTTGTTTGATGTTTGTGGTCGGTGACCTCTACTTGTAATAATTTGGTTCTTTGCTCAGTTATGAGTTTGCTGCAATAAAATTTGTGTCGTAGGGTCACTGTCGTGTTACTGATTCTTCACTGGATATTCTCGAGCTCAAGTTTAAGCTTATGTCAGAGGGAGGTCTGGGATTTGTTTAGCCTTGATCCCGGGGGTGTCATAGTTCTTGGTATCAGAGCAGTACCGACCGTAGGAAAACCTTGCTATTGGTCGATGTTGAGTCTAGTGTTTGTGAAAAACTATCTTAAAAGTTAAAAAGTATTCGTGAAAACTCTAGTATGCTTCTTTTTCTTCTTATCCAGTCTCGCTCTAACTACGGGTTATCTTATCTCGTGTTGATTTTGGAAAAGTTTTGATATCTCTTCTAGTCCTTTAAAGCGTAGGTGCCTTCTTGGCATGTCGTTTCTCAGCCAGTTGACCTAGTGTTGAGTTTTCTAGAGTTGTGTGTGTTGTGAATTCCTTGTTCCCCTTGCTTTTGTTCATCCGAGAGATTCCTTTCGATCATGATCTCTCTGTCTTTTGGAACCACAATACTATATTGTTGGTTCCACAGTGTTCTGTTCTAGGCTTCGAGGTTTCCTTTCGCCTCGTGTGCCTCCTTTTTGTTTGTTTGGGTACTTCAGAAGTCATTTCTTCTCTTGGAAGCTACCTCGTGAATACTATCTTGCAGTGTACACTATGTCACTCAAGTAGTAGTTACTCCTTTCTTTGGGTTTTAACCCTTGGATTTGAACCGAAGATCCCTGATTGTGTTGGATTCTAGTGTTGTGAATCTTGTACATGAAGCTGACATTTAACCCAAGATCCCTTTTGTTGACCTCTGTCATTAATGTTCATACATTACCTCAGGATGGCTTGTATTACAATTCTAGCCTACAAGCTTGTGGCCTTTGTCGCGATTTAATTGTGACAATTAAGGACTTCCCCTACAACATGCTATGGCATATGTTCTTTAATGGAACCAAATAGATCACGACAAGAGTACTCCTCGAGAGTCTCGCATCTATATCCGTGACTCTGCCACACTCTACCCCTTCTATGCATTGGTTTTCGGAAGGTTGTTAACTTATGCATCCACATCTCGGGATTCCATCCTGAGCATGTTCCCTTTTTCCTTGTTGTTTTCCGACCTTTGTCTACCAGTTGGTAGCCAAGTAGTAAATGTGCATCGGTGTCTTCTGATGCAAGATACTCTTGTGGTCCGTCCAGACAAACCATTTTAGAATGTCTAGGAGAAACAAACTCCAGTACCTCGTCATATCTAGGACCAGGTCAAAGTGTTGTAACCCGCAGATCAAGAGGCATTGATTATCTTCCATCTGTTCTATCTTAAAGTATCACACTCTTCTATACTAAGAGGTCGTGTTAAGTTTCATGACCCCTTAATGAAGTGATGCTCTTACACATATTTACCCACCCTTCCTCGAGCTTTCGCGCTCGTGAGTGATGCGTGTGCGTAATGATGTGGCCATTTGAGATTCTTAGTAATTATTATTGTTCTTAACTCCAAGGAATTTGTGTCATTCTTAGCGTGATTGGTTAACCCTATCACTAAGCAAAGGATGACCGTGCTACCAAGTCCGGTATTCTGGTACACTCTCTTCGATCAAAGAGATAGGCTTATGCCGAAGCTCTGAGATTCTGTCTTGTTGCCTTATAAAGCAAGTTTCTTCTCGAACTAAGAGACGTATCGGTAGTTCGTGATATTCTAGCTGTCTACTAGAAGTATTGCCATGTTGCCACATGACCGTGATGTCAAGTTCTTTAGTAAGCCAGTTCTGTGAACTGCTCTTTTCTCCAAGGATCAGTACTGGATACCCCTGAACTAGTTGGTTGAGCTTAAACAACAACTTGAAGAGTTGTAAGACAAAACTTCTAACTGACTCTGTTCCTCATTAAAGGGATGTCTAGTTTTGTTCGCGCTGAAGAAAGATAGTATCTCCGTTATGGATATTTTATATTCCCCCACCTTTGATTTGAGTTGGGTTACCGCCAAATCAAACTCAGTTCCAAGGACTATCTTGATGGTGTTTCTACTTGTGATGTTTCACTTGAGTACATCTTCATGTTCTTTGGTCTGACCAATATTGTTGTCTCGTTCAAGCAACATATGAGTCCATCTTCTTGGAGTGTCTCGATAAGTTTTTTGTTGAGCCAATCAATGACATCCTTATCTTCTCCATGTTAGATTGAATACATATGGAACATTGGGCATTAATGTTGGAAACTTTTGAGAACCGTCTTTGAGTCACCTCGAAGTATGTGTTCTGTATGTTAGAAGTAACCTTCTCTGATTCACATGCAAATGCTGAAAGATGTCGCCGTGGATCCGAGTAGAGTTATATTCGTTCTTCAAGGATATATGTGTGTTTTATTGCTAGTACTATATATGTATGCAGTTGTCTTTCTACAAGATGTTAATACATGGGTATAGCAATCCAGCTCAGTCTTTTGGAGATTTACACTATAGTTTCTATCTTGAGACTCTAGTAACTTTACCTTTGTGATAAATGTTGCAAACTTTCTATTAGGACATGCTAAGTCTGAAGTATCATTTCACTTAACCAAAGATGAATCTCATGCAGCAATGATGGTTGGTGCACCTCAAGGTTTTGACATAGGTCTCTTTGTAAATCTGGCAAGGTTGATGTAATGGTTGACACACTTAGCTGGAAAGACCTTTCGTCATATTCCTTGATTTGGCAGTAACAACCACTCTTCATAAGGCTTCTTTTATGATTTATTATAGGAGTTGTGATTATGGTTTCCTTAGTATCCGAAGTCCGACCTTTACTTGATGTTTGATTTCTCAAACATCAAGGAGAACATTTAAAGTAGTGTTGCTAAATGTCTCTCAGTCGATCCTCCAGACCCTTTTATGTTGGCAAGCATCTTGTTGTGCCAAGTAATTGAAGTCTGAGAATGAAGTTTCTTTATGATCGTGTCATCAGGAATCTTCTTAACTATTCATCTTGGTGGTGTAAAGTGACATCATGATCTTTGGCAAAGATTCTGATAAACCTGGATGAATAAAGAGTTTCCTTCGTTTTCTTAGCCATGTTTTAAGAGTGACTATGATTTTGGTAATCAGAAGTTTCTCTTGTTACATGTTCCTTCTGACTTTTATGAGTCCTCCCCACCAAAAAACCTTTCTGTATTAGCCTTCTATTGAATAAAAAATGACCCTTTTGTGTCAAAAGTAGTTCAATAGCTCGGTTTTGTTGATCCATATCTCTGCAACCTGAAATCTCTACTTAAGCCATTTAGTAGAGGTTCCCTATCGAAGTCTATGGTCATGTTCTTTCTGTTGAAACCTCCCTTCTCAGAAGCTTATATCTTCTATGAGTTCCATGGTCTCAATCCTTATGAAGACCATATATCTAACAACTTGAAACCTTCTCCTCTTGTTTCCTCCGTTACCTTGACGCGTTTCATGTTGTCATCTCAGAGTTGTTTTGAACAATCCATCCATGAGCTGACCATGAGATACTCTGTGTGTTGTTTAGTGTGGTTCCCTCTTATCTTTAGAGTGCCCATGTTCCTTTCTCTCTCTGTCTCTCTTCCTACCTTGGGAATCTCGGGTCGAGCTTCTCATAAGCGGGATAGAGCTGTAACACCCCAGTTTTTAGTAAATAGTAATTAGGGTTGATTGTGCATTGCATGAGCATCATCCCTTTAAACTTTGCATTAAAGAAAATAAAGAAAACCCTAAAACCCTAATCTCCCCCTCTCTTTGAAAGCAATTCAAAATGCTTTGAATTTTGAAAACTACCAAAAATATTGGATCCCAAATTGAATACAAGGGCTCATAAGCATTTTACATATTTGATAAAAGCCTCTGGTATTTTAAAATTATTCCAAACAGATTTGGAATTCAAAACACAAAACATAAATTTGAAAACAGAAAAAGAAAAAAAATTTGCAAATAAAAACAAGCCAACAAGCAAAGCAGGCCGAGCAGCCCATCAACCTTCCCCTCTTCTCTTCCTTTCCTGCGGCCCAACTCAGCCCAATTCCCGGACCATACCGCTTCAGCATTATTTCTCGTTTTCTTCTTCCTCCAGCCAGAAGGACAACGAGGAAGAGTTCCTGCATGTCGCCGCCGGTGCCGTTCCTGCCTCGCCGAGATGCCCGGCACGCCAAGATCCTCGCTACCGACGTCGGCGACGCCTATAAGACCCCTGTTGCCTCCGGATAAGCCCTAGCTTCCTCCCTTTCCCCAATTTCTTTCTCTGGCCGGAACCCTAGCTACAGGTGTTGTGGTACCCCGTCGTTCCTGGCCTCCCCTCTCCTGTTCGAGGCCACTTTCGTGACTGCCATCGTCGACTAGGTCGATTGCCCCAATCAGCGCCAGCCGAAGCCACCCCCTTCGCTCCAATCGACACCTTAGGTCCGAGCTCTGGCCGCCATCGCCATGGACGATTCCACCCTCCTCCTGACTCGCTGACAAGCTTGCTGTGTTCCTGGTGAGCACGCGGTACTCCCCGACCCTATCCCCCTCTCCCTATCACTCTGTATCGCGCTGCCGCCGTAGCTCCCTGCGCTCTGCCGCCAGACGCCGTCCGTGTCGTCGCTCCGGCGACCAAAACGAGGCGGCGCCACCAGGGTTAGGTCCGTCACGGTGAGCTCGTTCTAGTATGCTAGGTCTCGCAGCCTCGCGCATGCTCCTTCGCCGTCCCCTTGCGTCGCCTGGGAGTTCACCGTCGGGTGACGTCAAGCTGACGTCACCGTGACTCCAGCCGCGGGTCAGCTCCTAGTCAAACCACCTCGGGCCCCACCTGTCTGTGTCTGGGGCTAGCCCAGCCCTATGTGTAAAAAGGTTTAGGTCGTGTGCTGATGTCAGCCTTGCGTAATAAATTATTTAATATGGTTTAATAATTCCATAAAATGATTTTAATCTTGTAAAATCAATATATAATTATTTATAAGTCAGAAAAATGTGTATAATATATCAAATTGTTCAGAAAAATGAGAGATAACTATTTAATCTATAATCATGCATTGTTAAAAAACTTAAATGACAAGTTTAATCAGAAGAACCTAGTAACCCCTCTCATATGATTTCGGAGTTTCTCCGAGTTAGGGTTTTCACCCCTTGGAACCCCGTTTAACTTGTCGAGCATGTTTTAGGGTTTCAATTCAATACAATTTAACTTGTCATATCATCATTATTTCTTGAGCATTGCATCGATGCCATGTGTTGATTGTTTCCCTCTCTTTCCGGTGTTTGGTTCTTCCCGGTAGAACACGAGATCGAGATCGAAGACCGAGGACCACACCATCGAAGATCAAAGATTGACGAACAATAATTGACCAACTTTAATCAAGCCAAGAACAAGGTTCCTGAAGATCTTCTTATCAGTTATCAACTGGCAAAGGCAAGCATAGCCCCACCATGATATAATCCTATGATTTCGAAAGCATTTCAATTCCTGCCATGATGCATACGATTCTACTGTGGTCTTTTATCGATAGATAGAGTAATCCTATCTGTTGCATTACTCCCTTTGAGCTTATATGACCTGATCAACTGCTCCTAGCATAACTAGGTTTGGCTTGTGTGCAATGCTAGAGCTTTTATCTGTGTCTTGCTTAGCCATGCTTAGCTGTTGAGTCTGGTTCATCCAGATGATGTATCAGATGCAGAGAATCTAGTGTGACAGGAGAACATGATAAGATGAGATCAGTGATATGAGAAATAAACATTCTAAGGCTTGTATGGGAGGCCACGGTGGGATGTGGTTTTTCTAGTCCCATGCTCGCCACCACTAGGACCTGAGTTCTTGCCTTTAGAACCAAGACGAGCGTACAACCACACGAGGTCTGGAAAACCTCATGAGCAACTAACTTGCCTAGTAGATTCCATGAGTCACATAGTTCGGGCGTTCCATTCGAAATACGCATTGAAAACGTTTTCGAAAGAGGGGTGAAGGAGGTGCATTCATAACAGGTAGGGAATCATGGACCGGGTTGCTTGGGGTAGATAGCGCCCCTAGTAAACCAACCTCGCCTCACACCTTTAATTGCCGGCTTCGGGATTTTACCCATTACGGAGGAACCATACTTATTGCGTGACTCATGGTCTCGACGAAAGCAAGGTAAAGGTCGTGTCTAACCATCCTCTGTCGGCCTTCCAAGGAAGAGGGCTAATCATGTGGCATTAAGAGAAGGTTAGTATGTGTGGGTAAACTTGTACACCCCTGCAGGGTAATAATCTTTTCGAAAAGCTGTGTTCACAGTTATGAACGACTTGGCGACCGGACTCAAGATCATAGAGAACATGAACCTAATCGTAAAACTTGGCAGATCAACGTGTGCTTAAGGATGCTTCCTCATGGGTACGAGAGGTGATCCTAGTTCAGATGATGATGATTTGGTGGATATCAAAAGATGATGATCAATACTTTGGAGATGTCGCTCTCTTATCCCCTTTTAAAATATTCTGATTAGATGAGCTTCTTCTCTCTCTCTTGTTTTATAAACAAAGATGGCTTTATGCAAAACAATTCCACCAGCCATAAGTCTTGCGGAGTACACCCTGTACTCACCCTTGCTTTGTTGATACTTTTGGCAGAGTAAGTGTTCCCTCAAGATCATTTTGGTACTACATCGACATCGACGAGTAGCTTGGGTTCCCGGCTGGCAGCCTGGAATATATGGGATAGGACGTCATCGTTATGCTTCAGGCCTCTTAGGACATTTGTTAAGCTTTCTATACTTAATAGCATATTTTGCCTTTCGTTGTTTGGTGTTTGTGGTCGGTGACCTCTGCTTGTAATAATTTGGTTCTTTGCTCAGTTATGAGTTTGCTGTAATAAATTTTGTGTCGTAGGGTCACTGCCGTGTTACCAATTCTTCACTGGATATTCTTGAGCTCAAGGTTAAGCTTATGTCAGACGGAGTTTTGGGATTTGTTTAGCCTTGATCCCGGGGGTGTCACACATATCTTCTAAAATCTGATTGGTCCTTTCTATCTATCCATCAGTCTTGGGATGAAAAGCAGTGCTGAATTCCAACCTCGTTCCCAATGACTCATGCAGTTGCCTCCAAAAATGGGAAGTGAATTGAGTTCCTCTATCATACACAATACTCTTGGGTACTCCATGCAGACACACAATCCTATTCATATAAATCTTGGCTAACTTAGAACTTGTATAGGTTGTCTTCACGGGTATGAAATGAGCCACTTTAGTTAGGCGATCTACCACGACCAAAATAGAATCATATCCTGATCTAGTCCTTGGCAGTCCGGTTATGAAGTCCATGCCAATCTTGTCCCACTTCCAATCAGGAATAGGTAGTGGTTGTAACAATCCTGCTGGTTTCTGATGTTCCGCTTTCACTCTACTACATACATCACACAAAGCAATATGTTCGGCGATGTCCTTCTTGAGATCATTCCACCAAAATCTTTCCTTCACATCCATGTACATTTTGGTGTTACCCGGATTAATGGAATATGGTGAGTTGTGTGCTTCTTGCAAAATCAGTTTCCGAAGCTCCGGACTTTGCGGAATGCAGATACGTTTTCCATACCCATAAAGTACCATGTTCGTCTTCATGGAATCATTTGTCTTTCCCCTTGCTAATTTTCCTTAATCTCCTCGATTTCCTTGTCCATATTTTGGGCATCCTTCATCCTTTCCAACAATGTGGGTTGAACATCTAATGACATGAGATGTCCTTCAGGTACTATCTCCAATCTGAGATCTTTGAATTGGGTACACAGATCATCTGGCAACTCTCCCTTAGTAAGTCCATTCACATAAACCTTACGTCTTAATGCATCCTCTACAACATTTGATTTACCGGGGTGGTATTACAAACTCAAGTCATAGTTTTGATGAGTTCTAGCCATCTTATTTGTCTCATGTTGATTTCTTTCTGAGTGAAGATATACTTCAAACTTTTGTGATATGTGAACACTTCACATCATTTTCCAAAAAGATAATGTCTCCATGTTTTGAGTGCATGGACAACAGAGGCCAACTCTAAATCATGAGATAGTTCACTTCATGGGTTTTGAGTGTCTCGAGGCATAAGCCACAACTTTCTCTTCTTGCATCAAAACTGCTCCTAATCCTTGGTGAGATGCATCACAATATACTTGGAAATCCTTCTCCAAATCTGGCAGACATAAGACTGGTGCTGCCACTAGTCTCTTCTTCAACTCTTGAAAACTAAGTTCACACCCTTTAGTCCAATCAAGTTTCTTGTCTTTCTTAAGTAACTCCGTCATTGGCTTCGCTACCTTTGAGAAATTCTCAATGAACCTTCTATAGTATCCTGCCAAGCCAAGGAAACTACACACTTCTTTCACTGATTTAGGAGATTCCCACTCAGTTACAGCTGACACTTTTGTGGGATCAACTGCTACACCATCTCCTGACACAATATGTCCAAGAAATCCGACTTCATTCAGCCAGAATTCACACTTGCTGAATTTGGCATATAGCTTATGCTCCCTAAGCTTCTCAAGTATCAATCGCAAATGTTCTTCATTCTCTTCATTGCTCTTGGAATAGATCAAAATGTCATCGATGAAAAAGACAACAAACTTTTCAAGAAATTCCATAAACACCTTGTTCATCATATTCATGAAGTAGGCTAGTGTATTTGTCAAACCAAATGGCATCACGGTGTACTCATACAATCCATACCTAGTGGTGAAAGCAGTCTTAGGTATGTCTTGTTCCCTTATCTTTAGCTGAAAGTAGCCTGATCGAAGATCAATCTTTGAGAACACACGGGCTCCTTCTAACTTATCAAACAAATCATTGATTCTGGGCAAAGGATACTTGTTCTTGATAGTCACCTCATTGAGTGATCGGTAATCTATGCATAACCTTTGACTTCTATCTTTCTTTTCAACAAACAAAACTGGTGCACCCCAAGATGAAGAAATTGGTTGCATAAATCCTTTCTGCAACTGTTCTCCAAGCTGTTTCTTGAGTTCTTTTAACTCATCGACTGACATCTTGTAAGGTCTCTTTTCTATTGGTGCTGATCCTGGCAGCAAGTCAATCATAAACTCGACATCTCTATCCGGTGGCATTCCAGGTAATTCCTCCGGAAACACATTTGGGTACTCTCTCACAATTAGCACACTATCTATGCTAACCCCCTTAAGAGAATTTAGCTTACTCCCTTTTGATTCAAAGTTAGACTTGAATCTAATTCGTTTCTTATCCGGGGTTGTGAGTGTGATAGTACGATTGGCACAATCTAGTACTCCTTCATACTTGGTCATCCAATCCATTCCCAAAATAACATCCAATCCTTGGGAATCTAGGATTATCAGACTGACTGGAAACTTATGCTTTCCAAATTCTATTACTAGATCACGATATCCAAGACTTACTCTCATATCTCCACCGGGAGAACTTACTTTTATAGGACACCCAATATTTTCAGTTGTAAATCCATTTTTATCAAAAAATGCTCTTGATATGAATGAATGCAATGCGCCAGTATCAAAAAGAACAAGTGCTGGAATAAAATTGAGTTTGAACTTACCAGCCATAGCATCAGATTCCTTATATATTTCTTCCACATTGATGTGGTTCACTTGTCCCTTTTGGAAGGAATTGGGCTTGTTGGCACCATCAACTTTATTTTCTGGGCACTCATTAGCATAGTGTCCCATCTTCTTACACTTGAAGCATTCAACCTAACTGAGATCTTTCTTTACAGGCTGACTTCCACTTCCACTTCCACCTCCACTGTGATGGTTCTTGTGCCCACTCTTGTGGTTCTTATACTTGTCATTATCATGACTGCGGTGGTGCTGGTTGTCATGATGACGGTTGTGGTTGTGGTGGTCGTTGTACTTCCCATGTTTGTGGGATCCAGAGCTCCCACTATCATCATGATGGGAACGCTTGTGAGAAGATCCCGAGCTATGCTTATCGAAGCTATGCTTCCTCTTCCTGCTCTCAACCTGTTTCATCTTGTTTTACAAGATGGTAGCCTTGTCACAAAGTGATTGATAGGTTGGAACATAGGTGACAGACAACTGCAGGTTCAACTCAGCATTCAGTCCTTAGAGGAATTTCTCCTTCCTCTTTGCATCAGTATCAACTTCATCCGGTGCATAGCGCGCCAGATTGTTGAATTCCTCAATGTACTCAGCCACACTGTGGTGACGTTGCTTCAGATTGTGGAACTCCTTCTTATTCAAATTCATCACTCTAGATGAGATGTGAGTTGTACGTAATCCATCCTCAAAGATAGCCCATGTCACATCCTCAAGAGGAGTGGTGATCTGGAAGTTATCCCACCATTTTGCTGCTGGCCTTTCAAGAAGATATGCTCCAAATCTGACCTTTTCCTGATCGGTTCAGCCAACAGTCACCAAGTCCTTGTTCACTGAACGTAACTAGTCATTGGCTATCATTGGATCAGTGGTTCCCGAGAACTTTGCAGGCCTTAGTCTCAGAAATCTGGTGAGCATGTCAAATCCCAGCGGATTATTCTGATTATTGTTATTGTTGTTGTTGTTGTTGTTGTTGTTGTTGTTGTTGTTGTTGTTGTTGTTGTTGTTGTTGTTGTTGTTGTTGTTATTCTGGTTCTGGTTCTGCATGAACTATGTCATCATCTGCATCAGTTGAGCTTGTGCTGTCATCAACTGTTGCATCTCGGGAGTGACGTTGTTGTTGTTTTGGTTGGGGTTGGCACGTCGGGGAGGCATCTGTGGTTTTAATAAGGATAAGAATGAGATACCCATAGATGCTTAACATGCACAATACATCACTTAGAAAAAATCACAATAACCAAGCTCAAAATAACATAGAGTTTGAATGACATAAACAGCAAGTTTTGAAAATGCAAACACACCATAGCAAGCCATCCACATGTTGGATGGTCACTCCGACTCAATAATCAAAGTATGGTAGATGAAAGATAGTCGAGTAGTCTACACTACTCCTCTGCATCGATCTCCACATCAACAAGGGTAGGACCTGCATTCTCCATGACGGTCTTGTACTCATCAACACTAGTGGTCAAGGCCTCAATATTGGCCCTAAGAGCCCTCTTCTATGAGCGAAGCCTCTCGATCACTACCTGCTAGTGCTCAAGCTCGAAGTCCTTGGCCTCTAACTCTTCCTTCATCTCCCTGATCTTCTCGTTCCTGTCTTGGACTCTTTTCTCCTAGCTCTTGAACTTCTTGTCCTGGCTTTCAAATTTGGCCTCCATCTCTTTGAAGATCTCGTCTTGCTCCGCGAAGAGCTTGTCCTTCTCCCGTAGCTGAACCTTGAGCTCGTCATTCTAATAATGACGTTCGTCCTATCAGTATCAATGTGTCTAATAAGACCCTCTAGGTCCTGAAGGTACAGAAGAATCGGCTCCATCGTCTCTCTATTAGCATCATCGTACTCTATAGCCTCACCCTACTCGTCGCGTCTCCCGAACAGGTGAAAGTAACGACCTCTAAGCTCAGTGGAGTGCCTCTCTACCAGGTGTCCAAGTAAGTCCTGCATGACTACATCTAAGCCTCTATACTTGTCATCATGCATTAGCTTGAAAGTGATAGCCTCCATGGGTGTCTATGCCTGGCGTCCCGGTTGTGTGACTCTGAAGCCCCATAGGTCCTTCCTCTCAAACTTGGTGAGTTGAAGTGTCGTGATGCTAGGTAGTGGAAGGTTGAGCACGCTAATGAGCTCAATGAGAAGAGTACCAAAACGAGGTCCCTTGAACTCCTCGGCCGTGATGATAACAACATTAGGCATCTATTTTTAAGATAGAGAAAAGTTAGAATCAACACAAGTAGAGAAAATTCACAAGACAAAATATCACAAGCACATCTTTTAGCAACAAACACACAAGTCATGGTATACACAAATCCATTACAAACACCAAAGGTTCAACATAACTTAGACAAATTTTTGGAAGTAAAAACGATAAGTGTGGTGGTCCAACTAATGAAGTACGTTACAATTCTCACTCACTAGACAAAATAGCTACCAAGGCATCCTTAGTGGCGATCTGTCTATCTTGTTCACAATACTCCCATATTAAGTCTATGATGTCTCCCCTTAGTTGTTGGTTGGTAGTCTCTAATTCTTGGGTATGCTTCTGTTCTTCTCTAAGGTCATTTTGAGTGTTGAGCATTCTGCACTTGGGTCTATCACCAAGCTCCTTGATGGCATTCCAAGCTGCATTTCTTGCAGAGTCAAAGAATGTTATGTGCATTTCAGAGTTGGTGACCATGCAGAATCCTGATTTTTTGTGGTTGTCTTCCTTGTTTTTGTACAAGTGAAGTTGCACCCACCAATACTCCTTTCCTTCATCCATCACAGGGAATCCTTTGTACACAGCTGCACCATGTATCCCCATGGTAACCATAAGGTTCTTGAGTGCCTTGGGAAATTCAGTTTCACACTCCAAAGTCATGGTCATGAGTGGTCCCTTCCTGACGGCTTCGTTGATGGAGTTCATCTACAAATAGAGATGAGAAATAAGATTAGAAAAGTTTACGAGAAGAAAAAGACAAGTGTGGAATTTATTCAAAGTGTTGAAATTTTCCTTAGTGGTTTCTTAGTCTAATCCAATCCTAGGGTCATAATCCTACAGGCAACACGGTGCTCTGATACCATCTGTAAGACCCCACCTTTATAAAGGTAAAGGTCCCTGTGATTGCAATGCTAGTCCCTGGATCAAATGCTAGCATCCACAGTTTAAGATGAAGTACACAGAAACAAAGGTCATTATTACATCGTCATTCCAGAGATAACATAGTCTTTGACAACTCCATAGCCATAGGCTAGTACAAGAGTTTAACTTAACAACTTAAATAAAAGTCTTGATCTTCATGTGCCACAGGCAAGCATGTTGAGTGTAGACTCATAACCCTAATCCTCATCAGAGTAACCTGCAACATCACAATTTACAGCCACAGTGGGTCAATACATTGGAATAGTATTGGCAAGTGATACCTTAGTAAAATAATAGTTTCTAGCTTCTACATGAATTGTTGGGGATATGCTATATGGGTATCCTCATAGCATGTCTCTTACCCGGATAACCCGGGTGGCCCATAGTTGGTAGCATGGCCCATGGCCTGCTTGGCGGCCCAGTTAGATGGATCCAGAAGGGAGGCCCATGCCGGATAAAGGAAGGCTACGGTGGAGTCACCAGCGTACCCGGAGCCTTGGAGTACAAGACACGCAAGACTAGTAATAGACGGTGTAGGACTCTGTAACCTGTCCGGCTAGGACTTTTCCCTGTAACCCCAGGACCTCGCGACTATATAAGTCGGGCCTATGGGAGCCTTTAGGGCACCAATTAACTCACACCTCGCACAGCGAACCAATCCCTGTAACTCGGCGTATTGCCCTTATAGTGATTTATAGCAGGAGTAGGATTCCGCCACCGTCGTGGGATCTAAACCTGGGTAAGCTGTGTTACCTCGTATCCGTCAATCGTCCGCCTTCCTCCAAGTCTCTAAACACGCATTGTGAGGACCCCTCCATGGCGTACTCGTACACGCCACCGTGGGGCAAGAGGCGCTTCAGGCTCTTTAGCGGGCGAGGACCAAGATCTTTGCGGGAATCGGCGAAACCGTAGCCATCGGTCTCGTTGTCTTCTCCGGCAATGTGCCGATCGTCCCTCCCGACAAATTCTGGATCCCGGCGAAGACGAACCCTACACGGTGTTCGATCGTTCCTATCGGAGAAATCCACCTCTTCATTGGCGAAACCGACTCGGACACTAGTTCCCTGGGAGTCAGAGGAGCATCAAGACCCGCACGGACCGCCTATGGGCAGGATATGTTCGAGGAAGGATCAATGTCGGATCTCTCTTTGGAGTTTGCCAGCAAAGATCGGAAAATTTCAAGGCCCACCCAAACCACCCTTGTGCAGGATATAATAGTGGAAGATCGCTGCAAGTCTGCCGGCTTCGCCCGTGCGTCTGGAAAACAGAGATCCAAGTTCGTCGGCGTGGTTACCCTCTTCGATCTGGCGCGTTGCGTTCAGAGAGAGGGCGAAAACCCCCGCGATTACCTTGCCAGGTGGCTCCATATACGAGCCGATCTGGCCCACTACCCCAATGATGATGCCATGTATCACTTTGTGGAAGGACTGGACCATGGCACGCTTCTCCGGCATTCTCTAAGACGGAAGCAGACGTCAAGACATCTTACCTTTGAAGGCATGGTGAACACCGTCGACAACTACGCGGAGGCCGAAGCGGCAGCTCAGATAGCACTTGCGCTCATTGACGGAGCCCCTCCGATTCAGCCATCGCCACCACCGCCTCCGGCCGCCATCGCCGCAGCTGCGCCACCACCTCCAGTCATCGTCGCCGCCGTTGCACCTCCACCCCCTATCATCGAGGAAGTCCTGGCTCCCTCCGACTCTGTGATTGACGCACTATACGCTGACTTCAGTGCAGATTTAGAGGAGATAGATTTCAGTCCAGAAGAACTAGACTCCGCCATGCAGGAGATGGAGGAGGAGTACCCACGCGACGAGCAAGCCAACAACGCCGTCATGTCTCGAGAGGTGTTCGTCACCATTGGGACGGCGATGGATGAAGATCAACCTGGACGAGCTCCGCCTATAGCTCTGGACAAAGGGAAGGGACCACCTGCTGCTGACGACATTGATCGTGCAAAGGTCATGCCCCCTCCGCCTAACCCAGTGCAACAGCCGCAGGAACTCGGCACCGGCCCGAGCAACAACAACACCGCAAACTTGCCACCTCCGGCATCTACGTCTGCTGCTGCCCAAGTTACTCCAGCTGATAGAGTGATGTACGACAATCTCCTCGTCGAGCCACTGACCGTAGCTCATATCCTGTACGTGGCCCAGCTTGACGAGAAGCGCCAGCAGCTGCTGGAGGAAGCGTAGGCCATCGCGGAGCAAGGCGCTAAGCTAGATCGAGATCTGGTCAACACGCAGAAATCCATAGAGAAAGCTAGAGCAATGGAGGCCGAGTACAAGACTTTGCTGTAGCAGCGGAAGGCCAAGAAAGCTCCGTCTCGAGTCATCAATGATCCTGGTGTACAGCGAAACCTAGGATGGGCTCCCCCGAAGCCGGCACAGGCCAAGCCATACATTGACAGTGAAGGCAGGCAGGTGATGCCCACTCCCCTCCTCAACATCGCCGTCGCCAAGACCCTTCTGGAGCACGATAGATCGCTCGAGGCGGTAGACCAGGTATATGACCTAGTGTCCAAGGTGGTGAAACAGCAAGAAAAGGCCACCTCTCAGAGGCTTGAGTCTGACCCAGCATTTTTCCAGTCTAGCCAGCATAAGCCACCAAGGGACAGATCTCCTCTTGATGTCGGGTCCCAGACGGGTTCATCAGAACAAAGACGGAGGGATGCGCGCAACAGGAAGGATGCTATCCCCATATCCTCCAACCATGGAGAAAAGGCCCGACCTCATCGCCCATCGCCACCGCCCCGCTCCCCCCGACATCGCGAAGACCCCAAGGCTCACCATCGTACGGATACGCCCCCGCCAAGGCAGAGCGGCATCGTCATCCGCGACAACACGGAGCAGACCCGTCATGATGGAGAGCGCAACCAGGGACACAAGAGCAGGTCGCGCCATGACCCTCTGCGTCCGGCAAGAAATCACGACAAGCGTGAGGCATCGCAGGAGGGCAATATCAAGAAGGCTAACCCACCGCCACCTCCGCATTTGTCGCCACCTAGCAGTCACCATGGCGGAGGAGGCCCGCGTCGTTCACGCAGCCCATCCCCTGTTGACAAGAAGAAAAGAAACCCGGAGCCATACGATGCACGTTCGCGGATCGATAAGATCCATGAGGCCCGGGAAGGACCATACCTGGGACCACGTTGCTTTGGACCTGCGATACGGTCCACAACTTACCCAAAGGTTTCCGGATTGACAAGACCATCAAGCCCTATGACGGCACCGCTAAGCCAGCTACATGGTTGCAGGACTACGGCAATGCGGTAGAGATTGCCGGGGGTAACCCCAACGTTGTCGTCAAGTACCTCCCATTGATGTTGGCGGGCACATCCCGTCAATGGATTGGTGACTTGTCGGAGAAATCCATCTGCAATTTGTTGGACATGCAAGAAGCGATCACCAAGAACTTCGAGGGTACGTACAAACGTCCCTGCACTGTTGGCAATCTACAGCGATGCGTGCAAAAGAAAGACGAGACATCTCGCGGCTACCTCTCCCACTGGCTGGATAAGAAAATTCCCACGCAGGAGTGCACGCTCATACCGCCATGGCCGCCTTCATCGATGGGTTGGAAAGGGGCACGTTGCTCCGACATAATATGAAGCACTTGAAGGACAATCACCAGCTTGACTTGAACTAGATGATTTAGTGGGCTAGTGAGTTCGCAGTTGCCGCCGACGATGCTCGCGGCTCTTTACTGGCAACGGTCGTTCCAACTCAAGCTCGGAGGAACAGCAGCACAAAGCGGAAAACCGCTCGAGAAGAAAAGCAAACTCCCGACATGGTCGCCATGACCTTTGCAGGACAAGGTGATGGCGGACAACATGGCCGAGGACAGGGAGCTGGTCATGGGCAGCAGCGAGGAGGTGAAACTACCTCGGCAGCGCTCCGCGTTCCCCAAACTTACGAAGAGTACCGCGATATGCCGTGCCTTGTACACCTCGATGTCAACGACAAGGCCACCCATACCAATCGACACTACAAGTTCGTCAATGACCTCAAGGAGGACCCGGAGTCCGGCTACAAGCGAATTCGGAAAAACAGACCGCGAGGCAAGGGAAAGGGGAAGAAGAAGGAGGATGAGTCCAAGGATTCAAGTGACATGTACGAGGATGTTGACCCCAAGCACGCCGCCAAGAGCGACGACAAAGGCAAGAACCCCTTCGTGAAGAAGGCGCCAGTTTACCACACTTTCCTTGGCACCCCCACCGTCCGACAACATAAGACCTCTATGAGGATACTGATGGCCACTCTACCACCAGCTCCCCAGTACTTGCGCTGGTCGGAGGTTCCAATTACTTGGGACAGGAAGGATCACCCAGAACTCATCCCTATGGATAACCAATACGCCATGGTCATCAACCCCTTGATTGACGACGTGGAGTTCACCAATTGTATGGTGGATAGTGGAAGCAACATCAACATCATGTACTTGGATACACTACAGAAGATGAACTTGACGGAGGCAAACCTAAGGCGGACCAACACCATCTTCCAAGGCGTAGTTCCTGGTCGGGAGGCTCGGTCCCTTGGGTGCATCACACTTCAGGTTGCCTTTGGCGATGTTAATAATTACCGCCAAGAGCGCATGACCTTTGAGGTGGTCCCCTTCAAGAGCGTGTACCACGTCATATTTGGACGCGACATATTCCACACGTTCATGGACAAGCCATGCTTCGTCTACAACAAACTCAAGATACCCGGACCAAACGGTGTCATCACCGTATCTAGAAGCTTTACCAAAGCAAGGGACTGCGAGATTAATGAAGCAGCCTACGCGGAAGCTGTCCTCTACAGTGAAGAATTCAAAGAGATCTAGAGAAAGGTCGATGACTCAGAGATGCCCGTGTCGAAGAAACAGATTTCCGACTCAGCTCCTGCATTCAAGGCCGCCATCGAGACCAAGCCGGTGGAACTTGTGGTAGGCGATGCCTCCAAGATCACCGCCATTGGGACGAACCTAGATCCCAAATAGTTCGTGCTCGTCGAGTTCCTCCGTGAGAATAGGGACATCTTTGCCTGGCAACCTGCCGACATGAAAGTTGTACCTAGAGAACTTGCCGAGCACAGCTTAAACATTGATCCAAAATGCAAACCAGTGAAGCAACCTCTATGATGCTTTGGAGATGAGAAGAGACGCGCCATAGGCAAAGAGATAGCTAGGTTACTTAAGGCTAGTTTTATCCGAGAAGTCCTTCACACCCACTGGGTGGCCAATCCTGTACTTGTCCCTAAAAAGGGAACCAAAGAATTAAGAACATGAATTGATTACATTGGCTTGAACAAGGCATGCCCCAAAGATCCGTTTGCTTTGCCTCGCATTGACCAAGTCATTGACTCGACGGCTGGCTCGGAACTTTTATGTTTTCTCGATGCATACTCAGGATACCACCAGATCAAGATGAGGAAGTCGGACCAATTGGACACTTCGTTCACTACCCCATACGACACATTTAGCTATGTTACGATGCCCTTTGGGCTGAAAAACGCAGGTGCTACGTACCAGCGAACAATGCAACATTGCCTACACGACCAAATTGGTCGGAACGTTCACGCCTATGTGGACGATATAGAGGTGATGTCTAAAACATCAAATGACTTAATCTCCGACTTAAAAGAAACCTTTGATAATCTCCGGAAATACAACATGATGCTTAACCCCAAGAAGTGTATCTTCGGGGTTCCAGCCGGCAAATTGTTGGGCTTCATCGTTTCCCAACGTGGAATCGAGGTCAACCCAGAGAAAATCAAGGACATCTTAAACATAAACCGTTCGACATGCCTAAAGGACATTCAACGACTAACAGGTTGTGTTGCAACAGTTAGTTGGTTCGTTAGCCAACTTGGAGAGAAGGCCCTGCCGCTGTACAAGTTGCTGAAGAAGGCGGACAAATTTACGTGGACGGACGAAGGAGCCGCAGCATTGAAGAAGCTCAAGGAGATTCTTTCCTCAACGCCCATCCTTGCAGCACCCGAGCCTGGAGAGCCCATGTTAATTTACATGGCGGCAACCAACTGGGTAATCAACATCGTCATCGTGGTAGAGCGGAAGGAACCAGGCTATGAGCACGGAGTTCAACGACCAGTTTACTATGTAAGCGAGGTCTTGAAGGAGTCCAAGCAGCATTACCCGCACTACCAGAAGATAGCTTATGGAGTATTCCTTGCTTCTCGTAAGCTGAGGCATTACTTTCAGGAGCACCCTATCACAGTGGTGAGCAAGACTCCACTGTCCGACATTATCAACAACAGCGACGCTACAGGAAGGGTCGCGAAGTGGGGCATCGAACTTGCCGCCTTCGAGATCACCTACAAGAGACGCGACGCTATCAAGTCACAATCCTTGGTGGATTTTATCGTAGATTGGACGGAGATGCCAGATGCTACTCCGTTGCCGGAACCAGAGTACTATGTGATGCACTTTGACGGATCAAAGCTGCTGAACGACTCGGGGGCTGCTGTACTGCTACAGTCACCAACTGGCGACAAGCTACCCTACGTTTTGCAGATCCACTTCGAGGCTACGAACAACATGGCGTAGTATGAAGCACTCATTCACGGATTACGCATAGCCAAGGATATTGGCATCAAGCGCATAGTTTGCGGTGGAGATTCCGACTTGGTTGCCTAACAGGTGGATGGCACCTGGAATGCGCAGAACCCTATGATGGCGGCATATCAAGACGAAGTGGACAAGATAGCCAAGAGCTTCTTGGGCTACGAGGTCAAGTATGTACCTAGGGAGCAAAACGAGGCGGCTGATCTACTGTCTAAGCTTGGATTAGGGCGCAAAGGAATTCCGCCAGGAGTTTTCCTAGAGCAGCTACGGACACCATACGTGAAGGGAGCAGACATCGACAACCCGGATAGAGTTGACTCTTTCGTCCACATGGTGGCAAAGGTCTCTCCGGCTTGGACAAAACCATTCATGGAATATCTTGAACACAGAACTTTGCCCGACGACAAGGTCGAAAGACGGCAAATAGTACGTCGAGCGAAGGGCTATACCATAATCAATGGACAACTCTACAAAAGGAGCACTACTGGTGTATACCTTAAGTGTGTTTCCCAGCTAGAAGCTATTGAAATCCTACACGAAATCCATCTCGGAGATTGTGGGCATCACGTCGCTCCTCGATCGTTGGTCGCGAAAGCTTTCCGGCAAGGATTCTACTGGCTAACCGCGAAGGCGGACGCCGACAAGCTGGTTGAGACGTGCATGGGATGCCAGTATTATGCCCGACAACCACATGTTCCTGCTGAAGAATTGCGAACAATACCAATAACTTGGCCGTTTGCAGTCTGGGGGCTAGACATGGTGGGACCGTTACAAACAACACCATGTGGGTTTACGCATCTGCTAGTAGCAGTTGATAAATTCACTAAATTGATAGAATCTAAACCCATTAGAAAGCTTGATGGGGCAACTGCCATTAGGTTTGTCCGGGATCTGGGGGTGAGATTTGGTCTCCCACATAGCATTATCACCGACAATGGTAGCAACTTATCACTCGGAGAAGTGGAGGCATATTTTTGGGAGAAAGGCATCCGACTTGACCTTGCATCTATGGAACATCCACAATCCAATGGTCAAGTTGAGCGAGCCAATGGATTAATTCTGCAGGGAATAAAGCCACGTCTTGAGGCACCACTACATAGAGAAGCTGGAGCCTGGGCGAAAGAATTGCCATTTGTGATGTGGAGTTTACGAACTACACCCAACAGATCAACCGGCTACACCCATTACTTCATGGTATATGGAGAAGAAGCCATCCTACCTTCTGACATACTTCACGATGCACCAAGGGTTGCCGCCTACGACGAAGATGATGCTGAAAAATCCATACGCCTAGATGTGGACCTTCTCGAGGAGGAGCGTGTTTTGGCATGCCAAAGATCCGCCATCTACCAGCAGAAGCTATGCAGCTACCATAGTCGCCACGTTCGGCATCTCTCGTTTAAAGAGGGGGATTTGGTGCTCCGACTTAAGCAGAAGAAGTCACACAAATTATCCCCGCCATGGGAAGGACCATACATCATAAGCAAGGCGCTACTTAATGGGTCTTACTACCTCGTTGACAATCGTGAACTGAAGGATAGACCCAACGAAGATCATAAGCGTAAGCGATGTGACCCGGATGATGACTACCCGGAGCTTGATCGGCCATGGAACATAGCACAACTATGTCCTTTCTACACTTAGCATTTTTTATCTAATTGTGTACCTCTTATATGATCAATGAAATAAAGCTCTCTAGTTCACTCATATTTTTGAGTCTTTTACCTCCTTTAGTGTTCATTTTTGGATCATATAAAATCTTTATGCACAAGCTTTGCGATTGCACTTGTGAAAATTCCGCCTATGGGCGTTAGCTTAAGTTTTCTGGTCTACACGTTCTTTATCGTTTTTATGTGGATTCTAGAGTAGTGACTTTCGGCACTTATTGTCGGCGATTTTTTGCTTAGGTTATTGACGGTGCCATTGGGCATCATCGCCTGAGCGCATGGTTCCGACAACGAGTCTTACGACTCACGAAAAGTCAAGCATAACAACCAAAGTAATGGATAAGCCAACACTTGCTTAAAAATATATACATGCTGGAACTAGTTCTTAAGTAGTAGGACATACATCATGTTTTCCGTCTTAAGTTAATACATAGTTTTTTCCGCATACACATCACAGAGGAAACAAATATTACAAATTGTTTTCCATTCCTCTGGAGCAGGCGACTTGGAAGCAACATCATCGGCAGCAGGAGAGTCACCCTCGAAGTCGGCAGTGTGGAGGGAATTGGAGGAGCTTTGGTTGCCGCCATCGATGGTATTCATTGGCACGAAGACGTTAATGTCGACCAACTCGGCAACTCTGGTGTCATAACCCGCGAGTGACGACAATATAGAATCACGATTTATCTCATGGCCTTCGTCATCTACGTCGGGGATGACAGAGGTTACCGTGTCGATGTAGGCATCCTCATAGTGTGCCTTGACCATGGACAGCGCCATCCTTGCACCGGCCCATGCACATGAAGCTTTCCAGCTTGTGATACGCTCAGGGGCTCGGTGCAGGATCTCCGAGAACTTCGCCATAGAGTCCGATGCCTTGATATTGATCTGGAGGGGCTTGGCAATCTCTTTGGATTGCGCGATGGCGGTGTTGATAAAGTTGCCGGCAAGAACCATGCATTCCTTTGCCGGAGGAGGCGACCGGGTCAAACCCATAGGAGCTGCGAATTTCCGACAAAGGAGCACATGAGTTCAAAAATTCAGAATATCTAGACTACAGAAATCCAAGATGGAGAATCACTTACTGAAGATGCTAGCCTCCAAGGAGTCCCGTTCTTGTTGGAGGAGCTTGTACGCTTCATGATTGCGTTGATTCTGCTCATCAGCAGCTTTCTTCTGATCTCTTAAGACCGAGATCTCCTCCTTCAAGCGTTTCATCTCCTCGGTGGCAGAATCCTGCAGGGCTTTCATTGATTCTTCATGCATCTTCAGCATTTCCTTCCTCTCCTGCTTAAGGATCTTGTTCTCGCTATCCAGCTCCTGAATGTGCTTGGATTGCTTGACAATGTCCTTAGCGTTGGCAATGGTTTCTGCAAGTCGGAGAAATCAAAGTACACAGTGAGTACTTGGAGAATACACAAGTTCAAGTTGGAATACGAAAAAGAAAGGAAAAATAGACGCTTGCTCTTGATGATATGTTCCTTCAAGTAGGCAGTTTTACCCTTTTTGGCTTCCAAGTCCGCGTGCATCTTCTGGTACTTGTCGTTGGCCATGCCCCTCCGAGCATTCTCATTCTGTGGAAAAACAAAAGTTAAACGTTGTTTGGTCTACTTGGAGCATCTAGCCGGAAAATTTCCACCTAGACGCTCGGGGGCTACAGCGAGAGTTTTTAACTTAGCAATATGCTTAGTCTTTCTTTAAGCATCTAGTCGGAACTAATTCAGTTTTTGATTAGAAGCTTGGGGGCTACAGTATAAAGTTTTTAACTCGGATGTATGCTTAGCTTCTCTTTAAGCATCTAGTCGGAACTAATTCAGTTACAACTAGAAGCTTGGGGGCTACAATATTGAAATTTATAAACACTGCGTATGCTACTCTTAAAGCATCTAGTCGGAATAATTCATTCCACCCATATGCTTGGGGGCTACAGTGAGAAGTTTTCTAGCTTAGTCACTCTTAGAGCATCTAGACGCAAAGACCTATGGTTTTCTGTCTAAATCCTTGGGGGCTACAGTGGGATACTCATATGAAATGCAAAAAGGCAAGAATAACTTTCAAGTGCAATGATCTTGAGGTTAGTAGCACTCTCAGTCAGCAGCTTGCCGAAGGATACCCTGTTTCCTTGCAAGTTCTCTGCTTGCCGGAGAAGCTCCTCTAGACCGCACGTCGGAGATGTCGGCGCTGCACCAGGAACCAGAGCAGTGCTACCCGACGTAAGTACCAGATAGACTATCTTCGGAAACTCAATAGTTTTCTTGGGTGCAGGGGCGCCGCCTTCGGCAAAAGTACCACCTTCCACCACCGCCTTACCGCTACCAATGACATCCTTAGCCGGAGCTTCAGCCATTTGGTGTGCGGCACTCTCCTGCGTTGCCTGCTCGCCGACAACAGCAAGCTCGGTAGAGGCGCCTGAGTCCACTTCCATGGCGGAAGGGCTAGCTGCTTCCTTGGATTGAGAGCTTGTCGGAGCGGATGAAGGCTTGACGATGGGAGTGACAGGGGCGATGGCGGGAGATGCGTCGCGATGCAGCATGTCCTTGATGGTTCTAGAAGCCCCCAAAGTTTTGGAGGTCTTCTTCAAGCTGGTCGTGGCTTCCTTCCTGAAACGTGCAAAATGCATAAGTACAGGAACAAGACAGATAAATGGACAATGTCGGAGAGAAAGAAGCTTACACAAGAGGGGGTGCTTTGGCAAAAGGGATCCTAGTAGTCTTTCTTTTCTCCGCCTCCAGGGCGGCGATAGTCTTCTTGGAGGCTCCACCCTCCGCTTTCTTCTTTTTGCCTCTATCGCCAGCGTTAGAGGTGGAGCTCTTCCGCTTTCATGACAAAGGAACATTGTCATCGGACACGACCGTGACTTCCTTCATCTTTGGATCATAGATTTGGACAGCCATGCTATCCTCCTCTAGATCGCTAAGTTGTTAAGTGAGAAGTTACCGTGTTAGACGAGATGGTAACGGTTAGACGAAAGAACTGGAGTATATGTCATACATGGAAGATATATCCAGTTACCTTTGGGCACTTGCTCTCTACGAACATGTCGTAGGTGATGGTGAAGCCATGCTTCTTGTCCTTCACCTTGACGATGTCCTTGAGGCGAAGCTTGACGGAGTCGCTCGAGAAGTTGTCCAAGGAGTTGCGGAGGCTATCCCTTCTATCATTGGTATACTCGTGCATCTGCTTCGAGCGGTGCTGTAAAGGCTGGATTCGCCTGATGAACCAGCACATGGCTAGGTCCAAGCCGGTCAAACCCGTCTCTATGAACCACTCTATCCGCCTTATATCGCGGGAATCGTCGATGTTGGAGGGAAGGGAGGCCTGGGATCTCCATGTCGAAGTTTCGGCGGCGGCTCCATCGACGAAGTCCGGGTACGTTACTTCACGGCCGGCCAGAGGGATATCTGGACCGTAGAAGTAAGTACGCTGCCAGTTCTTGCAGGACTCGTGGCCGACGATGTCGAGGAAGCGCCGGCCAGGCCGGATCTTAAAGCTAATAGTGCCACAATTTCTAAGTTCATCCTTGCTGGCTCCGGCTTCGCGCTTGACGGTGAAGAAATAGATGAAGAGGTCTAGCCTAGGCTTAATCCCTAAGTAACCCTCGCAAAGCGCCACGTAATTGCTAAGCGCTAGGATACTATTGGGAGAGAGGTTCTATGGCTGAACTCGGTAGTGATTCAAGACGGCAAGGAAGAAATTAGAGATGGGCAGGGAGACGTTGCGTACCAACTGTGCTTTGAGGTACACCTTTTCCCCGGGTTGGGGAAAATGTGTGACCTCGCCGGCCGGCGCCACCCGCCAGGCGAGCCCCTCCATCACAGGGAGGTAGCCCTCGACGATCAAATCTTTGATGTCGTGGTCCGTCATGTCTGAACCGCGCCACTCGCCTTTGTGGGAGTCGTTTTCTTCCTCCAGCAGCTCCAGCGCCGCTGGATTATGGTCGCCGCCGGTGGCCTCGACCATCGCAGATATGGGGATGACCAAGCCCTCTAGGGGCACGATGACGGAGCTCGCCGGATTTGCCGCAGCTTCGCCTGACACCGCCATCAAGGGGGAGGAGCTGCTGCTAGCCATTGGGTACGTTTGGAAGTGACTGGCGAGATTGGGAGTTAGGGTTTTTCGTGCGAGGCACGGAGAGCTCGAGGAGATGCTTGCCTGAGGAAGAAGAAGATGTAGGGGAGAATGAGGTGAAAAAGTAAATTTTTCCACCGTAGTTACTATTTATGATACCCAGCATTAAGATTCGTGCAGCTTGATCGGACGGTTGCCGCGTAGACGACGCGTGCGGAGGCGTGCGCGGAAATTTCGCCACATGCCAACCGTCGCCGCCAACGGTTCGTATCGCTCGCGCGGGAAAAGTGGACATGATTGCGTTCTCTTCATGTGTTAGTTACGAGGCGTTGCTGACCTAAGCCTACGTCGCCCTAGCTGACATAGGCAGATGAACCATCACATCAGAAGATTCCGGCATGGACGGATCCAGTCCGGCTACGGAAGAGTACGATGGAAGATTCAGCAATTCTCCGACTTACAAGTTGAAGACGGAGAAAACCTTGCAGGGTTCTTTGGAAGGACTACAAGATATTGCTTGACGATTTGCCGACATCCATCTAGACGGAGCATTCAAGTGAAGAGGCAAGACAGCTCAAGATCTCGGAGTTCTCCGGGGGTACTGTTGGGGATATGCTATATGGGTATCCTCATAGCATGTCTCTTATCCGGGTAACCCAGGTGGCCCACAGTTGGTAGCATGGCCCATGGCCTACTGGGCAACCCAGTTAGATGGATCCAGAAGGGAGGCCATGCCGGATAAAGGAAGTCTACGGTGGAGTCACCAGCGTACCCGGAGCCTTGGAGTACAAGACACGCAAGACTAGTAATAGACGGTGTAGGAGTCTGTAACCTGTCCGGCTAGGACTTTTCCCTGTAACCCTAGGACCTGGTGACTATATAAGTCGGGCCGATGGGAGCCTTTAGGACACCAATTAACTCACACCTCGCATAGATAACCTATCCCTGTAACTCGGTGTATTGCCCTTATAGTGATTTATAGCAGGAGTAGGATTCCACCACCGTCGTGGGATCTGAACCTGGGTAAGCTGTGTTACCTTGTACACGTCAACCGTCCGCCTTTCCCCACGTCTCTAAACACACACTTGAGGACCCCTCCATGGCGTACTCGTCGGCAATACCACGACAGTTGGCGCCCACCATGGGGCAAGAGGCGCTTCAGGCTCTTCAGCGGTCGAGGACCAAGATCTTCGCGGGAATCGGCGAAACTGTATCCATCGGTCATGTTCTCTTCTCCAGCAACGTTCCGATCGTCCCTCCCGATGAATTATAGATCCTGGCGAAGACGAACCCTACACGGTGTTCAATTGTTCCTATCGGAGACATCCACCTCTTCATTGGCAAAACCGACTCGGGCACTAGTTCCCTGGGAGTCAGAGGAGCATCAAGACCCGCACGGACCGCCTATGGGGGCGTATGGACAAGGGTATCATGCTCGTATGGATGAGAGACAGGGGGGCGCTCGAGACTCACCGGAATCAGTCGCCAGAGTTGCTCGGTGCTGTGGCGGTGCAACCAAGAATTCGCGGAGCCTGGCGGCGCTTTTGGCTGGCTGTGTTGGGGGAAATGGCCGCGTGGGAGAGGGGATTAAGTAGCCAGAGCAGGGGCGGGGATTACGCACGAAATCAAAGGCAATTACTCGAATTAAAACCTCGGCAATGAAGGAGGAAGAAACGGCCGAGGGCCTGGTCGTGGGCGGGGTTTGGGTACGATGATGACAGGGCGTGTGGGGCCAGAGCGTCAGTGAGAGAGGGGTGCGGGAGTGGGTGAGAAACAGAGGGGAGAGGGGAACCTGGGTGGGTTGGTGTTTGGGCCGCTTCTGTTGCTAGTCCGAATAGGTGGCGTCGGCCTTTTCTTATTTTCTTATTCTTTTTCTTTTTTTATTTTGATTTTTTGAAACCAATTTCAAATGCTATTCAAATGATTTTGAATTCAAATATCCTCTAGATTTTTGTAAAGTGATCCAAGCACATATTTGTGTATGAAACATTGATGTTTGTTCACAAATACTTTGTCCCATTGAAAATAAAATAAATTCATGCCTTATTGAATATATCTATTGGGCATATGAAGGGTTTTAGGTTTTGAATTTTTGTCTTTGAAAAATTTGTGTGAGCTTGTGTTCACCTTTGATAACCCTCCTTATCAAAACAAGGCATAGTTTGGAAAGTAAAATAAAACCATCGCCTCTTTAGCTTAAATACATTAGGCATATAAATGGTTTCAGATTTTGAAATTTTGTTTGAAATAACTCAAATGCTAATGGATGCATGAATGATATGCAAACTTTATAAACCATGATTTTTGGGATGTTACAACAAGACTCACTAGCTAGGGTGGTCCACCAACGGGTTAGAGCTTTGCTTCACGGGCGGCCCAGTCAGAGAAAGAGGAGGAGTCACTTCCGGATACGAAAAAGGCCCAGAAGAGTTACCGACGTAGGCATGTAGTATTACTTGTAGTCCAAGCTGTATCTAGTTACCGACTCTATAATATAGCCGGATAGGTCTCTCCTGTAACCCTAGGTCTCGGTGACTATATAAACCGGTCCTTTGGAAGCCTTTAGGGCACTAGATCATAGATCAACCACAACCTAATCGCACAGGAAAACCTCTCTTGTAATCCGCTGTAACATCCGGCTCTCACCGACATATTACTAGGTTGCTAGAAGGAGTAGGATCTGATCACCGTAGTTGGATCTGAACTTGGTAAACTTGTGCTCACCGCTCCTGGAACACCGTACGTCTCACACCCCATCTTCTCAACGACTTTAGGACCCCCTATGGTGTACTTGTTAACAATCCGACAACAGTTGGCGCCCACCGTGGGGCAGGTGACTTTCGGGGCTTCGTTTCAGGCGGAATCTACGCGTGCAGGAATCGAAAAAACAATCGACATGGATCGCGTGGTCTATGCCAGTGATGTCCCTCTCGTTATTCTCGATGAGACTTGGATTCCGGCTAGGCAGACCGTGACAACCTACACCATCATGTCCATCAGCAAGATCGACATCTACCTCGGCTTTGCTGAACCTGCCCAACCCACCCTTGAGGTGACAACCATGGTGGAAGAAAAATCCAGATCTGCTTTGTCCGCAGAGGTGGAAGAATTCAAGATCCTGGAAAAAACCTGAACCCACCCAGCTCGCTCCTGTAGTGGAAGAAGTGGTGGAAGAAAAATCCATATCTGATCTCATCATTGAGATCGGATACACGGATAAGGAGTATATTCGCTTTGGATCCAACTATGTCTACGCTGAAGCAGGAAAATCACTCTCTAGGTACAAGACTGAGAAGACGAGGAGACGCCCCCGCGTTAACTGCAGGATAGAGGCGGAAGTCAAGACGCACCGGTACCTCAAGACCATGAACAAGAAGAAGCGTTTATTCATGTATCACGTGGGCTCTGGATTCGACTCTGTCGATGCTGGAGCCAGAAACGGTTCAGTTCTTGATGCTATCGGAGAAAATACTGACTCACCTGCTCCCCCTCAGGAATCACTAACGTCGCAGGAACTCCGAGAATTCGAGAAGGAGATGGAAGAGTACAAAGAGGAATACTCCTCCAAGCTAGTGGAAGGTGAGCTAGAGACTCCTCCGAGTCCATATCATATCATGGACGAAGGCTACACCACGCAAGATGACATGGACACTGGAGACTCGTCCGAGGTCCAGAAGCCAACTACAACAAAAAGTACTGACAAAAGTTTATCTCCCGAAACCAGACCAAAAGCCGTCTTTGCCACTGGTACACACGTTAAGGCTACTGGGCGGTCAAAGAAAAAGAAGAAGAACAAAAACCCGACACCGTCAGAGCCGATTGAGGAAGCCAACAAAGAGGAAGTTGATGAAGAGATCGAGATGGAGAATTAGGACAAAGATCCGATTAATCCCACACCGATCGACCCTCCTGTGGATGGACACGTCGTCACCAAGGGCGCACGTGAAATCTACGGAGATGCTCTCACGATACCAATCCCAACTACTTCAGATCTTACACCGGAGGAGCTAGAGAAAAGGGCTGAGGACCTGGTAAAGCATTGTTTGTTTTTGCTCGAAGAGGCTGCCCACATCGTCAAGCTTAGACATCAGATAGATAGCAATCCTGCCTAGTACCAGACAAAATTCAAGCGACTTCCAAACAAGAAAGGGGAGGTCCGGTTCTTGCTAATAGGAACCCAACTGTCCACAGAGATTTATTAGACGATAAAACCAGAGAGAAGATGTGAGTCAACAGCACGCCAGTCGAGAATGCTGCGGCTGCTCGAGCCATCCTCGCCAATAATCCGCCTCCAGAATAGGTCCGGCAATGTGTAGTTGCTCAACAAAGGATTGAAGAAGCAAAAGACAGCTGCGTCATTCAGTGGAAAGCTGGCCGCAAGTTCGGAATTTTGCCACACTAGAGTAGGCCAAAGCGCTCATGAAAGACCCCGCGGGGACACGGATCAGCGTCACCGTCCCCGGGAAGAAGAAAATTCAAGAACCGGATCAAACGGTCATCATCGCAGGGCCGCGCGGGACTGGTCGAGAGTAATTGCGGCTGCGTCTGAATATGCCATCAGGGCATTGGTGCCTCACCAGGACCATTGTCGGCAGAATAATTGCCACAGAGAAGACCCGGAGGTGCGCCACCAGTGAGAACAAGATCGGCTAAGAATTCCACCCCAGCCGTCCGGCTGGTAACGCCGGACGAGGAAACGACCCGGATCGTCCTGAATCAAGTAGGGACAGAGCCCGAAGAAATCAACCTCGGACTTAGCATTATGAGGCTCCAGGGCCATGCCGCTTAGCTGGAAATAACCCGCCAGAGCCACCATCACCATCCAACAGCGACCATGAAGGATCTCATCAAAGCCATGGAAGCCGCAGGGCAGAGGTGGCGATGGTGGAAGGATAAGCAGGAATCCGACAACGTCGTGCAGAAGCCGCGAGCCTCCAAGGCGTATATCTCTCTCGCCAATCGACGCTCACCATCGCATTGAGTCAAACATGGAAGTGCGGCCATATGAGGAAGAGGACCTATATGTGGGAACCAAATGCTTTGGCCCACGTATCCGTCGAACCAAATTTCTGGTTGACTTTGGCATTGCCAAACACATTCAACCCTATGACGGCGCAGCTCGGCTAGATACTTGGCTTCAAGATTTTTTTCTAGGCTTTCTGCATCGCCAAAGGAGGAAACAACCTGGTTGCAGTTCGATATCTCCCACTTATGTTGCGGAAGATGGCTCAATCATGGCTCACTGAACTACCAGAGAACTCGATTCACAACTGGTATGATATGAAAAGTGTGTTCTTTTCAAACTTAGAGGGAACATACAGGAGGCCCTGCACAGTCAGAGAATTGCAGCGTTGCACTCAAAGACCCGGAGAAACTTGTTGGGATTACCTCGAATGCTGGATCGACACGAAGAACTCCTGCGAGGGATGTGAGGTAGAACTGCAATTGAAGATTTCATTGTAGGACTCCCAATCGGAGTTTTGCGTCATTGACTGAAGCGTGACCATGTCATAGATCTAGAGAGATGATAGAAACAACGAGCAAGTATGCTGACGCAGATGACGATTCAGATGGTCTGCTAAATATTCTGGCCAATCCGAATGCGTCCAAGTAGCAGGAGCAGTACACTCAGAAGCATAAGAATACCTCAGAAGATAAACTGGCTCTAGAAAACGCAGTTGTTAACGCAACGTTCGGATCCGGAGGACGAGGACGGCGCGGAGGCGGATGAGGACGAGGTCGCGGAATTTCTCGGGTCCAGGGTAGAGGAGATTAACAGCCCGGAAAATCATATTCCTGGGCCGACATCGCCAATAACCCTTGTGTGCATCAACTAGACGCGAATGGAGGTTCAACCGACACAAATGCCGAGTGTCATTTCAATGACGACATCAAGAAAGACGAATTCGCTAGCTATAGATCCAAGCGATGAAAAGGAAAGAAAAACTCCGAGAATGGCAAGGATCCCAAGGAAGATTCCGACATGGAAGAAAAGAACGCCGCACAGCCCATGTCGGATGGAAAGAAGGATTATCCCATGATGTCTACGCACTTCTATTCTTGTAGACAGTTGTTGGGCCTCCAAGTGCAGAGGTTTGTAGAACAACAACAAGTTTCCCTTAAGTGGATTACCCAAGTTTTATCGAACTCAGGGAGGAAATGGTCAAAGGTATTCCCTCTCAAGCAATCCTGCAATCAAGATACAAGAAGTCTCTTGTGTCCCCAACACACCCAATATAGGTGCACTAGTTCGGTGAAGAGATAGTGAATACAAGTGGTAACGGTGCCAGAAAATATCTTGACGGTGAGGTAAATACTAAAGCAAGCAAACATGCAACATATCTAGATGCAAACAGTGTTTCAATGTTTAGAAACAAGGCCTAGGGATCATACTTTCACTAGTGAACACTCTCTCATATAAATATCCTCTCTTCATGATACTACTCTTAACTACTCTCCGGTTGGACACTCTAATCCACGGTAGGGCCTTCGCCAATCTAGATAACCCCACACTGTCACCTTGAGCGCTAGATGGTTCCAACAAACACCACAATTTCATAGATACATCCAACTCCAAATATAACTCATAACAAATATTCAATCTAGACAAAGTTTCACACATGGTATGCACGCTGTCACTTTCACACACATGGGGAAAAGCATAGATCTATTAAAGCACAAGAAGTATTTATGTAGACTCAAGCCTAAGTGCCACCATGGCGTGCACGCTGTCACTTTCACACACATGGGGAGAGCAGAGATCTAATGAAGCACTTGAGTAGCAAGGTAGATCTACTTGATTACAAAGCTCATGATCACCATATGACCATGCATAGAGAGAGATGAACACATAGCTACCGGTAGAGCCCTTAGCCTCGAGAGAGAACTACTCCCTCCTCATCATGGGAATCAGCAATGGTGATGAAGATGGCGATGGAGATGGCTCCGGGGGCACTTTCCCGTCCCGGCAGGGTGCCGGAACAGAGACTTTCTGTCCTTCGAATCTCCCCTTCGGTGGCGGCGGCGCTACAGAGGTTTTCGTGGATTTCTTCTGGATGCCCTTGGGTTTTTGGGTTGGAGGCTTCTTATAGGCGCAGGAATCAAGGTCGGTGGGGGTCCAGGGGGGCCCACACCCCCTCCAAGCGCCTCTAGGGATTTCCCGCGCCTAGGGGGGTGCGGCCACCCTGCGGCCCCCCTCCGGCTCTACTTCGTGGTTCCGTGTTGCTCGGGAAAAATAATAACTTTGGCTTTTTTCCCGTCCAATTCCGAGAATATTGATTTTCTGCCTTTCTGGAACCAAAAACAGAAGAAAACAGGCAACTGGCACTGTGGCAACTTGTTAATAGGTTAGTTCTAGAAAATATATAAAAACACCTCAAAGTATAGACAAAGCAAAGCAAAGCAAAGTAGATACAAAACAAGAATGGAGCATCAAAAATTATAGATACGTTTCCAACGTATCAAGCATCCCCAAACTTAACTCCTGCTCGTCCTGGAGTAGGTAAGTGATAAAAAGAATAATTTTTGAGGTGACATGCTCCCTCACAATAAAGATCAAACCATTTGCAAGCATTGAAAGCTGGGATCAAAGAACTCTAAACATGTGCATGAAAGATGGAGTTCTAACAATAGGACATAGTAACTATGCATGCAACATGAAAGGCTACAAAAAAAGATCATGAATAACATGCATTGAAAAACGTTTGTTTGTTTCACATACAGAAAACATAGCATAGTGGTAACCAGCTTGTCCCTCATAGAGTAGCAAATAGATGCATAGGACACCTTCAAAGTTCACAAGGGTGACTAGAAACAAATAGCACATGAACAAGTAATATCACAATATGCATCAATCGATAAGTTTCGGGACACTGCACACAGAATGACAACTATGCTCTCTTAATGGTTCCTAAAGGTAGAAGGTGGAGACTGAATAATGGTGGAAGAAAAGCCTTTTATAAAGGAATCAGGGATTTCAAGTTTCAAAAAGAGCTTCCAAAAATTATGGTACTTGTTAGCTTTCATCCCTCATTGCCCCTATCATAAGCATCTTGAAGTGGTTAAGGTTAAAGTGGCAAAGATGGAGTATATGCTTAACGAAGTATAAGTTGGCAATCTCAAGTCCCTTGAATACAAGGGTCACACCTCATGCATACTCAACTTTGGGTCCAGGTAAGTTCTTGTCATTGTAAGTATTTGCATATCATTGAGAACCGCCAACGGGGTACCCCTTACACATGGTACAGGAGCTTTCCCATAACCAAAATGACAAGGCAAGCAAACAATGAGCATCTCAGCAATCTTCTTATGTACCATGGGAATATGGTGCTTTTTTTCTCTCTTTCCTCTTTTCTCAATGTGTCTCTTTTTTTATAAGAAGAATGCTTCATAGATGTCACTATGGTGATGCTGCAAGTTTCCACCATGATTAGGCATGGCTTAGGCTAGCGGCCCAGGCGTTTCTCTAACACAGGATACAAACTCCATGGACTTACAAGTTCCCTCTTTATTTCACACCGGTGACATCCATAGACAAAAGAACATGATATCAAATGAGTACAAAGTACAAGTGCAATGTTGAAAGCGTTCCCCATGACAGCACGGTTCTGCTAATTCCAACGTATAAGTGCAAGCATATACAACAAAGTTTTCACAATGGTTCAAGTTTATTAGGGGCAAAGAATATAAAGTGTGCCATCAAGTTCATGAGGGCTTTAATCACTAAGTTTTCACATAACAAAATAGTTTTTAATTGGAAGATAGCTGAAAACAAGAATATACTTTGGAATGGTGTAACACACCGTGCATAGGAGTTTATAGTGGACACTTCGGAATAACTTGGTTTCTTGGGAGTTGGAAGCATGAGTAGATCTTACTCATACAAGTGGAGGCTAGCAAAAGACTGGGAGCAACCAACTAAGAGAGCAATAATGGCCATAATCATGCAGAGCAACAAAACATTACTAATCAATGCATAGAGTGGTACTACAAGTCAAGGACTAAATGATCATAGAGGATATGGTGACTTGTTCATAGTCATAACATGGTGTGAGCATGTGCCAAGTAAACCCAAACAAAGCATCAAAGGAGAATACCACAATACTATGCTTTTGTATGCTAAAACAACGCATAACTTCTTCAAGGCACACTAAGCAATCCCAATTGTTTGGAACAAGACATGCTACAGAAATAATCACTAAGCATAAGGTCAAAACAACACCTAGCATGTCATGCTAAAGTCTAAGTCACAGTCAATGCAAGCTCCTCTTGCACTTACAAGAAAGAACTTACTACTCCTTTCCAACACCAAGCAACTTATTTGAAACAACTCACAAAGATAATAATCAATAAAGATCAGTGAGCTTGTCTCACAAATCCGCAAAGAAGAACTAAAAAGTTCTAAGCTGAAAGCTTAGGAAAACTAAGGCTAAACACAGTGCTAGCAAAAGAGAACACACATAGAACAATAAGAGTGAAAACTAGAGTGTTCTAGGCAATGAAAACAGAGTGTGTCTCTCTCCAAAAAGGTGTGTTGTGACCAACCAACCTACTCAAGCAAACTAAGCAAACGAAAACCAAAAACGAAAACTAAGACGCTCCAAGAACAACACAACTGTGCATGAAACAATAAAAACTAAGTGTCTAGAAAGACTTGAGATTTTTATTGATGAAGAAGGGGATGCCTTGGGAATCCCCAAGCTTTGACACTTGTAAATCTTGAATATTTCTTGGGGTGACACGGGGTGGCATCCCCAAGCATGATCTTTTGTCCATTCTTCATCTCATTACATCATTCTTTCTCTACACCTGAAATTTTTCCTTCATACAAAACTTCACACAATCTTCATTAGAAACATTAGTTTATTCAAAAGACATTAGACCTCTGGCAAAGCTTTGGAACAGAAAGTCTTTTCACTAAAAACACAAGCTACTGTAGCACCTTTTCAAAAATCTCAATTTCCCAAAAAGAACCCAAAAAGAAATTAATAAGAAGCAAATGCAAATAATGGCATAAATCTGTCAAAACAGACCAGTAGGTAGAAACCGATTTTTTCGAAGACCTTATGTTGATCAAATCAAAAAGTGTTGAACTAACGAAAATTAGCTAACATACTGGGGGATTTATTCATAAAGTTTCATCTCAATCCGAGTTACAGAGACTCCTCACGAATTGATTTTGTGGAGGATAGAAATCTGTTTCGGGACATCAACTCCCCAGATCTTACTTCCCTCTCATTAGAGGTTATTCTTGGCACAAAAAAGAAAACAAAAAGGATAAGGAGAGGTCATTACTGAAGTAATAACTTCCAAGACTCAAGAAAACTCTTGGGTTATCTCCCAACAAGTACTTTTCTTTAATGCCTTTAAGTTAGGCTTTATAGCTTGAGAAGAGGCTCACATAAGAAATATGAATTGAAGTAAAAGAGAGCATCAAGAAGCAAATTCAAAACACATTTAAGTCTAACGCACTTCCTATGCATAGGAATCTTGTAAAGAAACAAGTCATGAAAGCACAAAGCAACAAGCACAAGAAAGCAAAACAAGTGCAACTTCAAGACTTTCAACATTAAGAGGGGAAACTTAATATTATTGAGATGCATAAAACCATGTTTCCCTCTCTCATAATAACTTTCAGTAGCAACATGAATAAAATTAACAATATAACTATCACATAAAACATTCTTATCATGAGCCGCATGCATAAAATGATTATTAGTCTCCACATAAGCATAGTCATTCTTATTAATTGTAGTGGGAGCAAATTCAATAAAATAGTTATCATTGTTATTCTCATCACCATAATCATCAAATATAGGAGGCAGATTGTAATCACAATTAACTTTCTCCTCAATAGTAGGTGCACTAAAAATATCATATTCATCATTGTAATCATCATAGATGGACGTTTGGTATCATCATAAGCAATAGAATAGCTATCTTCCAAAGCTGGGGAACTAAAAAGATCATTTTCATAAAAACTAGCTTCCCCAAGCTTAGACATTTCCATAGCATTAGCAATAATGGTGTCCAAAGAATTCATACTAATAACATTGCTATTAGCATGCAAATAAAACTCCATAGGTTTTTTAATTTTCTCTTCAAACACTTCATGTCCTAACTCAAGATAAACACTATAAAGCTGTCTAATTTTGTTGTTGTTTTCCATTAAGCCTAACTAGTGAAAACAAGAAACAAAAAGATGGTTCCAACAATCTAGATAACCCCACACTGTCACCTTGAGCGCTAGATGGTTCCAACAAACACCACAATTTCATAGAGACATCCAACTCCAAATATAACTCATAACAAATATTCAATCTAGCCAAAGTGCCACACATGGTATGCATGCTGTCACTTTCACACACTTAGGGAAAAGCGTATATCTATTAAAGCACAAGGATTATTTATGTAGACTCAAGCCTAAGTGTCACCATGGCGTGCACGCTGTCACTTTCACACACGTGGGGAGAGCAGAGATCTAATGAAGCACTTGAGTAGCAAGGTAGATCTACTTGATTACAAAGCTCATGATCACAATATGACCATGCATAGAGAGAGAGATGAACACATAGCTACCGGTAGAGCCCTTAGACTCGAGAGAGAACTACTCCCTCCTCATCATGGGAATCAGCAATGGTGATGAAGATGGCGATGGATATGGATCCGGGGGCACTTCCTCGTCCCGGCACGGTGCCGGAACGGAGACTTTTTGTCCCCCGAATCTCCCCTTCGGTGGCGGCGGCGCTACGGACGTTTTCATGGATTTCTTCTGAATGCCCTAGGGTTTTTGGGTCGGAGGCTTCTTATAGGCGCAGGAATCAAGGTCGGTGGGGGTCCAGGGGGCCCACACTCCCTCCAGGCGCCTCCAGGGCTTGCCCGCCCCTAGGGGTGCGGCCACCCTGTGGCCCCCCTCCGGCTCTGCTTCGTGGTTCCGTGTTGCTTCATAAAAAATAATAACTTTGGCTTTTGTCCTGGCCAATTCCGAGAATATTGATTTTCTATCTTTCTAGAACCAAAAATAGAAGAAAACAGGCAACTGGAACTGCGGCAACTTGTTAATAGGTAAGTTCCAGAAAATATATATAAACACCTCAAAGTATAGACAAAAAACAAACATGGAGCATCAAAAATTATAGATACGTTTCCAAAGTATCATCCCAGAAAGAAATACGCATACGTCTTCTTCCTTGGGACTCAGCCGACTAAGGTCAAAAAGGCGGTTCTCCGTGAGCTCAACGCCACGGTTCCGGCTGTTCCAAAAATTCCTGGATTGGTCGGATGTAACCATCACCTTTAACCCCATAGACTACCCGAGGAAAACACATCGTCGGGGAAAGTACCCTCTGGTCACGAATCCTCTTATTGATGGCTATGAGTTCTGCAAAACTTTCATGGACGATGGTAGCAGCATCAAAATCCTGTACATTGAAACGCTTCACCGCATGAAGATCCATGTGAGCCAGTTAAGTTATAGTAGTTTAAATTTTCATGGCATTGTACCAGGGATACAAGCGAATTCTCGAGGTGAGATCACACTGGACGTGACATTCGGAACCCGAGATAACTATCAGACCAAGCCACTCTCCTTCAAGGTAGTACCGTTCAAAAGTGCTTACCACGCCATCTTTGGGCGCCAGGCTTACTGGGCGTTCATGGCTCGCCCCTGTTACATCTACAACATGATAAAGCTTCCAGGTCCAAAGGGTGTCATCACCATCCGGGGAAACCCGAAGAAAGTGCGAGACCGTGAGGAAGGATCTGCCGCCTTTATTGAAGTGGTGTTGCACGCCCAGGAGTACTAGGAGATCAAGAAGACCATCGACCCGTCTGAGATGCACGCCACAAAGAACGAGGTGCTGAATCCAAACCGGCAGTTCAAGGCATTAGACAAGACGAAAAAGACGTCGCTGAAGGAAGACGATCCCTCCAAGACGACGAACGTAGGGGTAGGCTTAGACCGCGCATAGGAAAGCACACTCGTCGAGTTCCTCAAATATAATAAAGATATCTTCTCATGGAAGCCTTCTGACATGACCGGAGTACCTAGGGAACTTGCCGAGCACTCTCTTAATGTGTACCCTGACGCTAAACCCATCAAATAGAACTTACGATGGTTTGGTGATGAGAAGCGCAAAGCTATAGCTAAGGAATTAGCCCGACTAGAGTTAGCTGATTTATCGCAGAGGTCATCCATGCTGATTGGATGGAAAATCTTGTACTCGTCCCTAAAAAGGACACTATTTATTTAAGGATGTGCATTGATTATTCCGCCTTGAACAAGTATTGTCCTAAAGTTCCGTTCCCTTTTCCCAGAATCGATCAAGTTATCGACTCAATGGCAGGGTCAGAATTACTATGTTTTCTAGATGCATATTCTAGATATCACCAAATATCGAAGAAAGAATCGGATCCACTAAAGACGTCTTTCGTCACACCTTTCGGAACCTTCTGCTACAAAACTATGCCTTTTGGCTTAAAGAACACAGGAGCTACATATCAACGCATAATGCAGCGTTGCCTTAACAATCAAATCGGACGCAACATCCATGTATACGTAGATGATATAGCAGTGATGTACAAAAATAAGGAAACACTTATTTCTGACTTAGATGAAACATTTGCTAGCCTACAAAAATTCAACATAATGCTAATTCGACGAAGTGTTTCTTTGGAATTCTAGCCAGAAAATTGTTAGGTGTCATCATGTCTGAAAGAGGCATAGAGGTGAACCGGGACAAAATCAAGGCTATACTCAACATTAATAGACCGACTCGCCTGAAGGACGTGCAACGTATCACTGGTTGTATTGCAGCAATGAGTCGGTTTGTCAGCCGACTCGGAGAAAGAGCCACGCCTTTATACAAACTCTTGAAGAAAACCGACAAATTTGTATGGACCCAGGAAGCCGACGCTGCTCTACAAAGTTTGAAAGATCTACTTTCGACTCCACCAATCCTTGTAGCACCAGAGCCACAGAAGCCTATGTTACTTTACATCGCATCGACTAACAAAGTTATAAGTGTGGTAACATCAGTGGAGTGTGAGGAAGAAGGCTATGAGCATAAGGTGCAATGTACAACATACTACCTGAGTGAGGTCCTGACAAAGTCGAAACAACGGTATCCACATTACCAAAATCTAGCCTATGGAGTATTCTTTGCTGCCAGAAAGCTACGACACTACTTTCAAGACCACAAGATCACAGTGGTGAGCACTGCTCCCCTGCGAGATATAATCAAAAACTGCGATGCCATAGGACGTGTCGCAAAGTGGGGAATAGAGCTTGCATCTTTCGACATCGTGTACAAGCCACAAATAGCAAAAAAATCCCAAATACTTGCCGATTTTGTCGCTGATTGGATGGAGTCGGCAGAAAATATAAGCCTTCCAAACTCGGAATTTTGGACCCTACATTTTGATGGATCAAAAGCATGAGGAGCCTCGGGGGCTGGCGTGGTGCTCAAGTCACCCCAAGGAGATAAAATGTTCTATATGTTACAGATACACTTCACGGCAACCAATAATATTGCCGAGTATGAAGCACTATTACATGAAATACGCATGGCTAAAAATATTGGCGTAACTAGACTCATGTGTTACGGAGACTCGGATTTAGTTGCTCAGCTAGTATCTGATATCTGCAATGCAAACAAACACATGGAAGCTTACAAGGATGTTGTGGATGAATTATCTAAAGTGTTCGAGGGTTTTAAGGTTCAACACATCCTTGAGCAGAAAATGATGAAGCAAATTCTTTATCAAGGATAGGCTCTGTGTGGAAAAAAGTTCCGGATGGCGCTTTTCTAGAGCACCTAAAAGTCCCCTCCATCACAGGAGTTAATGAGGATTATCCGACGAAATCCGACTCACATTTAGTAGCAGTTCTGGCTATAACTCCCAGCTGGACAAAACCCTATATGGATTTCCTAATAGACGGAAAATTACCCGAAGATGAAGTTCTGGACCGACAAATCGTCCGACGAGTAAAAGCCTATACGATAATCAATGGTGAGCTCTACAAGCGGAGTGTTTCTGGGTTTTCTAGCGTTGTATTTCTTTGGAAGAAGTGGAAATCTTATGCGAAATCCACAAAGGCGAGTGTGGTCACCACACTATATCCAAATCCTTACTTGCAAAAGATTTTAGACATGGATTCTTTTGGCTCACAGCTAAGGAAGATGCCGAGAAACTGGTCAAAACATGTAGAGGCTGCCCAAATAACGCCCGTCAAGCACACGTACCAGCTGATTAGCTGCGAACAATCCCTATTACATGGCCATTTACGGTCTGGGGGCTTGATATGGTATAACCATTTCGTACGGCATAGTGTGGATTTACTCACCTACTAGTGATGGTCGATAAATTTACCAAATGAATTGAGGCTAAACTCATAACAAATCACGATCGGGCCACAGCTAGAAAGTTCGTCGATGACGTAATCATCAGATTCGGATATCCACATAGCATTATTACTGACAAGGGAGCAACTTTTCCATGGGAGAATTAGCCGAATTCTGCGAAGAACAAGGGATCCGACTTGATATTGCATTAGTCGCACATCCACAAGCTAATGGACAAGTCGAAAGAGCAAACGGTCCCATTTTACAAGGACTTCGACCTCGTCTCGAGGCACCACTTCGTCGTGCCGCGGGGGCTTGGGCGGAAGAATTACCATCTGTGATATGGAGCTTACGTATAACTCCTAACAGATCAACCAGATACACTTATTTCTTCTTGGTCTACAGTGTATAAGCAGTTCTTCCAAATGATTTAATTCATCAGTCTTCTCGAGTAAAAGCTTATATCAAAGAAGATGCAGAAGTTTCTCGACAAGATGATCTCAACATAGTCAAAGAAGTTTGCGTTGTTGCTGAGCAGAGATCTATAGTCTATCAGTAGAAGTTACGCAAGTATCATAGTCAGGGAGTGCAAAATCGTTCTTTCAAGAAAGGCGATTTGGTTCTTGTAACATCCCTCAAATCATGATTTCAAAAGATTACATATCATTCATGCATGCATATAGAATTGGGATCAATTTCAAACTCATTTTCAGAAAAAAAGAAACACATAGTGCTATTATTTTATGTGAGCAAACTTAAATCAAATGGCCATCCCCATTTGAGAGTTTGAATATTTTAAACCTAGATTGTTTGTCTCCTTTGTTGAATGGATTGAGTGTGGAAAGTTGAACCAAGTTTTACAAAATGGAAATAGTTCAAAAACCATTTTTCAAACATTTGCAAATCAAATGCAAAGTCCCTGTTATTTTGTTTCTCCAAAAGTGACCAAGCCTTTGCAAAGTAACCACATGGTTTTAGGCCTATATTTGAGACTATTGCACACTGCAAAAATCTCAAATTGATTTGAATTCAAATGGGACTTGAATTCATTTGAAAATCATTCCTGAAAATCAAAACAGAAAAAGAAAAGGGTAAAAGAAAAGAAAAAGGCCAGGCGCCCTAATCTAGCCCAACAGCGGAACCGGCCCAACTAGCCCACCCGGGCCACCTCCCTCTCTCTCGCACGCGCGGACACACCCAACGAGTCGCTGACACCCAGACCCCACTCCCCCTCTACTTATTTCGCTGACGAGCGGGCCCTCTCCACGTCAGCGTCGTCCTCCCTAGTTTCTCACGCGCAGACGCCGCTCCGCTGTTACCACCGTGCAGTGACGCCGCGATTAAACTCGCTTAAATTCCATTGATTCAGCGCGTGATCCTCGCCCCGCTTCAGCCTACTTAAACCCCTCACCGCCGCGGTCATTTTCCCCCACTCTCCTCGCTCACTCCGCCACCAGGCTGCGCGCATTTGACCTCGAGACCCCGCAGCACCGACGACCTCCGGAGACCGATTCCGGTGAGCCTCGACCGCCCCCTCTCTCTGGTTCAAACGATGATGCTCAGCATGATCTCGTGCATCTTCTGACACTAGTCGCATGCCTGCTCGTGACCCAGGACACCGTCCCCGTTCAAGCTCGCAACCGACTGAGCCGCCGCCCAACTCCGGCGACCAATTGTGGTAAGTCCCGAGCGCCCCTTGCCCCCTCTTGCATACTAGGTTGTTCGCCTTCATCTTGCGCGTATCCTAATACCTCTGGTGTGTTCTAGGGCGACGCGAAACCTCGGCAATCACATCGTCTGCAACCTCCCGACGCCGTGCGTGACTCCGACGAGCTCCAGCAGCCCCTGTCGTGCGCCCCTGTCCAAGCAAAGACCACGTTGAGCTTCCTCGTGACCGTGCGAGTCTGGTAAGCCATGCCACACACCCCAGCCCTTCCTGTATTCTCCAGACCATCGCCGCCAGTAGCGCCGCCGCTGCCAGCAACCATTTGCGCCGCCCGTCCTTGGTCACACGCTCAGCAACCGTAGGATCTAGATCCGGCGCTCCAGATTAGATCTACATCGAAGGGGTAAGTGACAATCTGAGCCGTGCGCGTTTAGTTAGATCTGATGGTCCACGCTAGTCGATCCACGCGAAGCGGTACCGACGAATCAGAGCGCGACACGTGGCTAGGATTTGAATCAAAAACAGATTTGAAAACAGATTTAGATTCAGTTTTGAAATGGCTATAACTTTTGATTCCCATGTTAGATTTTTGCAAATTTTATATCGTTGGAATCAGGGAGACAAGCCCTTTCTGTCTATGCAATGTGTTTAATGAAAAGTTTCTGTTAAAATGACTTTTTATGCAGAAACTTGTTTAGGACTATTTTGAGTATAGAATTTGTTTAGTAAATTGTTTTAGTGCTAAATAAGTTTAATTAGCAAGTTTTTTACTTGGTTATGTTTCTGTATCATGCACTTGCTTGGTGGAGTTTTAAAAATCATCACTTTGCATTCTTGCATGCCTGCATATATATTTTTGTTTGTATATGAATTGTGTGTAATTTTGTGCTACAAATTTTTGTGTAGATTTTGGTGCTAGTGATTGTGATTGTGAAGAGTGCTACTCTCCCCATTACCAAGGCAAGTGGTACTTCATGAATATTTCCATCCCTATATTTTGTACAAGCATTAGAATTATTTTGCTAAGTCTTGCATGTTACTATTTTGCCAAATGCTATGATGGGAAATCCTAAGTAGTTGTAGAATTGCTAGGAAATTTCCTAAGTTAAGTTACTATGCCATGATTAGACTAGATAGTAGCAAACAAGGGTTGGTAAAGTATATACATGCTATGATGAAAATATTTCTAAGTCTTTGGACTTATGTTTTCTTAATAAAACAACTAAGTCAATGAACCTCCTGGGTGGAATGGGACTTGAATGGTGGTTTTTGGTTGAGTGGTTACACAAGGCCCATGGACATGGTTTACCTTGTGTATCTCACTTGTGGTATGACACCCAGGCACAAAGGGATTTTGGAGGCCAAGTGTTGAGAAGCTTATAGTGCATCCACTTGGCAATATGGGCTCTGCCATGATCATATAGGTTGCTAGAACTTAGCCATTTGGACAGTTGGTGGTAGTGGGAATGATAGGTTGGAGCGCGTCCATTTGGTCTAAGGAAAGGCTTCTGAAAGGTCCTGTCTTGGGAAACCAAGTCTGGTGGGGAAAGTGCACAACCTCTGCAGATGGAAAATCTAAGTACTTAGCCAAGTCCATGGCAATGGACAACTTGAGCATCAAGACATGGAAGCTATCAAGAATCTCATCACTCCAACTTCTAAGTAAAATTTGTGGGTGAACAAGGGTGAAGGACCTCAATGTCTATTGATGGTTTCATGGGAAAAGTTTTGACAAAGAAAAACTTAGTGATTTCAACTAATAGGAAAAACCTATTTTGAGCCAAGCAAGCCAAGCTACACTTAGCCAAATTGCATATAGTAATATAGTCCACTTAAAATTTACTAAGGTATCACTTGCCAATACTATTCCAAAAGTATTGACCCACTGTGGCTATAACTTGTGATGTTGCAGGTTACTCCGATGATGATTAGGTGTCATGAGTCTACACTCAACATGCTTGCCTGTGGCACATGAAGATGAAGACTTATGTTTATTTACTTATTCCAAAACTCTTGTATTAGGCCTGTGGCCTTGAGTTGTAAAAGACTATGTTTTATCTCTGGAATGGATGTAATAAATGACCTTTGTATCTGTGTACTTCATCTTAAACTATGGATGCTAGCAATGATCCAGGGACTAGCATTGCAATCACAGGGATCCTTTCTCCTTTACAAAGGAGGGATCTTACAGATGGTATCAGAGCACTGTGTTGCCTGTAGGATTATGACCCTAGGATTGGAAACCACTAAGGAAAAAATTTCAACTACTTCTACACTTGTCTATTCTTCTCGTAAACTTTTCTAATCTTCTCTTTCTCATCTCTATTTGTAGATGAACTCCATCAATGAAGCCGTAAAGAAAGGACCACTCATGACCATGACCTTGGAATGTGAGACTGAGATTCCCAAAATTCTCAAGGACCTCATGGTGGCAATGGAAATACATGGTGCAGCTGTGTACAAAGGCTTTCTAGTGATGGATGAAGGAGTTGAGTACTGGTGGGTGCAACTTCACTTGTACAAAAACAAGGAAGACAACCACAAAGAAAAAGGATTCTGCATGTACACCAACACTGTGGTGCACACCACATTCTTTGAGTCAGCAAGAGAAGCATCTTGGAGGACTATCAAAGAACTTAGTGCTAGAGTCAAGTGCAGAATGCTCAACCTCCAAAAAGACTTAGAGAAAGAGAAGGAACATACCCAAGAGTTGGAAACTACCAACCAAACCTTAAGAGGAGATATTATAGACTTAGTGATGGAATCATGTGAGCAAGATAGGCTGATTGCCTCTAGGAACATTATGTTAGCCAACAGATCCAGTGAGATAGGATTGTAAACGTACTTCGTTAGTTGGACCACCACCTATCACCTTATTTTCCAAAATGATACCTTAAATAAGTTTGGACCTTGGTTGATGTAATGGATTCATGTATGCATGACTTGTGTGTTTTTGTGTTCCAAGGATATGTATGTGATGTTTGTCTTTGTTTCATCTTAAATTGTGTTGTTCTAACTTTTCTGTCTTAAAAATAGATGCCTATTACCATCAGCACTGTTGAGGAGTTCCAGGTTACCCGCTTTGGTCCTCGTATCGTTGAGCTTACCACTTTGCTCATTCTACCTCTTCCCACCATTATGGTGCATCCACTCACCAAGTTCGAGAGGAAGGACCTCTGGGGCTTCAAGGTGAACCAGCCCGGACGCCAGACAGATCCTACTACGGAGGCCATCGTCTTCAAGCTTATGCACGATGACCGGGAGAGAGGCATGGAGGTAGTCATGCAGGACCTGATAGGACGTCTGCTAGGCCGGCACTCTCGACAGGTTAGAGGCACCCACTTCCACGTCTTCGGAAGACGTGATGAGGATGGAGAGTCCATCGACTTCGAGGACAACTCGAGGGACGCAGCAGAGCCGATACGTCTGTATCTCCAGGACTTAGAGTCTCTCATTAGGCACGTGGAAACGGACAGGACCAATGTCATGCTCAGTAATGATGAGCTCCAGGTGCAGCTTCGCGAGAAGGAAAAGCTCTTCGCGCAGCAGGACGAGATAGTCAAGGAAATGGAGGCGAAGTTCGAGACCCAGGACCGGAAGTTCAAGAGTCAGGAGAAACGTGTAAAGGATAGGAACAAGAAGATCCGGGACATGACTGAAGAACTGAAGTCCAAGGACTTCGAGCTAGAGCAGCAGCAGATGGTGATTGAGAGGCTTCGTTCCCAGAAGAGGGCTCTCAAGGCCAAGATTGAGTCCTTGACCACTACTATTGAGGATAACAAGACCGCGATGGAGAACGCAGGTCTTACCTTTGTCGAGGAGGAGATTGATGCTGATGAGTAGACTTGACTACTCGTTTATCTTTTATTACCGTACTTGCTATTTGTGAACTTGTTATTGGACCATCCGACATGTGGATGGCTTGCCACTTGTGTGTTTTACTTTGTGAACTTGTTATCTTGTTGTTGAACTTTTATCTTCTGTTGCATGCTTGTGTTTGCTTATGTGATGAAATGTGCATGAAAACATCTATGGGTATCTCATTCTTATCTCTATTTGAACAAACCACAGATGCCTCCCCGTCGCGCAAACCCCAACCCCAACAACAACAACATCACTCCAGAAATGCAGCAAATGATGAATGCTCAAACACAGCTCATGCAGATGATGACAACATTCATTCAGAACCAAAACAACAACAACAACAACAACCCCAATAACAACAACAATAACAACAACAACCCTCCGGGCTTTGATATGCTCACCAGATTTTTGCGATTGAGGCCAGCTAAGTTCTCGGGGACGACTGATCCCATGGTGCCCAATGATTGGCTACGATCTATAAACAAGGACTTAGTGACCGTGGGCTGCACGGACGCTGAAAAGGTCAGATTTGCAGCACATCTGCTAGAAGGGCCAGCCGCCACTTGGTGGGACAACTTCCAAATCACCACTCCTTTAGATGAGGTGACTTGGGCTATATTTGAGGATGGCTTTCGCACTGCTCATATCTCATCAGGAATAATGAGCCTGAAAAAGAAGGAGTTCCACAATCTGAAGCGGCGCCACCGCAGCGTGGATGAATACATTGAAGAGTTCAACAATCTGGCGCGTTATGCACCAGATGAGGTTGACACAGATGCCAAAAGAAAGGAAAAATTTCTGGAAGGCTTGAATGATGAGCTGAATCTGCAGCTGGCTGTGGCATATGTTGCCACTTATCAGTCGCTCTGTGACAAGGCTGCTATATTGGAGAACAAAATGAAGCAAGTCGGGAGTAGAAAGAGGAAACACTCCGACAAGCACAGCTCGGGATCGTCTCACAAACGATCTCACTATGATGACAGTGGGAGCTCAGGATCCCACAAGCATGGGAAATTCAACAAGCACCACAACCACAACCGTCATGACAACAAGCATCATCGCAGTCATGACAATGACAAGTACAAGAACCACAAGAGTGGACATAAGAGCCACCACGGTGGTAATGGAAGTGGAAGTGGAAGTCAACCTGCTAAGAGAGACATCAGTCAGGTTGAATGCTTCAAATGCAAGAAGATGGGACAATATGCAAATGAGTGCCCCCAAAAGAAAGTTGAAGGACCTGTCAAGCCCAATCCTTTCCAGAAAGGACAGGTGAACCACATCAGTGTGGAGGAGGTCTATGAGGAGCCTGACGCTGTTGCTGGTAAGTTCAGACTCAATTCTATTCCAGCATTTGTTCTTTTTTATACTGGAGCATCGCATTCATTCATATCAAAGGCATTTGTTGATAGAAATGGGTTTCCATTTGAAAACATTGGGTGTCCAATAAAAGTTAGTTCTCCGGGTGGAGAAATTATAGTAAGTCTTGGATGCCGAGATCTAGTAATAGAATTTGGAAAACATAAATTTCCAGTGAGTCTGATAATCCGAGATTCCCAAGGACTGGATGTAATATTGGGAATGGATTGGATGGCTAAGTATGAAGGAGTATTAGATTGTGCTAATCGTACTGTTGCACTCACAACCCCGGAAAGAAAAAGAATTAAATTCAAGTCCAACTTTGAATCCAAAGGAAGTAAGCTAAATTCTCTTAAGGGGGTTAGCATGGACAGTGTACCAATTGTGAGTGAGTATCCGGATGTATTTCCGGAAGAATTGCTAGGAATGCCACCAGATAGAGATGTGGAATTTCTGATAGATTTGGTACCAGGGTCTGGACCCATAGCAAAGAGACCATATAAAATGTCTGTTGATGAATTGAAAGAGCTCAAGAAGAAACTAGGAGAACAATTGCAGAAAGGATTTATTCAACCCAGTTCTTCATCTTGGGGAGCCCTAGTTTTGTTCGTAGAGAAGAAAGACAGAAGTCAAAGGTTATGCATAGATTACCGTTCACTCAACGAGGTAACTATCAAGAACAAATACCCTTTGCCTAGAATCAATGACTTGTTTGATCAGCTTGAAGGAGCCTGTGTGTTCTAAAAAATTGATCTCCGGTCAGGCTATTTTCAACTCAAGATAAGAGAGCAAGACATACCTAAAACAGCATTCACCACAAGGTATGGATTGTATGAGTATATCGTAATGCCTTTTGGCTTGACAAATGCTCCAGCATACTTCATGAATATGATGAACAAAGTGTTCATGGAATTCCTCGACAAGTTTGTTGTCGTTTTCATCGATGACATCTTAGTCTACTCCAAGAGCAAAGAAGAGCATGAAGGACACTTGCGTTTGATACTTGAGAAGTTGAGAGAGCATAAACTTTATGCCAAATTTAGCAAGTGTGAGTTCTGGTTAGAAGAAGTTGGTTTTCTTGGTCATGTTATGACAAAGGATGGTGTAGCAGTTGATCCTGCTAAGGTTTCAGCTGTGACGGAATGGGAATCTCCAAGAACGTGAAAGAAGTTCGCAGTTTCCTTGGCTTAGCAGGTTACTACAGAAGGTTCATTGAAAATTTCTCAAAGGTTGCTAAGCCAATGACTGAATTATTAAAGAAAGACAAGAAGTTTGCTTGGTCTGAAGGTTGTGAAGTCAGCTTTCAAGAATTGAAGAAGAGACTTGTGACAGCACCAGTTCTATGTCTGCCAGATTTGGAAAAGGATTTCCAAGTATATTGTGATGCATCTCATCAAGGTTTGGGTGCAGTACTTATGCAAGGTGGTAAAGTTGTGGCCTATGCCTCGAGACAACTCAAAACTCATGAGGTGAACTGTCCTACTCATGATTTAGAGTTAGCCTCTGTCGTCCATGCATTCAAAACATGTAGACATTACCTTTTGGGAAAGCGTTGTGAAGTGTTCACGGACCACAAAAGTTTGAAGTATATCTTCACCCAAAAGGAAATCAATATGAGACAAAGGAGATGGTTAGAGCTTATCAAGGATTATGACTTAAGTTTGCAATACCACCCCGGTAAAGCAAATGTTGTAGCAGATGCTCTAAGTCGTAAGGTATTCGTGAATGGCCTTACCAAAGGAGAATTGCCAGATGATTTGTGTACCCAATTCAGAGAACTAAGATTGGAGATTGTGCCTGAAGGACATCTCATGACTTTGGATGTTCAACCCACTTTGTTGGACAAGATCCGAGAAGCTCAGAAGACTGATAAGGAAATTGAAGAGATTAAGGAAAAGATTGGCCTAGGGAAAGCTAAAAAATTCCATGTAGACGAACAAGGTACTTTATGGCATGGGAAACGTATCTGTGTTCCACAAGATCCGGAGTTGTGGAAACTGATATTGCAGGAAGCACACGACTCTCCGTATTCTATTCACCCGGGTAACACCAAAATGTACATGGACATGAAAGAAAGATTTTGGTGGAATAATCTCAAGAGGGACATCGCCAAACATATTGCTTTGTGTGATGTATGCAGTAGAGTAAAAGCAGAGCATCAGAAACCAGCAGGTTTGCTTCAACCACTACCTATTCCTGATTGGAAGTGGGACAAGATTGGTATGGATTTCATTACCGGATTACCAAGGACCAGATCAGGATATGATTCTATATGGGTAGTAGTGGATCGCCTAACTAAAGTGGCTCATTTCATACCCGTGAAGACAACTTATACAAGTGCCAAGTTAGCCAAGATCTACATGAGTAGAATTGTATGTCTACATGGTGTGCCCAAGAGTATTGTGTCTGATAGGGGAACTCAATTCACTTCCCATTTTTGAGACAGCTACATGAGTCATTGGGAACGAGGTTGGAATTCAGTACTGCTTTTCATCCTCAAACCGATGGACAAACGGAAAGGACTAATCAAATTTTGTAAGACATGTTGAGGGCATGTGCCCTAGACTATGGAGCCAGTTGGGATGAAAGTCTGCCTTACGCAGAATTTTCTTATAACAACAGCTATTAAGCCAGCATTGAGATGGCACCATTTGAGTTTCTCTACGGAAGAAAATGTACCACCCCATTGTTATGGAATGGTGTGGGAGAAAGAAGTTTATCCGGGCCAGATCTTATCAAAGAAGCCGAAGAGAAGGTCAAATTGGTTAAGGACAGGTTGAAGATAGCACAGTCCCGACAGAAAAGCTACGCAGATCCTAAGCATAGAGAAGTCACCTACGAAGTTGGTGATAGAGCTTATCTTAGAGTATCACCACTCCGTGGAGTGAAAAGATTCGGAGTCAAAGGAAAGTTGGCACCAAGATATGTTGGGCCATTCAAGGTTCTAAGTCGCAAAGGGGAAGTTGCTTATGAAATTGAACTGCCAGAATCTTTGTCAGCAGTCCATAACGTGTTTCATGTGAGTCAGCTTAAGAAATGTCACCCAGAAATGGAAGAAACTTCTTTGAAGGATACCATACCTTTGGAAGAAGTGCAGCTAGAAAGTGACCTCACATATGAGGAGAAACCTATCAAGATTCTTGAGACTGCAGAAAGAGTCACAAGGACAAAGACTATCAAGTTCTGCAAAGTACAGTGGAATCATCATACCGAAGAGGAAGCAACATGGGAAAGAAAAGATGATCTTCGGAAAAACCACCCTCACCTATTTGCTAGCCAATCCGAATCTCGAGGGCGAGATTCACCTTAAGGGGGTTAGATTTGTAACATCCCTAAAATCATGATTTCAAAAGATTACATATCATTCATGCATGCATATAGAATTGGGATCAATTTCAAACTCATTTTCAGAAAAACAGAAACACATAGTGTTATTATTTTATGTGAGCAAACTTAAATCAAATGGCCATCCCCATTTGAGAGTTTGAATGTTTTAAACCTAGATTGTTTGTATCCTTTGTTGAATGGATTGAGTGTGGAAATTTGAACCAAGTTTTACAAAATGGAAATAGTTCAAAAACCATTTTTCAAACATTTGCAAATCAAATGCAAAGTCCCTGTTATTTTGTTTCTCCAAAAGTGACCAAGCCTTTGCAAAGTAACCACATGGTTTTAGGCCTATATTTGAGACTATTGCACACTGCAAAAATCTCAAATTGATTTGAATTCAAATGGGACTTGAATTCATTTGAAAATCATTCCTGAAAATCAAAACATAAAAAGAAAAGGGTAAAAGAAAAGAAAAAGGCCAGGCGCCCTAATCTAGCCCAGCAGCGGAACCGGCCCAACTAGCCCACCCGGGCCACCTCCCTCTCTCTCGCACGCGCGGACACACCCAACGAGTCGCTGACACCCAGACCCCACTCCCCCTCTACTTATTTCGCTGACGAGCGGGCCCTCTCCACGTCAGCGTCGTCCTCCCCAGTTTCTCGCGCGCAGACGCCGCTCCGCCGTTACCACCGTGCAGTGACGCCGCGATTAAACTCGCTTAAATTCCATTGATTCAGCGTGTGATCCTCGCTCCGCTTCAGCCTACTTAAACCCCTCGCCCGCGGTCATTTTCCCCCACTCTCCTCGCTCACTCCGCCACCAGGCTGCGCGTATTTGACCTCGAGACCCCGCAGCACCGACGACCTCCGGCGACCGATTCCGGTGAGCCTCGACCGCCACCTCTCTCTGGTTCAAACGATGATGCTCAGCATGATCTCGTCCATCTTCTGACACTAGTCACATGCCTGCTCGTGACCCAGGACACCGTCCCCGTTCAAGCCCGCAACCGACTGAGCCGCCGCCCAACTCCGGCGACACATTGTGGTAAGTCCCGAGCGCCCCTTGCCCCCTCTTGCATACTAGGTTGTTCGCCTTCATCTTGCGCGTCTCCTAATCCCTCTGGTGTGTGCTAGGGCGACGCGAAACCTCGGCAATCACATCGTCTGCAACCTCCCGACGCCGTGCGCGACTCCGACGAGCTCCAGCAGCCCCTGTCGTGCGCCCCTGTCCAAGCAAAGACCACGTTGAGCTTCCTCGTGACCGTGCGAGTCTGGTAAGCCATGCCACACACCCCATCCCTTCCTGTATTCGCCGGACCATCGCCGCCAGTAGCGCCGCCGCTGCCAGCAACCATTTGCGCCGCCCGTCCTTGGTCACACGCTCAACAACCGTAGGATCTAGATCCGGCGCTCCAGATTAGATCTGCATCGAAGGGGTAAGTGACAATCTGAGCCGTGCGCGTTTAGTTAGATCTGACGGTCCACGCTGGTCGATCCACATGAAGCGGTACCGACGAATCCGAGCGCGACACGTGGCTAGGATTTGAATCAAAAACAGATTTGAAAACAGATTTAGATTCAGTTTTGAAATGGCTATAACTTTTGATTCCCACGTTAGATTTTTGCAAATTTTATATCGTTGGAATCAGGGAGACAAGCCCTTTCGGTCTATGCAATGTGTTTAATGAAAAGTTTCTGTTCAAATGACTTTTTATGCAGAAACTTGTTTAGGACTATTTTGAGTATAGAATTTGTTTAGTAAATTGTTTTAGTGCTAAATAAGTTTAATTAGCAAGTTTTTGACTTGGTTATGTTTCTGTATCATGCACTTGCTTGGTGGAGTTTTAAAAATCATCACTTTGCATTCTTGCATGCATGCATATATATTTTTGTTTGTATATGAATTGTGTGTAATTTTGTGCTACAAATTTTTGTGTAGATTTTGGTGCTAGTGATTGTGATTGTGAAGAGTGCTACTCTCCCCATTACCAAGGCAAGTGGTACTTCATGAATATTTCCATCCCTATATTTTGTACAAGCATTAGAATTATTTTTCTAAGTCTTGCATGTTACTATTTTGCCAAATGCTATGATGGGAAATCCTAAGTAGTTGTAGAATTGCTAGGAAATTTCCTAAGTTAAGTTACTATGCCATGCTTAGCCTAGCTAGTAGCAAACAAGGGTTGGTAAAGTATATACATGCTATGATCAAAATATTTCTAAGTCTTTGGACTTATGTTTTCTTAATAAAACAACTAAGTCAATGAACCTCCTGGGTGGAATGGGACTTGAATGGTGGTTTTTGGTTGAGTGGTTACACAAGGCCCATGGACATGGTTTACCTTGTGTATCTCACTTGTGGTATGCCACGCAGGCACAAAGGGATTTTGGCGGCCAAGTGTTGAGAAGCTTATAGTGCAGCCACTTGGCAATATGGGCTCTGCCATGATCATATAGGTTGCTAGAACTTAGCCATTTGGACAGTTGGTGGTAGTGGGAATGATAGGTTGGAGCGCGTCCATTTGGTCTAAGGAAAGGCTTCTGAAAGGTCCTGTCTTGGGAAACCAAGTCTGGTGGGGAAAGTGCACAACCTCTGCAGATGGAAAATCTAAGTACTTAGCCAAGTCCATGGCAATGGACAACTTGAGCATCAAGACATGGAAGCTATCAAGAATCTCATCACTCCAACTTCTAAGTAAAATTTGTGGGTGAACAAGGGTGAAGGACCTCAATGTCTATTGATGGTTTCATGGGAAAAGTTTTGACAAAGAAAAACTTAGTGATTTCAACTAATAGGAAAAACCTATTTTGAGCCAAGCAAGCCAAGCTACACTTAGCCAAATTGCATATAGTAATATAGTCCACTTAAAATTTACTAAGGTATCACTTGCCAATACTATTCCAAAAGTATTGACCCACTGTGGCTATAACTTGTGATGTTGCAGGTTACTCCGATGATGATTAGGTGTCATGAGTCTACACTCAACATGCTTGCCTGTGGCACATGAAGATGAAGACTTATGTTTATTTACTTATTCCAAAACTCTTGTATTAGGCCTGTGGCCTTGAGTTGTAAAAGACTATGTTTTATCTCTGGAATGGATGTAATAAATGACCTTTGTATCTGTGTACTTCATCTTAAACTGTGGATGCTAGCAATGATCCAGGGACTAGCATTGCAATCACAGGGATCCTTTCTCCTTTACAAAGGAGGGATCTTACAGTTCTCCGACTAATGCAAAAGAGAAAGCACAAACTTTATCTGATTTGGGAAGGACCTATCAGCAGAATTCTGCATAATGGGTCATATTATTTAACCGATATGAGATGAATCAAGGAAATACTGGATACTCAGAAGAGAAAGAGAGATGGCGGTAGTACATAACCGAATGAATTAGACCGTCCATGAAACATTGCATAGAAATGTCCCTTCTATTCTTAGTTATATTTCCTTTTATCATATATGTACATGTTCAAAGAGAAATAAAGTATTGGTTCCCTCATAAATTATTTTTGAGAAGTTTTTTGCCATCTTATTTCCAAAAGAGCATGTCGTTTTCAAAAATCCAGGCTGCTTGAAAGTACGTTATGCTCATGTTCGTTCTGGTTATGATTTTTGAATATTCATAAAAAATGTTTCCTTAGGGTGTAAATCTAATTTTGTGTTTATACTTTAGTTTTTTATCTGATTGCTCAGGCACGGGCATATTCCGAGTAATGAATTGTTGGTACTGGAAGCCGGCTATGTTTCTGAGTTTAAACTAGTTTAGCAATTACGCTCCGTTGACTCGGCAGAGTTCCCGTGCTAAAGGTTGGCCGGCTCATGAAAGGGATGAGGCAGAGAGCCGGATAAAATGAAAGACGTAAACAAGCAGTGCTTAAGAAAATTTCGATCACACACATTAAAATATATACATCAAGTTCTAAGTAGTAAATCATTAGTTCTTACATACTAGCACATTTAAAGAAAAATATTGTTCCCATCATTCATACCAAATGAAAAAGTTTAGGATAATGCATCAAATGTTTATGATGCGGATGCAGGCGGTGGTGGTGGAGACCTTGGAGCACTAGAGTCGACATCATCGCCAGCTTGCTATGTAGACTCGAAAGCTTCTTCATCATTGATGAGGCTATCTTCCAGCTCTTTGGGAGAAGGGGGCACAATGACAGTTTGGAAGAATGGAATCGTGTAGTTCGTCATCTCCGCCACGCAACAATCATAACCCATGCAAGATTCTTGGATGGCCTTGATGTCTTGAGGGTTACCCTCATCGTCGTCGTCGGCTATGCCCTTAGTGACATGCCAGATTTCCATGTCACTGTGGTGGCTCATCACCATAGTGAGGGCAGTCTGTGCAGCAGTATAGGCATATGAAATCTTCCAATCCTCGATGATCTTCGGAATCTCCTTCACTCTATCCCTCACCTCGAGCACTGGCATGTTGCTCAAGTCGGAAAGTCTAACCGACTCGCCAGCCTCTTCGAGAGTCTGGTGGAAGTTGAAAAGAACATCTCTGACAAGTTTTATGCATTCGAGACAAGGTTTAGAGGAAGAGGAGTCGGAAAGATGCAGAGGATCTGGGAAAGAACCAAAAATCAATGACTCAAAGAAAGTCGAAAATCAAAGGAAGAGTAAAGTCAGAAATCTTACCTAGCACACAATGGTTCCACTAAGAATGCTCCTCCCGGAGACTCCTCAGTTCTGCTTCTGTGAACTGCGCTAGATCCTCCTAGCTGTCAAAATCCTTCCTCAGATCATCAAGTTGTTTATCTCGGAGGGCCAATGGCTTCTCCAGCCTATCGGTCGCTATGTTGCTTGACTCCAGGATGGCATTCACGGATTTCTCCGATTCATTTTTCAGCTTCTCAAGCTTGTCCCGGAGTTCATCATTTTACATTTGTAAGACCTTGAAGTTTTCGGCCTCCTCCACTATCTTGCTGGATTCACTCAGCAATTCTACAAAGGAAAAATTATCAGTTAGCTAAACAGTTCGACTATGACAAACACTAAGGTTAATGTCGGAAAGGATTACCTTCCGCCTCATCCTTCTCAACCTGCACCTTGTAATTATCAAGATACAAAGCCTTAATTTCTTTGTGCTTGTTGCAAATGTTCTTGAGCAAGTCCTGGTTGCAAGATGTAACTTTCTGTAAGTTAAAGACGGAATAACCGTCATATGGCTACTAAGACTCGGGTTGCAACTTTAACAAAGTCAAAATCCAGCACGAGCCTTGGGGCTACACTATATCATTCTTTTGCATCCTATAAGAATCAACTTGGATCTTATGCTACAATATTTATCTGACTTCATGGTTGGGGGCTAGAGGATATGATGATAAATATTGCAAATGAGATTCAGAAAACTTACAATGTGCTCCAAGTGCAGCTTTTCAAATCCGAGTTTCGTGTTGTGGAACACTTTCTTCGCAAGGGAGAGAGGAGCAACGCTTGTCACTAGGAGCTCGCCATACTCGATATTTTTATCCCGGAACAAAATTTGGTCCATGAGGTTCACCAGCTTGACATCCTCCGTCTCCTGGCTCGCTGCCTCTGGAGTAAGGATTTGCTTCTCGATGCTAGCTTGCGCTAGCCTGAGAATCTCCTCCTTCTTCTGCTTTAGGCTAGAGGTGGCAGAGCCGGATATTTTCTCAATCTTCCCTGGCGACATTTCCATCGGATCATTACCCTTGACGGGTTCACCCTTGTTAGTTGCCTGGCTACCAACAGTAACCAGGGCTTGTGAGGTCGTGGCAGCATCAGGGATGACAAAACTGGCACTAGGAGAGACAGAAACCTCCCATGCTGAGGTTTGAGTACTGTTGGGAGTTAGAGGAGGCATCAATGGGGATAATCCAAGCTTCTGCTGATGGAGTTGCTTGACTGGCTTGCTTTCCAGCTTCAGTTTACTCTTCAAAACATACTTATCTCTAGAACACACATGAATGAATGTCATGTGTGCTTCGAAAAGAAACGATGTACAAAGTACTAAAACCACAAGACGGTTACCTTTTAACCACTCGCAACACTTGTGTGCCAGCGGTAACAATGGTTTCCTTGGCCTTACGCTTATTGGAAGCATAGGCAGGAACTTATTTCACCTCGTCGTCCTCCGTCCCTTCCGAGTCGTCAGAGAGATAACCGTCAACAGGGGCAAGCTCGGACTCGGGAAGTTTCTCGATATGATAAGCATTAAAGAACATTAGTAAAAGCAAAGTTGGATGGCGAGGCGGAAAAGACCGAATAAGCTTAAAACAAAGTCAAAATATTTACCAGAGTCAGCGGATGGTCGGCGGTGAACATTTTCATGGATACTTCGGGGATCTTCTTCTCCACCCGCTCCTTAATCAAAAACAGCATCTGGGTCTTGTAGTCCTTCACAGATATGAGAGTCAAACTGACGTTCAGGCTGTCTTTTCGGTCTCCGCTGACCGTATGCATCAAGCGGTCTCCGTGATACTGCAATGGCTGAATTTGGCGATCCAGCAAGCAATGGATTGGGTTGGATCCACGGAGCCCCTTGTATTCATCAAAAACTCGATCTGCCTTTTGGCAAGGATCAAGTCTTCGGACAATTCTAGCGCTTCTGCATCCCACGACTCTTGGTGGGAAGCGACACCGTCGACGAAGGACTAATACGTCGGAAACGTATCTATAATTTGTGATGTTCCATGCTTGTTTAGTATCTACTTTGCTTTGCTTTGTCTACACTTTGAGGTGTTTTTATATGTTTTCTGGTACTAACCTATTAACAAGATGCCATAGTGCCAGTTGCATGTTTTCTTCTATTTTTTGTTCCAGAAAGGCATAAAATCAATATTCTCGGAATTGGACGGGACAAAATCCAAAGTCAATATTTTACCGTGGGGAACACGAAGCCGGAATATGAGACGGAGGAGATTCACCAGGGGGCCACACCCCCTGGCCGCGCGGGTGGGCCCACCCCGCGCCTGGGGGTGCGGCCGCCCTGGCGGCCCCCTGCCTCACCTCTTCGCCTATAAAGACCCCCTGATGCCTAAACCCTAAGTACCAGATCAATATTCCACGAAACCGTTTGTAGCCGCAGCCACCATCGTCCCTATATCAGGGGGGATCTGAAGCTCTTCCCGGCACCCTGCCAGAGGGGAGATCATCCCGGAGGCCTTCTTCTTCATCATGCCAGCCTCTGGTATGAAGCGTGAGTAGTTCCACCTTGGACTACGGGTCCATGTAGTAGCTAGATGGTTGTATCTCCTCCTTTGTGCTATCATGTTTAGATCTTGTGAGCTCCGTTCATGATCAAGATCTCATCCATTTGTAATCATGCATGTTGTGTTTGCGGGGATCCGATGGATATTGAGATCACTATGTCAGATTGATTAATGGTTTTGTCTTATTGATTCTATCATGTCTGTGTTGTTTGTGATCTTGCATGCTCTCCGTTGTTATTAGCTATTTTGGCCAAGTAGTTGTTAGTGACTCCAAGAGGGGGTATTTATGCTCGATAGTGGGTTCATGCCTCTATTTAATCTATTGGAAGTGACAGAAATCTCTAAGGTTGTAGATGTGTTGTTGCCACTAGGGAGAAAACAACAGTCTCTTGTTCATGGAACAAGTGGATTGTTTACCTTACACACTTTGCTTAAAGCAGTTATTTGTTGCTTGCAACTTAATACTGGAGGGGGTTCAGATGATAACCCGAAGGTGGATTTCTAGTCATAGATGCAGTTGGATGGTGGTCTATGTATCTTGTTGTATTGCCCAATCGAATCTCATAGGATCATGATGTCTAGTATTGCATTGTTATGCCTTGCTCAGTCCTATCAATTGTCCTGTTGTAATTTGTTTACCCAGAATGCCATGTTTGTTTATCTAAGGAGAACACCTCTAGTGAACTATGGACCCCGGTCCAATCTTTACCATTGATACATCTTCCACTGTTTACTGTTTTCTTGTTGTAAACCACCATTACCTTCCACACCATACAGTTAATCCTTTGTTACAGCAAACCGGTGAGATTGACAACCTCACTATTCGTTGGGGAAAAGTCTTGAGTTTGTGTTGTGCAGGTCTACAAGTTGCTAGCAACACCTTTGAGTCGTTTCTTTCCTCCTACTAGTTCGATAACCTCGGTTTCTTACTGAGGGAAAACTTGCTACTGTGCTCATCATACCTTGCTCTTGGGGTCTCCCAACGAGGCGTTGACAACACGCCATCATCAAGGATGGAAGGCCTTCCGCCTTGTCTGGAGACGGAATATCCTTATTATAAAAGAAGGTTCCGGCCCATCTTTTTACCGATTCGCTAGCGTTGATCCTAGGATAAAGTCAGTTTATCCTAAGAACTAGGCTAAGGGTGCCGGTGGTGTAAGGAACACCGGCACTGATAGAGTTTTTCCGGGTACCATAGTAGTATCGGAAAAGAGTGAGACTTGGCTTAATACCAAAAAAACCTCACTAAGAGTTGCATGAGAACTAAGCTCAATCAAGGAGTTGGGGAAAGATTATGAAGTTGCACACCTTAATGATGGAAAACTTTAGTGAAGAACTCCGATGGTGGAAGACTGAGGTCGCTGTCGACGTGTGTGCTGAAGAGTACTCGCTCGCCATCACGCGGTGCAGGAATGGCATCTCCAGCGCCGCTCCGCCATGCGCCAATGATGATGTAGTCCTCGTCCTCGATGACTTGGAGCTCGACGTTGTCCATGGTACTGGGAACCCAAAGGCCCCTCAGCTTCCTCTCATCCGCTATCGTTGTGCCTATCACCGCTGCCGCTCTAGAGCTGGATGGTGCCTCCATCTCGCCGGAGAAGGTCAAAGATGGGCGACGCTAAGTGTTTTTTGGTGTGCATATGGGAATAGATGCGGAGCGCTCGAGGAGTACGAGGAGACAATGAAGAGCAGCGAGGAATGAATCTGGGAGAAGGAGAAATCTCTACTTTTATTAACCTTCGCACCAAGATTCGCGCTAACCCGCGTGATTTGTGCCACGCGTATATGAGATAGAGAGGAAGCTTCCTAGCGACGCCTCTGCCCCCTCGATTCTCACAGAGGCATTAAATGGTGTTCTATTCCATAAAGGACGGACCCACCAATGGTTGTGCTGACAGGATGTTTGTCAGTGACAAGACCTGTTCTGAAAAAGTTGTCAGACAACACGCACTATTTAAATCCGGCTCATGTTTCGAAACGAGCAGGAAAATGACTGAAGTCAAGAAGACATATCCAACTCAAATAAGACTCGGAATCCTAAACATTATTGGAAGAAGTTTTTAGGAACCCTTAAAGATTCTCAAGACGAAGAAACCATCAAGCAAGACGATTTATCCGGCTTTGGATCTTGGAGACTTCCGGGGGCTACTATTGGGGATATACTTTCCGGGTATACCCACAGGACTCGCTGACGAGGGTGGCCCACCAACGGGTTAGAGCTTTACTTCACAGGCGGCCCAGTCAGAGAAAGAGGAGTCACTTTTGGCTACGACAAGGCCTAGAAGAGTTACCGACATAGGCATGTAGTATTACTTGTAGTCCAAGTTGTATCTAGTTACCTACTATGTAACATAGTCTGATAGGTCTCTCATGTAACCCTAGGCCCCGGTGACTATATAAACTGGCCCTACGGGAGCTGTTAGGGCACCAGATTATAGATCAAACACAACCTACTCGCACATGCAAACCTCTCTTGTAATCCGCTATAACATCCGGCTCTCGCCGACATATTACTGGGTTGCTAGCAGGAGTAGGATCCGATCACCGCAGTCGGATCTAAACCTGGGTAAAATTGTGCTCACCACTCCCGGAACACCATATGTTTCACACCTCATATTCTCAATGCCTTCAGGACCCCCTATGGTGTACTTGTCGATAATTCGGTGTCAATCTTTCAATCATTTGTCTTTCGACATTTTTAGCATTAGTTTTATGGACGTGATTTCTCCAACCAGACTTGTAGATCATCCATATTATATGGAATATGGTAATTATTTGAACAACCTTTTGTTCACATAATACCTGATCAAAACAACAATCATTGGAACAAATCTTCAAGGTAAGCTTTGATGTCAATGAGAAACATAAAAACACTTTGTTTGTTTTTGATGAACAACATCACATATTTTTTGCTGGTTACTTAGGCCATTGCAGTTCATGAATTGTGTTGTCCTGCGTGACATTTCACACCAACAAATTTGGTATCCAATACCCATGAACCATATTGTTTAACAAGCAAATAATACAACCATACCATGTATATCTTCTATATACCTAAGCTGGACAATTCCAGTCTTTCCTTTTCCGCCAAATATTTCTGAGATTCTCTTTCAACATTTCCTTTCCCTTTTAAAAGAATCTATCAACATCAGAGTGGAACCATACACATGACACATAGTCCAAAGAGTGTATAGTAAAATACTAATACCTTTGGACTTGCACTTTGAAGTAGATCACCATCATCAAATTTTTGGCGTTCTTTAAAAATCCATTCTTTAGTAATCTTTTAGTGTAGTAAACATTTTACCTACATCTTTTATGCATCCTTATCATGAAAACTTTCACGATCAAGCTACCATATCTCATAAAGGTGAATCACGAGTATAAGGTTGCTTTCCAAAACCTTTTGTAGGATTTGGACGTCTAGCATCTCTAACCTTCGCAAATTCTCATACAATATGAGAACATGTATTTTGCTAAATTATACTCTATCATAATGCAACCAAGACATTGTTTTTTATATAGAAATATCTTCCACACATGATGGTTTACGAAACATTTCTTCCATCTCCTAGATTACCTTGATATTAAAACAATCTTTTGAATATCAAGAATCATGGAGGCAAAAATGATACTTTAGACACTAACCCTGGAATTGTTACTCTTGATTTAATACTAATTATTAAACTTCACGGAGTAAACAGAGTTTGATGAAAGTTTGCAATTGACACTCAAAACAAAACGATACCAGTTCGTAAAGTAACTATCCAGAATTCTATAATTCTATAATATCAATTATAACTAAGCATAAGGTGGTGAACTGATGCCAATGACTACAACAAATTATGCAAATTCACGTTGATTTAATTTATGATATATTGTGTTAAACTTTAATCATATTACTATCTGAACTCCCACTCAAAACAACATCCCTCGATTCGATTTGGTGATTACACGAACCAAATTGATACGTCCAATTTGCATCATCATTCTATATCATATTTGCCTCTATTCCTTGAGGTGTTACTTATGTCTTTTCCTATGTTTTTGCATGTTGGATGATTCTTGGAGAATGGACTGCCGGAGTCAGATTTCTGATGTAAAAAGACCTATTTTGATGCAATTTCGCGAAGATCAGAAAAATACCAGAAAAATATTGGAAAATTATATTTTCCAGGAGACGAAGGAAGCCAAAAGGGGAGGCGTAGCTGGGCCACAGGGGGCCCACACCCTGTTATGGGGTAACCCTGGGGTTGGCCCGATCTTTCACGATTTCCACGAGAAACGAGGGGAAGGAGGTGGTCGGGGGATGAAATCGAGGAAAGCGATGAAAACCACGAACACACACACACCAAAACACGATACACGCCTACTCCTCACGCCGGTGGCAACCGGTCCAACATAATCCCTAGGATCGGTGTTGGGCGAAGCTCGCTCTCCACGCCAAAAACGGGGGATGAGGTGCTTGGTGAGATCTTGACGACTTGGGGGCGAGAAACCGAGAACCCAAGGCCTTGTACAACTTGAACGCACTAGGCAAGATCCAAGAGGGGGGTGTATAATCCGGTGCTCCTTGGTAGGAGCATGAGACCAATAGATATAAGTCCTCAAAGGGTTTCCTTAATATCTATTATTATCCAAGTCTAGGGTTTACAATGGAGGGTGGGGGCTATATATAGTCCAGCCACAAAACAGGGGTAGTTTCAGAACGAAAAGGTAAATTATAGGTAGAGTTACAAGGCACAGGGCCGAACTTAGGCGTTCAGGATCAGTCAGGACCGGTAGTACCGGTCCGGCAACCGGTAGTACCGATGGTAACCGGTAGTACCGCTTCGGGAGCGGTAGTACCGCTTGAGGGCCTGGAGCTTCCGTCGGAGGCGCCTGTGGTGAGCGGTATGAGGGGGCGGTAGTACCGCTGTCCGGTAGTACCGGTTGCTGGGCCGGTAGTACCGCTTGCGTCTGGGGCGTGGGGTGGTGCTTCCTGGAGCGTCCGGTAGCTGGGGCCGGTAGGACCTCTTGGAGCGGTAGTACCGGTCGGCTCAACCGGTAGTACCGCTTGCGTCTGGCAGTGACTGGTTGCTTTCCCTCCGTTTCTTGGGTCCTTCTCTTTGTACCTGATGATGCATAGTGTATGTGTATGAAGTAGCAAGCCATCCAAGGGTGTGTCGAAGTCACACAAGGAGAAGAGTGAGTTCACCTTAGCTTGAAGGAGTTTGGCTCGGGCGCGATTCATGGGTCCACTTGGGGAGCTCGTGGGAGTAGATGTAGTAGCGGTCGTAGGACAGGCTGCATCAGCTCCCCCCCTTGGGAAAGAGTCGTCCTCGACTCTTCAACCGTCACAACTTCCTCTTCGCCATGGTAGGGTGAGAGGTCCTTGACATTGAATGTCAAGCTCACAAGATACTTCGATGTTGGTATATCGATGACATAGGCGTTGTTGTTGATCCGCTTTAGCACCTTGAATGGTCCATCGCCTCTTGGCTTTAGCTTGGAGTCGCGTTCCTTGGGGAAGCGGTCTTTACTCAAGTGTATCCACACAAGGTCGCCCTCATCAAAGATCATCTCTTTCTTGGTCTTGTTTAGCCGTGATGCTTGGCGAAGGACTTGTTGCTCGATAGTAGCTCGTGTGTCTTCATGGAGTTTCTTCATTGTTTGGGCACGCTTGACAACGTCCATATTGGCACGTTCATGAAGTGGAAGTGGAAGGATATCGAGCGCGGTGAGAGGCTCGAAGCCATAGACGATCATGAACGGGCTCCTCATGGTGGTGGAGTGCTTGGCACGGTTGTAGGCGAACTCGGCATGTGGAATACATTCCTCCCAGTCTTTAAGGTTCTTCTTTATCAACACCCGGAGGAGTGTGCCAAGACTTCGATTGACGACCTCGGTTTGTCCATCGGTTTGAGGGTGCGAGGCGGACTAGAAGAGGAGCTTGATGCCGAGCTTGGCCATGAGAGTCTTCCAGAAGTAGCTCATGAATTTTACGTCGCGGTCGGAGACGATTGTTCTAGGCACACCGTGTAGTCGAATTATTTCCCTGAAAAACAAATTGGCTACATGTGAAGCATCATCGGTCTTATGGCACGGAATGAAATGTTCCATTTTAGAAAAGCGATCCACGACTACAAATATAGAATCATGACCATGTTAAGATCTAGGCAAGCCTAACACAAAGTCCATGCTAATGTCCGACCAAGGTGCATGAGGAATAGGCAATGGCATATAAAGACCAAAGGGGTTGGACTTAGACTTAGCTTGGATACATGTAGTGCATCGTTGAACGTGGCGCTCCACGTCGCGCTTCATCTTTGGCCAAAAGTAGTGAGTGGAGAGCATGTCATATGTCTTGTCACGGCCAAAGTGACCCATAAGGCCTCCACCATGGGACTCTTGAAGAAGCAAAAGTTGGAGAGACGATTTCGGAATGCAAATCTTGTTTTGTTTGAAAAGAAAACCCTTATGCAAATAGAAATCATCAATCCCTTTGTCTATTGAACATTGTGCAAATATTGGTCCAAAGAAAGGGTCGGACGTGTACAAAGATTTGATGTCATCAAGACCCAAGACATTGACTTCGAGTCGTGTAAGAAGGCTTGTGTTTTTGCGAGACAAGGCGTCCGCTACCACATTTTCTTTGCCCTTCTTGTATTTGACAATGTAAGGAAAATACTCCATGAACTCAACCCATTTTGCGTGCCTTTTACTCAAGTTGGCTTGGCCCTTAAGATACTTCAACGACTCATGGTCGGAATGGATGATAAATTCTTTGGGCCAAAGATAGTGTTGCCACACTTGAAGAACTCGAACCAAGGCAAAAAGTTCTTTGTCATAAATGGGATAATTGAGGTGTGCGCCATCAAGTTTCTCACTATGGTAAGCAATAGGACGCCCATTTTGCATAAGGACGCCACCAATGCCAATACCGCTAGCGTCACACTCAATCTCAAAGGTTTTTGTGAAATCCGGCAATGCAATAAGTGGTGCTTCGGTGAGCCTCTTTTTGAGCTCATCGAAAGCTTTTTGTTGTGCTTTTCCCCAAACGAACGTGACATTTTTCTTGGTCAATTTGTTGAGGGGGCAAGCAATTGTAGAAAAGTCTTTGACAAAACGACGGTAAAAGCCAGCCAACCCATGAAAACTACGAAGTTCACTAACATTTGTAGGGATGGGCCAATCTCGTATGTCCTTGACTTTTGAGTCATCAACTTCAATGCCATTAGAAGACACGACAAAACCAAGGAAAATCAGCTTGTCTCTTGCAAAAGTGCACTTTGGGAGATTAGCATAAAGTTTTTCATGACGAAGGATTTGAAGAACCTCCTTAACATGAGTAACATGTTCCTCTAGTGACTTGCTATAGACAAGAATGTCATCAAAGTAAACAACTACACTATTCCCAATGAGAGATCTCAAAATATGGTTCATTAGACGCATGAAGGTAGATGGGGCGTTAGATAAGCCAAAAGGCATAACCAACCATTCATAGAGACCAAGCTTGGTCTTGAAGGCGGTTTTCCACTCATCCCCTCCGGCCATGCGAATTTGATGGTAACCACTACGAAGATCAATTTTCGAAAATATAGTGGCTCCACATAACTCATCAAGCATGTCATCAAGACGCGGTATAGGATGTCGATAACGTACGGTGATATCATTGATTGGACGGCAGTCCATGCATAACCGCAACGTATCATCCGTTTTTGGGACTAGAATCACGGGGACCGCGCTTGGGCTAGTGCTTACTTGGATCAAACCTTTGGAGATGAGTTGGTTGATTTGATGTTCGATCTCCTTCGTCTCTTCCGGGTTCGTGCGATATGAGGCGCGGTTTGGGAGTGGTGCGCCGGGTATGAGGTCAATGCGGTGCTCTATCCCACGAAGAGGAGGAAGGCCATGAGGAAGCTCTTCGGGAAATACATCTTGCAATTCCTGCAAAATAGCCATCAAAGAAGGAGGAACATTTGTCAAGTCGTTAGTTCCTTGCGCTAGTCCCTTGCATACAAGGACATAGTGCAAGATGGATGGGTTGTTCCACACTTCTCTCATCTCACTTTTGGTGGCAAGAAGAACACTCTTAGTTTTTCCACTCGAGTTTGGCTTGTAGCTCTCACTCACTATGGTGTGGTTCTCTCGCTCACCACTCTTCTCACAAGGTGTTTTTGCGTATTGCGCCCTCGCTAAAGCCTTTGCATTGTCCGCAATTATTTGGCTAGGAGTCATTGGTTGCAACACACAAGTTTTATCAAGCCATTTGAAGGTGTAAGTGTTTGAGTGACCATTATGCAAAGCACGTTTGTCATATTGCCACGGCCTTCCGAGCAGCATATGGCAAACCGTCATTGGGACCATGTCACATTCCACCGTGTCCTTGTAGTGCCCAATGGAGAACGTCACCGAGACGGTGTGCTTGATCTTGACGAATCCTTGGTCACTTAGCCATTGGATATGGTAGGGGTGTCTATGCGGATGAAGGGTGAGGTTGAGTTTCTCACACAATTCCGTGCTTGCAAGGTTGTGGCAACTCCCTCCATCGATGACAACTTTGATGGACTTCTCATTGATGCCGGCACGAGTTTGGAAGATGTTCGAGCGTTGGTCTTCATTTTCATTGGCTTGGGTAGTCAAGACCCTTGTGACCACAAGCGATGGACTTGCGTCATGCTCACACACAAGAAGTTCTTGGTCCTCTTCCAAATGTTTCCTTGCCATGGCTTCCTTGACTCTTGCATCAAACTCTTCTTCACTCAAGTATTCTTCATCGCCGTTGTCATGGATGAACAAAAATTTCTTGTTCCCACATGCATTCGACTTGTGCCCTTTGCCTCCACACTTGTAGCATTCACCATTGAATGGTTGATCATCCCTTGTGTGTTTGCCACTTGGGGGCTGTTTTCCTTGAGGGAGAGTCGGCTTGAAGGGAAGCTTGGTGGTACTTGAGGAGCTTCCACTTGGTGTTGTTGGAGTAGCGGTTGGCGCTTGCTTGTAGGTGAAGTACGTCTTTGGCTTGTTGTACTTGATGTCCTCTTGCACTTGACGCTCGGCCTTTGAAGCGATGTGCACAAGCTCAACCATGTTGTTGTACTTTTGGAACTCGATGATGCGCTTGATGGGATGGTTCAAGCCATTGAGGAAGCGTGCCATTGTTTGTTCATCTCGCTCTTCAATGTTGGCACGGATCATGTTGAGCTCCATTTGCTTGAAGTACTCTTCCACGGTCTTTGTTCCTTGACTAAGCGTTTGAAGCTTGTTGAAGAGGTCACGCGTGTAGTGTGAAGGAACAAAGCGGATCTCATATGAGCCTTCATATCTTGCCAAGTTGCGATTGGAGGATCTTCTTTTGCTTCGCGAGCGAGTTGGACTTGTTCCCACCAAAGGTTGGCATACTCATCAAACTCAAGGGATGCCATGGCCATCATCTTCTCATTGCTATAGTTGTGCATGCGGAAGATCTTGTCGACCTTGAGTTCCCAAGAGAGATATTCCTCGGGCTCATTGGAACCGGTGAACTTTGGCATGGTGAACTTGAGCTTGCCGAAAGTTTCTTCTCCATTGCGGTTCCGGTTGCGTCGGTTGCCATGATTTGGGAGGTCATCATCATCCGATCTCTCATGTCTTGCTTGGTGATTGTTGTGTTGCTCTTGCGGTTGTTGAGGTGCCGCGTTTGGTGGTGGAACTTGTTGTTGACGACGAGCTTGGGGAGCTTGCTCGTTTTGTTGTTGCGGTTGAGGACGAGGCGGAGGTTGATGGTCCTCACGACGAGCTTGGGGAGCTTGCTCTTGTTCTTGTCGTGGTTGATGCCGAGGAGCATTAGCTTGCGCCATGTGGCGTGGAGGACATCGAGCCGCATGCGCAATGGGCTGCTCTTCTTCTTCTTGGTGTAGAGGAGGCTCGTCATGACCATCATGTTTCCGACGTGGACGATCATGTCGATGATGACGCCTTGGAGGATCTTCGAGTGCCTCTCGTCGACGGTGATCTTGTTCGTCCTCTTCGGAAGCTTCACTTGTTGTTGAAGGGGCATGTCGACGTCGATGGCCTTGGTGGTCCATGCGAGGTTGCTCTAGTTGAATCACAAGTGCCCTTGGTTGTGGCCGGTTCGCTTCGCGCCTTGGAGGTCTTGCGGAGAGGTCACCATCATAGCTTGACGTTGCGGCGTGACGCGGAGATGGTACCGCTTGCGAAGAGCTCATGTATTGAAGAACGGGTCCATCCCGGTGCCTTGAAGCGTGACAGCGAGGTGCACTTGATTCACTTGAGGAGTGCCGAGATGAGCTTGATTCGCGCGAGCGTGGCCTTGCGAGTCCATCGATGAGGCGTTGAAGCTTCTCATCCGTTGAGGCGAGTGCACGACCAAGAGCTTCATTTTGATGACCGAGGTTGTGTTGCATGGCATGCATTTGGCCACGGACTTCTTCGAAGCGGTTGTCGATGTTCTTGAATTCCACACGGGCCTCGCTAAATTGTTCATCTTGGCGCCGCTCGAGAGCTTCACAACGGTAGTTGAATTCACCTCGGACCTTCCAATGGTCCCATCTTGTCATGAATTGTGTGTCACCCTCCGGAGGTGGTGGTGGTTGGGATGGCTCTCCATGCATGTCCATGATGCAAAGCCAACAAGGGTTGTATATGGATAGAAATGGTGCGGAGAGTTAGCCTTTTACCTCACCTTGGAGATTATATCAAACCAATTGCCACAAAATGAGCGAAAAGCGTGCAAAGTGAAATGGGCAAGAAACTCACACACAAATATGCTACAACTCTCAAAAGCTTTTGGTGGAAGGTTAGGAATGTGGAAAACCAAACGAAACGATCCAAGCAAAAGGTTATTGTCCTACGTGGTAAAGAACCAAAGATCAAAAGCAAAAGGATACGATCTACAAAAACACGGAAAGCACACACGTGGAGAAAAACGGGGTTAGCACGACTATGAAAATGAGCACAAAAGGTCCTAACGAAGACTATGCTCGGTTGTCGTGCCAACACAAGGAGAGACCACAACTCGTTTGCCAAAAGAGGATAAGCAATAGATTTGTGCACTTGCCTCGGTGCGCTCTTTCTTCTCTCTTTCTTGGCTCACAAGCTTGGTATTCTCTTTGTATTGGGAGACTATGTATCTTTCTATTCTATCTTTTTCTTTTTCTCTTTTTTTTTGATTCTTTTTCTTTTTCTCCCTTGCTATGCTACTATGTTAGCTTTTGTATTTGGCCTCACACTCTCACTTTCCGAAGGCAAGTGCACAATGCTTAGACAAACACAAAATGAGTTGCTCTCATAGGATATGGGGCTGTCAAGGTGGTGCAAGTTATACCTTTGGTATTGTTGACGACTTGCAACCGTTGGTGGGGGATGATGTTCGAGTGTCGCGGTGTCGTTGAGCGCGGGATGACTTTGATGCGGAAGCTGTTGTGAAAATGGCGACAAACACGCGAAACACGAACAAGCGAGGTGGAAAAAGTCAGCAAACGAAATTGAGGCGTCAAAGGGCAAGGTAACACGGTCAGAGTCGAGCGGTAGTACCGCTTGCAACAACCGGTAGTACCGGCGAGCGGTAGTACCGCTTGTACTACCGGTAGTACCGGTTATTTGCAGTAGTACCGCTTGCACGGCCGGTAGTACCGCTTGGCACAGAACTGGAACGGGATGAACTTGCCAAAAACCTCAAATTCGCGGAGATCTGACCGAAGGGCTTGGCTAGGAACAACAGGGGCTATAGATCGACTCCCAAAGCAACAGATCTATGGACCAAAACCACGAAAAACTCACCAAATCCAGAGATCGATCCGAAGGCAAATTGGAGCTCTTTTTGGTGGGATTTTCGATTTTAAGGTGGATAAAAGAAAAATTGGGGGGGAAATTCATGATCAACCGTGCTCTTGATACCAATATGTTATGGGGTAACCCTGGGGTTGGCCCGATCTTTCACGATTTCCACGAGAAACGAGGGGAAGGCGGTGGTCGGGGGATGAAATCGAGGAAAGCGATGAAAACCACGAACACACACACACCAAAACACGATACACGCCTACTCCTCACGCCGGTGGCAACCGGTCCAACATAATCCCTAGGATCGGTGTTGGGCGAAGCTCGCTCTCCACGCCAACAACGGGGGATGAGGTGCTTGGTGAGATCTTGACGACTTGGGGGCGAGAAACCGAGAACCCAAGGCCTTGTACAACTTGAACGCACTAGGCAAGATCCAAGAGGGGGGTGGATAATCCGGTGCTCCTTGGTAGGAGCATGAGACCAATAGATATAAGTCCTCAAAGGGTTTCCTTAATATCTATTATTATCCAAGTCTAGGGTTTACTATGGAGGGTGGGGGCTATATATAGTCCAGCCACAAAACAGGGGTAGTTTCGGAACGAAAAGGTAAATTATAGGTAGGGTTACAAGGCACAGGGCCGAACTTAGGCGTTCAGGATCAGTCAGGACCGGTAGTACCGGTCCGGCAACCGGTAGTACCGGTGGTAACCGGTAGTACCGCTTCGGGAGCGGTAGTACCGCTTGAGGGCCTGGAGCTTCCGTCGGAGGCGCCTGTGGTGAGCAGTATGAGGGGGCGGTAGTACCGTTGTCCGGTAGTACCAGTTGCTGGGCCGGTAGTACCGCTTGCGTCTGGGGCGTGGGGTGGTGCTTCCTGGAGCGTCCGGTAGCTGGGGCCGGTAGGACCGCTTGGAGCGGTAGTACCGGTCGGCTCAACCGGTAGTACCGCTTGCGTCTGGCAGCGACTGGTTGCTTTCCCTCCGTTCCTTGGGTCCTTCTCTTCGTACCTGATGATGCATAGTGTATGCATATGAAGTAGCAAGCTATCCAAGGGTGTGTCGAAGTCACACAAGGAGAGGAGCGAGTTCACCTTAGCTTGAAGGAGTTTGGCTCGGGCGCGAGTCATGGGTCCACTTGGGGAGCTCGTGGGAGTAGATGTAGTAGCGGTCGTAGGACGGGCTGCATCACACCCCCTATGCGCGGGTCCCCCTGGGTCGCGCCTAGGGCAGGTGTGGCCCACCTGGACGGCCTCCAACTCCGCCCTCTCGCATATATCTTCCTCTCGGAACCCTAATACCAAGGGAGTGACCACGGAAAGATTTCCACCGCCTCTACGGGGCGGAAAACAACGAGAGAGAGAAAGAGCTCTCCGGCGGACAGATTTCTGCCGGAGAAATTCCTTTTCGAAGAGGGGAGATCATCGCCATCAACACCATCATCAAGCTACACTTAATCGGGATCATCATCATCCACACCATCATCTCCACCAGCACCATCATCACCACTCCATCCCGCTGTAACAGTTGTGTTGGATCTTGCATTAGTTCTTAGGGGAAACTTTCCCAGTGTTGATTACTATTGTAGTTGATTCTTGTGAGTGGAATCATTGGATTATTGTTTATGTTCGGATCGTTATCCATTACCATATCATCTTTGATCTTGATCCATATGATGTCTTGTGAGTAGTTCATCTAGTTCTTGAAGACATGGGAGAAGTCATGTTGTTAGTAGTGGATTTGTGTTGAGTTATTATTCAATAATTTAGTATTTAACTTGTGGTGCTATTTTTCTAGTGGTGTCATGTGAACGTCGACTACATGATACTTCACCATTTATGGGCCTAGGGGAATGCATTATGTATTTGGCTACTAATCGTGGGGTTGCCGGAGTGACAGAAACACTACAAGAAATGTGTTAACTTGTGACCTTCTCATAGTGATAGGGAATAAAATCGTCATAGATCTATGACGATTTCGCCCAAGATGGTCATATGATGTCTAGAGAGGTTAAAACCTTATAGAATTATGATGTTTTGTGTTGAAATCATCGTAATTTCATCATGTTAAATTGTCATAACCTACACGGTACAACTTAAAGCCTTATTTATATCCTATTATGACCAATTTAAATCGGCCTATTGTTTAAAATATGGTACGTTGAATTGACTAGTTGGCCACATAAGAATTTGTGCATACGTGGCATGTCTATGTGTCCATTTTTGACTAAGTGTCGTATCGACGTATGTGGCAATAATATAAAAAAGAAGTGTCGCGCTGGGAGTCGAACCTGCGACCTCTTGTACAGCACAACACCTAACCACTAGGCCGACAGTTTGTTCTTGTAGTTCAAGTATAACTCCACTTTATAAGTATAAATCTATTAGGACTGCCTGCCTCTTTTAGAAATAATCAACAAAAAAGACTCGCTCCAGGGGGTCGAACCCGCATCCCCTCGCAATCCTTGGATGAAGGCGACCACTAGGCCAATAATCCTTTGTTGTGTTGAAATAGCGCGCTCCCTATATAAATGTTTCCCTCGTCTATTGGGCCTTGGCAATAGAACTCAATTAGGTCAAGCCCGTAAAGTATGTAATGTTTTTTTGGGACAGTTTTACTTCCCGCGGTAGACCAAATCTAGGCCAGCTCGGCTGGTCCGGCTATGTTTTTTTTCTTTCGTTCTTTTCTTTTCTATTTTCTTAATTCTTTTGTATCTCTTTCATATGAAGTCCAAATGAATTGATTTTTGTCTCTCTCTTTTTATAAATTTCAATAGATTATCTTAGATTGTTAATTAGTAATACTTTTATAATTTAACAATAGTGGATTTACTAATTCCACATTAGTCCAAGTAGAGACACTAGAAAAATTCAAAATATGATCTTAAAATTAGCGTTTTTAATTCAAAATTTTAGGTGAGTGCAATGGATATTTGAAATATTTGAAGTTTGATATTTTACTTGAAACTATGTCACATAACATGACGCCACGCGAAGGTTTTACATTGTTCGACCGTTTTTTATTTTTTAGTGCCTGTTTCAAAGTATGGTCAAAATGGCGGGCATTAAGATTCTTAGCTCGAGGCTGAGCCTCGCTAAACTTGCATTGGATCTCTGAAGAAATAGAATACTATGAGTCTAAAAATCATTTTTTTAAAAATCATGAGCATCGGATCATGTACCTATAGTTCAAACCAGACCCACTTTCTACCGATTTGGTAGGAATTTGTCTTTTTCGCCAGCGGTAGACGGAAAGATTTGAGATACCCCGGTTGGAAAATTTGTCCATGTAAGGTGGCCTATTATTTTTGAAAAATGGGATGGTAGCATTTTCAAACTTTCATTTGGTGGTTGCTTCACAAAACGGCCCGTTTTTTATGCTCGAAAAATAGAAAATGGTTTTTCCGTGCGATAAAAAGGAAAATTTCCTCCTGCAACATTGTTCGCCATCCCATGATACATATGTGTGCACAAGATGGGCACATTATCACAAACTATGCTGAGATTCTGGCAATAACATTGGTCGTTTGGCCCGAAAGCCATGAAACATCAAACATGATAGGTCATTTCTGAGAAGGTTTTTTCGAGACACTTGCAATATAACAAGTTTGGTATTTTTCCTTTCAACTATGTCACATAATAAGACACCACGTGAAGGATTTGCATTGATCGGACCGTTCTTGAATTTTTATGCCCGTTTCAAACTATGGTCAAAACGGCGGGCATGAAGGTTCTTAGCTCGGGGCTGAGCCTCGCTAAACTTGCATTGGATCTCTAAAGAAATGGCATATTATGAGTCTAAAATAATTTTTTTGAAAATCATGAGCATCGGATCATGTACCTATAGTTCAAACCGGACCCACTTCTTGTCGATTTGGTAGGAATTTGTCTTTTTCACCAGCGGTGGACGGAAAGGTTTGAGATACCCCGGTTGGGACATTTGTCCATGTAAGGTGGCCTATTATTTTTGAAAAATGGGATGGTAGCATTTTCTAACTTTCATTTGGTGGTTGCTTCACAAAACAGTCCTTTTTTGTGCTCGGAAAATAGAAAATGGTTTTTCCGTGCGATAAAAAGGAAAACTTCCTCCTGCAACATTGTTCACCATCCCATGATACATATGTGTGCACAAGATGGACAAATTATCACAAACTATGCCGAGATTCTGGCAATAACATTGGTCGTTTGGCCCGAAAGCCATGAAACATCGAACATGATAGGTCATTTCTGAGAAGGTTTTTTGAGACACTTGAAATATAACATGTTTTGTATTTTTCCTTGCAGTTATGTCACATAATAAGACACCATGCGAAGGATTTGCATTGATCAGACCGTTTTTGAAATTTCTATGCCCGTTTCAAACTATGGTCAAAACGGTGGGCATGAAGGTTCTTAGCTCGGGGCTGAGCCTCGCTAAACTTGCATTGGATCTCTGAAGAAATAGCATATTGTGAGTCTAAAAATCATTTTTACAAAAAAATCATGGGCATCGGATCATGTACATGTAGTTCAAACCGGACCCACTTCCTACCGACTTGGTAGGAATTTGTCTTTTTCGCCAGCGGTGGACGGAAAGGTTTGAGATACCCCGGTTGGGACATTTGTCCATGTAAGGTGGCCTATTATTTTTGAAAAATGGGATGGTAGCATTTTGAAACTTTCATTTGGTGGTTGCTTCACAAAACGGCTCGTTTTTTGTGCTCGGAAAATAAAAAATGGTTTTTCCGTGCGATAACAAGGAAAACTTCCTCCTGCAACATTGTTCACCATCCTATGATACATATGTCTGCACAAGATGTGCATATTATCACAAACTATGCCGAGATTCTGGCAATAACATTGGTCGTTTGGCCCGAAAGCCATGAAACTTCGAACATGGTAGGTCATTTCTATGAAGTTTTTTTCGAGACACTTGCAATATAACAAGTTTGGTATTTTTACTTGCAATTATGTCACATAAGAAGACACCAAGCGAAGGATTTGCATTGATCGGACCGTTTTCGAATTTGTTATGCCCGTTTTAAAACTATGGTCAAAACGGCGGGCATGAAGGTTCTTAGCTCGGGGCTGAGCCTCGCTAAACTTGCATTGGATCTCTGAAGAAATAACATATTGTGAGTCTAAAAATAATTTTTACAAAAAAATCATGGGCATCGGATCGTGTACCTGTAGTTCAAACCGGACCCACTTCCTACCGACTTGGTAGGAATTTGTGTTTTTCGCCAGCGGTGGACGGAAAGGTTTGAGATACCCCAGTTGGGACATTTGTCCATGTAAGGTGTCCTATTATTTTTGAAAAATGGGATGGTAGCATTTTGAAACTTTCATTTGGTGGTTGCTTCACAAAACTGCTCGTTTTTTGTGCTCAGAAAATAAAAAATGGTTTTTCCGTGCAATAACAAGGATAACTTCTTCCTGCAACATTGTTTTCCATCCCATGATACATATGTGTGCACAAGATGGGCATATTATCACAAACTATGCCGAGATTCTGGCAATAACATTGGTCGTTTGGCCCGAAAGCCATGAAACTTCGAACATGGTAGGTCATTTCTAAGAAGTTTTTTTGAGACACTTGCAATATAACAAGTTTGGTATTTTTCCTTGCAATTATGTCACATAATAAGACACCAAGCGAAGGATTTGCATTGATCGGACCGTTTTCGAATTTGTTATGCCCGTTTTAAACTATGGTCAAAACGGCGGGCATGAAGGTTCTTAGCTCGGGGTTGAGCCTCGCTAAAGTTGCATTGGATCTCTAAAGAAATAGCATATTGTGAGTCTAAAAATCATTTTTACCAAAAATCATGGACATCGGATCATGTACCTGTAGTTCAAACCGGACCCACTTCCTGCCGATTTCTGAGAAGGAATTTGTCTTTTTCACCGGGGGTGGATGGACAAATTTGAGATATCCCGGCTAGGAGATTATCCATGTAAGGTGGCCTAGTACTTTTATAAAATGAGGTGGTAGCATTTTGAATTAGTTCTTTGGTGGTTGCTTCACAAAGCGTCTCATTTTTCACGGTCAGAAAGTGAAGACAGCCAATCAGAAGACAGAATATGACTATCCACGGATCATCCCAATAAATCAGATCTCTGCCGTGTAGATGATCACCATCCAACGACAGAAATTTCACTCCTACTGAAACTATGTCTGTAGTCAAACAGTGGGAAACCAATTTGAGAAGAGCAGCGCGCGGGCAAACCCTAACCCTAAAACATTTCCCCTCGCCCCATATCCCCACGCACGCACCCCAGCCCCGCCCCTTCCCTTTCTCTCCTAGCGCTGCCCCTGCCCTTTCTCTGCTAGTGCCGGTTGCGGCCCCTCCCACCCCAGACCCCCTCCTCTTGCCCGATGCGCACCACCACGACGTCGACATCACTTCTACCATCCGCACCAACCTCCGGCCAACCCCGCCGGCAGAAACCCTAGCCCGGAATCACCGGCGCCCCTCCTTATCTCTCGCCGCCACCCGTCGCCGCCCCCATCCTTCTCCCACCGCAAGACATCGCACTGTCCACCCCACCCCTCCCACCCACTTTCCGAGAACCTAGGCCACGAGGCCATCCTCGTCCCTTCCTTCTTCATGCACCGCCAAGGCCGCCCTGTGCCGGATCTGGAGAGCAGGTATCGTGACGGCCGGATCGGACGAGGCACCGGTCAGATTTCACCTACAAGTAAGTACCATAGTGTTCTGATCCAGCGATCCCCTGTATCCGGTTCCTCCCTTTATCCTCTTCAATTGTTCATGCTCTAATCATGTTCTGTTTACTTGCACTCCCTTCCAGATTTTTGGTTCCCATAACATCGCCTGCATCCACCCAAGGAGCCACCCAAAAGATGGTGAAATCTGGTGTCTGCAAGTAATCTACGCCAGCCACAACATAACTCCCCTACGCCCGGACAAAGCTCCTTCACCCCCCCCCCCCCCCCCGATTCTAGAATGGAGGTAGTCCAGAACGTAAATATGCCAGCGTCAGAGGAGGAGAAGAACCCTATGTTGGATAAGGACAAGAATTCGACAAGCATGGGTGGCGTCATCGGCATGAATCTTAAGGGAAAGTAGCATGTCTAATTTCCCCCCTCATTAGCAAGCACGTGTTCAGTTTGTCTATTAGTGCGGAGTAGCTAGGTGTTGGTAACACGTATTCAGCAATGATTTGTTCAACTGATGCAAATTCCATGGTGGTTCTTCTCACTCAACTCTTTATTAGGACCATCAAATCAAATTGACAGTCTTATTGCTGCTAATTAGAGCAAAGAAAAATGGTGTGGTTTATGCCCTGTTTTGGTTGTCCAATTTGTTGGACCTGTTTGTGAATGGAAAGTAATACCAACCAGATAGAAATCTGCTAGACCATTGCTCTGAATTTAACTTCACAATTGCTTCAATTTATCATTTTACTTGAGCTAGAGTCTCCTAATGCTCCCGCTGCAGTTTTTGTTAGATAAGTAGGATGTTTACTTAGTGCAGTTAGTGTAGTCCTATTCTTCCTCATAGGACCTAAATTTCTCCATCGAAGATTCTGGACCTAAATTTCTCCATCGAAGATTATGGTAGTTATATCTAGATGCTTATTTTTCAGTTTAGTTCATATACACATAATCACGTAATATATGCTTCTTGGTATACACTTGATTGACCAATTTCTGCTACTTGGTATACACATGTCTTGTATAATTGAGTTTAAATTTCTTACTTTATATGTAGGTGGATTTCCAATTACAGATCAGCTCTTGACAAGCCTACAAACAATTTTGGATTTCTCTAGTAGGTTTTCCATCATCTTTGCTACTGTCGGACTGAGTTGATTCTTCTCCATTTATCGTAATACTTGAGTTGATTACAGGTGGCCAGCATTTGTTACACGGATGCAACACATGTACTATATGAAGAATGGTGGCTAGTGGATTGCTCTTAAGATAAGTGTGCCTAGTTCCCTTCATATAGAAATATATCCGGTGAAATGTCTTGTATGATTGCCACCATCATAGTTGCTCACCCGATTTATTATCTTGATAATGTAATTCGATAGTTGTGCTAGCAATTCTCTAGATTCCAACAGTATAAAAACGATAGCTTCATTATCACTTTATATAGTCACATGATTATTTACAATAGTATAATTTTCATACCTGGGAATTCTAGATTGTTGTGAGGTAGTACATGCCATCTTAATCAGCACTATCGAGATCTTGAATTCCTTCTCAATTCATATGCTAAACATGGAGTTATAAAATTCAAGTACCAAACAGTAATATCCAAAGCTTTTCTTATACACTTCGCATCTCTACCAGCATGTTCATATTAGTTACTTTTACATGGTCATATTGTACCATTGTATTCTACTGGTATGTATGCATCTGTTAAGCCTTTTTTGGAAAACACTATGGCCAGATGCATGTATTGTATGCATGTAGTGGTAGCTTGCTTAGCTGAAGCCTGAATACTGATGGTAGCTGTTGGTACCATATTTTACTGAAGCTTATCTTGCCAAGCCCATCTCAGGTCTGCTCTTTCTCTGTCATCAGCACCAGGTCGCGTGAGGCGTGTGGATGGAAGCACCACTTATCTAGGAAGAGCGTTAACTAGTCCTCGGGGAAGTGTGGCATCAGCTATCTGTTTCCAGCCGTGAAGGATGTTGCCGGAGCAGCAGCAACACATGTTGCCAGAACATATAGATGTGTGGCATGTGCATCTTCCTATCTTTGTCTCTATGATGCATCACTTACATATGTTTTGCTCTTGAGAATATAGTGCTAGAACTTCTATAGTATTACTACTTAGTAGTATTTTTTATCTCAGTAAAGGATTATAAAATATTTCACTTGAATTCAGTAGTATGGTGTTGATTTTTAAACCTAGAAATTCTGGATTGTTGGGAGGCAGTACATGCCATCTTAATCAGTTTGCTTATTTGCACTTTATTGCTAGAGCAGTTTCAGTTCTGAACATAATAGCATATTTGCCATGAATAATTTTCTAACAGTTCTCTATAGATTGATGTAATGTTGAACCTCATCATATTGTGCTACTGCAGTCATGGTGATTAACCTATTCTAATTAATTTTGCATATTTGGCTAGGAAGATGGGAAGCATTGAAAGCTTCTGTTGGTCTATGCTTCTGTTCATCCTTCCAGCCTAGGAAAACTTGCACCCAGCAAAGTGATCTAGTTCAATAGAGCTCCATAGAGCTGGTTGTTTTGATATTTAGTTGTATTTTCATAGCTGAATACCTGATATGTACTATATACGAATGTGTCATTGTAATGTATCTTGGTTCGTTGTTCTATGAAATGATGTTGCTATGTGGCAAACGACCTAAAAACACCTGAATATTGGGCCCATATGACTAGTGGGACCTGAATTAAAACGGAAAACAAATTAAAGAAATTGACAAGTGGGACCAAATCTAAAATGGACCTTACAAAGGCCAAGGCCCAAAATTGCAATGGACAATAAAAAGGCCAAGGCCAAAAATTGAATTGAACCTTAAAAGTACAAGGCCTAACCTTAAAAGTACAAGGCCTAGAAAGAAAAAGGCCACAGTTATTGGGCTCAGCCCAAATAAGCAACCGCATTGGATCAGGCTGAATTTGCACAACGACGATCTCATTTCGTCACAATTTTGCCACGTCAGATTGGCCACGTAGGATCCGACCTGGCCTGGCTAGATATCGTGTGACGATATTGGATCGTAATAACGGTTATGACGATCCAATATCATCATAGATAGTTATGACGATTTTGTAGAAAACGTCGTTGTGTGTAATTACTGACGCTCAGTTTTTTACGATCTGTTTTTCGTCATAAGATCGTCATATATTGTAGAGAATGACGATTCAGTGACGAAAATGGAGGGTCATGTATCAGCAGATTCCTTGTAGTGAAACCTGAACCCCCGTTAGGACACCATTGCACAAGGGAGTGTAGGATCTCAGAGTTTAAGGCTGTGGTTAGGTTTATATCTTAATTTTTTTCCTGTAGTTGCGGATGCTTGCAGGGGGTTTAATCACAAGTATGTATTAGTCCAAGTAAGGTAGGTACATTAGCACAGGTTTACCCACACAACACTTACAACACCAAAGAAGAGTACTTAGCTATATGAAGCGAAAGCACTTGACAGAATTCCCATCTGTCCTCGAGAATGTTTGGTCCTTATAAGTATTTACACCGGCTTGTCCTTTGCTAAGAAAGGATTGGGCCACTTGCTGCAGTTGTTCCGTTGTCTTTATTACTTGCACTTTGTTTTGTTGCTTTATCAGAAAACCCCTAAAAATCCGTTTGTTAAGTATTTACAGAGATTTCCTGCTCCTTACCACTAGTCAACACCTTCTGCTCCTTGTTGGGATCGACACTCCTACTTATCGAAAGTACTACGATACACCGCCTATACTTGTTGGTCATCAAGACTATTTTCTAGCGACATTGCCGGGGAGTGAAGCGCTATTGAAGAGTGGAATTGGTAAAGGAAAATTCTACTATGATTATTGCTTTTTTATTTCTGTTTGTTACTTTGTTTCCAATATGGATAACCCACTTGGTTTTCTGTTTGGGAAAACTACTACCACTGTTAGGGTAGTAGATGAACCACCACCTGTTGAGATAGATTCCTTTTAAGATACCTACAAGTATTGTTGAGCGTGTTATGGATAATTATTATTTTGGGGATGGAACTGTCCATCCTGGTGATCACTTTCTTTTTATCCATGAATTATGCGGGTTGTTTAAGTGTGCAGATATCACAACTGAATAGGTGAAGAAGAAGAAGTTACTCTCTATATCCTTGAAAGGGAGAGCTGAAGAATGGTATAAGCTACTGAAGAATGGGCAATCCATGGAATTGGAGGAAATAGTACCTCTCTTTTATTATAAATTTTATCCTCCTAGTGAAATTCATAAGGATAGGAATCTGATATATAACTTTTGGCCTCGTGATGGAGAGAGTACAGCTCAAACTTGGGGGAGATTGAAGTTACTAATGCTTAAATGTCCTACTCATGAACTCCCCCTAACAATATTATTATCAATAACTTTTATGCTAGGCTTTCTCTTCATGATAAAGATTTACTAGATGCTTCTTGTGCTGGATCATTCACACGTATGAAGGAAGAATCTAAATGGGATCTCCTAGACCGTATTCAAGAAAACACTAAAGCTTGGGAGAATGATAAAGGAAGAAAGACAGGTATAAACTATGATTATGAATGCATTAAATCCTTTATGGGAACTGATGATTTCTATGATATTAGTAATGAGTTTGGTCTAGACTCCCAAAGTATTGCCAATTGTTTTAAATCCTTTGCCTCTTACATATAAATTCCCAAAAAGAAGTGGAACAAGTACCATGCACCTTATAAAGATGTTGTTAGTCATGTTCTTGTTAGAAGCACTGGATTTTGTACTACTAATCATATTGTGCCTGAACCTTATATTGAGAAAATACATTTCCCAGCTAAGGTAAAGGAGTACTCTATGATAATTTGTCACATCCCAAGATTTTCCAAATCTTGTAATGTGAAAAATAAATAAATAAAAAAAATTATTGTTGAATTTTAGGGTGAAAAGAAACTTTTGTTTCTAAATGGAAACTTAATATCCCATCTTGAACAAACTTTAATTAAAGTTTGAATTCAACAAAATCCAAATCAAGAGAAATGCATTCCTCATAAAATGCATCTGGAAATTTAAACACTTGGAAAATAAATCCAAACCCTAAAACCCTAATGGAAATAAAATCATTTCCAAGTTATTCCCAAGCCTATGGATTTGATCCATATAAAAATTGACCATCAAACATTTATAAATGATCAAGAAAGACAAATAGAAATATTATAGAACCATAGAAATTGGTTTCACTTAATTTGGAGCCATGGATAACATCTTATGAATTTAAATAAGATAAGGAAAAGTAATTTCCAAAGCTAATAAAGCACTTATCTAAAATCCATACAAAATGGTGAGCAAATAATCCTAAAGATATTTAAAAGGATAAATAAATATCAAATAAGATTTTACAAATTGGAATCACCAAGTTTGGATCTCTGAATAAAAAGATATGGATTTTATAAGATGAAGAAAGAAATATTAAATAAGGAATATTTAAAGACCAAATTAAATCTTGGCCTAATCCATTAAGCAAATGGAATGAATAGAATCCAAATCCAAATAAAATAAAGGATAAAGAATTTCCAAAATAAAATAGAATGGCATTAACCATTCTATCCCTATTTTAATAAAGACAAATCTCTAATAAGAATAATTATATAACTCATGAGAAAATAGTAATCTCGAATTTACCCAAGTGAATAAAAGTTGTTTAAATTAATAAAATAAAATAAATCTTCCAAATAAAATTTAGGGAATTAAACTATATTAAATTCCATTGGAATTAAAACAAATACCCAATTCAAATGATTTATGAATCATATCAAATACTTTCCAAATAATTCAAGATGAATTATTTGACACCCAAATAATCAAATAAAAACCTACTGAAAAGATTTGGAAGGTTTAAGAATTTAAATGGTGTTTGAAAGTATTATTAAATCCTATTTGATTTAAAACAAGGGCCTTTTTGAATAATTAAAAAGACCCCAAAAAGAATAAAGTTTTATTCAAAATTTGACTTCAGTTTATGTTATTAATCAGTATTAAAATCTACTCAAAGTTTGAGAGAAGTTTGAATTCAAATGGATGTTTAAATTGATTAATCAAAATCAAAACAGAATAATAAGAATGGAAAAGAAAAATGTTCAGTACAAAAAAAATGAATCTAGCTAGCCCAGCTCGGCAAGGCCCAGTCTAAGCCCAACAGCCCACTCTCACTTTCTCCCCCGAACCGTTTTCTTCTACTCGCGATCAAACCCGCAAAGACGCCGACAGTTGGACCCCACCCTCACGCTCTCTCTCTCTCGCAGACAGCCAGGTCCCACCTCCCCAGTCATCTTCCTCCCCGCGAAGACCACGCCTCGTCGCCGTTTCTGCTGATTGAATGCGCCTTGATTCCTCTTCAACCACGCGTTGATTCAGCCCTGTGAACATGCATACATAATCACCTGCCCCTCCTCATTCCCCTCACTCGCCAGCTCTTCCCCGCCCCAGGGCTGCCTCAACTTCTCGCCGGCACACCACTACTCCGACAACCTTCCCCATCCAATTCCGGCCAGCCCTCACCTTCCCTTGCCCCTGGACTCCACGAGAATGCTCGCTAGAACCTTGCGCATCTTCTAGTGTCCCCATCTCGCCCGAACACGCCCCACAGCTTTACCTTCCTCAACAACTGAGTGTCAACGGCGTCTGTCTCAACTCCGGCGAGCAGTAGGCGACAAAACAGCGCACCCCTTGCTCTCTGGTAGGTACCATCGCAACCCTTGCAAGCGTGCGCACCTTCCTGACTACATTCCCTGCCTTATTATGCCACAGGAACTCGCCCCCGTCGACGACCGAACGAACCCGAGGCGCAGCGCAGCTCCGGCGAGCGATTGCCGTCACCACCGTGCGCCCCCTGCCTCCCCGAGAGCACGTTGAGCATCAGTATCGTCCAGCGAATCAGGTGAACCCCCTCTCTCTCTTTCTCGCTTCCTGCAGCGCCGGCGACGCTACTGCCAGGCCGTCGCCGCCGCGCGTTAGAGTCCAGCGCCGCCAGTTCTAGGTAATTAGACTAGGACCGTTGGGTATGCAATCTGATCCGTGCGATTTAATTAGATCCAACGCACCACAGAGCTCAATCCGCACGAACCGTTTTCGACGAATCAGAACAGCCCACGTGTCCGTGTTGGTTTGATTTAAAACAGATTTGATCTATTAGATGCTCGATTTTGTAAAATCTATAACTTTTAATCTACACGTCCAAATTTTGCAAATTTTATATCAATTGATTCAGCAATACAAGCCCTAGCCAACCATGCACTTTGTTTAGTAAAAAGCTTCTGTTAAATTGATTGTTTTTGCAGAAACTTGTCTATGCATGTTTAGAATATAAAAATTGTTCTAAAATGATTTTTGAGATAAAATCTTTGGCAAATGGATTGTTTTGAACCTACTGACCATAGAAAACAATTTGTGGTTTCAAAAATGTATTTGGTGAAGCAAGAGAATAAACTTTTGATTTAAACCATTTCTAGTCAAATAAAAATATGGTTTAATTATTAAAAATGGTTTTGGAAGAAAACCTTTGAGAAATGTTTTGGAAATAAACTCTCTGACCCTAAACACAAGGTTTTATGGTTTGAAAACATATTTTGTGAAACCTATAGAATGTTGCCTTATTAAAAGCATTTCTTCACCACATAAAATAATGATTTGATTTAAAAATGGTTTATGAAGTAAAACCTTTTGCAAATGATTTTGCCACTTTATAAAATGACCATTAGGTGTTTTCAAATGTTTATGACCCATTATAAACCACTTTTACAAATAAAACAATCTTTAGCATGCTTGCATGCATTGTTTTGTTTCTATCATTTTATGTGATGAATTGCTTGAATGTTAGATTGAAATATTGTTTGCTTGCTTGAAGTGTAGGACATTGCAAAGATCAAGGAGTGAACTTATACTCTCTACCAAAAAGGCAAGTGATGCTTCATACTTTTGTCCCATTATTTACACTATGCATTAGTGATATTTCTAAGTAGGACTTGCATGGAATTTTGCTAAGTGTAAACTATGCCATGGGAAATCCTAGTAGATGAAACCTTAGTAGAAATTTCCTAAGTTAAGATTCCTACTACTATCATGCTTAGTTTAGCTAGTAGAAAACAAGGGTGGAATATATAATCAAGCTATGAAATATTTCTAAGTCTGTGGACTTGTGTTTTGTTAATAAAACAACTAAGTGAATGAATCACCTGGGTGGAATGGAAGGAATGGTTTGTGTTGAGTGGTCATGCAAGTCCAGTATGCTGGGGAAAACTTGGGCATCACCACGTCCAGTATGCTGGGGAAAACTTGGTGTCTCACTTGTGGATGGCCACCCAGGAACAAAGAGATTTGAGATGTCAAAAAAAAGAAGCTTCAAGTGCAGCCACTTGGCATTATGGTCTCTGCCTGGATCATATAGGTTGCAATAACTTAGCCAAATGGACAGTTGGTGGTAGGGGATGATAGGTTGGAACGCGTCCATTCTGGTCTAAGGGAAGGCTTCTGAAAGATCTTGTCTTGGTGAAACCAAGTCTTGTGGGGAAAGTGCACAACCTCTACAGAGTGTAAAATCTAAGTACTTAGCCATGTCCCTGGCAAAGGACAATTTGAGCATCAAGACATGGAAGCTATCAAGAATCTCCTCATCCCAATTTCTAAGTTAAAATCTTGTGGGTGAACAAGGGTTGAAGGATCACCAATTTCTATTGGGAGATGCCTTGGGAAAGATTTTGTCAAACAAAAACTTAGAGTTTTCAAATGATAAGGAAAATCTATTTTGAGCAAAGCAAGCCTAAGCTCCACTTAGCCAAATGCATATAGATGATAGACTCCACTATACTATCATAGTATCACTTGCCAATACAATTCAAATGTATTGACCCTTGTGGCTGTAACTTATTATGTTGCAGGTTTGTTTGATGTTAGAGAAGTTATTGATTTAGGATTATAAGTCTACAACCAACATGTCTGCCTGTGGCACTTTGAATATGAAGGACCCCATGCTATTGTTATATTCTGCGGCATTGTAATGAGATAGCCAAATGAGCTATGTAAGATGTAATAAATTATTTTATTCCTGGTTATAAAGTTGTATTATGACCTTTGTTTCTTGATATTACATCTTAACTGTGGATGCTAGCTATTGATCCAGGGACTAGCATTGTAAACACAGGGATCTCTACCTTATTAAAGGTTGGGAACCTTACATAATTAGTGCGAATAACAAATGTACAAAGAAAACTGTGGAACCTGATGAGCAAATGAATATTGAACATGTGGTAGCTATTGTGAAAGATCTTTCCACTAGAAATATAGAGGATGAGCACATTGTACTCTGTGAAGACGCTTCTAATATTGTCTCTCATCCTAGAAAAGCTAGTGTCCCTATGCTTTCTGTTAGAATTGGTGATCATTGCTATTATGGTTTATGTGATATTGGTGCTAGTTCTAGTGCTATTCCTTATGATCTTTACAGGGAAATTATGCATGAAATTGGTCCTTGTGAGCTTGAGGACATTGATGTGGTTATTCACCTTGCTAATAAGGATACCATTTGCCATATTGGTATTGTAAGAGATGTGGAGGTTCTTTGTGGTAATATTAAATATCCTGTTGATTTTCTAGTTCTTAATTCAGCAGCTAGTAAAACTTGTCATATCATCTTTGGTAGACCCTTCTTGAACACTTATGGAGATATTATAGATTATAAGAAGGAAAAAGTCTTGACTAAGTTTGATGGAGATTCTTATGAGTTTAACTTTTCCAAATTTGCTAAAGCTCCTTGTGAAAACAGCTTGTCTAATAAATATTTTATGATGGAACAACTTGCTTCAATTGATCCAGTTTATGACCTTGGGCCTCTTTTTGATGACTGTAAGTATGCTCATTCTAATGATAGAATTGTTTCCTTCGACAGTTTTATTGTCAACTTTATTCAAAGTGCTACTGAAAGTTATTATGAGAGAGGGAATCATGGTTTTATGCATCTCAATAATGCTAAGTTTCCCCGTTTTATGTTGAAAGCTTTGAAGTTGCAACTGTTTTGTCTCCTATGCTGGTGGCTTTTTGTTTCAACAATTTGTTTTCTCATGATACCCCCATGTATAGAAAGTGGGTTAGACTCAAGTGTGTTATCTATTTGCTTCTTGATGCTCTCTTTCACTTCAAATATATATCTCCTATGTGAGCATCTTTGAAACTATCAAGCCTAACTTAAAGGCATTAAAGAAAAGTACTTCTTGGGAGATAACCCAAGAGTTTTGTCGAGTCTTGGAAGTTATTACCTCAGTAATAACCGCTCCTTATCCTTTTTGTTTTGGATTTTTTTGTCAAGTTCAACTACTTTTGAGAAGTAGAGGAGTTGTGAAAAGTGGTTGTCCTGCGACAGATTTTTGTGCTGCATCGTAAAAATTCGTGAGGGAGCTCAGTAATTCGGATGGAGCTGTATTTTTCTGTGCTTGTTCTCCAAGTTGTTACCCAAATTTCATTAGTTTTGCACTTTTTGATTTGAGCAATATAAGGTTTTTGAAAAAATCAATCTTTACCTGCTGGTCTATTTTGACAGATTTCTGTCGTCATTTACATTTGCCTCTTATAGAAGCCTTTGTTTTGATGGATTTCAGTTGAAGTGTGAACCTAAAGGTTTATTGTTTTTGCTTACACTAATGTTGCCATTGAGATTTGTGCAATGCCTTGCATGAAAGAAATTTCCAGGAGAAGGAGAAAAGGAGTCTGCAGAGTTCGTCTTTGAATAGGTAAAAGTGGTGAAAACAGAACGTTCGTGAAAACCCTATATTTTTATATTTTTGATGTTTTTATTACATATGGAAGGTTACGAAACGAAACAGAGGAGGAAACGGAGGCCGGGGTGGCCACACCCACCCCAGGCGCGGGCCCCAGCTGGCCGCGCCTAGAGGGGTGTGAGCCCCCCGAACTCCATCCCCCCCACGTTTTCATACTAGTACCTTCCTTATGCTTTGAAACTTTGTAATATATAACCCCCCGGATCCCCCGAGGTTCGTATATTGTGTTCTCGTCGTGTTTTCATTTCGATCTGTTTCTGTCAGGAAATCTTCTCAAGTTTAGAGCACCATGGTCTCCGCCAACGACAAAGGAAAGAAGCCCGAGGAAGATGATCCTAAAAGCCCCAAGGAGGAGGAGATTTTGGTAGGGGATTGATAACCCACAAGTATAGGGGGTGTATCGTAGTACTTTCGATAAATAGGAGTGTCGATCCCAACAAGGAGCAGAAGGTGCTGAACAGTGGTATGGAGCATGAAATCCCTGTGAATACTTAGCAAACGGATTTTTAGTGGTTTTCTGACAAGGCAACAAAACAAAGAGCAAGTAACAGAAGTAACAAACAACCGGAGCAAGTGGCCCAATCCTTTCTTAGCAAAGGACAAGCCGGTGGAAATACTTATAAGGACCAAACGTTCTCGAGGACACATGGGAATTCTGTCAAGTGCTTTCGCTTCAAATAGCTGAGTACTCTTCGCTGGTGTTCGTAAGTGTTGTGTGGGTGAACCTATGCTAACATATCGCCCTTCCTAGGACTAATACATACTTGTGATTAAACCCCCTGCAAACATCCGTAACTACAGGAAAGTAATTAAGATATAAATCTAACCACCGCCTTAAACTCTGAGATCCTACGCTCCCTTGTGCAAAGGTGTCCTAACGGGGGTTCAGGTTTCTGTCACTCCGGCAACCCCGCGATTAGTATCCAAATACACAATGCATTCCCCTAGGCCCATAAATGGTGAAGTGTCATGTAGTCGACATTCACATGACACCACTAGAAGAATAGCACCACAACTTAAATACTAAACCATTGAATAATAACTCATCACAGATTCACTACTAACAACATGACTTCTCCCATGTCCTCAAGAACTAAACAAACTACTCACAAGACATCATATGGATCAAGATCAAAGATGATATGGTAATGGATAACAATCTGAACATAAACAATAATCCAATGGTTCCACTCACAAGCATCAACTACAATAGTAATCAACACCAGGAAAGTTTCCCCTAATGAACTAAGCAATATCCAACACAATTGTTACAGCGGGACGGAGTGGTGGTGATGGTGCTGGTGGAGATGATGGTGTGGATGATGATGATGATCCCGATGAATCCTAGCTTCATGATGGTGTTGATGGCGACGGTATTCCCTCTCCGGGAAGGAATTCCCCCGGCAGAAATCTGTCTGTAGGAGAGATCTTTCTCTCTTGCTGTTTTTCTCCCCAAGAGGCGGCGGAAATATTTCTGTGGTCGCTCTCCTAGGCTTAGGGTTCCTTAGGGAAGATATAGGCGAAGGGGCGGAGTCGGAGGCCGGGCAGGTGGGCCACACCTTCCCTAGGCGTGGGGTCAGGTGGGCCCATGCCTAGGGGGGTGTGGGCCCCCTGAGGCCCAACTCCGTCCCTCCTTCTAGCTTCCTTCATCTTCTGGTAAAATAATATGTTTCCATATTTTTCTGGTATTTTTCTGATCTTCACGAAATTGCACCGAAATGCCTTATTTTCCATCATAATCTAGACTCCAGCAGTCCATCTTCCAGGAATCATCCAACATGCATAAACAGATGAAAAGCCATAAGCAATACCTCATAATAAGACAAATATCAAAGAATAGAGGTAAATTATGATTAGAATGGTGATGCAAATTGGGCGTATCAACTCCCCCAAGCTGTAACATCCCTAAAATCATGTTTTCAAAGATTGCATATCATTCATGCATGCATATCATTTAGGGATCAATTTCACACTCATTTCAAGAAAACAGAAGCACTGAGTGCTATTATTTTATGTAAGCAAGCATTGATCTAATGCCACTCTCAAGTGAGAGAATATTTGTTTTAAACCAAGTTTAGTTTGCTCTTAAGATGGTTTGGTTGTGTGCCAAAGCTTGGACAAAACTTTACAAAACAAATATGGTTTTAAACCATTTTTCAAAACCTATTCAAATCATGTGCTAAGGCACTATTATTTTGATTTTTTTCAAAAAACACCAAGCAAGTACAGAGAGACAGCAAGGTTTCATGCCCAAAAATATGAAGGTTACACTTTACAAAAATCCAGGAAAAGATTGGAATTCAAATGCTTTTGAATTTGTTTGAAAATTATTCCTGAAAATCAAATTAGAAAAAGAAAAGGGATTAGAAATGGAACTGGGCCTGGCGCTAGCTATTCAGCCCAACAGCCAAAGTAGCCCACCTGGGCCACTCCTCTCTCTGCCTTTACCCACCCACGCTCGCACACACGCACTCACTGACACCCCGGACCCACTGCCACGTCAAGTTCTTTGTCAATCTCGCACTGAAGACCTGCTCGCTGTGGTCGTTTCTTCCCCGACGCAAATGCGCTTAATTGGCGTTGATTGCTTGCGAGATTCTCGCCCCTGCTCCGCCTACTTAACCCCCACCCCTCTGCGACCATTTCCCCTCACTCAGCGCCCCCACTCCGCCACCAGGCTGCCCACACTCTCGCTTGCACCGCCGCAGTACCGAGCCACTTCGGCAAGCGATTACGATGAGCTCCGACCGTCCCTCTACTTCTGGTTCAAACGAGCATGACTGCCACGTCCTTGTGCATCTGCTGACACCCCTGGTTTGCCTACTCGTGACCCAGGTCGCCGTCTTCGTTCACGCCCGCAAACACCAGATCCGCCGATCAACTCCGACGAGCAATAGCGGTATGAATCGAACGCCCCCTTGACCCCGCATACATACTGTCGTATTCGCCTTGTCTTTGCGCAGCTGCTAAAACCACTGGCTTGTGCTAGGGCGACCCAGAACCTCGGCAGCGTCGACGTCTGCAAGCACCCGATGCCGCGCACGACTCCGACGAGCCCCAGCGACCTCCACGGTGCGCCCCTTCGCCAACGAAAACCACCTTGAGCACCAGCGTCACCATGCAAACTCGGTGAGCTATTCCACTACCTTCCTCGCTTCCTGTATCGCTGGCAACATCACCGCCCGAGCGCGCCGCCGCCAGCCACCGTCGCACGCCGCCCATCTTTGGCCAAACGCTTGTGCGCCGTTAGATCTAGATCGGATGCGTAGAATTATATCACTAAACGAAGGGGTACGAGTCAGATCTGGCCGTGCGATTTCATTTAGGTCGTACTGTCCACACTGGTCGATCCATGTGAAGCGGTATCGACGAATCAGAAAGCGCCGCGTGGCCTGTGTTTAAATTTAAAACAGAAATTTGATCTATTAGTTAACCAAACTTGTAAAATTCATAAGTTTTGATCCACACGTTCAAATTTTACAAATTTTATATCACTGGAATCAGAAGAGAAAATCCTTTCTGTTTATGCAATGTTTTTAATGTTTTGCCTCTGTAGCAATGGTTGTTTTTAAAGAAACATTTGTAAGCATAATTTGAGTATAGTAATTATTTGAAAAATGTTTTGTTGATCAAATAAAGTTTATTTGGTGTGTTTTAGACTTGTTTAGGATTTAGTACTGTATACTTGTATTGTTTGGTGTAGAAAAATCATCACATGGCATTTGCATGCATTCATATATTTTTGTTTGTATATTTTGATATGTGATACTTGTGCCATTATTTTATGTGTAGATTTTGGTGCAAATAGTGATTGTGATTGTGAAGATTGTTGCTACTCCCCAAACTACCAAGGCAAGTGGTGCTTCATGATTTTATTCCTATATTTTTCAACTATGCACTAGAAATATTTTTGTATAGGACTTGCATGAATATTTTGATCTATATGCTATACTTGGGAAATCCTAGTAGTTGTAGAATTGCTAGAAATTTCTAAGTTAAGGTGCTTACCTTGCCATGATTAGCCTAGCTAGTAGTAACCAAGGGTGGTTATATATTCGTGATATGTAAAAATAATTCTAAGTCTTTGGACTTGTGTTTTGCTTAATAAAACAAGTAAGTGAATGAAACACCTGGGTGGAATGGAAAGAATGGTTTCTGTTGATTGGTTACACAAGGCCCATTTCTATGGTTTACCTTGTGTATCTCACTTGTGGAAAGCCACCCAGGAACAAAGGGATTTGAGATGCCAAATGTTAAGAAGCTTCTAGTGCAGCCACATGGCATTATGGGCTCTGCCTGGATCATATAGGTTGCAATAACTTAGCCATTTGGACAGTTGGTGGTAGTGGGATGATAGGTTTGGAGCGCGTCCATTTGGTCTAAGGGAAGGCTTCTGAAAGGTCCTGTCTTGGTGAAAATCAAGTCTTGTGGGGAAAGTGCACAACCTCTATAGATGCAAGAATCTAAGTACTTAGCCATGTCCCTGGTATTGGACAACTTGAGAATCAAGACATGGAAGCTATCAAGAATCTCCTCATCCCAATTTCTAAGTTAAAACTTGTGGTTGAGCAAGGGTGAAGGTTCACCAATTTCTATTGGTGGTTCCTTGGGAAAGTTTTGTCCAAGAAAAACTTAGTGTTTTCAACTGATAGGCAAAACCTATTTTGAGCAAAGCAAGCCTAAGCTACACTTAGCCAAAATGCATATAGTATCTAGATTGTAAATATTCTACTAAGGTATCACTTGCCAATACTATTCCAATGTATTGACCCACTATGGCTGTAACTTGTGATGTTGCAGGTTATTCTGATGATGATTAGGGGTTATGAGTCTACACTCAACATGCTTGCATGTGGCACATGAAGATGAAGACTTATTTATCTTAGTATATGTTTGAACTCTTGTATTAGGCCTGTGGCCATGGAGTTTGTAAAAGACTATGTTTGTCTCTGGAATGATATGTAATAATGACCTTTGTTTCTGTGTACTCCATCTTAAACTGTGGATGCTAGCATTGATCCAGGGACTGGCATTGCAATCACAGGGATCCTCACCTTTATAAAGGGAGGGATCTTACAAATGGTATCAGAGCACTGTGTTTCCTGTAGGATTATGACCCTAGGAATGGATTAGAAACCACTAAGGAAAAAATTCCAACAACTTCCACACTTGTCTTATTCTTCTCGTAAAATTTTCTAATCTTCTTTCTCACCTCTATTGATAGAAGGATGCATTGTTAGCCTTTAGACTAGAGAGTGAAAGATGTATTGTGCCTTGTTAGTTGGACCACCACACTTATCATTATATTTCTAAAAAATTTAACTAAGTGATATTGAACCTTAGAAGTTTGTATACTATGACTTGTGTGTTTGTTTGCCAATGATATGCTTGCTTCACCTTGTCTTGTGTGTTTCTATTGATGTTGTTTCTAACATTTGTCTATCTTATAAAATAGATGCCTAATGTTACTATCAGCACGGCTGAAGAGTTCAAGGGAACTCGTTTTGGCACTCGTCTTATTGAGCTCACTAGTGTGCTCAATCTCCCACTTCCTACCATCATGATGCTTCCCCTCACCAAGTTCAAGAGGAAGGACCTTTGGGGCTTCAAGGTTACTCAGCCAGGACACCAGACTGAGCCAGCCACGGAGACCATCACCTTCAAGCTCATGCATGATGACAAGGAGAGAGGCCTAGAGGTAGTCATGCAGGACTTGCTTGGACGTTTGTTAGGGAGACACTCTCGGGAGATTAGAGGTACTCACTTCCACGCCTTCGGAAGACGCGACGAGGATGGTGAGGCCATTGACTTCGAGGATGCTTCTAGAGAGACGGCAGAGCCGATTCGTCTGTACCTCCAGGACTTAGAGGTTCTTCTTAGGCACCTAGATACTGATAGGACCAACGTCATGCTTTGCAATGACGAACTCCAGGTGCAGCTTCGTGAGAAGGACAAGCTCTTCGCGGAGCAAGACGAGATAGTCAAGGAAATGGAGGCCAAGTTTGAGAGTCAGGATAGAAAGTTCAAGAGTCAAGAGAAAAGAGTCCAAGATAGGAACAAGAGGATTCGAGAGATGACTTCAGAACTAGAGGCCAAAGACTTCGAGCTCGAGCATCAGCAGGTGGTGATTGAGAGACTTCGTTCACAGAAGAGGGCTCTCAAAGCCAAAGTAGAGGCCTTGACTACCAATGTCGAGGAATACAAGACCGCTATGGAGAATGCAGGTCTTACACTTGTTGATGAGGAGGTTGATGCAGAGGAGTAGTGATGACTACTCATTTATCTTATATTAACCACACTTTTGATTATTGAGTCGCAATGACCATCCAACATGTGGATGGCTTGCTATTGGTGTGTTTACTTTTCAGAACTTGTTGTCTATGTTGTTGAACTATTGTTATTTTGATGCTTGTTTGGTGATTGTTTATGTGGTGTATTGTGCATCTTAAACATCTATGGGTATCTCATTCTTATCCTTATGAAAACCACAGATGCCTCCTCGACGTGCCAACCCCAACTCGAACAACAACAATGTCACCCCAGAGATGCAGCAGCTGATGCAGCTCAGACACAGCTGATGCAGATGATGACTACCTTCATACAGAATCAGACCAACAACAATAACAACAACAACAACAACAACAACAACAACAACAACAACAACAACAACAACAACAACAACAACAACAACAACAACAACAACAACAACAACAACAACAACAACAACAACAACAACAACAACAACAACAACAACAACAACAACAACAACAACAACAAACAACAACAATAACAACAACAACAACAACAACAACAACAACAACAACAACAACAACAACAACAACAACAATCAGAACAATCCACCAGGTTTTGACATGCTCACCAGATTCCTAAGACTGAGGCCAGCAAAGTTCTCAGGAACTACTGATCCCATGGTGTCCAATGATTGTCTATGCTCAGTGAACAAGGATTTGGTAACTGTTGGATGTATTGATGACGAGAAAGTCAGGTTTGCAACACACTTGTTGGAAGGACGAGCAGCTACTTGGTGGGATAACTTCCAGATCACCACTCCCATTGAGGATGTGACATGGGCTATCTTTGAAGATGGTTTCCGTACTGCTCACATCTCATCCGGAGTGATGAGTTTGAAGAAGAAGGAATTTCATAACTTGAAGCAGCGCCACCGCAGCGTGGCTGAATATACTGAGGAGTTCAACAATCTGGCGCATTATGCACCGGATGAAGTTGACACTGATGCCAAGAGGAAGGAGAAGTTCCTTGAAGGATTGAACGATGAATTGAACCTGCAGTTAGCTGTGGCCTATGTCCCCACTTATCAGTCACTCTGTGACAAGGCTGCCATCTTGGAGCAAGATGAAATAGGTTGAAAGCAGGAAGAGGAAACACTCTGACAAGCACAGCTTGGGATCGTCTCACAAGCGTTCCCATTATGATGATAGTGGGAATTCTGGATCCCACAAGCATGGGAAGTACAACAACCACAACCACAACCGTCATCATGACAACAAACATCACTGTAGTCATGACAATGACAAGTACAAGAATCACAAGAGTGGATACAAAATCCACCACAATGGAAGTGGAAGTGGTAGTGGAAGCCAGCCTGTTAAGAACGATCTTAGTCAGGTTGAATGTTTCAAGTGCCAGAAGATGGGGCATTATGCAAATGAATGCCCAGAAAAGAAAGTTGAAGGACCCAACAAACCCAACCCTTTCCAAAAGGGACAAGTGAACCACATCAATGTGGAGGAAATCTATGAGGAACCTGATGCTGTTGCTGGTAAGTTCAAACTCAATTCTATTCCAGCACTTGTTCTTTTTGATACTGGTGCATCACATTCATTCATATCAAAAGCATTTGTTGATAGAAATGGGTTCCCAACTGAAAACATTAGGTGTCCAATAAAAGTAAGTTCTCCAGGTGGAGATATGATAGTGAGTCTTGGATGCCGGGATCTAGTAATAGAGTTTGGAAAGCATAAGTTTCCACTGAGTCTGATAATCCTAGATTCCCAAGGACTGGATGTAATATTGGGAATGGATTGGATGACCAAGTATGAAGGAGTACTAGATTGTGCTAATCGAACGGTTGCACTCACAACCCCGGAAAAGAAACGGATAAGGTTCAAGTCTAACTTTGAATCGAAGGGGAGTAAGCTAAATTCTCTTAAGGGGTTAGCATGGACAGTGTGCCAATTGTGAGTGAATATCTGGATGTATTTCCGGAAGAATTGTCGGGAATGCCACCAGATAGAGATGTGGAGTTTCTCATTGATTTGCTACCAGGATCTGGACCAATAGCAAAGAGACCGTACAAGATGTCAGTTGATGAGTTGAAAGAACTAAAGAAACAACTTGGAGAACAGTTGCAGAAAGGATTTATTCAATCAAGTTCTTCATCCTGGGGAGCACCAGTTTTGTTTGTGGAAAAGAAAGATAGAAGTCAAAGGTTATGCATAGATTACCGTTCACTCAATGAGGTGACCATCAAGAACAAATACCCTTTGCCTAGAACCAATGACTTGTTTGATCAGCTAGAAGGAGACTGTGTGTTCTCAAAAATTGATCTCCGATCAGGATATTTCCAGCTCAAGATAAGAGAACAAGACATACCTAAGACAGCTTTCACCACTAGGTATGGATTGTACGAGTATACCGTGATGCCATTCGGTTTGACCAATGCACCAGCTTATTTCATGAATATGATGAACAAGGTGTTCATGGAGTTCCTTGATAAGTTTGTTGTCGTTTTCATCGATGACATTTTGATCTACTCCAAGAGCAAAGAAGAGCATGAAGGACATTTGCGTTTGATATTTGAGAAGCTTAGAGAGCATAAACTGTATGCCAAATTCATCAAGGGTGAATTTTGGTTGAATGAAGTTGGATTTCTTGGACACGTTGTGTCAGGAGATGGTGTAGCAGTTGATCCTGCTAAAGTTTCTGCTGTAACTGAATGGGAATCTCCTAAGTCAGTAAAAGAGGTTCGTAGTTTCCTTGGCTTGGAAAGATACTACAGAAGGTTCATTGAAAATTTATCCAAGATAGCTAAGCCAATGACAGAGTTGCTAAAGAAAGACAAGAAATTTGCTTGGTCTGAAGGATGTGAACTCAGTTTTCAAGAATTGAAGAAGAGACTAGTGACAGCACCAGTCTTATGTTTGCCAGATTTGGAGAAGGATTTCCAGGTATGTTGTGATGCATCTCATCATGGATTAGGTGCAGTGCTAATGCAAGAAGGGAATTTGTGGCTTATGCCTCGAGACAACTCAAAACTCATGAGGTAAACTACCCAACTCATGATTTAGAGTTAGCCTCTGTTGTCCATGCACTCAAAACATGGAGACATTATCTTTTGGGAAAGCGATGTGAAGTGTTCACGGATCACAAAAGTTTGAAGTACATCTTCACCCAGAAAGAAATTAACATGAGACAAAGAAGATGGCTAGAACTCATCAAGGACTTGACTTGAGTTTGCAATACCACCCCGATAAAGCAAATGTTGTAGCGGATGCTCTAAGCCGTAAGGTTTTTGTGAATGGCCTTACTAAGGGAGAATTGCCAGATGATTTGTGTGCCCAATTTAGAGATCTCAGATTGGAGATTGTGCCTCAAGGACATCTCATGTCATTGGATGTTCAACCCACTTTGTTGGACAAAATCAAAGAAGCCCAAAAGACAGATAAGGAAATTGAAGAGATTAAGGAAAAGATTGGCAAAGGAAAAGTCAAAGGATTCCACGAAGACGAACAGGGTACTTTATGGTATGGTTAGCGTATCTGCGTTCCGCAGGACCCGGAGCTTCGAAAACTGATTTTACAAGAAGCACACAACTCACCATATTTCATTCATCTGGGTAACACCAAAATGTACATGGATATGAAAGAAAGATTTTGGTGGAATAATCTCAAAAAGGACATCGCCGAACATATTTCTTTGTGTGATGTATGTAGTAGAGTGAAAGTGGAACATCAGAAACCAGCAGGATTGCTACAACCACTACCTATTCCTGATTGGAAGTGGGACAAGATTGGCATGGATTTCATCACCGGATTGCCAAGTACCAGGTCAGGATATGATTCTATTTGGGTAGTAGTGGATCGCCTAACTAAAGTGGCTCATTTCATACCCGTGAAGACAACATATACAAGTGCTAAGTTAGCCAAGATCTATATGAGTAGAATTGTATGTCTACATGGAGTACCCAAGAGTATTGTGTCTGATAGGGGAACTCAATTCACTTCTCATTTTTGGAGGCAACTGCATGAGTCATTGGGAACGAGGTTGGAATTCAGCACTGCTTTTCATCCTCCGACCGATGGACAAACAGAAAGGACCAACCAGATTCTTGAAGATATGTTGAGGGCATGTGCCCTAGACTATGGAGCCAGTTGGGATGAAAGTCTGCCTTACGCAGAATTCTCTTACAATAACAGCTATCAAGCCAGTATTGAGATGGCACCATTTGAATTTCTCTTTGGGAGAAAGTGTACCACCCCATTGTTATGGAATGGTGTGGGAGAAAGAAATCTGCTCGGACCAGAACTAATCAAAGAGGCTGAAGAGAAAGTCAAGCTAGTTAAGGACAGATTGAAGATAGCTCAGTCCCGACAGAAGAGCTACGCAGATCCTAAGCGTAGAGAAGTCACCTATGAAGTGGGTGATAGAGCTTATCTTAGAGTGTCACCACTTCGTGGAGTGAAGAGATTTGGTGTCAAAGGAAAATTGGCCCCAAGATATGTTGGACCATTCAAGATTCTGAGTCATAAAGGAGAAGTATCTTATGAAATTGAATTGCCAGAGTCATTGTCTGTTGTTCACAATGTGTTTCATGTGAGTCATCTAAAGAAATGCCATCCAGAAATGGAAGAGACTTCTTTGAAGGATACTATACCTTTGGAGGAGGTCCAATTGGAAAGTGACCTTACTTATGAGGAAAAACCCATCAAGATTCTTGAGACTGCAGAAAGAGTTACTCGGACTAAAACTATCAAATTCTGCAAAGTTCAATGGAACCATCATTCTGAAGAAGAAGCAACATGGGAAAGAGAAGATGATCTTCCGAAAGACCACCCTCACCTATTTGCTAGCCAACCCGAATCTCGAGGGAGAGATTCACCTTAAGGGGGTTAGATTTGTAACATCCCTAAAATCATGTTTTCAAAGATTGCATATCATTCATGCATGCATATCATTTAGGGATCAATTTCAAACTCATTTCAAGAAAACAGAAGCACTGAGTGCTATTATTTTATGTAAGCAAGCATTGATCTAATGCCACTCTCAAGTGAGAGAATATTTGTTTTAAACCAAGTTTAGTTTTCTCTTAAGATGGTTTGGTTGTGTGCCAAAGCTTGGACAAAAATTTACAAAACAAATATGGTTTTAAACCATTTTTCAAAACCTATTCAAATCATGTGCTAAGGCACTGTTATTTTGATTTTTTTCAAAAAAGACCAAGCAAGTACAGAGAGACAACAAGGTTTCATGCCCAAAAATATGAAGGTTACACTTTACAAAAATCCAGGAAAAGATTGGAATTCAAATGCCTTTGAATTTGTTGATTCTTGAAAATCAAATTAGAAAAAGAAAAGGGATTAGAAATGGAACTGGGCCTGGCACCAGCTATTCAGCCCAACAGCCAAAGCAGCCCACCCGGACAACTACTCTCTCTGCCTTTCCCTACCCGCGCTCGCACACACCCACTCACTGACACCCCGGACCCACTGCCACGTCAAGTTCGTCGTCAATCTCGCGCTGAAGACCTGCTCGCCGTGGCCGTTTCTTCCCCGAGCAAATGCGCTTAATTGGCGTTGATTTCTCGCGATATTCTCGCCCCTGCTCCGCCTACTTAACCCCCACCCCTCTTCGACCATTTCCCCTCACTCAGCGCCCCCACTCCGCCACCAGGCTGCCCACACTCTCGCTTGCACCGCCGCAGTACCGAGCCACTCCGGCAAGCGATTACGATGAGCTCCTACCGCCCCTCTGCTTCTGGTTCAAACGAGCGTGACCGCCACGTCCTTGTGCATCTGCTGACACCCCTGGTTTGCCTACTCATGACCCAGGTCGGCGTCTTCATTCACGCCCGCAAACACCAGAGCCGCCTCTCAACTCCGACGAGCAATAGCGGTATGAATCGAACGCCCCCTTGACCACGCATACATACTGTCAGATTCGCCTTGTCTTTGGGCAGCTGCTAACACCACTGGCTTGTGCTAGGGCGACCCAGAACCTCGGCAGCGTCGACGTCTACAAGCACCCGACGCCGCGCACGACCCTGACGAGCCCTAGCGACCTCCACGGTGCGCCCCTTCGCCAACGAAAACCACCTCGAGCACCAGCATCACAACGCGAACTCGGTGAGCTATTCCACTGCCTTCCTCGCTTCCTGTATCGCCGGCAACATCACCTCCCGAGCGCGCCGCCGCCAGCCACCGTCGCACGCCGCCCATCTTTGGCCAAACGCTTGTGCGCCGTTAGATCTAGATCGGATGCATAGAATTAGATCACTAAACGAAGGGGTACGAGTCAGATCTGGCCGTGCGATTTCATTTAGATCATACGGTCCACACTGGTCGATCCGTGCGAAGTGGTACCGACGAATCAGAAAGCGCCGTGTGGCCTGTGTTTAAATTTAAAACAGAAATTTGATCTATTAGTTAGCCAAACTTGCAAAATTCATAACTTTTGATCCACACGTTCAAATTTTACAAATTTTATATCATTGGAATCATAAGAGAAAATCCTTTCTGTTTATGCAATGTGTTTAATATTTTTCCTTTGTACCAATGGTTGTTTTTACAGAAACATTTGTAAGCATAATTTGAGTATAGTAATTATTTGAAAAATGTTTTTTTGATCAAATGAAGTTTATTTGGTGTGATTTAGACTTGTTTAGGATTCAGTACTGTATACTTGTCTTGTTTGGTGTAGAAAAATCATCACATGGCATTTGCATGCATTCATATATTTTTGTTTGTATATTTTGATATGTGATACTTGTGCCATTATTTTATGTGTAGATTTTGGTGCAAATAGTGATTGTGATTGTGAAGATTGTTGCTACTCCCCAAACTACCAAGGCAAGTGGTGCTTCATGATTTTATTCCTATATTTTTCAACTATGCACTAGAAATATTTTTGTATAGGACTTGCATGAATATTTTGATCTATATGCTATACTTGGGAAATCCTAGTAGTTGTAGAATTGCTAGAAATTTCTAAGTTAAGATGCTTACCATTGCCATGCTTAGCCTAGCTAGTAGCAACCAAGGGTGGTTATATATTCATGATATGTAAATATAATTCTAAGTCTTTGGACTTGTGTTTTGCTTAATAAAACAACTAAGTGAATGAAACACCTGGGTGGAATGAAAAGAATGGTTTGTGTTGAGTGGTTACACAAGGCCCATTTCTATGGTTTACCTTGTGTATCTCACTTGTGGAAAGCCACCCAAGAACAAAGGGATTTGAGATGCCAAATGTTAAGAAACTTCTAGTGCAGCCACATGGCATTATGGGATCTGCCTGGATCATATAGGTTGCAATAACTTAGCCATTTGTAAAGTTGGTGGTAGTGGGATGATAGGTTTGGAGCGCGTCCATTTGGTCTAAGGGAAGGCTTTTGAAAGGTCTTGTCTTGGTGAAAATCAAGTCTTGTGGGGAAAGTGCACAGCCTCTGCAGATGGAAGAATCTAAGTACTTAGCCATGTCCTGGTATTGGACAACTTGAGCATCAAGAGATGGAAGTTATCAAGAATGTCCTCATCCCAATTTCTAAGTTAAAACTTGTGGTTGAACAAGGGTGAAGGTTCACCAATTTCTATTGGTGGTTCCTTGGGAAAGTTTTGTCCAAGAAAAACTTAGTGTTTTCAACTGATAGGCAAAACCTATTTTGAGCAAAGCAATCCTAAGCTACACTTAGCCAAAATGCATATAGTATCTAGATTGTAAATATTCTACTAAGGTATCACTTGCCAATACTATTCCAATGTATTGACCCACTGTGGCTGTAACTTGTGATGTTGCAGGTTATTCTGGATGATTAGGGGTTATGAGTCTACACTCAACATGCTTGCCTATGGCACATGAAGATGAAGACTTATTTATCTTAGTATATGTTTGAACTCTTGTATTAGGCCTGTGGCCATGGAGTTTGTAAAAGACTATGTTTGTCTCTAGAATGATATGTAATAATGACCTTTGTTTCTGTGTACTCCATCTTAAATTGTGGATGCTAGCATTGATCCAGGGACTAGCATTGCAATCACAGGGATCCTCACCTTTATAAAGGGAGGGATCTTACACAAGCTTAGACTTCGCTTGTCCCCAAGCAAATACTGAGCTCAGTAAACATGTCCATAGGTTTATGAAGTGAAGTGTCGATAAAAGAATACGAACAAGAAGCATCACACTTACCATTGCACAACTCATAGAAGAAAGCAACTTACCATTATATAACTTAGCTTGCAACCAAGTACAGCAGTCACAATAGAGATGCATAAAGATAAATCATAATTGGAATTGGCAAACTTGTTGTTGGTCAGAGAACACCTGGCAAACAATTTCACAAAAAGTTTTTGTAGAAGTTTCAAGACAGGAGCACTCTTTGCTCAAAAAGGTTTTTCACAATTGAAGGATTTCAAAGTAATACTCAATATATAAGAGTTTTGTGCAAACAAGGAAGATAAAGAACATGATTTAATAAATCACCATATGAATGCTTGAAACACAACAACTCAAAAGCTTGTTGGAGGTATAGAGGAAGTAGGTTTACGGACTCAAACTGGTAACTGGGAGAAAGGTCCCTTCTTAGAGGGTAGCAAGGATTACAAGTCATAAATAGCTTTCAAAAGATTATGGTACTTACTAGCTATGAGCCCTCATTGCCCCTATCATAAGCATCTTGAGATGATTAAGGTTAAAGTGAACAAACATGGAGTATATGCTTGACGAAATATAAGTTTGCAATCTCATGTCCCTTGAATATGAGGGTCACTCCTCATGCATACTCAACTTTGTGTCCAGGTAAGTTCTTGTCATTGTAAGTATCTGCATATCATTAAGAACCGCCAATGGGGTACCCCTTGCATATGGTACAAGAGCTTTCCCATAACCAAAATGACAAGGCAAGCAGAGAATGAGCATCTCAGCGACCTTTTAATTTACTATGCATATAGCTTTTTATTGAGGATGCTTCATAGATGTCTCACTATGGTGATGCTGCAAGTTTCCACCATGATCAAGCATGGATTAGGCTAGCGGCCCAGGCGTTTCGCTAACACAAAATACAAACTCCATGGACTTACAAGTTCCCTCTTTATTTCACACCATTGACATCCATAGACAAAAGAGCCTGATATCAACTGTGTACAGAGTACAAGTGCAATGTTGAAAACGTTCCCCATGACAGCACGGTTTTGCTAATTCCAACGTATAGATGCAAGCATATACAACTTCGATGTTCACAATGGTTCAAGTATATTAGGGGCAAGTAAATAAAGTGTGCTATCAAGTTAGTGAGAGCTTTACTAACTAGTTTTCACATAACAAAATACTTTTTAATTTGAAAGGTAGATGAAGCTTGAGAATATTCTAGGAATAGCAAAAGCTACTAGGTAGATATGGTGCACACAAGTGGCAAAAGTTTTGAGTTTAAAGGATTTTGGAAACATGATAAGTATGCCTTCTCAAAACAGGTTTTTGGCTAGCAAGGCTGGGTAGAAAGCAAGACAGTTGAAAGAAACAAGAAAACATACAAGTAATAAAGCCAAACATGCAATCTTCAAAAGAATCTTAAATAAAGAATACTAAGCTTATGAGCCAACAAGAAAGAAAACAAATGATACAAAATACTTGTAAGCTCTTTCTTTCTTTTTATTTCAAACTAAAGCCACTGACCAGAACTTGGTTTGCGAAAACCAATTTAGATCCACTTGATGATCCCAAAGTGGTGCCAATACTGAACAACAAGATCCATAAAATAATAGAGATTGCAAACTAAAATAAGAAGTGCAAAAGTAAAAGATGAGACTTCTCATTAATATTCCAATAAAGGAACTCACACCAAGGGATACAAAGATAATAAACTAAAGGAGAGATACTTCCACGTGCACACCAAACTATAAGATAACCTCTCTACCACAGATATGAATCCACTAAAAAGGTAAAGGATAAAAGATAATGGTGGTGATACCGCGGCACTCCCCCAAGCATGTAACAAGCCAAGGGGATGCCAAACCTGATGACGAATTACTCCTTCGGTGGTGGTGGTGTTCTCTTGATAATCTCCTCAATAAGTTTCTTCAACTCCTCGAACTCAAAAGTAAGAGTACGGATTAGCTCTGAGTTTTGCTCTATCCGGTTCATGATCATGTCAGTCCGAGAATCCCAGCTCTTGTTATTCTTTCCCCACTCTTCATCCTTAGCATGATCCTTCTCTGCATTGTTAGAACGAAGCATATCCCAAACCGAGGGCAAATCCCCTTTTGGCACATGTTGATATTGATATTCATGTATAAGTGTATGGAAGCGTCTCTTGTTACGTGGAGGAGATGGATGTGGATTGTAGAAGAGACGTCGAGGTTTCCCTCCTGTAGACATATGTGCTGTCTTCTTAAGCTTGGTAGGTTGTGCCACCAAACCAATGCTTGCGACGCTAGCGCGGGTGTCCGGTTGCTTGTCCTCCTACATGTCTCCTTCATAACCTACTAGAATCTCCTTTTCCTTGGGAACTTGAGGTTCTTATTTATTGGGCTCCTTACCTTTGTCGTTGGCGGAGGCCATGGTGCTCTAAACTTGAGAAGATTTTCTGACAGAAACAGATCGAAATAAAAACACGACGAGAACATGATGCACGGACCTCGGGGGATCCGGGGGGTTATATATTACGAAGTTTTCAATGCATAAGGAAGGTTTTGACACGGAAGCGAAGCGGAGACGGAGTTCGAGTGTGACAAACCCCCTCCAGGCGCGACCAGGTTGGGCCCGCGCCTGGGGTGGGTTTGTCCACCCCGGGCTCTGTTTCCTCTTTAGTTACGTCTCGTAACTTCCCTTATGTATTAAAAACATCAAAAATATAAAAATATTGGAGTTTCACGAACCTTCTGTTTTCACCACTTTTACCTATTCAAAGACGAACTCTGCAGATTCCTTTTTTCTTTCTCCTAAGAATTTCCTTCTTACAAAACCCTTGCACAAGCTCAATGACAACATTAGTATAATAAAAAACAACAAACCTTTGGTACACACTTCAACTGAAAACTCATCAAAACAAAAGCTTCTGTAAGAGCCAAATGCAAATGAGGGCAGAAGTCTGTCAAAACAGACCAGCAGGTAAAGATTGATTTTTTTCGAAGACCTTCTGTTGCTCAAATCAAAAAGTGCAGAACTGATGAAAGTTGGATAACAACCTGGAGAACAAGCTTAGAAAAATGCAGATCCATCCAAAGTACTGAGCTTCCTCACGAATTTTTACAATGCAGCACAAAAATCTGTCCCAGGACAGCCATCAACCCATTTCCTATGCATGGGGGTATCATGAGAAAATGAATTGTTGAAACAAAATGCCACAAGCATATGAAGACAAAACAGATGCAACTTTAAAGGTTTCAACATAAAACGGGGAAACTCAACATCATTGAGATGCATAAAACCATGTTTCCCTCTCTCATAATAACTTTCAGTAGCACTTTGAATAAAGCTGACAATATAACTGTCACTGGAAACAACTTTATCTTCGGAATAAGCATACTTACAGTCATCAAAAAGAGGTCCAAGGTCATAGACTGGATCAATTGAAGCAAGTTGTTCCATCCCAAAATCTTTATTAGGCAAGCTATTTTCACAAGGAGCTTTAGCATATTTGGAAAAGTAAACTCATAAGAATCTCCATCAAACTTAGTTAAAACTTTTTCCTTCTTACAATCAATAATAGCTCCACAAGTATTCAAGAAAGGTCTACCAAAAATGATAGGACAAGTTTTGCTAGCTGCTGAATTAAGCACTAGAAAATCAGCAGGATACTTAATCTAACCACAGAGAACCTCCACATCTCTTACAATACCAATGGGGAAAATGGTCTCCTTGTTAGCAAGGTGAATAACCACATCAATGTCCTCAAGCTCACAAGGACCAATATCATGCATAATTTCCTTGTAAAGCTCATAAGGAATAGCACTAGAACTAGCACCAGTATCACATAAACCATAGTAGCAATGATCACCAATTTTGACAGAAAGCACAGGGACACTAGCTTTTCTAACTTTACCAGGATGAGAAATAATATTAGAAGCGTCTTCACAGAAGACAATATGCTCATCCTATATATTTCTAGTGACAGTGTCTTTCACAATAACTACCACAGGTTCATCACTCAAATGCTTACCATGCTCCAAAGTTTTCATTGTACCTTTGCTATTTGAACTAATAATCATAGAATACTCCTTTACCTTAGCTGGTAAAGGCATTTTCTCAACATGGGGTTCAGGCACAATATTATTAGTAGTACAAACTTGAGTACTTCTAATGGGAGCATGACTAACAACATCTTTATAAGGAGCGTGGTACTTATTCCACTTCTTCTTGGGAATTTCAATGTAAGAGGCAAAGGCCTTAAAATAGCTGGCAATACTTTGGGAATCAAGACCAAACTCATTGCTAATATCACGGAAGCTATGAGTTCCCATAAAAGATTTAATGCATTCATAATCATAGTTTATACATGGCTTTCTTCCTTTGGCATTCTCCCAAGCTTCGGTGTTCTCTTGAATACGGTCTAGAAGATCCCATTTAGCTTCTTCCTTCATACGTGTGAATGATCCAGCACAAGAAGCATCTAGTAAATCTTTATCATGAAGAGAAAGCCTAGAATAAAAGTTATTGAGAATAATATTGTTAGGGAGTTCATGAATAGGACATTTAAGCATTAGTAACTTCAATCTCCCCCAAGCTTGAGTTGTACTCTCTCCATCAAGAGGACAAAAGTTATATATAAGATTTCTATCCTTATGGATCTCACTGGGAGGATAAAATTTAGAGTAAAAGAGAGATGACATCTCCTCCCATTCCATGGATTGTCCATTCTTCAGTAGCTTATACCATTCTTCAGCTCTCCCTTTCAAGGATATGGAGAATAACTTCTTCTTCACCTGTTCAGTTGTGATACCTGCACACTTAAACAACCCGCATAATTAATGGATAAAAAGCAAGTGATCACCAGGATGGAAAGTTCCATCCCCAAAATAATAATTATCCACAACACGATTAACAATACTAGTAGGTATCCTAAAAGGATCTATCTCAACAGGAGGTGGTTCATCTACTACCCTAGCAGTGGTAGTAGTTTTCCCAAACAGAAAACCAAGTGGGTAATCCATATTGGAAACAAAGTAACAAGCAGTAACAAAAGCAATACTCATAGCGAAAGTTTCCCTTACCAGTTCCACTCTTCAATAGCGCTTCAGTCCCCGGCAACGGCGCTAGAAAATAGTCTTGATAACCCACAAGTATAGGGGGTGTATCGTAGTACTTTCGATAAATAGCAGTGTCGATCCCAACGAGGAGCAGAAGGTGCTGAACAGTGGTATGGAGCAGGAAATCCATGTGAATACTTAGCAAACGGATTTTTAGTGGTTTTCTGACAAGGCAACAAAACAAAGAGCAAGTAACAGAAGTAACGAACAACCGGAGCAAGTGGCCCAATCCTTTATTATCAAAGGACAAGTCGGTGGAAATACTTATAAGGACCAAACGTTCTCGAGGACACATGGGAATTCTGTCAAGTGCTTTCGCTTCAAATAGCTGAGTACTCTTCGTTGGTGTTTGTAAGTGTTGTGTGGGTGAACCTGTGCTAACATACCGCCCTTCCTAGGACTAATACATACTTGTGATTAACCCCCCTGCAAACAACTGTAACTACAGTAAAGTAATTAAGATATAAATCTAAACACAGCATTAAACTCTGAGATCCTACGCTCCCTTGTGCAAAGATGTCCTAACGGGGGTTCAGGATTCTGTTACTCCGGCAACCCCGCGATTAGTAGACAAATACACAATCTATTCCCCTAGGCCCATAAATGGTGAAGTGTCATGTAGTCGACGTTCACATGACACCACTAGAAGAATAGCACCACAACTTAAATACTAAACCATTGAATAATAACTCATCACAGATTCACTACTAACAACATGACTTCTCCCATGTCCTCAAGAACTAAACAAACTATTCACAAGACATCATATGGATCAAGATCAAAGATGATATGGTAATAGATAATAATCTAAACATAAACAATAATCCAATGGTTCCACTCACAAGCATCAACCACAATAGTAATCAACACCGGGAAAGTTTCCCCTAATGAACTAAGCAATATCCAACACAATTGTTACAGCGGGACGGAGTGGTGGTGATGGTGCTGGTGGATATGATGGTTTGGATGATGATGATGATCCCGATGAAGCCTAGCTTGATGACGGTGTTGATGGCAACGGTCTCCCCTCTCTGGGAAGGAATTCCCCCGGCAGAAATCTGTCTGCCGGAGAGATCTTTCTCTCTCGGTGTTTTCTGCCCCCAGAGGCGGCGGAAATCTATCTCTGGTCACTCTCCCAGGCTTAGGGTTCCGCAGGGAAGATATACGCGAAGGGGCGGAGTCAGAGGCCGGGCAGATGGGCCACACCTATCCTAGGCGCGGGGTTAGGTGGGCCCGCGCCTAGGGGGTGTGGGCCCCCTGAGGCCTAACTCCGTCCCTCCTTCTGGCTTCTTTCGTCTTCTTGTAAAATAATATTTTTCCATATTTTTCTGGTATTTTTCTGATCTTCACGAAATTGCACCGAAACGCCTTATTTTCCATCAGAATCCAGACTCCAGCAGTCCATCTTCCAGGAATCATCCAACATGCATAAACAGATGAAAAGCCATAAGCAATACCTCATAATAAGACAAATATCAATGAATAGAGGTAAATTATGATATAGAATGGTGATGCAAATTGGGCGTATCAGGGATGAGGAAGACATGGAGGAGGACGAGCATCCGGACACCCGTGCTACTATCGCAAGCATTGCAGTGGTGGAAAAAGTTACCAAGCTTAGGAGGACAACACGGATGTCTACATGAGGGAAACCTCCACGTCTTATCTTCATTCCATGGTCACCTCCTCCACGTACCAAGAATCCCTTCCATACTCTTATACATGAGCATCAATACCAACAGGTGCCTAAAGGGAACTTTCCCTTGATGTGGGATTTGCCTCGTTCTAACCATGCAGGGGAGGAACACACTAAGAAGGAAGAGTGGGGAAAGAATAGCAAGGACTGGGACTCTCGGTCCGATATGATCATGAACCGCATTGAGAAAAAATCGGAGTTGATTCATACTCTGACCTTCGAGATTGAGGATTTGAGGAAAGTGATTGAGGAGCTTATCAAGAGAATACCACCACCATTGAAGGAATAATTCTTCATCATGTTTGGCATCCCCTTGGCTTGTTCCGATCTTGGGGGAGTGTTGCGGTATCACATCTTTATCTTTTTATCTTTTACCTTTTTAGTGGATTTATGTCCTTGGTAGAGAAGTTATCTTATAGGTTGGTTTGCATGTGGAAGTATCTCTCCTGTAGTTGATTATCTATGTATCCCTTGGTGTGAGAGCCTTTATGGAATATGAATAAGAAGTTTCATCTTTTACTTTTTGCACTTCTTATTTTAGTTTGCAATCTCTATTATATGATTGATCTTGTTGATCAGTATTGACATCACTTTGGGAGCATCAAGTAAATATAAATTGGTTTTGTCAAACCAAGGTCTGGTCAGTAGCAACATTTTTTGAGGTTTGAAAGGAAAAGAGAAAAAGCTTACAGGTATTTTGTATCATCTATTTTCTTTCTTGATTGGCTCATAAGCTTAGTATTCTTTATTTAAGATTTTTGTGTCTTCAAGGAAGATTGCATGTTTGGCTTTATCGCTTGTAGGTTTGCTTGTTTCCTTCAACTCTTTTGCTTGCTACCCAGCCTTGCTAGCCAAAAACCTATTTTGAGAAGGCATACTTCTCATGCGTCCAATCCCTTTGAACCAAACATGTGCCATTTGTGTCCACCATACCTACCTATTATCATTATTGCTATTCCAAGCAAATTCTCAAGCTTGATATATCTTTCAAATTAAAAAATATTTTGTTATGTGAAAACTAGTTAGTAAAGCTCTCACGAACTTGAGGGCACACCTTATTTTCATGCCCCCAATAATCTTGAACCATTGTGTCATAGAAGTTGTATATGCTTGCATCTATACGTTGGGATTAGCAGAACCATGCTGTCACGGGGAACGCTTTCAACACTTATGGATACTTATCCAGTTGATATCATGCTCTTTTGTTTGCGGATGTCGTCGGTGTGAAATAAAAAGGGAGCTTGTAAGTCCATGGAGTTATATCTGTGTGTTAGAGAAACGCCTAGGCCGCTAGCCTAAGCCATGCCTAATCATGGTGGAAACTTGCAGCATCACCTTAATGAGCAATCTGTGAAGCATCCTCAATAAAAATCTATCCAAATAGTAAATAAAAAGATCGCTGAGATGCTCATTGTCTGCTTGCCTTGTCATTTTGGTTATGGGATAGTGTAACACCCCAGCTTTAGCTAAACCTACATTAGGGCTTGATTGTGCATTCATGAGCATCATATCTAAAATTGTATGCAAAGAAAAATAAGACAAAACCCTAAACCCTAGTTTTCCCTCTCTCTTTAAAACCTTCTAAAATGGTTTTATATTCTGAAAAGTATCAAAATTTATGAATCCCAAATTGCCTAAAGGGGTTCCTACAGTATTTTATATATTTAGAAAACCTTCTGTTATTTTTGAACAATTCAAAAACATATTTTAAATGGGTTTGCAAAAGAAAGAAACAAGGAAACTAAATAGAAAAATATTTCTAAAAAAAATAGAACCAGGCGAGCTAATCTGGGCCGAGCCCATCTCTTCCCTCTCCTCTCCCTTCCGCCCGTGTAGTGCTTCATGGCCCAGTAGCAGCCCACTCCGGCCCATACCTGTAACACCCTCGCCTGATAAGGCTGAGTTCATGTGTATAGTGCCAATCCCTGGATCGGTTCACTGGCACACACAGTACAAAATAAATACCAAATATAATTGTGCATCATAAATACAACGAATATGATCCAGAATTTACATTATATTACACAAGTACACAGCGAAAACAATAACAAGGTAGATCTCCATTCTTTAAATGTGCCACATGCGAACAATCGTTGAGTGGAGTCTCGCGACCTATAACAATCACTCAGAAATGATATAACCTGCAACATGAAAGGTTGCATCCATGAATGGTCAATACTTTGAATGTATTGGAAACTATCACTAGTATGTGGATATGAATGGAACCTATCAATTACATGCATATTTGGCTAAGTGGTGTTTCAGGCTCATTTGCATAAATCAATAGTTTTATCCCAACATTTCCAAATAGTTTTCATCCTTTCTGAAAATTGTCTGAACACATTTGCCAACACCAAGTGCTCATAATCCCTTGTTCAACCATCAAATTTTATTAAGAAATTAGAATGTCGAGATAATCCATAAGCTTCAAGCCTTAGTTGCTCAATATAGTCCATAACTGGAGACACGGCTAATCGATTAGATTTATATCTTCTACAGAAGTTGTACACTTTACCCAAACGACACAATCTCGCCTTGACACCACCAGTGGCCGCTGGTTTAGTACACACCAATTGGTATACTGGCAGATCGAGAATGTGACGAAGTCTTTCCATAGAAGTCCTCCCAATACACAATGCTAGCATGTCTAACAGGCACCAATGCAAGGATATAACCTTAAATACACAATTCTAGTTAACCTGAAGATATACCAATGCAAAGGGTCTTCCTCTATGTAATTAACTAAGCCAGAGCCCATATTAGCATGTTGTTGTACTAGAAGCTACTGTACGAGAAACATGTCAAATCTCTATGACGCCTAGGTGGTGTTCTTCTAGTGCACACACGAGAGAGGTAGCCAAAGATACGGTCCCCTTCGTTGCCACTTCTTCCAAACTCAACAACAACAATATTCCACCCAGGTGATTCATTAAGTACTTGTTTTATTATATAAAACATAGCTTTTCCAATACCTCATAATACTCATGACATAATAATCCACCCCGAATCTATAGCAGGGCTAAGCATTCTACAACTACGATGTTTCCACTAAGCAAGATACAAAAGGGTATCCTAAATAGGACATATAATAGCACATAGTGCAAAATATTCCTACACATGCACTTCTACTAAAAACAACTACAATGCATAGGAAAATAAGTAGGACTTTTATGATAGTTCCACTTGCCTTTAGTTGATGTAGTCGTTCATATAATCCTCACAATTGGAATTGTTGCACTCGTCACAATAAAAATAGTTTCACTCCTCGCAATCTATCGATCAAACAATTGCACAACTAACACAACAATCAAACCAATGCAATTATGCACAATACAACAAAACAATGATGAACAAATGCATGCATGACAATTTAATATGTCACAATGGTTGTAATTAGTTCTCTGAACATTACTATATCATATGATGCATGTGGAGAATTATTTAATGCAATACAGTATTTATTATTAATACTTGATTGCCAATATAGGGGTTTTGATAGTTCTGTTGCAACTTCTATTCTAACTATCGAATTAAATTTAGTTCTGGAGTGTAATGGATAGAGGATGTTATTACGAACCAGTAGCAATTGGATTCACCTTAATCGGAGTTATAAATCTTTTCTTATGATTTAAATAGTGTATAATAGAGTTTGAATCATTTAAACAATTTTTGTTGTCTAAAATTCAACCTAAAGAAAGATCTGTAATCTACACGATAATGTGATTCCAGGGACATATTATTTATATTTTTATGGTCTATAAATTATTTACTATGGATTTAACACTCTAAAAGTCTATTAAAACTATTTAAATTACTACAGAAGTTCTACACTGTAAAAGTTGGATACAACAGTATATTAATATTGTATATGACATTTCGAATCCATAGACACTTTATTTGTATTTTTCTGATATACAGATAGTTTACTATAATTTATTTATTCTAAATTGTTCATTAATCCATTTAAATTATTACAGTAACTATATACTGTAAACATTAGATCTAATCGCATAATATTGTTCTACACACTTTTATGAATCCAAACATATAATATTTACAATTTTTGGACAAGTACATAATTTTCTATGATTTTTACAAATTCTCTCTATTTTCTATCTTTTTATTAATTCCAATTGACTAAAGTTGACTGGATTTGACCGCTGACTATGCAGTGACGCGGTGCTGACCTGGCTGCTGACGTAGCGATGACATGGCCGACACACGGCGATCTGTAAGTGGGCAGTACCGGTTCGGGGAGGCTTCTAATCTCGGCCGTCCAGAGTAGATTCGATGGATGAGAACGGTTGCTTCCTCCACAGCGGCGGGCTAACGGCGGCGGACGGCGGTCGACTCAGATGGTGGTGGCTTGAGGTGCTCCCGTGAGTTCTCAACGTGGCTATGTGTCCCATAGGATGCGTCTCAGCTAGGTGAAGATGAAGGAGTTATCCTCATTGTCGCTTGATTCCTGGGGTTGCGGTGGTGGGCGGCTGGAGATGACGAACGATGATGACGCTCCGACGAGAAATTAGAGGCTCTCTGGCGTGCTGCACAAGGGGAAAAAGCATCAGGGTGACGTGGTCAACGATGGGGAGAGGATAGGAGGAACATCAGGGAGAGGGGTGATGGGATTCGTCGATATCGAGCTCGACGGGAGCTTGCCAATGGAGGCAGATCAAGAAGCACTGGCTCGGGCGGCTAGGGTTCGATATTGCGAGAAAAAAACAGAACGAGGTAGAGGCGGGGATTATATGCGGAGGGTTGCGTGCAGAGGGGGCAATCGGTCGAACGGACTCGGAGGATTTAGCGGAGGGGTTCGGATTGTGAAGGGAGTTCATCTCGTGCGTGTCTCCGTCGTGAGGAAGGGGGTGACGATCGGGTCCCACATGGCGGTGGGTGGCGGTGTCTAACGTGCGGGTCCAGACGAAAAAAAGGGGAAGGGAAGATGTGGCACGGGCTGGGGATGCGGTTTTTGGGCTGCTGCTACTGTCCGCTACGCGCGCGCGCTTGGGTGGGGGTGTGCGACACATAGGTTAGGTGGGTTGGGCCGGTCCAGCTCACAGGGTAGGTTTAGTTTAGTTAGGTTTTTTTTGTTTTGGTTTCCTTTTCTATTTACTGTTTTAGTAATTCTTTTATAGATTTTGTTTTATAACTCCAAACGACTTGAAATTTGTTTCTAAAATTTTCTAAAATCATGTAGATCATTTTAGGATCATTTTTGTATCCTTTTACTTTAGTTCAATAATATTGGATTGATAAAACCCTTGTTTATTCCTCATAGGAATATTTGCAAAACCTATTAGGGTTAGGGTTTTTGAATTCGATTCTTGCAAATTTGCATGGATGTAGTGCAATGCTCATGAATGACATGTAAAAACAATTTTTTTTCAATCCCAAATTCCAAAATCTTGGGATGTGATAGACTAACCCTCTTAAGATGAATCTCGTCCCGAGATTCGAAATGGCTAGCAAGGTTGTGGGTGGTTTCTCGAGGATCATCTTCTAGCTTGTAACTGGCTTATCTCACTATTGGGTATAATCTCGAGGCTAACCCCCTTAAGAGAATTAAAGTTGGCATCTGTTTGGGACAGCATAGATGATTATTGATATAAGAAGACTAAGAGAAGTATTTTCCTACCCATACACATCAAAGTCAAACAATAACAAGCACAAACAATCAAATAATCAAATAATCCTGTTCAATAATATTGATATATCATCAGTTTTGATATGATCAATAGCGAAGTGATATCGACATCCTAATGAAGAACTAGATGGTAGGCATAATTCTAACTACTCTCATAAATTGCATGATATGGTTCTCTATATTAGAATTGAAGTGATAAGAAGATACTAGAAAGAAGTGTAAGAAGAGAATGGATAGAATCAAATAGGGTTTGTAATTTTCATATGGCTTTCCTATTCCATTTCTAGGTCACGATCCTACAGTAAACGCACAGCTCCGATACCATCTTGTAACACCCTCGCCTAATAAGGCTGAGTTCATGTGTATAGTGCCAATCCCTGGATCGGTTCACTGGCACACACAGTACAAAATGAATACCAAATATAACTGTGCATCATAAATACAACGAATATGATCCAGAATTTACATTATATTACACAAGTACACAGCGGAAACAATAACAAGGTAGATCTTCATCCTTTAAATGTGCCACAGGCGAACAATCGTTGAGTGGAGTCTCGCGACCTATAACGATCACTCAGAAACGATATAACCTGCAACATCAAAGGTTGCAGCCACGAATGGTCAATACTTTGAATGTATTGGAAAGTTTCACTAGTATGTGGATATGAATGGAACCTATCAATTACATGCATATTTGGCTAAGTGGTGTTTCAGGCTCATTTGCATAAAGCAATAGTTTTATCCCAACATTTCCAAATAGTTTTAATCCTTTCTGAAAATTGTCTGAACACATTGGCCAACACCAAGTGCTCATAATCCCTTGTTCAACCATCAAATTTTATTAAGAAATTAGAATGTCGAGATAATCCATAAGCTTCAGGCCTTAGTTGCTCAATATAGTCCATAACCGGGGACACGGCTAATCGATTAGATTTATATCTTCTGCATAAGTTGTACACTTTATCCACACGACACAATCTTGCCTCGACACCAGTGGCCGCTGGTTTAGTACACACCAATTGGTATACCGGCAGATCGAGAATGTGACGAAGTCTTTCCATAGAAGTCCTCCCAATACACAATGCTGGCATCACTACTAGGAAAATGGTCGTCTGTGGCGCACCTGTAAACATCATCTGTGGCGCACTAGGGGTGCGCCACGGGCCTTGTGCTACGGCTATGTCCTAGTTGTGGCGCACTTCCTGGTGCGCCACGGTTATGTCGAGATAGGCGTAGCGCACCTGCTAGTGCGCCACAGATATGTTGGCAGGTGCGCTACGCTTTGGATCTTCTGTGGCGCACGTTGCAGTGCGCCACTAAGCTGCGTAGGTGCGCTTTAGTTGTAGTGCGCCACAGAAGTTGTGCCATGTGCGCCACGGTGTCCTTTTTTATTTTAGGGCCAGATGATATACAATACAGATTATATACAATATTATAGGCAGATATACACACAGATATAAGATATACAGTTATATATATAAATACACAATTCGCAAAACAAGATTGAAACAAATACATATAGATAAGTCTCATACATGAATACATAAGTTATACATTGTTTCGATCAAGTTACAAAGTAGTTGGTGACATGCGAATACATGTTTCGATCGAACAAGTTAGAGCTCGGAAGCTCGCCTAGACATCTAAACTAGCTAGACACAAACGCGGGATAAACAACCAAAGAAGATAGGCATGATCACCGCGACGAAGGTGTAGGTCTTCATCCGGTTCCTCGTCCTAACTCCGCTAGATAGCGCGTGTATCTAGCTTCCGCCTCCGCCATAGTGTTGTACCCTTTGTAGATATTGCCGCTGAAACAGTGCACCTATCTCCGGCAGTCTTCCCAATCATCGTAGACTCCGGAAACTCGTCCCTTGTACACGACATACCACGTCATCTACAAGTTGACAATAATAATTAACCGATGATTGAAAAAAAATATATAATTAAAGTCGCATATGAAGATGCACTTATAGAAAGTACTCCTAAATCAAAAAGACCAAACTCAAAAAGCATGCCTCATGTATAACTAGGTTGTTCGACACAGGAATATGCTACGATGGAACCGTCCGCCAAGTAGGATGCACAACACCTGGACCTGTGCATAGCACAAGGCGGACAATCCCATCGCAGCACATTCACATATATAGTGTGCCACGACATTTCAATCATCGGCATTATTCTCGAAAAAGACCAAAGTAACTCGAAAAGAATGCCTCATATATAACTAGCTAGGTCGTTGAACACAGGAATATGCTATGATGGAACTGTTCGCCAAGTAGGATGCACAACACCTGGACCTGTGCATAGCACAAGGCGTACAATCCCATCGCAGCACATTCACATATATAGTGTGCCACGACATTTCAATCATTGACATTATTCTCGAACAAGACCAAAGTAACTCGAAAAGAATGCCTCATATATAACTAGCTAGGTCGTTGGACACAGGAATATGCTATGATGGAACCGTAAGCCAAGTAGGATGCACAACATCTGGACTTGTGCATAACACAAGTCTTACAATCCCATCAAAACACATTCACATATGTAGTGTGCCACGACATTTCAATCATCGGCATTATTCTCGAAAAAGACCAAAGTAAATCAAAAAGGATGCCTCATATATATATACATAGGTCGTTGGACACAGGAATATGCTACGATGGAACTGTGAGCCAAGTAGGATGCACAACACCTGGACTTTTGCATATCACAAGGCTCATAATCCCGTCGTAGCACATTCACATATATATTGTGCCACGACATTTCAATCATCGGCATTATTCTCGAAAAAATACTAATAAAGTAAGGAAAAAAAGAAGGACCAAAATGAGAAAAGTACCAAAGAGTAAGCAAAAAAACTAAGCATTGATTGATATATAATAATAATAAGCAACAGAAGTAAGCGATGATTCATAAACCTAATAAGATAAGTATAGTAGCATGTACACTTATCCACATACACACGAAGGTCATCTATAGTTTGTAACTACAAATAGGCCAACATCAAGCCTTCTGGCTCGGCTTAGGGAATGGGAGGACGCCTTGTCTCGTCATGAACTTCCTATAGTCACCCTGCATCTCTAGGCGATCTTCTATGTCACGGTTATTCGGGATATTTTCTCCGTAGAAGATCCCCCCCCCCCCCGAAGTCATGACATCATGAAAGATGATTGCCCCAAACTGCTGCTGGATGCGATACATGTCTTGTCTAATATCTGAATCAGTGATCTTGGCCTTTGCTTCGGCCCACTGTTTGAGATGATCTGGCAGCATAGAATTTTGCTGGTCAAGTAGGAACGCCCTCATGTGATGGAGTGCGTAGTAGGCTTCCTTCTTACTGTTTTTCGGCTGATTCACACAGGGGAACTCCGTTACGTGGTTGAAGACGTGCCTGCCGAACTTGACCTTCGTACGCACGAAGGTGGTGCCTTCCGTCGAGGAATAGCCAGTGAGAGCATCATCCAGAACTTCCTTGATCTTGTCATAGTTTTTATTCTTTTCTAGAATCCCCGAGTCGAAATACGTGGCGTGGGAATGCTTCGGCGATAAGGACATGAGCGTGCAGTGTTCATCTCTGCACAAAAAATTCAAATGGAATGTGTTGGAAAAAGAATGAAGATAATCTAATAAATCCAATCGATGGTGGCGAGTGAATAACGACTTAATCGGGAAAGTAAGGCACGAGAATGTATTCCTTTGTCTTGTTCGCCACGAGGATTCTTTTTAGGTACGAGGCCACGATACGTCATTCAGCGAGGAAACCCAAGGAGCCGTCATGCATGTAGTAGGGGTCCACTATAGAGATGCCCGGTGTGTTCTCTCTAATGACCTCATGGCCAGGCTGAGAGAAAACAGGCGGACCATGGTATAGTGCAGCGGGTATAGGTGGAACATATTGAAGATGTCGTCGAACCGCAGGAAGAACATATCCGCAGAGGCATTGTCGATGAATCCCAAGCCTGGTGGCACCTTAACCACGAATACCGGGTGCGAGGGATCTTTCTCCGATAGAAGGCGTCTCTCTATCGTCAGCACGCCATGATGCACACTCCGCAGTTCTGAACTGGTGAGCCTCCACAAATTCTTAGGTAGCATGGGCTCACCTGCCACATGAATCTTCCACATAATACCCTCGGGTCTTGGTGGCCCGTCCCGAAACCTGATCGGATTCGCAGTTGACGCCACCGGCTGGCTCGAGCTGCTAGATGTTCTTTTCCTTCCCTTTTTTCCTTTTGGAGAGCGGGCAGGCACCGCAATCTGAGCACCGGCCGCCCTATGTAGTGTGTCAGGGATTAGAATAAAGGGCCGGTTGGTTGTATCAGCTGGCTCTGTAAAGGCGCAAGCTGGAGGCGTCTCCTGAGAACCAAACAAACGCTTAGTGATAGTGGCTTTCTTTGTGGGGCCACCAGCTAGGTCTTCGTTGCTAAACTGAGTGTTGAAGAAGTGATCATTACAGTCTTCGTCGTCCTCGGTCGGATCCTGCACCATGTGCATATCATTAACATGATCATCCGACCCACCGCGTGGAGGTGACGGCGAGGGCGGTAAGGGGGCCTTGCCACCGCTTGTCGTTGGCACGACGGGCGGTGCTGTTGTCTATGGCGTGATGGCCCCCGCCGTCCCCAAACGGATCATGCTCTTTGGCCATTGCAAGAATAAGCCGAAGCAACTTTTGAGGACAGTCGGCTCTTCTTCATCCACTCCTGGGGGTTGAATGGGAGGTTCCAGGTTGTCGCAGCCCCTTAGCACCCAACTAATTTTAACCCTGTGCACGCTATCTGGCATCGGCCTTGAGTGGAATGTGTGCTGCAAGGGTTGAACGATGGTACCCTTGGCAACATCCCTCATCTTGTTGTTCACGTAGCATAAGAGAGTGCAAGGAACATCTGTCTACGGAAAACATGTACGGCATCGTCAGAGATGCCATAAGAGTAATAGATGGCATGAAAGGCGGTAAAGCAATTTGTTTACCATGATGGCATCGAGATCGGCTAATGTCGAGGCACCGCATATGGCGACGGGCGTGCAAGACACGGAAGGGCTGCTTGATGGCGCGGTGCTAGCCACCGGTGTATTCTCCCTACCGGGTGCTTGGAGCTCCGGTGCCGCCACGACGATGGCAGGGGGGCCACCAACATGTCCGGCGCCGCGGTGATGGCAGGGGGAGTCACCAACACTTGTGGCACCGAGGTGCTAGCGGGCGGAGTCATGAACATGTAGTTCCCCTGATTCGTCGGCGCTGCGTTGTTCGAGTGGCTGCTGACCATGCTTGGAATCGGGCATGGCCCTACTCGACCACCCGCACTCTAGTTCGCTATTGACTCCACCAAGGTAGGCAGGAAGGACGTGAGGGTGATTGCCAGGTTGTCTTGGGCGATCTGTGGGATCCGCGCCACTTGTTCCTTAAGTTCTTGAACCCGGTTTTCCTCCTCGCTCCTTCCCGACGGCGCCACATGCGTCCTCGGCGGTGGACCAAAATGATCCACCCAATTCTTACCCCCGAGGCCGGCCAGACGGCCAGCCGACGACGGCTTCTTCGTAACTGGCTCTATTTTCTTGGCCGGGTTCATCGCCCTGTTAAAAGGGTTATCCCACCGGGTGGCCGCCGTTGACCCCTGGGATGAGGAACCCTGGGATCCATGACTAGCAACAATTTCCTCCTCCTGCAGAAGAAGTAATAGTGAATCGTTTAGATCATCGATTAGAATGCAATCGAATTGATCCGCGTTAATTAGATTACTTACCACAATTTCCTCGAATTCCTTTACGGCAGGATCCGCGGTGAGTTCTTTGGTTTTTGGGTCCACATGGTAACGGGCCCTGATGAAGTTTTGAACCTGCCCGGGTTCGAATTTCGCAAAGGGGTTTTCTATCCCCTTGGATCTATACTCTTCATCCTCCTTATTCCATTTGGCCTCCGTGGTTCTGTATCCACCAGATCGGAGATGGTGATGACCTATATTCATCGCCTGCAGCACCTTTCCCCGATTACTATTGGCCAGGGCTCTTTCGGATTCACACCTCTCCTTGAACTCCCGGAACTGATCTTCGGTGATCTGCGGGTCGATCTTCTAGATCTCCTCGAGACTTTTGCCTTCTTTATAGATCTTCTTCTTTATCCGGGTTCTCCAGCTGGCCAGGGCGGTGCTCATCTTTGTGAGGGCAGATTTGTTTACTTCGTTCCCATGATAATTTGTGTTCTAATACTTAGCGGGGAACTTGTATCTTGCGTGCAGCTTCTCGAAGAGGAGTGTGCGCAAGTGGCCATTATCTTTATGCCGGAGATTCTCGGTGTTGATCGAGATGGTTGTCCGGGTGATCGCCTCCACTTTCCCATCGTACCCTTTGACGACAAGGGCGGGATCCAAAGGAACCCCTGATGGGCTCACTTCCGTAATTTCCTCCCTGACGGTGCCGACCGTGTTCGGGCGTCGTTCCTTCGGCTTCTTCTTCTTCTTAGGAGGATTGCTACCACTCCCTGTGCCCTCGCCGCCATCAGTGGTTTCATCACCTGCTGTTCCTTCGTCTTCTTCCTCCGCGTCTTCCATCTCATCATCCTCGCTCTCCAAAGGATGGTATTCTTCATCGTCTTCTAGCCACTGGGCCGCCTCCCAGAATGTCAATTGTTTATTCGGAGGTCTAAGTTCTCCTTCAGCGTTGATGCACTTAGAACATCCAGCCTCGTCGTTGTCACACATCTTTGCACTAATAAAAAACCAAATAATTGGTTAAATGCACGGAAAAATCCGGCATGACCTTTGCTAATTTTCTTAAACTAGGAGTGCCCGATTTCTACCGAAACGGAAGTTAATCAACATTCCGGCAAAAATCAGGACTCATTTCATACAAGAACCTGCATACACGACATTACAAAGTGCTTCATACAAGCACAAGCACAATTTGAAGTGCTACAAGAATAACAAAAATGAGAATACACCATAACCAACTGCTTCATATCATAACCAAGTGCTTCCAATCATACATATCATACAGCATAACCAAGTGCTACTGATCATAACCAAGTGCACTTTAATGCTTGCTGTCATTTGCTGCAATCCTACAACATATAACTTAGAAGAACAAATGATACCAAGCAAGCAAATGACAGCAAGGAATTGACAGGAAGCAAATGACATCAAAGTTCCATTTTAAACAGATATTGAACTTGACATCAAGCAAATGGCAGCAAATAGAATTCATTTTTTGAACAACAAATAATTACCTGAACAAATAAAACCTACAAAATTTACAAGCTAACCTACTGCAGCCTAAACAAAACCCAAAACCTACAAACTTGATAGCAAGCAAATGACAGCAGAAATAATTACCTAAACAAATAAAACCTACAAGCTAACCTACTACAGCCTAAACAAAACACAAAATCTATCTGTCTATATATCTTATCATTTAAAGAAGTGATGATGTCATCAAACACCACCATATTTTCCTAGTTTAAATTGCTAGGAATCATCTAGATATCATTTGGAATATCCTAAGCTAGGATTTGGAATATCCAATCCTAAGGAAAATGCTTTATTTTTCTGTTTCTGAAACTAGAAACTAATGTTGTTTGTTGTTTGAAATGTTGATTTTTTTATAAGGCTGAGATAGTTTATACAATGGTGAACCTACAGGGCCACTAATGGTACTAGTATAGAACATGATTGTACTGGTTCATTGTTCTATCCTACATGGCCACTAATGGCAGATCCTATACCTAGCAATCATTGGTGTAAAATTACGACATGTGTAACATCTACATATTGTACTGGCTTGTCTGATTCAGTGTTCTATCCTGCAGTAAAATATAGACCAGTGTAACATCTGCAGATGTTCTACAAGATGTTCTGCATACTGAACCCTAGCTTTTGAACCCAGCATATGCATAACGAACCCTAGCTTCTGCAGTGTAAAATTCAAACCTACATGTAAAATTCAGACAAGCCATCATATGCATACTGAACACTTTTCTGCATACAAGATGTTCTGCATACAAGAACACTTTTCTTTCTCTTGCAATTGGTTTACCAGTGCTGAATTGTTGAACTATCAACAATTGTCCAGAGTTCTGGAGCCTTCAGAGGCATCAATTGAATCATAAGGTGCTAACCCTAACCATTGCTCGCGAGGAGAGAGGGAGAGAAGGAGAGAGGGGAGGGGCGGCGCTCACCTCTGAGATGAGGACGACAAGGGCTGGCGGATGAGGTAACGAGGGGGGGCGGCAGAGCACCTTGCCGCCGGAGGAGCGGAGCCGACTCTGCAGGAACCCCGCCGCCACCGACCTCCTCCTCCATGGAACGAGCGCGCGGGAAAGGCGGCCTCCTCCTCCTCCTAGCGTGGCGGACTCCTCCTCCTGGCGTGGCGGCCTCCTCCTCCTGGGATGCGACGGCGGCGGCGTGTCGATGGAGATGGGGACGATGCGGGGAGGGACTATGTCTGAGGACGATGGGGAGGGCGTGGCTCACAGTGACTAGTCCTACCCACTTAGGCGTAGCGCACCCTGGCCAAGTGCGCTACGGTTGTGCGCTACGCCTAAGTGGGTAGGACTAGTATAAGAGGGCTGCCACCCCCATAGTTACCACTAGCATGCCTTATCCCACTGGTTCCAACCACTACTCTATTCTAAACCTGTGAGCACCCAGGTTCGAATCCTGGTGCCAACCTTTTTTTTATTTTAAAAATATTTTGAAATGTTCCAAAAAATGCCCAAAAGTGGTGATATATGCCATAAAAGTTTTGTTTTGTTTTTAAAATACTTTTAAATATTCCAAAAATTCCCAAAGGTGATAATATATGTCATAAAAGTGGTACAAATATGATTCAAATATGTCATAATAATTTGTCCATGATACAAATATGTCATAATAATTTGTCCATGAATATTACAATATTTTTTGAGCTAGCGTTTTACAATCTTTTTTCCCTTCTTTGTCGCGGTTGAATAATTTAGCCCCGGCACTTAATGTTTCTTCTTTCGAACGGGCTACCTTTTTTGGATAGGGTTGTCCTTTTTCTTCTTGTGATGTATGTTGTTGCATCGTAGTCGTCGTCATCTTCAATCTTTGGATCGACGTACTGGTCGAAGTCTTGCTCGTTGGCGACTCCATACATTCCGATGATGTTTCTTTTTCCTCTCCTCACGACAACACGACTAGGCTTTGTCGGGTCGGTAATGAAAAAACATTGGTCCACTTTGGTAGCCAGTACCCACGGTTCATTTTTCGCGGCAACGTTCGCACCGGCGGCCTTGGATTTGGCTGCTTCGGGTATAATCATGGTTGTGAAATACCGGTCTTCTCTTTCGACGCTCTTTGCCCATCTGACACGGAACATCGGCACCTTTTCTCCATAGTAGTCGAGCTCCCACATCTCCTCGATTCTTCTGTAGAATCTTTCCTTCACGTTGTCATCGGTGTAGAATTCCGACGTTACGCCTGAGTTCTGATAATCACACTTGTTGTCTTTTCCTCCGTGTAGAATGTGTATCCGTTGATATCATACGCCTGATAGGTCACCAGGTTTTGCATCGGTCCCTGCGACAAGGTGAATATGATCTTTTCCGTGTCAGAAGAATGCGATCGAGGGGGATTATCAAGGAGCGTCTGCCTAAACCAACGCGTGAAATCTGAGTTGTGCTCTTTGATTATTTCTCCCTGCGTCCTCTGTATGCCCCGGTCACTTAACTTCTTCTCGATTAACCTTTTGTGCTTCTGTACCCAAGGATTAACTAGTTCTAAATGTTATAGCGCGACGAGGTTTGCTCGATCAAAGTCTGCGCGTCGAAAATCGAAGTCTGCATGCAGTATGCGACGGCCCTCTCGGTGACCAGATCCGTCGAGCTTGCCAAGGTGCCTGTTGACGGGAAGACCGATAGGGTTCTCGATGTCTAGATAATTCGTGGAGAAAGAGATGCACTCTTAGGCCATAAAGCCCTTGGCTATGCTTCCATATGGACGGGACCTGTTGCGAACGTATCCTTTGATGTGTCCGTTCATACTTTCGAACGTCATCATGCTGCGGAGGAACATCGGCCCGAGTTGGACGATGTCTCCACGACATGGACCAGCAGATGCACCATAATGTCGAAAAATGCGGGTGGGAAGTAGACCTCAAGCTCGCATAGTATCACCACGATCTCCTCCTGTAGCCTCCCGAGCTGATTCACGCCAATCGACTTCCTAGAGATGCGTCGAAAAACTTGCAGAGGCCAAATAACGTTTCACGGACATGCTCGTCCATTATCCCTCTTAGTGCAACCGGAAGTACCTACGTCATTAGTACGGCACAGTCGTGAGACTTCATGCCACTGAACCTCTGCTTCGCCTCGTCTAGGTATATGCTTATCTTACCCGCGTAGCCGTAAGGAAATTTGACTGTTTGATCTCATCCTGGCTTAGAGTGAAGCAAGAAGGAGGGCAGTAATATTTGTTCTTCTTGAACTTTTTACCTTTCCGACGACCTTGTGTCGTCTCCGACTCATGATCATCGTCATCTTCCTGATCATCAGGAGTAGTGCGTCCTCCGTGAAGCTCCTTCCGGATACCCATGAATATCAGGTCGTGCCTTGCTTTCGGACCATCTTTCGTCATATCTGGCATGTTGATTATGGTGGCGACCAGACTCTCGCACACGTTTTTCGTGATATGCATGATGTCGAGGCTATGAGGCGTGCGGAGAAACTTCCAGTATGGCAACTCCCAGAAAAAAGACCTTGTTTTCCATACCTTCATCAGCGGCTAGTCTTGCTGCCTCTTTCGCTTCTTTCCAGGCTTAGGACAATCTTTCCAGTTTTTCAGCAACTCTTCCACTTCTTCGCTGCTCCTATGCTACGGGATTCCTCGGGTCTCGGATTTGCCATCGAACAGGTCTCCACGTTTTCTCCATGGATCATTCTTTCCAAGCCACCTCCGGTGCGCCATGAAAACGGTTTTCGAAGACCCTGGATCTTTCTCTAGTTGGAGATAGCTTGTGTTATCCATGCACCTAATGCATGCGCGGAATCCTTGGATAACCTGCCCCGAGATATACCCGCAACCTGGATAGTCTTGCACCGTAGTGACCAACGCGGCTCTCATAGTGAAATAATCTTGTGTGACGGCGTCGTAAGTATTGGCTCAAGATTCCCATAACGTGGCTAGCTCCTCTTTCAACAGCCCGAGATACAGATTGATGTCGGTACGAGGTTGTTTCGGCCCTTGAATTAGCATACTCATTTGTATGTACTTCTTCTTCATGCACAACCATGGAGGGAGGTTGTACATCCATACAAACACGGGCCAAGTGCTGTGCGTGCTGCTCTGGCTACCGAACGGATTGAGTCCATCGATGCTTGCACCAAGCCTGATGTTCCTCGAATCTCCACCGAATTATGGGAATTCGAGGTCCAATGCTTTCCATTGGCTAGCATCTAAAGGGTGCGTCAGCAGCTCATCCTTTTCGGGGTAATCAACGTCATCTCCTGGCTTCTTCCTTTCAGCATGCCATCGCATGAGCTTTGCTTCCTTAGGGTCCGCGAAATAGCGCTGCAGACGAGGAGTGATAGGAAAGTACCATACCAATTTTCGAGGCGCTTTGTTCCCTTTCTTATATCGACTCGAGCCGCACACCGGACATGTGGTTATCTCCGCGTCCTTGCCCCGATAAATGATGCAATCGTTGATGCATATGTGATATCTAACATGCGGTAGATCAAGAGGACAGACGATTTTCTTGGCGTCCTCGATACTAGTTGGACATGTGTTCCCCTCTGGGAGACGATCGTGCCAGAATGCCATCATATCGTCGAAGCTTGCGTCTCTCAATTTGTGTGTTGCCTTCATCTCCATAGCCTTGAGAGTTACATTCAACCGGGTATCATCAGGCCTGCATCCTTCATACAATGGAGTAACCGCGTCTTTCTCAAGTTGTGCAAGCTTGGCTTTCTCTCTAGCGGTAGCCCTGGCGTTACTCGTCTGCTTGAGAAGCAGCTCTTGCACATAAGGGTCCCGCACCCAGCCTGACGTTCTTCCATCATCGTCTCCTCCTCCGGCATCTAGATCATCATCATCCCGGTCTGCTTTCGCACCTTCACCATCTCCAGGAGACTCTTCATCATCTCGCCTGTTCTCGCCGTGATGATGATCATCGTCATGTTTCCCACCTTCACTGTCTCCATCGTCTTCGTCATCGCTTATCCAACGAGTGTATCCATCCATGAAACCATGGGGGAGCAGGTGCGTCTGCAGATTCCCGGAATCTGGGTCGATCACCCAGTTGAGTTTGCATCTTCTGCACGGACATCTTATATCCGTCTTGTTATTTCGTATCATGTCGGCTGTCGCACATTTCAAAAATCTAGCCACTATGCCTTCGCTCATTATGCGGACTATTTTTTCCTGCACGGTGTACATGGTACAATTATAAGTCTATTAGAACCACATAATGAATGCATGCATGCAATGGTCGATAGAAAATTTCGGCATGACCTATCCTAAAATTAGGACCTTTGTGAAATGCCAAATTCTTGCCAAAATGGAAATGAATCAACATTTTGGCAAAACAAATGGCAACTTGTTCACACACAAACACAAGAGAGAGAGAGACCGATCCATACACACATGAACATATCATTATCCTCACCATACACACATGCATGAGCATCATCGATACTCTCCATATACACACACATGACCATCGATCCTCTCCATACACACATCAGGAGCATCGATCATCTACATACACATGAACACATCCTTACATGGACAACTTACCGAGATGAGAGACCGATCGCGAGAAGATGGAAAGGAGAGGTGCGCGTGAGACCGGAGAAGGAGATGAGAGACCGGAGAGCTTCCTCTATTACGTATGTAACATCCAAGGCAAGTTCTACATGCTAAAAATGGTGAATGAGTGGAGAAATTGAGGTGGGAAGGAGAAGGATCCCGACTAGATCTAAGGAGGAAGAAGAAGGGGAAAGTGAAGTGTGGGGTGGTGGATGATCACACATGTGCACAAAGTGGAGATGCCAAAAAAAGGGTCGCCACATCCCTGGCGCACGTGGCCCCAGTGCGCCATAGGGAATAATAACATTCGTGGCGCACATGCCAGAGTGCGCCACGGATGTGTCTACCCGTTTTACAGAGCAGAGGGGCATGTGCTTAGGCGTAGCGCACCCCCTCCATGTGCGCCACGGTTAACACTAACAAGCGTAGCGCACCTACCCTATGTGCGCTATGGGTACCTGGCGTGCCCCAGCAGGGCCCTGGCCCACACATATCTATGGCGCACTATGACCATGTGCGCCACAGTTGTTCTTGTTACTAGTAGGGCACTGCCCACAGGTGAGCCACGCCTGTTTTAGCCATGGGGCACTTCAACCATGTGTGCCACGGATGTAATGATTACCTATAGCCATTTTCCTAGTAGTGCATGTCTAATAGGCACCAATGCAAGGATATAACCTCCAATACACAATTCTAGTTAACCTGAAGATATACCAATGCAAAGGGTCTTCCGCTATGTAATTAACTAAGCTAGAGCCCATATTAGCATGTGGTTGTACTGGAATCTACTGTACGAGAAACATGTCAAATCTCTATGACGCCTAGGTGGTGTTCTTCTAGTGCACACACGAGAGAGGTAGCCAAAGATACGGTCCCCTTCGTTGCCACTTCTTCCAAACTCAACAACAACAACAACAATATTCCACCCAGGTGATTCATTAAGTACTTGTTTTATTATATAAAAACATAGCTTTTCCAATACCTCATAATACTCATGACATAATAATCCACCCCGAACCTATAGCAGGGCTAAGCATACTACAACTACGATGTTTCCACTAAGCAAGATACAAAAGGGTATCCTAAATAGGACATAGCATAGCATAGCACATAGTGCAAAATATTCCTACACATGCACTTCTACTAAAAACAACTACAATGCATAGGAAAATAAGTAGGACATTTATGATAGTGCCACTTGCCTTTAATTGATGTAGTCGTTCATATAATCCTCACAATTGGAATTGTTGCACTCGTCGCAATCAAAATAGTTGCACTCCTCGCAATCTATCGATCAAACATTGCACAACAAACACAAAGATCAAAACAATGTAATTATGCACAATACAACAAAACAATGATGAACAAATGCATGCATGACGATTTAATATGTCACAATGGTTGTAATTAGTTATTTGAACATTACTATATCATATGATGCATGTGGAGAATTATTTAATGCAATTCAGTATTTATTATTAATACTTGATTGCCAATATAGGGGTTTTGATAGTTTTGTTGCAACTTCTGTTCTAACTATCGAATTAAATTTAGTTCTGGAGTGTAATGGATAGAGGAGGTTATTACGAACCAGTAGCAATTGGATTCACCTTAATCGGAGTTGTAAATCTTTTCTTATGATTTAAATAGTGTATAATAGAGTTTGAATCATTTAAACAATTTCTATTGTCTAAAATTCAAACTAAAGACATATCTGTAATCTACACGATAATTTGATTTTAGGGACATATTATTTATATTTTTATGGTCTATAAATTATTTACTATGGATTTAACACTCTAAAAGTCTATTAAAACTATTTAAATTACTACAAAAGTTATACACTCTAAAAGTTGGATACAACAGTATATTAAAGTAGTATATGACATTATGAATCCATAGACACTTTATTTGTATTTTTCTGATATACAGATAATTTACTATGATTTATTTAGTCTAAATTGTCCATTAATCCATTTAAATTATTATAGTAACTATATACGGTAAACATTAGATCTAATCGCATAATATTGTTCTACACAATTTGATGAATCCAAACATATATTATTTACAATTTTTGGACAAGTACATAATTTTCTATGCTTTTTACAAGTTCTCTCTATTTTCTGTCTTTTTATTAATTCCAATTGACTAAAGTTGACTGGATTTGACCGCTGACTATGCAGTGACGCGTGCTGACCTTGGTGCTGACGTAGCGATGACGTGGCCGACACGCGGCGATCTGTAAGTGGGCAGTACCGGTTCGGGGAGGCTTCTAATCTCGGTCGTCCATAGTAGATTCGATGGACAAGAACGGTTGCTTCCTCCACAGCGGCGGGCTAACGGCGGTCGACTCAGATGGTGGTGGCTTGAGGTGCTCCCGTGAGTTCTCAACGTGGCTATGTGTCCCATAGGATGCGTCTCAGCTAGGTGAAGATGAAGGAGTTATCCTCATTGTCGCTTGATTCCTGGGGTTGCGGTGGTGGGCGGCTGGAGATGACGAACGATGATGACGCTCCGACGAGAAATTAGAGGCTCTCTGGCGTGCTGCACAAGGGGAAAAAGCATCAGGGTGACGTGGTCGACGATGGGGAGAGGATAGGAGGAACATCAGGGAGAGGGGCGACGGGATTCATCAATATCGAGCTCGACGGGAGCTTGCCAATGGCGGCAGATCGGGAGCACTAGCTCGGGCGGCTAGGGTTCAATATTGCGAGAAAAAAAGGAACGAGGTAGAGGCGGGGATTATATGGGGAGGGTTGCGTGCAGAGGGGGCAATCGGTCGAACGGACTCGGAGGATTTAGCGCAGGGGTTCGGATTGTGAAGGGAGTTCGTCCCGTGCATGTCTCCGTCGTGAGGAAGGGGTGACGAGCGGGTCCCACATGGCGGTGAGTGGTGGTGTCTGACGTGCGGGTCCATCCGAAAAAAAAAGGGGAAGGGAAGATGTGGCACGGGCTGGAGATGCAGTTTCTGGGCTGCTGATACTGTCCGCTGCGTGCGCGCTTGGGTGGGGGTGTGCGGCAGATAGGTTAGGTGGGCTGGGCCAGTCTAGCTCGCAGGGTAGCTTTTGTTTAGTTAGGTTTTTTTTGTTTTATTTTCCTTTTCTATTTACTGTTTTAGTAATTCTTTTATAGATTTTGTTTTATAACTCCAAACGACTTGAAATTTGTTTCTAAAATTTTCTAAAATCATGTAGATCGTTGTAGGATCATTTTTGTATCCTTTTACTTTAGTTCAATAATATTGGATTTATAAAACCTTGTTTATTCCCCATAGGAATATTTTCAAAACTTATTAGGGTTAGGGTTTTCGAATTTGATTCTTGCAAATTTGCATGGATGTAGTGCAATGCTCATGAATGACATGTAAAAAAAAATTTCAATCCCAAATTCCAAAATCTTGGGATGTGACAGTACCACTTCGGCCTCTATTGCTCGTCGTCTTCCTCGCTGCAGTGAAGCAGCTGGCTGTCGCCGCCTCTACCGCCTCATGGCGCCTGACGCGCCACGATCCCCGCTGCCGCCTGGAGTGAGGATAAGGATCCGCCGAAGCGTGCACGTATCCCTCCCCTAGTATTATCTTCCCCCTCACGTGCGCCTCTCTTCCTCTCCCCAGTGGACCCGAACCCTAGCCCCGCCAGTTACCGACGGTCGCCGTCGTTTGAAGCTTCACTGAGCCTCGCAGATGACGCCATAGGCTCTGCCTCGACTCCCTCTGCCTCCCTGCCAAAAGAATCGGAGAGGGGAGCATGGAATCGAGCTCCAGCAACCACTTCTCCCCTGACCCCGACGAGGATCACCGTTGTCGATTAGCCTCTTTCCGACCTCGCCCCGCCTCCTCATCACCACCGTCATGCTCGTGGTGAGTCGCTGGTGCTCAGGCACCCCTCCTTTCCCTCCCTCACGCTCTCTGTCACTCCCGCGTCATGCAACTGCCGCCCGCTGCCGCGAATAGGGTTGTCGGAGCTCCTCCGGTGGTCAAAATCCAGCGACGCCACCACTAAATGGTCGCATGCGTCATGCCTAGCCATCCGCACCCACTCCCGCTTGTCCGCTCGCACCCAGTCGCCCTCCCCTCATTGATCTGAGAGCAACCACCGGGATAACGTCATACCAACGTCATCAGGACGTCAGCCAGTGCATGGTCAAGGTGGTCAAACCGCTGTGGGTCCTTTATTCCAACGTGGCTGCTGATGTGGCCAAGGGCCCAGCAGTCATTCGCTGTGTGTAGCCTCTGCTGCTGTATAAAAAGTATTTGTTCGCTCTGCTAATGTCAGCCTTGAGTCATGCTGATGTAGTAATCCAATTTAATTGGTTTAATAAATCCAGAAATTGATATAAATATTTTAAATTCAATAACTAATTATTTATAAGTCAGAAAAATACAAAATATATCAAAATGTTCAGAAAAATGAGAACTACCTATCTAAGCTACAACGATGCATTGTTCAACCACTTTCATGACAAGTTTAACTAGAAGAACAAACCAACCCCCTCATATAAATTCGGAATTTCCCCGAGTTAGGGTTTATACCCCTCGGAACCCCGATTAAATGGTCGAGCATGTATTAGGGTTTCATTTAAATACAATTCAACTTGTCATATCATCATACTTGCTTGAGCATTGCATCGATGCCATGTGTTGATTGTTTCCCTTTCTTTCCGGTGTTTGGTTCTTCTTCGGTAGAATACGATATCGAGATCAAGATCGAAGACCGAGATCAAGACCGTCGAAGATCAAAGATCGACGAACAATACTTGACCAACTGTAACCAAGTCAAGTACAAGCTTCCGAAGATCTGCTTATTCGTTATCAACAGGCAAAGGCAAGCATAGCCCCACCATGATATAATCCTATGTTTTGAAAGCATTTCAATTCTGCCTGTTGTGCCACACAGAGATAAAACAAAACTTTTCCTCTAACGTGGTGATACCAAGATCTAGCTGAGGTAGAAGGCCACGAGGTTTACCACTAGACGTTCAGTTGCGGATTACTGATGAAGCGCGTCAGTTGATGCAGTGCAGTCCTCATGATCCGATCGTCGTGGTGCTGATCGCACAGCACCTCTGCTGGTATCCACACGTATAAGGAGGAGCACCGGCGGCGAACTGCTAGGTTCGTATCGACGGTAGGACTGCTGTGGAGCTAGGGTTTCCAACACATGGAATGACCTAACCGAACAACGATTAACCTTTCTGGGTTACTGTGCTCCACTATATATAGGGAGTGAACGTGGGATTTGCTCGCGCGACCCATTCACTAAAGCCCATATAACACTAGTAACCGTGAGTCTAACTCACTAACTCAGTCCTAATCCGGTTTAGGTCCAACCCAACCAGATTACAGGTTCAGATCCAATCCGAACATGCTCCCTCTCTTAAGTGTGTGACCCCGCAGGCTCTTGGCTACTTGGACACGATTGGAGTACGACTCTCAATTGATCAGTCGGTAGCGGCTCCTAGCAGAACGTGCCGACTCCCAAGTACCAAAGAGTCATGATGACTTGCCTTTCCAATGCAACTTACGTCCGAGTCCCTTTTGCCTCACGATATACCTTGTCAGACTATAGGCAAATAATTGTCATCCCTTAAATAGTCCGACTCTCTTCTCGATCCAAGATAAGTGATTCACCCGACTAACTCTTAGTCGATCGCCTCAGTTAACACTTAACCGAGTCGTGCATGGCCATGCTTTCCGAATCATATCTCACGAGAGGGCCCAGAGAATATCTCTCCGAGTGGAGGGGCAAAATCCCATCTTGGTTATTCACATCACGCAGCTTGATTCTCAGTCGATCCGAACCCTGCCTTTATAACTGCCCAGTTACGGATCAGCGTTTGATAGAACCTAAGTCGGTGATCCTCAACTCGGACTATGCAACAACCTCAGGTCTAAGGATTACATTGATTGAGATATACAAATGACAACTTGTTCGTTGTACCTCAATATGGGTCAATCTGACTCGCTAAACTCTTTAGCCGAATCTGTGTAAGTTGGAATAGCATCTCAATGCTCATGACAAGTGGAACCGAGTCATCAAGCCAACTTTCACATTGGTCTAAGTTGTGTGTCCAGCACAACTTCGATGACCAAGGATATTTAGTAAAAACAACATGAATGCATAGTTCCACAACCGAATCACATATTCAATGATACACATCAGATGTTTATACAAGGACTACTTAATATCTTTATGAATACAATGGGAAATCTCATCATACATGATTGCCTATAGGGCATATTCCCAACGGTCTCCCACTTGCACTAGAGTCAATCTTCTGACATCACATGTCTAAGCATCTAATGCCCATGGCTCTCAGGTGCGCCTCATGCTTCGGCTGTGGTAACGGCTTTGTCAACGGATCCGCAATATTTGCATTTGTGTGTACCTTGCATAACTTGATATCACCCTGATCCACGAACTAGCGAATCAGGTGGTACCGCATGAGTATGTGCTTGTTCTTCTGGTGCTGTCTAGGTTCCTTGGCTTGTGCAATAGCACCATTGTTGTCACAATACACGTCTAACGGATTGGACGAGACCTGAACCACACCAAGATCCATGAGGAAATTCCTCATCCAAACAGCTTCCTTTGCTGCCTCCGAGGCGGCAATATACTCAGCCTCTGTTGTAGACGCAGACACAGTCTCTTGCTTGGAACTCTTCCAGCTCACAGCACCTCCGTTTATAATAAACAAGTATCCGGATTGTGAACGAGAATCATCAGAGTCGGTAAGATAACTCGCATCCGTGTAACCCTTTACACTGAGTTCATCTTCACCACCATAAACCAAGAACATATCCTTAGTCCTTCTCAAGTACTTTAGGATATTTTTAGCCGTTATCCAGTGGATCTCTCCAGGATCAGCCTGGTATCTGCTCACAACATTTAGAGCATAGGAAACATCCGGCCTAGTACAAATCATGGCATACATGATGGATCCGACTGCAGAAGCATATGGAATCGAACTCATTCGACTTCGCTCATCAGTTGTCGAAGGACACTGAGTCTTGCTAAGTTTTACACCATGGGACATCGGTAAGAACCCCTTCTTAGACGATTCCATGTTGAACTTCTTCAACACTTTCTCCAAATAAGTACTCTGACTCAATCCAATGAGCCTCCTTGATCTATCTCTATAGATCCGGATTCCGAGGATGTATGTTGCCTCACCCAAGTCTTTCATTGAGAAACTCCTTTCCAATGATTCCTTGGTTTCTTGCAACATCTGGACATCATTTCCAATAAGTAATATGTCATCCACATATAAGATTAGAAAATTTACTTTGTTCCCACTAAAATTCTTGTACAAACAAGAATCATGATCACTCTTGATGAAGCCAAACGATTTGACTACCTCATCAAAACGAATATTCCAACTCCGAGATGCTTGCTTCAACCCATAAATGGATTTCTGAAGTTTGCACACCTTGTCAGCATTAGCCGGATCGACAAAACCCTCGGGATGTATCATATACACGTCCACGGTTAAATTTCTGTTAAGGAAAGCCGTTTTGACATCCATCTGCCATATCTCGTAGTAGAAATAGGACGCTATAGCTAACATGATCCGAACTGATTTAAGCATCGCTACTGGCGAGAAAGTCTCTTCGTAATCAACTCCTTGAACTTGTTGGAACCCCTTCGCGACAAGGCGTGCTTTATAGATTGAAACATTTCCATCCATATCAGTTTTCTTCTTAAAGACCCATTTGCACTCGACGGGTCTTGCACCGTCTGGCAGATCAACCAAGTTGCAAACTTGATTTTCATCCATGGACTTTATCTCGGATCTCATGGCTCCGAGCCATGACTCGGAATCAGATCTCACCATCGCTTCCGAATAATTTGCCGGCTCATCACTGTCTAACAGTAACACATCACGAACAATTCCTAATCTTGCTGATCTCCGTAGTACAGGTGCTGCTGCCGGCTCAGCTGCCACGATCGGCTCAACCTCCAAGGTTTTTGCCGACTCGCTACTAGCCGGTTCCTCTCGAATTTCTTCGAGTTGCACCGTGCTCCCACTTACTCCCCGACTGATAAACTCTTTCTCGAGGAAGACACAGTTCCGAGCGACAAACACTTTGCCCTCTTCTCGGTTGTAGAAGTAGTAACCCAAGGTTTCCCTCGGATACCCCACGAAAATACATTTATCCGACTTGGCCATAAGCTTGTCCGACTGAAGTCGCTTGACAAATACTTCACAACCCCAAATCTTTAAGAAAAGACAAACTCGGCTTTTTGCCTGCCACATCTCATGCGGTGTTTTCTCTACCTATTTTGGTGGTACTCTATTTAGTGTGAACGCCGCTGTTTCTAGACAATAACCCCAAAATGATAAAGGCAGGTCTGTCCGACTCATCATTGACCGTACCATGTCCAAAAAGGTCCGATTCCTCCTTTCTGAAACACCGTTCCTTTGCGGCGTTCCTGGCGGAGTAAGTTGAGGAACTATTCCACAACTTTTCAGATGGTCATCAAACTCATGGCTCATGTACTCACCTCCTCAGTCCGACCGAAGAAACTTTATTTTCTTGCCGAGTTGATTCTGTGCTTCATTCTGGAATTCTTTGAACTTTTCAAAGGCTTCCGACTTGTGTTTCATCAAGTAGATATATCCATACTTACTCAAATCATCAGTGAAGGTAATGAAGTACTCATAACCACCCCTAGCTGTCGTGCTCATTGGTCCACATACATCACTATGTACTAGTCCTAACAAGTCGGACGCCCTTTCGCAACTCTTTGCAAAAGGTGTCTTGGTCATTTTGCCGAGTAGGCAAGATTCGCATGTCTCGAACGACTCCAAGTCGAACGAAGTTAGGAGTCCATCATCATGGAGCTTATTCATGCGTTTCCAACTTATATGACCAAGCCGACAGTGCCAAAAGTAAATCATATTCAGATCATTTGGGTTCAACCTTTTAACATTTATGTTATAAACCAACTCACCATCAAGATACAAAATAAATAACCCGTCCTGGACGGGTGCAAAGCCGTGAAACATATCATTCAAATACAAAGAACAACCATTAATCTTGATATTCGACTCATAGCCTTGCCTCATCAAACATGAAGCAGAAATAATGTTTCGACTGAGCACTGGAACATAATAACAATTATTCAGTTCCATAATGAATCCGGAAGGTAAATGAAGTTTCATCGTGCCGACTTCCAACGTAGGAACTCTTGCTTTGTTGCCGACTCGAATATCAACCTCGCCTCTTGCTACGCTCCTAGTTCTTACCAGTCCCTGCAACGATTTGCAGATGTGAATAACTGATCCGGTATCATATACCCAAGAACTATTAGGTGCATCAGCAAGATATATGTCTATAACATTGCAAAAAAGTGTACCTGAGTCGGAAGTCATACCTCCACTCTTGGCTTTGTCGGCCAAGTACGTGCTGCAGCTCCTCTTCCAGTGGCCATCCGCCTTGCAGTAGAAGCAAGTGGATCCGGCTGAAGGAGATGGTTTAGTCCCTGAGGAAGCGCTTGGGACCGGGTCCTGAGCCTGCTTTCCTCCTTACTTAGCCTTCTTCTTAGTCCAAGAACTCTTCTTGAACTTAGCCTTATTCTGCACCATCAACACTTGACTGGCGCCCTTCTTGAGATCCGCCTCTGCCTGCTTGAGCATCCCATGTAATTCAGTGAGCTTCTTATCCATACCATGCATGTGGTAGTTCGAAATGAACTGCCCATATGCACTAGGAAGAGAGTTCAGAATTATATCCGTAGTGAACTCTTCGCTAATGGGGTAGCCAAGCCTCTCCAGAGACTGCACATAACCAACCATTTTGATCACATGCGGACTCAGTGGATCACCATCCTTAAGCTTGCAACTCAGCGAAGCCTGAGAGACTTGATACCTCTCAGTCTTCGCCTGAGCCTGGAACATACTTTTGAGGCTTTCGATCATATTGTAGGCCTCAACATGCTCGAACTGCTTTTGCAAGTCCGGTTCCATGTGAGCAAGCATAAGACAGCTAATATCCGTGGACTCATCCTTAGCCCGACGGTAGGCATTGGTGGCAGCGACAGTCGCATTCTCATTCGGCTCATCTCGAAGTGGGTTGTCTAGGACATGGTCCTTCTTTTCTTGTTTGAGAACAATTCTCAGATTTAGATACCAGTTGGTAAAATTAGTGTCGTTCAGTTTATCTTTCTCAAGAATGGTTCTCAACGCAAAATCGGATATCTGAGAGTGACTGCTACTTGGTGCCATGATCTACAACAGAAAATATGCAAAACACTTAAGACATGTATTCATAAAAGAGCAAGCATCTTAAACATTTTAATATTTTATGCTCCCACTAGAACCAACACCCCTCCGATGGTTGCTTAGTGATTCAGGATCCTAAATAAGCAAGTCGGCTAGTGATCTTTAGCATCACCGCTAGCCACCAAGTGATCTAGGTAGACAACTCCTTGTCAATCGCATCTCATGCGACTCCTGTTGGACGGGTGGCATCACATGCCCCGGTGTCACATCCCAAGATTTTCCAAATCTTGTAATGTGAAAATAAATGAATAAAATAAAACTTTGTTCGATTTTCAGAGCTAGAAGAAACTTTTTGAATTCAATTGGAACTTCAAACCCATTTGAATTAAATAAAACCTAAAGGGATTTAAAAAAGATAAACATTTAATAAAAGGAAAAAAATAAAAACATTTGGAAATACTATTTTGAAACAATTAAATGAAAAGATTTGTTTTCAAATGAAATAGAAGTTTATAAATAAAGAACATTTTATAAAGCCAAATTAAACCTTGGCCAAGCTTTGGAATTAAAACATTTTATTTTAAATTAGCAAAGGTTTATTTAAATAAATTAATAAGGATTTAATATCCAACTTTATTTAATAAAAGGTTTTACCAATTTAATTGAAACAACAAAACTTATTAAATTGTTTAAAATAAGTTTTCCCAAATATTTATATTCTCAAATAAAACCTACAGAAGTGTTTTGGTTTTATTTTAGTTTTCAAAATAAAGATTTTAATAAAACAAATCCTATTGAATTAAATGAATAAAAATCTATTCATTTAATTGTTATTGGACCCAAAAATAAAATGTTATTTTATTTTAAACAAGTTTCCAAGTATTCCTTATTTCCAAATAAAACCTACTGATTTGGTTTTGAAAGTATTTGGAGTTCAAATGAAGATTTTATTAAATAAATCAAACCCTATTTTAAATAACTAAAGGGCTATTTTATTTAATTATTAAATAAGATCTAAAAAATGAAAAAAATATAATTTTTGTTTTGAGATTTGGTTTATGTTGATAAACAGAACCAAAAACTCATTACAATTGTTTGAATTGTTTGAATTGTTTTGAATGCTTGAGAATTGTTTGAAATAACAAATCAGAAAATAGAAATAGAAAAGGAAAAAGAATTTAGACAGAAAAAAATAGAACAGCCCACCAATCTGGCCCAACTAGCCCAACACAGCCCAATCCAGCCCAGCTTACTCCCTCCCCGAAGGAAAACATTTTACACCCAGATACTGATCCACTGAGTCAATGAAAACCAGGACCCACTTCTCCCTCTCACTCACTCGCTGACGAGACGACCCCACCTCCTCTTATTCCTCTCCCGAACCGTTTTTCTGCACCGCAAAAGAAACCGCACTGAGGCTGACAAGTGGACCCCGTTCCCTTCCCCTTTCCCACTGACCAGAGGACCCCACCGCCACCTCCTTCTTCTTCCCCGCGCGACGACCACGCCCTCTCCCTCGCTGCCGTTGCTGCCTTCAAACCGCGGATTCAATTTGCCTTAACGCGACCGCCGTTACTCGAGTTGATCACGCAGACGTAAACGCCCGTGTCTCCCCTATAATTCCCCTCTGACACCCCGCGCTGGCACGCCTTAGACCGCCCTCAATTCCTCCCCGAGCACCCTCTGCTCCGACGAGCTCCCATCTCCGATTCCGACCAAACCTGACCGCCCCTTGCCTCCTCGACCGTGCTCTCGTGATCCCCACCTCCTGGCGATCATCTCCGTAGCCCAGCTCGTCCCCGAGCGTCCCAGAGCGTCGACAACGACGACACCGAGCGAGCGCTGCCGTCTGCCATTGCTCCGTCAAGAAATCCAGGTGAACACCGACCACCCCGCGCCTCCTGGATCACGCGCACAGCATCGCCTTACTCTTGCGCATCTGAACTTGCTTTTGTCTTGCCTTAGGGCGATCTGCAGCGACAACCCGTCGTCAACCTGAGCGCCACCGTCTGTCTGCAAACTCCGGCGGAACCTCTCTGGTAAATCAAACTACCCCAACCATTCTCGTTCACGCTCACAGCTCCGCCATGATCTCCTACGTCTAACCCAGTCCTCCGTTTGTCTTCTCGTGGACCACAGCCTTGTCTTCGACCGTGGACAGAACCGTCCGTCGCCGTCCACTACTCCGGCGAGGAATCACGGCTGAACCAGAGTGCCCCTCGCCGAACCGTCAGTACCTTGAGCTTCGCCGTGACCCCCTGAGCCCGGTGAGCAACCCCTCCTTCTCCCCCACCTCCTATAGTGTCGCCTCCGTCGTCTACCGACCGCTCCGCCGCCGCTAGCCACCGCAGCGCCGCCCACTTTAGGTCGAGCCTGCCGCAACCGTTCGATCTCAATCCACTGGCTAGGATAGAGTCACTTATCGAAGGGGTATGGAAGCATCTGCGTCGTAGGATTTGCTTTAGATCCAGTGGCTCACGTAGCTCGATCCCAGCGAACCGGTACCGACGAATTAGATTAAGACACGTGTCTCTGTTGGTTGGATTTAAAACAGAATTGATCTAATTGATGTTCAATTTTGTAAATTCCATAACTTTGGATCCACACGTCCAAAAATTACAAACTTTATGTCGTTGGAATCAGCAAGACAAGCCCTAACCAACCCTGCCCTTAGTTTAGCAAATAGTATCTGTTAGCTTGTTTGATTTTGCAGATTCTTTTGTGTGCTTGCTAACATTAGGAAAATTGTTTAAAAATGTTTTTAAGGTTAAAACCTTTGCAAATTGGTTTGTTGTGACCTTACTGACCCTAGGAACCAACCTTTGGTATTAAGAATGATTTTTGTAAGATTTAGGTTGGATTACTTGACTTAGTCACTTTCTAGCCAAATAAAAAGAATGGTTTTTGTTATAAAAAAATGTTTATGGAAAGAAAACCTTAAGAAAATGGTTTTATCAAACCCACTGACCCAAAACACCAAGTTTTGCAAATTGGCAACTCATTTGGTGAACAACTTAAGAGTTTTGCCTTGATAAAAACATTTTTCACCACATGAAATGATGAATGGATTTAAAAATAGTTTTGGACAAAACCCTCTTGCTAATGACTTTACCACTTTGGTAAAATGACCAATTTGGATCTTACAAAGTGTAGAAACCCCATAGAGACCCTTTGCAAAATAAAACTATCTTGTGCATGCTCCCATGCATGAATTGGTTTCCTTTGTCTTGTGTGTGTGAATTTGTTTGAGTGATTATTGGTTGGAATGTAAATTGAATTTGTGTTTGCTTGATTGACTTGTAGTGAAGTGTGAGACTATCAAGATCAAGGAGTGAACTATCATTCCCTACCAAAAAGGCAAGTGATGCTTCATACTTTTTGTCCCATTACTTTCACTATGCATTAGTGATTTTGCTAAGTAAAACTTGCATGGATTTTGCTAAGTATAGACCTTGCTATAAGAAAACCTAGTAGATGAATCCTTAGTAGGATTTTCCTAAGTTAAGATTCCTACTACTATCAAGCTTAGCCTAGCTAATAGAAAACATGGGTGGAAAACATATTCAAATATTCTAAGTCTGAGGACTTATGTTTTGTCTAATAAAACAACTAAGTTAATGAATCACCTGGGTGGAATGGTATAGCTTGGTGGAGAATGGTTGAGTGGTTCACAAGGCCATGGACTTGGATTGTGTATCTCACTTGTGGTATGCCACCTAGGAAAAAAGAGATTTGAGATGTCAAATGTTGAGAAGCTTCAAGTGCAACCACTTGGCAATATGGGCTCTGCCATGATCATATAGGTTGCAAGAACTTAGCCATATGGACAGTGGGTGGTAGTGTTTGATAGGTTGGAGCGCGTCCATTTTGGTCTAAGGGAAGGCTTCTGAAAGATCTTGTCTTGGGAAACCAAGTCTTGTGGGGAAAGTGCACCACCTCTGCAGAGTGTAAAATCTAAGTACTTAGCCATGTCCCTGGTAAAGGACAATTTGAGCATCAAGACATGGAAGCAATCAAGAATCTCATCATTCAAATTTCTAAAGTTAAAACTTGTGGATTGAACAAGGGTTGTTTGAAATCTTCAATCTTTGATTGGGAGATGCCTTGTAAAGGATCTTCAATCTTTGATTGAGAAAAATGATTTTGTCAAGCAAAAAACTTAGTATTTTCAAAATGATAAGAAAAATCTATTTTGAGCAATGCAAGCCTCAACTCCACTTAGCCAGATGCATATAGATGATAGACTCCACTATATTACCATAGTATCACTTGCCAATACAATTCCAATGTATTGACCCTTGTGGCTGTAACTTGTAATGTTGCAGGTTTGATTGATTTTAGTGAAGATTGATTGTTTAGGATTACAAAGTCTACAACCAACATCTGCCTGTGGCACTTTGAAGATGAAGGACCCATGACTATATTTATTCCGCTGCAATGTAATGTAATAGCCTAATGAGCTATGTTTGATGTAATAAAATTATGTTATTCCTGGTTATAAAGTTATATTATGACCCTTGTTTCTTGATATTACATCTAAACTGTGGATGCTAGCTATTGATCCAGGGACTAGCATTGTAAACACAGGAGGGATCAATCTTATCTAAGGTTGGGACCCCTACAGATGGTATCAGAGCATTGTGTTGCCTGTAGGATTTGTAAACCTAGGATTGGACAAAAACCCTTAGAAAAATAGGAGTTGTATTTTGTTCCAAAAACTTATTTACAAAAACTTGTAAGCTCTTTCCTCAACCATTTTGGTTTGAACTCTACATTCTCTTCTACTTCAACTTGATGGAAAAGCCAACCCCATTACCAAAGACTACACCATATGCAAAGGACTTCTTCAATTTCTTCAACTCTAATGACTTCAACATCTTCAACTCTAGTGACTTCAACATCTTCAGCATATTCACCAAGGACTTCCAATATGGATATCACCAAGGACTACAAGTGAAACAAGGAAATCTTGCTTAAGATTTAGAGACTGAGGGAATGCAAAATAAGAAGAAGCCATCAACAACTTTGAAGTATTGTGACCAAGAGCTTTTCTCAAAGAAACCATGATCTCATGCAAGAAGGATCAACCAAGAAGGATGGAAGGATCACAAGTGAACCATATAGATGGACCACCATATTTTAGTTAAGTCAAATACACCAACTTATGTGGTGTAACAAAAATATTTTGTTGCCTAAAAATGTGCTTGAAACTTGTTGTTTGAGTGGAGTGTTTGCTTGTGATTGCATGCACATTTTTTGTGTGAATTGTGATGGGTGTGATTAGAAATATTCCCTTAGAAATATCTTGCCTATTCTAATCTCCCTTCAACCCAAACAGATGACTACCCCAAAAGACCCCCAGGTTGATGACAACAACAACAACCAAGAGAACAGCATGAGAGAACTTATAGCAACCCAAAACCAGTTGAGCCAAGAGACAACTCAGCTTTTAGCCAACAACAATGGACTAGACCCAGCCATACAAAGGATTTTGAAACTTCAATCCCAATTGTTGCAAGGACTCATTACTCAAATGATCAACATGAGAGAAAACTTTCTCCCAAGAGCCAATGACAACAAGGATGACAAGGATGTTATTCTAGAAGGAACCCAAGCTAGCAATGTTTTTAGATACAAGGATCATGCATCCAAGGAGCATGAAGATCAATGCCCCAAGAAGAGAGAAAGATATCCCACCTATGAAGAACATGAACTAGAAGAACTCCTAGCTTTGGAGAAACCCAAGAAGAAGAAGAAATGCCCCAACACTAGCAAGAAGGATATTACACAAGTACAATGTTTCAAATGCAAAGAGATGGGACACTATGCCAATGAATGCCCAGAAAAGGAGAAGAGCCAAGAAAACAAACAAAAGCTAGTGAAACCCAAGATAAGGAAGCATTTTATCCAAGTGATGTGCAAACACTGCAAAGAGTTAGGACATTATGCAAACTACTGTCCAGAAAAGATGAAGCAAAGGATAAACCAGCCTATGAGGGATATCAGCCTTGTCACCTATTTCAAATGCAAGGAACTAGGTCACTATGCAAACAATTGTCCAGAAAGGATGGAGAACAGGTTAAACAAGTCTATGAAGGAACTCAACATTGGCCCATGAGTCAAGCATGGAAAGTAAAGACATAAATGCAACTGTTGCTTAGAGAAAGTTTTCCCAGGAGCCCAAGAAGGCCAATATGTAATTTTGGTTTGAAAATTTTTAAGGGTGGTAGTACCCTAGTTGCTTGAACTTGCTTGTAACCCCAGCCTCCCCAAATCTCGGGACGAGATTTATTTTAAGGGTGGTAGCCTGTCACATCCCAAGATTTTCCAAATCTTGTAATGTGAAAATAAATGAATAAAATAAAACTTTGTTCGATTTTCAGAGCCAGAAGAAACTTTTTGAATTCAATTGGAACTTCAAACCCATTTGAATTAAATAAAACCTAAAGGGATTTAAAAAAGATAAACATTTAATAAAAGGAAAAAAATAAAAACATTTGGAAATACTATTTTGAAACAATTAAATGAAAAGATTTGTTTTCAAATGAAATAGAAGTTTATAAATAAAGAACATTTTATAAAGCCAAATTAAACCTTGGCCAAGCTTTGGAATTAAAACATTTTATTTTAAATTAGCAAAGGTTTATTTAAATAAATTAATAAGGATTTAATATCCAACTTTATTTAATAAAAGGTTTTACCAATTTAATTGAAACAACAAAACTTATTAAATTGTTTAAAATAAGTTTTCCCAAATATTTATATTCTCAAATAAAACCTACAGAAGTGTTTTGGTTTTATTTTAGTTTTCAAAATAAAGATTTTAATAAAACAAATCCTATTGAATTAAATGAATAAAAATCTATTCATTTAATTGTTATTGGACCCAAAAATAAAATGTTATTTTATTTTAAACAAGTTTCCAAGTATTCCTTATTTCCAAATAAAACCTACTGATTTGGTTTTGAAAGTATTTGGAGTTCAAATGAAGCTTTTATTAAATAAATCAAACCCTATTTTAAATAACTAAAGGGCTATTTTATTTAATTATTAAATAAGATCTAAAAATGAAAAAAATATAATTTTTGTTTTGAGATTTGGTTTATGTTGATAAACAGAACCAAAAACTCATTACAATTGTTTGAATTGTTTGAATTGTTTTGAATGCTTGAGAATTGTTTGAAATAAAAAATCAGAAAATAGAAATAGAAAAGGAAAAAGAATTTAGACAGAAAAAAATAGAACAGCCCACCAATCTGGCCCAACTAGCCCAACACAGCCCAATCCAGCCCAGCTTACTCCCTCCCCGAAGGAAAACATTTTACACCCAGATACTGATCCACTGAGTCAATGAAAACCAGGACCCACTTCTCCCTCTCACTCACTCGCTGACGAGACGACCCCACCTCCTCTTATTCCTCTCCCGAACCGTTTTTCTGCACCGCAAAAGAAACCGCACTGAGGCTGACAAGTGGACCCCGTTCCCTTCCCCTTTCCCACTAACCAGAGGACCCCACCGCCACCTCCTTCTTCTTCCCCGCGCGACGACCACGCCCTCTCCCTCGCTGCCGTTGCTGCCTTCAAACCGCGGATTCAATTCGCCTTAACGCGACCGCCGTTACTCGAGTTGATCACGCAAACGTAAACGCCCGTGTCTCCCCTATAATTCCCCTCTGACACCCCGCGCTGGCACGCCTTAGACCGCCCTCAATTCCTCCCTGAGCACCCTCTGCTCCGACGAGCTCCCATCTCCGATTCCGACCAAACCTGACCGCCCCTTGCCTCCTCGACCGTGCTCTCGTGATCCCCACCTCCTGGCGATCATCTCCGTAGCCCAGCTCGTCCCCGAGCGTCCCAGAGCGTCGACAACGACGACACCGAGCGAGCGCTGCCGTCTGCCATTGCTTCGTCAAGCAATCCAGGTGAACACCGACCACCCCGCGCCTCCTGGATCACGCGCACAGCATCGCCTTACTCTTGCGCATCTGAACTTGCTTCTGTCTTGCCTTAGGGCGATCTGCAGCGACAACCCGTCGTCAACCTGAGCGCCACCGTCTGTCTGCAAACTCCGGCGGAACCTCTCTGGTAAATCAAACTACCCCAACCATTCTCGTTCACGCTCACAGCTCCGCCATGATCTCCTACGTCTAACCCAGTCCTCCGTTTGTCTTCTCGTGGACCACAGCCTCGTCTTCGACCGTGGACAGAACCGTCCGTCGCCGTCCACTACTCCGGCGAGGAATCGCGGCTGAACCAGAGTGCCCCTCGCCGAACCGTCAGTACCTTGAGCTTCGCCGTGACCCCCTGAGCCCGGTGAGCAACCCCTCCTTCTCCCCCACCTCCTATAGTGTCGCCTCCGTCGTCTACCGACCGCTCCGCCGCCGCTAGCCACCGCAGCGCCGCCCACTTTAGGTCGAGCCTGCCGCAACCGTTCGATCTCAATCCACTGGCTAGGATAGAGTCACTTATCGAAGGGGTATGGAAGCATCTGCGTCGTAGGATTTGCTTTAGATCCAGTGGCTCACGTAGCTCGATCCCAGCGAACCGGTACCGACGAATTAGATTAAGACACGTGTCTCTGCTGGTTGGATTTAAAACAGAATTGATCTAATTGATGTTCAATTTTGTAAATTCCATAACTTTGGATCCACACGTCCAAAAATTACAAACTTTATGTCGTTGGAATCAGCAAGACAAGCCCTAACTAACCCTGCCCTTAGTTTAGCAAATAGTATCTGTTAGCTTGTTTGATTTTGCAGATTCTTTTGTGTGCTTGCTAACATTAGGAAAATTGTTTAAAAATGTTTTTAAGGTTAAAACCTTTGCAAATTGGTTTGTTGTGACCTTACTGACCCTAGGAACCAACCTTTGGTATTAAGAATGATTTTTGTAAGATTTAGGTTGGATTACTTGACTTAGTCACTTTCTAGCCAAATAAAAAGAATGGTTTTTGTTATAAAAAAATGTTTATGGAAAGAAAACCTTAAGAAAATGGTTTTATCAAACCCACTGACCCAAAACACCAAGTTTTGCAAATTGGCAACTCATTTGGTGAACAACTTAAGAGTTTTGCCTTGATAAAAACATTTTTCACCACATGAAATGATGAATGGATTTAAAAATAGTTTTGGACAAAACCCTCTTGCTAATGACTTTACCACTTTGGTAAAATGACCAATTTGGATCTTACAAAGTGTAGAAACCCCATAGAGACCCTTTGCAAAATAAAACTATCTTGTGCATGCTCCCATGCATGAATTGGTTTCCTTTGTCTTGTGTGTGTGAATTTGTTTGAGTGATTATTGGTTGGAATGTAAATTGAATTTGTGTTTGCTTGATTGACTTGTAGTGAAGTGTGAGACTATCAAGATCAAGGAGTGAACTATCATTCCCTACCAAAAAGGCAAGTGATGCTTCATACTTTTTGTCCCATTACTTTCACTATGCATTAGTGATTTTGCTAAGTAAAACTTGCATGGATTTTGCTAAGTATAGACCTTGCTATAAGAAAACCTAGTAGATGAATCCTTAGTAGGATTTTCCTAAGTTAAGATTCCTACTACTATCAAGCTTATCCTAGCTAATAGAAAACATGGGTGGAAAACATATTCAAATATTCTAAGTCTGAGGACTTATGTTTTGTCTAATAAAACAACTAAGTTAATGAATCACCTGGGTGGAATGGGATAGCTTGGTGGAGAATGGTTGAGTGGTTCACAAGGCCATGGACTTGGATTGTGTATCTCACTTGTGGTATGCCACCCAGGAAAAAAGAGATTTGAGATGTCAAATGTTGAGAAGCTTCAAGTGCAACCACTTGGCAATATGGGCTCTGCCATGATCATATAGGTTGCAAGAACTTAGCCATATGGACAGTGGGTGGTAGTGTTTGATAGGTTGGAGCGCGTCCATTTTGGTCTAAGGGAAGGCTTCTGAAAGATCTTGTCTTGGGAAACCAAGTCTTGTGGGGAAAGTGCACCACCTCTGCAGAGTGTAAAATCTAAGTACTTAGCCATGTCCCTGGTAAAGGACAATTTGAGCATCAAGACATGGAAGCAATCAAGAATCTCATCATTCAAATTTCTAAAGTTAAAACTTGTGGATTGAACAAGGGTTGTTTGAAATCTTCAATCTTTGATTGGGAGATGCCTTGTAAAGGATCTTCAATCTTTGATTGAGAAAAATGATTTTGTCAAGCAAAAAACTTAGTATTTTCAAAATGATAAGAAAAATCTATTTTGAGCAATGCAAGCCTCAACTCCACTTAGCCAGATGCATATAGATGATAGACTCCACTATATTACCATAGTATCACTTGCCAATACAATTCCAATGTATTGACCCTTGTGGCTGTAACTTGTAATGTTGCAGGTTTGATTGATTTTAGTGAAGATTGATTGTTTAGGATTACAAAGTCTACAACCAACATCTGCCTGTGGCACTTTGAAGATGAAGGACCCATGACTATATTTATTCCGCTGCAATGTAATGTAATAGCCTAATGAGCTATGTTTGATGTAATAAAATTATGTTATTCCTGGTTATAAAGTTATATTATGACCCTTGTTTCTTGATATTACATCTAAACTGTGGATGCTAGCTATTGATCCAGGGACTAGCATTGTAAACACAGGAGGGATCAATCTTATCTAAGGTTGGGACCCCTACACCCGGCTCCCATCCGACTTTTCCCCGAGCCCCACAACCGTTCTAATAGACCCGTCTAGCTTACCGAGTGTTTCCGCAGTAAGAGTCCGACTCGAACCCACCTAGTCGGAAAGAATTGGCAGCACCTCAATTTTATGAGGCCACTACCAAAAATGTCCGACTTGTGATGGTGCAAACACTGGCGGGAAAACCGACTAGACCTTCTTTGAGGGATTAAACTTTATCGACTATCTAATAGAGGTAAAACTGAGACATAACAATAACACAAAATAAAGCATTTATAATGTGAAATGGTATGGCTCTCTTCATGGCGATCTCCATCTCCACAACTCCTGTAATCCGACTCGTTCCAACTCTTGTCACTTGCCGTCTTACTCCATGTCGCCGACATGTACAACGCCTTGCATGCCTTCCGGGTTCTCCAAACAGCTACACTAGCTTAGTAAAGTAAATTACATAGAGAATCCGACACGCAGGTCGTTATACAATAATATGACAGCACCTAGGCTCCAGCCGGCTGACAAAAAACCGTGATTCACAGATCACATATGGATTACATACATACATCACATGCACATGAACCATACCATTCACAACTTCCTGCAAAAACAAGTTATGCATAGATACAATATCTACCGGCGTTGTGAAACTCACAACGACATCTAAGGCGCTACGACAGGGCGAAGCCGGCGGTCCGAACATGGATTACAAAAACGTACATCTCATCTACGATCTGAACATGGATTCCGACCATCATTCTGATTCGATCAAACTCTTTGATCTTCGATCACCGCTTCTGGATTTACGTGTCACAGTCTACCCCGATGGCGGAAGCCGACCGGTAGGGGTATGTCGTTCCACGACCTCAGCAGTATGATCACGGAAATCAGATCTACCATTCCCCGAGCACAGTTGATCCAATCAACTTCGTACAAAACCGATCTATCTCATAGATCGACCACCATACAGCACATAGATCTCATCTACAGCCAACCGCATATCACATATGCGAGATCTTGAGCCTAAAACCAGAATCTATCGCTCTGATACCACTGTTGTGCCACGCAGAGATAAAACAAAACTTTTCCTCTAACATGGTGATCCCAAGATCTAGCTGAGGTAGAAGGCCACGAGGTTTACCACTAGACGCACAGTTGCGGATTACTGATGAAGCGCGTCAGTTCATGCAGTGCAGTCATCACGATCCGATCGTCCTGGTGCTAATCGCACAGCACCTCTGCTGGGTATCCACACGTACAAGGAGGAGCACCGGCGGCGAACTGCTAGGTTCGTATCGACGGTAGGACTGCTGTGGAGCTAGGGTTTCCAACACATGGAATGACCTAACCGAACAACGATTAACCTTTCTGGGTTACGGTGCTCCACTATATATAGGGAGTGAACGTGGGATCTGCTCGCGCGACCCATTCACTAAAGCCCATATAACACTAGTAACCGTGAGTCCAACTCACTAACTCGGTCCTAATCCGGTTTAGGTCCAACCCAACTAGATTACAAGTTCAGATCCAATCCGAACATGCTCCCGCTCTTAAGTGTGTGACCCCGCAGGCTCATGGCTACTTGGACACGATTGGAGTCCGACTCTCACTCGATCAGTCGGTAGCGGCTCCTAACAGAACGTGCCGACTCCCAAGTACCAAAGAGTCATGATGACTTGCCTTTCCAATGCAACTTACGTCCGAGTCCCTTTTGCCTCACGATATACCTTGTCAGACTATAGGCGAATAATTGTCATCCCTTAAATAGTCCGACTCTCTTCTTGATCCAAGATAAGTGATTCACCTGACTAACTCTTAGTCGATCGCCTCAGTTAACACTTAACCGAGTCATGCATGGCAATGCTTTCTGAATCATATCTCACGAGAGGGCCCAGAGAATATCTCTCCGAGTGGAGGGGCAAAATCCCATCTTGGTTATTCACATCACGCAGCTTGATTCTCAGTCGATCCGAACCCTTCCTTTATAACTGCCCAGTTACGGATCAGCGTTTGACAGAACCTAAGTCGGTGATCCTCCACTCGGACTATACAACCTCAGGTCTAAGGATTACATTGATTGAGATATACAAATGACAACTTGTTCGTTGTACCTCAATATGGGTCAATCCGACTCGCTAAACTCTTTTAGCCGAATCTGTGTAAGTTGGAATAGCATCTCCATGCACATGACAAGTGGAACCGAGTCATCAAGCCAACTTTCACATTGGTCTAAGTTGTGTGTCCAGCACAACTTCGATGACCAAGGATATTTAGTACAAACAACATGAATGCATAGTTCCACAACCGAATCACATATTCAATGATACACATCAGATGTTTATACAAGGACTACTTAATATCTTTATGAATACAATGGGAAATATCATCATACATGATTGCCTCTAGGGCATATTCCCAACACTGCCATGATGCATATGATTCTATTGTGGTCTTTTAATGATAGGTAGAGTATCCTATCTGTTGCATTACTCCCTATGAGCGTAATTACCTGATCCACTGCTCCTAGCATAACTAGGTTTGGCTTGTGTGCACTTCTATAGCTTATATATGTGTCCTGCTCAGCCATGCATAGCTATCAGTGCTGGTCCATCCAGATGATGTATCAGATGCAGAAAATCTAGTATGACAGGAGAACGTGATGAGATGAGATCAGTGATATGAGATTAAACATGCTAAGGCTTGTATGGGAGGCCACAGTGGGATGTGGTTTTTCTAGTCCCATGATCGCCACCACTAGGACCTGAGTTCTTGCCTTTGGAACCGAGATGAGCGTACGGCCACACGGGGCTTGGGAACGCCTCGCCTGATTAACTTGCCTAGTAGATTCCATGAGTCACATAGTTCGGCGTTCCATTCGACATATGCATAGATAACCTTTTCAAAGATTTGGCGGGTGAAGATGCATTCATAACAGGTAGGGAAGCATGGACCGAGTTGCTTGGGATCGATGGAGCCCCTGGTGAACCAACCCCGCCTCACATCTTTAAGTACCGGCTTCAGGATTTGAGCCATTACGGCGGAACCATCCTTATTGCGTGACTCATGTGTGGCATCCCGCAAAACCACTACTAGAAAATCGCGTTGAATTTGTGCATTGCATCGTCATCATCATGCATTGTTTGCATAAAACCATTTTCGCAAAGCCCGTTTTGTTTTCTAAAACGCCCCAACTTTAATCAAACATCAAAACCGGGTCACCGGATATTTTTGTTGTCTGCTATCGGTTTGCAAACGTGCATTAAAATTAAATAAAAGTTTTCATTGTTTTAGCGGGGGCAGTCGAACGGGCCGAATCGACCCGAACGACCACCCCCATTTTTCAAATCGGTCCACCCCAAACCAGCCCTCTAAATCCTATTCCTACCAAACTATCTGCCCACCCCCTTTGGTCACCTCACCCCAACCTATCCTATGTCGCCACATCGCCCTGTCCACCACCCCACCCAACCAGAAACCGCCACGTGGCCTCCCCTCTCTCTCCCTCTCTTCCTTCCCTCTCTCTCCCTCTCAGGCACACACACCACACACGCATGCAGCCCCACAACCCCACCCTCTCTCACGTGCCTGGCCTCCCCAACCGACAACTCCCCTGGGCCCCACCGGTCCCACCACCAACCACCGCACGCGCCCGACCCCCGTCTTCTTCCTCCCTCAGCTCCTCCCGCGTCGCCGCTCACCGCCGCGCGCGCCCGCCTCGCCCCTCCTCTCGCCGTCGCCCCTGGCCGCGCCAGGCCGTCTCCTCGCGCGCGCCGCCCGGGCCTTCACCCCCTTCAGCCACCGTCGTCTCCTCGCCTGCAGCCCCGTCGAGCTTCCCCCTCGCCGCCGGCGCTGGCCCCCACCCTCCGCGAGCTCGCCGCCCTCCTCCCTAGGCTCCGCCCGCGCCGCAGCACCCCAAGCCCTGCTCACCCTCCGCGTGCGCCTCTCCCCGACCCACCGACGCTCTCCCTCAGCCCTCCCCGCCGGCGCCGCCAAGCCTCGCTGCTCGCCCATCGCCTCCGCCCGCTTCCCTCTGTGTCCGGCCGCCAGCGGCGCAGTCGCCCGCCTCCGCGGCCGCGCCTCCCCTCTGCCTCGTCCCCAGGCCACCGCAGCTCCCCGCCGCCTGCAGGCTCGCCTCCAGCCGCGCGTCCGCCGGCGCCGCCGCCAGGCCCGCTCGCCCTTGCCGCGGCCCCCCTCCGGTGGCGCCTCTGGCCGGCGTCGACCTCGCCTCGGGCCAGCACCGCCGATCCCGCACCGTCTCCTCGCCGCGGGCTCGCTCTACGCCGCCGCCGCGGAGCCCCGCTCGTCGCCGACCCGAGCCGCGCCCTGCCCCGTGCCTTCCTCGCCTCGCGGCCACCGCCATGCGAGCTCTACGGTGCCTGCAGATCCCGTGCCGCTGTCAGCGTCTCCCGGCGCCGCGTCCTTGATCTCCCTGCCGTCCTGATCCGGCGCCGTCGAGGTGGGCCCCGCATCGGCCAGTGCTCTGCCTGCGCGTCCGCGTCCACCTGTTGTTCCAACCAGAGCATGCGCGTCAAGGACGGCACCGACGCAATCATCGAAGCCGTGAGAGACCTCAAGTTCCCCAACATGAACAAGAGAAGATCGCCTAGCCGGACCCAAGGCCGACAAGCTCGTCTTCCCGGAAACCGCCAAGGTCTCCATCGAAACGCCGAGAACTTCTGCCGGAGTCCAAAAACCCCCGAAGGCCAAACCCGAGGGCTCGACATGATCTTCCTCAGGGGACGACAAGACCGTCGAACCCCGCAGACCGAACCCCGGTACCGGACAAGTTCGCCATCGACCTCGAGGACGCCTACACGAAACGACAAGACCGCCACACGGACGCCGAGACCCCGGTGCGACAAGTGCTTCCTCCCGGAAGGCCAAGAACTACCCCGATATCCGTGAACGATCTCGGAGTCCGAGAACGATCCGTCGAACCCTGGACCCTGAGACCGAACCCCGGACCCCCGGAACCTCAAGTTCGTCGAGACCCTCAATGTGTGAACCCCTTCTCGAAAACCCTATTTTTATAACATATTACGACTTGTCGCATAATAATTGTCTTGCATGCATAAATTCATGTGGTTTGGGGGCCTTAGGCCGATTCACCTAATAAGTAAATATGGGGCCCATATGCGGGCAAATCTAGTCTCATATCGGCCTCATTTAAATTTGTGTAGCGAACCGGTAACTTACCTTGCCTTGTTAAAACAACATTTAAATTGCGGGGTAGCTAAACAACATGAACCATCTAAATAATTGTCGGGAACCCGGTTCCGCTTAATCTGGCCTAATTGCACCGCACCTTTGCCATGTCATACATCATTCATGCATCATGCCGATCTTCTGCCGTTGTATTAAATATTGCATCCGGTGTTTCTTCTAGTGTTTTGCTTCTTCGCGGATAAGGCCGTTGAGTTGATGTGAGCTTCGACCCGATCTTCGGATGAACCTTCGACAATGTTTTTCAGGCGAGCATCTCCCCCTTTCTACCCATCTTACTTTTATAGTCTTTATTCCCTCCTGTTGATCTATTGCTATCTGTGTTGCGATGCTCTAGTTTTCGTACCGTGATATTCCTTGCAGCCTTATATTGCCATGGACACCTCCTATTACCTGTTGTGTGGTAGTTAGTTGGACCTGCGCGTCGTAGTTGCTTGCTCAAGTGCTGTTGCGTGTTGTCAAGTGTTCATTTTAATTCCTGTTTAACAACTAAAATTGAAGTAAGCAGAGGCATTGGTGGGTGATAGATAATATTTGGTTTCCGAACGCCCACTTGTGTCCCGTAGGACCCCGAGTACTTGATACCTGTTCCTTGATTTATCGCGCTATCCACATCCGGGAGGTATATGGGACCCCCCTGAGCCAGAGCTTGATTCAGTCTTATTTCTTGGGGCCACAAACTAGTTTGAGGTTTTATTTACGATCCTGTACTTATGCCATGCTTTACTGCTTTATTTAAATTGTGCGATGGATAGCACACTGTACTGTTTAGGATCGGGACACGATTCCGCGGTGTCGACAAGCCCAGTTTTGGGTTCCCAGTCGTTCACAGCCGTATACCCAGACCTTGAGTCCGTCTTGGAGCTAGCTTACTTCGTTGCGGGTAGCTTAATGGGGTGGCCCCCTAAAATAATTCTGAATCCTGTGATTGCTTTGTCGTGAAGGCCTCGTTGGGTTTTGATTTGGTTTTTCCGAGGTTGATCGAGTGTGTGTTGCTATTGGTGCACCCCGGCCGGGTAAAACTTTCTGAAAGCCGTGTCCGCGGTTATGGACGACTTGGAGCACAGTATCTCGACCATAGACAAGCATAACTAAAGTTTATTGCTATAAATTTTGACTTATAATGACTAGTAATCAGCTTCACTATAATGGAATGGCTAATTAATACTGCCCACAATTGCTTGTTTGGAGTGTCGCTTGCGACCATTGTACCGGACTAGTAAGTATTGCAACTACAACGGAATGGCTAAGTAAAAGTACCAACAACTGCTGGGTTTTGGGTTATCTCATGCTACCTGTATCTGACTAGTAAGTGTTGCCACTATAACGGAATGGTTAACTAAAAGTGCCCACTGCTTACTTTATCAGGACGATTATCTAAACCTGACTAGTAAAGTGCCGCAACTATAACTGAATAAATAAAACTGCCAACTGTGTGAGTCCTCGGTTGACTTCCTCGTTTGGTCTCGAGGGGGAAACGCCAGGATGGGTTTGTTTGTTGATGGTAACAGGTTGGATCCGAATAGGACTTTCTCACCCCTCTCTGATAGCCGCCAGTAGTATCGAGTCTCTATAGGTTGTTTAGTGCTTGCTGCCGCTGCCGCTTCAGTCCACCATACCTATGTAGGCGAGGACCGCCGAATTCTAGTCTCGCCGTGTACTGGCCTCAGTACTGACGCTCCTCTTTTTCCTTTGCCCTTTGTCGGCACCCCTTTTGTTTAAGCAGGTCTTGAGATCGACGTCGTTAGCAGGGTTACCCTTCCGGCTTGGCCTGGGCAGGGTTATGGACGCCATTGGTTATTCTTCAGGGCTCTTAGCCCCATTTGCATCTTGTCCGTAGCTGGACGCTCTATCGTTTTCAAGGTGATTTGGATCTTTGTATATTATATCTGTATCCTTGACTCATGGAGTCGCTGTTATATATCTGTTCTGTGGGTCCCATCGAGGACTGTTGTGTAATGTTATTACTTCGTTTTCCACCCGCACGAAAGTGCCTGGTGGGCACCTTTGAATCGTTTCTATGCGGGTTTGGCGGGAATCGCTGAAACTTGCATAGGGTCGATTCTGAGGGTGTTACAGAGTGGTATCAGAGCTCAGCAGTTGCGATACCCCACAAGTCCAGCCTGTAGGATAACCTAGCTAACGGCCGAAGTAGAGTGTCAAAACTATTTTTGCAAAATCGGTTGGATAGTTCTGATTAGGTCTGATTTTACTCCTTACCCCTCTGCTATTCTCCTCTTATCTCGACGTGTTTTGAATTTGCTCTCTTATCTTTTCTTCGAGTCCAGGATTTCTCGTGGTTGGGTTTCCGTTGTACCTTCAGGGTTTCGCTTCCTCCTCTGATAACGGTGATCTATCATCCGGTGTTCAAGCTGCCTGAGGAATCCGTCTACTGCGGCACCATTCTTTGTTCCTTGTTTGTGCCTTCCGGTGTATTCCGACGCGACGACATCATCTACGCCGGATCTGATGCAGCGTCTGCATCACTCCTTGTTTCCGAATCTCGCTTGTCGAGATCTTCAGTCTGATTCCGAGAGTTGGTTGCATAATCCGCCTGTTCGGGTGCAGAGTAATGGTTTGGGTGCGCGATGGACTGATCACCATCCGACTACTCTTATCATTCGCTCTCGTACCTCGAATCAGTGGATCCAGCAATTTTACTCCGTCCACGGAAGCTAGAGGTGGCTTTATTTGTTGATGCCTCTACCTTCGACCTTTTGTTTCCGGAGAGTTCTCTCGACGATCACGTACAACGACCTCTTGTTAGTGGTGTCGCGAAGATCTACACGAAGCGAGAAGACGCAGATCGCCGACCTTCCTTCCGGTACCATGAGGCGGATCTCGAGGGCGAGATCCCTTGTTAGTGGTGTCGAATTGTGGCATCCCGCAAAACCACTACTAGAAAATCGCGTTGAATTTGTGCATTGCATCGTCATCATCATGCATTGTTTGCATAAAACCATTTTCGCAAAGCCCGTTTTGTTTTCTCAAACGCCCCAACTTTAATCAAACATCAAAACCGGGTCACCGGATATTTTTGTTGTCTGCTATCGGTTTGCAAACGGTGCATTAAAATTAAATAAAAGTTTTCATTGTTTTAGCGGGGGCAGTCGAACGGGCCGAATCGACCCGAACGACCACCCCCATTTTTCAAATCGGTCCACCCCAAACCAGCCCTCTAAATCCTATTCCTACCAAACTATCTGCCCACCCCCTTTGGCCACCTCACCCCAACCTATCCTATGTCGCCACGTCGCCCTGTCCACCACCCCACCCAACCAGAAACCGCCACGTGGCCTCCCCTCTCTCTCCCTCTCTTCCTTCCCTCTCTCTCCCTCTCAGGCACACACACCACACACGCATGCAGCCCCACAACCCCACCCTCTCTCACGCGCCTGGCCTCCCCAACCGACAACTCCCCTGGGCCCCACCGGTCCCACCACCAACCCCCGCACGCGCCCGACCCCCGTCTTCTTCCTCCCTCAGCTCCTCCCGCGTCGCCGCTCACCGCCGCGCGCGCCCGCCTCGCCCCTCCTCTCGCCGTCGCCCCTGGCCGCGCCAGGCTGTCTCCTCGCGCGCGCCGCCCGGGCCTTCACCCCCTTCAGCCATCGTCGTCTCCTCGCCTGCAGCCCCGTCGAGCTTCCCCCTCGCCGCCGGCGCTGGCCCCCACCCTCCGCGAGCTCGCCGCCCTCCTCCCTAGGCTCCGCCCGCGCCGCAGCACCCCAAGCCCTGCTCACCCTCCGCGTGCGCCTCTCCCCGACCCACCGACGCTCTCCCTCAGCCCTCCCCGCCGGCGCCGCCAAGCCCCGCTGCTCGCCCATCGCCTCCGCCCGCTTCCCTCCGTGTCCGGCCGCCAGCGGCGCAGTCGCCCGCCTCCGCGGCCGCGCCTCCCCTCCGCCTCGTCCCCAGGCCACCGCAGCTCCCCGCCGCCTGCAGGCTCGCCTCCAGCCGCGCGTCCGCCGGCGCCGCCGCCAGGCCCGCTCGCCCTTGCCGCGGCCCCCCTCCGGTGGCGCCTCTGGCCGGCGTCGACCTCGCCTCGGGCCAGCACCGCCGATCCCGCACCGTCTCCTCGCCGCGGGCCCGCTCTACGCCGCCGCCGCGGAGCCCCGCTCGTCGCCGACCCGAGCCGCGCCCTGCCCCGTGCCTTCCTCGCCTCGCGGCCACCGCCATGCGAGCTCTACGGTGCCTGCAGATCCCGTGCCGCTGTCAGCGTCTCCCGGCGCCGCGTCCTTGATCTCCCTGCCGTCCTGATCCGGCGCCGTCGAGGTGGGCCCCGCATCGGCCAGTGCTCTGCCTGCGCGTCCGCGTCCACCTGCTGTTCCAACCAGAGCATGCGCGTCAAGGACGGCACCGACGCAATCATCGAAGCCGCGAGAGACCTCAAGTTCCCCAACATGAACAAGAGAAGATCGCCTACCCGGACCCAAGGCCGACAAGCTCGTCTTCCCGGAAACCGCCAAGGTCTCCATCGAAACGCCGAGAACTTCTGCCGGAGTCCAAAAACCCCCGAAGGCCAAACCCGAGGGCTCGACATGATCTTCCTCAGGGGACGACAAGACCGTCGAACCCCGCAGACCGAACCCCGGTACCGGACAAGTTCGCCATCGACCTCGAGGACGCCTACACGAAACGACAAGACCGCCACACGGACGCCGAGACCCCGGTGCGACAAGTGCTTCCTCCCGGAAGGCCAAGAACTACCCCGATATCCGTGAACGATCCCGGAGTCCGAGAACGATCCGTCGAACCCTGGACCCTGAGACCGAACCCCGGACCCCCGGAACCTCAAGTTCGTCGAGACCCTCAATGTGTGAACCCCTTCTCGAAAACCCTATTTTTATAACATATTACGACTTGTCGCATAATAATTGTCTTGCATGCATAAATTCATGTGGTTTGGGGGCCTTAGGCCGATTCACCTAATAAGTAAATATGGGGCCCATATGCGGGCAAATCTAGTCTCATATCGGCCTCATTTAAATTTGTGTAGCGAACCGGTAACTTACCTTGCCTTGTTAAAACAACATTTAAATTGCGGGGTAGCTAAACAACATGAACCATCTAAATAATTGTCGGGACCCCGGTTCCGCTTAATCTGGCCTAATTGCACCGCACCTTTGCCATGTCATACATCATTCATGCATCATGCCGATCTTCTGCCGTTGTATTAAATATTGCATCCGGTGTTTCTTCTAGTGTTTTGCTTCTTCGCGGATAAGGCCGTTGAGTTGATGTGAGCTTCGACCCGATCTTCGGATGAACCTTCGACAATGTTTTTCAGGCGAGCATCTCCCCCTTTCTACCCATCTTACTTTTATAGTCTTTATTCCCTCCTGTTGATCTATTGCTATCTGTGTTGCGATGCTCTAGTTTTCGTACCGTGATATTCCTTGCAGCCTTATATTGCCATGGACACCTCCTATTACCTGTTGTGTGGTAGGTAGTTGGACCTGCGCGTCGTAGTTGCTTGCTCAAGTGCTGTTGTGTGTTGTCAAGTGCCACAGTTGTCGATGTATTGACGCATGTTGATGTTGGAGATGATCATAGCTGTACTTATCGTTCATTTTAATTCCTGTTTAACAACTAAAATTGAAGTAAGCAGAGGCATCGGTGGGTGATAGATAATATTTGGTTTCCGAACGCCCACTTGTGTCCCGTAGGACCCCGAGTACTTGATACCTGTTCCTTGATTTATCGCGCTATCCACATCCGGGAGGTATATGGGACCCCCCTGAGCCAGAGCTTGATTCAGTCTTATTTCTTGGGGCCACAAACTAGTTTGAGGTTTTATTTACGATCCTGTACTTATGCCATGCTTTACTGCTTTATTTAAATTGTGCGATGGATAGCACACTGTACTGTTTAGGATCGGGACACGATTCCGCGGTGTCGACAAGCCCAGTTTTGGGTTCCCAGTCGTTCACAGCCGTATACCCAGACCTTGAGTCCGTCTCGGAGCTAGCTTACTTCGTTGCGGGTAGCTTAATGGGGTGGCCCCCTGAAATAATTCTGAATCCTGTGATTGCTTTGTCGTGAAGGCCTCGTTGGGTTTTGATTTGGTTTTTCCGAGGTTGATCGAGTGTGTGTTGCTATTGGTGCACCCCGGCCGGGTAAAACTTTCTGAAAGCCGTGTCCGCGGTTATGGACGACTTGGAGCACAGTATCTCGACCATAGACAAGCATAACTAAAGTTTATTGCTATAAATTTTGACTTATAATGACTAGTAATCAGCTTCACTATAATGGAATGGCTAATTAATACTGCCCACAATTGCTTGTTTGGAGTGTCGCTTGCGACCATTGTACCGGACTAGTAAGTATTGCAACTACAACGGAATGACTAAGTAAAAGTACCAACAACTGCTGGGTTTTGGGTTATCTCATGCTACCTGTATCTGACTAGTAAGTGTTGCCACTATAACGGAATGGTTAACTAAAAGTGCCCACTGCTTACTTTATCAGGACGATTATCTAAACCTGACTAGTAAAGCGCCGCAACTATAACTGAATAAATAAAACTGCCAACTGTGTGAGTCCTCGGTTGACTTCCTCGTTTGGTCTCGAGGGGGAAACGCCAGGATGGGTTTGTTTGTTGATGGTAACAGGTTGGATCCGAATAGGACTTTCTCACCCCTCTCTGATAGCCGCCAGTAGTATCGAGTCTCTATAGGTTGTTTAGTGCTTGCTGCCGCTGCCGCTTCAGTCCACCATACCTATGTAGGCGAGGACCGCCGAATTCTAGTCTCGCCGTGTACTGGCCTCAGTACTGACGCTCCTATTTTTCCTTTGCCCTTTGTCGGCACCCCTTTTGTTTAAGCAGGTCTTGAGATCGACGTCGTTAGCAGGGTTACCCTTCCGGCTTGGCCTGGGCAGGGTTATGGACGCCATTGGTTATTCTTCAGGGCTCTTAGCCCCATTTGCATCTTGTCCGTAGCTGGACACTCTATCGTTTTCAAGGTGATTTGGATCTTTGTATATTATATCTGTATCCTTGACTCATGGAGTCGCTGTTATATATCTGTTCTGTGGGTCCCATCGAGGACTGTTGTGTAATGTTATTACTTCGTTTTCCACCCGCACGAAAGTGCCTGGTGGGCACCTTTGAATCGTTTCTATGCGGGTTTTGGCGGGAATCGCTGAAACTTGCATAGGGTCGATTCTGAGGGTGTTACATCATGGTCTCAGCGAAAGCAAGGTAAAGGTCGTGGCCAACCACCCTTTAACGGCCTTCCAAGGAAGAGGGCTAATAGCTTGGCATTAAGAGTCGGTTGGTACGTGTGGGTAAAGTTGTACACCACTGCAGGGTTAAATCTTTTCGAGAAGCCGTGTTCATGGTTATGAACGCTTGGTGACCAGATTCTAAGATCATAGAGAACTTTAACCTAATCGTACAACTTGGTAGATCAATGTGTGCTTAAGGATGCTTCCTCATGGGTACAAGGGGGTAATCCTAGTTAGGGTTCAGATGATGATTTGGTGGATATCAAAAGATGATGATCAATATTTCGGATATGACGCTCTCTTATCCCCTTTTAAATACTCTAATTAGACGAGATTCTTCTCCCCCTCTTGTTTTATAAACAAAGATGGATTTATGCAAAACAACTCCACTAGCCAGAAGTCTTGCGGAGTACACCCTGTACTAACCCTTGCTTTGTTGATACTTTTGGCAGAGTAAGTGTTCCCTTGAAGACAAGTTTCGTACTACATTGACACCGACGAGTAGCTTGGGGTTCCCGGCCGGCAGCCTGGAATCTATGGGCTGGGACGTCATCGTTATGCTTCAGGCCTCTTAGGCCATTTGTTAAGTTTGCTATACTTAATAGCATAATTTGCCTTCCATTGTTTGCTGTTTGTCGTCAGTGACCTCTGCTTGTAATAATTTGGTTCTTTTCTCAGTTATGAGCTTGCTGTAATAAATTTTGTGTCGTAGGGTCACTACCATGTTACCGATTCTTCACTGGATATTCTCAAGCTCAAGGTTAAGCTTATGTCAGACGGAGGTCTGGGATTTGTTTAGCCCTGATCTCGGGGGTGTCACAGGTCTTGGTATCAGAGCAGTACCAACCGTAGGAAAACCTTGCTATTGGTCGATGTTGAGTCTAGTGTTTGTGAAAACTATTTCAAATATGAAAAGTATTTGCGGAAACTCTAGTATGCTTCTTTTTCTCCTTATCCAGTTTCGCTCTAACTCTAGGTCATCTTATCTTGTGTTGACTTTGAAAAGGTTTTGATATCTCTTCTAGTCTTTCAAATCTTAGGTGCCTTCTGAGCATGTCGTTTCTAAGCCAGTTGACATAGTCTTGAGTTCTCAGAGTTGTGTGTGTTGTGAATTCCTTGTTTCCCTTTTACCTTGCTTCATCTGAGAGATTCCTTTCTATCATGATCTCTGAATCTTTTGGACCCACAATATTATATTGTTGGATCTGCAGTGTTTTGTTCTAGGCTTCGAGGTTTCCTTTCACCTCGTGTGCCTCCTTTAATTTGTTTGGGTACTTCAGAAGTCATTTCTTCTCTTGGAAGTTACCTCGTGATTACTATCTTGTAGTGCATGTTGTGTCACTCAAGTAGTAGTTACTTCCTTTCTTTGGGTTTTAACCCTTGTACTTGAACCTACGATCCCTGATTGTGCTGGATTCTGGTGTTGTGAATCTTGTACATGAAGCTGAACTTTAACCCAAGATCCAATCCTTTGACCCTGTTGCTAATGTTTACACATTATCCCAGGATTGCTAGTACTATAGTTCTAGTCTTCAAGCTTCTGGTCTTTGTCATGATTGAATTGTGACAACTAAGGACTTCCCCTACCACTAGCTATGGCAGATGTTCTTTAATGGAACCAAATAGATCATGACAAGAGTACTCCTCGAGAGTCTCGCATCTATACTCATGACTCTGCCACACCTTTCCTCTTCTATGTAATGGTTTCCGGAAGATTGTTGACTTATGCATCCACATCTTGGGATTCTATCCTGACCATGTTCTTTTCCCCTTGTTGTTTTCCGACCTTTGTCTACCAGTTGGTAGTCAAGTGGTAAATGTGCATTGGTGTCTTCCGATGCAAGATACTCTTGTGGTCCGTCCCGACAAACCATTTCGGAATGTTAGGAGAAACAAACTCCAGTACCTCGTCATTTCTAGGACCAGGTCAAAGTGTTGTAATCCGCAGATCAAGAGGCATTGAGTGTCTTTCATCTGTTCTACCTTAACGTATCACACTCTTTCATACTAAGAGGTCGTGTTGAGTATCATAACCTTCTTAATGAAGTGATGCTTTTACACATCTTTAACCACCCTTCCTTGAGCTTCCATGCTCGTGAATGATGCATGTGCGTAATAATGTGGCCATCGGATATTCTTAGAAATTATTATTGTTTTGAACTCTAAGGACAATTGTGTCATTCTTAGCGTGATTGCTTAACCCCATCACTAAGTGATTCTGGTGCACTCTCTTTGGCCAAAGAGTTAGGCTTGTGCCAACGCTCCGAAACTATGTCCTCTTTCCTTACCAAGCAAGTTTCCTCTCGAACTAAGTGAGATATCAGTGGTTCGTGATATTCTAGTTGTCTACTAGAAGTGTCACCATGTTGCCACATGACCATGTTGTCAAGTTCTTGAGCAAGCAAGTTCTCTGAACTACACTTTTCTCCAAGGATCTATACTGGATACTCCTAAACTAGTTGGTTGAGCTTAAACAACAAATTGGAGAGTTGTAAGACAAAAGTTCTAATTGACTTTGTTCCTTCTTAAAGGGGTGTCTAGTTTTGTTCGTGTTGAAGAATGATAGTGTCTCCTTGGTGGATATGTTATCTTCCCCTATCTTTGGTTTGATTTGGGTTATCGTCAAACCAAACTCAGTTCCAAGGACTATCTTGATGGTGTTTCTTCTTGTGATGTTTCACTTGAGTACATCCTAATGTCCTTTGGTCTGACCAATACGTTTGCCTTGTTCAAGCAACAAATGAGTCCATCTTCTTGGAGTGTCCTGATAAGTTTGTTGTTGAGCCCATCGATGACATCCTCATCTTCTCCATAATAGCTTAGATTTGTTGGAACATCTGGCATTAATGTTGGAAACTTTCGAGAACCGTCTTCGAGTCATTTCGAAGTATGAGTTCTGGATGTTAGAAGTGACCTTCTCTGATTCATGTGCAAATGTTGAAGATGTCGCTGTGGAATCGAGTAGAGTTGTCTTTTTTTCCTTAAGGACACATGTGTGTTTTATTGTTGGTACTTTATATGTGTGCATTTGTCTATCGATAGGTTGCTAAATACATGGGTCAAGCAATCTAGTTCAGTATATTGGAGCTTTACACTTAGTCCATATCTTGAGAATCTAGTAACTTTAACTTCGCAGTAAATGTTGCAAACCTTCTATCCAGACATGATGAGTCTGAAGTATCATTTCACCTAACCAAAGTTGAATCTCAACCAGCAATGATGTTTAGTGCTCCTCAAGGTTTTGACATAGGTCTCTCTATAATCTGGCAATATTATTGTAATGGTTGACACACTTAGCCGGAAATACCTTTTGTCATATTCTCTTGATCCAGTAGTAACAACCACTCTTCATGAGGCTTCTTCTATAATTTAATATAGGAGTTGTGCTTATGGTTTCCTTGTATCCGAAATCCGACCTATACTTGATAATTGCTTTTTCGAATATCAAGGAGAACATTTAAAGTAGTGTTGCTAAATGTCTCTCGGTCGATCCTCCAGACCCTTCTATGTTGGCAAGCATTTTGTTGTGCCAAGTAACTGAAGTCTGAGAATGAAGTTTATTTTTCTCATGTCATCAGGAATCTTCTTAACTATCCATCTAGTGGTGTAAAGTGATATCATGATCTCTGGCAAAGATTTCGATATATCTGGATGAATAAAGAGTTTCCCTCGTTTTCGCAGCCATGTTTTAAGAGTGGCTATGATTGTGGTAATCAATAGTTTCTCTTACTACATGTTCTTTGTGACTCTTATGAGTCCTCTCCACCAAAACACCTTTCTGTCTGAGCCTTCTGTTGGATGAAAGAGTGACCCTCCTGTGTCAAAAGTAATTCAACAGCTTGGTTTTGTTGATCCATATCTCTACAACTGAAATCTCTACTTAAGCCATTTAGTAGAGGTTCATATCGAAGTCTGTGGTCATGTTCTTTCTGTTGGAACCTTCCTTTTCAGAAGCTTAATTTCATCTAAAGCTCCATGGTCTCAATCCTTATGAAGACCATCTATCTAACATTTGAAACCATCTCCTTTTGTTTCCTCCTTTACCTTGATGTGTGTTTCATGTTTGTCATCTCAGAGTTGTTTCTAAACACTCCATCCATGAGTTGACCATGAGATACTCGGTGTGTTGTCTAGTGTGTTTCCCTCTTATCTTTAGAGTGGCCCTGTTTCTTTCTCTCTCTGTCTCTCTTCCTACCTTTGGAATCTCGGTTCGAGATTCTCGTAAGGGGGATAGAGCTGTAACACCCCAGTTTTAGCTAAACCTACATTAGGGCTTGATTGTGCATTCATGAGCATCATATCTAAAATTGTATGCAAAGAAAAATAAGACAAAACCCTAAACCCTAGTTTTCCCTCTCTCTTTAAAACCTTCTAAAATGGTTTTATATTCTGAAAAGTATCAAAACGTATGAATCCCAAATTGCCTAAAGGGGTTCCTACAGTATTTTATATATTTAGAAAACCTTCTGTTATTTTTGAACTATTCAAAAACAGATTTGAAATGGGTTTGCAAAAGAAAGAAACAAGGAAACTAAATAGAAAAAGATTTCTGAAAAAAAGTAGAGCCAGGCGAGCTAATCTAGGCCAAGCCCATCTCTTCCCTCCCCTCACCCTACCGCCCGCACAGTGCTTCATGGCCCAGTAGCAGCCCACTCTGGCTCGTACCCCTTCGGCCTCTGTTGCTCGTCGTCTTCCTTGCTGCAGTGAAGCAGCTGGCTGTCGCCGCCTCTACCGCCCGATGGCGCCGGCCGTGCCATGATCCCCGCCGCCTCCTGGAGTGAGGATAAGGATCCGCCGCGCCGTGCACGTCTCTCCTCCCCTGGTCTTATCTTCCCCCTCGCGCGCGCCTCTCTTCCTCTCCCCAGTGGACCCGAACCCTAGCCCTGCCAGTTACCAACGGTCGCCGCCATTTGAAGCTTCACTGAGCCTCGCAGATGATGCCATAGGCTCCGCCTCGACTCCCTCTACCGCCCTGCCAAAAGAATCGTAGAGGGGAGCGTGGATCGACCTCTAGCAACTACTTCTCCCCCGACCCCGATGAGGCTCACCGTCGTCGATTAGCCTCTTTCCGACCTTGCCCCGCCTCCTTGTCACCACCGTCACGCTCGTGGTGAGTTGCTGGTTCTCAGGCACCCCTCCTTTCCCTCCCTCATGCTCTCTGTCACTCCCGCATCGTGCAACTGCCGCCCGCCGCCGCGAATAGGGTCACCGGAGCTCCTCCGATGGTCAAAATCCAGCGGCGCCACCACTAAATGTTCGCCTGCATCGCGCGTAGCCATCCGCACCCACTCCCGCTTGTCCGCTTGCACTAAGTCGCCCTCCCCATCATCGATCTGAGAGCAACCGTCGGGATGACGTCATACCGACGTCATCAGGACGTCAGCCGGTGCATGGTCAAGGTGGTCAAACCGATGTGGGTCCTTTTTGCCAACGTGGCTGCTAATGTGGCCTAGGGCCCAGCAGTCATTCGTTGTGTGTACCCTCTGCTGCTGTATAAAAAGTATATGTTTGCTCTGATGATGTCAGCCTTGAGTCATGCTGATGCAGTAATCCAATTTAATTGGTTTAATAAATCCAGAAATTGATATAAATATTGTAAATTCAATAACTAATTATTTATAAGTCAGAAAAATACAAATAATATATCAAAATGTTCAGAAAAATGAGAACTGCCTATCTAAGCTACAATCATGCATTGTTCAACCACTTTCATGACAAGTTTAATTAGAGAACAAACAAACCCCCTCATATACATTCGGAGTTTCCCCGAGTTAGGGTTTATACCCCTCGGAACCCCGATTAAATGGTCGAACATGTATTAGGGTTTCATTTCAATACAATTCAACTTGTCATATCATCATACTTGCTTGAGCATTGCATCGATGCCATGTGTTAATTGTTTCCCTTTCTTTCCGGTGTTTGGTTCTTCTTCGGTAGAATTCGATATTGAGATCGAGATTGAAGACCGAGATCAAGACCGTCGAAGATCGAAGATCGACGAACAATACTTGACCAACTGTAACAAAGTCAAGTACATGCTTCCGAAGATCTTCTTATTCGTTATCAACAGGCAAAGGCAAGCATAGCCCCACCATGATATAATCCTATGTTTTGAAAGCATTTCAATTCTGCCATGATGCATACGATTCTATTGTGGTATTTTAATGATAGATAGAGTATCATATCTGTTGCATTACTCCCTCTAAGCTTATATTACCTGATCCACTGCTCCTAGCATAACTAGGTTTGGCTTGTGTGCACTGCTATAGCTTATATCTGTGTCCTGCTCAGCCATGCATAGCTGTCAGTGCTGGTCCATCCAGATGATGTATTAGATGCAGAGAATCTAGTATGACAGGAGAACGTGATGAGATGAGATCAGTGATATGAGATTAAACATGCTAAGGCTTGTATGGGAGGCCACGGTGGGATGTGGTTTTTCTAGTCCCATGCTCGCCACCACTAGGACCTGAGTTCTTGCCTTTGGAACCGAGATGAGCGCAAAGCCACACGGGGCTTGGGAACCCCTCGCCTGATTAACTTGCCTAGTAGATTCCATGAGTCACATAGTTTGGCGTTCCATTCGACATATGCATAGAAAACCTTTTGAAAGATTTGGCGGGTGAAGGTGCATTCATAACAGGTAGGGAAGCATGGACCGGGATGCTTGGGGTCGATGGAGCCCCTGGTGAACCAACCCTGCCTCACATCTTTAAGGACCGGCTTCGGGATTTGACCCGTTACGGTGGAACCATCCTTATTGCGTGACTCATGGTCTCAGCGAAAGCAAGGTAAAGGTCGTGGCCAACCACCCTCTGTCGGCCTTCCAAGGAAGAGGGCTAATATCTTGGCATTAAGAGTCGGTTGGTACGTGTGGGTAAAGTTGTACACCCCTGTAGGGTTAAATCTTTTCGAGAAGTCGTGTTCACGGTTATGAACGTTTGGTGACCAGATTCTAAGATCATAGAGAACTTTAACCTAATCATAAAACTTGGTAGATCAATGTGTGCTTAAGGATGCTTCCTCATGGGTACGAGGGGGTGATCCTAGTTAGGGTTCAGATGATGATTTGGTGGATATCAAAATATGATGATCAATATTTCGAATATGTCGCTCTCTTGTCCCCTTTTAAAATACTCTGATTAGACGAGCTTCTTATCCCCCTCTTGTTTTATAAAAAAAGATGGCTTTATGCAAAAGAACTCCACCAGCTAGAAGTCTTGCGGAGTACACCCTGTACTCACCCTTCCTTTGTTGATACTTTTGGCAGAGTAAGTGTTCCCTTGAAGACAAGTTTTGTACTACATCGACACCGACGAGTAGCTTGGGGTTCCTGGCCGGCAGCCTGGAATCTATGGGCTGGGACGTCATCGTTATGCTTCAGGCCTCTTAGGCCATTTGTTAAGTTTGCTATACTTAATTGCATAATTTGCCTTCCGTTGTTTGATATTTGTGGTAAGTGACCTCTGCTTCTAATAATTTGGTTCTTTGCTCAGTTATGAGCTTGCTGTAATAAATTTTGTGTCGTAGGGTCACTACCGTGTTACCGATTCTTCACTGGATATTCTCGAGCTCAAGGTTAAGCTTATGTCAGACGGAGGTCAGGGATTTGTTTAGCCCTGATCCCGGGAGCGTCACAGATAGCTCATGTACCTTGTGCAAGGGGTACCCATTGGCGGTTCTCTATGATACACATGTACTTACAATGACAAGAACTTACCAGTAACTAAAGTTGAGTAGCATGAGGAGCGGCCCTCATACTCAAGGGACATGAGATTGCCAACTTATATTTCGTCAAGCATATACTCCATCCTTGTTCACTTTAACCTTAATCATTTAAAGATGCCTATGATAGGGGCAATAAGGGCTCAAAGCTAGTAAGTATCATAATCTTTTGAAAGCTCTTTTTGACTTGAAATCCCTGATGTCCTCTATGAAGGGACCTTTCTCCTATTTCTAAGTTGAGTCAGTAAACCTACTTCCTCTCTATCTCCAGCAAGCATTTGAGTGGTTGTGTTGCAAGCATTCATATGGTGATTTATTCACTCATGTTCTCTATTTTCCTTGTTTGCAGAAGACTCTTATCTATTGAGTATTACTTGGAAAGCCATCATTGTGAAAAACCTTTTTGAGCAAAGAGTACTCCTGTTTTAAAACTTCTTCAAAAGCTTTATTTATGAAACTGTTTGCCAGCTGTCTCTAACCAAGAACAAATTTTGCCAATTCCAATTATGATTTATCTTTATGCATCTCTATTGTGACTCATGTACTTGCTGCAAGCTAAGTTATATAATGGTGAGTTGCTTTCTTCTATGAGTTGTGTAATGGTAAGTGTGATGCTTCTTGTCCGTATTCTTTTATCGACACTTCACTCCATAAACATGTGGACATGTTTATTGAGCTCAGTTTTTGCTTGGGGACAAGCGAAGGTCTAAGCTCAGGGGAGTTGGTACGTCCAATTTGCATCACCATTCTATATCATAATTTTCCTCTATTCATTGATATGTGTCTTATTATGAGGTGTTGCTATGTATTTTCCTCTGTTTTTGCATGTTGGATGATTCTTGGAGGATGGATTATCGGAGTCAGGTTTCTGATGTAAAAAGAGGTGTTTTGATGCAATTTCGCGAAGATCGAAAAATACCAGAAAAATATTGGAAAATTATATTTTCCTAGAAGACGAAGGAAGCCACAAGGGGAGGCGTAGCTGGGCCACAGGGGGCCCACACCCCCCTAGGCGCGGGTCCCCCTAGGCTGCGCCTAGGGTAGGTGTGGCCCACCTGGCCGGCCTCTGATTCCGCCCTCTCGCCTATATCTTCCTCTCGTAACCCTAATACCAAGGGATCGACCACAGAAATATTTCTGTCTCCTTTGCGGGGCGGAAAACACCAAGAGAGAGAAAGAGCTCCCCGGCAGACAGATTTTTGCCGAGGAAATCCCTTCCCGGAGAGGGGAGATCGTCGCCATCAACACCATCATCAAGCTATACTTCATCGGGATCATCATCATCCACACCATCATCTCCACCAGCACCATCATCACCACTCCATCCCGCTATAACAATTGTGTTGGATCTTGCATTAGTTCTTAGGGGAAACTTTCCCGGTGTTGATTACTATTGTAGTTGATGCTTGTGGGTGGAACCATTGGATTATTGTTTATGTTAAGATTGTTATCCATTACTATATCATCTTTGATCTTGATCCATATGATGTCTTGTGAGTAGTTCGTCTAGTTGTTGAGGACATGGGAGAAGTCATGTTGTTAGTAGTGGATTTGTGTTCAGTTATTATTCAATGATTTAGTATTTAAGTTGTGGTGCTATTCTTCTAGTGGTGTCATGTGAACATCGACTACATGATACTTCACCATTTATGGGCCTAGGGGAATGCATTCTGTGTTTGGCTACTAATCGTGGGGTTGCCGGAGTGACAGAAACCTGAACCCCCGTTAGGACACCATTGCACAAGGGAGTGTAGGATCTCAGAGTTTAAGGTTGTGGTTAGGTTTATATCTTAATTGCTTTCCTATAGTTGTGGATGCTTGTAGGGGTTTTAATCACAAGTATGTATTAGTCCAAGTAAGGTCGGTACATTAGCATAGGTTCACCCACACAACACTTACAACACCAAATAAGAGTACTTAGCTATATGAAGCGAAAGCACTTGATAGAATTCACATGTGTCCTAAAGAACGTTTGGTCCTTATAAGTATTTCTACCGGCTTGTCCTTTGCTAAGAAAGGATTGGTCCACTTGTTATAGTTGTTCGTTATCTTTATTACTTGCACTTTGTTTTGTTGCTTTATCAGAAAACCCCTAAAAATCCGTTTGTTAAGTATTTAAAGAGATTTACTGCTCCTTACCACTAGTCAACACCTTCTGCTCCTCGTTGGGATCGACACTCCTATTTATCAAAAGTACTACGATACACCCCCTATACTTGTGGGTCATCACAAATCCACTACACCAAGTCCTATCATCACGAGAGATGATGTAGTTTCAAAGGCGAACAATCAACATGTTCATCGTATTATCCATATGACTCATGCTTTACCTTTAGGTATTCTGTGTTCCGAGACCATGTATGTACATGCTAGTCTCGTCAAGATTAACCTTAGTATCCGCATGTGCAAATCTGGCTTGCACCCGTTGTATGCACACGTAGAATCTAAAACACCTGATCATCGCATGATGCTTCAAAATGACAAGTCTTGGCAAAGGTGCTTACTAAGGATGAACACTTTATTACTTGATATTTAGTGAGAGGGTCATCTTATAGTGCTACCGCCATGATCTAAGCAATACAAGATTCATAAAAACGATTAACATCACATGTAATTCATAATAAGTGATATGATATGGCCTTTCTTCTTGTGCCTTTGATATCCATCTCCAAAGCACGGACATGATCTCCATCATCACTAGCATTGCATCAAGGTCCATGGCGCCGCTTCGTGGTTGTCCATCACCAACAGCAACTATTACAACTACTTAGAATAAATCTATTACATGACGAATCGACATGCAGGTTTTAACGAATTTAAATACAACCATTAGGCTCCTGCCAGTTGCCAACTTACAATATGGATCATTGCATACATCAAATATAATCACAATCACATCATGGCCATATAACATCACATGCCCCTGAAAAAACAAGTTAGACGCCTCTAATTTTCTTTCCATGTTTTACGTGGCTTGGGTCTTTCAAATAAGAACTGTTCTTACCTACGAACATGAACAACAACGCTAATACAAGTGTTGTCAAGTGCCCATTGTAAATTGAATCTTAACTATGCTGGGAGAGACAGACACCCGCAAAGCAACTTGTGCAATACAAGTTGCACGTTGAGCGCGGAGCAAGTCTCATGTACGTTGACATGTAAGGTTAGCCCGCAAGATGCAAAGTACAAGAAAATCAAGCGACAAAAAGAGTATCAACGCCCACAAAACCATTTTGTTCCACTCGTGCAACATATCTATGCATAAACACGGCTCTGATACCACTATAGGGATCGTTGCATGGAAAACAAAAAAAAATCCATCGCAAGAATGCATAAAACCAAGATCCAATCTATGGCAAAGCCAAGATCTAATCCATGAGATCAGTGCAACAAGATTGAAGAGAACTAACCCTCGTATATCCAAAGAGTTTAACGAGATCAAATTATCGTGGTTGATGTAGTCGATCACTTGCCGATCTTAAGATCGTGTAGACAATCCTTCTGGCGCCGCATTCCGACAGCGCTTCCGCAGTCGATCACACGTACGGAGTCGATGAAGACCTTCCTCTCCTAGTTCTAGCAGGTAAGCGGTGTTAGTAGATCTCCTCAGAATCCTAGCGGCACAACGGCGTGGTGGTGGTGGTGGTGGAGGATAATCCTTATACCTTCGATCCGGATTACGGATGTAGTATAGCTCTTTTTCCCTAGTATACTTAGGTTATCGAATCCTGGGGAAGCAGAAAGCATGGTGAAGTTACTTTAAGGGGCCTTCAGGAGTTTTAGAATTCTTTTAGTGTTTTACCGAACCAAGAGTTTGGTATCTTTTGTTGTTGTCGATGATGGAGAGAGAGGGCCTAGTGCGCTCGGTTTCACCTATAGATGTGCAAAATATCTGATGGGAATAAAAGATAATAATAAAGTATGCATGTAATTGTTAGAGCAAGATAATTATATGTGGGCAGTGCATCCATAACTGCAATTGCCTCCGCAATGTCTTATAGCAATATCTTATTAGTCTCATCCATAGAAGAAAGAGAACTAATGATATGCGCAGTGATATCACTGTTAATCCCAAGTAAATCTCTCACATACAGCCGTACTACCATTTCTGTCACTGGGTTCCAATCCTGCAGATTAGTCATTACTCACACTCCATATACCTGGATCAATCCTCGGGGTCTTGGGTACCTAACAAGTCCTTATATTGAGGCAAGAGAGGATACAATAATCATCATGTCATACAAACTAATACAAGATCCCATCTATGATAAATAACATGCACAAACTACATGGTTAGGCCGAAGCCCTTAGCCCAAGGAGAATTACTCACACATAGAGACGAGATCAACAATCATAAACATTGTTATGGAAATCATGATATAGATAGTAATAGTCTTACAATGCCGCCAATTGGAGATGAGATCTACTATTACAAGTGGTGGACAATGGCTATGGTGGTGGAGAAGGGTTTTGATATTGGATCTAGATCTATTCCTCCGGCAGCTCTTCTCTTCTCTCCGTTTCTCGACTCTGGCTCTTGTTTCTCGTCACGAGATGTCTCTTTATATAGGGGTCCCTTCACTAAAGTTGTTCTGTTTGACCTACCTGTGTTGGTGGAAACTATACGGACGGAACTATATGGCCATAATTTTATTCCCGTCGTATAGTTGGTCGTTAAAGGTACCGGTTCCTCTTCACGACTCCTGGTTTCTTTGAGTTGTTGGAAATCTCGTGTCTTTGACTTTAATGTTGTGATTCCCATCATCAAACATCATTTACTACGCAGGGAAAAATGGAAATACATAATTTCATAACCCTTTGATCATTAGGCATTAGTGGCAATATTTAGAGAGATATTTCATCAAACGTATGAATAATATCTAGTTTAAATGTGGATGTGGATGGCTATATTTCACAGCCATCAACCTCCCCAAGCTTAAACTTGATCGTCCTCGAGCAAGAAAACCAAAATCAAAAAGGAACTCAGTATTTAAACTAAAATAAGGATATGATGATCTTACTCATGATAGGTAGTCTCATGTTTGCTCCACTTTATTAATCTAAAAAACTCAGCATAGATAGACTAATGGCAAGCATATCATACGGGTTTTAATGAATCCTTATAGAGAAGCAAGATTATTGTTAGCATGGATGATTCAAATGAGTAATACTCTATTCCATGTCATGTAATCAACTCATAAGCTTGCCTTTGAACAATAAAGTATAATCATGTAAAATTGAGAGTGTGAGAGTTTGTCATGAAAAGCATATACACTAAAGTATCTCAATTATCCCACATCAATAAGTCAAGACTTTTCAAGCACTACTTTTCTATTCATTTTCCTTCAATAATTTCAGTCCTTAAGTAATTGAGAGCATGCCAAAAAAAAATCGTTCATCGTACTATGATGGACACTCGTGGCATTACCAAGGTTTGTGTTCCTTTTGCATAATGATTACTCATATTAGCCAAAGGAGTGATTCCATCTTGAACACAGCTACATGAGGATGCCAAGAATCTTACCCATTATAGCATTGCTGCTACAAATGTTTAATCAACTCATATCCAAAATCTAGGAGTTTCCTCCATTAAGATCGTTCGTAGGCTAGCGGAGTTGTTGGCATCCCATGAAGTTTGACACGCTTAAAGCTATATCATTCATATGATTCACAGGTCAAACTTTGGCATGCTCACAAAAACCGCTAAACATTAATTCAATTGAAGAAATCCTTTCAAAGAGAGCTATCAAGTCAATCATTATTTCCATGGTGTTGAGTGTCTCTAGGAATAATATTTCAAGACTAAACACTACAACACACAGGCCTTCAATTGTGAGACTTTTTCTTATTACAATTGTTTAGCAAATTTTTAGGCAAGACTTGGTTAACTACAAGAGCTGGAACAAAACATACTCAACTAAATACCCATGCAAACAAAAAAATTCTCCAATATAAATACTCACTCCACCAATATAATATCTTAACTTTTACTACTAACTAGCATGGGTTTAAAAAACTTCAAAAGTGGGGAGTCATAAGGCATACCTCTCATGATTGGTTCCACTTCTCTCTTCCCTTTTTATTTGTTTCTTGGAAACTTGAAGTCGATCACTCTCCTGAAAATTGCGAGAACAACGAGGAGAATAGAAAAAAGGAAGAGGGAAAATAAAGATAAATGGAAAAATCTTGTTGTTGTTTTTTTAAGAGAGTAAGTTAAAGAATAGAAAATTGGCGACAAAGCACGGATAGAAAATCTTGAAAACAAAAAAATGACTAAAGATAAAGTGTTGGGGAAACCAACATGAGTGCTTATAAACTCAAACTAAAACCATTCCTCGAAATATTTAAAAACAAATGCCAAATAAAGATAATGGGGAGAATTCCCCAAGCTTAGGCTTTTGCAAGCCCTTCAAATCATTATGGTAGCCGGAAAAAGTTGTGGATCCAGTTCATAAATTGAGTTGATAAATTACTAGTGGTTTCTTGGAGGTTCAAGGCGAGATTATGTATCCCCTCCACAGTTCCTCCAAGTTCTTGGAAATCTTGATATGTAGCGAACCGGTTTGGTGGCTGCTCCTCTTGATCAGGAACTTCTTGCTCTTCTTCTTGGTCTTCATCCTCATCCAGAATCTCCTCCTCGGGTTGGTGTTGTTCAAACTGCACATCATATACAAAATGTTCTTCCTCGATAAAGAAAAGACCATTAGGAAAAGAGCGGATTAGAGACGCCCAGCTCCAGCAATATGTAAGTAATAACGACCTCTCCTAGTGAGCATTCCACAAGCTTTTCAAGTATCCAAAACAACACGCCACTCACCTAGCAATGGTTGCAACTCAGCTAGGTCGATGCCCAAGGCAATGTCAAGCACGGTGATGATGTCTCCACATGAGATTGGTCCTTGGCTTTGGGAGGATTGGTGCTCCAAGTAGTGCACAAGAATGAGTGACAAGTTGTTGTTGAAAGCAGTTTTTGCGAGGACCAAGATGTCCTCCTCATTGAGTCTTGTAAACTCATTTCGTGCCTCCAAGGTGTTACCAATAATATAGAACAGATAGCGAATAGCAGGATGCTGGATATTCTTCCCCTTGTTAACTCTAGAGGTGAAACTCATTCTATTATAATAATCATCCGGGAAAGGGTGCATTCCAGGCACAGACGCACGTAAAGCATTAACATCATTATTTGGTAAATTAAAACAATCGCACCATTCATCAAGTGATAATGTATAATTGTTGTTTATAAGTCAGAAAGAAATCATGTCCTCTCATTGTCATGCTTTAATGGTCATTTTTAAAGAACTTAAAAATTCAAGAGTTAACCGGCGATAAGTGGACGCATCTTGGAATACAAAGTTTTGCAGGCCAACTCTATTGCAAAGTAAATTGAAGTCAATATAATGGGCAAGCCCACTTGGTTGTCTTCACTTCTTGGTTCTTGATCTTGCTGAAGCGATCACGTTAGAGCTCATTCCTAAACCGTATCCCCATACGGTCCTGAGCTACAGCGATAGCCCGAGAAGAACTCATGATGGCACGCGCACGTGTTTGGCTCCTTGTGCTCATCTTCTAAAATAGGGTTAATTAGATAACTTTTGACTTTAGAAAATGCCACTACAATTTTGTGTACAGTTGATAGATATACACTTGTATTTTCACATATATACGTATATATGGTGGGGACCACCAAAATCAGGCTAGATATTGTCCCCAACCAAAATAGATGGAAAATTATACTGTTATATAACAAGAACCAAAACAGGAACTATTGGATTGAATGATGATCTTTCCTATTTTCTATTTTTGTTGCAATCAAATGCACCCACCATTAGCCGTTCTACTCTATACTTGGCCATCGCAACAACGCGACCGTACAGTGGGCAGCCGGGCGGGCGTCTCCGTCTCCTCCGCTCCCGGCAATCTCTGCCAGTGTCAAGGCCCCGATAACGCCAAACACGCCAGAAGCTCGCCGCCGTCTTGCACCCATCTTACCCGAGCCGTGGCAGTTCCCTGCTTGCTTTCCCCGAGTTGCAGGCATTCGATTCGCGAGGTGGGGAGGAAGCGCAAGAACCAGGTTCTGGTCGCCGCCTGGATCATCCGCCGCTGCCAAGCCCATGGTTGCCGCCTTCCGCCGCCATGGTATAGACCTGGGTTAGGACTAGAGGGATAAGTAAGAACATGCTCGGGACGAGAGTAGCGATAGGAACAGCTCTGGGTTGGACCGTATGCCTGATTAGGCTAGGCCCATCACATATATGTATATACGACTGGCAATATATGGTATATTTCTTAGTATGTGTGTATATGTGGAAAAAATGGTGTCTATTGAATGCATAGAGAATTGGAGTGGCGTTTTTCAAAAGTTGAAAATTGCAGTAGCGTTTCTTAAATAGCCGAAAATTGCAGTGGCGTCTATCTAATTAACCCTCTAAAATAATAAGAAAGACAAAAATAAAACTTATTGATCCAATAGTAATAAACATAACATATTCCTCATCATAGCACACTAAATGATCTCCTCAACATAATAATCTAGGCAAGAGAAACATGGCAATTAGTTCAAAATTGGTCTCACCCTAGATTGATAATGACAATAGACCAGAAATGAATTTGCAAAAAGTAATTGGAGGACCGGAGGAGAAACATACCGTAGATCACTTGTGTGCAAGGAAATCGAACAAAATTGAGTAGAGATAAAGATCTCTTGAGGTGTTGAGAGAGTTTGGAGGTAGAAGAGATAAAAATGATTGAATTTTTGGTGTTAGGGGTACCTTCCCATGGATTTTTTATGGTCGCACGAACTATATGGTCAAAACTATACGGCCGGAATATTTATTCCCGCCGTATAGTTGGTCTGACGGCAAAATTTTAGGGTTTCTTAGGGTTTCTTCCTCGCGGCGCAAACCATATGGCCGGAACTATACGGCCGGGATTTTTATCCCCACTATATAGTTAGTAGTTACACATACTGTGTCTATAAAAGAAATTTGACAAAGGCATTGATATCTATATGGCCGGAACTATACGGCCGATATTTTTATTCTCGTCGTATAGTTAGTCGTTAAACCTACTATAGTCGTCAAAATTTACTTGTTTCTTTGAGAATTATTTATTAACCTGAAACTTAGTGAAACACCATGTTTAGACAAAAAATGCCATCTTCAATTTTCGACCAACAAAAGCATGTATAAAACAGGTATTTTAGTACCACCGAACTTCTCCTCCTTAACTGGAGTTTTCTAGCACTCTTTATTCACTACAAAACTTAAACTAAAACTTAAAAATTTACTCGAATCTTTATTTCACATGGGTTGCCTCCCATGAAGCGCTCTTTTATGGTCAATATCTTGACCGTGATGTTGCTCACTTACGCTAAATGAGTGGAACACCCACTCCAAAATAGTTGGCCTTTAAAGTGATGGCCTCCTTCTCATCATGTTTGGCTTTCTTCTTTCTGGGGAAATGAACAACAAAAGGATCCCGCGAAGGAAATTGAAGTTTCACATTCCCTTCATGCAGATTAATCAAAACCTTAATAGTTCTTAAAAATGGACAGCCTAATATGATAGGAGCGGTAGCATCTTCAGGCATGTCAACAATAACAAAATCAATAAGAGTAGGACAACCTTTAATATATACTAAAGTATTCTCTTTAATTCCTACATCTTGTTTATAGGTAGAATCTGCTAAATGTAATTTTAACTCAATGATTTCAAAAGAGACAAGATTTAACTTATCAAAGAGACTTTTTGGACTTGTTGAAATACTTGCACCTAAATCAAAAAGTGCAGCTATCTCATTAGTCCCAATTTTAATTTTAATGGTAGGCTCAAATATATTATCAATCTTCATAGGTAGTTTTTAAGCAATTTCCTTATATTCATCCTCAAGCTCACGTACCTTTATTGCTACCTGATTAATAAAACATTGATACATAGCGTCATCATTTCCTTCACTTTCGGGAATCTTGTATTGATCCTTTTCACAAGATCTTCAACCGTGTAATTTGGTGAAGGGGCATTGCTATAGTCAAGTTCTTTAGGATCCTCCCTTTGGATTCTTATCATCTTGAGGTATTCAACCGGATTGGGCTTAGCTTTACCTACAAATTTAGCTAGAATGAGAGTTTAACTCTCGGTTATCTTACCTAGTTGTGCTTCAACAATCCTTGTTCTTTCTTGGAGGGCCTGCAAATCATTCCCCAAACTCACAGCTTGGTTAGACAATTTTCCTAGAATATTATCATGGTTCTCCGTTATCTTAACAAGGATATTGTTTTGCTCATTTTGTGAGTCCATAAAGGACTTAAGTGTTTCTTGAAGACTACCATTACTTGATCCAATACTACTATTAGAGTTACCTGCAGGGCTAGAATAATGTTTTTGGAAATTTGGATTATAGTTCTTCTTCCAAGAAGGGTTATAATAATTACGAGCTATAAAGTTTATTTCTTCAATATTTGATTCTGGGATAGCTCTTACCTGGGTTTCCTTACCCTTGACGGCCAATATGAGCTCATCCAGCTTAGCAGTGAGTTCTTCATTTTCCTGCGGTGTGATGAAATTCACCTTTTTGTGTTTGATCTTTCCACATGCCACTGGGCATGGTTGTCTTGCATATTGTCTGGCAGATTCTTTGCTTCGGCAATTTGTTTGCCAATGAATGTTCCTCTAGCTGCAGTATCAAGAATAGACTTAGACACAGGGTTAAGATCATTTTAAAATAAGTGGAGAATTAACCAATCTTCCATCCCATGGCTAGGACAGTTTCTCATGCATTCTTTCATTCTCTCCCATGCAAGCGCTAGTGGCTCACACTCTTCCTATCTAAAACCAGTAATATTAGATCTTAGTTGCATAGTCTTTGTAGGTGGGAAAATTTTAGTCATAAATAAAGAAGTACACTCCACTCATGATGCAATAGTATTTTTAGGCAAAGATAGCAACCATTATTTTGCTCTTCCTCTAAGATAGAAAGGAAATAAGCGCAGCTTGATCGCATCGGGGTCAACATCTTTAATGCGCATCATATCACATATTTCAGTGAAAGTGTTCAAGTGCATACCTGCGTCCTCAGCAGCAGAGCCTCCAATTTGATTCTGTTGAACCAAATTTAAATAGTGGGGCTTAATTTCATAGTCCTCAGCTGTAATTACTGGCTGGGTAATAGGTGTACGCAAATAATCATTGTTGGGAGTTGCAAACTCCCCAAGTTTATTTTCATCCATATTACCTATGTTTTTGGATTTTATTAAACAAAACTTATGATATTAAAAACAAGAATTTAAATACTAACTATTTTTTTGGTTTTTCAAATAAAGACTAAAAGCAAACTAACAAAATTAAAAACAAGAATTAAAACTAGCAAGGTTCCTAATAACCTTACCATGAGATAGATAGTAATAGTCTTACATTGCCGCCAATTGGAGATGAGATCTACTATTACAAGTGGTGGACTATGGCTATGGTGGTGGAGAAGGGTTTTGAGATTGGATCTAGATATATTCATTCAGTGCCTCTTCTCTTCTCTCCGGTTCTCGACTCTAGCTCTCGTTTCTCGCCACGAGAGGTCTCTTTATATAGGGGTCCCTTCATGAAAGTTGTTCTATTTGACCTAGTGGTGTCGATGGAAACTATACGGACAGAATTTTATTCTCGGCGTATAGTTTGTCGTTAAAGGTACTGGTTCCTCTTCACGACTCCTGGTTTCTTTGAGTTGTTGGGAATCTCGTGTCTTTGACTTTAATGTTGTGATTCCCGTCATCAAACGCCATTTCCTGCGTAGGGAAAAATGGAAAGACGGGATTGCATAACCCTTTGATCATTAGGCATTAGTGGCAAGATTTAGAGAGATATTTCACCAAAAGTATGAATAATATCTAGTTTAAATGTGGATGTGGATGGCTATATTTCACAGCCATCAAATCCATGGAGGGCTTCGCCTAAGCCGGAGGAGGGAGAGAGGTGGAAGCTAGGGTTTAGTGTTGGGAATATGCCCTAGAGGCAATCATGTATGATGATATTTCCCATTCTTTCATAAAGATATTAAGTTGTCCTTGTATGAGCATCTGATGTATATCATTGAATATGTGATTCGGTTGTGGAACTATACATTCATGTTGTTTTTACTAAATGTCCTTGGTCATTGAGGTTGTGCTAGACACACAACTTAGACCAATATGAAAGTCGGCTTGATGACTCGGTTCCACTTGTCATGGGCATGGAGATGCTATTCCGACTTACACAGATTCAGCTAAAGAGTTTAGCGAGTTGGATTGACCTATATTGAGGTACAACGAACAAGTTGTCATTTGTATATCTCAATCAATGTAATTCTTAGACCTGAGGTTGTTGCACAGTCTGAGTTAAGGATCACCGACTTAGGTTCTGTCAAACACTGATCTGTAACTAGGTAGTTATAAAGGCAGAGTTTGGGTCGACTGAGAATCAAGCTGCGTGATGTGAATAACCAAGATGGGATTTTGACCCTCCACTTGGAGAGATATTCTTTGGGCCCTCACAGATGATATGATTCGAAAAGCATGGCCATGCATGACTCGGTTAAGTGTTAACCGAGGCGATCGACTCAGACTTAGTCGGGTGAATCACTTATCTCGGATCGAGAAGAGAGTCGAACTATTTAAGGGATGACAAATATTTGCCTATAGTCTGACAAGGTATATCATGAGACAAAAGGGACTCGGACGTAAGTCGCATTGGAAAGGCAAGTCGGCATGACTCTTTGGTACTTGGGAGTCGGCATGTTTTGCTAGGATCCCCTACCGACTGATCGATTGAGAGTCGGACTCCAATCATGTCCAAGTAGCAATGAGCATGCGGGGTCACACACTTAAGAGTGGGAGCAAGTCCGGATTGGATCTGAACCAGAAATCTGGTTGGGTTGGACCCAAGCCGAATTTGGACTAAGTCAGTGAGTCGGACTCACGATAACTAATATTATATGGGCTTTAGTGAATGGGCCACGTATGGAGCCCATGTTCACTCCCTATATATAGTGGAGCACAGTAACCCAGAAGGGTTAATCTTTGATCGGTTAGGTCATTCCATGAGTTGGAAACCCTAGCTTCACAGAAGTTCTGCCGTCATAACGAACCTAGAAGTTCGTCGTCGGTGCTCCTCCTTGTACGTGTGGATACCAGTAGATGTGTTGTACGATCAGCACCAGGACGATCGGATCGGATCGCAAAGGACTGCACTGCATTCAACTGACGCGCTTCATCAGTAATCCACAATTGCGCGTCTAGTGGTAAACCTCGTTGCCTTCTACCTCAGCTAGATCTTGGGATCACCGCGTAGGGCAAAAAGTTTTGTTTTATCTACGTGGCCCAACAGTGGTATCAGAGCGATAGCTTCTGGTTATAGGCTCGAGATCTCGCATATGTGATATGCGGTTGGCTGTAGATGAGATATATATGCTGTTTTGGTGGTTGATCTATGAGATAGATCAGTTTTGTATGATGTTGATTGGATCAACTATACTCGGGGAATAGTAGATATGATTTCCGTGATCATATTGCTGAGGTCGTGGAATGACATACCCCTACCGGTCAGTTTCTACCATCGGGGTATACTGTGACATGCAAATCTAGATGCGGTGATCCAAGATCAAAGGAGTTTGATCGAGTCGGAACAATGGTAGGAATCCATGTTCGGAATGTAGATGAGATCTATGTTTTCAGAAAAATCATCGGGCGCTGCCCCTTCGATCCCCGCCCGCTATCCGGCTAGCGGGACCGCTGGCTTCGCCCTATCGTAGCGCCTTAGATGTCGTTGCGAGTTTCACAACACCGGTAGATATCGTATCTATGCATAATTTATTTTTGCAGGAAGTTGTGAATGGTATGGTTCATGTGCATGTGATGTATGTGTGTAATCCATACGTGATCTGCGAATCACGGTTTTGTCAGCCGGCTGGAGCCTAGGTGCTGTCATTTTATTGTATAATGACCTACATGTAGGATTCTCTATGCAATTTACTTTACTAAGCTAGTGTAGCTGTTTGAAGAACCCGGATGGAATGCAAGGCGATATACATGTTCGCGACATGGTGTAAGACGGTAAGTGACAAGAGTTGGCACGAGTCAGATTACAGACTTTGTGGATATGGAGATCTCCATGAAGATAGCCATACCATTTCACATTATAATTGATTTATTATGTTTTATTGATGTGCCTCTATTTTACCTCTATTAGATAGTCGGTAAAATTTAATCCCTCAAAGAAGGTCTAGTCGGTTTTCCCGCCAGTGTTTGCACCATCACAAGTCGGACATTTTTGGTAGTGGGCTCATAAAATTGAGGTGCTGCCAATTCTTTTCGTCTAGGTGGGTTCGAGTCAGACTCTTACAGCGGAAATACTCAGTAAGCTAGACGGGTCTATCACAACGGTTGTGAGACTCGGGGAAAAGACGGACGGGAGTCGGGGCATGTGATGCCACCCGACCAACAGGAGTCGTATGAGATGCGATTGACAAGGAGTTGTCTACCTAGATCACTTGGCGGCTAGCGGTCATGCTAAAGCTCACTAACCGACTTGCTTATCTAGGATCCTAAATCACTAAGAAACCATCGGAGGGGTGTTGGTTCTAGTGGGAGCATGAAATATTAAAGTGTTTAATATGCTTGCTCTTTTATGAATACATGTCTTAAGTGTTTTGCATATTTCTGTTGTAGATCATGGCACCAAGTAGCAGTCACTCTCAAATATCCAGTTTTGAGTTGAGAACCATTCTTGAGAAAGATAAACTGAACGACACTAATTTTACCAACTGGTATCGAAATCTGAGAATTGTTCTCAAACAAGAAAAGAAGGACCATGTCCTAGACAACCCACTTCCAGATGAGACGAATGAGAATGCGATTGTCGCTGCCACCAACGCCTACCGTCGGGCTAAGGATGAGTCCACGGATATTAGTTGTCTTATGCTTTCTCACATGGAACAGGACTTGCAGAAGCAGTTCGAGAATGTTGAGGCCTACGATATGATCGAAAGCCTCAAAAGTATGTTCCAGGCTCAGGCAAAGACTGAGAGGTATCAAGTCTCTCAGGCTTTGCTGAGTTGCAAGCTTAAGGATGGTGATCCACTGAGTCTGCATGTGATCAAAATGGTTGGTTACGTGTAGTCTCTGGAGAGGCTTGGCTACCCCATTAGCGAAGATTTCGCTACAGATATAATTCTGAATTCTATTCCTAGTGTGTATGGTCAGTTCATTTCAAACTACCACATGCATGGTATGGATAAGAAGATCACTGAATTGCATGGGATGCTCAAGCAGGCAGAGGCGGATCTCAAGAAGGGCGCCAGTCAAGTGTTGATGGTGCAGAATAAGGCTAAGTTCAAGAAGAGTTCTTGGACTAAGAAGAAGGCTAAGTCGAGAGGAAAGCAGGCTCAGGACCCGGTCCCAAGCGCTTCCTCAGGGACTAAGCCATCTCCTTCAGCCGGATCCACTTGCTTCTACTGCAAGGCGGATGGCCACTGGAAGAGGAACTGCAGCAAGTATTTGGCTGATAAAGCCAAGAGTGAAGGTATGACTTCCGACTTAGGTACACTTGTTTGCAATGTTATAAACATCTAACTTGCTGATGCTCCTAATAGTTCTTGGGTATATGATACCAGATCAGTTATTCACATATGCAACTCGTTGTAGGGACTGGTAAGAACTAGGAGCATAGCAAGAGGCGAGGTTGATATTCGAGTCGGCAACAAAGCAAGAGTCGCTACGTTGGAATTCGGCACGATGCAACTTCATTTACCTTCCAGATTCATTATGGAACTGAATAATTGTTATTATGTTCCAGTGCTCAGTCGAAACATTATTTCTGCTTCATGTTTGATGAGGCAAGGCTATGATTCGAATATCAAGAATAATGGTTATTCTTTATATTTGAATGATATGTTTCACGGATTTGCACCCGTCCAGGACGGGTTATTTATTTTGAATCTTGATGGTGAGTCGGTTTATAACATAAATATTAAAAAGGTTGAAACCAAATGATATGAATATGACTTACTTTTCGCATTGTCGGCTTGGTCATATAAGTTGGAAACGCATGAAGAAGCTCCATGATGATGGACTCCTAACTTCGTTTGACTTGGAGTCATTCGAGACATGCGAATCTTGTCTACTCGGCAAAATGACCAAGACACCTTTTTCAAAGAGTTGCGAGAGGGCGTCCGACTTGTTGGGACTAGTACAGTGATGTATGTGGACCAATGAGCACGACAGCCAGGGGTGGTTATGAGTACTTCATTACCTTCACTGATGATTTGAGTAGGTATGGATATATCTACTTGATGAAACATAAGTGGGAAGCCTTTGAAAAGTTCGAAGAATTCCAGAATGAAGCACAGAATCAACTCGGCAAGAAAATAAAGTTTCTTCGGTCGGACCGAGGAGGCGAGTACATGAGCCATGAGTTTGATGACCATCTAAAAAGTTGCGGAATAGTTCCTAAACTTACTCCGCCAGGAACGCCGCAAAGGAACGGTGTTTCAGAAAGGCGGAATCGGACCTTGTTGGAAATGGTACGATCAATGATGAGTCGGGCAGATCTGCCTTTGTCATTTTGGGGTTATTGTCTAGAAACAGCGGCGTTCACACTAAATAGAGTACCATCAAAATCGGTAGAGAAGACACCGCATGATATGTGGACAGGCAAAAAGCCGAGTTTGTCTTTTCTTAAGATTTGGGGTTGTGAAGCATTTGTCAAGCGACTTCAGTCGTACAAGCTTACATCCAAGTCATATAAGTGTATTTTTGTGGGGTATCTAAGGGAAACCTAGGGTTACTACTTCTACAACCGAGAGGAGGGAAAAGTGTTTGTCGCTCGGAACGGTGTCTTCCTTGAGTAAGAGTTTCTCAGTCGGGGAGTAAGTGGGAGAACAGTGCAGCTCGAAGAAATTCGAGAGAAACTGGCTAGTAGCAAGTCGGCAAAAACCTTGGAGGTTGAGCCGGTCATGGTAGCTGAGCCGGCAGCAGCACCTGTACTACAAACATCGGCGATATTACGAAGTGTTCGTGATGTATTAATGTTAGACAGTGATGAGCCGGCAAATTATTCGGAAGCGATGGTGTGATCTGATTCCGAATCATGGCTTGGAGCCATGAGATCCGAGTTAAAGTCCATGGATGAAAATCAAGTTTGGAACTTGGTTGATCTGCTAGACGGTGCAAAACCCGTCGAGTGCAAATGGGTCTTTAAGAAGAAAACTGATATGGATGGAAATTTTTCTGTCTATAAAGCACGTCTTGTCGTGAAGGGGTTCCGAAAAGTTCAAGGAGTTGATTACGACGAGACTTTTTCGCTCGTAGCGATGCTTAAATCAGTTTGGATTATGTTAGCTATAGCGGCCTAATATGTTGGAAACGTATCTAAATTTTTTGATGCTCCATGAGTTTCTTGATAACATCAAACATCACACCGTAACAGGGTGATTATAAAGATGGGTTCAGAACTAATAAAGTGTTATGTTGAGGCCCATGGATCGAGAGTGGAATTTGTTCATCCCGATGACGGATAGATATACTCTGGGCCCTCTCGGTGATATCACATTGGTTAGCTTGCAAGCAAGTGATTTGATCACTAGAATGTTATATCACGGGAACGAGAAAAGAGTGCATGTCAGTAACGAGATCAAACTAGGTATGGAGATACCGATGATCGAATCTCGGACATGTAATATATCGCGAAACAAAGGGATTAATATACTAGTGTAAAAGGTTCTGACGATCACAAGAAAGTCATCGTTGAATGTGTGGGAGTCAGTATGGGTCTCCAGATCCCTCTTCTGATTATTGATCCGAGAGGGGTATCGATCATGTCCGCATTATTCATGAACCGTAGGGTGACACACTTAAGAGACACCGACATCCAATTGGAGCAAAAGTTTCATGCCGGAAAGAATAACAAGCGCAGGAATTTATTTCACTAGATACTGAAACAGGTTTTCGAGTGAAATTGCATAAAGTGGTTATGCATGTGAAATATAATTCTAGCAAGGGGTTATATGTGAATTTTTGTCATTAAAGTAATTGAAAAAATTATGAATAAATAAAAGAGTTTTATTTAATGAGAGTTTGCATTAAATTTGGTGGAAATTTAATTGCAAGTTTGAGTGGGATTTTGAGTGGAGGGAAATGAAGAGGTTTTTGTGAGTGGATTATCCACCCACATGAAGAGGGGAGAGCAAGGGGGCAGCCCCCATGCGTCGTCCACTCCCTTGGGTTTCCCCCTCTCCTATAAAAGGCACCCCCTCCTCACTTCTCACTCACACCTCCTCGTGAAGGATCTCTCTCCTCCTTTAGAATTTATCCCCCATGGTCTCGGACTAGCGAGATACATGTTCCCGATGGCTATTCGGCAAGAAAGAGTTGTGCTTCCGCTGCATCGCTGGAGCGAGGAGGCGGAGGTTGCTCGGTGCCTCGGACGTGTGTGCGAGCACGGATGCGCTGCTGATTTGCGGCGCTAGGACTTCCTCTAGATCTTGAGATCGGCAAGAGATCGTCTACATCAACCACGAGTTTAACTCGTTAAGCTTTTTCGGTCTTCAAGGGTATGTTCTCTACGGATATACATCCGCTCGTTGTTTGTATCTAGTAGATAGATCTTGGTACATAGTTGTTCCCATCGTAGGAATTTTTTTGTTTTCTATGCTGCGAACCCTACATCTTCGTCGAGCAACATGTACCTTGAACCCCTCAATAGGGATACATTCATAGCCCAGTATGTTGATTGCTTATATTAAATGATGGATTATTTCCAGGCATTAGGGGGACTTTATGTACCACACAGAATGCCAGGAAATCAATTGGGACTCCACGTTTCACCTTATATCCATGTATTCAAGAATTTGGATTACGTCCGGAATTCACATATTTGCAACATATTGCAAATAACCTGCCAGATTCATTTACTGATCTCAAAGGTGTTACAAAATCTTTTAGTCCGGCTAGAAATGCGCCTGAAAGAGTGGAGGTACCAATAAAAACCACTCAACTCTCCGTACCCGAGAAGAGTGGGAGTAGTACGGCCTCTAACCAGGATCTAGCTTCCTGCAAGCAACAAAGGAAATCGAGGAGATATCCTCTAAATCAGTAAATGCAAGTCAACCTAGCATTGACAAACACCTTATGGGTAGTATACACCCAGTGGAAGGAAAACCTCCACAACCCAGCTTCAGCTTGCACACACTGGCTGGGACATCGGAACACCTGGACTCACACGTATTGGGAAATCACGAATAGTCATCATAGGTGGATGCGATTTCCTCTAACTATATTGATTCTGGATAATTATACAACAAAAGCCTACAACTGTCGACAAACATTTCTCTTGTATGATTGCCAAAACCTTCACAATGATCCAGATCCATAGACCATGGCCATGGCAGAGTGTAAACCACTCACTCGGACTGAAACAATCAAAGGGTGCAATCCAAGCAGAAAATAGCCTCGTTCTTCCAATCAAATTCCCTACATGGGATTCAATATGTTTTCTTCTAGAAATAGAATGAGAACAAGGTGGTGAGAAAGCAAGCCTTGTAGCACAAGGTCGGTGAAAGGGCATGTATGCCCCCATGTGTGGTTTTGGTAATTAATGACAATCTCTATGGACTAATGTGTAAATTGAGTTTCACTTGTAGGTTTGTCCATTGGCATCGCTTGGGCCATGTGTTGGTCTCAAGGTTGGAAGATGAAGAAATGTCCAAGGGCTTTGTGCCCATTGGAATCATGAAGAAAGAAGGAGCTTGAAGGTCGATCAAGGCATGTGCAAAGAGTTGCATCAAGATGGATCAACCTCAAGTAAGGATGAAGAAGGACGAGCTCAAGATGCGCCATCTCTAGAAGATCTCATGCTTGAAGCTTGCCATCCTCGTGCTCATGGAATGATGAAGACAAGTTCAAAGAAGAGGTTTCCCCATGGAGTATGGGGGAGCATTTTGCAAGTCTTCATCAAGCAAGAGCGAGCAAGAGCAAACAAGAAAGGTGTTCCCACTATAGAAGAACAAGACGGTCTACATCAAGTTCAAGTGGGACGCTCAAGGCAAAGGTATGTTGATAGGGCTTCTCTTTTGCCGGTCTCGTGTTGTTAGTTGGGAGACCGGGTTTAGGATAGATAGCCGTACTATCAAGAGGGGCTCTCAAGCGGGTGTCTCGTTTGCATCGTTCGGAGAGAGCTCAAACCTTTGCATTCATAGCATCATCTTTCTTGGTTGTTATTTGGTTCTTGTCCATGAGAGGATCTAGAGCTTGTGGACATCATCATAACAAGCTCTAGTTCATCATCTAAGGATTTCACTTGCATATCTTATTGCGGTTTTTGATCTTGCGAGTTTTCCGGCTCCACACCTTGGGGGATACTTCACATATATATTTATGATATTTTCTCCCAAGGTGATACCCAATATTTCGTCGTTATCTTTCCAACAAAATTGGTTTCATCCCGTTTGGAGTTCGGATGCAAAAGTTATTGCGTTTCTGGTTTTCTGGTTTCTGGAATTTCCCTGACCGGAAGTTCCGGCTTCCCACCGGAAGTTCCGCTAGGGCATTTTTGCCGCCGAAAGTTCCGGTGGAAGTTCCGGGTCTTGTTCCGCTCACGTTCAGAAACCTTCTGTATTGAATATGTCTATTTGCCGGAACTTGGCCGGAACTTGATCGGAACTTTTCCTGGCAAAAGTTCTTGAGCGGAACTTCCGCCCCAGGGCCGGAAGTTCCGGCCATGATTCGTGTTTTCAGTTTCTCGCTCCGCAGTTTTTGACCGTTGGCTGGGTGCCACCGGAACTTCCGGCCTCCCACCGGAAGTTCCGGCCAGGTGTCGCGAATGCCCATAACGGGCAGATCTGGGAGCCCTTTAAAAGGGGCTCCTCTTCCCCTTCGTGGGTACTAGCTTTCCTTCTTGGTTCTTGGCTTTCTCTCTCTCCTCCATTGTCAACCTTGAAGAAGCTTTCCCTCTCCCTTTCCCCTCCTATGATTCTTGCATCTTTTTGAGGGATTTGAGAGAGGAGATCTAGATCTACAATCCCCCCAAGTCAAATCCCTTCTTTGTGAAGGAATCATTGGGATCTAGATCTTGGAGAGTTTTGTGTTCTCCTCTTGTGTTCTTCCTCCCTTATTCCCCCAATAGCTTTTGTAGCTTTGTTGGAATTTGGGAGAGAAGGACTTGCCCTTGCATTTGGTGCATAGGTTTGAGTTCTCCTCGGAGTTTCGGCGAGTTCAAGCTTGTGAGCTTGTTTCTCTTGGGTTCCTTGGAACTCTAGACGGTTGTGTGGTTGGGTTGTTGACCTTTTGTGGTCTTGTTGACCTTTTGTGGTCTTGTAGCCTTTTGTGGCGTTGTTGGCCTTTTGTGGCATTGTTGGCCTGTTGTGGCTTTGTTGTTGGGAGCCTCCAATTGAGTTGTGGAGTTAGCCCCAATCTTGTACGGGTTCGGTGACCGCCCTCAAGCGTCCCATAGTGGAGCAAGTGCCCGCCTTTTGTGGTGCGCACTTGGGAGAATAGGGTGAGCCTTTTGTGGCGTCGGTGAGTTGCGTGCTTCCGCATCCGGGGTGAGGCCTTGTGTGGCGTTGGGTGAGCATCGAGCCACCACACCTCGAGGTGAGCCATTTGTGGCGTTCGGAGAGCATTGCGCCATCGCACCTCTCCAACGGAGACGTAGCTTCTTTGGAAGTGAACTTCGGGAAACAAATCTTCGTCTCCGCGTCCATCGGTTATCTCTCAACCGAACCCTTTACTTATGCACTTTACATTGTGATAGCCATCGTTCTTGAAGTATTTATACCTTGCTATCACCTTGTTGCTTGTATTGCTTAGCATAGGTTGTTGGTGCACCTAGGTGAACTTAGTGGCTAGGTTTTGTGCTCAATAAATTAAACGTTAGTTTTATTCCGCATTTACTTGAGCCTAAACCGTAATAATTTTAAAAGCCTATTCACCCCCCCCCCCCCCCTCTAGGCGACTTCCTTTGTACTTTCAGTCGGGTTTCCGCAGAGATCCGAGACCTAATCTCCAGACATGAGTGGAATCCTCATTTTCTGATACCTATATCATTGGCAGCATAAAGTCATCTATTTGTGCAGTTGATAGATGCACTGACTACATAGCCATGTGGATCACTAGATTTAGACATGTATGGTTCCAAAAAGAATCTCAATCCGAATCAAACTACAAATGCAACATGATTGTGTAAAATCAATGAGTCACTACATGGCTTATTGTTGTCGGCATATTTTGGTACAATCAACGTAGTGAGTTCCTTATACACAAGGAAAACTCCTACAATGATGATTACCCATGCGTGTTTTTCATGCTCAAGGATTACTCCTACAATGACGAAGCACGTGATCATCTAAAAGACGGAATTTGAGATGAAGAATTTGGATAAAATCAAATAGTTTTAGAGACCACAACTCAAACTCCTTCACTCAAGTATTATGGTACACCAAGTTGCCTATATTATAAATATTGGAGAAACCTAAAATAGACAAGTCATATCCATCTCCCATGACCGGTTGTTCGATATCTAGACGTAGAGAAAGATTCACTCAAACCACGGGATAATATAGAAGGGATGTTGGGACTTGAAGTTCCATATCCCAGTGCCATTGGACCCATCAACACAATTGGTTGGGAATCAAGAATATCTTTCGATATCTACAAGGCACCACACATTTTTTGATATGTTCATGTAATTTCAGAAAAATCTAAACTCCAATATCATCAGAATACACTGATGTTGGCTACTTGAATGATCCCCATAATGTGTACCTACATGGTAGAAGTGTCACTTCATTGATGTCTTCGAAATAGACTTCGGTGACTACACCTACCAATCATTCTGAAATACAAAGCCACGTTGCCATGTGTAGCTTTGCAGAATGATAAACCACATACATGAGTCATGTGGTATTGGTTCTCTTGAATCATCGACCATTATCTACACAGATAATGTTGCTTGTGTTGCCTAGGTGCAAATAGGATACATCGACAGCAATATCACTAAGCATATTGCCTCTAAATTGTTTTATCTCCATGAGCTCCATAAGAGTCGGGGAATAAACATCTTGCGAGTCAAATCATGCGATAACCTCGCTGATATATTCATGAAGTCTCTACCAACTTTCATATTCCATAAATATTTTCTTTGAATTGGTATTTGACGGTTTCAAGATTTGCTAGAATCAGGAGGAGTATCTCCCTGGACTACTCTTGTTTAAAGCATCATATTACACTATTTTTTCCTTTATGAGTTTACTATCCAGATTCTCATTAAGGTTTTTAATGAGGTAATATCAACACAAGATCATATGTCATACTTTCTGTTTCCCCACCGGGTTTTTTAGAAAAGTATACACGACATATATATTGCTCTCTAAACTCTATGAGGTTTTTCCCTTTTGACAAGGTTTTTCTCATATGGAGTTAACAAAGAGGCAATAACAATGATATGTTGTATCATTTTCTCCTTATTTTCCCATTGGGTTTAAAGGAGTTTTAACAACATATCCAACCATTATATGTTGCATATTTTCTCCTTATTTTTCCCATGGGGTTTAAAGGAGTTTTAGCAACATATCATACACTACTCTCCTCATATTTTTTCCCACAGGGTTTTTGGAGGAGATAATTTTAAAGATGATCGATCGCAAAGACAAGAAAGAATTAGGGGGAGTGTTAGAATTTAATTAATAGGTTAATTAGATGGATAATCCTCCCGTGTAATCTTTATGTCGGTTGTTTGTCCAACCGACTTTCCTCACACCCCTTCGAGCAGACGTGACCCATATTCACGTCGGTTCCCCTTGTATAAATATGTTGATCATCAATAGAATAAACACAGTTAAATCATTTGCTCTCTCTCTCTCCTTCTCTCTGGATTTTTTCTAACAAAAAAAAATAGGGCACTCTCTAATTCGGATTGGGATTCAGTGACTTGCCCACAGCAAGTCATGTTGTACCTGGCCCCCTATCATCGGCCATCCACTATCCATCCAATGGTCCATGGCTAGCTGACCAAAACTGAACGGATTAACTTTTTTCACTGAATGTAGCTAGCTTCAAACCGTATATGCAGATGATGGTTGCTTGGTTCTAGAGCTGCTGCATGCCAATGGTTAAGTGACTAAATGTATGTAATGCTCAACGGGGCCTGATGCTCAATGAATTTATTATTTAGAGCCATATATTCCTTTGTTCTAAATTAAGTGACTAAACTTTGTCAAAATATACGTGTATCTAGACAAAGTTGACTCAAGTAATTACTCCCCCGACCCATTAGTTGACTTAGATTAATCTAGATATGAATATATCTAGTAAAGTTTTAATGCTAGATATACCCGTATCTAAATTTGCGTCAACTAATATGAATCGGAGTGAGTATTTATTTGTTAGATTTACATTTTAGAATGATTATGTAATGCTTTTGAAGTTATTAAACTTCAAAAAATTGTAACTTCCATAATTATCAAGCCAATTGATGAGAAACTTCTCAAACTTGCAATAAGAAGGCTGTGTGCATCAATTGATGCAGAGGCCGGGGACTACCCTAGTTCGGAAAAAAAATTCGGGCCAAAGTGTTAACATTTACATATTTTATAGTACCATGTTCAATACATAGACGAGCTATTTTTACTCCAAGTGAACAATAGTTATTTTAGAGCATACTGTTTTGGTCAGCTTCCCATCAGCTATTATACTGCAGATTGCAGTTGTAGGGTGAAAAATACAAGCCTGAAGCTAGATTAGTGTCATCAACAAGTTAATCGCTTCAATTTTTGATCAGCTAGCCGTAGGCCGCTGGATGATCAATGGAGGGCAGATGAGAGGGGCCAGGTACAGCGTGACTTGCTGTGGGCAAGTCACTTAGGCCCAGTTCTCTTGGGGCTTTTCCAAGAAGCCACGTTCCCTTTGGCTTTCTGGAAAAGCCAGTCTAAATTTGCGAGGCTTCCAAAATAGTTAAGTCTAGATAAATTTGAAAACCTTGCAAATTTTTTAACTAGCTTTTTAGAAAGCTGAGTGTAGGACAGCTTCTGGAAGAAGCTGCTAAAAAAATGGGCCTTAATCCCAGTCCCTCTAAATCTCTAATTCATGTTAACAAAAATAGGACACTCTCTAGCTCATGTATAGTGTAAAAAAAATCTTATCTCTCTCCCTTCTCAATCGCCCCCCCCCCCCCCCCCCCCCCCCCCCCCCCGCGCGCGCTGGCCTGTAGATCGCCCAATCCCCTGCCTCGTCGCCGCTGGCCGGCACCGACATTGTGCCCGGTGCCTCGCATCCACCAGATGGAGGAGTTCGAGCTCCCGACCAACCTGTTTGCCGCCGGGAAGGACCTCCTCACCTCCACGCAATCCCCCACGCACCAGCCCCATCCCTTCACCTATTTCACGCATCGGCAACCAGACAGGGTACGATGGTGCTAGACGTGGACGTGGCCGGGGACGTCTACGTCCGTGGATGGGGCAAGGGTGCTGAATCAGCGGCTGGAGGAGGCCATTGGCTGCGCCAGGTATCCCCTCCATCATTTCCTTCCTCGCCATGGACGCAACAGCTGTAGAGTTATAGAGCAGAACAGTAGTATTTACCACGCTCACCTGACAGGTCTTTGCAGCAACGTGGTTATCATCATTTTGAAGTTAGAACACACCGCACAAGACCTGATTTGCCCATGCATGCACTGCTATTTGGAGGTGACTAACCTGGTTTTTTAATTTTGACGAGTATATTAAGTTAGTTTATACTACTGGTCAAGACGTGCGTCGCACATGTATGATTACTATACAATGTTTTCTCATCTCTGTCTAATCTATCTCTGTATTGTTCAATTCGTATTATTTATTTCATAGAACAAGTTAATACAGATGTATGTCTCAATTATCATTAATAGTGTGATACCAGTTTAGCAGTGTTGAATAAATATTTATCGAGCCGTTTAAATGTGTCTCACGCCCAACGATCTGACCAGGCGGGAGAGGAGGCTCATAGGAGGCCAGGTGACTCGAAGCTAGGCGCTGATGGAGGTGGAAGTTGCAGGCATCGTCTTCACCGGATCCGTGGCCACGACCATAACAATTGAGAATACTCTGTGCAAGGGTTATATAGTAGCTTGAGAATACTCTGATGCATTGCTATCTAATAAACTAATCGATTTAGTCCGCCTCTTTAAACTACTACTCAAAATGATGTATGCTGAAAACAAGAAATGATAAGCACCGTAACCTTTTCCAAGGTTCAAAGCCATATTGTGTTCAGTACCAGTATCTTGCACTTCAAGTCTGATACACATAAATTGATGTGTTGCAGGTCTGGACGTCTTCCTCTGGGTTCTGTTTCATAACATTTTCCGAGCATACAAATTATGTTACTGCAGTTCATGAGTACATATCATGGTTTAAATTTTTTGTTTTCAAAACATTTTGGCCAACACCGAATTATCTGAAATTTTGGGTTTCAATCTGCCTAAATAATTTTACTTCAGTTCTACTACAATCTGATCAAATTTGACAGAGTTTGACAAAACAAAGAATTAGTCTTGAATCAGTACGTCACTGGAATATACTTTGGTTTGTTCCTAGTTCGCAACTTAATTTCCAGCACTGTTGTTACATAAGTTTTATCATGATCCTTTTTTATTATAGGGGCATCTCCACTGTTTATGCAATACAATTGTATCAGTATACCTTCTGTTCTTCTCAGGTTATTTCTCTGATCAGCTGGATGTAAGCCTCTCCAACTTTACATTAGAGGCACAAAAAGCTTCTTGTTTGACATATCTACCTTTTGTTCACTTGCATGTTTGTGAGCTGAACACCATGTTTGCCAGGTCTCTATTGATTATTTCACTACAGACATTCCAATGATATTGTGTGTTTCCCTGATTTATCTATTCCCTTTTCTGGTAGTGTAATGGGTCATTATTTGTCAGATATCATAATGATACAGGTCATCAATCATGACCAATGGAAAGGGCCACTTCTACATCTTGTAGAAGTAGGCTAGCTAGTATTTTGATTAGCTCCAGGTCTTTATGGATAGTATAATCATGGTATTCAATGGCTCGGAACCAAATATTGATGAGTATTAACTGAGAGTGGGTGGACTTTTGTGTAGTCGCATGTGCTTGTTATTTGCAGTTATGTTTCTACACAACATTGCATGAGTTTACTTTGGCATATCGATTATTATAGATATCTAATAATTTGTATTGTTTATGAACTATTAAGGGAAAAGCACAGGACTGGATCTAATAATTGGTTATTTCTGCTCCTTGACTTCAAGATCTTTCTACTAAACTTGTAGTGGCATAGTTCTTGACTTGCAAAATTGTTGTCTCTCCTCAGATGACAAGGAGAAGCCAACACATTTTAGGTTTCTGGTGTCTTGACACAACAGTAAGATGTTATCACCTGCTTGTAAGTCCTAGATTCTTCGCAATATATAAATTTTCAATGTTACGACATTCCTACATTTTAAACGTGTTGCTATCTTATAGTCCCTTTCTTGCACCAGTCCATGAGATCATGTTCTGCATTTAAATGTGCAAGTTGGACTTCTTGATTGCCATCCTTGATATGTATAATTTGCTACAAACTTCATATATGGCATCACCATTTTGTCTTAATCATTTCCATCACCTCAAAATGTCCAGGCCTTTTTTCCCAAGTTAACCTGTTGTTGTTCCTATTGGGTATATGAATCCACATGTGTCATAAAATAAGCAAGGCATCATGTCGTACCACTTTTAAAATCAGAGAACACAAGATCTTATTTCAAGAAAATAGCGATGATAACCCTTTATGGATGTTGATCTGTAGTTATAAACTGTATATGCAAATCAACGCCAAATTTTGGTCATAAGACACGATTTTTTGTACATTACAGTAACATTCAAAAGGACCTTCAAGCACTTCTAAACCATTTGACGTAAAGCAGTAGAACACACATGAGTATTCTGCAGAAAATACATGCTGACATGCTTTTCTGCAGTACAACACAGTCCATTTTTTTTCACCTCCTCGTAGACAATAAGGGAAAAACAATTCCAGCATTGGTGGTACATAGTCGATGTCTTTCAAAACATTCTGGACAACACAACAGTAGTTCACCATCTTGCTTGAGCAATCATAGAATCTTAAGGCACTTATTCCTGCAAATTCCCGTTTATTAAGTTTTTAGGAATATAGGAATTCTTTCACGTCTCATAATGTATGTATAAATGAAACGTCTATTTTCTCTGCATGTAATTCAAAATAGTTGACATATGCTTTTCTATATTCTCTGCATGTAATTAGCTGACACATGCTTTTCTATATTTATTCCAGAGCAATTCAGAATGGACAAGAGCATCAATCGAATCTTCTGTTCAGAAAAACTATAAGTACGGAGGGAATTATACTTGCAGCAAGGCCACGGTAAGGAAACGAATGGACTCAACTGGAAAGACAAACATTAATCGAATTTCCTGAATGTCGATTGCAATGTGCCGATTGCAATATGACTGTGCCTAGCGGAGAGGAACTCCAGCGATGGGGGCTGGTTAAGTTGTATTCCGTAGGCAGCGGACTGGTTAAGTTGTCACGGCGAGGGCGCCGCCCATGCAGACGACACGGGCAGAGGGTGTCGTCAAGGAACACGGCGCATATGGTGTAGTCAAGGTTCCGTGCGAGGGCGTCATACTGGATCTCGGAGAGGACACCGTAGAAGGTCACGATAGGTCGATCGCGAGCGGTGATGGCCAGATTGGCGTGATCACTTTCCTTATTTGCTGAAATTGCTACGATCAGTTTTTTTTTAAAGCAGCGAAGCGCTGTATTTTGCTATGTGGAGATAAGTAGTCCGAGATTGGCGTGATCAGTTTCCATATTTCCTGAGATTGCGTGATCGGTTTTTTTTTCTTTTTTTAAAGCAGCCAAGTGTTGGGGCGTTGTATTTTGCATGCGGGGATAAGTAGTCCGTCCAATGATGTATATTGCTAAATGCACGCAGCATCTTATTAGTGGATCCAAGTGTGTGGTTTTAGTCCGTCTGTGTATAGTTTATAGGGTACATTTAGCAAAACTTTTGTTCATTTCTTTATAATAGTTCCTTTATAAGTAGTAGAGATAGAGATAAGTGGTGGCTCTTCCAGAATTATGGCTTGCAAATAGCTTATCAGAACTATGGCTTCCAGGATAAGTGGTGGCTCTCCTACTAGAAAGACATTTCTTTCCCTGAAAAATCGTAGTACTATGGTATACAAGTCTGATCCAAGAAAGTTATGAAGAGATCCATATGGGATCTACTCAAATTTGTACCGCTCGATCTCTCCTGCTCAAAGTAAGAACTAGCACAAGCTGTGCTACAGCACACACCTATTGTTCTACAAGGGATAAGTTAATACGGTGAAATCTCTACATACAGATACAAAGGTAGGTGCTAAGCGAGGTCACTCCTGACCTCTGAAAAGACGCCTGCGTTTGGAGGTATTATCCCCCTCAGGTGTCTCAGCGACAACCATCTGCTCTTGCAGAACCAAACCTCGGTTCCGGCAAAGTTTCCTGATTGGTGTCCGTTGCGCGCATGCCTCCAACTCTTCATTGCGCTCGTCATTATGCTCATCGTTATCTTCATCGCAGGGACTGCTTTGTGTCCTGTGTGGCATCAGTTCTTCACCATCCACAACGACTTCTTTCATAAGCTAGAAACAGGTAAAATAAGGAGGAGATTACCATCAGAATTTCTGAAAGTAGAAAATCAGTAACTCATGCATTGTCTAAAGAATTTCGATCATTGACAAAACAAGCCAATGTAGGAGCAGAAAGATGATAACAGAATCCATGAAATTTCTTCCCAACTCAGGGTTAGGATGATTTCTATTGCCAACTAAATAAAGGACGACATGCTACTGGATCAAGGATGCTATCGTACCTTCCAATCTCTATAATCAAATCGGAAAACAAAATGGCTGTAGGAGACTTCTCCTGACGCTATTGCACTGGCAGCAGGTGCATTTCTTGGGTCTGTACAAAGTCAGCAGAATTATATTAGATACGCAAGCATCTCTGTAGTACTATTAAAGCACAGACAGAACCATACGAGAAAGTCCTTACAGACAATATGGTGCCCGTTGTCATCAATGTTTATTGCCACCCTGCCATCCTTAACTAGGAAAGACAGTGCAAAAACATTCTCAACCGTTTGGGCAAATGAATCTCTGTTTAAAACAAGATTCTCCAGCCTTGCACTCTTCTTTTTCCTCAGGATGTCAAATACAACAGACACATTCCGGTCAGTGTCTGACTTTGCTACCTCTGAAGAATCAGCAAGCTGCATATTAAAGAGATGATATGAATCAATTATCTGAAGTGATGAATCAATCAATAAGACCCGCAAAGAGAACAGTCAATAAGTGCAGTGATCATACATTTCTGACAAAAATCAACAATGATTATGCTAAGAAAATAGGTCTAGCTAGCAGTGCTGAAACTTAATGGCAGACAACAGAAGATTGCAAGAATATGAATGGTACTGTCTCAGTCTCAGATGTTTCTTTAAACAAAAGATCATTTTATGCAAAAGCGTATAAATTTACTCAAAAGTCAATGGCTTCTGAGTTTGACCAATTTTATAAACAAAAATATTAACATCTACAATACCAAATCAACATCAATAGATCCAATCTAAAATATATTTTCATAATATTTGGTCAAAACTTAGTAAGCTTTGACTTTGACCAAATTTGTAGATGTTCTTTTTTGGAACAGAGGAAGTAACTAATAAGATTGGTCACACTTACACTGTCACCTGTCAACAACAAGAATGATGGCTAAGTGCCTAAGTGACACACCTGCTACGAGCTACCTACCTCACAGTAGCACTGTGGAATGGAACATATGGCAAACAGAGGGGAAACAAACCATGTGAAATGTAAAGATGGACGTTATTAATCTCTCTATATCCTCAGTACACAAAAGCATGTGGATACCTCTTCAGGACGAGTATTTTCAGTTGGTCTGGCAGTCTTTTTTCTATTAACAACCGAAACCTTGCGCTGCTTTACTTCTGTGTCCATGGGTCCTATCCTGCAAAGATTTAGAGCATGTATGTATGGTTTAAGTCACTTACCAAGCAGACACTAAGTAAGAAATGTTGAGAACTAATAAAAGACAAAGCAGCTTAATTACATGGTGCTGCATCCAGGCACAGCCCTGAAGATATGTGAAGCAGAAAGTCCGACATCAGTCCAGCGCAATGAAACAGGCTCAGAATCAAGGCTTGCTTGCTGCCCAAATTTCGTCAACAATGCTGTTACAAAATCAGAAGGCGTGATTCCTTCACTTGACTGGGACCTCACAGATTTTACTAATGTGGTTGTAATATCCAGTAGAGCTTCTGCATCAGCTATCTGTTCCCTTGGCTTCTGCACTGCAGTGTGAAAGGGCACCTCATTTTGTGTTTGTACATAGCATCAATACTTGAGAACTTTAAACAGAAAAATAGAGCAGACAATAGAGATTTTGTTTTACAGAAAGGGCCTATTTGCGTAGGAGAGGGGGATTGAGATTTTAGTTAGATTCAAATCCTTCAGATTCAGTCTATTCTAAAAGAATCTAAAAGCCTCCTCCTCAACATCCCTTCACTAATCATTTTGGTGTGCCATGGTGAGCTCAAGACATGCCAATACTCGCACAGTTTTGCATGGAAATACAACCATGTAGACAAACAGCCAAGCACTGAGCAACACAATCAACATGTGCTCCATATCAGCATGTGAGAACAATCTACAGTCTATTTGTGACACATACTGCTGTAGGCATGGTGCAGAAATACAGAATACTTCAGAAAACTCTAAAATAAAACAAGGCAGAACCTAAATATATGGAAAAGATCCAATTCATCCAGAGGATATGACGCACGCGTCCTCCGGTTCTGCAGCGTGCCACATGTCCTCACTCCTCACGACACGGAAAGAAACAGAGGCATCAACATGGGCCCAACATTATCTCTCCAGAACCGTTCTCCTCCACAGAAACTTTCCCCTGTTCTTCTCTATCTCTCTCGTGCATACCCAGTGGCGGAGCTCTGTTGTGGCCAAACCGGGCCATGGCCCGCCCAACTCAGCCCAAAATACTGAAGATATGGAGGAAAATTAGCCCATAGAAAAAAATCTGGCATTTTTCTTTGGGCTGGCCCGCCCAACAATTTGACTAGAGCTCTGCCAGTGCGCACACCGCACACCGCCTAGCCATGGCTGCCTCCACCATACCTTCCCAGCCACGTTTTTTTGCCGGTTTATTATGCGGGGAGTATGCTCACCGCTGCAAATAAGCTCCTCCTATGCTGCAAACTCTGGAAGCCGGCTGGCACCACCGTCCTGCATCCCTAGGTATTGTTTTGCTACGCCATCATGCTGTGAGGGGTGGAAGACTGAGTCAGCGGAGCTTCAAGGTAGAGGCCGTTGCGCTGTGAGCGGTGTGTGACGGAGCTGCAAAGGGAAGATGGCGGTGCTACGAGCGGTCTGCAGAGCAGCTGCCAGAGGAGGACGATGGTGCTGCGAGCGGCGTGTGGCGGAGCTGTGAAGGAAGGCCAGTGGTTCTGCCAAGGGAGGGCGGCGGTGCTACGAGCGACCAACGGTGATGCTACCAAGGAAGGGGCGTGGAGCTGCAAGCAGCCAAGGAGGTGCTACGAGCGACCAGTGGTGATGCTACCAAGGGAGGGCAGGGAGCTCCAAGCGGCAAGGGGAGGTGCCACGAGCGACCGGCGGTGATGTTACCAAAGTAGGGCGGGGAGCTGCAAGCGGCAAGGGGAGGGGAGGTGCTACAAGTGACCAGGGTTATGCTACCAAGGGAAGGGCGGGGAGCTGCAAGTGACCATGGGAGGTGCTACGAGCGACCATCTGTGTTGCTACCCAGGGAGGGGCACGGAGCTGCAAGCGGCCAAGGGAGGTACTACCAAAGGAGGGCGACAGAGCTTCATGCTGTGAGGAGAGGTACTGCTAGCCAGAATCAGAATGCTGCATCTGGCACTCGTCGCCAGAGTTCTGGGCGCGGTGGTGGTACAAGACTATAGAGGGTGGGGGGTTTTCTGTAGCCGCAGGGGTAGATGGTGCAATGGAGAGACCACATGCTGCTGGGCGAGCGGCGCCCACTGCTGCTGCCGGGGATGCACTCTCGTCGGGGGCCTTCGTGGGCGAGCGATGCGCAGAGTCGGGAGGAGATTTTTCCTGTTTTGAGAGAGGCAGGAAGAAGAAGGAAGCCCGCGTGGAAGAGATGGTCATCCAGCGGCTGAGCGTCCTCCAATCGAACAGCTCCAGACCCAGGGGATGGGGGCATCGTATGCCCCGGGGAACACTCAGCACGGGCCTTAATATATTTGAGATGAAAATAAATGTATGCTCATGCTAGACACTAGACAAGATGTGCTCAAAACTCTACGAACAAATGTTTATGTAACTTGCTTGATAGTTTACTGCTAGTGATGTGCTGCAACGACATTGAATTAACAATTTGAAAGATAAATCTATGATAATTTCATGTAACATGAATATGTATGTTGGTACCATATCTCCTGTCGAACAGCTCCAGACCCAGGGGATGGGGGCATCGTATGCCCCGGGGAACACTCAGCACGGGCCTTAATATATTTGACATGAAAATAAATGTATGCTCATGCTAGACACTAGACAAGATGTGCTCAAAACTCAACGAACAAATGTTTATGTAACTTGCTTGATAGTTTACTGCTAGTGATGTGCTGCAACGACATTGAATTAACAATTTGAAAGATAAATCTATGATAATTTCATGTAACATGAATATGTATGTTGGTACCATATCTCCTGTCCCCTGGACATATTTGGTTTTCAGAAGAGTTGCCACTTTCACAAAGTACCACTCCATTTGAAGGGAGATTCAGACATTAATAATTGAGTAAATCTGAATCAGTTAGAAACTAAAAACTCCATTTTGTTTTACTTCTAGGAGATTACAACTTCTAACTGCAGCAGTTGATCCACACAGAGTAACAGGCTCAGCTGAAAGGGGCCGAAGGCAATTTTTTCTGATCCCAAATGAATCTACTACATCTTTGACGGAGAAAAAAATAGCGTGTTGCAAGAGCGAGAGATGATGATTCGTGACCATACCGAGCTCGTGCAGGCTTTCCACCTGCGTGATGATGGAGGCGAACTTGTCGGAACCCTCCTTCGCCATGTCATCCTTCTCATCTGCGTCACGCAACGCACACAAAAACAAGTCAAAATCACACCGCATCCAGTACCGAAGGGGAGCCCCCAAATAAAATAAATGGGGAACGGGAGGGGCGTACCGCTGATGAGGCTCTTCATGGCGAGGTACCGCGACCGGAGCATCCGCCGCTCCGCCAACCCCTGCTGGGGCGGGCGCCCGCCGCCATCGGCCCCGCCGCGGCCCTCCGCCCCAGCAGCCGCCCCCGACCCCGACGCCGCCATGGAGAACCGAGCGACCTAAACCCTAGGCCCCTAAATCAATCCGAACCCTAGGTACTGCGGCGCAGCTGAGAGCGACGGGAGAAGGGAAGCGCGCGTGGGGGGAATGGAAAATTTTCCCCGAAATTTTTGGAGACGGGGAGAGAATAGGGCGGGGATTTGAAATCTCTCGTGTCGCGGGTAGGGTAGGGGGGTGCGCAGGAAGGAGGTTTTGCGGCTTCCTGTTGGGACGCCGCGGCATGTTAAAATTCCAGCCAGGGGCTAGAACGCGGGCGTTGAATGGGCCCACTGTGCAGTGACGAGGCGAGATCGTGAGCCGCGGTGTCAGATCGTGGAGAGGGTCAGATCGGCAAGAATCTCCCGACGTGGAGAACCCTTAATCAATTTATTAGGATTTTATATCTAATTAGAGCTAACCCTAGAATTCAGATATTATAGTGCCAATTTAACTAACAGCAAAAGTAAATAAACACAACGGTAAACACACACGCGAGGATCGTTGATCTCCGTGATCGCCTCTTAGCCATTGGATCAACATTGATTTATCGAAGCGTTGCGCCCTTGATATCCAGGCATCTGACAGTGCCCCCTCCTCGACGACACACTTGTCCTCAAGTGTTAGCTGAACCTTGCGGAAACCAGCCCTTCAGGGTATCAGTATAGAATTGGGGAAACACCTTTTTTATGAAGTTGGCATCTTCCGAGGAAGTATCAGTAGGAGGAAGATTCTTCCATTCGACCAGCCATTGTGTAACCAGAACCGTGTTTCTTGGCAGAGACCTAGTCTCCGGTACTTTGAGAGGTGTTGTTTTGATTGTACCCTCTATGGTGATGAGTGGGAGGTCGGGTTGAGGAACAACATGGTTGCCCAGGTGCTTCTTCAGTTGGCTCACGTGAACCGCTAGGTGAATTGTCACTCCATCAGGTAATAGAAGCTTGTATGCCAGTGACCCCACCTTTTCCAAGACGCGAAATGGGCCATAATACCTGGTGGTTAACTTGATGGAGTTGCGAATGCCGAATGCTGCCATTCTGTATGGTTGCATACGCAGATAGACCATGTCGCCAACCTCAAAGGAGCGCTCGATCGGTTCTCTTTTGATTAGCATATTTCTTCATGCGCGCCTGGGCTTGATTCAGATTAGCATTGAGTTTAATAAGCAGTTGTTGATTCTCTTGGATGAAGTCACGAGCATCTGAATCTTCAGGACCAGGGATTGCTACATCATTAATCATGGGTGGTGCAAAACTATACAGGGCTTCAACAGGTGTGACCTTGAGGGAGGTGTGGTATGTAGTATTGTACCACCATTTTGCTAATGGTAGCCATGCTGCCCATTTCTTCGGATCTTGGAATATCATGCATCTGAGGGTAGGATTCTAAGCACTGGTTCACGCGCTCAAATTGTCCATCCGTCTAAGGATGATAGGCAGTGCTGAGTTTAAGCTTGATATTTATGGACTTGAACACTTGCTGCCACATGTGACTGGTAAAGATTCTGTCATGATCAGTTACAATACTGATTGGGGGCCATGCAACTTGAAGATGTTATCCATAAAAGCTTGAGTGACAGAGTGTACTGAGTATGGGTGGGATAAGGGAATGAAGTGAGCTGTTTTTGTCAATCTATCCACGACGACCAATATAACTTCCTTGCCTTAAGATTTTGGGAGTCCCTCAATGAAATCCATTGTAATGTGTTGCCAAGCCATATCAGGTGGATCCAGGGGTTTAAGAAGTCTAGGGTAAGGGCAATGCTGAGCCTTGGCTCGCTAACAGATTGCACATTCAGCAACAAACTTTTCAGTGTCCTTCTTTAACCCAGGCCAGTAGAAGAGCTTCTTGATCCTTTGATATGTGGCTACCATACCTAAGTGGCCACCTATGGCTGATGCATGGAAGGATTCCAATAACTGTTTCTTTAATGTATCATCCTTACCTATTTAGATTCTCCCTTTGTACCTTAATACCCTAGCAGTGAGTGAGTAAGAAGGCTCAGATTGAGGAGCAATAGTCAATTTCTGGATTAGTTCTTTGCAGTGGTTGTCAGTGACATGGCTCTGTTCAACTGATTCAACCCAAGATGGAGTAATGACAGTTGTAGCCATGACCTAAGAGGGCCTTCTACTTAAGGCATCTGCTACTTTATTTTCCTTGACTTTTTTGTAATCAATTGTGTAGTTGATTTCTAACAATTTCAGGAGAAGCTTGTGTTGAATGCCCACAGCTACCTTTTGGTCAGTGATGAATTTCAAGCTCTTTTGGTCTGTTTTGATGTGTAATTCACTGCCCAGCAAGTAGTGCCTCCATCTTTTAAGAGATTCTAGGATGGCCAATGCTTCTTTGTAATATGTGGATAAGGCAGCTAATCTGGTACCAAGAGTTTTGCTGAAGTATGATAAGGGTTTACCCTGTTGCATGAGCACAACTCCTAGTCCATTACCACTAGCATCCGTTTCAAGGGTGAAAGGTAGGGAGAAATCTGGTAAAGCCATGACAGGAGCAGTCATGAGGCTAGTCTTCAGTTGCTCAAATGCCACTAATTGTACATCTGTCTAGTGGAAGCTGTCTTTCTTCATCAAGTCATGTAATGGTCTGCAAATTTGCCCAAAGTTTTTGACAAAACGCCTGTAATAGCCAGCTAGACCCAAGAATCCTCGTAGTTGAGAAATATTTTGTGGAGTGGGCCAATCCCTGACAGCTGCAATCTTCTGAGGATCAGTGGACACTCCTTGGGAAGAAATGATGTGGCCTAAGTATTCCACGTGAGGAGAAACAAATGAGCATTTCTTTTGATTGGCATACAATTTATGTTGCTTCATTTTGGTTAGCACTAGCCTAAGATGGTCAATGTGTTGTTCCTTGGTCTTGCTATAGATGAGTATGTCGTCAAAGAATACCAACAATAACTTCCTCATGTATTCAGAGAACACATTATTCATGAGGGCTTGGAATGTGGCAGGGGCATTTGTTAACCCAAATGGCATAACCAAATATTCAAAGTGACCAAAGTAGGTTCTGAAAGCAGTTTTGTGTATGTCAGATGGTTTCATTCTTGTCTGGTGGTATCCAGATCTGTGGTCCAATTTGCTGAAGAATTGTGCCCCATTGAGCATCTAATAGGTCTTCAATGACAGGAATTGGAAACTTATCTTTTATTGTCTGTGCATTGAGCTTTCTGTAATTAATACAGAGTCTCCAGGTACCATCTTTTTTTCTTACAAGAATAGTTGGGGATGCATAGGGTCTAGTACTATGTTTGATGACTGATGATTCAAGTAATTGTTGGACTTTTGTCTCCATTTCATTCTTCTATTTATGTGGCACTCTATATGGCATGTGCATGGGTGGTTAGGAGCCTTGCTTGAGGGGAATAGTGTGGTCATTGAACCTTTCTGGTGGTAATCCTTTAGGTTCCTTGAAAATGTCATCAAACTCGGCTAGTAATGTGTGTACAGCAGCATTAGAATGGCAATCATGAGTGGCAGCAGTTGTAGAAAGGGGAAACAAGACATAGCCAGTGGATTCTTTGCTCAACTCTTTGTGCAATTTAGAGATAGACATTAGTTGGACACCTTTGTTCATGGAATTGTCTTTGAGAACAATTTTCTCCTTTCCTTGCAATTTGATTTTGATTACCCTGGGATGGTAATCAAATTTAACTGGGCTATGAGTTTGTAACCAGTCACTCCCCAAAACCATGCCATAGCCTTGCAAGGGTAGTATCTTGAATGAGTTGGAGAAAGAGTGTCCCTATATAGTGTATGGAATCTCTAGAATATGTGCACCAGTAAGTAGTTCTCCTCCACTAGCCACAATTACTTTCTCCATGAGGTTGGTGACAGTATCGCATTTGATCTTGGTAGAGAATTTAAGATCCATAAATGTGTTGGTGCTTCTTGTGTCCAACAGTGCAATTCCCTGCTTGCCTCCAATCTAAACCAAGACAGTGAATGTAGTGTTTGAGCTCTGCCCTTGAGCTGCTTGTACAGAAATTTGCATCATCTGTTGTTCCTCACTCTGATTTGTGTCAGAAGTAGATTTGCCAGGTTCTTCCTCAGTTTCTTCTTGGCAATCTTGGAAGTGCTCTTCCCCTTCAGCAGTCATCAGATTTAATTTCTTGTATTGCTGACAACGGTGTCCAAAGAACCATCTCTAACCATAGTACTTACATGAATTCGGTTCTCTTGGTTTGGTGTCAGTCTTGGGAGCTCATAGGAATTCTTTTGGAATTGAGAGGTGGAGAATGTTTTTGTATGGCTGGTAGTATTGGCATTGACTCCTTGTTCCATATTCCTGGCATACTCCACAGCTTGATACAGTGTACTAGGCTGGAGGGACTTGATGTAGTGTTTGATTTTCCCTTAAGTCCATTAATGTACTTGATATAATATGGTTCCTTGACTGTTGGGTTTTCTTTCCTATAGTCTGCCATTTTCGCCTCAAACCTATCTGTATATTCAGAGACAGTACTGTTGCATTGTTGGATAGTGTTGAATTTTTCAAGCACCTCGTAGGAGTTGTTCTCAGAGAATCTGGTTACTAGGGCATCACAGAATTTTTCCCAGGAGAGGTTCTCTTCCAGTACACCAGAGTTTCGCAGCCAAGTATTAGCCTTTCCAGTGATGTACATTTGAGCATAATCAAACTTGGCATTCTCAGGAACATAAACCATGGAAAAATATTTATTTGTTGTTCTTAGCCATTCCTGTGGGTTGGTTCCATCAAATTTTTGGAAACCCATTTTGGGTGCTTTAGCAATTGATTTGTAGAATTGGGCATCTTTGTCCAGCTCATTGTGTCTCTGATGGTTCCCTCTATCCTGGTAGTATTCCTGTCTACCAAGTTGTTGGTGGTTATGTGGTTGTGTAATGTTGGTTGGGTGTTGTGGTTGTTGTGGTTGTTGAGGTTGGTGTTGGTTGGTGTTTGATGGCCAATTTTGGGTATGTGGCTGGTAATATGGGGGATGTGGGTTGTAAGTTTCATGATAGGCAGGTGGTGGGTAATGGGTGTTGGGAATTGGTTGGTAAAAGGGGATATGGTGGTATGGGGGGAGTTTCTAGGTAGACGGGGGGTTGTGGTGGATGATGAAAAGCTTGGTAAGGTTGGAAGGGTTGTGGCTGGTAAGGGTACTGAATATTCCTGAACTGCTCCTGGTACTGACCCTCTTGACACTGCTCATGGTATTGGCCCTCTTGGTACTGCTCATAGTGTTCCTGAGTATGGTTCTCCAGTTCCATGTACTGGTAGTCATACCTTGGTGGGTCTGGAGCTTCACTCCGGCGGCACCAGTGTGGAGGTTGTGAGTGTCCTCTTGCTGGCTCTGTGTCCTCCTGAGGTTGAGGAACAGGGTTGGAGGAGATAGGAGCTTGTTCCAATGTTCTTCCCCGCTCAACCATGAGTAGAGCTTCTAAGCGTGATAACTGGTAACTCAAGGTTGTCACTTTCTCTTCCATGCCTTCCATCTTGTGACCAATCTCTTCAGTTCTCGTGTTGACATGTTCCATATCGAGCTTGAGAGCAGCCAATTCTGCCGCCTCCTAACTCTCTATGGTCTTTGATTTCCCCATGGTTGATGTCAAGTTTCCGCCGCCTCCGCGCGATCCCGCCACCTGTAAAGCACACAAATCGGGAATGACTTCGGGATTTTACTACCGAGGGAGATAATCCTCAGCAACCGAAGGGGAACCCAATTTGTGCCCTAGCAGTGCCGTCGCCGCCAAGCTGCCGTTGTCGACTCCCGTCAGAATTGACGCACCGCCGCCAACGCCGCCGTCGACCACCACCTCCGCTGCGAAACGGGAGAGGAGGGTGGGATTTTACGAGAGATCCCAACCACCCTCTCTGCCCGAATCGACACGCCGCCTGGAGCTGGAGCTCGTGAGCTCTTAGATCCCGATTTGAAGAAGATCGAAGCCAAAGATCGATATCTCTGATACCACTTTGTCAGATCCTGGAGAGGATCAGATCGGCAAGAATCTCCCGACATGGAGAACCCTTAATCAATTGGGGATTTTCTATCTAATTGGAGCTAACCCTAGAATAGAAATACAGAAGTAAGCATAATTTTGGGTACATTCTCGGTAGCCCTCTCTTCCCGACAGGGAGGCTATACATAGTCGGTTCAGTTATTACAGTGCCAATTTAACCGATAGTAAAAGTAAATGAACACAACGGTAAACACACACACGCGAGGACCGTTGATCTCCCCGATCGCCTCTTAGCCGTTGGATCAACATTGATGTACCGAAGCGTTACACCCTTGATATCCAGGCATCTGACACGTGGGTTTTGTTTTTCTACAACTGAATGAGTGCGCGTTTGCTTCGTCGTTGGGTAGTGCATCTCTAGCACGACTCACGCAAAAACGCAGTCCATTTCTGCTGGCATGGTTCGGACCGATGCCACAACGAGGTGATCTATTTTGTTCGGACAAATTATTTAATTGTTTTGCAATTTTCCTCAACCAAAAATACTATAAAGGAACTGCATCGCGCATCCTAGGTACCCATCTATGTCGTCGAAGGTGTTGAAGTCGCTGCCCTCCTCGCACTTGACCTTTTAGCCCGTCGGCACCGGCGTGACCTCCACCCCATCGTCTTCCACCACGCGCGCTGACCTCGCTGGCAAGCATAGCCTACGCGGCGGTCGCAATTGCCATCGCAAGCACGTCGCTCGCTTCGATCCTGCATCGCTCGCTTACCTCGCTCCACGACAGTCACCATTCGGTTTAGTACAGGGAGATCGAAGATTTCGGTTCAGTACAGGGAGATCGATCCATGACAATTATCGTCCAGTTCAGTATAGTCAGCAAGAAGGGAGTCTGGTACGAGCTAGGTGGGTGCTTGGTCACAAAAACTTCAGGAGAGTGGACGCGGTGGCAGCCCCGTGTGTTGAAGGTGGGCGAGGTGGGGTGCAGCCTCGTCGGTTGGATCGGGGGATTAGTTCTAAAAGGCCTCGTCTCGGTCTTCTCCCGACCGTGCCATGACTGGATGGTATGTGCGTGAGGGTTGACTGGGTCATGTGAGTAAAGTGTACAAACCCAACACTAAGTACTTAGCCATGTCCCTGATTACGCATGACTTTGAGTGACTGGACTCGAAGCAATTCAAGGAATCTCTTCATTCCAATTTCTTTAATTCAAATTTTGATGGGTGAACAAGGGTAGAGGGTTCATCGATATCTGTCAATGGTACCCAGGTTCACTAATATCTATCAGTGGACCATTTTCAAATTATAAGTTTTTTGGTTCATTGATATCTATTAGTGGTGCCCTTATATTTTAAAAGAAATTTTTATTTCCGAAATGATAAGACAAAACCACCGCTTTACGCAAATTCAGCCAAACCTTCACCTAGCTAAATATGCATGTACTTAGAGGTTAAGATTTATATCCCACCAAATAGGTGAACTTTTCAATACATTCAAAGTATTGATCATTCGTGGTTGCAGCCTTTCATGTTGCAGGTTGTCCTGAAGATGAGTGAGGTACAATGTTAGGGTTGTGAGTCTATACTCGGCATGTTATTGTCTATGGCTCTTGATGGAGCTCTTTATAGTTATTAGTCTTTTGTTGTTGATCTTTGTTAAGAGGAGCTACCCTTCTGTTATGCAAATTGTATGTGTTTATGTAAAGTTCTAGATCATTTGATGTAATAGTGTCGGGCATTTGGTATAGGGGGTACCGCGACCCATTGGTTGTTGGTCCCCCACCATGTATCTTCTGGCGACCTCAAGAGGCAAGCTTCCCTCGCGAGGCTACATGGAGCACCAGCCGAAGGCGGGGTCTGTGATGACACCCCTCAAGGCCGGAGCCTCGACAAGGATGCAAGCACCAGCGTGTAACACCCCAGCATTTAGGAACCAACGAAGTGTAGAAATAGGATTTTGTGCATGTGCATGCATTCATCTATAAAAAATACGGGTAAATTTTTCGGCAAACAAAAACTTAAATTGATCAGAGTTTCTTTCACTATATAGAGGTAGGAATAGCTCTTTATAGTTTTTTTATAAATTTTGACATGATCTTTATGAATTAATATGTTTTGGGGGGAAATTTTTTGAATTAAAATTTGAATCATTCGGAAAATATTTAAAATTTATAAGTTAGTATTTTAAAATGTTTTCCAAATTTATAGTAATATTATTTGTTATATTAATGATATATTAAACAATAAGAAGAAATTAAGACAAAGAAATTTAAATAAGAAATGAATTCTCAATTCTTTTCTTTATTCCATAATCATATTACAGTATGAAGTTGATACAATAAATAAAGTAACTCATTATAGTAAGAGAATTACAAGAAATAAAATTCTACAAGATTCTTACAAAGGAATAAAATAAAAATTACAATAAAAATCTATAAACCTATCTGTTCATGTACTACATCTTGAGCATCCAGATCTTGTACTTGCAAAATACAAAGAACATAAAAAGAGAAATAAAGGTGTTATTTTTGTTAGTTTTACTCTTAGTTGAGGGCAGTGAAGTGCACTGCTCAAAATTACATCATTGAGTAAGTTAAAGGGCTAAATTCCATCAATGTAAAGGATCTGTTCTTTTCAAACAAAATAACTACAGATTCATATCGTTAGCATAGTAAAAAGGGGCAAGTTTCACTAGGGCAGTTATTAGTAAAAGGATAGAAGTGAAAAAAATTCACTTGATCTGATCCACAAACATCATAAGCAGCCAGGAAGCATAGTCAACTAATTGCATGCTGTGTGTTGTCGAAACAGTAGCAACAACAAAAGCAATCAAAAGGGAAGTGCACAGCCGTAGCACAGCTCCCAACAGCTCATTCCCATTCTCAAGCACAAAGCCAAGAACACACCAAGCCTTCCAAAGCCCAAACAGAACCACCAGCCAAGATATACACCAATCATTCAACCATCTACAAGATGGTGACATAAGGAGGGGGTGGAGCAGGTGGATAGCAAGGTCAATATCAAGCTCACAGGAACCAGGAGGAGCAGGAACATCACCAGGAGGTGCAGAACCACATCAAGCCAGCAAGAACAAGCTAGCAAGATCAACCAGCACCACAGCAACATCACCAACAACCAAGTTATGTGGTGAGTACACATAAAACCATCACATGATCAAATCATATTATCTAGACTATCAAGCATGTGTTGTTTTATATGAAAACTTCTCAGAAAACACCCAAGTGGGGTGTATCCATCATAGAAGATTTTACATCAAAGTCAATGAACAATCCTTACAAGTAAATCCAAGACCTCAGCCTGTGCATCATAGATCTTAGAAATAAATTGATATCTCCATATTCCAATATAACATTAGTCCTAGATCATGATTTCTGGGCACATATCTTAAAAGAGTAGCACCTCAAAAATCAATAGATCTTAAGGATCCATATTAAACAGTAAGAATACCAATAATTTTCTCAAAGAATTCAAGAATCATTAGCTGATACTAAGTATTAGAACACATCTATGAGGGACATCAAGTTAGAAACTTAGTTTCTATCTAGCTATGCCTCCGACCAACATCATAAGCTAGGAAAAATTATGGTATCTTAGTATATTAAATACAGCAGGAAGTTTCAATTCTTTAAGACAAGCCACACTTGGACAAGAAGAATTTAGCCCAATATTAGAATAAACACTTGTGTACCATTCCAAATAAGGTGTCACAAGTATGAATTCTAAACCAAGCAAATCATATACTTAGCTTTCATAAGTACACTTGTAGTTAACTAACTAATCATTTTCCTAGAATCAACAACCAGGAATCATTATCATGTTTGCATATACACAATCAGAGCATCTTTGGAGTAACATATTAACTCCAATCTGCATGTATCCACACAATCCAGTATATAAAAATACAGTGAATAACCACTGATAGTACTACTGTCAGTACTAAGATCATGAACAATAGTGAAATCCCAAATCACCAGGATCAATAGGAAATAGTTTAACACAATAGCATTATCATATAGACAGTATCCAATGACCAATTGGAATCAGTTTAAAAAAGCCACAAACAGCTTAACCATCTTTAATATACAATCATCTAGAATTGTATAACCACCACTACCAGTCCCAATTCATTCATCATAATCAAATCAGAGGGATGAACCCTAATCGAACCAGGAACCCTAATTAGGGATTGCCACTAGAAGTACACAGAAGATAACTAGAGAGTCATAGAAGGAGAATAAGAATACTCACCAGTGGTCCTCATTGATGATTAGAAGAGGAAGCAGAGGGGCCGACGAACACACACGGCGGCACGGGGAGCACCCGAGGGCACTGCAACCCGCGCCGAGCCATGGCGGCGGCCACAGCCACACCGGTGGTCAAACAACACAACCGCACCACCAGAAGCACCACACAACACCGCAAGAGCGGCGAAGAGGTATATCGCCAGCAGCCACCAAACCCTAGGGTTCGAGGTGGAGCTAACCTGGCCGGGGAAGAGGTCTAGAGGCGAATCGAATAGGACCAGATGACGAAGCGGGATCGTCTACCTCGCCATACACCACGACAGTGGCCGAGAAGGTGCAGGGCGACGTGAATCAAGCGGCGACAGCGTCAGCATCGCAGCGCACCGCGGGGTCAAGGGAGAAGAAGAGGAACGAGTGTGAGAGAGGGGTGTGTACTGGCCAATAGGGTCCAATACCATTTCGATGGGTGCTCTTGACAAGCCCATTTGGGCCAGGTTGGGCCTAGTTAGCCCAATGGGTTGGCCCAAAAGTTAAAAGAAAAATTTAAAAGATTTAATGAAAGACCAATATACCCCTCGAACTTAATAAACCCTAAGAAATAAAATAAAAATCCTAAAAATACAAACAATAGGTTCATAAGTTCATAAAAATATAAGCTATCTAATAAAAGTAAGCATTTAATTTTTAATATAATAAATTTAGGTTAATGATTTTTATAATATATATTCCTTTTGGAATATTATAAAAATAAATAAAATACCTAAAAATAAATAGAAATTACTTTTATCATTCTTAATCAGTATAGTATTTTATAAAAATACTAAATTGATATTTAAGATATCAAAATAAAATCTTCTAAATTAAAATGTTTATTCTTAAAAAAGAAATACTCCCTTCGATAAATATTACTTGTAATTGAAATGGATGTATCTAGACTTGTTTTAGTGCTAGATACATCCATTTCAATAACAAGTAATATGGATCGGAGGGAGTATTAAAGAAATAATTAAAGGAGTTAAAAATAAATAAAAATTAGTTTTTGACTCTTTTACTGATATATTATATTACAAAAATATTAAATATAATATTTACAAAATATTAAGAAATATTATTAAAACAATTTCCTTTATAAAGGAAATTCAAGAAAATTTATATATTGGGTAAAACACACAAAGAAGATAAATAATAAATGATGTATTGCATTACTATGCATAATCATTTTTGCTTCTTTAAATGTTGTCCTTACTGGGCAATAATGATGTTTTGTAGAAATAGAAGCTCAAGGTCGAGTGCAAGCATTCGACTTCACTACCTTGCAATCACAAGGCAAGTTCATCATTTGCTCATGTCCTTTGATGAGTCTTTATCAAAGTAATTGCAAATTGTGTGTTATCATCTATGTTCCAAAGAAATAAAATATTATTTTCTCAAAACAAAAAAATTATTGATAACATCCTAAGTGGTGATATGTATAAGGTGAGCAATGGAACTTAGGTTTCCAGTTGCAATGAGTAACATCACATAGAAATAAATAACCTGTGTCATCAGTGATTCTAACACCGTATATTACGCGTTAACCATGAGATTTGGAATGGGACGGAGAAGTTAGCTGTATCCTTTTCCTTCTGTATGTATGGCAAGACGACCTTAACGTGATGTTGTGTTTCCTTGCGAGGATCCATCATATGGGTGGGCACCCTTAGGCCCCACGATTTTGGTGTCTAGATTATCTATGAGTGGCTATCAGTGGTATAGTCAGCCCTATATGGAACTCGCCAGGGCATCACCAGCTCATAGAGTCTTTAGGAACTCATCATGGTTATAGCTTAACCGGGAGGGGGCTTAACGGAGGTGTAGTCAGCCCCGGAGGATCATGCAGACATGCGAGGTCGCGGAAAGGGCAGTGATTGGCTTGGATCACCTACTGGGCCCCACATCACAGAATTGTGGACAGGAAAGTACGCCCGGTTGTGCAACAAGGAGTTGATCTCTCATGGTAAAGTAACGCACCTCTGCAGAGTGTAAGAACTATAACTTGTTACTCCCTATTCCGGGAAGGTGCTACGAACACGGCAGGAAAGGAACTCCATGAAAGTTCTGGTCAACCTACGAAGGCTGATGGGCATAGTTTTTCATAATAAAATCAATATTTAAAGAAATGTTTACGAAAACTGCATAGTGCCAAGGACCGATAGTCTGAGGTGGTAGATAGAGCATCAAACTTCCCACCTTGCATATAATGAACTTGCTAGGTAATGTTGTTACTCACCCTTTCCTTTGATCCCCTGCTTAGACTCTGAGGAGCCAGAAGATACTCTATTATATGCAGCCGGAGGCCAAGAGGATGTCTACTACGAGGAGCCATATCTGTCCGACGCAGTCGAAGGGGCGGACTATGAAATACGATATGGAGGACAATGAGTCAGAATAGTTGCCATAGTTATTAGTAACCAATTGAGCCGAGCAACAGAAACTTTATATAATAAGATGTTGAGTGCAATTCAGAGTATAAGTTTGAAACTTTGAATCTTCCGCTAAAATAGTTCAAGTTTGGTTTGTAAATTGAATCTTTTGAAGTCTCGAACTTCTGATATTGTAATAATGTGTCTATATTTGTATTTTGGACCCGTAATGTTTCTGTTGTGCCACTCCAAGGGATATGATATTTACAGAACATTGTTCTGTGGATGTCATGTCAACGACTATAGTGTACTACACATGCAGTGGTATGTTGGGTCACCGCAGCTGGTATCAGAGCAATTGCTTTGACCTTAGGTTGGAAACCTAGTAAAAGGTATTACTTATAGGAGCTTATCGCAACGGTAAATAATTCTCTAAAAGAGTATAATGGGTATTCAAATGAGAATATTCCTTTGTATACTTTAGTGTGATAATTCTTTGTTATGATGCAATATTATAGTTGTTTACTAATCAAAATATTTTGTATACAGTGCTATGGCACCAAAGTTTCCAAAACAAACTTTGGTATGGAAAGAAGAGACTCTCGATGATTATCAAGGATCATTCACTGATCAGCTTCGTAAACTCTTAAGGATTTTCAGTTGTTCAACTAAGATTCCAGTGAATACCATAACCTATTATGATGGTCGTATGCTATCCAAGTATTATGTGAGTATCCAACTTCCAGAGGAGCTTGGATTATATCGCTATTTACCCATGGGTGAAGGTAGAAGTCATTTAACAGCATACCATATTTCTATTTTGGAGGCGATAGCCAATATTCGGGAGCACAAAGCCCAGGAGTTAGAAGGGAGCACATTCTCTGTGATTCCTCATGATTATATAGACACGGAGGTAATATACCGGTCTTTGGACGCCGTGGGTTTTCCCTTCTTCGGGTCTCTCAACGACCAAAACTGTATTGACCACCTGATTTGTGGCGGCTATGTAGAGCAGCAAAGGTTCTTTTTCCTTGGGGAACACGATGATAGGTGATGTCGAAAGTGTCTTCTTGAATTCTTCGAATGCTCGTAGGTCCTCGTCGGTCCACTAATTTTTTTCTGATTTTTTCACGAGGGCGTAGAATGGGAGCGCCTTTTCTCCTAGCCAAGTGATGAATCTGCTCAGTGTTGCCACGCATCCGGCCAATTGCTGGACACCCCAGAGATTTGTCGGCTTCATTATGAGTACCGTTTGCATTTTCTCGGGGTTCGCCTCTATTGCTCTTGCTGATACTAGGTACCCGAGGAGTTGCCCCCCTCGGACTCCAAAGGAGCACTTTATTAGGTTGAGTTTAATGTGTTATATGTCGATATTATCAAATGTTTCCCGTAGGTCACTGATAAAAGTCGACTTTTTGGTGGTGATGATGACGTCGTCGATGTAGTCTTAAACGTTGTTGCCAATTTGACTTCCGAGGAAATTTTGCATCATCCGTTGGTATGTAGCAGTCACGTTTTTGAGGCCGAAAGGCATCATTGTGTAGCAGAATACACCATAGGGTATGATAAATGTTGTTTTGTCTTGATCCTCTCCTTTCATACGAATATGGTGGTATCCGGAGTATGCATCTAGGAAGGAAAGACGCCTCATCCGGTAGTTGCATCGATAATTTGATCGATTCATGGGAGCGAAAAAACGATCCTTCGGACAGTGTTTGTTGAGTGCGGTGAAGTCGATGCACATACATAGCTCTTTAGTATTTTTCTTCGAGAAGCCTACATGGTTGGCGACCCATAGTGCTTGCTTGATTTCCTTGATAAATTTGGATTTATCGTCCAATGGCCTTTCTTTTTGGTTCCGCAAAATGGTGAAGCGATTGCTTCACAGGTCTGGCACTAGGATGTACGTTGAGTGCATGCTTAGTGAGTTCATTGGGGATTCCTGGCATATCTGATGGTACCCATGCAAAAATCTCCCATCGCTTATAGAGGAACTCGGTGAGCACGCTTTCCTATGTGTCGTGGGAATGGTCACAGCAGATGCTGCAATTGGCAGTGAGTAGTAGAACGAGGGGCAAGGGCGGCCAGCCATCTGCGGTGCGAGATGAGGGCGGAGACACAGGGTTTTACCCAGGTTCGGCCCCCCGGAGGGTAAAGACCTACTCCTTCTAGATTGTATTATGATGGTGGTACAATGGGCGAGCTCGGCGGCTAGGCGACGAGTCGCTTGGGTGTATGATGGAACGTATGTCTACACGCCCTGTAGGGAGATTTATATAGACTTACCTCCCTTAGGGTTTACATATCTCAACTGAATCAGTTAAGACTTCGGTACTCGTTTAACCTAATCCGCCTGGGCCTATCTACTCGCCTGGGCCTTCAGCTTCCAGTCGCTTGGATCCACACCGGGCCTTGATCCAGTTGCCGTCTCGTAGGCCCACTCGCCAGTTCCTGGGCCAGTCGGAAACGTCCTGCTGGGTATACCCCGGTAGGCATATCCCCATCACTATGCGGGGCCAAGGTTGGTGGACACCAATGCTATTTTATTCGGGTCCGTAGGGTGGACTCGGATCTCCCTTGTATCTTTTGCGGTGTCGAAAGCTATGTCAGGCATAACTCGAGATTCTGGTAGAAGCTCTGTGTCTGCTGATATTTTCAGCTGCTTAAATTCTGTCTCCATCCCGAAAGATTCAGAGATTTTGTTGAATTCTCGGTCGCAATTGTCGGATCGGGTAAAGCTTCCCCTTATTGTGATGATCCTGTTGGGCGCTGGCATTTTCATCACCAGGTAGGTGATGATGGCCTAAAAGTGCACATGTTCATCAGAGCATGTTTTTGTGGAAGTATTAATTCCAGTTTTTATATCGATCCCAATGAGGAGCTTCGGTAAATGTTTTTGCGGTGTTTCTATCACACCCAAGGTGTCACAGGTCTTGAGTGAATTGACTGCAAATGTCGGAGGTGGAAAGTGGTGAGTGAATAATAGAGGAAACTTGAGTAAAAGTAGATACGAAAAGTAAATAACATAAAAGTAGAAAGACGATGAAAGTGTTCGGAGTTCCTACAGGTGAGAAATCTTTAATCTTCATGGTGAGAAACAGTTCATGGTGATAGTTAATGTGCCAAATGGGTGAAATGAGATAAGTGGTTGTGATACTTCATATTCATAAGTGAGTAGGCAAGAAACCCATATACCGACTAGGATTCCTCATGGAAAATTCCTCCTTGTGCCAATGATCCATCTACCTGTTACCATAGTAATAGTCATCACATTAATTAAGGTCTTTTGACTAGATCAAGGCTTTAATCTTGATGGTTCCTTGTTTATCCTTGAGTAGTGCTAGCTCCTCATTGATATCGGCCTATCACTCGGGGGTTCACCGATTCGCTAGTAAACAAGTTCATATCTATGAGATCTTGAGATCATCTTATCTGGGCCCATAAATTAGACAACATGCATTAGGCAAACATAGATATTCATTCTCACGTTATAATAATCACGACAACAATCACAAATGGATGAAGTAAGAGTGGCACATCACATCTCACCAATCCCCTACATCTCCCATGCCTATGGTGATTTAATCAGAAATGAGAGGGAGGTAGATCAAAGGAATAATAATATTGCAAAGGGAAATCATCTCAACTTTACCATAGCAAGCCACAATACCGCTTGGAGATCAAATCAAATACAAATCAAGACAAGATCAAAGTATCAAACCCTAATCTTACAAGTGGCAATCTCTCTCTCTTTCTCTCTACAAATGGGAATAATGGTGGAGTGGTAGGATTAGAGGCTAGAGATCTTTGAAGAATGAGGCAATGTTCTTCTCCTCCTTCAGATCTGATCTCCCCTCTCCTGGAATGTCTTGCGACAACAGTGTTCTGTTTTTCGTCTCTCCCCAATAGAGAAGTTGCTTGTATTGATATAAAGAAAGCGCTGGAGGGTCGTGTGGCCAGGCGTTGTGGGCGGGATCCGTCCGTACCAGTGGTCGTCACACCACCTGGACGCCTCTAATGAATTGGCCTTTTGTTGGAGATATGCCCTATAGGCGATAATAAAAGTAGTTATTATTATATCTTTGTGTTTATGATAAATGTTTACATTCATGCTATAATAGTATTAACCGAAAACATTAATAATTGTGTGATTTGTGATACGTCGGAAACATATCTATAATTTTTGATGCTTCATGCTTGTTTAGTATCTACTTTGCTTTGCTTTGTCTTTACTTTGAGGTATTTTTATACCTTTTCTGGAACTAACCTTTTAACAAATTGCCACAGTGCCAGTTGCCTGTTTTCTTCTGTTTTTGGTTCTAGAAAGGCATAAAATCAATATTATCGGAATTGGACGGGACAAAAGCCAAAGTCATTATTTTTCCCGGAGCAACTCGGAACCACGAAGCAGAGCCGGAGGGGGGACACAGGGTGGCCGCACCCCTTAGGCGCAGGCAAGCCCTGGAGGCGCCCACAGGGTGTGTGAGCCCCCTGGACCCCCACCGTCCTTGCCTCCTTCGCCAATAAGAAGCCCCGAGGAGAAAACCCTAAAACTTCCAGAAGAAATCCACGAAAACCTCTGTAGCGCTGCCACCACCAAAGGGGAGATTTGGGGGGACATAAAGTCTCTATTCCGGCACCTTGCCGGGACGAGGAAGTGCCCCCAGAGCCATATCCATCGATCTCCATCGCCATCTTCATCACCATTGCTGATTCTCATGATGAGGAGGGAGTAGTTCTTCCTCAGGGCTAAGGGCTCTACCGGTAGCTATGTGTTCATCTCTCTCTATGCATGATCTTGTGGTCATGAGCTTTGTAATCAAGTAGATCTACCTTGCTACTCAAGTGCTTCATTAGATCTCTGCTCTCCCCATGTGTGTGAAAGTGACAGCGTGCATGCCATGGTGGCACTTAGGCTTGAGTTTACATAAATATTCTTTGTGCTTTAATAGATCTATGCTTTCCCCACGTGTGTGAAAGTGACAGCAGGCATATCTTGTGTGGCACTTTGGCTAGGTTGAATATTTGTTATGAGTTATATTTGGAGTTGGATGTCTCTATGAAATTGTGGTGTTTGTTGGAACCATCTAGTGCTCAAGGTGATAGTGTGGGGTTATCTAGATTGGGGAAGGCGGACTTTGAGGTGTGCTGTTATAGCCCTACCTTGGATTAGAGTGTCCAACCGGAGAGTAGTATCATGAAGAGAGGATATTTATATGAGAGAGTGTTCACTAGTGAAAGTATGATCCCTATGCCTTGTTTCTAAGCATTGAAACACCGTTTGCTACTAGATCTGTTGCATATTTGCTTGCTTCCTTCTTGTTGCCTTTAGTCTTTGCCTCACCGTCAATCTATTTTCTGGCACCGTTACCACTTGTATTTCACTATCTCTTCGCCGAACTAGTGCACCTATATTGGGTGTGTTGGGGACACAAGAGACTTCTTGTATCTTGATTGCAGGGTTGCTTGAGAGGGAATACCTTTGACCACTTCCTCCCTGAGTTAGATAAACCTTGGGTAATCCACTTAAGGGAAACTTGCTGCTGTTCTACAACCTTTGCACTTGGAGGCCCAACAACTGTCTACAAGAATAGAAGTGCGTATACATCAAGCTCTTTTCTGGCGCCGTTGCCGGGGAGGAAAGGTAAAAGGTACTCACATCCTCCGGTGTGAGTGCTCAAAGTTATTTCCTTTAGATTTTGCATTTTTGTATTTTTGTTTCTTGTTTTCACTAGTTAGGCTTAATGGAAAACAACAAAAAAATTAGAGAGCTTTATAGTATTTATGTTGAATTAGGACATGAAGTGTTTGAAGAGAAAATTAAAAAACCTATGGAGCTTTATTTCCATGCTAATAGCAATGTTATTAGTATGAATTCTTTGGACACTATTATTGCTAATGCTATGGAAAAGTCTAAGCTTGGGGAAGCTAGTTTTGATGAAAATGATCTTTTTAGTCCCCCGGCTTTGGAAGATAGCTATTCTATTGCTTATGATGATACCAAACCTCCAATATATGATGATTACAATGATGAATATGATATTTTAAGTCCACCTACTATTGAGGAGGAAATTTATTGTGATTACAATATGCCTCCTATTTTTGATGATTATGGTGATGAGAATAATAGTGATAGCTATTTTGTTGAATTTGCTCCCACTACAATGAATAAGAATGACTATGCTTATGTGGAGAGTGATAATTATATGCATGTGGCTCATGATAAGAATGTTTTATGTGATAGTTATATTGTTAACTTCATTCATGATGCTACTTAAAGTTATTATGAGAGAGGGAAACATGGTCTTATGCATCTCAAAAATATTAAGTTTCCCCTCTTTATGTTGAAAATTTTGAAGTTGCATTAGTTTTGCTTTCCTATGCTTATTGCTTTGTGCTTTCATGACTTGTTTCTTTACAAGATTCATATGCATAGGAAGTGGGTTAGACTTAAATTTGTTTTGAATTTGGTTCTTGATGCTCTCTCATAAATCAATTCATATTTGTTATGTGAGCATCTTCTCAAGCTATCATGCCTAACTTAAAGGCATTAAAGAAAAGTACTTGTTGGGAGATAAACCCAAGAGTTTTCTTAAGTCTTAGAAGTTATTACTTCAGTAATGACCTCGTTTTATCCTTTTTGTTTGCTTTTTGTGCCAAGAATAACCTCTAATGAGAGGGAAGTAAGATTTGGGGAGTTGCTGTCCTGAAACAGATTTCTTTTCTCCACCAAAAAAAATCGTGAGGAGTCCCTGTAACTAGGATTGATCTGAAAAGTTACGAATAAATCCCCCAGTATGTTAGATAACTTTCGTTAGTTCAACACTTTTTGATTTGAGCAACATAAGGTCTTTGAAAAAATCGGTTTCTACCTGCTGTTCTGTTTTGACAGATTTCTGCCATTATTTGCATTTGCTTCTTATTGATTCCTTTTTGGGAAATTGAACTTTTTGAGGAAATTGCTACAGTAGCTTGTGTTTTTAGTGAAAGTTTTGCTGTTATAAAGCTAAACCCAAAGGTCTATTATCTTTTGAATACACTAATGTTGCTAATAAAGATTGTGTGAAATTTTGTATGAAGAAAAATTTTCAGTTGTAGGGAAAGAATGATGTAATGAGATGAAGAATAGAAAAAAGCTCAAGCTTGGGGATGACACCCCGTGTTACCCCAATAAATATTCAAGAGGTACAAGCGTCAAAGCTTGGCATCCCCTTCTTCATCAATAAAAATCTCAGGTCTTTCTAGGCACTTCATTTCTATTGTTTCATGCATTGTTGTGTTGTTCTTGGAGCGTCTTAGTTTTCGTTTTTGGTTTTTGTTTGCTTAGTTTGCTTGAGTTGGTTACACCACACTTCTTTTGGAGAGAGACACACTCTGTTTCCATTGCCTAGAACACTCTAGTTTTCACTCTTATTGTTTTGTGAGTGTTCACTTTTGCTAGCACTTGCGTTCAGCCTTAGTTTTCTTGTCCTTTCAGCTTAGAACTTTTTATTTCTTCTTTGTGGATTTGTGAGACAATCTCACTGATATTTATTGATTATTATCTTTGTGAGTTGTTTCAAATAAGTTGTTTGGTGTTGGAAAAGAGTAGAAAGTTTCGTGCTTATAGTGGTACAAAAGGGAGCTTGTTTTGACTGTGGCTTAGACTTTATCATGTCATGCTAGGAGTTGTTTTGACCTTATTCTTAGTTATTATTGTTGTAGCATGTCTTGTTCCAAACAATTGGGATTGCTTAGTGTGCCTTGAAGGAATCATGCGTTGTTTTAGCATACAAAAGCATAGTATTGCAGTATTCTCCTTTGATGCTTTGTTTGGGTTGACTTGGCACATGCTCACACCATGTTATGACTATGAACAAGTCACCATAGCCTCTATGATCATTTATTCCTTGACTTGTAGTACCACTCTATGCTTTGATTAGTAATGTTTTGTTGCTCTGCATGATTATGGTCATTATTGCTCTCTTAGTTGGCTGCTCCCAGTCTTTTGCTAGCCTCCACTTGTATGAGTAAGCTCTAATCATGCTTCCAGCTCCCAAGAAACCAAGTTATTCCAAAGTGTCCACTATAAATTCCTATGCATGGTGTGTTACACCATTCCAAGTATATTCTTGTTTTCAGCTATCTTCTAATTAAAAACTATTTTGTTATGTGAAAAAATAGTGATTAAAGCCCTCACGAACTTGATGGCACACTTTATATTCTTTGCCCCTAATAAACTTGAACCATTGTGTCATCTATGTTGTATATGCTTGCACTTATACGTTGGAATTAGCAGAACCGTGTTGTCACGGGGAACATTTTCAACATTGCACTTGTACTTTGTACTCAGTTGATATCATGTTCTTTTGTCTATGGATGTCACAGGTGTGAAATAAAGAGGGAACTTGTAAGTCCATGGAGTTTGTATCCTATGTTACAGAAATGCCTGGGCCACTAGCCTAAACCATGCCTAATCATGGTGGAAACTTGCAGCATCACCATAGTGACATCTATGAAGCATTCTTCTTATAAAAAAAGAGACACATTGAGAAAAGAGGAAAGAGAGAAAAAAACACCATATTCCCATGGTAAATAAGAAGATTGCTGAGATGCTCATTGTTTGCTTGCCTTGTCATTTTGGTTATGGGATAGATCCTGTACCATGTGCAAGGGGTACCCCGTTGGCGGTTCTCAATGACATGCAAATACTTACAATGACAAGAACTTACAAGTGACGAAAGTTGAGTAGCATGAGGTGCGGCCCTCGTATTCAAGGGACTTGAGATTGCCAACTTATTCTTCGTCAATCATATACTCCATCTTTGTTCACTTTAACCTTAATCACTTCAAGATGCTTATGATAGGGGCAATGAGGGCTGAAAGCTAACAAGTACCATAATTTTTGGAAGCTCTTTTTGAAACTTGAAATCCATTCTTCCTTTATAAAAGGTCTTTCTTCCACCACTATTGAGTCTCCACCTTCTACCTTTAGGCACCATTAAGAGAGCATAGTTGGCATTCTTTGTGCAGTGTTCCAAAGCTTATTGATTGATGCATATTGTGATATTACTTGTTCTTATGCTATTTGTTTCTATTCACCCTTGTGAACTTTGAAGGTGTCCTATGCATCTATTTGCTACTCTATGAGGGACAAGCTGATTGCCACTATGCTATGTTTTCTGTATGTGAAACAAATAAACGTTTTTCAATGAATGTTATTCATGATCTTTGTTTGTAGCCTTTCATGTTGTATGCATAGTTACTATGTCCTATTGTAGAACTCCATCTTTCATGCACATGTTTAGAGTTATTTGATCCCAGCTTTCAATGCTTGCAAATGGTTTGATCTTGGTTTTGATGGTGCATGTCACCTCAAAAATTATTCTTTTTATCACTTACCTACTCGAGGACGAGCAGGAGTTAAGCTTGGGGATGCTTGATACGTCGGAAACGTATCTATAATTTTTGATGCTCCATGCTTGTTTAGTATCTACTTTGCTTTGCTTTGTCTTTACTTTGAGGTATTTTTATACCTTTTCTGGAACTAACCTATTAACAAGTTGCCACAGTGCCAGTTGCCTGTTTTCTTCTGTTTTTGGTTCCAGAAAGGCCGAAAATCAATATTCTCGGAATTGGACGGGACAAAAGCCAAAGTCATTATTTTCCCGGAGCAACACGGAACCACGAAGCAGATTCGGGGGGGGGGGGGAGGGGCATAGGGTGGCCGCACCCCCTAGATGCGGGCAATCCCTGGAGGCGCCCACAGGGGGTGTGGCCCCCTGGACCCCACCGACCTTGCCTCCTTCGCCTATAAGAAGCCCCCGGGGAGAAAACCCTAAAACATCCAGAAGAAATCCACAAAAACCTCTATAGCGCCGCCGCCACCGAAGGGGAGATTCGGGGGACAGAAAGTCTTTATTCCGGCACCTTGCCGGGACGGGGAAGTGCCCCCAGAGCCATGTCCATCGATCTCCATCGCCATCGTCATCACCATTGCCGATTCCCATGATGAGGAGGGAGTAGTTCTTCCTCACTACTAAGGGCTCTACCGGTAGCTATGTGTTCATCTCTCTCTCTATGCATGATCTTGTGGTTATGAGCTTTGTAATCAAGTAGATCTACCTTGCTACTCAAGTGCTTCATTAGATCTCTGCTCTCCCCATGTGTGTGAAAGTGACAACGTGCATGCCATGGTGGCACTTAGGCTTGAGTTTACATAAATATTCTTTGTGCTTTAATAGATCTATGCTTTTCCCCACGTGTGTGAAAGTGACAGCAGTCATATCATGTGTGGCACTTTGGCTAGATTGAATATTTGTTATGAGTTATATTTGGAGTTGGATGTCTCTATGAAATTGTGGTGTTTGTTGGAACCATCTAGTGCTCAAGGTGACAGTGTGGGGTTATCTAGATTAGAGAAGGCGGACTTTGAGGTGTGCTGTTATAACCCTACCTTGGATTAGAGTGTCCAACCGGAGAGTAGCATCATGAAGAGAGGATATTTATATGAGAGAGTGTTCACTAGTGAAAGTATGATCCCTATGCCTTGTTTCTAAGCATTGAAACACCGTTTGCTACTAGATCTGTTGCATATTTGCTTGCTTCCTTCTTGTTGCCTTTAGTCTTTGCCTCACCGTCAATCTATTTTCTGGCACCGTTACCACTTGTATTTCACTATCTCTTCGCCGAACTAGTGCACCTATATTGGGTGTGTTGGGGACACAAGAGACTTCTTGTATCTTGATTGCAGGGTTGCTTGAGAGGGAATACCTTTGACCACTTCCTCCCTGAGTTAGATAAACCTTGGGTAATCCACTTAAGGGAAACTTGCTGCTGTTCTACAAACCTCTGCACTTGGAGGCCCAACAACTGTCTACAAGAATAGAAGTGCGTAGACATCAAGCTCTTTTTTGGCATCGTTGCCGGGGAGGAAAGGTAAAAGGTACTCACATCCTCCGGTATGAGTGCTCGAAGTTATTTCCTTTAGATTTTGCATTTTTGTCTTTTTGTTTCTTGTTTTCACTAGTTAGGCTTAATGGAAAACAACAAAAAAATTAGAGAGCTTTATAGTATTTATCTTGAATTAGGACATGAAGTGTTTGAAGAGAAAATTAAAAAACCTATGGAGCTTTATTTGCATGCTAATAGCAATGTTATTAGTATGAATTCTTTGGACACTATTATTGCTAATGCTATGGAAAAGTCTAAGCTTGGGGAAGCTAGTTTTGATGAAAATGATCTTTTTAGTCCCCCGGCTTTGGAAGATAGCTATTCTATTGCTTATGATGATACCAAACCTCCAATATATGATGATTACAATGATGAATATGATATTTTCAGTCCACCTACTATTGAGGAGGAAATTTATTGTGATTACAATATGCCTCCTATTTTTGATGATTATGGTGATAAGAATAATAGTGATAGCTATTTTGTTGAATTTGCTCCCACTACAATGAATAAGAATGACTATGCTTATGTGGAGAGTGATAATTATATGCATGTGTCTCATGATAAGAATGTTTTATGTGATAGTTATATTGTTAACTTCATTCATGATGCTACTAAAAGTTATTATTAGAGAGGGAAACATGGTCTTATGCATCTCAAAAATATTAAGTTTCCCCTCTTTATGTTGAAAATTTTGAAGTTGCATTAGTTTTGCTTTCCTATGCTTATTGCTTTGTGCTTTCATGACTTGTTTCTTTACAAGATTCCTATGCATAGGAATTGGGTTAGACTTAAATTTGTTTTGAATTTGGTTCTTGATGCTCTCTCTTAAATCAATTCATATTTGTTATGTGAGCATCTTTTCAAACTATCATGCCTAACTTAAAGGCATTAAAGAAAAGTACTTGTTGGGAGATAACCCAAGAGTTTTCTTGAGTCTTGAAAGTTATTACTTTAGTAATGACCTCGTCTTATCCTTTTTGTTTGCCTTTTGTGCCAAGAATGACCTCTAATGAGAGGGAAGTAAGATTTGGGGAGTTGCTGTCCCGAAACAGATTTCTTTCCTCCACAAAAAAAATCCTGAGGAGTCCTGTAACTCGTAATGAGCTGAAAATTTACGAATAAATCCCCCAGTATGTTAGACAACTTTCATTAGTTTAACACTTTTTGATTTGAGCAACATAAGGTCTTCGAAAAAAATCGGTTTCTACCTGCTGGTCTGTTTTGACAGATTTCTGCCATTATTTGCATTTGCTTCTTATTGATTCCAACAAGTTCGAGGCACACATCCACAACTTAATTGGAGGCTCCCTAATACAAGCAATATGTCAAACAATCAAAGAAAATCTTGTAAGAACCAAATCAAGGCTAGGGTTTCCAAAGAAACACTAGAGCATGGGGGCCCTCAAGTGAATGAGGGGGAGATGAAGATCTCTCTTGGTGAGGATATAGGTCAAGGCCTCCTCCTTCGGTTCTCCAAAGATCAATGACTTTGGATGGTTGGATGAAGAGATCTTGTAGATTTGGTGGCTCTAAAGGAGTTTGTGTTCTTGAGCAACTCGAGCAATTGGAGGAAGGGGATAAGGGTCCCTATTTATAAGCAGCCCCTTCCACGAACCGTTTTCTGACCGTTGGAGAAGAACCCGACCGGAGTCTCCGGTCTGTACACCGGAGACTCCGGTCTACAATGGAGAATTCGGTCTATCTCCGGTCCAGCCTCCGGACCAGTATGCAGTACGACCCAGGCCTTTTGAGAGCCAAGTGGGCCGGAGACTTCGGTCCTCCAGCACCGGAGACTCCGGTCTGAGCCCACACCGGAGATTCTGGAGAAGCCTCCGGACCTTCCTCTGCACCCCCATACAGAATGACCCAGCCATGTTCCGGAATCCCCCACCGGGGACTCATCCGGAAACTCCGGTCCACACCGGAGACTCCAGTCCAGGCAGACCGGAGACTCCGGTCTGGTATTTCGAGAACTATGTCAATCTTGCAGGAATCTTTCCAAAGTGTGAGGGTAATTTTCACTTATCATAATAACAACATGTGGACAGTGACAAACTTTAAAATGATCTACTTGTTGTTAACGAACATCAAAAGTTCCTCGTCATCCAAGGCCCCTAAACCCATGCAAATAACACACATGAAGTTCAAAGTTCGAATATGGCAAATGAAAGCAAAGCAAATAAGAGTGAATCCAAGGCCCCCAAACCCATGCATGAGACTGTCTTCTCCCCCTTTGGCATCGAAATGCCAAAAAAGGGAAAAGACCTAAGCTAGCGCCCCAACAACTCAGTAGTCATCGTCACCTCGGCATCCTCATCCTCATCCTCATCGTCCTCAACAAAGTCATCATCATCATCATCATCAGGGACTGCATGCCCTTTGCCGTGAGGGCGAGAAGAGGAGGTACCCTGGTACCCGTAACCAGAGGTGACATCAGCAAAGGTCTTCCAATCCACCAGACTCTCCTATTGGGCATTCCATGCCCCAAATGAGAGTGTGTGGTTAGACTCCGTGGACTGCTGAGCACCATGCTCATAATTGTACTCATCCTCTCCTTCCCCATCATCCCCTTCACCTTGTTCCGTGATCTCCTTGAAAAGCTTCTCAATGTGATGGTTGCTTTGGTAGGATGCATGTTGCTGCTTACGGATGTCTACGTTCATGCAACAAAGGGTCCTCTCCCAGAAAGTGGCCTTCTTGACCCGCTCATGTACATAGTCCCGAGTCATGGAAGGAATAGGTGCATTGGAGGCATTCTTCATCCGAAATCTAGGTGGAGAGGGGCCCCTCTCAGTCTCAATATCCTCATCATCATCGCCATAACGACGCCTAGGAGCAGGCCCATACGCCCCTTCTGCTGCAGTGAGACCAATGCATGCTCAGTGAGATGCGGTGCTATGCCAAGTGGGTAATTATGCTCCTTGGAGTTGATGAGCCTCATAACCAAAGGTGCATATGGAGGAGACTTCTTGAAAAGAATAGCATGGAACATCTCCTCAAAAATAAAATCCATCACATCAATGGTTCAACATCTGCCTCTGGGCCAACATTGTAGGTCTGGTGGGTATGATAAAGAAGGTTGACTAGCCCACACCTAATAGCATTGTCATTCCCAGCACTTGGTGCGATGGTATGACGGAATATCCTCAACATTAGGTTGTAGAGAGGCTGGAGTCCCTTGGACCCCCTACAACACCCTCGCTGCCATACAGAGGTGCAAGCTTCATCTTGTTCTCACCAAGAGCCGCAGAGTGCATGCGCAGACCAACTGGAGTGGATACGCCATGAAAGGTCTCAAAGATGACATTGGCAAAGTCATGGAATGTAGCTATGCAGCGAGTGGTGCCGGACATCCAAGTCATGGTCCTGTCTTGATCAGAGCCAAATACTATAGTGGCATAGAAGTGCTTGTCAACACCCGGATTTTTAATCCCAGATGCCTGTCATGCCATACATCGCAATCCCAGGATTACCATTTTTGCGAGACATAACAGATTTGGATATCACAGTACATCATCCATTACAAACCATACATAAGGTCTTACACAAATAAGGATCTCATGATCCAGTCCTTAATACAACTGAAGCAGCGGAATAACGTAATAATAAGGATAGCGTGGGTGAAGCTCCATCTTCGGGGTCACAGGCAATGCTGACGATGGGAGATGATCCTAGTTGTCGTAACCTTCCTGCGGTCCATCCTCCTGGTACTCTTCTTCATAGTCTAGCCACGGGAATAGCCAGGGACAAAGCCATGAGTACTCTTTAAGTACTCGCAAACTAATACTAACAAGTTAAGGGGGGTTTTGTAGTAGGACATTAAGCTCTAGGGTTGTTTTGCAAAAATCCAGATTTACCTCTACTAAGTTCAGAAGCAAGAAAAACTAGTTGAAGTTTTATAACACCTAAGTGGGAACTTGAATTTCATATCACAACTCTATTGTGGTCAAGTCAAAGTCTCAATTCATTTCACAAGTCCTGTTGAAAACATCTGACGGGGGAACAGTATGGCCACTCCAACTGTCCATAACCGCGGACGCGGCTATTCGAATAGTTTGACACTCTGCAGAGATTGTACACTTTCACCACAACATTCGATACATCCGTCAGGAACAAATCCTGAATTCACCATACTCAGTATGCGGATAATCAATCCTAACCTTTTGATTACACGCCCTAGTATAGGCACCTCTCCTGTGAGTTTGGCCTCCCAACCATGACCAACTGTCATCTTGGGTACTACACAGGTGTACAATCTTTACAAGGTAGCCTCAGCTCAGACCTTGGCCGTGAGGGAACCCATACTAAGGTATATAAGTTTCCAGTCAAGCCCTACCCAATTTTCGGGTATTGTGGTTGTACGATAAAATTGGAATGGTATCGCATCCAGACAACCATCAGTTTTATAAAGGGCTAAGGCTCATGCCTCAACATTTTCATCATCAAAATCATCGGGTGTTCAGAAACACATGTCAAAACATTTCAGTAGAATGACTCATCATTCCAAGGTTTTCATAACCATTTTCACCAAGTATTCCCGTCTAAAGTTGATCCAGTTTTATGCTTAGCACTAGCATCTACAAGTGGGGTAAGTACTAATGAGGGGTGGTAAACAAGTGGGGATTAATTAAGTTCAATCTCATGCCTTAGGATGTCATCAAGAGTATCTAACTTAGGCCAAATTTAATGCTCTTTATGCAACCTTCCATTATCTTTCTAGTATCTACAATTTACTTAAGTAAACTCTAAGAGAAAACTTTGATAAAGAAATAAAGTAGAAAGCTTGCAAGTAAAACTAGGATTGGGTTATCAAGTGGGTATGATCACATATGCTTAAGGCATATAGTTGGCATGGTAACAAGCAAGTACTTGCTTGCATAGGTATCAGTATAAGCTTGCTAAGTTAATAGCTTGCAAGTATTGGCTTGCCTTGTGCAGAGCAGTGGTTGAAGTTCTCCTCGGCTTCTTCTTCGTAGTATCCTCCTTCCTCCTCGTATCCTTGGTCGGTACTAGCGTCTATAAATAAATACGAGGTACACAATCACCAAACAATACTTAACTATTTTCAATCATCACACAAAGGTGTTCTATAGATGATCTAGCATCATCACTAACATTACAAGAATAAAGCATTTGTCTTATTTATTTTAATTTAAGAAAAGTAATTTCTACTCATTGAAAAACTAATTAAGATTTAATATTCTCCAACTCAAACATGGGATCATGTTGACACAAGTCATCACCACATATTTAAGTACATGGGAATGTGATTTAAAGTGGTGTCACAATTTAACAAGGTTTAACCTTTTTGTTTTAAATAATTAAAGTGACTAGAAATGCCTATGTGGCATTCTTTTATTACTTGAACATTATTTCTATAAGTAAACCCATATGTTTTTATATATTCTAAAAGGTATGATCAAATGTGATTTTGAAGAGTTGGAATCAACTCAAAAGCTATTATGGTTGAAATTTGAAAAATGTTTGAATGTAGAAAAGCTTCTGACTTGTTATTTTTACCAAGGGTGATCTACAGATCCAAATGACTTGAATCCAACGGGCTTGGATTAAGCATTTTAGTACCTTTCTAACAAAATTGGTTTCATGCAATTTGGTTCACTGAATCGAGCTGGGTTGATTTTTGAAACTAGGTACAGAACTGAGTTTGAATTAAAATAGAAAAATCTAAATTCAAACGCTTGGGCTGCGCGGGAAAGGTTAATGGGCCGGCCCAGTGTCACTCCGCAGCGCGGGGCTCAGCTGACAGGGGGGTTCCACCAGTCAGTGGCTCATAACAGCGAAGCGGTACGGGGCGGTGTGGTTCGTTGGATTAGAAGTGAGATCAACGTGTGAGGGTCGTCGTCGACGATGAACATGTCACCGGCGAGCTCGAACCCTAGCGGCTCTGTGGGGGTGCATAGGGGGCATACCGGGGCTCCAGTGATGACGGCGAGGCGGGCAAACGAACGAGTGGTCGATGCCAAGCTCAGGGATGGCAGAGGCAGCTCCAGGGGTGGTCGAAATCAACGGCTCCCTTCTTCTCCAGAGGCGGCCTGCTCCGACGCAATTCTGGCGAACTGCTGCTCCTTGTGCTCTGGCTAGAGGGTGGAATGATCAGTGAGGTGAGGGGAGTGAAATGGTGTGCTTCAATCAGCTGGGGGTCACCTCCTTTTTTAGGCTCGACGGCGAGACCGAGAGGGATGGGCAGGCGACGGTGGCGACACGGCTATGGGCGGCTAGAGGCATGGATGCGATTGGCGATCGACGGGCGGTCTCCTGGCGATGCTCTAGAACTTGAATGCGAGCTTAGGGGCGGTGGCAATTGGTCGGGAACGTGCGGTGCTCTGCGAGGCAGAGGCGGCGAACTCCGTGGCGAGCGGTGGCTACGGGGTACGGGCGGTGAAACAAACATGTCTGGTGGTCTCCTGGGACGGTGGGGTGCATGCTGGCGGGCGGAAAGGGAACGAGGTGGTCGGGTTGCGTGGGAACGGTGCGTGCACTGGGGTGCGCGTCGGCATGGTCGACAGCGGCGCGGGCACGGCGTTCCTGGCGTTTCTGGTCTCTGTTCTTGAGCTAGGGCTAGTCGAGAGGGGGCGGTGAGGCATGGGCTACCTCCCAGACAAGGTTGGCACAACTATTTCTTCCTCTAGCTTGATGTCCACACTGGGGTGACATGGTGAGGCTCGGCCTGCTCACCATTGATGGCATTGGCAAGCTCACAGTGATGCTAGAGGTTAAAAACTAAGCTAGATGATCTACTAGATGTTTGCTGTTAGCTAGAGGGGGGACAAGGTTGGCCAAAACACTGCTCAAAATAGTGTTTGTGATTTGTTTGATTTGAATCTGCAACCTGTTTGATGAAATGGCCACAAGGAGTTGACTTATGAATTTTGAAAACATTTTTGGTGTGTGTTATAGGAATGTGTTGAGGATTCTGTGTGTTATAGGCATGTGTTGAGGATTCTGTGGGTGCTTGGGTTTTGAAAATTGAACTGGTTTGAGTGGTTTTTGAAATAATAGGATCTTCCCATATGAGATAGATTCAATTCTAAACTGTCATTTAAACTTAGCATTTGAATGTTTTTGGATGATCACAAAGTGGGCCTTGGTACCTTATTATGAGTACTAACAAGGGGTGCAAAGATCCACATATGTTTCTGTTAAGTTCTGAAAGTTAGGGATAGCCAAAGTAGGCATGAGAGTTAATTTGGCCAAAGTGACCATTCACTTCATTTGTTTATTTTGAGTTGTTTGTCTTTGGGAAAAGTTTGGGGATTGTTTAGATGATGTTTATTTCACCTAAGAATCATTTTACAATCAAAGAAACACAGAACCATGGCAATTCAAAAGAATCCAAATTTTAATACACACACATATGAATGCTTTCATATTTTTAGTTGGAAAAGTTTGTTGTTAACCCTAATTTTTATGATTAGAGTTTGATGATCCATGTTTAATATTTTTGGGATGTTACACTACTGCACAAGGTAGACATTGTAGTCTTCATGAAGCTCCATCAAATTAAACAATCTCAGCTTCTCATAGATCCACAGAGCATCATTGAAGTAGGGGCTGATCCGCATCTTCTCAACACTCATGAACTTCTAAGGGCATAAAGGTGATTTGGTGAGCACACCATACACATATTTCATGAACACTGCCTGCTCCTTCCTCCAGAAACGAGGGTCATCGCTGGTACGAGGCAGCCCATAAAAATCAGTCTTTCTCAGCTCACAGAACTCCTCTTTTGACATTTTGGCCAAAGACTGAGGATTATCATATCTGGCCTTCTTGGCACGGTCCTATCGTTCAGTACTTTCCTGTTCCCTCCTCAAATAGGCTGCATCACGTGTCTGCTGTCTCCGGTTGGAAGGAGGCACGATAAACTGACCCTGAGCTTCATCATAGCGAGGAGTGCCCCTTTGTGACTTGGCATTGGTATGACGAGGACGGCTAGAACCATCACCTGTGAACAATAGTGAGGGAGATAGCATGGAGATGAGTATATATGTCCCGAAGATGTATTACAAGAGCTTTGATGCATTTCTGGTCTATTTTGATTCACCCAACACCGGAGTCTCTGCACCTCATACCGGAGTCTCCGGCTCAGACCGGAGTCTCCGGCCCTAGGTCCGGATTATCCGGTCGGGTGGCTTGGGCATGAGATGGGGAGGTGCTGGTGGGGGTGAATCTAGTAGATCGGGCAATGCAACAAGGCTAGAGTACTAAAGTGCACGCAAACAAGTGATTCCAATGGACAAATCAACACCAATCCTCAAAAACACATCTAGAGATGAACCCTAGGAGAAAAGAGGAGGAGAGGTACCAGATTTGTCCATGGGATCAATTCCTCCGGTGGGAATGACCCAATGGAGAAGAGGAGAAGGTTGGTCGGCGGCACGGCGGATCTCAGGGGCTTATTGACCTCTAGGGAGGAGTTTTAGAAGAGGAGGCGACGGGTTAGGAGGAGGGGGACGGGGTTGAGAATGAAGAACTGCTGTTTCAGTTCACCCCGTCCCCTTCCTATAAGTGGCAGAAACCGTCTAGATCGGAGAGTCCGGTATACACCGGAGACTCCGGTGCAGGTGCACCGGAGACTCCAGTCCTCCTCGACCAAAAACTCTAGGATAGGTGTTTGGGAACATATATGAGAGATAGCAAGGTTTAAGACTTGGAATAGGCTTGGGTTGAGATATCAAACTGTGAAGAACCAATAAGAGCCATAGAAATTCACAAAAATATTCAGGAAAACTCCAAAAAGACTAAAATCAAGCAAATGACAAACACGAGTAAGCACCAACCTCTCTATTGAGAGAGGGCGGTGGCCTAGGCCACCATATTTGAGTATACTCGGCTTGGCACCACGAAGATATATCTTGGGTCCATTACCGAAACTCATCATTTAAGCTCACATATCACAAAATGATATTAAGAGGAATGATTTTGATTGCTTTGGGCATGATGGGGGGAGGAATAATCCAATAAATTAGGACCGCACTCCCCCTATATCCATGCCTACACATAAACCAAATAACGGTCAAAACATAGGTGAGTATGCAAGGTAATCAAGTCAAGCTCCTTGAATCTATGATATTTAGTTCATTCCTCAGATAGCAAAACCTTGCTTCATCAAGTGGATTCGTGAAGATGTCAGCAAGCTGGTCTTTGGTTGACACATATGATAGATCAATATCACCTCTAGTAACATGATCTCTAATGAAGTGATGGCGAATCTCAATATGCTTTGTCCTTGTGTGATCCACCGGGTTGTAGGCAATCTTGATAGCACTTTCATTGTCACATAGAAGAGGCACTTTGTCACAATGGACACCGTATTCCTTTAAAGTTTGCCTCATCCATAGCAATTGGGTGCAAGCACTAGCAGCTAACACATACTCGGCTTCGGCGGTGGAGAGAGATATGCAATTTTGCTTCTTAGAAGACCAACATACCAAGGACCTACCAAGGAATTGGCAAGCCCCGGATGTTGATTTTCCATCATCCTTATCACCAGCCCAATCTGAATCCGTGTATCCACAAAGAGCAAATGTTGACCCTCGAGGATATCAAAGACCATAAAATGGGGTATGAACTAAATATCGAAAGATTCTCTTGACCGCCATTAAATGGATTTCTTTAGGAGCCACTTGATATCTTGCACACACACACCTACACTCAACACAATATCGGGTCTAGATGCCCAAAGGTAAAGCAAAGAACAAATCATGGACCGGTATAACTTTTGATCCACATCTTTACCATTTGGATTTTGTTCTAGATGAGTATTTGTAGCCATGGGAGTAGGAGCTCCATTTAAATCTTGCATATTGAATCTCTTGAGTATATCTTGAGTATACTTGGCTTGGTTGAAGAAGGTCCCTCCTCTAACTTGCTTGATCTCAAAGCCAAGAAATACCCTCAACTCCCCCATCATAGACATCCGGAACCTACTAGTCATAAGCTTTGAGAATTCATCATTAAAAGCTTTGTTAGATGATCCAAAGATAACATCATCAACATATATTTGGCATACAAAAAGCTCCCCATTGACCTTCTTAGTAAAAAGAGTGGGATCGATTTTCCCAACCTCAAATCCACAGTCAAACAACAACTCTCTAAGGTGCTCATACCACGTGCGTGGGGCTTGCTTGAGCCCATAGAGCGCCTTATCAAGTTTGTAGACATGGTTTGGGAAGTTGGGATCGTCAAATCCCGGGGGTTGCTTTACATATACCAACTCATTTAATGGACCATTAACAAATGCACTTTCTACATCCATTTGTTGCAACTTAAAGTTATGATGTGCGCATAAGCAAGAAGGATACAGATGGACTCAAGGCGAGCCACGGGTGCATATGTCTCTCCATAATCAATGCCTTCAATTTGAGAGAACCCTTGTGCAACCAATCTTTCCTTGTTCCTCACTATAATTCCATGCTCATCTTGCTTGTTCTTGAAGATCCACTTCGTGCCTATAACATTGCGGCAATCCTTTGGCTTCTCAACTAACTTACATACTTTGTTTCTCTCAAAGTTGTTGAGCTCTTTGTGCATAGCTTCCAACCAATCCGAATCTTCAAGAGCTTCCCACACTTTCTTTGGTTCAATCATGGAGATGTGTGCTTGGTGTTCACTGAACCTCTTCAATTGTGCTCTTTTGGAAATGCCTTTCCTTAGGTCACCAACCACATTTTGTAGAGAGTGGTCTCTTAATTCCAACATTCTTTCTTTTCTAGCTACACGACGAGCGTGGATATCCTCGTTGTTTCTTTGTAACATCCCTACAATCATGTTTCAAACTCATGCATATCATCCATGCATCCATGATCATGTAAGGTTTCATTTCAAAAATCAATTCAAAAACAGGAGCATATGAGCTCATTATTTTATGTGATCAACATTAAATCAGATGCTACTCTCAAATGAGAGAATGATGTTCATAATTCAAACCATGTTGCCTTATTGTTCTCAGATTGTATTTTGCTAGGACTTAAACCAAAGTTTCAAAACAAATATGAATTGAAAACCATTTTCAAAACTTATTTAAAAACTACTGCTATGTCACTGTTTATTTTGTTTTATTCAAAGTAACCAGGCCAGTGCAAATGACCACTTGGTTTTGTGCACCATTATATGAAGGTTACACTCTGCAAAAAAATCCAGAACAATTTGAATTCAAATAGCATTTGAATTTGTTTGAAAATGGATTCACAAAATCAAAACAGAAATAGAAAAATGAATAGAGAAAAGAATAAGGGCCGACGCCAGACATTCAGCCCAACAGAGAAACCAGCCCATTTAGCCCACCCGGGTCCCCCTTTTTCTCTCTCTCACTCGTGGACAAACCCACTGGGTCGCTGACAGCCTGGACCCATCCCCCACACCTTTTCTCTCGCTGACGACTGGGCCTCACTGCCGCGTCACCCTTCGTCCTCAATCAGCGCCGACGACCACCTCGCCACTGCCGTTTCCGCTGCGTTGATTCCATGCTTAATTGCCATTGATACCGCGCGTGATCCTCGCCCCCGCTCTGGCTATAAGACCCCCTCCCCTCGCCGCTCATTTCCCCTCACCTAGCGCCACCACTCCGCCACTAGGCTGCATGAATTCGAGCCACTCCGCCGCGGCACAGACGCACTCCGACGACCAATCTCGGTGAGTTCTGACCGCCCCCTGTCTCTGGTTCAAACCAACGTGACCAGCGTGTCCTTGCGCGTTCACTGATGCCTTCTGTTTGCTTTCTCGTGACCCAGAGCGACGTCTTCGTTCACGCCGGCGACCACCTGAGCCGCCGCTCAACTCCGACGTGGAATCCAGGTAAAACGCGACCGCCCCTTGCCTTCCCTCCAATGCTATCATGATCGCCAAGTCCTTGCGCACCTCCTAATACATTTGGCTCGTGCCAGGCCGACGCAGAACCTCGGCAACGTCTTCGACAGCAAGCATCTGACGTCGCCAGCAACTCCGACGAGCTCCCTCGGCCACTACAACGTGCCCCTTGACCAGCCATCGCCACCTTGAGCATCAGCAACACATGGCAAGCTTGGTAAGCCCCTTCTCCCTCTCCCGCGCGACCTGGAATGCCGGTAGCAGCTCTGACAGAGACGCCGCCAGTCGCCGCCGCTAGCGCCGCCACTGGATGGTCAGGTTGCTTAGGATCGTTAGATCTAGATCCAGTGGATACGATAGATCCTAGGCGAAACGGTAAGATTAGATCTGGACCACGCGTTTAAGTTAGATCTGACGGCTCATAGACGCGATCCAGCGCGAAGCGGTATCAACCAATAGGATTGCGCCGCGTGTCTGTTAGTTTGTTTTAAATCTCAGATTTGAATCTATTAAATGTTTAAACTTGTTTTAATCATAACTTTTGATTCCCACGTCCAAATTTGATGAATTTTATATCAATGGAATCAGGAGAGAAAGCCCTTTCCATTTATGCAATGTGTTTAATGTTTTGTTTCTGTTAAAATGGTTATTTTTATAGAAACATGTGTAGGCCTATTTTGTGTATATTAATTATTTGAGAAATGTTTTAGTGTTCAAATAAAGTTTGTTTGGCAAGTTTTGAACTTGTTTATGAACCAGTACTGTGCACTTGTCTTGTTGAGTATAGAAAATCATCACATGTCATATTGCATGCATCCATGTATTTTTGCTTGTATTTATTTTGTATGTGATTTGGTGCTATCATTTTATGTGTAGATTTTGGTGCAAATAGTGATTGTGATTGTGAGGATTGTTGCTCCCCCAACTACCAAGGCAAGTGGTGCTTCATAATTTTATTCCTATGTTTTTCAAATATGCATTAGAAATATTTTTGCTAGACTTGCATGGATAAATTTTTGGTTTATATATGCTATGCTTGGAAAATCCTAGTGGTTGTAGAATTGCTAAGTTAAGATGTTTATCTATGCCATGCTTAGCCTAGCTGGTCGCAACCAAGGGTGGTGAATTATTCATGCTATGATAAAATATTTCTAAGTCTTTGGACTTGTGTTTTTACTTAATAAAACAACTAAGTGAATGAATCACCTGGGTGGAATGGTTGTGAATGGGTTATGTTGAGTGGTTACACAAGGCCCATTTCTATGGTTTACCTTTTGTATCTCACTTGTGGAAAGCCACCTAGGAACAAAGGGATTTGAGAGGCCAAATGTTAAGAAGCTTCTAGTGCAGCCACTTGGCAATATGGGCTCTGCCTGGATCATATAGGTTGCAATAACTTAGCCATTTGGACAGTTGGTGGTAGTGGGATGATAGGTTGGAGCCCGTCCATTTGGTCTAAGGGAAGGCTTCTAAAAGGTCCTGTCTTGGTGAAAATCAAGTCTTGTGGGGAAAGTGCACAACCACTGTAGATGGAAGAATCCAAGTACTTAGCCATGTCCCTGGTATTGGACAATTTGAGCATCAAGACATGGAAGCTATCAAGAATCTCCTCATCCCAATTTCTAAGTAAAACTTGTGGTTGAACAAGGGTGAAGGACCCCAATGTCTATTGGTGGTTCCTTGGGAAAAGTTTTGACAAAGAAAAACTTAGTGTTTTCAACTGATAGGCAAAACCTATTTTGAGAAAAGCAAGCCCAAGCTACACTTAGCCAAAATGCATATAGTATATAGTCCACCAATATTCTACTAAGGTATCACTTGCCAATACTATTCCAATGTATGGACCCACTGTGGCTGTAACTTGTGATGTTGGAGGTTATTCTGATGATGATTAGGAGTCATGAGTCTACAATCAACATGCTTGCCTGTGGCACATGAAGATGAAGACTTATTTATCTATTTACTTGTTTAAACTCTTGTACTAGGCCTGTGGCCATGGAGTTGTAAAAGACTATGTTGTCTCTAGAATGACTGTAATAATGACCTTTGTTTCTGTGTACTTCATCTTAAACTATGGATGCTAGCATTGATCCAGGGACTAGCATTGCAATCACATGGATCCTTTCCTTTACAAAGGAGGGATCTTACAGATGGTATCAGAGCACTGTGTTGCCTGTAGGATTATGACCCTAGGATTGGAAAACCACTAAGGAAAAAAAATTCAACAACTTCCACACTTGTCTTTTCTTCTCGTAAACTTTTCTAATCTTCTCTCTCATCTCTATTTGTAGATGAACCCCATCAACGAAGCCATGAAGAAGGGACCACTCATGACTATGACTTTGGAATGTGAGACAGAGTTCCCCAAGGCTCTCAAGGACCTCATGGTTTCCATGGGAATACATGGTGCAGCTGTGTACAAAGGTTTTCCTGTGATGGATGAAGGAGTTGAGTACTGGTGGGTGCATCTTCACTTGTATAAAAACAAAGAAGACAACCACAAGGACTCAGGATTCTGCATGGTCACCAACACAATGATGCACACTACATTCTTTGATTCAGCAAGGGATGCAGCTTGGAGGGCCATCAAAGAACTTGGTGATAGAATCAAGTGCAGAATGCTTAACACTCAGAATGATCTTAGGGAAGAAAAGAAGCATACCCAAGAGTTAGAGGCTACCAACCAAAGCCTAAGGAAGGACATCATAGACTTAGCAATGGGTGATCTAGACAAACAGATTGCCTCTAGGGATGCCCTGTTAGCCAACTTGGCAAGTGAGATGGGATTATAAGCGTACCTCGTTAGTTGGACCACCACACTTGTCATTTTATTTTCCAAAATGTTGTTTAAAATAAGTTGAACCTTGGTTGTTTGTAATGGATCCATGTATGCCATGACTTGTGTGTTTGATTTCCAAAGTTATGCATGTGATGCCTTGTCTTGTGACTTGTCTTAAAATTGTGTTGATTCTAACTTTTTCTATCTTATAAATAGATGCCTAATGTTACCATCAGCACTGTTGAAGAGTTCCATGGAACTCGTTTTGGCCGTCGTATTATTGAGCTCACTACTTTGCTCAATCTCCCTCTTCCTACCATCATGGTGCTTCCCCTCACCAAGTTTGAGAGGAAAGACCTTTGGGGTTTCAAGGTCAATCAGCCAGGACGCCAGACTGAGCCAGTCACGGAGGCCATCATCTTCAAGCTCATGCATGATGACAAGGAGAGAGGCCTAGAGGTAGTCATGCAGGACTTGATTGGACGTATGTTAGGGAGACACTCTCGACAGGTTAGAGGTACTCACTTCCATGCCTTCGGTAGACGTGATGAGGATGGAGAGGCCATTGACTTCGAGGATACTTCGAGGGAGACAGCAGAGCCGATTCGTCTATACCTCCAGGACTTAGAGGTTCTCCTTAGGCACGTGGACACTGATAGGACCAACGTCATGCTCAGCAATGACGAACTCCAGGTGCAGCTTCGTGAGAAGGACAAGCTCTTCGCGGAGCAAGATGAGATAATCAAGGAGATGGAGGCCAAGTTCGAGAGTCAGGACAGAAAGTTCAAGAGTCAATAGAAGCGAGTCCAAGATAGGAACAAGAGGATTCGAGACATGACTGCAGAACTGGAGGCCAAGGACTTCGAGCTCGAGCATCAGCATACTGTTATTGAGAGGCTTCGTTCTCAGAAGAGGGCTCTCAAAGCCAAAGTAGAGACCTTGACCACCAATGTCGAGGAATACAAGACCGCTATGGAGAATGCAGGTCTTACCTTTGTTGAGGAGGAGGTTGATGCCGAGGAGTAGAGATGACTACTCATTTATCATTTATTTATCATGCTTTTCATTGAGTCGCAATGACCATCCAACATGTGGATGGCTTGATATTGGTGTGTTTACTTTGCAACTTGTTGTTTATGTTGTTGAACTATTATTATTATGATGAATGTTTGGTGATTGTTTATGTGATGTATTGTGCATGTTAGCATCTATGGGTATCTCATTCTTATCTCTATTGAACAAACCACAGATGCCTCCCCGTCGTGCCAATCCCAACCCCAACAACAACAACATCACCCCTGAGATGCAGCAAATGATGACAGCTCAGACTCAGCTGATGCAGATGATGACAACGTTCATCCAGAACCAGAACAACAACAACAACAACAACAGCAACAATAACAATAACAACAACAACAACAATCAGAACAACCCACCGGGTTTTGACATGCTTACCAGGTTCTTGAGATTGAGGCCAGCAAAGTTCTCAGGAACAACTGATCCTATGGTGGCTAATGATTGGCTACGCTCTGTGAACAAGGACTTGGTAACAGTTGGCTGTACCGATGAAGAGAAAGTCAGATTTGCATCTCACTTGTTGGAAGGACCAGCAACTACTTGGTGGGATAACTTCCAAATCACCACTCCCATTGAGGATGTGACATGGGCTATCTTTGAAGATGGTTTCCGTACTGCTCACATCTCATCTGGAGTGATGAGTTTGAAGAAGAAAGAGTTCCATAACTTGAAGCAGTGCCACCGCAGTGTGGCTGAATATATTGAGGAGTTCAACAATCTGGCGCGTTATGCACCGGATGAAGTTGACACTGATGCTAAGAGGAAGGAAAAGTTCCTTGAAGGGTTGAATGATGAACTGAACCTGCAGCTATCAGTGGCCTATGTTCCCACTTATCGGTCTCTTTGTGATAAGGCTGCTATTTTGGAGAACAAAATGAAGCAAGTTGAGAGTAGGAAGAGAAAGCACTCGGACAAGCACAACTCGGGATCGTCTCACAAGCGTTCCCATTATGATGATAGTGGAAGCTCAGGATCCCACAAGCATGAGAAATTCAACAAGCACCACAACCACAACCGTCATCATGACAACAAGCATCACCGTAGTCATGACAATGACAAGTACAAGAATCACAAGGGTGGATATAAGAGCCACCACAGTGGTAGTGGAAGTGGCAGTGGAAGTCAGCCTTTCAAGAAGGATCTCAGTCAGGTTGAGTGTTTCAAGTGCAAGAAGATGGGGCATTATGCAAATGAATGACCAGAAAAGAAAGTTGAAGGACCCAACAATCCCAACCCTTTCCAGAAGGGACAAGTGAACCACATCAATGTGGAGGAAATCTATGAGGAGCCAGATGCTGTTGCTGGTAAGTTCAAACTCAATTCTATTCTAGCACTTGTTCTTTTTGATACTGGAGCATCGCATTCATTCATATCAAAAGCATTTGTTGATAGAAATGGGTTTCCAACTGAAAACATTGGGTGTCCAATAAAAGTTAGTTCTCCAGGTGGAGATATGATAGTAAGTCTTGGATGCCGGGATCTAGTGATAGAGTTTGGAAAGCATAAGTTTCCAGTGAGTCTGATAATCCTAGATTCTCAAGGACTGGATGTAATATTGGGAATGGATTGGATGGCTAAGTATGAAGGAGTACTAGATTGTGCTAATCGTACTGTTGCACTCACAACCCCGGAAAAGAAACGGATAAGATTCAGGTCTAACTTTGAATCAAAAGGGAGTAAGCTAAATTCTCTTAAGGGGGTTAGCATAGATAGTGTGCCAATTGTGAGTGAATATCCGGATGTGTTTTCAGAGGAATTGCCGGGAATGCCGCCAGATAGATATGTGGAGTTTCTTATTGACTTGCTACCAGGATCTAGACCAATAGCAAAGAGACCATACAAGATGTCAGTTGATGAGTTGAAAGAACTCAAGAAGCAGCTTGGAGAACAGTTGCAGAAAGGTTTTATCCAACCAAGTTCCTCATCTTGGGGAGCACCAGTTTTGTTTGTGGAAAGAAAGATAGAAGTCAAAGGTTATGCATAGATTACCGTTCACTCAATGAGGTGACTATCAAGAACAAATACCCTTTGCCTAGAATCAATGATTTGTTTGATCAGCTAGAAGGAGCTTGTGTGTTCTCAAAGATTGGTCTCCGGTCGGGTTATTTCCAGCTTAAGATAAGGGAACAAGACATACCTAAGACAGCTTTCACCATAAGGTATGGATTGTATGAGTATACCGTGATGCCATTTGGTTTAACCAATGCTCCAGCATATTTCATGAATATGATGAACAAGGTGTTCATGGAGTTCCTCGATAAGTTTGTTGTCGTTTTCATCGATGACATTTTGATCTACTCCAAGAGCAAAGAAGAGTATGAAGGACATCTACGTTTGATACTAGAGAAGCTTAGAGAGCATAAGCTATATGCCAAATTCAGCAAGTGTGAATTTTGGCTGAATGAAGTTGGTTTTCTTGGACACGTTGTGTCAGGAGATGGTGTAGTAGTTGATCCTGCTAAAGTTTCAGCTGTGACTGAATGGGAATCACCTAAGTCAGTAAAAGAAGTTCGTAGTTTCCTTGGCTTGGCAGGATACTACAGAAGGTTTATTGAGAATTTCTCCAAGGTAGCAAAACCTATGACTGAATTGCTAAAGAAAGACAAGAAATTTGCTTGGTCTGAAGGTTGTGAACTCAGTTTTCAAGAATTGAAGAAGAGACTTGTGACAACACCAGTCTTGTGTTTGCCGGATTTGGAGAAGGATTTCCAAGTGTTTTGTGATGCATCTCATCATGGATTGGGTGCAGTGCTTATGCAAGAAGGAAAAGTTGTGGCATATGCCTTGAGACAACTCAAAACTCATGAAGTGAACTACCCCACTCATGATTTAGAGTTAGCCTCTGTTGTACATGCACTCAAAACATGGAGACACTATCTTTTGGGAAAGCGATGTGAAGTGTTCACAGATCACAAGAGTTTGAAGTATATCTTCACCCAGAAGGAAATTAACATGAGACAAAGAAGATGGATAGAACTCATCAAGGACTACGACTTAAGTTTGCAATACCACCCCGGTAAAGCAAATGTTGTAGCGGATGCTCTAAACCGTAAGGTTTTTGTGAATGGCCTTACTAAGGGAGAATTGCCAGATGATCTGTGTGCCCAATTTAGAGATCTCAGATTGGAGATTGTGCCTGAAGGACATCTCATGTCTTTGGATGTTCAACCTACTTTGTTGGACAAGATCAAAGAAGCCCAGAAGACTGATAAGGAAATTGAAGAGATTAAGGAAAAGATTGGCAAAGGAAAAGCCAAAGGATTCCATGAAGACGAACAGGGTACTTTATGGCATGGAAAACGTATCTGTGTTCCACAAGATCCGGAGCTTCGGAAACTGATTTTACAAGAAGCACACAACTCACCGTATTCCATTCATCCGGGTAACACCAAAATGTACATGGATATGAAGGAAAGATTTTGGTGGAATAATCTCAAGAAGGACATCGCCGAACATATTGCTTTATGTGATGTATGTAGTAGAGTGAAAGCGGAACATCAGAAACCAGCAGGATTGTTACAACCACTACCTATTCCTGATTGGAAGTGGGACAAGATTGGTATGGACTTCATTACCGGATTACCGAGGACCAGGTCAGGATATGATTCTATTTGGGTAGTAGTGGCTCTCCTAACTAAAGTGGCTCATTTCATACCCGTGAAGACAACTTATACAAGTGCTAAATTAGCCAGGATCTATATGAGCAGAATTGTATGTCTACATGGAGTACCCAAGAGTATTGTGTCTGATAGGGGAACCCAATTCACTTCTCATTTTTGGAGGCAGCTACATGAGTCATTGGGAACGAGGTTGGAATTCAGCACTGCTTTTCATCCTCAAACTGATGGACAAACATAAAGGACTAATCAGATTCTTGAAGACATGTTGAGAGCATGTGCTCTAGACTATGGAGCCAGTTGGGATGAAAGTCTGCCTTACGCAGAGTTTTCTTATAATAACAACTATCAAGCCAGTATTGAGATGGCACCATTTGAGTTTCTCTATGGGAGAAAGTGTACCACCCCATTGCTATGGAATGGTGTGGGAGAAAGAAGTTTGTTCGGACCAGAACTAATCAAAGAGGCGGAAGAGAAAGTCAAGATGGTTAAAGACAGATTGAAAATAGCACATTCCCGACAGAAAAGCTACGCAAATCCTAAACGTAGAGAAGTCACCTATGAAGTTGGTGATAGAGCCTATCTTAGAGTGTCACCACTTTGTGGAGTGAAGAGGTTCGGAGTCAAAGGAAAGTTGGCCCCAAGATATGTTGGGCCATTCAAGATTCTGAGTCATAAAGGAGAAGTTGCTTATGAGATTGAATTGCCAGAGTCTTTGTCAACATTTCATAATGTGTTTCATGTGAGTTAGCTTAAGAAATGTCATCCAGAAATGGAAGAGACTTCTTTAAAGGATACTATACCTTTAGAAGAGGTTCAATTGGAGAGTGACCTCACATATGAAGAGAAACCTATCAAGATTCTTGAGACTGCAGAAAGAGTTACTCGGACTAAGACTATCAAGTTCTTCAAAGTTCAATGGAACCATCATTCCGAGGAAGAAGCAACATGGGAAAGAGAAGATGATCTTCGGAAAGACCACCCTCACCTATTTGCTAGCCAATCCGAATCTCGAGGGCGAGATTCACCTTAAGGGGGTTAGATTTGTAAAATCCCTAAAATCATGTTTCAAACTCATGCATATCATCCATGCATCCATAATCATGTAAGGTTTCATTTCAAAAATCAATTCAAAAACAGGAGCATATGAGCTCATTATTTTATGTGATCAACATTAAATCAGATGCTACTCTCAAATGAGAGAATGATGTTCATAAACCAAACCTTGTTGCCTTATTGTTCTCAGATTGTATTTTTCTAGGACTTAAACCAAAGTTTCAAAACAAATATGAATTGAAAACCATTTTCAAAACTTATTCAAAAACTAGTGCTATGTCACTGTTTATTTTGTTTTATTCAAAGTAACCAGGCCAGTGCAAATGACCACTTGGTTTTGTGCACCATTATATGAAGGTTACACTCTGCAAAAAAATCCATAACAATTTGAATTCAAATGGCATTTGAATTTGTTTGAAAATGGATTCAGAAAATCAAAACAGAAATAGAAAAATGAATAGAGAAAAGAATAAGGGCCGGCGCCAGACATTCAGCCCAACAGAGAAACCAGCCCATTTAGCCCACCCGGGTCCCCCTTTTTCTCTCTCTCACTCGCGGACAAACCCACTGGGTCGCTGACAGCCTGGACCCATCCCCCACACCTTTTCTCTCGCTGACGACTGGGCCTGACTGCCGCGTCACCCTTCGTCCTCAATCAGCGCCGACGACCACCTCGCCGCTGCCGTTTCCGCCGCGTTGATTCCGCGCTTAATTGCCATTGATACCGCACGTGATCCTCACCCCTGCTCTGGCTATAAGACCCCCTCCCCTCGCCGCTCATTTCCCCTCACCTAGCGCCACCACTCCGCCACCAGGCTGCACGAATTCGAGCCACTCCGCCGTGGCACAGACGCACTCCGACGACCAATCTCGGTGAGTTCTGACCGTCCCCTGTCTTTGGTTCAAACCAACATGACCAGCGTGTCCTTGCGCGTTCACTGATGCCTTCTGTTTGCTTTCTCGTGACCCAGAGCGACGTCTTCGTTCACGCCCGCGACCACCTGAGCCGCCGCTCGACTCCGACATGCAATACAGGTAAAACGCGACCGCCCCTTGCCTTCCCTCCGATGCTATCATGATCGCCAAGTCCTTGCGCACCTCCTAATCCATTTGGCTCGTGCCAGGCCGACGCAGAACCTCGGCAACATCTTCGACAGCAAGCATCTGCCGCCGCCAGCAACTCTGACGAGCTCCCTCGGCCACTACAGCGCGCCCCTTGACCAGCCATCGCCACCTTGAGCATCAGAAACACACGGCGAGCTTGGTAAGCCCCTTATCCCTCTCCCGCACGACCTGGAACACCGGTAGCAGCTCTGACAGAGACGCCGCCGCCAGTCGCCGCCGCTAGCGCCGCCACTGGATGGTCAGGTTGCTTAGGATCGTTAGATCTAGATCCAGTGGATATGGTAGATCCTAGGCGAAACAGTAAGATTAGATCTGGACCGCGTGTTTAAGTTAGATCTGACGGCTCACAGACACGATCCAGCGCGAAGCGGTATCAACCAATAGGATTGCGCCGCGTGTCTGTTAGTTTGTTTTAAATCTCTGATTTGAATCTATTAGATGTTTAAACTTGTTTTAATCATAACTTTTGATTCCCACGTCCAAATTTGATGAATTTTATATCAATGGAATCAGGAGAGAAAGACCTTTCCATTTATGCAATGTGTTTAATGTTTTGTTTCTGTTAAAATGGTTATTTTTATAGAAACATGTGTAGGCCTATTTTGTGTATATTAATTATTTGAGAAATGTTTTAGTGTTCAAATAAAGTTTGTTTGGCAAGTTTTGAACTTGTTTATGAACCAGTACTGTGCACTTGTATTGTTGAGTATAGAAAATCATCACATGTCATATTGCATGCATCCATGTATTTTTGCTTGTATTTATTTTGTATGTGATTTGGTGCTATCATTTTATGTGTAGATTTTGGTGCAAATAGTGATTGTGATTGTGAGGATTGTTGATCCCCCAACTACCAAGGCAAGTGGTGCTTCATAATTTTATTCCTATCTTTTTTCAAATATGCATTAGAAATATTTTTGCTAGACTTGCATGGATAAATTTTTGGTTTATATATGCTATGCTTGGGAAATCCTAGTAGTTGTAGAATTGCTAAGTTAAGATGTTTATCTATGCCATGCTTAGCCTAGCTGGTCGCAACCAAGGGTGGTGAATTATTCATGCTATGATAAAATATTTCTAAGTCTTTGGACTTGTGTTTTTACTTAATAAAACAACTAAGTGAATGAATCACCTGGGTGGAATGGTTGTGAATGGGTTATGTTGAGTGGTTACACAAGGCCCATTTCTATGGTTTACGTTTTGTATCTCACTTGTGGAAAGCCACCCAGGAACAAAGGGATTTGAGAGGCCAAATGTTAAGAAGCTTCTAGTGCAGCCACTTGGCAATATGGGCTCTGCCTGGATCATATAGGTTGCAATAACTTAGCCATTTGGACAGTTGGTGGTAGTGGGATGATAGGTTGGAGTGCGTCCATTTGGTCTAAGGGAAGGCTCTAAAAGGTCCTGTCTTGGTGAAAATCAAGTCTTGCGGGGAAAGTGCACAACCACTGCAGATGGAAGAATCTAAGTACTTAGCCATGTCCCTGGTATTGGACAATTTGAGCATCAAGACATGGAAGATATCAAGAATCTCCTCATCCCAATTTCTAAGTAAAACTTGTGGTTGAACAAGGGTGAAGGACCCCAATGTCTATTGGTGGTTCCTTGGGAAAAGTTTTGACAAAGAAAAACTTAGTGTTTTCAACTGATAGGCAAAACCTATTTTGAGCAAAGCAAGCCCAAGCTACACTTAGCCAAAATGCATATAGTATATAGTCCACCAATATTCTACTAAGGTATCACTTGCCAATACTATTCCAATGTATTGACCCACTGTGGCTGTAACTTGTGATGTTGCAGGTTATTCTGATGATGATTAGGAGTCATGAGTCTACACTCAACATGCTTGCCTGTGGCACATGAATATGAAGACTTATTTATCTATTTACTTGTTTAAACTCTTGTACTAGGCCTATGGCCATGGAGTTGTAAAAGACTATGTTGTCTCTGGAATGACTGTAATAATGACCTTTGTTTCTGTATACTTCATCTTAAACTGTGGATGCTAGCATTGATCTAGGGACTAGCATTGCAATCACAGGGATCCTTTCGTTTACAAAGGAGGGATCTTACATTCTTGGGGGGCCCTCTTGATCATTTTGGTCCTCGTCTTGACCATCAACTTGACCTTGATCATTACCGAAATCATTCTCTTCATTAATAGGAAAAGATTGACCTTGGTCTTGATCAAGCACTCTTCTAGCATCGATTTGATCTTGTCTCAAGGCAGTTTGTACAGATCTTCCTTGAGTAATTGACTTGGCACCACTTGACATCCTGGAGAATGAATCAAGCTCCTCTTCAGTAGAGTTGTCACCTTGACCACCATGTTGAGGGTCCACAGCTTGTCTTTGGCTTGGATAATTGCCCTCCTCAGTGGATGGGACTTGATGATGTTGTGAAGATGAGGGTTCCACTTGAGTAGAGCATAGTTCTTCTTGATCTGCCATAAGGGGTTCCTCAACGGGGCGGATATATCCCACACCCATTCTTCCTATGGCATCCTGAGGCATTTCATCATCTGCATCACAAGCATCAACACGCCCCCTTGGGGACCATCATATTCTTCGAAGGTCACAATACAAGATTCTATGACGGCTCTAGAGAGCTTATCATAGATTATATAAGTGTGAGATTTGAGACCATAGCCAACAAAAATACCCTCAAATGCTTTAGACTTGAATTTGGACAAGCGAACACCTTTTATGAGATAGAAACACTTACAATCGAACACCCGGATGTAAGATATGTTGGGCTTGTTACCGATAAGTATTTCATATGGAGTCTTGTTGATTTCTTTGTGGAGGTAGAGCCGGTTTGATGCATGGAAAGCGGTGGAGATGGCTTCGGCCCAAAAGTTGTACGGAGATTTAAACTCTGCCAAGATGGTCCTAGCCATCTCAATAAGAGCCCGGTTCTTCCTCTCGGCCACACCATTTTGTTGAGGGGTATATGTAGTGAAATATTGGTGTTTTATCCCCTCACCACTAAGGAAATCATTCAAAGTGTAGTTCTTGAACTTGGTGCCATTGTCACTTCTTATAATCAACACGTGAAGGTTGTATTGATGTTGAACCATGTTGATGAAGTCGATGAAGGTCTTTCGGGTCTCACTATTCAACTTGAAGAAATATACCCAGGAGTATCTTGAGAAGTCATCAACAATCACCAAACAATATTTCTTCCCACCAAGACTTGCATGAGATGGAGGACCAAAGAGATCCACATAAAGGAGATCCAAGATCTTGGTTGACTTGATGCGGTTCTTTGGCTTGTGGGGAGCATCATGCATTTTTCCTAGAACACAAGCCCTGCAAACACGATCTTTGGCAAAGGAGACATTTTCTTTTAGTCCAACAATATGGCCCTCCTTGTGGAGACTTTGCAAAGTTCTCATATTAACATGGGCTAGTCAGCGATGCCATAACCAACCCACATCAGCCTTTCCGAATAAGCACATCGCACTTGTAGTGGTTTGCCCCGAAAAGTCCACACATACAAGTCATGTTCGACGTACCCAGCAAAAGCGACCTTGAGAGACTTTCTCCACATGAGGACCATAATATCATTATCAATAAAGACGACAAAGACCATCTTTCCAAGAGCACAGAATGAAAGTAAATTGTATCCAAGGGTCTCAACAAGCATGACGTTCACGAGTGTAATGTCGTGAGCAACCACTACCTTGCCGAAACCCATTACCTTAGACTTTGACTTGTCGGCATATGTCATGGTGATTTGATCATCATTTGGCTTTAAGTCCTTGACAATAGACGACCTTCCGGTCATATGACTTGTGCAACCACTATCAAGTACCCACTTTGACCCTCCGGACGCATATGTCTACAAAAGATCAAGCTAGTTTTTAGGTACCCATTTTTAAACGGGTCCTCTTTTGTTAGCAACAAGGGTCTTGGGGACCCAAATAGACCAAGCAATACAACCATCATATGGGCCAACATATTGTGCATACACATCACCATAATAATCACGCATTAGAACATAGTGAGGGTTAGCACTTCCCGCAAAGTCATCATGAGACATAGTTTTATCACTTGTGGTCTTACTATCCACAATGGCCTTGTTCTTATCTTGTGCGGGCTTGGCCTTCTTCTTGTTCTTCTTCTTCTTGGCCTTGGAGACAAAACCAATGCCCCTTTTCTCACCACTAGGTCTTTGCTTACTCAAAAGATCATCAATGGACTTGTTACCTTGTGGAAATGTGGCCTTGGCTAGCTCCCCCTTCAACCTAGCATTTTCTTCAAGAATAGTTGTACTACTAGATGGAATGAAGTTACTAGGTGAAGGAATATTGGTCAATTGAGTTTGAAGCGTTTCATAGGACTTTGTGAGTGACAAGAGTTCACTTTCCAATGCCTTGTGAGCCTTGTTAAGTGAGCTAAAGTCCTCGGCAAGTTTTTTATGAACCACACCAAACTCAATTTTGTCCTTTTTAGCCTTTTTATATTTCGCAATAGCATGATCACGTTCCTTGATGAGTCTATTAAAAATTACATCATTGGCCTCATCAAGCCCTTCAAGTTTTAGTTCAAGAGACATTCTAGTCTCTTGTTCTTCTTCTAGAGCATTGTTTAAAGCGTCTATCTCAATCATGTGTTCATGCCCAAGTTTACATCTTACATCTAGAAGCTCTTGTGTGTGGGAAAGTTGATCTAAGATGTTCCCAATGTAACACCCCAGTTTCAGTTAATCTTATATTAGGGTTTGTTTGTGCATCATGAGCATCATAATTTAAATTGTGCATTAAAGAAACTAAATCAAACCCTAAAAACCCTAATCTTTCCCCCTCTTTGAAACATTCAAAAATGGTTTAGTATTTGAAAAACTACCAAAAATGTTGGAGCCCAACTTGTTAAAAGGGCCCCTGAGATATTTTTATATATTTTATAAAGTCTCTTGGTCTTTTGTAATATCCAAAAACATATTTCAAATCCATTTGTAAAAGAAGGAAATAATAAAACTAAATAGAAAAATGATTTCTAGAAAAAATAGCAGCAACAGCTTCCCAGGCCGCAGCCCACTCCCTCTTCTCTCTCTGCAACCTTTGCTGCAGCCCACCTTGGCGCAACCGCGGCCCACGCGGAGCCCATACCCCTTCGCCTATGTTCATCGTCTTCATCAACGACGGCGAGCAGCTGCGTGTCTGCACCGCCGCCGTCGATCGCAGCCGGCCGCTGAGATGCACGCCGCCGCCCCCGGTCGCCTATAACTCGCCTCTGCCACCGCAGGACGAACCCTAGCACGCCACCCTCCCTCTCCTTCCTGTCGTGGTATTGCACGGCAGATGCTACTGGGGGTAGCTTACGTAGAGGGAACAAGGCGACGTAGGAGAATCCGGGAGCGAGATTGGCACACGATGTACCCAGGTTCACGTCCCCTCGGTGGAGGATCGCTACGTCCTGCTGTCAATCCAGTATATGATCATAGATTGGTTTACATGGGAGCTGCCGTAGGCGGAGGGAGACTAGATCTAATCTATTATGGGAAGAGATGTAGTATGACCTGAGGGAGGATCCCCGTGGGGGTGCCCCTGGTGGCTTTATATATGCAGCCAGTTAGGGTTTACAAGTATTTGGTGGGCTTTGTATTGGAGTCGCCGACTTGGGCCTCCAGTCGGCGCCACTCGTCTGGGTCCAGCACGCGCCAGTCGCCGTATTGGGCGAGTCGACCCGCTCTGGCCTTGGCTTCAGTCGGCTTGATCCAGCTAGTGAATCCGCTTCGTGGGTATACCCCGATTGGTATTCCCCCGTCAGTATTCCCCTAGCGCGTTGTCGATTCGACGGGGACTTGAGGCAGGGGCGCGGAGAGTCTTGACGATGGGTCGTGGCGAATCGGCGACGAGTTCCCGAACAGTGAAAATAACCATGAAGCGGGGGCGGTCGACATGAGCCAGTCGGTGATGGCCAGTTGGCGAAAGACGCAGGGTGTCGGTGAAGCCGGCAGTTGCGGCGAGTCCCCGAACATGGAGCGTGCCGAGTCCCCGAGCACAGCGAGTGGCGACGTCGAGCGACCGGCGAGTGCCGAGTCCCCGAGCGCGATGAGTGGTGAGGTCGAGCGACCGGCGAGTGGGGCTGTCTGTGGCGCGCCGAGTCCCGAAGCGCGTTGAGTACGCGAGGGCGGGTCCCCGAGCGTGTTGAGTACGCGAGGGCGAGTCCGCCGTGACGAGTCCCCGAGCGTGTTGAGTACACGAGGGCGAGTCCGCGGTGGCGAGTCCCCGAGCGTGTCGAGTACGCGAGTGGAGAGTCCACGGCGGCGAGTCCCCGAGCGTGTCGAGTACGCGAGGGCGAGTCCGTGGTGGCGAGTCCCCGAGCGTGTTGAGTACGCGAGGGCGAATCCGGTGGCGAGTCCCCGAGCGTGTCGAGTACGCGAGGGCGAGTCCGAGGTGACGAGTCCCCGAGCATGTTGAGTACGCGAGGGCGAGTCCACGGTGGCGAGTCCCCGAGCGTGTCGATTACGCGAGTGGAGAGTCTGCGGTGGCAAGTCGACGAGGGCGAGCCGTGGTCACGGAACCACGCGTACACACAGCATGCCTAGGAGTAGTCCCCGAGGCTCGAGTTGGCTTGGAGAGGCGACTTGAGGCTCTTTAGAGATGCATATTCTGAAAATAGTAGTGGTTGCTGCCGAGCATGGCGAGTGGTGAGGTCGAGCGAGTCCACGAGGGGAGAGTCCCCGAGCGTGGCGAGTCCGTGATGATTGCGAGTTCGCGAGGGGAGAGTCCTCGAGCGTGGCGAGTCCGCGATGATTGCGAGTCCACGAGGGGAGAGTCCCCGAGTGTGGCGAGTCCGCGATGATTGCGTCCCCGAGCGTGGCGAGTCCGCGATGATTGCGAGTCCACGAGGGGAGCATCCCCGAGCGTGGCGAGTCCGCGATGATTGCGAGTCCGCGATGGGAGAGTCCCCGAGCGTGGCGAGTCCGCGATGATTGCGAGTCCGCGATGATGTTGGTTGCGTTGTTTTTGTTAGGGAGTCTCTCGTCTTGGCCCGGGGGGCCAGTCGCATGGCGACTCCAAAGATGGATCTCGGCTTGGCGTTCTTCTTGGACGATCCGAGGCTCGGTTTGCGAGTCCTTGTCCGCAGTACTTGGCCGTACGAGTCGCACTATCTAAGGTTGAGGAGGACATGGTGCTGCTTGTGTAGCACAACCATTTGTCTTGGCCCGGAAGGCCAGTCGAGCAAGGCGACTCCAATGATGGTTCTCGGTTAGCGTTTTTCGTGGACGATCCGAGGCTCGTTTTGCGAGTCCTCGTCCGCACTACTTGGCCATTGCGAGTCGCTCTATCAAAGGTTGACAAAGGCGAATTGATTTTTCCCGGAGGGAAGAGAAGCCCAGTGGTGAATCCATGCAGCGTGGCATGCGACCCTCTCTGGCGACTCGGACGATGAAGGTCTCTTAGCAGGCGCGGCGTACGCATTTGACGTAGTGGATGGGGTCGCACTATGGCAAAGTCGACGCGGCGGACGGAGGTCGCGCTATGGCAAAGTCGACACGACGGACACGGGGTCGACGCGGCGGACAGGGGTCGCGCTATTGCGAAGTCGACGCGGTGGACACGGGGTCGACGCCGTGGACGGAGGTCGCGCTACGGCGATGTCGACGCAGCGGACACGGGGTCGACGCCGCGGACGGAGGTCGTGCTACGGCGATGTCGACGCAGCGGACACGGGGTCGACGCCGCGGACGGAGGTCGCGCTATGGCGACATCGATGACGGCGAGGCTGCGAGGGCGAGGTCGCGATGGCGATCCCATGGCAGGCGAGTCCGCACTGGGCGAGTCTCCGAGCCTAGCGAGTCTGCGTTTAAGCGTGTCCGCGTTTAGGCAAAGGTCCGGAGCTCTGGACGAGTCACCGGACGTGGCGAGTCCGCGATGGACGAGTCGCCGGACGTGGCGAGTCCGTGGAAGGAGGATCCACGAGCGTGATGAGTCCGCGAGGGGCAAATCGGGAGAGGCGAGGCGAGTCTCCCGAGCTGGTCGGGTAGGCGTCCCGCACACATCCGGGTCGCGAGAGTGCAATTTGCTTCTTCTCCGTATATATGGATCAACACACATTTAATAAAGAGATTATCAATATACAAATAAATATTTAAAATAAAATCGAGTGGGAGAAATTATCGGCCATAGCCGAGTCATTGTTGGCGAAGTTGTAGGAGCCACGGTGGCAGAAAGTCGAAGAAGCTGCCGGTAAAGTGGTTGTTCGATCCTTCGGTCAAGGTCACCACCGCACGTCCGATCAGATCAGGGTGGAGTCGCGGCGGCAGAGTCGTGTGCGCCGCTTGAGTCGACTAGCCACAATTTCTGGTCGCCTCGTGCCGACGTGCAGCGATCGATTTGTTCCTCGAACATAGGCCAAATAAAATGAGAGATTAGTCTGTATGACTCATCATATAATCTCGTCTGATTTAATTGATAGTAAGACTAATAATCAAAGAGTAGAAGATAGGTGTCACCGATGATGGATCCGACAAATTGCTCTTCTTTTCCTTGGACTACCGTCACTGTTGCTTGCGCATGGGAACTTATGCACTACATGTCCAGCTTGAAATCAGGTTTCTTTCGTTGTCCGTAAGTATCCCGTGCGACAGTATGTCGGTGTGCCGCTGTTTCTACGCGCCGTCCGGGTCGAGCCTGATTGCATACACGAGGCTTCCAAAACATCTCGACGGGAGTTGATTCGCTGGGAATCAATTTGTAGCCACATGAGTCATTGATTTTAAGGTCATGATCGAGGCCGTCTTGCATCTTTGAATTGATTCGAAGAACGTTGTGTACTATCAACATGAAAGCAACGTGAGGCCAAATTAAATAATCAGCAAATAAAATAATCAATAATAGAGGTGAGATTGGATTGAGAAAATCATGAGTCATCCAGGACAGATTGCATATTCCCATGGGCGTGTTCGTAGCGGCCGCGTTGGACCAGGCGGAGCAGATTGAACCGCTTCGAAACCATACATCCTCAACTGGACGTACTTAGACATCATGTCAGCTGTGATCTGGTCACCAACGAAGATGAGGGATCCCGCCCGGATTATCACCCTCCAAGCACCGCTTGCCCCACGGTGGGCGCCAACTGTCGTGGTATTGCACGGCAGATGCTACTGGGGGTAGCTTACGTAGAGGGAGCAAGGCAACGTAGGAGAATCCGGGAGCGAGATTAGCACACGATGTACCCAGGTTCACGTCCCCTCGGTGGAGGATCGCTACGTCCTGCTGTCAATCCAGTATATGATCATAGATTGGTTTACATGGGAGCCGCCGTAGGCAGAGGGAGACTAGATCTAATCTTTTGTGGGAAGAGATGTAATATGACCTGAGGGAGGATCCCCGTGGGGGTGCCCCTGGTGGCTTTATATATGCAACCAGTTAGGGTTTACAAGTATTTGGTGGGCTTTGTATTGGAGTCGCCGTCTTGGGCCTCCAGTCGGCGCCACTCGTCTGGGTCCAGCACGCGCCAGTCGCCGTATTGGGCGAGTCGACCCGCTCTGGCCTTGGCTTCAGTCGGCTTGATCCAGCTGGTGAATCCGCTTCGGGGGTATACCCCGATTGGTATTCCCCCGTCACTTCCTCTCTGTCTCTCACGCGCGCAAACCCTAGCCTCTGACCTCGCTGGCGCCCCACCGTTCCCGGCCTCCCCTCGCCAAACCGACCATCCCCGAAGCTCCGCCTCATCGAGATGTCCCTCCCTGCCAACGGAATCGAGGAGGGGAGCTCCCAGTTGTCGCCTACGACCTCATCTTCTTCGACTCCGACTGTGCTCGCCGGCGTCGATCCGCTCAACCTCGACCTCACGCGCTCTCGCCGATGTCACTCACGCGTCAAGGGTGAGCTCGCGGTCCTCTAGGACCTCTCCAATCCTCCCATCTCTCTCTGGATCGAGCTCGCGCCGAGCGCCGCCCATCGCTGCCGTCGGCCGTCGTCGCACCGCATGGTCCGGTGATCATTAGCAAGCGGTGCCGCCTCTTTTGAGCTCGCCTTGCTCCACTGCTTCGAACACGCCCAATCCTGGTCACCCGCGCGCTCTCCTGCGCCGTTTCCGCCGCCGCCTGCAGTGCTCACCGGCGAGGCCCGCGTGGCATGCCAACGTGGCCTCGGCCCCACGCGTTAGTGGGAGTGGGTAGCCCCATCCCGAGTGAGAATGCCCTTTCGCGTGTGTGGCTGCTAAGGAGGCCAGAGGCCCACCTGTCTGTCTCTAGGGCTAGCCTAGCCCTCGGTGTAAAATGTTTATTAAGCTTTTAATAATTTATTTAATAATTTCAGAATTTGAATAAAACTTGTAAATTCAATATCTAATTATTTATAAATCAAAAAATGTGTATAATATATCAAATTGTTCAGAAAAATGAAACCTAGATGTTTAGGATATCATCATGCATTGATCAACAACTAAAATGACAAGTTTAATTAGAACAACATAGTAACCCCTCACAGGTGATTCCAGAGTTTCTCCGAATTAGGGTTTCTACCCTTCGGAACCCCGATTAAGTTGTCGAGCATGCTTTAGGGTTACTTTTCAATACAATTCAACTTGTCATATCATCATACTTGCTTGAGCATTGCATCGATGCCATGTGTTGATTGTTTCCCTCTCTTTCCGGTGTTTGGTTCTTCCTGGTAGAATACGAGATCGAGATCGAGATCGAGATTGAAGCCTGAGATCAACACCATCGAAGATCAAAGAACAATACTCGACCAACTGTAACCAAGTCAAGTACAAGGTTCCCGAAGATCTGCTTATCGGTTATCAACTGGCAAAGGCAAGCATAGCCCCACCATGATATAATCCTATGATTTCGAAAGCATTTCAATTCTTGCCATGATGCATACGATTCTACTGTGGTATTTTATAAATAGATAGAGTATCCTATCTATTGCATACTCCCTTGAGCTTATATTACCTGATCCACTGCTCCTAGCATAACTAGGTTTGGCTTGTGTGCACTGCTAGAGCTCTTATTCGTGTCTGCTTAGCCAAGCATAGCTATTGAGTCTGGTCCATCCAGATGATGTATTAGATGCAGAGAATCTAGTATGACAGGAGAACATGATGAGATGAGATTAGTGATATGAGTTAAACATGATAAGCCTTGTATGGGAGGCCACGGTGGGATGTGGTTTTTCTAGTCCCATGCTCGCCACCACTAGGAACTGAGTTCTTGCCTTTGGAACCGAGACGAGCGTACAGCCACATGGGTCTTGGGAACCCCTCGCCCGATTAACTTGCCTAGTAGATTCCATGAGTCACATAGTTCGGGTGTTCCATTCGACATATGCATAGAAAACCTTTTGAATGATTTGCCGGGTGCAGGTGCATTCATAACAGGTAGGTAAGCGTGGCCGAGGTTGCTTGGGGTAGATGGCGCCCCTGGTAAACCAATCTCGCCTCACATCTTTAAGTACCGGCTTCGGGATTTGACCCGTTACGGCAGAACCATACTTATTGCGTGACTCATGGTCTCGGCGAAAGCAAGGTAAAGGTCGTGGCCAACCACCCTCTGCCAGCCTTCCAAGGAAGAGGGCTAATAGCTTGGCATTAAGAGTCGGTTGGTACGTGTGGGTAAAGTTGTACACCCCTGCAGGGTAATAATCTTTTCGAAAAGCCGTGTTCACGGTTATGAACGCTTGGCGACCAGATTCTAAGATCATAGAGAACTAAAACCTAATCGTAAAACTTCGTAGATCAACGTGTGCTTAAGGATGCTTCCTCATGGGTACGAGGGGGTGATCCTAGTTCAGTTGATGATAACTTGGTTGTTGGAATTATGCCCTAGAGGCAATAATAAAGATGTTATTATTATAATTCTTGTTCATGATAATGTTTATATTCCATGCTAGAATTGTATTAAGCGGAAACTTTAATACTTGTGTGGTTTGTGAACAACACCGTGTCCCTAGTACGCCTCTAAGGACTAGCTCATTGATTAATGATGGTTAAGGTTTCCTAACCATGGACATGAGTTGTCAATTAATAATGAGATCATATCATTGGGAGAATGATGTGATGGACAGACATAAACTAAGCGAAGCAATTAGATCGTGTCATCGTGTTCGTCTTTGCGAAGCTTTTCTTATGTCAAATATTGTATTCCTTAGACCATGAGATAATACAACTCCCTGGTATCGGAAGAAAGCTTTGAGGTCATCAAACGTCATCCTATGAGAGGGTGATCATAAAGGTGTCTCTCAGGTGATCGGAAAGTATCTGTTGGGTTGTATGTATCGAGATGGGATTTGTCCCTCCCAAGTAGGAGAGATATACTTCGGGCCCACTCGGTAATCGATATCAACACCGCTTGCAAGCATGTGGTTAAAGAGTTAATCACAAAGTGATATCGGATTACAGAACGAGTAAAGTACTTGCTGTGAACGAGATTGAACTAGGTATGACGGTACCGACGATCGAATCTCGGGCAAGTAAAATATCGCGAGACGAAGGGAATATATATATGGGATTGATTGAATCCTGGCATCGTGGTTCATCCGATATGATCATCGATGAATGTGTGGGAGTCAATATGGGTTTCCAGACCCCGCTGTTGATTATTGATAGAAGATCATGTCTGCATATTCTCGAACCCGCAGGGTCACACACTTAACGTGTCTCGACGCTAGGATAGATTGGATAATTGGTTTATGAGTTTTGTTCGGAGTCTCGGATGGGACCCGGGACATCACGAGAGGTTCCGGAGTGGTCCGGAGAATAAGATTCATATAAGGCAGTGCAATTTTTTGGAGTTCGGAATTGTTCCGGGTTAATCGGTATTGTACCGGAAGCTTCTAGAACCTTCCGGAAGGGGACCAACGTGGCCCCACCTTCCGGGAGGGGGCATGGGACTATGAGGGAGTGCCCTGGCCGCATTGGGCCAGGGGCACAAGGCCCCATAGGGCCCAACCGGCCAAAAGGGTTTTAAACTCGAGATAGAGCTTCTAGAAGGGGGGGTTTCCTTGCCCCCCACTCCTTCTCCTTGGGGCCGCCGGTTTGGCTTGGGGGAGGGGGCTAGGGTTGCAGCCGCCCACCCCTCTATATAAAGAGGGCTGGGGGCGCACCACCCCCCCCACACCTTCCCCTCCAAGAGCTAGCCGTCCTGCTGCCCTCCTCTCTCTCTCCCTCCCGACTGTGTGTAGGCGAAGCCCTGCTGCAGAAACTCTCCACCATATACACCGCGCCGTCGCATTGTAGATCCAATCCGTCTCTCCACCATACTTGCTGGTCCGAGGAAGGAGGAGACATCGAGGTGCTGCACGTGTGCATCTCACGGAGGCACCGCCACTTGTGGTGCTAGATCGGATCGGATCGCGAGGAGGAGAAGCGAGTACGACTACATCACCCACGTTCCGACGAACGTTCCGCTGTGCGAATCTTCAAGGGTATGAAGATCTAATCCAATCTCTCTCGTTTTTTGCATCTCCTAGATTAGATCTTGGCTTTCCCTCTGTTCGCATCCGTAGAAAATTTTGATTTACTATGCCGCGAAACCCTTCAGTGGTATCAGAGCTAGATCTATGCGTAGATGTGTTTCACGAGTATAACGCAAGATGGTTGTTGCGGGCGTTGATGTTTTCTGTTGCAAGCCTCTTGTTTGTGTTCTTATTATGACGCGGGATAGTGAGATTGAAGCGGTCCAGGCCAACCTTACGCGACGTCGTTCGCGAGACCGGCTCCGCACTTGACGTGTGGCTTGTTCCACACATGCGGCTGGTGGATGCCAGTTTCTCTCACTATAGTTGTCATGGGATTAACACTAGAGTTTGGCAACCATAATATCACCGTTGTGGCTTTCCATAGGTAAGAATCGTTCTTAGCATCTACTCCCATAAGCCACGTAAAACATGCAACAACAAAGTAGAGGCGTCTAACTTGTTTTTGCAGGGAGTGTTTTCTGTGATATGGTATGGCCCAAGATGTGATGTGTATAATGTATGCGATGATCATGTTTTGTAATGTTTCACGACTTTCATGTCGATGAGTACACAACCGGCAGGAGCCATATGGTTGTCTTTATAATTGTGTATGACCCGTGTGTCAACTTCTTATGCGCCATGTAATAGTTTCACTTTATCGCTAAGTAGTTAGCAATAGTTGTAGTTGCTATTCGTGGTGGAGGCAATCATGGTGGAGTGATGGAGATCATGCCGGAACGCACAAGATGGAGATCATTGCGCGAAGATTGGCTATACCATGTCACATAAAGTTATATGCATGTGATGTTTATCCTTTTATGTATCTTATTATGCTTAGATCGCGACGGTAGCATTATAAGATGATTCCTCACTTAAAGATCAAGATAAAAATTGTGTTCTCCCCAAGTATGCACCGTTGCGAAAGTTCGTCGTGTCCAAGCATCACGTGATGATCGGGTGCTATAGACTCTACGCTCACATACAACGGGTGCAAGCCAGTTTTGCACACGCGGAAATACTTGGGTCTAACTTGACGTGCCTAGCATGTACAGACATGGCCTCGGAACACATGAACCGAAAGGTTAAGCATGAGTCATATGAATGATATGATCGACACTTCATTGTCCACCATTGAAACCACATCTCTTCTCGTGAAGATCGGATTAGGTGTGGTGAATTTGGATCGTGTTCACTAAACAACTTGAGGGATGTTGAATTTAGTGGGAGTTCATCTAGTAATTTGATTAAGTTGAACTATTTATCATGAACATAGTCTAAATTGTACTTGCAAATACTGTAGATCACATGGCTAAGTCCAACTTCAACTTCAACGTTTTTGCTGAGAAGGAAAAGCTTAGAAACAATGGGTCTAACTTCACCAATTGGTTCCGCAATCTAAGAATCATTCTCTCTGGCGGTCAGAAGGACTATGTCCTTGGGAAAGCGTTAGGTGACCCCCCTGCTGCAACTGCGCCGGCTGATGAGAAAGCTGTCTATCAGTCGCGCAAAGATGATTATGGTGTGATTAAGAGCACCATGTTGTTTGCTATGGAACCGGAATTTCAAAATCGTTTTGAAGACTATCCCGGGCCCTTTGAGATTCTCGAAGAGCTGAAAACCATGTTTCAGACTCAGGCCCGTTCTAAGAGATGTGAGATCTCTGAGAAGTTCTTTAACTGCAAGATGGAGGAAGGGAGTTCTGTTAGTGAGCACGCCATTAAGATGACGGGCTACACTCAACGCCTTGAGCAGCTGGAATGCACGATTCCATAGGAGCTCAAGATTGACAGGGTTCTGCAATCACTCCCTCCCAGCTACAAAAGTTTGTAGTGACTCACAATCAGATTGGTTCCACTGATACGATCACCGAGCTCTTAGCAAAGCTGAAGGCCGCGGAAGTGTACATCAAAAAGAATAATCATGTGTTGATGGTCAACAAGCCCACCTTCAAGAAAGGTAAGGGTGCAAAGAAGCCCTTCAAGAAAGGCGGCGGCAAGCGCGTTGCCCCTGCTGAGAAGAAGCTTAGGTCTGGTCCTAAGCCGGACACTGAGTGCTTCTATTGCAAGGACAAGGGTCACTGGAAGCGCAACTGTCCGAAGTACTTAGCGGACAAGAAGGCTGGCACCATCAAAGGTATATTTGATATACATGTTATTGATGTTTTCCTTACTAGCCCTCGTTGTAGTGCCTGGGTATTTGATACCGGTTCAGTTGCTAATATTTGTAACTCAAAACCGGAGCTACGGAATAGACGGCGGCTTGCGAGGGATGAGGTGACGATGCGCGTTGGCAACGGATCAAGAGTTGATGTGATGGCCGTCGGCACGCTCTCCTTAGTTTTACCTTCGGGATTAGTTTTAAACCTTAATAAGTGTTATTATGTGCCTACGTTGAGCATGAACATTATTTCTGGATCTTGTTTATTGCAAGACGGTTATTCATTTAAATCGGAGAATAATGGTTGTTCTATTTATATGAGTAACATCTTTTATGGTCATGCACCTATTGTGAATGGTTTATTTCTTCTAAATCTCGAAAGGGATGAAACACACATCCATAACATTGAGGCTAAGAGATGCAAAGTAGATAGTGATAATACTACTTATTTGTGGCACTGTCGTCTAGGTCATATTGGTGTAAAGCGCATGAAGAAACTCCATTCTGATGGACTTTTGGAGTCTCTTGATTTTGAATCATTTGACACATGCGAACCATCCCTCATGGGCAAGATGATCAAAACCCCGTTCTCCGGTATGATGGAGCGAGCAACAGACTTGTTGGAAATCATACATACCGATGTATGCGGACCGATGAGTGTTTCGACGCGCGGTGGATATCGCTATTTTCTCACTTTTACCGATGACTTAAGTAGATATGGGTATATCTATTTAATGAAACATAAATCTGAAACATTTGAAAAAATGAAGTGGAGAACCATCGTAACAGAAAGATTAAGTTTCTACGATCCGATCGTGGGGGCGAATATTTGAGTTATGATTTTCTCACGCATCTTAAAGCAAGCGGAATTGTTTCGCAACTCACGCCACCCGGAACACCACAGCGCAATGGTGTGTCTGAACGCCGGAACCTAACCCTATTAGATATGGTCCGATCGATGATGTCTCTTACTGATTTGCCGTTATCATTTTGGGGTTATGCATTAGAAACCGCTGCATTCACTTTAAATAGGGCACCATCTAAATCCGTTGAGACGACACCGTATGAACTATGGTTTGGTGCTAAACCTAAGTTGTCGTTTCTTAAAGTTTGGGGATGCGAAGCTTACGTCAAGAAGTTGATGCCGGACAAGCTCGAACCCAAAGCGGAGAAATGCGTCTTCATAGGATACCCTAAGGAAACTATTGGGTATACCTTCTATCACAGAACCGAAGGCAAAGTGTTTGTCGCAAAGAACGGTTCCTTTCTTGAGAAGGAGTTTCTCTCGAAAGAAGTGAGTGGGAGGAAAGTAGAGCTAGACGAGGTTATTGAACCTTCTCTTGAACTGGAGAGTAGCGCAGCACCTGAAATTGTTCCAGTGCCGCCTGCACCAACGATAGAGGAAGCTAATGACAAGGATCATGAAGCTTCGGACGGTGATGCTACTGAATGTCGCAGGTCGACAAGGTCGCGTGCCCCTCCTGAGTGATACGGCAACCCTGTCTTGACTGTCTTGTTAGTAGAAGACAGTGAACCTACGAACTATGAGGAAGCGATGATGAGCCCAGACTCTGAGAAATGGCTAGAAGCCATGAAATCCGAATTGGGATCCATGAGCGAAAACCAAGTATGGACTTTGGTGGACCCTCCTAGCGACCGAAAGGCCGTTGTGTGCAAATGGATCTTCAAGAAGAAAACAGACGCGGATGGTAATGTTACCGTCTATAAAGCACGGCTTGTTGCGAAAGGTTTTCGACAAGTTCAAGGTGTTGACTACGATGAGACTTTCTCTCCCGTAGCGATGTTTAAGTCCATTCGGATTTTATTAGCAATTGCTGCGTTTCATGATTATGAAATATGGCAGATGGATGTCAAGACTGCATTCCTCAATGGCAACATTGATGAAGAGTTGTATATGATGCAACCCGAAGGTTTTGTCGATCCTAAGGATGCTGATAAAGTATGCAAACTTCAGCGTTCCATTTATGGACTGAAGCAAGCATATCGGAGTTGGAACCTTCATTTTGATCAAGTGATCAAGAGCTTTGGATTTGTTCCAAATTGCTACGAAGCTTGCATCTACAAGAAAGTGAGTGGGAGCTCGGTGACATTTCTGGTACTATATGTGGATGACATATTGATTATTGGAAATGACATTAACATGCTTAACGATGTGAAGAGTTATTTGAACAAGTGTTTTTCAATGAAAGACCTAGGTGAAGCTGCTTATATATTGGGCATCAAAATCTATAGAGATAGACAAAGACGCCTGATAGCTTTAAGCCAGAGTACATAGAACTCATCAAGGACTACGACTTAAGTTTGCAATACCACCCCAGTAAAGCAAATGTTGTAGCGGATGCTCTAAGCCGTAAGGTTTTTTTGAATGGCCTTACTAAGGGAGAATTGCCAGATGATCTGTGTGCCCAATTTAGAGATCTCAGATTGGAGATTGTGCCTGAAGGACATCTCATGTCTTTGGATGTTCAACCTACTTTGTTGGACAAGATCAAAGAAGCCCAGAAGACTGATAAGGAAATTAAAGAGATTAAGGAAAAGATTGGCAAAGGAAAAGCCAAAGGATTCCATGAAGACGAACAGGGTACTTTATGGCATGGAAAACGTATCTGTGTTCCACAAGATCCGGAGCTTCGGAAACTGATTTTACAAGAAGCACACAACTCACCGTATTCCATTCATCCGGGTAACACCAAAATGTACATGGATATGAAGGAAAGATTTTGGTGGAATAATCTCAAGAAGGACATCGCCGAACATATTGCTTTGTGTGATGTATGTAGTAGAGTGAAAGCGGAACATCAGAAACCAGCAGGATTGTTACAACCACTACCTATTCCTGATTGGAAGTGGGACAAGATTGGTATGGACTTCATTACCGGATTACCGAGGACCAGGTCAGGATATGATTCTATTTGGGTAGTAGTGGCTCGCCTAACTAAAGTGGCTCATTTCATACCCGTGAAGACAACTTATACAAGTGCTAAATTAGCTAGGATCTATATGAGCAGAATTGTATGTCTACATGGAGTACCCAAGAGTATTGTGTCTGATAGGGGAACCCAATTCATTTCTCATTTTTGGAGGCAGCTACATGTGTCATTGGGAACGAGGTTGGAATTCAGCACTGCTTTTCATCCTCAAACTGATGGACAAACAGAAAGGACTAATCAGATTCTTGAAGACATGTTGAGAGCATGTGCTCTAGACTATGGAGCCAGTTGGGATGAAAGTCTGCCTTACGCAGAGTTTTCTTATAATAACAACTATCAAGCCAGTATTGAGATGGCACCATTTGAGTTTCTCTATGGGAGAAAGTGTACCACCCCATTGCTATGGAATGGTGTGGGAGAAAGAAGTTTGTTCGGACCAGAACTAATCAAAGAGGCGGAAGAGAAAGTCAAGCTGGTTAAAGACAGATTGAAAATAGCACATTCCCGACAGAAAAGCTACGCAAATCCTAAACGTAGAGAAGTCACCTATGAAGTTGGTGATAGAGCCTATCTTAGAGTGTCACCACTTTGTGGAGTGAAGAGGTTTGGAGTCAAAGGAAAGTTGGCCCCAAGATATGTTGGGCCATTCAAGATTCTGAGTCGTAAAGGAGAAGTTGCTTATGAGATTGAATTGCCAGAGTCTTTGTCAGCAGTTCATAATGTGTTTCATGTGAGTCATCTTAAGAAATGTCATCCAGAAATGGAAGAGACTTCTTTAAAGGATACTATACCTTTAGAAGAGGTTCAATTGGAGAGTGACCTCACATATGAAGAGAAACCTATCAAGATTCTTGAGACTGCAGAAAGAGTTACTCGGACTAAGACTATCAAGTTCTGCAAAGTTTAATGGAACCATCATTCCGAGGAAGAAGCAACATGGGAAAGAGAAGATGATCTTCGGAAAGACCACCCTCACCTATTTGCTAGCCAATCCGAATCCCGAGGGCGAGATTCACCTTAAGGGGGTTAGATTTGTAAAATCCCTAAAATCATGTTTCAAACTCATGCATATCATCCATGCATCCATAATCATGTAAGGTTTCATTTCAAAAATCAATTCAAAAACAGGAGCATATGAGCTCATTATTTTATGTGATCAACATTAAATCAGATGCTACTCTCAAATGAGAGAATGATGTTCATAAACCAAACCTTGTTGCCTTATTGTTCTCAGGTTGTATTTTTCTAGGACTTAAACCAGTTTCAAAACAAATATGAATTGAAAACCATTTTCAAAACTTATTCAAAAACTAGTGCTATGTCACTGTTTATTTTGTTTTATTCAAAGTAACCAGGCCAGTGCAAATGACCACTTGGTTTTGTGCACCATTATATGAAGGTTACACTCTGCAAAAAAATCCAGAACAATTTGAATTCAAATGGCATTTGAATTTGTTTGAAAATGGATTCAGAAAATCAAAACAGAAATAGAAAAATGAATAGAGAAAAGAATAAGGGCCGGCGCCAGACATTCAGCCCAACAGAGAAACCAGCCCATTTAGCCCACCCGGGTCCCCCTTTTTCTCTCTCTCACTCGCGGACAGACCCACTGGGTCGCTGACAGCCTGGACCCATCCCCCACACCTTTTCTCTCACTGACGACTGGGCCTCACTGCCGCGTCACCCTTCGTCCTCAATCAGCGCCGACGACCACCTCGCCGCTGCCGTTTCCGCCGCGTTGATTCCGCGCTTAATTGCCATTGATACCGCGCGTGATCCTCACCTCTGCTCTGGCTATAAGACCCCCTCCCCTCGCCGCTCATTTCCCCTCACCTAGCGCCACCACTCCGCCACCAGGCTGCACGAATTCGAGCCACTCCGCCGTGGCACAGACGCACTCCGACGACCAATCTCGGTGAGTTCTGACCGTCCCCTGTCTCTGGTTCAAACCAACATGAACAGCGTGTCCTTGCGCGTTCACTGATGCCTTCTGTTTGCTTTCTCGTGACCCATAGCGACGTCTTCGTTCACGCTCGCGACCACCTGAGCCGCCGCTCGACTCCGGCGTGCAATACAGGTAAAACGCGACCGCCCCTTGCCTTCCCTCCGATGCTATCATGATCGCCAAGTCCTTGTGCACCTCCTAATCCATTTGGCTCGTGCCAGGACGACGCAGAACCTCGGCAACGTCTTCGACAGCAAGCATCTGCCGCCGCCAGCAACTCTGACGAGCTCCCTCGGCCACTACAGCGCGCCCCTTGACCAGCCATCACCACCTTGAGCATCAAAAACACACGACGAGCTTGGTAAGCCCCTTATCCCTCTCCCGCACGACCTGGAACACCGGTAGCAGCTCTGACAGAGACGCCGCCGCCAGTCGCCGCCGCTAGCGCCGCCACTGGATGGTCAGGTTGCTTAGGATCGTTAGATCTAGATCCAGTGGATATGATAGATCCTAGGCGAAACAGTAAGATTAGATCTGGACCGCGCGTTTAAGTTAGATCTGACGGCTCACAGACACGATCCAGCGCGAAGCGGTATCAACCAATAGGATTGCGCCGCGTGTCTGTTAGTTTGTTTTAAATCTCTGATTTGAATCTATTAGATGTTTAAACTTGTTTTAATCATAACTTTTGATTCCCACGTCCAAATTTGATGAATTTTATATCAATGGAATCAGGAGAGAAAGCCCTTTCCATTTATGCAATGTGTTTAATGTTTTGTTTCTGTTAAAATGGTTATTTTTATAGAAACATGTGTAGGCCTATTTTGTGTATATTAATTATTTGAGAAATGTTTTAGTGTTCAAATAAAGTTTGTTTGGCAAGTTTTGAACTTGTTTATGAACCAGTACTGTGCACTTGTATTGTTGAGTATAGAAAATCATCACATGTCATATTGCATTCATCCATGTATTTTTGCTTGTATTTATTTTGTATGTGATTTGGTGCTATCATTTTATGTGTAGATTTTGGTGCAAATAGTGATTGTGATTGTGAGGATTGTTGCTCCCCCAACTACCAAGGCAAGTGGTGCTTCATAATTTTATTCCTATGTTTTTCAAATATGCATTAGAAATATTTTTGCTAGACTTGCATGGATAAATTTTTGGTTTATATATGCTATGCTTGGGAAATCCTAGTAGTTGTAGAATTTCTAAGTTAAGATGTTTATCTATGCCATGCTTAGCCTAGCTGGTCGCAACCAAGGGTGGTGAATTATTCATGCTATGATAAAATATTTCTAAGTCTTTGGACTTGTGTTTTTACTTAATAAAACAACTAAGTGAATGAATCACCTGGGTGGAATGGTTGTGAATGGGTTATGTTGAGTGGTTACACAAGGCCCATTTCTATGGTTTACCTTTTGTATCTCACTTGTGGAAAGCCACCCAGGAACAAAGGGATTTGAGAGGCCAAATGTTAAGAAGCTTCTAGTGCAGCCACTTGGCAATATGGGCTCTGCCTGGATCATATAGGTTGCAATAACTTAGCCATTTGGACAATTCGTGGTAGTGGGATGATAGGTTGGAGTGCGTCCATTTGGTCTAAGGGAAGGCTTCTAAAAGGTCCTGTCTTGGTGAAAATCAAGTCTTGCGGGGAAAGTGCACAACCACTGCAGATGGAAGAATCTAAGTACTTAGCCATGTCCCTGGTATTGGACAATTTGAGCATCAAGACATGGAAGCTATCAAGAATCTCCTCATCCCAATTTCTAAGTAAAACTTGTGGTTGAACAAGGGTGAAGGACCCCAATGTCTATTGGTGGTTCCTTGGGAAAAGTTTTGACAAAGAAAAACTTAGTGTTTTCAACTGATAGGCAAAACCTATTTTGAGCAAAGCAAGCCCAAGCTACACTTAGCCAAAATGCATATAGTATATAGTCCACCAATATTCTACTAAGGTATCACTTGCCAATACTATTCCAATGTATTGACCCACTGTGGCTGTAACTTGTGATGTTGCAGGTTATTCTGATGATGATTAGGAGTCATGAGTCTACACTCAACATGCTTGCCTATGGCACATGAAGATGAAGACTTATTTATCTATTTACTTGTTTAAACTCTTGTACTAGGCCTGTGGCCATGGAGTTGTAAAAGACTATGTTGTCTCTGGAATGACTGTAATAATGACCTTTGTTTCTGTATACTTCATCTTAAACTGTGGATGCTAGCATTGATCTAGGGACTAGCATTGCAATCACAAGGATCCTTTCCTTTACAAAGGAGGGATCTTACATTCTTGGGGGGCCCTCTTCATCATTTTGGTCCTCGTCTTGACCATCAACTTGACCTTGATCATTACTGAAATCATTCTCTTCATTAATAGGAAAAGATTGACCTTGGTCTTGATCAAGCACTCTTCTAGCATCGATTTGATCTTGTCTCAAGGCAGTTTGTACAGATCTTCCTTGAGTAATTGACTTGGCACCACTTGACATCCTGGAGAATGAATCAAGCTCCTCTTCAGTAGAGTTGTCACCTTGACCACCATGTTGAGGGTCCACAGCTTGTCTTTGGCTTGGATCATTGCCCTCCTCGGTGGATGGGACTTGATGATGTTGTGAAGATGAGGGCTCCACTTGAGTAGAGCATAGTTCTTCTTGATCTGCCATAAGGGGTTCCTCAACGGGGCGGATATATCCCACACCCATTCTTCCTATGGCATCCTGAGGCATTTCATCATCTACATCACAAGCATCAACACGCCCCCCTTGGGGACCATCATATTCTTCGAAGGTCACAATACAAGATTCTATGACGGCTCTAGAGAGCTTATCATAGATTATATAAGTGTGAGATTTGAGACCATAGCCAACAAAAATACCCTCAAATGCTTTAGACTTGAATTTGGACAAACGAACACCTTTTATGAGATAGAAACACTTACAATCGAACACCCGGATGTAAGATATGTTGGGCTTGTTACAAGTAAGTATTTCATATGGAGTCTTGTTGATTTCTTTGCGGAGGTAGAGCCGGTTTGATGCATGGAAAGCGGTGGAGATGGATTCGGCCCAAAAGTTGTATGGAGATTTAAACTCTGCCAAGATGGTCCTAGCCATCTCAATAAGAGCCCGGTTCTTCCTCTCGGCCACACCATTTTGTTGAGGGGTATATGCAGCGAAATATTGGTGTTTTATCCCCTCACCACTAAGGAAATCATTCAAAGTGTAGTTCTTGAACTCGGTGCCATTGTCACTTCTTATAATCAACACGGGAAGGTTGTATTGATGTTGAACCATGTTGATGAAGTCGATGAAGGTCTTTCGGGTCTCACTATTCAACTTGAAGAAATATACCCAGGAGTATCTTGAGAAGTCATCAACAATCACCAAACAATATTTCTTCCCACCAAGACTTGCATGAGATGGAGGACCAAAGAGATCCACATGAAGGAGATCCAAGATCTTGGTTGACTTGATGCGGTTCTTTGGCTTGTGGGGAGCATCATGCATTTTTCCTAGAACACAAGCCCTGCAAACACGATCTTTGGCAAAGGAGACATTTTATTTTAGTCCAACAATATGGCCCTCCTTGTGGAGACTTTGCAAAGTTCTCATATTAACATGGGCTAGTCAGCGATGCCATAACCAACCCACATCAGCCTTTCCGAATAAGCACATCGCACTTGTAGTGGTTTGCCCCGAAAAGTCCACCACATACAAGTCATGTTCGATGTACCCAACAAAAGCGACCTTGAGAGACTTTCTCCACATGAGGACCACAATATCATTATCAATAAAGACGACAAAGACCATCTTTCCAAGAGCACAGAATGAAAGTAAATTGTATCCAAGGGTCTCAACAAGCATGACGTTCACGAGTGTAATGTCGTGAGCAACCACTACCTTGCCGAAACCCATTACCTTGGACTTTGACTTGTCGGCATATGTCATGGTGATTTGATCATCATTTGGCTTTAAGTCCTTGACAATAGACGACCTTCCGGTCATATGACTTGTGCAACCACTATCAAGCACCCACTTTGACCCTCCGGACGCATATGTCTACAAAAGATCAAGCTAGTTTTTAGGTACCCATTTTTCAACGGGTCCTCTTTTGTTAGCAACAAGGGTCTTGGGGACCCAAATAGACCAAGCAATTCAACCATCATATGGGCCAACATATTGTGCATACACATCACCATAATAATCACGCATTAGAACATAGTGAGGGTTAGCACTTCCCGCAAAGTCATCATGAGACATAGTTTTATCACTTGTGGTCTTACTATCCACAATGGCCTTGTTCTTATCTTGTGCGGGCTTGGCCTTATTCTTGTTCTTCTTCTTCTTGGCCTTGGAGACAAAACCAATGCCCCTTTTCTCACCACTAGGTATTTGCTTACTCAAAAGATCATCAATGGACTTGTTACCTTGTGGAAATGTGGCCTTGGCTAGCTCCCCCTTCAACCTAGCATTTTCTTCAAGAATAGTTGTACTACTAGATGGAATGAAGTTACTAGGTGAAGGAATATTGGTCAATTGAGTTTGAAGCGTTTCATAGGACTTTGTGAGTGACAAGAGTTCACTTTCCAATGCCTTGTGAGCCTTGTTAAGTGAGCTAAAGTCCTCGGCAAGTTTTTTATGAACCACACCAAACTCAATTTTGTCCTTTTTAGCCTTTTTATATTTCGCAATAGCATGATCACGTTCCTTGATGAGTCTATTAAAAATTACATCATTGGCCTCATCAAGCCCTTCAAGTTTTAGTTCAAGAGACATTCTAGTCTCTTGTTCTTCTTCTAGAGCATTGTTTAAAGCATCTATCTCAATCATGTGTTCATGCCCAAGTTTACATCTTACATCTAGAAGCTCTTGTGTGTGGGAAAGTTGATCTAAGATGTTCCCAATGTAACACCCCAGTTTCAGTTAATCTTATATTAGGGTTTGTTTGTGCATCATGAGAATCATAATTTAAATTGTGCATTAAAGAAACTAAATCAAACCCTAAAAACCCTAATCTTTCCCCCTCTTTGAAACATTCAAAAATGGTTTAGTATTTGAAAAACTACCAAAAATGTTGGAGCCCAACTTGTTAAAAGGGCCCCTGAGATATTTTTATATATTTTATAAAGTCTCTTGGTCTTTTGTAATATCCAAAAACATATTTCAAATCAATTTGTAAAAGAAGGAAATAATAAAACTAAATAGAAAAATGATTTCTAGAAAAAATAGCAGCAATAGCTTCCCAGGCCGCAGCCCACTCCCTCTTCCCTCTCTGCAACCTTTGCTGCAGCCCACCTTGGCGCAACCGCGGCCCACGCGGAGCCCATACCCCTTCGCCTATGTTCGTCGTCTTCATCAACGACGGCGAGCAGCTGCGTGTCTGCACCGCCGCCGTCGATCGCAGCCGGCCGCTGAGATGCGCGCCGCCGCCCACGGTCGCCTATAACTCGCCTCTGCCACCGCAGGACGAACCCTAGCACGCCACCCTCCCTCTCCTTCCTGTCGTGGTATTGCACGGCAGATGCTACTGGGGGTAGCTTACGTAGATGGAACAAGGCGACGTAGGAGAATCCGGGAGCGAGATTGGCACACGATCCCCTCGGTGGAGGATCGCTACGTCCTGCTGTCAATCCAGTATATGATCATAGATTGGTTTACATGGGAGCTGCCATAGGCGGAGGTAGACTAGATCTAATCTATTATGGGAAGAGATGTAGTATGACCTGAGGGAGGATCCCCGTGGGGGTGCCCCTGGTGGCTTTATATATGCAGCCAGTTAGGGTTTACAAGTATTTGGTGGGCTTTGTATTGGAGTCGCCGACTTGGGCCTCCAGTCGGCGCCACTCGTCTGGGTCCAGCACGCGCCAGTCGCCGTATTGGGCGAGTCGACCCGCTCTGGCCTTGGCTTCAGTCGACTTGATCCAGCTGGTGTATCCGCTTCGTGGGTATACCCCGATTGGTATTCCCCCGTCAGTATTCCCCGAGCGCGTTGTCGATTCGACGCGGACTTGAGGCAGGGCGCGAAGAGTCTTGACGATGGGTCGTGGCGAATTGGAGACGAGCTCCCGAACAGAGAAAATAACCATGAAGAGGGGACGGTCGACATGAGCCAGTCGATGATGGCCAGTTGGCGAAAGACGCAGGGTGTCGGTGAAGCCGCCAGTTGCGGCGAGTCCCCGAACATGGAGCGTGCCGAGTCCCCGAGAACAGCGAGTGGCGACGTCGAGCGACCGGCGAGTGCCGAGTCCCCGAGCGCGATGAGTGGTGAGGTCGAGCGACCGGCGAGTGGCGCTGTCTGTGGCGCGCCGAGTCCCGAAGCGCGTTGAGTACGCGAGGGCGGGTCCCCGAGCGTGTTGAGTACGCCAGGGCGAGTCCGCCGTGACGAGTCCCCGAGCGTGTTGAGTACACGAGGGCGAGTCCGCGGTGGCGAGTCCCCGAGCGTGTCGAGTACGCGAGTGGAGAGTCCACGGCGGCGAGTCCCCGAGCATGTCGAGTACGCGAGGGCGAGTCCGCGGTGGCGAGTCCCCGAGCGTGTTGAGTACGCGAGGGCGAATCCGGTGGCGAGTCCCCGAGCGTGTCGAGTACACGAGGGCGAGTCCGCGGTGACGAGTCCCCGAGCGTGTTGAGTACGCGAGGGCGAGTCCACGGTGGCGAGTCCCCGAGCGTGTCGATTACGCGAGTGGAGAGTCTGCGGTGGCAAGTCGACGAGGGCGAGCCGTGGTCACGGAACCACGCGTACACACAGCATGCCTAGGAGTAGTCCCCGAGGCTCGAGTTGGCTTGGAGAGGCGACTTGAGGCTCTTTAGAGATGCATATTCTGAAAATAGTAGTGGTTGCTGCCGAGCATGGCGAGTGGTGGGGTTGAGAGAGTCCACGAGGGGAGAGTCCCCGAGCGTGGCGAGTCCGTGATGATTGCGAGTCCGCGAGGGGAGAGTCCTCGAGCGTGGCGAGTCCGCGATGATTGCGAGTCCGCGAGGGGAGAGTCCCCGAGTGTGGCGAGTCCGCGATGATTGCGTCCCTGAGCGTGGCGAGTCCGCGATGATTGCAAGTCCACGAGGGGAGCGTCCCCGAGCGTGGCGAGTCCGCGATGATTGCGAGTCCGCGATGGGAGAGTCCCCGAGCGTGGCGAGTCCGCGATGATTGCGAGTCCGCGATGATGTTGGTTGCGTTGTTTTTGTTAGGGAGTCTCTCGTCTTGGCCCGGGGGGCCAGTCGCATGGCGACTCCAAAGACGGCTCTTGGCTTGGTGTTCTTCTTGGACGATCCGAGGCTCGGTTTGCAAGTCCTTGTCCGCAGTACTTGGCCGTACGAGTCGCACTATCTAAGGTTGAGGAGGACATGGTGCTGTTTGTGTAGCACAACCATTTGTCTTGGCCCGGAAGGTCAGTCGAGCAAGGCGACTCCAATGATGGTTCTCGGTTAGCGTTTTTCGTGGATGATCCGAGGCTCGTTTTGCGAGTCCTCGTCCGCACTACTTGGCCATTGCGAGTCGCTCTATCAAAGGTTGACAAAGGCGAATTGATTTTTCCCGGAGGGAAGAGAAGCCCAGTGGTGAATCCATGCAGCGTGGCATGCGACCCTCTCTGGCGACTCGGACGATGAAGGTCTCTTAGCAGGCGCGGCGTACGCATTTGACGTAGCGGATGGGGTCGCACTATGGCGAAGTCGACGCGGCGGACACGGGGTCGACGCGGCGGACGGAGGTCGCGCTATGGCAAAGTCGACACGACGGACACGGGGTCGACGCGGCGGACATGGGTCGCGCTATTGCGAAGTCGACGTGGTGGACACGGGGTCGACGCCGCGGACGGAGGTCGCGCTACGGCGATGTCGACGCGGCGGACACGGGGTCGATGCCGCGGACGGAGGTCGTGCTACGGCGATGTCGACGCAGCGGACACGGGGTCGACGCCGCGGACGGAGGTCGCGCTATGGCGACATCGATGACGGCGAGGCTGCGAGGGCGAGGTCGCGATGGCGATCCCATGGCAGGCGAGTCCGCACTGGGCGAGTCTCCGAGCCTAGCGAGTCTGCGTTTAAGCGTGTCCGCGTTTAGGCAAAGGTCCGGAGCTCTGGACGAGTCACCGAACGTGGCGAGTCCGCGATGGACGAGTCGCCGGACGTGGCGAGTCCGTGGAAGGAGGATCCACGAGCGTGATGAGTCCGCGAGGGGCAAATCGGTAGAGGCGAGGCGAGTCTCCCGAGCTGGTCGGGTAGGCGTCCCACACACATCCGGGTCGCGAGAGTGCAGTTTGCTTCTTCTTCGTATATATGCATCAACACACATTTAATAAAGAGATTATCAATATACAAATAAATATTTAAAATAAAATCGAGTGGGAGAAATTATCGGCCATAGCCGAGTCATTGTTGGCGAAGTTGTAGGAGCCACGGTGGCAGAAAGTCGAAGAAGCTGGCGGTAAAGTGGTTGTTCGATCCTTCGGTCAAGGTCACCACCGCATGTCCGATCAGATCAGGGTGGAGTCGCGGCGGCAGAGTCGTGTGCGCCGCTTGAGTCGACTAGCCACAATTTCTGGTCGCCTCGTGCCAACGTGCAGCGATCGATTTGTTCCTCTAACATAGGCCAAATAAAATGAGAGATTAGTCTGTACGACTCATCATATAATCTCGTCTGATTTAATTGATAGTAAGACTAATAATCAAAGAGTAGAAGATAGGTGTCACCGATGATGGATCCAACAAATTGCTCTTCTTTTCCTTGGACTGCCGTCGCTGTTGCTTGCGCATGGGAACTTATGCACTACATGTCCAGCTTGAAATCAGGTTTCCTTCGTTGTCCGTAAGTATCCCGTGCGACAGTATGTCGGTATGCCGCTGTTTCTACGCGCCGTTCGGGTCGAGCCTGATTGCATACACGAGGCTTCCAAAACATCTCGACGGGAGTTGATTCGCTGGGAATCAATTTGTAGCCACATGAGTCATTGATTTTAAGGTCATGATCGAGGCCGTCTTGCATCTCTGAATTGATTCGAGGAACGTTGTGTACTATCAACATGAAAGCAACGTGAGGCCAAATTAAATAATCAGCAGATAAAATAATCAATAATAGAGGTGAGATTGGATTGAGAAAATCATGAGTCATCCAGGACAGATTGCAAATTCCCATGGGCGTGTTCGTAGCGGCCGCGTTGGACCAGGCGGAGCAGATTGAACCGCTTCGAAACCATACATCCTCAACTGGACGTACTTAGACATCATGTCAGCTGCGATCTGGTCACCAACGAAGATGAGGGATCCCGCCCGGATTATCACCCTCCAAGCACCGCTTGCCCCACGGTGGGCGCCAACTGTCGTGGTATTGCACGGCAGATGCTATTGGGGGTAGCTTACGTAGAAGGAGCAAGGCGACGTAGAAGAATCCGGGAGCGAGATTGGCACACGATGTACCCAGGTTCACGTCCCCTCGGTGGAGGATCGCTACGTCCAGCTGTCAATTCAGTATATGATCATAGATTGGTTTACATGGGAGCCGCCGTAGGCAGAGGGAGACTAGATCTAATCTTTTGTGGGAAGAGATGTAATATGACCTGAGGGAGGATCCCCGTGGGGGTGCCTCTGGTGGCTTTATATATGCAGCCAGTTAGGGTTTACAAGTATTTGGTGGGCTTTGTATTGGAGTCGCCGTCTTGGGCCTCCAGTCGGCGCCACTCGTCCGGGTCCAGCACGCGCCAGTCGCCGTATTGGGCGAGTCGACCCGCTCTGGCCTTGGCTTCAGTCGGCTTGATCCAGCTGGTGAATCCGCTTTGTGGGTATACCCCGATTGGTATTCCCCCGTCACTTCCTCTCTGGCTCTCACGCGCGCAAACCCTAGCCTCTGACCTCGCCGGCGCCCCACCGTTCCTGGCCTCCCCTCGCCAAACCGACCATCCCCGAAGCTCCGCCTCGTCGAGATGTCCCTCCCTGCCAACGGAATCGAGGAGGGGAGCTCCCAGTTGTTGCCTACGACCTCATCTTCTTCGACTCCGACTGTGCTCGCCGGCGTCGATCCGCTCAACCTCGACCTCACGCGCTCTCGCCGATGTCACTCACGCGTCAAGGGTGAGCTCGCGGTCCTCTAGGACCTCTCCAATCCTCCCATCTCTCTCTGGATCGAGCTCGCGCCGAGCGCCGCCCATCGCTGCCGTCGGCCGTCGTCGCACCGCATGGTCCGGTGACCATTAGCAAGCGGCGCCGCCTCTTTTGAGCTCGCCTTGCTCCACTGCTTCGAACACGCCCAATCCCGCTCACCCGCGCGCTCTCCTGCGCCGTTTCCGCCGCCGCCTGCAGTGCTCACTGGCGAGGCCCGCGTGGCATGCCAACGTGGCCTCGGCCCCACGCGTTAGTGGGAGTGGGTAGCCCCATCCCGAGTGAGAATGCCCTTTCGCGTGTGTGGCTGCTAAGGAGGCCAGAGGCCCACCTGTCTGTCTCTAGGGCTAGCCCAGCCCTCGGTGTAAAATGTTTATTAAGCTTTTAATAATTTATTTAATAATTTCAGAATTTGAATAAAACTTGTAAATTCAATATCTAATTATTTATAAATAAAAAAATATGTATAATATATCAAATTGTTCAGAAAAATGAAACCTAGATGTTTAGGATATCATCATGCATTGATCAACAACTAAAATGACAAGTTTAATTAGAACAACATAGTAACCCCTCACAGGTGATTCCAGAGTTTCTCCGAATTAGGGTTTCTACCCTTCGGAACCCCGATTAAGTTGTCGAGCATGCTTTAGGGTTACTTTTCAATACAATTCAACTTGTCATATCATCATACTTGCTTGAGCATTGCATCGATGCCATGTGTTGATTGTTTCCCTCTCTTTCCGGTGTTTGGTTCTTCCTGGTAGAATACGAGATCGAGATCGAGATCGAGATTGAAGCCTGAGATCAACACCATCGAAGATCAAAGAACAATACTCGACCAACTGTAACCAAGTCAAGTACAAGGTTCCCGAAGATCTGCTTATCGGTTATCAACTGGCAAAGGCAAGCATAGCCCCACCATGATATAATCCTATGATTTCGAAAGCATTTCAATTCTTGCCATGATGCATACGATTCTACTGTGGTATTTTATAAATAGATAGAGTATCCTATCTATTGCATACTCCCTTGAGCTTATATTACCTGATCCACTGCTCCTAGCATAACTAGGTTTGGCTTGTGTGCACTGCTAGAGCTCTTATTCGTGTCTGCTTAGCCAAGCATAGCTATTGAGTCTGGTCCATCCAGATGATGTATTAGATGCAGAGAATCTAGTATGACAGGAGAACGTGATGAGATGAGATTAGTGATATGAGTTAAACATGATAAGCCTTGTATGGGAGGCCACGGTGGGATGTGGTTTTTCTAGTCCCATGCTCGCCACCACTAGGAACTGAGTTCTTGCCTTTGGAACCGAGACGAGCGTACAGCCACACGGGTCTTGGGAACCCCTCGCCCGATTAACTTGCCTAGTAGATTCCATGAGTCACATAGTTCGGGTGTTCCATTCGACATATGCATAGAAAACCTTTTGAATGATTTGCCGGGTGCAGGTGCATTCATAACAGGTAGGTAAGCGTGGCCGAGGTTGCTTGGGGTAGATGGCGCCCCTGGTAAACCAATCTCGCCTCACATCTTTAAGTACCGGCTTCGGGATTTGACCCGTTACGGCAGAACCATACTTATTGCGTGACTCATGGTCTCGGCGAAAGCAAGGTAAAGGTCGTGGCCAACCACCCTCTGCCAGCCTTCCAAGGAAGAGGGCTAATAGCTTGGCATTAAGAGTCGGTTGCTACGTGTGGGTAAAGTTGTACACCCCTGCAGGGTAATAATCTTTTCGAAAAGCCGTGTTCACGGTTATGAACGCTTGGCGACCAGATTCTAAGATCATAGAGAACTAAAACCTAATCGTAAAACTTCGTAGATCAACGTGTGCTTAAGGATGCTTCCTCATGGGTACGAGGGGGTCATCCTAGTTCAATTGATGATAACTTGGTTGTTGGAATTATGCCCTAGAGGCAATAATAAAGATGTTATTATTATAATTCTTGTTCATGATAATGTTTATATTCCATGCTAGAATTGTATTAAGCGGAAACTTTAATACTTGTGTGGTTTGTGAACAACACCGTGTCCCTAGTACGCCTCTAAGGACTAGCTCATTGATTAATGATGGTTAAGGTTTCCTAACCATGGACATGAGTTGTCAATTAATAATGAGATCATATCATTGGGAGAATGATGTGATGGACAGACCCAAACTAAGCGAAGCAATTAGATCGTGTCATCGTGTTCGTCTTTGCGAAGCTTTTCTTATGTCAAATATTGTATTCCTTAGACCATGAGATAATACAACTCCCTGGTATCGGAAGAAAGCTTTGAGGTCATCAAACGTCATCCTATGAGAGGGTGATCATAAAGGTGTCTCTCAGGTGATCGGAAAGTATCTGTTGGGTTGTATGTATCGAGATGGGATTTGTCCCTCCCAAGTAGGAGAGATATACTTCGGGCCCACTCGGTAATCGATATCAACACCGCTTGCAAGCATGTGGTTAAAGAGTTAATCACAAAGTGATATCGGATTACGGAACGAGTAAAGTACTTGCTGTGAACGAGATTGAACTAGGTATGACGGTACCGACGATCGAATCTCGGGCAAGTAAAATATCGCGAGACGAAGGGAATATATATATGGGATTGATTGAATCCTGGCATCGTGGTTCATCCGATATGATCATCGATGAATGTGTGGGAGTCAATATGGGTTTCCAGACCCCGCTGTTGATTATTGATAGAAGATCATGTCTGCATATTCTCGAACCCGCAGGGTCACACACTTAACGTGTCTCGACGCTAGGATAGATTGGATAATTGGTTTATGAGTTTTTGTTCGGAGTCTCGGATGGGATCCGGGACATCACGAGAGGTTCCGGAGTGGTCCGGAGAATAAGATTCATATAAGGCAGTGCAGTTTTTTGGAGTTCGGAATTGTTCCGGGTTAATCGGTATTGTACCAGAAGCTTCTAGAACCTTCCGGAAGGGGATCAACGTGGCCCCACCTTCCGGGAGGGGGCATGGGCCTATGAGGGAGTGCCCTGGCCGCATTGGGCCAGGGGCACAAGGCCCCATAGGGCCCAGCCGGCCAAGAGGGTTTTAAACTCGAGATAGAGCTTCTAGAAGGGGGGGTTTCCTTGCCCCCCACTCCTTCTCCTTGGGGCCGCCGGTTTGGCTTGGGGGAGGGGGCTAGGGTTGCAGCCGCCCACCCCTCTATATAAAGAGGGATGGGGGCGCACCACCCCCCCACACCTTCCCCTCCAAGAGCTAGCCGTCCTGCTGCCCTCCTCTCTCTCTCTCTCCCTCCCGACTGTGTGTAGGCGAAGCCCTGCTGCAGAAACTCTCCACCATATACACCGCGCCGTCGCATTGTAGATCCAATCCGTCTTTCCACCATACTTGCTGGTCCGAGGAAGGAGGAGACATCGAGGTGCTGCACGTGTGCATCTCACGGAGGCACCGCCACTTGTGGTGCTAGATCGGATCGGATCGCGAGGAGGAGAAGCGAGTACGACTACATCACCCACGTTCCGACGAACGTTCCGCTGTGCGAATCTTCAAGGGTATGAAGATCTAATCCAATCTCTCTCGTTGTTTGCATCTCCTAGATTAGATCTTGGCTTTCCCTCTGTTCGCATCCGTAGAAAATTTTGATTTACTATGCCGCGAAACCCTTCAGTGGTATCAGAGCTAGATCTATGCGTAGATGTGTTTCACGAGTAGAACGCAACATGGTTGTTGCGGGCGTTGATGTTTTCTGTTGCAAGCCTCTTGTTTGTGTTCTTATTATGACGCGGGATAGTGAGATTGAAGTGGTCCAGGCCAACCTTACGCGACGTCGTTCGCGAGACCGGCTCCGCACTTGACGTGTGGCTTGTTCCACACATGCGGCTGGTGGATGCCAGTTTCTCTCACTATAGTTGTCATGGGATTAACACTGGAGTTTGGCAACCATAATATCACCGTTGTGGCTTTCCGTAGGTAAGAATCGTTCTTAGCATCTACTCCCATAAGCCACGTAAAACATGCAACAACAAAGTAGAGGCGTCTAACTTGTTTTTGCAGGGAGTGTTTTCTGTGATATGGTATGGCCCAAGATGTGATGTGTATAATGTATGCGATGATCATGTTTTGTAATGTTTCACGACTTTCATATCGATGAGTACACAACCGGCAGGAGCCATATGGTTGTCTTTATAATTGTGTATGACCAGTGTGTCAACTTCTTCTGCGCTATGTAATAGTTTCACTTTATCGCTAAGTAGTTAGCAATAGTTGTAGCTGCTATTCGTGGTGGAGGCAATCATGGTGGAGTGATGGAGATCATGCCGGAACGCACAAGATGGAGATCATTGCGTGAAGATTGGCTATACCATGTCACATAAAGTTATATGCATGTGATGTTTATCCTTTTATGTATCTTATTATGCTTAGATCGCTACGGTAGCATTATAAGATGATTCCTCACTTAAAGATCAAGATAAAAATTGTGTTCTCCCCAAGTATGCACCTTTGCGAAAGTTCTTCGTGTCCAAGCATCACGTGATGATCGGGTGCTATAGACTCTACGCTCACATACAACGGGTGCAAGCCAGTTTTGCACAGGCGGAAATACTTGGGTCTAACTTGACGAGCCTAGCATGTACAGACATGGCCTCGGAACACATGAACCGAAAGGTTAAGCATGAGTCATATGAATGATATGATCGACACTTCGTTGTCCACCATTGAAACCACATCTCTTCTCGTGAAGATCGGATTAGGTGTGGTGAATTTGGATCGTGTTCACTAAACAACTTGAGGGATGTTGAATTTAGTGGGAGTTCATCTAGTAATTTGATTAAGTTGAACTATTTATCATGAACATAGTCTAAATTGTACTTGCAAATACTGTAGATCACATGGCTAAGTCCAACTTCAACTTCAACGTTTTTGCTGAGAAGGAAAAGCTTAGAAACAATGGGTCTAACTTCACCAATTGGTTCCGCAATCTAAGAATCATTCTCTCTGGCGGTCAGAAGGACTATGTCCTTGGGAAAGCGTTAGGTGACCCCCCTGCTGCAACTGCGCCGGCTGATGAGAAAGCTGTCTATCAGTCGCGCAAAGATGATTATGGTGTGATTAAGAGCACCATGTTGTTTGCTATGGAACCGGAACTTCAAAATCATTTTGAAGACTATCCCGGGCCCTTTGAGATTATCGAAGAGCTGAAAACCATGTTTCAGACTCAGGCCCGTTCTAAGAGATGTGAGATCTCTGAGAAGTTCTTTAACTGCAAGATGGAGGAAGGGAGTTCTGTTAGTGAGCACGCCATTAAGATGACGGGCTACACTTAACGCCTTGAGCAACTGGAATGCACGATTCCAGAGGAGCTCAAGATTGACAGGGTTCTGCAATCACTCCCTCCCAGCTACAAAAGTTTGTAGTGACTCACAATCAGATTGGTTCCACTGATACGATCACCGAGCTCTTAGCAAAGCTGAAGGCCGCGGAAGTGGACATCAAAAAGGATAATCATGTGTTGATGGTCAACAAGCCCACCTTCAAGAAAGGTAAGGGTGCAAAGAAGCCCTTCAAGAAAGGCGGCGGCAAGCGCGTTGCCCCTGCTGAGAAGAAGCTCAGGTCTGGTCCTAAGCCGGACACTGAGTGCTTCTATTGCAAGGACAAGGGTCACTGGAAGCGCAACTGTCCAAAGTACTTAGCGGACAAGAAGGCTGGCACCATCAAAGGTATATTTGATATACATGTTATTGATGTTTTCCTTACTAGCCCTCGTTGTAGTGCCTGGGTATTTGATACCGGTTCAGTTGCTAATATTTGTAACTCAAAACCAGAGCTACGGAATAGACGGCGGCTTGCGAGGGATGAGGTGACGATGCGCGTTGGCAACGGATCAAGAGTTGATGTGATGGCCGTCGGCACGCTCTCCTTAGTTTTACCTTCGGGATTAGTTTTAAACCTTAATAAGTGTTATTATGTGCCTACGTTGAGCATGAACATTATTTCTGGATCTTGTTTATTGCAAGACGGTTATTCATTTAAATCGGAGAATAATGGTTGTTCTATTTATATGAGTAACATCTTTTATGGTCATGCACCTATTGTGAATGGTTTATTTCTTCTAAATCTCGAAAGGGATGAAACACACATCCATAAAATTGAGGCTAAGAGATGCAAAGTAGATAGTGATAATACTACTTATTTGTGGCACTGTCGTCTAGGTCATATTGGTGTAAAGCGCATGAAGAAACTCCATTCTGATGGACTTTTGGAGTCTCTTGATTTTGAATCATTTGACACATGCGAACCATGCCTCATGGGCAAGATGATCAAAACCCTGTTCTCCGGTATGATGGAGCGAGCAACGGACTTGTTGGAAATCATACATACCGATGTATGCGGACCGATGAGTGTTTCGACGCGCGGTGGATATCGCTATTTTCTCACTTTTACCGATGACTTAAGTAGATATGGGTATATCTATTTAATGAAACATAAATCTGAAACATTTGAAAAGTTCAAGGAATTTTAGAATGAAGTGGAGAACCATCGTAACAGAAAGATTAAGTTTCTACGATCTGATCGTGGGGGCGAATATTTGAGTTATGATTTTCTCACGCATCTTAAAGCAAGCGGAATTGTTTCGCAACTCACGCCACCCGGAACACCACAGCGCAATGGTGTGTCTGAACGCCGGAACCGAACCCTATTAGATATGGTCCGATCGATGATGTCTCTTACTGATTTGCCGTTATCATTTTGGGGTTATGCATTAGAAACCGCTGCATTCACTTTAAATAGGGCACCATCTAAATCCGTTGAGACGACACCGTATGAACTATGGTTTGGTGCTAAACCTAAGTTGTCGTTTCTTAAAGTTTGGGGATGCGAAGCTTACGTCAAGAAGTTGATGCCGGACAAGCTCGAACCCAAAGCGGAGAAATGCGTCTTCATAGGATACCCTAAGGAAACTATTGGGTATACCTTCTATCACAGAACCGAAGGCAAAGTGTTTGTCGCAAAGAACGGTTCCTTTCTTGAGAAGGAGTTTCTCTCGAAAGAAGTGAGTGGGAGGAAAGTAGAGCTAGACGAGGTTATTGAACCTTCTCTTGAACTGGAGAGTAGCGCAGCACCTGAAATTGTTCCAGTGCCGCCTGCACCAACGATAGAGGAAGCTAATGACAAGGATCATGAAGCTTCGGACGATGATGCTACTGAACGTCGCAGGTCGACAAGGTCGCGTGCCCCTCCTGAGTGGTACGGCAACCCTGTCTTGACTGTCTTGTTAGTAGAAGACAGTGAACCTACGAACTATGAGGAAGAGATGATGAGCCCAGACTCTGAGAAATGGCTAGAAGCCATGAAATCCGAATTGGGATCCATGAGCGAAAACCAAGTATGGACTTTGGTGGACCCTCCTAGCGACCGAAAGGCCGTTGAGTGCAAATGGATCTTCAAGAAGAAAACAGACACGGATGGTAATGTTACCGTCTATAAAGCACGGCTTGTTGCGAAAGGTTTTCGACAAGTTCAAGGTGTTGACTATGATGAGACTTTCTCTCCCGTAGCGATGTTTAAGTCCATTCGGATTTTATTAGCAATTGCTGCGTTTCATGATTATGAAATATGGCAGATGGATGTCAAGACTGCATTCCTCAATGGCAACATTGATGAAGAGTTGTATATGATGCAACCCAAAGGTTTTGTCGATCCTAAGGATGCTGATAAAGTATGCAAACTTCAGCGTTCCATTTATGGACTGAAGCAAGCATCTCGGAGTTGGAACCTTCATTTTGATCAAGTGATCAAGAGCTTTGGATTTGTTCCAAATTGCTACGAAGCTTGCATCTACAAGAAAATGAGTGGGAGCTCGGTGACATTTCTGGTACTATATGTGGATGACATATTGATTATTGGAAATGACATTAACATGCTTAATGATGTGAAGAGTTATTTGAACAAGTGTTTTTCAATGAAAGACCTAGGTGAAGCTTCTTATATATTGGGCATCAAAATCTATAGAGATAGACAAAGACGCCTGATAGCTTTAAGCCAGAGTACATACCTAGACAAAGTTCTGAAAAGGTTCAGAATGGATAAGGCAAAGAAAGGTTCAGTGCCTATGTTGTCAGGTAAGATATTGAGCAAGGCTCAGTGTCCAGCCACGGTAAATGATAGGGAAGCTATGAGCAAAGTGCCTTATGCCTCGGCCATAGGTTCTATCATGTATGCCATGCTGTGTACTAGACCAGATGTGTCCAATGCTCTTAGTTTGACGAGCAGATATCAAAGTGATCCAGGAGTGGAACACTGGACAGCCGTGAAGAACATCCTAAAGTACCTAAATAGAACTAAAGAAATGTTCTTAGTCTATAGGGGTGATGAACAGCTCGTCGTAAAAGGTTACGTCGACGCTAGTTTCGACACCGACAAGGATGATTCTAAATCTCAGACAGGATATGTTTATATTTTGAATGGAGGAGCTGTGAGCTGGCGAAGCTGCAAGCAAAGCGTGATCGCGGGATCTACAGTAGAAGCGGAATACATGGCTGCTGCAGAAGCGTCAAGTGAAGGAGTTTGGATCAGGAACTTCATCACTGAGCTTGGTGTGGTTCCAAGTGCATTGGACCCACTGGAGATATTGTGTGACAACACTGGCGCCATAGCACTCGCTAAGGAACCAAGATATCATCCAAAGACCAAGCATATCAACCGCAAGTTTCATATAATCCGAGATTATATAGCAGATGGAGATCCGAAGATTAGCAAAGTACATACAGATCTGAATGTCGCAGATCCATTGACTAAACCTCTTCCACGTGTAAAACATGATCAGCACCTCAGTGCCATGGGTGTGAGATTGTTGCCAGATGTAAACTAGATTATTGACTCTAGTGCAAGTGGGAGACTGTTGGAATTATGCCCTAGAGGCAATAATAAAGATGTTATTATTATAATTCTTGTTCATGATAATGTTTATATTCCATGCTAGAATTGTATTAAGCGGAAACTTTAATACTTGTGTGGTTTGTGAACAACACCGTGTCCCTAGTACGCCTCTAAGGACTAGCTCATTGATTAATGATGGTTAAGGTTTCCTAACCATGGACATGAGTTGTCAATTAATAATGAGATCATATCATTGGGAGAATGATGTGATGGACAGACCCAAACTAAGCGAAGCAATTAGATCGTGTCATCGTGTTCGTCTTTGCGAAGCTTTTCTTATGTCAAATATTGTATTCCTTAGACCATGAGATAATACAACTCCCTGGTATCGGAAGAAAGCTTTGAGGTCATCAAACGTCATCCTATGAGAGGGTGATCATAAAGGTGTCTCTCAGGTGATCGGAAAGTATCTGTTGGGTTGTATGTATCGAGATGGGATTTGTCCCTCCCAAGTAGGAGAGATATACTTCGGGCCCACTCGGTAATCGATATCAACACCGCTGGCAAGCATGTGGTTAAAGAGTTAATCACAAAGTGATATCGGATTACAGAACGAGTAAAGTACTTGCTGTGAACGAGATTGAACTAGGTATGACGGTACCGACGATCGAATCTCGGGCAAGTAAAATATCGCGAGACGAAGGGAATATATATATATGGGATTGATTGAATCCTGGCATCGTGGTTCATCCGATATGATCATCGATGAATGTGTGGGAGTCAATATGGGTTTCCAGACCCCGCTGTTGATTATTGATAGAAGATCATGTCTGCATATTCTCGAACCCGCAGGGTCACACACTTAACGTGTCTCGACGCTAGGATAGATTGGATAATTGGTTTATGAGTTTTTGTTAGGAGTCTCGGATGGGATCCGGGACATCACGAGAGGTTCCGGAGTGGTCTGGAGAATAAGATTCATATAAGGCAGTGCAGTTTTTTGGAGTTCGGAATTGTTCCGGGTTAATCGGTATTTTACCGGAAGCTTCTAGAACCTTCCGGAAGGGGACCAACGTGGCCCCACCTTCCGGGAGGGGGCATGGGCCTATGAGGGAGTGCCCTAGCCGCATTGGGCCAGGGGCACAAGGCCCCATAGGGCCCAGCCGGCCAAGAGGGTTTTAAACTCGAGATAGAGCTTCTAGAAGGGGGGGTTTCCTTGCCCCCACTCCTTCTCCTTGGGGCCGCCGGTTTGGCTTGGGGGAGGGGGCTAGGGTTGCAGCCGCCCACCCCTCTATATAAAGAGGGCTGGGGGCGCACCACCCCCCCACACCTTCCCCTCTAAGAGCTAGCCGTCCTGCTGCCCTCCTCTCTCTCTCTCTCCCTCCCGACTGTGTGTAGGCGAAGCCCTGCTGCAGAAACTCTCCACCATATACACCGCGCCGTCGCATTGTAGATCCAATCCGTCTCTCCACCATACTTGCTGGTCCGAGGAAGGAGGAGACATCGAGGTGCTGCACGTGCGCATCTCACGGAGGCACCGCCACTTGTGGTGCTAGATCGGATCGGATCGCGAGGAGAAGAAGCGAGTACGACTACATCACCCACGTTCCGACGAACGTTCCGCTGTGCGAATCTTCAAGGGTATGAAGATCTAATCCAATCTCTCTCATTGTTTGCATCTCCTAGATTAGATCTTGGCTTTCCCTCTGTTCGCATCCGTAGAAAATTTTGATTTACTATGCCGCGAAACCCTTCAGTGGTATCAGAGCTAGATCTATGCGTAGATGTGTTTCACGAGTAGAACGCAACATGGTTGTTGCAGGCGTTGATGTTTTCTGTTGCAAGCCTCTTGTTTGTGTTCTTATTATGACGCGGGATAGTGAGATTGAAGCGGTCCAGGCCAACCTTACGCGACGTCGTTCGCGAGACCGGCTCCGCACTTGACGTGTGGCTTGTTCCACACATGCGGCTGGTGGATGCCAGTTTCTCTCACTATAGTTGTCATGAGATTAACACTGGAGTTTGGCAACCATAATATCACCGTTGTGGCTTTCCGTAGGTAAGAATCGTTCTTAGCATCTACTCCCATAAGCCACGTAAAACATGCAACAACAAAGTAGAGGCGTCTAACTTGTTTTTGCCGGGAGTGTTTTCTGTGATATGGTATGGCCCAAGGTGTGATGTGTATAATGTATGCGATGATCATGTTTTGTAATGTTTCACGACTTTCATGTCGATGAGTACACAACCGGCAGGAGCCATATGGTTGTCTTTATAATTGTGTATGACCCGTGTGTCAACTTCTTATGCGCCATGTAATAGTTTCACTTTATCGCTAAGTAGTTAGCAATAGTTGTAGCTGCTATTCGTGGTGGAGGCAATCATGGTGGAGTGATGGAGATCATGCCGGAACGCACAAGATGGAGATCATTGCGCGAAGATTGGCTATACCATGTCACATAAAGTTATATGCATGTGATGTTTATCCTTTTATGTATCTTATTATGCTTAGATCGCGACGGTAGCATTATAAGATGATTCCTCACTTAAAGATCAAGATAAAAATTGTGTTCTCCCCAAGTATGCACCATTGCGAAAGTTCGTCGTGTCCAAGCATCACGTGATGATCGGGTGCTATAGACTCTACGCTCACATACAACGGGTGCAAGCCAGTTTTGCACACGCGGAAATACTTGGGTCTAACTTGACGAGCCTAGCATGTACAGACATGGCGTCGGAACACATGAACCGAAAGGTTAAGCATGAGTCATATGAATGATATGATCGACACTTCGTTGTCCACCATTGAAACCACATCTCTTCTCGTGAAGATCGGATTAGGTGTGGTGAATTTGGATCGTGTTCACTAAACAACTTGAGGGATGTTGAATTTAGTGGGAGTTCATCTAGTAATTTGATTAAGTTGAACTATTTATCATGAACATAGTCTAAATTGTACTTGCAAATACTGTAGATCACATGGCTAAGTCCAACTTCAACTTCAACGTTTTTGCTGAGAAGGAAAAGCTTAGAAACAATGGGTCTAACTTCACCAATTGGTTCCGCAATCTAAGAATCATTCTCTCTGGCGGTCAGAAGGACTATGTCCTTGGGAAAGCGTTAGGTGACCCCCCTGCTGCAACTGCGCCGGCTGATGAGAAAGCTGTCTATCAGTCGCGCAAAGATGATTATGGTGTGATTAAGAGCACCATGTTGTTTGCTATGGAACCGGAACTTCAAAATCGTTTTGAAGACTATCCCGGGCCCTTTGAGATTCTCGAAGAGCTGAAAACCATGTTTCAGACTCAGGCCCGTTCTAAGAGATGTGAGATCTCTGAGAAGTTCTTTAACTGCAAGATGGAGGAAGGGAGTTCCGTTAGTGAGCACGCCATTAAGATGACGGGCTACACTCAACGCCTTGAGCAACTGGAATGCACGATTCCAGAGGAGCTCAAGATTGACAGGGTTCTGCAATCACTCCCTCCCAGCTACAAAAGTTTGTAGTGACTCACAATCAGATTGGTTCCACTGATACGATCACCGAGCTCTTAGCAAAGCTGAAGGCCGCGGAAGTGGACATCAAAAAGGATAATCATGTGTTGATGGTCAACAAGCCCACCTTCAAGAAAGGTAAGGGTGCAAAGAAGCCCTTCAAGAAAGGCGGCGGCAAGCGCGTTGCCCCTGCTGAGAAGAAGCTCAGGTCTGGTCCTAAGCCGGACACTGAGTGCTTCTATTGCAAGGACAAGGGTCACTGGAAGCGCAACTATCCGAAGTACTTAGCGGACAAGAAGGCTGGCACCATCAAAGGTATATTTTATATACATGTTATTGATGTTTTCCTTACTAGCCCTCGTTGTAGTGCCTGGGTATTTGATACCGGTTCAGTTGCTAATATTTCTAACTCAAAACCGGAGCTACGGAATAGACGGCGGCTTGCGAGGGATGAGGTGACGATGCGCGTTGGCAACGGATCAAGAGATGATGTGATGGCCGTCGGCACGCTCTCCTTAGTTTTACCTTCGGGATTAGTTTTAAACCTTAATAAGTGTTATTATGTGCCTACGTTGAGCATGAACATTATTTCTGGATCTTGTTTATTGCAAGACGGTTATTCATTTAAATCGGAGAATAATGGTTGTTCTATTTATATGAGTAACATCTTTTATGGTCATGCACCTATTGTGAATGGTTTATTTCTTCTAAATCTCGAAAGGGATGAAACACACATCCATAACATTGAGGCTAAGAGATGCAAAGTAGATAGTGATAATACTACTTATTTGCGGCACTGTCGTCTAGGTCATATTGGTGTAAAGCGCATGAAGAAACTCCATTCTGATGGACTTTTGGAGTCTCTTGATTTTGAATCATTTGACACATGCGAACCATGCCTCATGGGCAAGATGATCAAAACCCTGTTCTCCGGTATGATGGAGCGAGCAACGGACTTGTTGGAAATCATACATACCGATGTATGCAGACCGATGAGTGTTTCGACGCGCGGTGGATATCGCTATTTTCTCACTTTTACCGATGACTTAAGTAGATATGGGTATATCTATTTAATGAAACATAAATCTGAAACATTTGAAAAGTTCAAGGAATTTTAGAATGAAGTGGAGAACCATCGTAACAGAAAGATTAAGTTTCTACGATCTGATCGTGGGGGCGAATATTTGAGTTATGATTTTCTCACGCATCTTAAAGCAAGCGGAATTGTTTCGCAACTCACGCCACCCGGAACACCACAGCGCAATGGTGTGTCTGAACGCCGGAACCGAACCCTATTAGATATGGTCCGATCGATGATGTCTCTTACTGATTTGCCGTTATCATTTTGGGGTTATGCATTAGAAACCGCTGCATTCACTTTAAATAGGGCACCATCTAAATCCGTTGAGACGACACCGTATGAACTATGGTTTGGTGCTAAACCTAAGTTGTCGTTTCTTAAAGTTTGGGGATGCGAAGCTTACGTCAAGAAGTTGATGCCGGACAAGCTCGAACCCAAAGCGGAGAAATGCGTCTTCATAGGATACCCTAAGGAAACTATTGGGTATACCTTCTATCACAAAACCGAAGGCAAAGTGTTTGTCGCAAAGAACGGTTCCTTTCTTGAGAAGGAGTTTCTCTCGAAAGAAGTGAGTGGGAGGAAAGTAGAGCTAGACGAGGTTATTGAACCTTCTCTTGAATTGGAGAGTAGCGCAGCTGTAGAGGTCTCAACCTAATAAGGTAGATTCCTCCTGTGTTTTACAATGCTAGTCCCTGGATCAATAGCTAGCATCCATAGTTAAGATGTAATATCAAGAAACAAAGGTCATAACATAACTTTATAACCAGGAATAACATAATTTTATTACATCATACATAGATCATTTGGCTATTACATTACATTGCAGCGGAATAACTATAATCATGGGGTCCTTCATCTTCAAAGTGCCACAGGCAGATGTTGGTTGTAGACTTTGTAATCCTATTCAATCAATCTTCACTAAAACAATCAAACTTGCAACATACAAGTTACAGCCACAAAGGGTCAATACATTTGAATTGTATTGGCAAGTGATACTATGGTAGTATAGTGGAATCTATCATCTATATGCATTTGGCTAAGTGGAGTTGAGGCTTGCATTGCTCAAAATAAATTTTTCCTTAACATTTGAAAATACTAAGTTTTTGCTTGGCAAAATCATTTTTCTCAATCAAAGATTTGAAGATCCTTCCAAGGCATCTCTCCATCAAAGATTGAAGATTTCAAACAACCCTTGTTCAAACCACAAGATTTTAACTTAGAAATTTGAATGATGAGATTCTTGATTGCTTCCATGTCTTGATGCTCAAATTGTCCTTTACCAGGGACATGGCTAAGTACTTAGATTTTTCACTCTGCAGAGGTGGTGCACTTTCCCCACAAGACTTGGTTTCCCAAGACAAGATCTTTCAGAAGCCTTCCCTCAGACCAAAATGGACGCGTTCCAACCTATCAAACACTACCACCCACTGTCCATATGGCTAAGTTCTTGCAACCTATATGATCATGGCAGAGCCCATATTGCCAAGTGGTTGCACTTGAAGCTTCTCAACATTTGACATCTCAAATCCCTTTGTTTCCTGGGTGGACATCCACAAGTGAGATACACAAGCCAAGTCCATGGCCTTTTGAACCACTCAACCAAACACCACCAAGCCATCCCATTCCACCCAGGTGATTCATTAACTTAGTTGTTTTATTAGACAAAATCACAAGTCCTCAGACTTAGAATATTTTTCCATAGTGTGAATATATATTCCACCCATGTTTTCTATTAGCTAGGCTAAGCTTGATAGTAATAGGAATCTTAACTTAGGAAAATCCTACTAAGGATTCATCTACTAGATTTTACTATAGCAAGGTCTATACTTAGCAAAATCCATGCAAGTTTACTTAGCAAAATCACTAATGCATAGTGAAAGTATTGGGATAGAAAGTATGAAGCATCACTTTCCTTTTTGGTAGGGAATGGTGGTTCACTCCTTTGTCCTTGCAACAATCACACTCTTCAAGTCACTACAAATCAATCAAGCAAGGCACAAACTCAATCTACCAATCAAGCAAAACAACACACATAAAATGACAAAGTCAAAGTAATGCATGCAAGCATGCAAAAGATGGTTCTAATTGCAAAGATGGTTTCCTCTAGGCTTCTAAACTTTGTAGGTTCCAAATTGGTCATTCACCAAAATGGCAAAGTCAATTGAAAAAGGGTTTTTTTATCCATAAACCATTTTTAAATCTAATCATTATTTTATGTGGTGAAAATTATTTTTTATCAAAGCAAAACTTTATGTTTTTCACCAAATGAGTTGCTATTGCAAAACTTGGTGTTTTGGGTCAGTAGGTTTGGTCTAAACCATTTTCCCAAAGTTTTTACTCAAAATCATTTTCATAACAAAACCATTATTTTTATTTGGCTAGAAATGACTAAATCAAGTTTTCCACCCTAAACTTTACCAAATCCATTTTCCAAACTATGGGTTGGTTCCTAGGGTCAGTGAGTTTACAACAAACCATTTCCCAAAGGTTTTCCTTCAAAATCATTTTTAATAAATAAATCACATTTCTATTTGACTAGAAATGGTTTTAAATCAAAGAATCCTTATTTTGTTTTACCAAATACATTTTTGCGGCGCCGGCGATACAGGAAGCGAAGAAGAGGGGGAGGATGCTCACCAGGTTCGCAATGCAGCGCTGATACTCAACGTGCTTTTGGTTGGTGGAGGGGCGCACGGGGACGGGCAGAATTCTTCGCCGGAGTTGGTTCTGGCGACGGACGCACGCAGTCGAGGTCGAGGACGATGCTACAGATCACGCCAAGGCAAGCAGAAGGCAAGGTTAGCTGCGCAAGGTCGAGGCGGTGATGCGTGCATGAAAGAGAAGAGGAGGGGCGGTCGGATACAACCTGTGGCCGTCGTCGGAGAAGAAGACAAACACGGAACCCCTCCGAACCCTGAGACCGAACCCCGGAACCCCTCCGAACCCCCAAGACCTTCGACCCCAGATGTGTGACCCTTTCTCCCGAGCCCTATTTTTATAAATTAATACCTATATGAATTGTTGCATATCAACTTGTTCATGTTTGCATACATATTCGTGGGTGTTTGGGGTTATCTAGATGATTCACCATATAATTAAATATGGGGCCCATATGCGGACAAATCTAGTCTCATATTGGTTCCATTTAAATTTGTGTAGCGAACCGGTAACTTATCTTGCCCTGTTATTACAACATTTAAATTGTGGGGTAGCTAAACAACATGAACCATATATTTAATTGTCGGGACCCCCGGTTCCACTTAATATGGCCTAATTGCATCGCATGCCTGCCATGTCATACATCATACATGCATCATGCCCGATCTTTTGCCGTAGTATTAAATATTGCATCCGGTGTTTATTCTAGTGTTTTGGTTCTTCGCGGATAAGGCCGTTGAGTTGATGCGAGTGTCGACCCGATCTTCGGTTGAACCTTCGGCAATGTTTTCAGGCGAGCATCTCCCCCTTTCTACCTATCTTACTTTTATAGTATTTATTCCCTCCTGTTGATCTATTGCTATCTGAGTTGCGATGCTCTAGTTTTCGTACCCGTGTTATCCCTTGCAGCCTTATATTGTCCTGGACACCTCCTATTACCTGTTGTTTGGTAGATAGTTGGACCTGCGCGTCGTAGTCGCTTGCTCAAGTGCTGTTGCATGTCGTCAAGTACCACAGTTGTTGGAGTAGTGCCGTGTGTTTATTGTTGGAGATGATCAAGACTTTAATTACTGTTTAACAACTAAAATTGAAGTAGGTAAATGCAGAGGCACAGGTGGGCAATAGATGTTATTTGGTTGTTAACCGTCCACTTGTGTCCCGTAGGACCCCGAGTACTTGATACCTGTTCCTTGAATATTCGCGCTATCCACATCCGGGAGGATTATGGGACCCCCCTGAGCCAGAGCTTGATTCATTCTTATTTCTTGGGGCCACAAACTAGTTTGAGGTTTTATTTACTATCCTGTACTTATGACATGCTTTACTGCTTTATTTACGATTGTGCGAGGAGCACCTGTACTGTTTAGGATCGTGACCCGTTTTCGCGGTATCGACAAGCCCAGTCACACTTTCGGGTTCCCAGTCGTTTACAGCCGGCCCCACAAACCTTGAGTCCGTCTCGAAGTCAGCTAACTTCGTTGCGGGTATACTTAATGGGGTGCCCCCCTGAAATATTTCTGAATCTTGTGATTGCTTTGTCGTGAAAGCCTCGTTGGGTTTTGATTTGGTTTTTCTGAGGTTGATCGAGTGTGTGTTGCTATTTGTGCACCCCTGCAGGGTAAAACTTTCTGAAAGTCGTGTCCGCGGTTATGGACGACTTGGAGCACAATATATCGATCATAGACAACTATAACTAAAGTAGTGCTATAAATTTGACTTTATAATGACTAGTAATCAGCTTCAGTATAATGGAATGGCTAAATAAAACTGCCAACAATTGCTTGTTTGGGTTGTCGCTTGCTACCATTGTATCTGACTAGTAAGTATTGCAACTATAACGGAATGGCTAAATAAAAGTACCAACAACTGCTGGGTTTGGGATATCTCATGCTAATTGTATCTGACTAATAAGTGTCGCAACTACAACGGAATGGTTAACTAAAAGTGCCCACTGCTTATTATATCAGGATGACTCATGCTATCTATACCTGACTAGTAATTGCCGCAACTATAACGAAACGAATAAAACTGCCAACTGTGTGAGTTCCTCGGTTGACTTCCTCGTTTGGTATCGAGGGGGAAATTCCAGGATGGGTAGGCTTGGTGATAGTTAAAGGTTGGATCCGAATAGGTCTTTCTTATCTCTATCTGATAGTCGCCAGTTATATCGAGTCTCTATAGGGTGTTTAGTGCATGTTGCGCTGCCGCTTCAGTCCACCATACCTATGTAGGCGAGGACCGCCGAATTCTAGCCTCGCCGTGTACTGGCCTCAGTACTGACCGCTCTCTCTTTTTCCTTTGCCCTTTGTCGGCACCCCTTTTGTTTAAGCAGGATTTGAGATCGACGTCGTTAGCAGGGTTACCCTTCCGGCTTGGCCTGGGCAGGGTTATGGACGCCATTGGTTATTCTTCAGGGCTCTTAGCCCCATTTGCATCTTGTCCGTAGTCGGACGCTTTATCATTTTCAAGGTGATTTGAATCTTTGTATATTATATCTATATTCTTGACTCATTGAGTCGCTGTTGTATATATATCTGTTCTGTGGGTCCCATCAAGGACTGTTGTGTAATGTTATTACTTCGTTTTCCACCCGCACGAAAGTGCCTGGTGGGCACCTTTGAATCGTTTCTATGCGGGTTTGGCGGGAATCGCTGAAACTTGCATAGGGTCGATTCTGAGGGTGTTACAGAGTGGTATCAGAGCTCAGCAGTTGCGATACCCCACAAGTCTAGCCTGTAGGATAACCTAGCTAACGGCCGAAGTAGAGTGTCAAAACTATTTTTGCAAAATCGGTTGGATAGTTCTGATTAGGTCTGATTTTATTCCTTACCCCTCTGCTGCTCTCCTCTCACCTCTGTGTGTTTTGGATCCGCTCTCTCCTCTCTCTTCGAGTCCAGGATTTCTCGTGGTTGGGTTCCATCATACCTTCAGGGTTTCGCTTCCTCCTTTGGTGACGGTGTTGCTACATCTGGTCTTCATGCTATTCGAGGAATCCTTCGTCTGGTGGACTTCTCTTTGTTCCTTCTCGTGCCTTCCGGTGTTTTCCGACGCGACGATATCATCTACGCCAGATCCGATGCAGAGTCTGCATCACTCCTTTGTTTCTGAACCTCGATTGTCGAGATCTTCAGTCTGATTCCGAGAATGGTTGCACGCTTTCTACTGATTGTGCAGAGTAATAGTTTGGGTGCGTGATGGATTGGCCCCCATGCCGACTACTCACTCTATTCGCTTGTGTACATTGAAGTGGATGAGAATGCATCGGTTCTCTCTTTCTATCGGAGTTAGAGGTGGCTTTATTTGTTGATACCTCTACCTTCGCCCTTTGTTCCCGGAGTGTTCTCTTGACGATCACGGACAACGACCTCTTGTTAGTGGTGTCGCGAGGATCTACACGAAGCGAGAAGATTCAGATCGCCGACCTTCTTCCCGGTACCATGAGGCGGATCTCGAGGGCGAGATCCATTGTTAGTGGTGTCGAATTGTGGCATCCCGCAAAACCACTACTAGAAAATCGTGTTGTTTTTGTGCATTGCATCATCATGACCGCATGCTCATGTCGTCATGCCACATTGCATTTGAGCATCGTCATCATCATGCATGGTTTTTGTCTAACCTATTTTCTAAAAGCCTAGTTTGGTTTTCTAAATATTCCCCGTCTCAAGTTCAAATCAAAGCGCCGGGCTCTTCCGGGTCTTTTCTTTGTCTAAAAACTAATTACAAAAGTTATTTTAAATTAAACAAAAATTTATATTATTTTTAGGGGGCAGCCGAACCGGGCCGATCCGACCCAGTTGGCCACCCCTAGTACAAAAACCAGCCTGTCTAATTCCTAATCCTACCCAACCTAATCTACCCACCCTGCTTCCACCTCATCCCACCCAATCGGTGCTCGCCACCTCAGCTTTCATCCCTCCTCCAGCCAACCAACCGCTGCCACCTCACCCCTCCACCTCACCCTACCCCCACACCTCTCTCACCCCCACTCCACACACTCCACACAGCCGGCCCTGCCTCTCTCCCTGGGCCCCACCCCAACCCCACACACGCAACGCCACACCCGCACACCACCTGCCCCAATCCCCACCTCCCCACTCTCCTCTCCCCTGCGGCCCCACTTGCCAGCGCCCCACCTCGCCTGCCCGTTTTCCCTCCCTCCCTCTCCTCCGCTCGCTTTTCCCCACCAACCCCGAGCTCCTCCGTCCGGCCGCCGCCTCTTGGCCGTCCCCCTCACCGACGCTCTCCGCGCCTTCCTCGCCAACCACCGCCCCCGCTCGGCCTCGGTTCTCCGCCCAGGCGCGCCTCTCGGTCCTCCTCTCCTCCTCGCCGGCGCCGCCCGCTCCCTCTGCACCGCCATCGAGCTCGCCGCCTCTTCCTCCACCCAAGGCCGCCCGTCCTCGCCACCGTCCTCGACTCCCCCTCCTCGTGTCCTCCTGCTTTGTGCGCTCGGCCGCTGCCATGACCCGTGCAAGCTCGACCTTGGCTGGCCGCCGCAAGCGTCCCCACCGCCGTCCGCCGCTCCTGGTCACGCGGCTCCACGTGCCTCCTCTTCTCCCGAGCGCGTCCGCCTGCCACGCCCAATGCCTCCACCTCTCCCTGGCACATCATCGTCGGCCCCCCCTGTCGCTGGGCTCGGCCCGTCTCTGCCTTTCTTCCGAGCATGTCTCGTCACTGCCTGGGCCGCGACCGCGCGCGTCACCGCCTCTGCCATACCTCCTCTCCGGTTTGCAGCATGTTGTACCGCTCGCTTGTTCCGTGCCTCATCTGTGTGTCCAGCACCTACTTGTGCTTTGGTCTCCATGGGAATAAATCGAAGCATGTGACCCTTCAATTTGTTCAGCTGCCTCCAGTCTCCTCTCGGTAAGGTGAAGGGGAGTGGTAGAATGTTGCTGTATCAAGGAAGACCAATCGGGGATGTTGTGGATTGACGACCTCGATTCCGGTGCGAACAAGGTCATGATGTTGCAGCGTCACGGCGTGGTGCTACGACAAGGACTTCCCCTGATTTGTGCCGACAAGATCTCCAACATGGATAAGATGACCGGATCCGGAGGCCGATCCCGAAGACCGATCCCCGAGACCGAACCCTCGGCATGCCAAGATCTTCCCCTCGGAACGCCATGACCGACGACATGACCCGACGACCCCGGATGCAACAAGACCTTCTTCTCGGATGCGACGTCGAGAACCTGAACGCCAAGATCCCCGACGCGAATACGCCAAGTTCGTCTTCCCGGACACCGTGCGACAAGACCTACTTCACGGATCCGAAGACCCCGGTACCCGATCCACTCAAGTTCGCCATCGCGAGTCCGAACGTCATCGTTTCCCCGTCGAACCCTGAGACCGAACCCCGGAACCCCTCCGAACCCCCAAGACCTTCGACCCCAGATGTGTGACCCTTTCTCCCGAGCCCTATTTTTATAAATTAATACCTATATGAATTGTTGCATATCAACTTGTTCATGTTTGCATACATATTCGTGGGTGTTTGGGGTTATCTAGATGATTCACCATATAATTAAATATGGGGCCCATATGCGGACAAATCTAGTCTCATATTGGTTCCATTTAAATTTGTGTAGCGAACCGGTAACTTATCTTGCCCTATTATTACAACATTTAAATTGTGGGGTAGCTAAACAACATGAACCATATATTTAATTGTCGGGACCCCCGGTTCCGCTTAATATGGCCTAATTGCATCGCATGCCTGCCATGTCATACATCATACATGCATCATGCCCGATCTTTTGCCGTAGTATTAAATATTGCATCCGGTGTTTATTCTAGTGTTTTGGTTCTTCGCGGATAAGGCCGTTGAGTTGATGCGAGTGTCGACCCGATCTTCGGTTGAACCTTCGGCAATGTTTTCAGGCGAGCATCTCCCCCTTTCTACCTATCTTACTTTTATAGTATTTATTCCCTCCTGTTGATCTATTGCTATCTGAGTTGCGATGCTCTAGTTTTCGTACCCGTGTTATCCCTTGCAGCCTTATATTGTCCTGGACACCTCCTATTACCTGTTGTTTGGTAGATAGTTGGACCTGCGCGTCGTAGTCGCTTGCTCAAGTGCTGTTGCATGTCGTCAAGTACCACAGTTGTTGGAGTAGTGCCGTGTGTTTATTGTTGGAGATGATCAAGACTTTAATTACTGTTTAACAACTAAAATTGAAGTAGGTAAATGCAGAGGCATAGGTGGGCAATAGATGTTATTTGGTTGTTAACCGTCCACTTGTGTCCCGTAGGACCCCGAGTACTTGATACCTGTTCCTTGAATATTCGCGCTATCCACATCCGGGAGGATTATGGGACCCCCCTGAGCCAGAGCTTGATTCATTCTTATTTCTTGGGGCCACAAACTAGTTTGAGGTTTTATTTACTATCCTGTACTTATGACATGCTTTACTGCTTTATTTACGATTGTGCGAGGAGCACCTGTACTGTTTAGGATCGTGACCCGTTTTCGCGGTATCGACAAGCCCAGTCACACTTTCGGGTTCCCAGTCGTTTACAGCCGGCCCCACAAACCTTGAGTCCGTCTCGAAGTCAGCTAACTTCGTTGCGAGTATACTTAATGGGGTGCCCCCCTGAAATATTTCTGAATCTTGTGATTGCTTTGTCGTGAAAGCCTCGTTGGGTTTTGATTTGGTTTTTCCGAGGTTGATCGAGTGTGTGTTGCTATTTGTGCACCCCTGCAGGGTAAAACTTTCTGAAAGCCGTGTCCGCGGTTATGGACGACTTGGAGCACAGTATCTCGATCATAGACAACTATAACTAAAGTAGTGCTATAAATTTGACTTTATAATGACTAGTAATCAGCTTCACTATAATGGAATGGCTAAATAAAACTGCCAACAATTGCTTGTTTGGGTTGTCGCTTGCTACCATTGTATCTGACTAGTAAGTATTGCAACTATAACGGAATGGATAAATAAAAGTACCAACAACTTCTGGGTTTGGGATATCTCATGCTAATTGTATCTGACTAGTAAGTGTCGCAACTACAACAGAATGGTTAACTAAAAGTGCCCACTGCTTATTATATCAGGATGACTCATGCTATCTATACCTGACTAGTAATTGACGCAACTATAACGGAACGAATAAAACTGCCAACTGTGTGAGTTCCTCGGTTGACTTCCTCGTTTGGTATCGAGGGGGAAATTCCAGGATGGGTAGGCTTGGTGATAGTTAAAGGTTGGATCCGAATAGGTCTTTCTTATCTCTATCTGATAGTCGCCAGTTATATCGAGTCTCTATAGGGTGTTTAGTGCATGCTGCGCTGCCGCTTCAGTCCACCATACCTATGTAGGCGAGGACCGCCGAATTCTAGCCTCGCCGTGTACTGGCCTCAGTACTGACCGCTCTCTCTTTTTTCCTTTGCCCTTTGTCGGCACCCCTTTTGTTTAAGCAGGATTTGAGATCGACGTCGTTAGCAGGGTTACCCTTCCGGCTTGGCCTGGGCAGGGTTATGGACGCCATTGGTTATTCTTCAGGGCTCTTAGCCCCATTTGCATCTTGTCCGTAGTCGGACGCTCTATCATTTTCAAGGTGATTTGAATCTTTGTATATTATATCTGTATTCTTGACTCATTGAGTCGCTGTTGTATATATATCTGTTCTGTGGGTCCCATCGAGGACTGTTGTGTAATGTTATTACTTCGTTTTCCACCCGCACGAAAGTGCCTGGTGGGCACCTTTGAATCGTTTCTATGCGGGTTTGGCGGGAATCGCTGAAACTTGCATAGGGTCGATTCTGAGGGTGTTACAGGAGGCAAGGGGCGACGTTACTTGGCCGGAATTCGACAAGGAAGGTCGTCGGAACAGAGGGGCTCGGGGAGGAATTGAGGCGGCCTGGGGGCGTGCTTTGGGGAGAAGACAGAGGGGAATGAGAGAGGATGCGATGGCGTTTTAACAGGCATGGTCAATGGCGGGTTTAATCCATCCTTCAAAGCGAATTACGTCGGGTTTAACTCGCCTGCAACGGCCGGCGAGGGGGAAAAGGCGTGGTTCGCGGGTGGGGAAGAAGGGGGGCGTGGTGTGGGGTCCTCTGGCAGTGAGATAAAGGGAGTGGAGGTGGGGCCAGTAGTCAGTCGCTCGGTGGGTAAGTTGCTGGGTGAAAGAAAACGATTCGGGGTGGAGAGGAGGTGGGCTGCGAGTAGGCTTAATGGGCTGTCTCAGTTGGGTCAGGTCCACTTCCATTTTTTTATTCTGTATCCTTTTCTTTTTCTATTTCTGAATTCTGTTTTGAATTACCAAACAAACAAACAATGTCCAAATCAAATCAAATAATCACCAAACCTTGCACTAAGAATTTGGTTCTGTTTAGTAGCATAAATCAACTTCCAAAATAAAATAATATTTTAAATCTTTTTAGGTTCCATTTGTTAATTAAATGAAATGGACCATGGTTTATTAATAAAATAGGGTTTGGTTTATTTAATAAAATCTTTATTTGAAACCTAAATATTTTCAAAACCAAATCAGTAGGTTTTATTTGGGAAATATAGAATACTTGGAAACTTGTTTTAAAACAAATTAACCTTTTATTTTAGAGTCCATTATTAATTAAATATAATAGACTTTCACTATTAAATCAAATAGGATTTGTTTTATTGAGATATTTATTTTGAAATCTAAAATAAAGCCAAAACACTTTAGTAGGTTTTATTTGTGAATATAAAATATTTGGAAAACTTATTTTAAATAATTTAATAAGTTTTGATGTTTCAATTAAATTGGTAAAACCTTTTATTTAAATAAAGTTGGATATTAAATCCTTATTAATTTATTTAAATCAACTTTTGCTATTTTTATTCAAAACAAAATGTTTTAAATCCAAAGCTTGGCCAAGGTTTAATTTGGCTTTACAAAATAATCTTTATTTATGAATCCACCTTTCTTTTGAAAACTAAATCTTTTATAAAAAGATTCCAAAATAGTAATTCCAAAATATTTTATTTTCTTTTATCAAATGTTTACTCTTTTAATTTTCTTTAGGGTTTTATTTGATCCAACTGGTTTGAAGTCCCAATTGAATTCAAAAAGTTTCTTCTGGCCTTGAAAATCAAACAAAGTTTTATTTTATTAATTTATTTTCACATTACAAGATTTGGAAAATCTTGGGATGTGACAGGCTACCACCCTTAAAATAAATCTCGTCCCGAGATTTGGGGAGGCTGGGGTTACAAGCAAGTTCAAAACAACTAGGGTACTACCACCCTTAAAAATTTTCAAACAAAAATTACACATTGTCCTTCTTGGGATCCTGGAGAAAATTTCTCTAAGCAAACATTTGCATGGTGTCCTTGGTTTCCATACTTGACTCATGGGCCAAGGTTGAGATCCTTCATAGACTTGTTTAACTTGTTCTCCATCCTTTCTGGACAATTGTTTGCATAGTGGCCTAGTTCCTTGCATTTGAAACATGTGACAAGGCTGAGATCCCTCATAGGCTGGTTTATCTTATGCTTCATCTTTTCTGGACAGTTGTTTGCATAATGTCCTAACTCTTTGCAGTGTTTGCACATCACTTGGTTAATATCCTTCCTCATCTTGGGTTTCACTAGCCTTTGTTTGTCTTCTTGGCTCTTCTCCTTTTCTGGGCATTCATTGGCATAGTGTCCCATCTCTTTGCATTTGAAACATTGCACTTGTGTAATATCCCTCTTGCTAGTGTTGGGGCATTTCTTTTTCTTCTTTTTGGCTCTCTCCAAAGCTAGGAGTTCTTCTAGTTCATGTTCTTCATGAGTGGGAGATCTTTCTCTCTTCTTGGGGCATTGATCTTCATGCTCCTTGGATGCATGATCCTTGTCTCTAAAAATATTGCTAGCTTGGGTTCCTTCTAGATTAGTATCTTTGTCATCCTTGTTGTCATTAGCTCCTTGGGAAAAGTTTTCTCTCATGTTGATCACTTGAGTAACCAATCCTTGCAACAATTGGGATTGAAGTTTCAAAATCCTTTGTATGGCTGGGTCTAGTCCATTGTTGTTGGCTAAAAGCTGAGTTGTCTCTTGGCTCAACTGGTTTTGGGTTGCAATAAGCTCTTTCATGCTGTCCTCTTGGTTGTTGTTGTCATCAACCTTGATGTTGGAGTTTCTTGGAGTAGTCATCTGTTTGGGTTGAAGGGAGATTAGAATAGGCAAAAGATTTTTCTAAGAAATTATTTCTAATCACACACATCACGACTCACACAAACAATGTGCATGCAATCACAAACCAAACATTTCACTCAAAAAAGGTTCAAGCACATACTTAGGCAACAAAATATTTTTGGTTACACCACATAAGTTGGTGTGTTTTGACTTAACTAAAATATGGTGGTCCATCTATATGGTTTACTTGTGATCTTTCCATCCTTCTTGGTTGATTCTTCTTATATGAGATCTTGGTTTCCTTGAGAAAAACTCTTGGTTGCAATACTTCAAATGATGTAGGCTTCTTCTAACTTTTGCATTCCCTCAGTCTCTAATTCTTGAGCAAGATTTCCTTGTTTCACTTGTAGTCCTTAGTGGTTTCCAAGTTGGATGTCCTTGGGGAATATGCTGAAGATGTTGAAGTCATTAGAGTTGAAGATGTTGAAGTCATTAGAGTTGAAGTAGTCCTTTGCACATGGTGTAGTCTTTGGTCATGGGGTAGGTTTTCCATCAAGTTGAAATAGAAGAGATGTAGAGTTGAAACAAAAATGGTTGAGGAAAGAGTTTACAAGTGTTTTTGTAAATAGTTTTTGGAACAAAATACAACTCCTATTTTTCTAAGGGTTTTTGTCCAATCCTAGGGTTTACAAATCCTACAGGCAACACAATGCTCTGATACCATCTGTAGAGGTCTCAACCTAATAAGGTAGATTCCTCCTGTGTTTTACAATGCTAGTCCCTGGATCAATAGCTAGCATCCACAGTTAAGATGTAATATCAAGAAACAAAGGTCATAACATAACTTTATAACCAGGAATAACATAATTTTATTACATCATACATAGCTCATTTGGCTATTACATTACATTGCAGCGGAATAACTATAATCATGGGGTCCTTCATCTTCAAAGTGCCACAGGCAGATGTTGGTTGTAGACTTTGTAATCCTATTCAATCAATCTTCACTAAAACAATCAAACCTGCAACATACAAGTTACAGCCACAAAGGGTCAATACATTTGAATTGTATTGGCAAGTGATACTATGGTAGTATAGTGGAATCTATCATCTATATGCATTTGGCTAAGTGGAGTTGAGGCTTGCATTGCTCAAAATAAATTTTTCCTTAACATTTGAAAATACTAAGTTTTTGCTTGGCAAAATCATTTTTCTCAATCAAAGATTTGAAGATCCTTCCAAGGCATCTCTCCATCAAAGATTGAAGATTTCAAACAACCCTTGTTCAAACCACAAGATTTTAACTTAGAAATTTGAATGATGAGATTCTTGATTGCTTCCATGTCTTGATGCTCAAATTGTCCTTTACCAGGGACATGGCTAAGTACTTAGATTTTTCACTCTGCAGAGGTGGTGCACTTTCACCACAAGACTTGGTTTCCCAAGACAAGATCTTTCAGAAGCCTTCCCTCAAACCAAAATGGACGCGTTCCAACCTATCAAACACTACCACCCACTGTCCATATGGCTAAGTTCTTGCAACCTATATGATCATGGCAGAGCCCATATTGCCAAGTGGTTGCACTTGAAGCTTCTCAACATTTGACATCTCAAATCCCTTTGTTTCCTGGGTGGCCATCCACAAGTGAGATACACAAGCCAAGTCCATGGCCTTGTGAACCACTCAACCAAACACCACCAAGCCATCCCATTCCACCCAGGTGATTCATTAACTTAGTTGTTTTATTAGACAAAATCACAATTCCTCAGACTTAGAATATTTTTCCATAGTGTGAATATATATTCCACCCATGTTTTCTATTAGCTAGGCTAAGCTTGATAGTAATAGGAATCTTAACTTAGGAAAATCCTACTAAGGATTCATCTACTAGGTTTTATTATAGCAAGGTCTATACTTAGCAAAATCCATGCAAGTTTACTTAGCAAAATCACTAATGCATAGTGAAAGTATTGGGATAGAAAGTATGAAGCATCACTTGCCTTTTTGGTAGGGAATGGTGGTTCACTCCTTTGTCCTTGCAACAATCACACTCTTCAAGTCACTACAAATCAATCAAGCAAGGCACAAACTCAATCTACCAATCAAGCAAAACAACACACATAAAATGACAAAGTCAAAGTAATGCATGCAAGCATGCAAAAGATGGTTCTAATTGCAAAGATGGTTTCCTCTAGGCTTCTAAACTTTGTAGGTTCCAAATTGGTCATTCACCAAAATGGCAAAGTCAATTGAAAAAGGGTTTTTTATCCATAAACCATTTTTAAATCTAAACATTATTTTATGTGGTGAAAATTATTTTTTATCAAAGCAAAACTTTATGTTTTTCACCAAATGAGTTGCTATTGCAAAACTTGGTGTTTTGGGTCAGTAGGTTTGGTCTAAACCATTTTCCCAAAGTTTTTACTCAAAATCATTTTCATAACAAAACCATTATTTTTATTTGGCTAGAAATGACTAAATCAAGTTTTCCACCCTAAACTTTACCAAATCCATTTTCCAAACTATGGGTTGGTTCCTAGGGTCAGTGAGTTTACAACAAACCATTTCCCAAAGGTTTTCCTTCAAAATCATTTTCAATAAATAAATCACATTTCTATTTGACTAGAAATGGTTTTAAATCAAAGAATCCTTATTTTGTTTTACCAAATACATTTTTGAGTCCACAAAGTGTTTCCTAATGTTAGTAGGTTCAAATCAATCCAATTGCAAAAGATTTTAACCCCAAATTCATTTTTAAACAATTTTTTACCTCCTTACCAAGCATACAAATGTTTCTGCAAATTCAAACAAGCTAATAGATACTATTTGCTAAACTAATTCCACAGTTGGCTAGGGCTTGCTCTCCTGAATCCATTGATATAAAATTTATAATTTTTGGACGTGTGGTTTGAAAGTTACAAAGGTTTGAAAATGGCATTTAAATCTGGTTTCTAAATTCTATTTCAGATCGTCTGGTGCCACGCGTCATGTTTTAATTCGCCGGTACCGGTTCGCGTGGATCGACCAACGTGGGCCGCTGGATCTAAAGTAAATCTTACAGCGCAGATGCTCTCATACCCCTTCGATAAGTGACTCTATCCTAGCCAATGGATCTGCATCTAGCGGTTCCTATTGCTTGGCCAAATAGCAGCGGCGCTGGCGGCGGCGACTGGCGGCGGCGACTCTGTTTCGCGGCGGCGGCGGCGATACAGGAAGCGAAGAAGAGGGGGAGGATGCTCACCAGGTTCGCAATGCAGCGCTGATACTCAACGTGATTTTGGTTGGTGGAGGGGCGCACGGGGACGGGCAGAATTCTTCGCCGGAGTTGGTTCTGGCGACGGACGCGCGCAGTCGAGGTCGAGGATGATGCTACAGATCACGCCAAGGCAAGCAGAAGGCAAGGTTAGCTGCGCAAGGTCGAGGCGGTGACGCGTGCATGAAAGAGAAGAGGAGGGGCGGTCGGATACAACCTGTGGCCGTCGTCGGAGAAGAAGACAAACACGGCGGCGTCGGGAGCTTGTCGTAGTCGGTGTTCCAGGTCGTCCGCGGTCGAACTAAAAGTGCTGGGAGGTGCGTCTGGGAGTGGGGAAGCTGCAAGGTTGCATAGGGAGGCAAGGGGCGGCGTTACTTGGCCGGAATTCGACGAGGAAGGTCGTCGGAACAGAGGGGCTCGGGGAGGAATTGAGGCGGCCTGGGGGCGTGCTTTGGGGAGAAGACAGAGGGGAATGAGAGAGGATGCGATGGCGCATGGTCAATGGCGGGTTTAATCCATCCTTCAAAGCGAATTACGTCGGGTTTAACTCGCCTGCAACGGCCGGCGAGGGGGAAAAGGCGTGGTTCGCGGGTGGGGAAGAAGGGGGGCGTGGTGTGGGGTCCTCTGGCAGTGAGATAAAGGGAGTGGAGGTGGGGCCAGTAGTCAGTCGCTCGGTGGGTAAGTTGCTGGGTGAAAGAAAACGATTCGGGGTGGAGAGGAGGTGGGCTGCGAGTGGGCTTAATGGGCTGTCTCAGTTGGGTCAGGTCCACTTCCATTTTTTTTATTCTGTATCCTTTTCTTTTTCTATTTCTGAATTCTGTTTTGAATTACCAAACAAACAAACAATGTCCAAATCAAATCAAATAATCACCAAACCTTGCACTAAGAATTTGGTTCTGTTTAGTAGCATAAATCAACTTCCAAAATAAAATAATATTTAAATCTTTTCAGGTTCCATTTGTTAATTAAATGAAATGGACCATGGTTTATTAATAAAATAGGGTTTGGTTTATTTAATAAAATCTTTATTTGAAACCTAAATATTTTCAAAACCAAATCAGTAGGTTTTATTTGGGAAATATAGAATACTTGGAAACTTGTTTTAAAACAAAATAACCTTTTATTTTAGAGTCCATTATTAATTAAATATAATAGACTTTCACTATTAAATCAAATAGGATTTGTTTTATTGAGATATTTATTTTGAAATCTAAAATAAAGCCAAAACACTTTAGTAGGTTTTATTTGTGAATATAAAATATTTGGAAAACTTATTTTAAATAATTTAATAAGTTTTGATGTTTCAATTAAATTGGTAAAACCTTTTATTTAAATAAAGTTGGATATTAAATCCTTATTAATTTATTTAAATCAACTTTTGCTATTTTTATTCAAAACAAAATGTTTTAAATCCAAAGCTTGGCCAAGGTTTAATTTGGCTTTACAAAATAATCTTTATTTATGAATCCACCTTTCTTTTGAAAACTAAATCTTTTATAAAAAGATTCCAAAATAGTAATTCCAAAATATTTTATTTTCTTTTATCAAATGTTTACTCTTTTAATTTTCTTTAAGGTTTTATTTGATCCAACTGGTTTGAAGTCCCAATTGAATTCAAAAAGTTTCTTCTGGCCTTGAAAATCAAACAAAGTTTTATTTTATTAATTTATTTTCACATTACAAGATTTGGAAAATCTTGGGATGTGACAGCAGCACCTGAAATTGTTCCAGTGCCGCCTGCACCAACGATAGAGGAAGCTAATGACAAGGATCATGAAGCTTCGGACGATGCTGCTACTGAACGTCGCAGGTTGACAAGGTCGCGTGCCCCTCCTGAGTGGTACGACAACCCTGTCTTGACTGTCTTGTTAGTAGAAGACAGTGAACCTACGAACTATGAGGAAGCGATGATGAGCCCAGACTCTGAGAAATGGCTAGAAGCCATGAAATCCGAATTGGGATCCATGAGCGAAAACCAAGTATGGACTTTGGTGGACCCTCCTAGCAACCGAAAGGCCGTTGAGTGCAAATGGATCTTCAAGAAGAAAACAGACGCGGATGGTAATGTTACCATCTATAAAGCACGGCTTGTTGCGAAAGGTTTTCAACAAGTTCAAGGTGTTGACTACGATGAGACTTTCTCTCCCGTAGCGATGTTTAAGTCCATTCGGATTTTATTAGCAATTGCTGCGTTTCATGATTATGAAATATGGCAGATGGATGTCAAGACTGCATTCCTCAATGGCAACATTGATGAAGAGTTGTATATGATGCAACCCGAAGGTTTTGTCGATCCTAAGGATGCTGATAAAGTATGCAAACTTCAGCGTTCCATTTATGGACTGAAGCAAGCATCTCGGAGTTGGAACCTTCGTTTTGATCAAGTGATCAAGAGCTTTGGATTTGTTCCAAATTGCTACGAAGCTTGCATCTACAAGAAAGTGAGTGGGAGCTCGGTGACATTTCTGGTACTATATGTGGATGACATATTGATTATTGGAAATGACATTAACATGCTTAACGATGTGAAGAGTTATTTGAACAAGTGTTTTTCAATGAAAGACCAAGGTGAAGCTGCTTATATATTGGGCATCAAAATCTATAGAGATAGACAAAGACGCCTGATAGCTTTAAGCCAGAGTACATACCTAGACAAAGTTCTGAAAAGGGTCAGAATGGATAAGGCAAAGAAAGGTTCAGTGCCTATGTTGTCAGGTAAGATATTGAGCAAGGCTCAGTGTCCAGCCACGGTAAATGATAGGGAAGCTATGAGCAAAGTGCCTTATGCCTCGGCCATAGGTTCTATCATGTATGCCATGCTGTGTACTAGACCAGATGTGTCGAATGCTCTTAGTTTGACGAGCAGATATCAAAGTGATCCAGGAGTGGAACACTGGACAGCCGTGAAGAACATCCTAAAGTACCTAAATAGAACTAAAGAAATGTTCATAGTCTATGGGGGTGATGAACAGCTCGTCGTAAAAGGTTACGTCGACGCTAGTTTCGACACCGACAAGGATGATTCTAAATCTCAGACAGGATATGTTTATATTTTGAATGGAGGAGCTGTGAGCTGGCGAAGCTGCAAGCAAAGCGTGATCGCGGGATCTACAGTAGAAGCGGAATACATGGCTGCTGCAGAAGCGTCAAGTGAAGGAGTTTGGATCAGGTACTTCATCACTGAGCTTGGTGTGGTTCCAATTGCATTGGACCCACTGGAGATATTGTGTGACAACACTGGCGCCATAGCACTCGCTAAGGGACCAAGATATCATCCAAAGACCAAGCATATCAACCGCAAGTTTCATATAATCCGAGATTATATAGCAGATGGAGATCCGAAGATTAGCAAAGTACATACAGATCTGAATGTCGCAGATCCATTGACTAAACCTCTTCCACGTGTAAAACATGATCAACACCTCAGTGCCATGGGTGTGAGATTGTTGCCAGATGTAAACTAGATTATTGACTCTAGTGCAAGTGGGAGACTGTTGGAATTATGCCCTAGAGGCAATAATAAAGATGTTATTATTATAATTCTTGTTCATGATAATGTTTATATTCCATGCTAGAATTGTATTAAGCGGAAACTTTAATACTTTTGTGGTTTGTGAACAACACCGTGTCCCTAGTACGCCTCTAAGGACTAGCTCATTGATTAATGATGGTTAAGGTTTCCTAACCATGGACATGAGTTGTCAATTAATAATGAGATCATATCATTAGGAGAATGATGTGATGGACAGACCCAAACTAAGCGAAGCAATTAGATCGTGTCATCGTGTTCGTCTTTGCGAAGCTTTTCTTATGTCAAATATTGTATTCCTTAGACCATGAGATAATACAACTCCCTGGTATCGGAAGAAAGCTTTGAGGTCATCAAACGTCATCCTATGAGAGGGTGATCATAAAGGTGTCTCTCAGGTGATCGGAAAGTATCTGTTGGGTTGTATGTATCGAGATGGGATTTGTCCCTCCCAAGTAGGAGAGATATACTTCGGGCCCACTCGGTAATCGATATCAACACCGCTTGCAAGCATGTGGTTAAAGAGTTAATCACAAAGTGATATCGGATTACGGAACGAGTAAAGTACTTGCTGTGAACGAGATTGAACTAGGTATGACGGTACCGACGATCGAATCTCGGGCAAGTAAAATATCGCGAGACGAAGGGAATATATATATATGGGATTGATTGAATCCTGGCATCGTGGTTCATCCGATATGATCATCGATGAATGTGTGGGAGTCAATATGGGTTTCCAGACCCCGCTGTTGATTATTGATAGAAGATCATGTCTGCATATTCTCGAACCCGCAGGGTCACACACTTAACGTGTCTCGACGCTAGGATAGATTGGATAATTGGTTTATGATTTTTTGTTCGGAGTCTTGGATGGGATCCGGGACATCACGAGAGGTTCCGGAGTGGTCCGGAGAATAAGATTCATATAAGGCAGTGCAGTTTTTTGGAGTTCGGAATTGTTCCGGGTTAATCGGTATTGTACCGGAAGCTTCTAGAACCTTCCGGAAGGGGACCAATGTGGCCCCACCTTCCGGGAGGGGGCATGGGCCTATGAGGGAGTGCCCTGGCCGCATTGGGCCAGGGGCACAAGGCCCCATAGGTCCTAGCCGGCCAAGAGGGTTTTAAACTCGAGATAGAGCTTCTAGAAGGGGGGTTTCCTTGCCCCCACTCCTTCTCCTTGGGGCCGCCGGTTTGGCTTGGGGGAGGGGGATAGGGTTGCAGCCGCCCACCCCTCTATATAAAGAGGGCTAGGGGCGCACCACCCCCCCCACACCTTCCCCTCCAAGAGCTAGCCGTCCTGCTGCCCTCCTCTCTCTCTCCCTCCCGACTGCGTGTAGGCAAAGCCCTGCTGCAGAAACTCTCCACCATATACACCACGCCGTCGCATTGTAGATCCAATCCGTCTCTCCACCATATTGCTGGTCCGAGGAAGGAGGAGACGTCGAGGTGCTGCACGTGTGCATCTCACGGAGGCACCGCCACTTGTGGTGCTAGATCGGATCGGATCGCGAGGAGGAGAAGCGAGTACGACTACATCACCCACGTTCCGACGAACGTTCCGCTGTGCAAATCTTCAAGGGTATGAAGATCTAATCCAATCTCTCTCGTTGTTTGCATCTCCTAGATTAGATCTTGGCTTTCCCTCTGTTCGCATCCGTAGAAAATTTTGATTTACTATGCCGCGAAACCCTTCATTGGTGGATATCAAAAGATGATGATCAATATTTCAGAGATGCCGCTCTCTTATCCCGTTTTAAAATACTCTGACTAGACGAGCTTCTTCTCCCTCTTGTTTTATAAACAAAAGATGGCTTTATGCAAAACAACTCCACTAGCCATAAGTCTTGCGGAGTACACCCTGTACTCACCCTTGCTTTGTTGATACTTTTGGCAGATTAGTGTTCCCGGAAGATTGGTTTGGTACTACATCGACATCGACGAGTAGCTTGGTGTTCCCGGCCGGCAGCCTAGAATCTATGGGCTGGGACGTCATCGTTATGCTTCAGGCCTCTTAGGCCATTTCTTAAGTTTGCTATACTTAATAGCATAATTTTGCCTTTCGTTGTTTGATGTTTGTGGTCAATGACCTCTGCTTGTAATAATTTGGTTTTCTGCTCAGTTATGAGCTTGCTGTAGTAAATTTTGTGTCGTAGGGTCACTGCTGTGTTACCGATTCTCCACTGGATATTCTCGAGCTCAAGGTTAAGCTTATATCAGACCGAGGTCTGGGATTTGTTTAGCCCTGATCCCGGGGGTGTCACAGTTCTTGGTATCAGAGTAGTACTGACCGTAGGAAAACCTTGCTATTGGTCGATGTTGAGTCTAGTGCTTGTGAAAACTTTTTTAAAGATGAAAAGTATTTGCGAAAACTCTAGTATGCTTCTTTTACTACTTATCCAGTTTCGCTCTAACTCTGGGTCATCTTATCTTGTGTTGACTTGGAAAAGTTTTGATATCTCTTCTAGTCTTTCAAAGCTTAGGTGTCTTCTTGGCATGTCGTTTCTAAGCCAGTTGACCTAGTGTTGAATTCTTTAGAGTTGTGTGTGTTGTGAATTCCTTGTTTTTCCCTTGCTCGTGTTCACCTGAGAGATTCCTTTCTATCATGATCTCTCTATCCTTTGGATCCACAATATTATATTGCTGGTTCCATAATATTATGTTCTAGGCTTCGAGGTTTCCTTTCGCCTCGCGTGCCTCCTTTTTTCGTTGGGTACTTCAGAAGTCTTATCTTCTTTTGGAAGCTACCTTGTGACTACTAACTTGCAGTGTACGCCATGTCACTCAAGTAGTAGTTACTCCTTTCTTTGGGTTTTAACCCTTGGACTTGAACCTAAGATCCCTGATTGTGCTGGACTCTGTTGTAGTGAATCTTGTACATGAAGCTGACCTTTAACCCAAGATCCGTTTCTTTGATCCCTGTCGTTAATGTTCACACATTACCTCAGGATGGCTGGTAATACAATTCTAGCCTTTAAGCCTATGGTCTTTGTCGCGATTGAATTGTGACAGCTAAGGACTTCCCCTACCACATGCTATGGCAGATGTTCTTTAATGGAACCAAAAAGATCACGACAAGAGTACTCCTCGAGAGTCTCGCATCTATACTCGTGACTCTGCCAC